>CM065807.1:158583783-159868857 GCA_033398695.1 Orobanche coerulescens
GTCAAACAACTACCTGACGTCTCCTGGAGTAGGCTGCTCAGATTCGTTGAGTTTTGAGCATTTTGGAGGACTTCAAAATCTCAAAACTAGGATAAAGAAAGACGTAATGGAAGATGTGTACATTTGCTACAGATATTGATAAATGGAATGAGGCAATATCAAAGGTAAGGCCGTTCTTTACGGATTGGAATTCAGCTAGTCAGTCAAAACAGTGTCCTGACTAGGCATCATGTGTGATGACCCGTGCCCCGCTCGCGTGGGATTCGAGCTTTGTCGCCGACGCGCGCCTTGATGGCCGCGTGTCAAACGACTAGCGATCTTCCGCTAATTTGTTCATAACTTCTTCGTTCGAACTTCGATTTGATCGCCGTTTGAACCGCTGGAAAACTAACTCAATTATCTATAACACTCCCAATTTTCAGAATTTTTAAACTTCTCAAAAAATCGTGGTGATTATTCAAAGGTGATACTTGTCCGCGATACTTCCCAGAAAATATCCAATTTTATTTCTATTTACACCTTCGGCGTTTCTTTATTATTTTAAGTGGTCCAAGACCAAAATATATCTCCGATAGATCCAAGTAAATTCACAAGCTCATATTTAGTTCGGATAATTTCTCTAATTTTCGTAGAATAATTTATCGGAGAAAATAACGTTGGCCACCGCCACATTCTTACCAACAATTATTCGACGATATTAGAAAATACCACCCGATATATTACTCTCGTTTACTCCATATCACTTCTATTACCGAAAAAAAACCACATTACCAATTTTCCAACAAGGTCAATGATAGAATATTATTCTAACATTCAGGATATTACATACTACCCCACTTAAAATAGGTTCCGTCCTCGAAACTTGCAATCATGTCACAACCAACAGATCAAACAAAATTTCCAAACTCATCACAAAAGCAATCAATCGTCGCCACAAGCAAACAAGAAAAATAGTATACTTACAGTTCCGTGAAGTCTATGATCTCCCATGATACTAGCATACGACTCCCATACGAAGTCTTAACACAATACCAACATACACCAGTATCACAATTGTAATATCCGCATTTTTCCTTTTTCCGGTATTTCCAGTTTTGGTGTATTTTTCATTTTAGTGACTCACTTGTAACCGTATTGATATTTTGAGACTATTTAATACTGTACTTTTTGTCATCCGAGCTTGTTTCAGACTTGTTTTATTCAATTCCATGTTGGATGTCACTTTTGTCGTCTTTGGGTCCAATTCTCGTAATCATTGTTCGGAACTGCCGTTTTGGGGTTCCCTCAAATCCATTTCATGTTATTATGGATGTTGTGAACTCTTATTGGTGTTTTTATCGAGTATCGTGTTAGGTCATTCCGTAATATTCCAAAGTTTTGGGTTCCTTCGCCTTTACTCTCTTTCCGGGTCATTTGATGTTACCGTCGTGTTGGGACCGACTGTGTTTGACGTGAAGTCACCATACGAGGGTTCGTGATAGTTCGTTCAGGCCTTTAAATGGTCGGGAATATGCGTCGATCGAGTGTATCATGTTCGTGGGTCATTTTTCATCACCTTTTGGGCACGAACAGTGTGCGCCGCGGCACGCCCCTTCCTAGAGTCAAGCTGGGCACGGCTGTACCGCGCGCCGTGGCACACTGTGTCTGCGCCGCGGCACGGCCCAAAAAACTGCTCTCAAATTCCAGCCGCGGGCCGCGGCACACCCAGCCTGCGCCGCGGCACGTCCCAAAAAACTGCTCTCAAATTCCAGCCGCGGGCCGCGGCACACCCAGCCTGCGCCGCTTGAAGTCACAGAGGTAATATTCAGTGAGTTTTGGAGAGGATTTCATTTCCTCTCCTTTCTTCTTCTTCCTCACGGTTTAGGCGATTTGGGGTGAATTTTAGGCGATTTGGGCGTCTTCAATCTTAGAGAGATCATCCACCTCGATTTCTTGGTGTAGATTAACAACTCCAACTTGAGTTCTTCATCCTAATCCAAGATAATCTCCTAGAACCCTATTTTTGGGGAATTTGGGGTGTTTTTGAGTTTTTGTCCGATTCGTTCCGTATTGTTGATTAATCCATGATGTATATGATTAATCTTGTTGGTATTCTTGTTTTCCCTACCAATTCATGGTGTATTTCATGGTATTTGTGTAATCGAGAGGGTTTGGTTGCGATCTGCCCTCGTTGTTGTTTTGTACGAATATACATGAATTGTAGGTGGGTTTTCGGGTGTATTCCATTTCCGTATTCATTTAGAAATGGTTGTTATTGTATTCTTGGAATCATTAGGTTCGGTTCCGTCGGTTCCTAGCGGTCGTGTTTGATTTGCTTCCGTTCGTGTCGTCGTCAATTACTCAAGGCAAGTATTTTTGGAAACCTTTATTCTTAACATGAAATGGTGATGTATTTGTGTGTGCTTTACTTACCTCGGGAGGGTCCGACAGGGCCTCGAGAGAATCTAGTGGTATAGCCTGGATTCACGAGTTTGATTCGCTAGCCAGCTCGGGAGGGTCCTTAGAGGCCTCGACTGGGATCAGTGGTATAGCCCCGATCCTAGGCGATGCCTGTGCGTGATTTGTTTTATGATATGTCCAACTCGGGAGGGTCCTTAGAGGCCTCGAGCGGCACCAGTGGTATAGCCCCGGTCCTAGACAAATTGATTTTTGACTATTTGTTTTCCGGAAAAGACATGTATGGTTTTGGTTTTGAAATTGAATTGGTGCATGTACTATGAAATGTGTAAGCGAATGGTTTGCCTTGATTACTTGTACAAGCGTAATTGCTAACCCCTTTGGGGACCCGTCTTGGGGAAATTCTTTTTGTAAATTTCAGGTTATGTTCAGCCGGATGAGCGGGCGCTGGGATAGTACGAGGATGTTGGCCAGGGTTGTTGATATGTGCATTTGCGTCCCTTTATTTCTGTAGTCCTTTTCGATATGGTTGTTTTCCAAATTATAAACTTATAGATTTTATTCGCGAGTACTTAGGCATTTTCACTCGGATTGTGGTTTGTATCATTGAAAGTTATTTATGTTTGTCGGTGATGCTTATTTTGCCGGTTGTACCAGGCGTGTTATTTAATTTTCGTCTTGATGATGAGTGTTTTCTCACTAATCGAGACGGTTAGGCAATTAGTAATTCTTATTTAGACTGGTGGGTCCCATGTAGGGGCCCACGACACTATAATACACCTTGAATATCTTGGGGGTGTTACATAAGATGGTATCGGAGCAAGGTTGGTGGATACCTAGGCTTGTCGGTTACTTGGGTCTAGTTGTGTTTTGTTTTGCACATCGTCACACCGCTGCCAACATCACGGTACTTCCAGTGCTCGTAAGTTTTCCTTACGATTCCTTGTTTTCTCGTACCATATTTCCATTTCTTGAAATGTGGTTGTTTTTCCTCTCATACTTATCATCGAGATGCTTTTGCTACCTTTTAACACCAGTATGGATGATGGAAGAGGCCGTGGTTGTGGTCGTGGACATGGACGCGTCCGGGGACGTGGGGCAGCCGATGAGGCGGCCACGTCGCATTCTTCGGGAGTCGGCAGTACTAGTGACCGTCATATCCATGCTACTACTCAAGATGGCACCGATCTTGGTGTTGCAGCGGTGATGCAACAAATGGTGAACCAAATCGCTGCGATAGCTCAAGCAATTCAGAACCCCACTCCAACCCACTCTACTCGGGGTGGAGCAAATCATTGGATACAGGATATCATCAATATGCATCCTCCCCAGTTTTTGGGAGCTTCAGACCCAATCGGCTGGGAGGGGTGGATCAAGGAGATATCTAAAGTCTTCATTTTTCACCAACTGTCCTGAGGACCGCAAGGTCCCTATTGCCCAGTACTTTCTCACTGGGGACGCTACTGATTGGTGGGAGGCTATTGAGCCTAAGGACCACGTTGCTTCGTGGACGGAATTCAAGGGACTGATGGAGACTGAATATTGCCCGTGGCCGGTTAGACAGGCTCGAGTCCGTGCCTTTTATGATGCTCAACCTCGGGACCCTGTTTCTCAAGCTATTGCCAATTTCAACCAGGAGTTGGGCTTCGTGAAGGCCCAAGTTATAGATGAGAGCGACAAAACTTTTCACTTTTCCAAATGGATGAAACTGTCGATTCGGGACTACATGTCTGGGCTCGTCTGCACCACTTTGAAGAATTATCAGAGTAGAGCTCTTGCCTATGATATGTCTGTGATGGCCAGTGAGGAGGCTCATGAAAGCAAGAAGCAGAAATTCGTCGGAAATTTTTCGGGTCACAAGGGTGGAGGTGAACAGAAATCTCAGTATGCAAATATTCATGTGGGCGGTTCAACTCGTTTCTCTGGGAGTTTTTGAGGTGCTTCTAGAACCTCCGTTCGTGATATCACATGCTTTAACTGTGGCAAGTCGGGCTATAAGAACCGGGAGTGTCTTCGTCCGTAGTTGACTTGTCATACTTGTGGTCAGTCAGGCCACAAGGCCTTCTATTGTGAGTGGGTAGGACATATTCTCGGTGCCCAGACTTCTTTTCCAGCGCCTAGGGAGCCGAGTGTGAACCAGGGCTCGTTTACTCCACAATCTCCACCGAGTACCAGTCGAGGGAGAGGTCGGGGTCAGCCCGCTATAGGGGGAGCTTCCAGTGTTGGCTCCGCCCATTCGCGTGTCTATGAGATGAGGAGGGCCGAGGATCCAGCAGCCACTGTGGTGACAGGTATCGTTCACATCCATTCTCATCCTGTCAGTGTACTTTTTGATTTGGGTGCTATGTATTCATTCATTTCTCTGGAGTGTGTGCGCCGTTTGAGTCTTGACTATTTGTCGCCTTGCAAGACTTTCATCGTTAAACTTCCTAGCAGTGATAGAATCGTTGGTGATCGAGAGGTCCGAGACTGTTCCGTGTTCATTTGTGAGAGGGCTTGGCTCTCTAATCTTATTGTTGTGGGTATTGAGGGTGAGGATTTGATTCTCGGGGATGATTGGCTCGAGCGCCATGGTGCGATCATGAACTACTGCACAAGAATCATCACCATGCTAGACGAGGACGGAACCGAGCACTATTTCGCAGGGCGAAAGTGTTAGGAGTATGCCCTCGAATGCCACTCAGAGGTTGTTGAGTGAGGGCATTGTACTTGTAATTATGTAAATCATTATCATAAGGCAAATGAATGTTTCTTTATTTACTGGTAGTTACTGGCATTCCTAACTCGTAAATATATATATAGAAACTAGTCCGTGTATTTGAGAGCAACATGTTCCACTCCTTATTGGATAAGGGGGTCGGCACTGGAAAGGTTATAGCTCAAATACTTAATCGTTCGCAAGTCGATGAAACTTGACTGGGCGTTAAGTTTATGTGAAGACTTGTATGACGTGTTCTTTGACATGGAGAGTGCCTGTCGAACACTAATGGTTAGTTGGAGCACACATTGTAGGTATGCTAATTAGATTAGTATACTCGATCCGACAGACCCACGATTCGTTGCACGGATTTCACTCCGGGACAGTCAATGACGGAATCGAAAGGTTGTGATAGGTATTCGTGGACCTTCGACTTGAGGATTTAGTAGGGATGTGCTTGTGACGTCAGGATTTTCTTTAGAGTAGTTCAACCTGTAAACTGGGAGGCGGGGTCAACCTCGACGTGCATCTTGACGGGTAAGTAGCAGGTCCTACTGAATACCAAGATAGAATTCTTTCTCCCGTTAGTGAGCGTGTTAGATGTCCTATGCGGTTATTGGCAGATGAGATCATAAGTCTTTGGCCAAAGCATTGGAGCTAGTTGTATTAGATACACGAGAGCTCGATGATCTCGATTTGCATTAACGCATGCATAGCGTCAAGTACAAATAGGGTTTGACTGACCGTGACCCTATAACTTGATCGGGACATTTGAAAGAAGGGTTTATACGTATACTGGTATTCACGACAGAATTATTCTTGAATGATCCCATCATTCATTCTCAGTTGGGGTACAGTGTAGGCCGCCAGGCTGGCTAGGTGGTGCTACAACTCTTTGGTTCATCCGATTGCTGACTGAGACGGACCTACCGAGTCGCGCAATAGGATTGATGACGGAATGAATCGAGCTTATTCTCTCATTATGAATATTAGATATTGGATATCTAAATTTGGGACATTGTATGTTTAAATCGATTTATTGGATAAATTGATTTACGGCCTAATGAATTAAATAAATTACTGAGTGATTAATTTAATTCATGAATATAATTATTTCTTGGAGAAATTAATTATGTTATTTTGTATATGATATGTTTAATTAATTGGATTAATTAATCGATATAAATATATCAAAACAGAATCGGAGTTTATCTTTTTGGACTCTCGGGAGTCCGAAAAGAACCGAACTCGTCTGTTTATTTATCATGGGCACCGCCCCTTTCCACCTTATTTCCCTTTGTCTTTTGTTTCCATTTTATATGATTGAAAAAGACATGGTGGGGCTTGATTCCTCATGTGCATGAGTTGTACATGTGAGTAGAAAGTTGAATAAGATGAGAAGACTTCATCACTCTCACAACCCCAATTCCATTCCATACGTGAGATAGAGGAAGAAGAGAGAGAAAAAGAACTTAGAGTTCATTTCATGGTCTTCAACTTCATCTTCTTCATTCTTTTCTTCAATTTTCTAAGAGAAATATTGAGAGAAAAATAGAGAGAAAAATAGATTAACACTTAATAATCTTTATATTCAAGCTCCTATAATCTTGTTCTAGCCATATCCTTGGAGGATAACGAGGTTTAGTCGTTCCAGTTGTTTCTCCGACGCATGACAAGTAGAGACGTTTTCTTTTCGACGTTGGATCATCCAAGAGCTTGGAGCGGATTGGATACGTAGAGATCAAGCAAAGCTTGAGGAATAGCTCAAGGGAAGGAATCCATTTAATCAACGGACTACAAGGGTGAGTTTTTATATCTCTTGTGATTTCGTTTCTATATTCGTATATACGTAGCTCAATCGATCCTTGTAGGGATTCGAAACGAATTAATTTTTCTTTTACCGCTTCCGCTGGGCCTTCGTTTTATGTACCGAATCTCAACAGTGGTATCGGAGCGTAGGTCTTGCAATCGTATATACGATATTGGCATTTGGAATGCTTGATTAGATGGTATATGATTTGGAATCATAATTGTATTAATCGTTGATTTCCTATTGTTCATCCAAAAATTATTTAATCATGATTTTATGTTACAATGTAAATCTATTTTACTTTTGAAAAACTGATTTGAAGTGTAATATAAAGATTAGAAAAATGTTATTTTTGGAATCAGGGCGAAAAATGAGCCGAAAACGTAATCAGACCCGGCAGCCTGGGGCTGGCCGTGTAACACCCCAAACTAGGCGGATATTACAGTGCCGTGGACCCCCGACTGGGACCCACCAGGCGAATGAAAATTAATGAATTACACAATACAAATGTAGTACCGAACCACATTATGTCATCAATTACTCCTATGAGGAGTTTCAAATATAACACACCCAGGGAATACTCATGTATATTTTATATGAAGATAAAATATACAACACTGAACAATTGAAAATTCAAAAGGAAGTGCAGCAGAAAATACATAACAAGGAACATGAATGAAATGAAGAGACTGGGGCCCCCTACTAGTATCACTGGGACTCCTCGCTGTCAACGTTCTCTTCCCGTGATTTTGCCTTGCCATGACTTAAAGACAATATCCAACGGGGTCAGTTACACAGAACAACAATCCTCAAGAGTTGAACAATATACAACAATCACATGAATGAATTAAGGAATAGAGTTGAATGATGGGCATCATAGTACACCCGAATGAAATGTGAAAGTGCACAAGTAGCCGAGTGTCCGGAGTCCCGCATATACACCCGCAACTTGGCCTAATTAGTCTCACGGAGATACTTTACCGTGTGCACAGTCCAATGTGTCCGGAGTCCCGCATATACACATGACCATAGTGTGCCCGACTAAAAATTCCACACATACGCCACCCGGCCACGCAATACAATCCCAGAAGGTCACAAGAATAAAAGGGACCAAGATGAGAGATAATGAATAAAATCCGACAAGGATCAAGAACGATTCACCAAAATAAAATAATGATACAACGAGTGATAGCTTTAATGAAGTGATTTGGAACTGTCATTCCTCATGAGTTACATGATTAGTTGACAATTACAAGTCTCGGCATGAATGATATATTATAAGTGATTTACATGTATGAATGAACAACAACGTAAGGAAAAATATCCCTTTAACCGAGTAAGAATTAACTTACACAAATACCGGTGAAGAAATTCATTCCTCGAACAAAACGTCCTAAGTGGAAAACACCGGTCGCTCGAACAACCTTGAACAACACAATTACCAACAATCCGCTTAAAAATGAATCAAACATGATCACAACCAACTCAAAATGTCGATACGACAAAACCAAATTCATTGGGGCATTATAACAAACACGTTGTAACCAATCTTTGATTGTATACAACCAATCCTCAATTATATCGATACCAAACCTCCAAGGAGTGATACAATACAACAAAACTCCTCCAAGACAATCAATAATCCAATATGAATACATAATTCGAGATTCAACAACATCAAATCGACACCCCCAAATCCAAATCGACATTCAAGGTGTTCTTCAAATAATGCTTCAATAATCCAATAAATATTCATACAAACTCATAATCATATGTATACCTCTTCATATCTCATGATTATAACATCCAAAACATCATATTCCATCATAGAATGGAAATCTAAGGTTTGGAGAAAAATACCTTTGAATATCCAACCTCTTCGATCCCATCAAGACTAGTGGTAATCGACTTCCCAAGCTCCACAAACGAATGAAGATGATTAAACTCGAACACACAAGTGATTGATGATGAAAAATCTCTCTCCAAAACTTCTCTCTCGGAACCAAAATGATGAAAGGGTGAAATGAGCATAAAAATCCCGTTCAATCCTTTATATACTGCGTAGAGTTACGGCCGTAACTATGCCATCTTACGGCCGTATCTTCCCAAGTCAACGGACTTACGACCGTAAAAATCCATATCATACGGCCGTAATAATAATCGGCTCTCACATTTTCCGCCCTGGGAATATGGATCAACTACCATTCTCCTAGGTTTTTAGCGGTCTCTTTTACTTCCTCGACGTATATCTTCATCTGCTCTTCGTTTATTTCAAATTTTTCTCCTACTTTTGTGACCAGCTGAGAATTAGAGTGAGCCATGATTCGTCGCGCTCCTAAATCAATTCCTAGATGCATTCCCTTAACTAGGGTTTTATAGTCGGCTTCATTGTTGGAAGCTTTAAAATCAGACTTCACGGCGTATTCCAACTATTCTCCTCCCGGGGCAGTAAGAATTATTCCAGTTCCGGAGCCACCCATCGTGGCTGACCCATCAATATATAAAAGCCATTGTCCCTTTGGTAGCGACGGGGTAGCCCCTTCTTGAATGAAATCTTGCAAATATTGAGCTTTAATTGCTGTTCTCGGCTCGTACTCTACGTCATATTCCCCCATTTCCACTGCCCATTTTACCAGGTGACCTGATGCATTGGGTCTACCTAATGTTTCTCTCAAGGGTAAGTTGGTTCGTAACTTTACGTGGTGAACTAAAAAATACGGTCTCAGCCGTCGGGCTGTGACTACCAATGCCAGGGCTCCATTTTCCAATTCGGAATAGTTCCGTTCTTCTCCTTGTAGAATTCGGATCGTATAATAGATAGGTTTTTGCTGGTTTGCTTCTTCCCTTAATAAGACCGAGCTGACCACCCATTTCCCAACAGATAAGTATAGTACTAGCTCCTCTCCTGGTATCGGCTTGGTGAGCAGGGGTAATTCGGATAGATACTCCTTCAATTTGTCAAAGGTTACTTGTGCTTCGGGGGTCCATTTGAAATTTTTTCCCTTTCTTAGTAGCTTAAAAAATGGAAATCCCTTCTCAGCCGAGCGAGAAATGAATCGGCTCAGCCCAGCGATCCTTCCTGTTAATATCCAGATGTCTTTGATATTTTTTGGAGGGATCATTTGCAATACCGTTTTTACTTTCTCCGGGTTGACTTCAATTCCTTTCCCTGTGACCACATATCCTATAAACTTCCCCGATTTCACCACAAAAGAGCACTTAGATGGGCTGAGCTTCATCCCATATGTGCGCAGATTTTTAAACGTTTCCTCTAGATCTCTTATGTGTTCCCCTGCTTTTACACTTTTTACTAGCATGTCATCGACATAGACATCCATGTTCCTACCGATTTGAGATTTAAAATTTTTATCGACCATCCTTTCATACGTGGCCCCGCATTTTTAACCCAAAAGGCATGCGTACGTAACAAAAGTTTCCTTTTGATATCACGAAGATGACCCTCTTTCTATCTTCGGATGCTATGGAAATTTGATGATATCCCTGGGAGGCATCCATCATGCTGAGCAATTCGCATCCCAAAGTTGAATTAACTAGCTGATCTATGAGGGCAATGGGTAGTGATATTTGGGACACGCTTTGTTTAAGTCTCGGAAATCTATGCACATTCTTCATTTACCTTAGCTTTTTCCTACCATGACAATGTTAGATAGCCACTCCGGAAACTTAATTCCGTTATGTGCCCAGCTCGGAGAATCTTGTTGACCTCTTCTCCAATGATTCTGTCCATCTCTGATCCAAAGTGCCTCCTCTTCTGCTTCACCGGTCTTGTAGTTGGGTTAATGTTTAATGTGTGCTCGGCAACTGTCGGGCTTATTCGTACTAGGTCCTCAGCCGTGAATGCGAAGATGTCCACAAATTTCCTTAACAAGTGAACCAGACTCTCTTAGACCGCTATCCAGCCGACTTCCTACATGAGTTTTTGTCTCATGGGCTCCCCTCGCGTAGATTCAGATTACTTTATAAGGACCTTCCCAGTTTGGCTCCAGATTCCCCATTCTTTTGAGAGCGTCAGCTCGTCTGAGTACCAAATCGCCTATCTGGAATTGTCTTCTCTTTACCTTATTATCATGATCTGTCTTTGTCAAATTGTTGTATCTCTCAGTTCGTGTTGCAACTATTTCCCTTCTTTCTTCTATGGTATTCAGCGCTTCCTTCATTATCTCTTCGTTTTCTTCTTCATTGAACCATCAAACTCGGTGTGACATTTCCCCGACCTCTGCCAGTATTACTGCTTCGGACCCATACACCATACTAAAGGGCGTTTCACCAATTGACGACCTCGGTGTGGTTCTGTAAGACCACAACACCGATCTGAGCTCGTCAACCCATCCCCCCTGCTTTGTCTAGGCAGGTTTTTATCCCTTGTAAGATTATTCTATTTGTTACCTCTACCTGCCCGTTGATCTGCAGATACGCTACGCAGTGAATCGTTGTTTGATGTGCATTCCTTCGCACCATGCTTGAGTTTTTTTTCCATTGAATTGTGTTCCATTGTTCGATATGAGTATTTGGGGCACCCCATATCTGCAGCATATGTTGTTAAATAAAAAGCTTATGATCCTTTGCTCCGTGATGGTGGCTACTGGCTCGACCTCTACCCATTTACTGAAATAATCGATGGCTACCACCAAGAACTTCCTTCCTCCAGAGCTAGCTGCGAACTACCCCATAATATCGATTCCCCATTTAGAAAATGGGCAGGGTGCTCCAATAGTAATCATGTTTTCTGCTGGGATGTGGATTAATGGTGCGTGCATCTGATAATTTTGCAATGTTTAACCATCTCGACTGCTTTCTTGCTCATCGTCGGCTAGAAAAAACCAGCCTTTAATGTTTTGCTAATCAATGCTCTCCCCTTGGTGTGATCACCACATCATACCTCATGAATTTCCTCTAGTATGTTTCACCCTTTTTCCTCCAAGACACACCTCAGGTATGGGCCGAGGTATGATCTTTTGTATAGCTCTCCATTAATGCAACAAAATCTGGCTGCCCTGCACACAATCTTGGCCTTCTCCTGCTTGTTTTTTGGCAACTCCGCTCTATTTAGGTATGCTAATAGGGGGGCTCGCCAATCTACTATTTCACTTATTCCCATCACCAGCCTGGCGATGCTACTCCGAGCTGCTCCTAAAATCGTTATTGCTCATGAGCGGCAATCCACCAAGGAACTCCCCATTTTTGCCAAATAATCGGCTCTTACATTTTCTGCCCTGGGAATATGGATCAACTCCCATTCTCCTAGTTTTTTAGCGGCCTCTTTTACTTCCTCGACGTTATCTTCATCTACTCTTCGTTTATTTCAAATTTTCCTCATACTTGTTGTGTGACCAGCTGAGAATCGGAGTGAGCCACGAGTCATCGCGCTCCTAAATCAATTACTAGTTGCATTCCTTTAACTAGGCCTTCATAGTCGGCTTCATTGTTGGAAGCTTTAAAATCAGACTTCACGGCGTATTCCAACTATTCTCCTTCCGGGGTAGTAAGAATTATTCCAGCTCCGGAGCCACCCATCGTGGCTGACCCATCAACACATAAAAGCCATTGTCCCTCTGGTAGCGACGGGGTAGCCCCTTATTGAATGAAATCTTGCAAAGATTGAGCTTTAATTGCTATTCTCGGCTTGTACTCTACGTCATATTCCCCCATTTCCACTGCCCATTTTACCAGGCGACCTGATGCATTGGGTCTACCTAATGTTTCTCTCAAGGGTAAGTTGGTTAGTAACTTTACGTGGTGGGCCAGAAAATACGGTCTCAGCCGTCGGGCTGTGACTACCAATGCCGGCGCTCCATTTTCCAAGTCGGAATAGTTCCGCTCTGCTCCTTGTAGAATTCGGCTCGTATAATAGATAGGTTTTTGCTGGTTTGCTTCTTCCCTTAATAAGACCGAGCTGACCGCCCCTTTCCCAACAGAAAAGTATAGTACTAGCTCCTCTCCTGGTATCGGCTTCGTGAGTAGGGGTAATTCGGATAGATACTCCTTCAATTTGTCAAAGGCTACTTGTGCTTCAGGGGTCCATTTGAATTTTTTCCCCTTTCTTAGTAGCTTAAAAAATGGAAATCCATTCTCAGCCGAGCGACAAATGAATCGGCTCAGCCCTGCGATCCTTCCTGTTAATATCTGGATGTCTTTGATATTTTTTGGAGGGATCATTTGCAATACCGCTTTTACTTTCTCCGGGTTGACTTCAATTCCTTTCTCTGTGGCCACATATCCTAGATACTTTTCCGATTTCACAACAGAAGAGCACTTAGATGGGTTGATATTCATCCCATATGTGCGCAGATTTTTAAATGTTTCCTCTAGATCTCTTATCTGTTCCCCTGTTTTTACACTTTTTACTAGCATGTCGTCGACATAGACCTCCATGTTACTACCGATTTGAGATTTAAAAATTTTATCGACCATCCTTTGATACGTGGCCCCGCATTCTTTAACCCAAAAGCCATGCGTACGTAACAAAAGGTTCCTGACCCTATTTCTATCTTCGGATGCCACGGAAATTTGATGATATCCCTGGGAGGCATCCATCATGCTGAGCGATTCGCATCCCAAAGTTGAATTAACTAGCTGATCTATGAGGGCAATGGGTAGTGATATTTGGGACACACTTTGTTTAAGTCTCGGAAATCTATGCACATTCTTCATTTACCTTAGCTTTTTCCTACCATGACAATGTTAGATAGCCACTCCGGAAACTTAATTCCGTTATGTGCCCATCTCGGAGAATCTTGTCGACCTCTTCTCCAATGATTATGTCCATCTCTGATCCAAAGTGCCTCCTCTTCTGCTTCACCGGTCTTGTAGTTGGGTTAATGTTTAATTTGTGCTCGGCAACTATCGGGCTTATTCGTACTAGGTCCTCAGCCGTGAATGCGAAGATGTCCACAAATTTCCTTAACAAGTGAACCAGACTCTCTTAGACCGCTATCCAGCCGACTTCCTACATGAGTTTTTGTCTCAGGCTTTCCTGGGAATAATTCTATTTCCATGAGTTCTCCGTTAGGATTGACACCCTCCTCCTCAGCTCCATCTACTGCTCTTAATTTCTTATCTCCTTTTTGTTCCGGATCTGGGTCTCTTAGCTCGAACGATCTTTTATTGCTTTGCACCTCCTGCTTTACTATTGTCTGGTAGCAAGATCAGGAAACAAATTGATCTCCAGCTACCTCTCCTACCTCGTTTCCCACAGGGAATTTTACTTTCATGTGGGAGGTAGATGCTACTGCCTCAAATTTGTTGAGCCCGGGGCGTCCCAAAATGGCGTTATAGGCTGATTTAGTATCGACCACTAGGAACCTGATTATCTTAACCTTTATATGAGATACCCGGCCCAATGCCACCGGAAGTACCACCTCCCCTAGTAGTTGCACCTCGGTCATGCAGAATCCGTAAAGTGCCGTATCCACCTTTCTTAATCAACCTCGAGGCTCATTTGCTTGAAACAGTATATCTACTGAGCTCCCTGTATCGATGAAAACCCTTTGCACATTATAACTAGCAATCTCCACTGTGATGACAAGTGCGTTATTATGGGGCGCATGTATCCCGTTGTAGTCCGCTGGACCAAATTGAATAACGGGCCCGCTACTTACAGAGGCGACCTCTTTAAACTGGCGATATTTTGCCTTTTGCGTGTGAGCCTTCCGGGCCTGATTGGGATTTCCATCGGTCGGTCCTCCTGATATCATATGATCACTCCTTTCTTAACCTAGGGGTCAGGGGTCCTTCGTGGAGCTTCCCTTTTTACCCCTGTAACTCTTGGGGGTACGAGTGGCTTTTTCTGTCCTCCATTTCTTTGTTGGCATGTGAACTCTATTAGATGCCCTACTCGGACCAACCTCTCAATCTTATCCTTGAGATGCTTACACTCATCCATTTTATGCCCATAATCGTTGGGAACGTGTGATATCGAGTCGCACTAGAGTTGAGACGTGAGATTAACAATGGCAGAGGAGAGAATCCAGAAGAAGATTGGAGAGCTAGCGCCCAGAAATTTGGAAGAACAACTAGCAGCTGCAGGGGGGAAATTAATTCCATAAAAAACATCCGTCACCTTGGGAGAAGAAGCTACACCCAGCACAATCACCCTAACAAAAGAAACATTAGCCGACATAATCGCTAGTGCAATCCAGAAGAGTCGGTGGGTCGAAAACCAAAGAATGCCGTGAAAAATAATACCCATCCTCTCGGACAAACTGGATGAAACCAGTCAGCAAGAAAAGCACGCGAAAAGCCATTTGAGGACGTGGGAACGATCTAGGCAAGATAAAGTACGGGATCCCCTCAGATCCAGTATGCAGGATGAGCTAATACAAAAGGTCGCGGGGAGGGAATTAGAAAACCATCCGGGCCATCCCTTCTCCGAAGAGATATTGCAGGCTGAACTCCCGTACGGATTCCGGGCAGTTACCTTTACTTACGAAGGACTCTCGGACCCTACCCTACATATGTATCAATTCGAAAACATGGTGGTACTCCACCGATACTCGGACCCCGTGAGCTGCATAACATTTTTGGCCATGTTGACAGAATCAGCTCAGGATTGGTTCCACCATATACCAACAGGGACAATTACTAGCTTCAAGGCTTTGAGCTCAGCATTCCTGACCTACTTTGTGAGCGCTATAGCGCATCAAAAAACATTCATGTCCTTATTCAACATCAAGCAGTACCCTGGAGAGGCGTTACGAACATATGTAACTCGGTTCCCAAAGGCATGTCTAGAAGTACCCTCGTCATCTGAGGAGGTGAAAGCAAGCGCCCTGACACAAGGACTACAGCTAGGACTACTTCGTACGTCTCTTGCCAAAAATCTGCCCCGAACATATGACAAAGTCCTAGCTCGATGTTCCAAATACATCAATGTCGAAGAAATAAAAAAAGACATGGAGGAATTGCAAGAAAAGCCCGAAGAAGGGGAAGGAGGAACCAGCAGGGTGGTGCAGCACGAGGTGTATACCTTCCGAGGAAATCTCCCTCGGGGAGAAATGCCCCGTGGGAAGGAAGATCGAAGTGCGGATCGGAGGAAGGGCAAGATTAACCTAAGGCGACCAAGGTTCGACCAATATAGCCTACTGGAAGTCAGAAGCGCACAGGTCCTAGAGACAGTCAAAGGCAAGATAGTTCGGGTTATTGACTGGCCCACATCCCATTTTAGTGGACCCACCCAACCAAAGTCAGAAATTTATTGCCGATCCCACAGACGACGCTACTTGATGAACCCAAACTGATCGGTCACCAAGAACCGGGTTGATCTTAGAAGTTTATATGAAACAACCCCAAGTATATAAAATGCCCTTTTCCCTCTAAGATGTTTCTCTCTCTAGAATATTTCTCTCTCTATTATTCTAGAATGCTTACCCATGGGAGGAAAGGTTTCTCCCTTATATATAGAAGGTAGGAGCCTCCTTTTGTTAGAGGCTTTTTCCTGATTTCAGAGAAGATCCCAGATATTCAGGGATTTAGGCTGCGACTTCCCATCCCTGGATATCCGGGATTTGGGCTGCAGCTTATCCGCCCCTGGATTTCCGGAATTCTGTCAGGTAGGTCAAAACCTAACCTTTCGGGAGCCTGATCTTCATGAGCCCGGATGCTTCTGACCTCGGGTTGAGGTTCTGTAAGTTGGTCTATTCTATGAGGGTCCCCTAGGTCGGGACATTCCTCTCTTGTCAAAGAGGTCGGCATGTTTGTTGATCTTTGTGGGTATTCTAGTTAACTGGCCTCGGGATGGGGTCAGTCGGGTCGGACTACCTTTGCTCGGGCCTCTCCTTTTTACCCGGAGGTAGGTATGTCGGTTTATTTTTTGGTGTCTTTAGATCGGGCTTTTGGGAGGTCTACATTTGTCGTCCTATCAAATTGCTATTATGTTCCGGCTATGAATAGGAATATTATTTCAGTTTCTACATTAGATTGTGAAGGTTACAGTTTTCTTATTAATAATAAGATTATTCGTATTTTCTTTGATGACTTGCTTTATGGTACTGCAAAGTTATATACTGGACTTTACAATATTGATCTAGATGAGTCCAACACTTTGGAAGTATATAACATTGCATCAAAGAAACCTAATCTCAAGATTCTAATCTGACTTACTTATGTCACTGTCGACTTGGTCACATAAATGAGAAACGCATTTCTAAACTCCATAATGATGGACTTTTAAACTCTTTTGAATATAAATCATATGGGACATGCGAATCTTGTTTACTGGGCAAGAGGACGAAGAATCCTTTCACCGGTCATGGAGAAAGGACTAGTGATCTATTAGGCCCAGTACATAGTGATATATGCAGACCTCTTAGCACTCATACCAGAGGTGGATACCAATACTTCATTACATTTACTGTTGATTTTTGCCAGTATGGATATATTTACCTTATGAAGTATAAACATGAATCTTTTGAAATGTTCAAAATAATCCAGAGTGAAGTACAGAATCAACATGGCAAGACAATTATAGCCCTTTGAATGGATCAAGGTGGCGAATATTTGAGCCAAGAATTCGATGATCATATTACGAGTTGTGGAATTGTTTCACAACTTACTCCTACTAGAACACCTCAGCATAACGGAGTGTCCGAGAGGAGGAATCAAACCTTCTTATATATAGTTCAATCCATGATGAGTCGAACGGAGCTTCTATTATCTTTTTGGGCCACGCCTTAGAAACAGCAGCATTCATCCTTAACCGTGTTCCATCTAAAGCAGTTGAAAAGACACCATTTGAGAAATGGACTGGTAAAAAACCAAACTTGTCTTTTCTAAATATCTGGGGTTGCGAAGCGTTCGTAAGGCGCCAAGTGTTTGACAAACTGGCCGCCAAATTTGAAAGATGTTTATTTGTGTGATATCCTAAGGAAACCAAAGGATACTACTTTTATAAGCCCGCAGAGAACAAAGTGTTTGTTGCTCGAAATGCTGTATTCTTAGAAAGGGAATTTATTTCCAAAAGAGATAGTGGAAGAAGAGTAATTCTCGAGGAGACTCGAGAACCACAAGAAGACATCGCTTCACCAATGGAGACTGAACATGCTCAACAATTAGTTGAAAAGCCAGTTCAAAGTACACAAGTCCCTCACAGATCTGAGAGGATGCGTCATGACCCTGAGAGATATGGGTATCTCATAACAGAGGAAGATGATGCATTGCTCATTGATGATGAGCCTAGTACCTATACAGAAGCTGCTAGGAATGGCTAGAAGCCATGAAGTCAGAGATGCAATCCATGTAACACCTCAAAGTAGAATCTAGTGGGATTTGACTTGTTAGGATATCGAGGTTTGGGTTCAGAAAGTTCAGGGTCAGTTGTGTGCATTAGAGATAACTTCATCATTGATTGATGATATCAAGGCGAGTCAGTATGATGACCCACTTTTAGTCCAGTTGAGAGAGGATGTGAAGAAATGGAAAGCTCCTGGGTTTGTGGTTCAGGATGACGAAACTTTGAGGTTTAGAGGCAGATTGTGTGTACCTAGTGATGTCGAGTTGAGACAGAAAATCTTGAAACAAGCTCATACTACGCCTTATTCCATACATCCTGGTACAAGCAATATGTACAAGGATGTAAGGAGTAACTACTGGTGGAGTAAAATGAAGACGGACGTTACCGAGTTTGTGTCGAGCTGTTTGACCTGTCAGCAGGTTAAGATCGAGCATCAGCGACCCGCGGGGTTATTGCAGCCACTTATATCCCGAAATGGAAGTGGTAGGATATTTCTATAGATTTCATTACCAGTATGCCTAGGACCCGGGCTGGGATGAACATGATTTGGGTCATTATCGATCGACTAACCAAATCTACTCATTTTCTGGGTATTAAGGATACTTAGGGACCGTAGAGGCTAGCACGGGTATTCATTGCAGAAATCGTGAGGTTTCATGTGACTCCTAAGAGTATTATTTCGGATCGAGATGGCCGGTTTATATCACATTTCTGGCAGGCTGTTCATCGGACTCTGGGGACTGGATTGAGACTCAATAAATCTTACCATCCTCAGACTGACGGACAGTTGAAACGTACGATTCAGACACTTGAGGATATGTTGAGAGCATGTGCCTTAGACTAGAAAGATGATTGGGAAGCGCACTTGCCATTGATCGAGTTTACGTACAACAACAGTTGGCACACTTCGAGCAAAGTGGCAACATTTGAGGCATTGTATGAGAGAAGGTGCAGATCGCCGTTGTGTTGGGATGATACGTCCGAATTGATTGGCACAGAACCAGATTTAGTCATTGAGATAAAAGAGAAGATCGCCTTGATTCGTGGTAGGTTGTTAACGGCCCAGAGTCGACAGAAGTCCTATGCCGACACGTGTTGTCGGCCGTTAGAATTTGAAATTGGAGATCATGTTTTGCTGAAACTATCACCGACTTAGGGAGTTTACCGCTTCGTCCGGAAGGGTAAACTTAGTCCGAGATATATTGGACCGTTCGAGATTTTAGAGAGAGTTGGAGAGCTTGCATATCGGTTAGGATTGTCGTTGTCCTTGAGCCACGTGCATAACATGTTTCATGTTTTCCAGCTTAGGAAATATGTACCGGACCCTAGTCATATTATTGATTTTGGAGAGATTGAGTTAGGTCCCGACATTACCTTTGAAGAGAGACCAATTCAGATTTTGGAGCGTCGGGTGAAACAACTTAGGCACAAAACCATTTCTTTGGTTAAAGTATAGTGGTCGAGACACGGATATGAGGAAGCAATGTGGGAAACTGAGGAAAATATGAAGGCGAGATACCCCGAGTTATTTTTTTGCAAGTTTCGGGATGAAACTTATTTTTAGGGGGAGAGAATGTAATATCCGCACTTTCTATTTTCAGTAATTTCTAGTTTTAATACTTTTCATTTCGGACGACTCGCTTGTAAGTGTTGTAGTATTCCGAAACCATTTTATTTTGAATTCATGACCATCCAGATGAGTTTCGGAGTTGTTTTTATCGGATTTTACTTATTGTGTAACTTTCCGCGATGAGGCTCGAGTCGGTGTTATTTCTTTTTACTATATTTATTCCGTTATTGATTATGATGTCACGGAAGTCCCTTGCGTGGGTATTGAATACATTTCTGTTGGTATTGAACTGAAATATTTTGGCCGAGGCCACGGCCCTAGTTATTATTATTATTAGTGTGTCTTATAGGATTTTTTTTTGTGGATTATGTGTCATGTGTTAGCCTGGTAGACCTTGTAAGGGTTCAATGGCGTGTAATATCCCTTATGAGATTTGGGGTGTTACAAAAGGAACCCTCTTTTAGAATTATCCATCTTGAATCTTCTCAGGATCTTATCTATATAGAGGGCTTGGGAAAGTCCTATCATTCTTCGTGGTCTATCTCTGTAAAGACGGATCCCTAGAATATAGGAGGCTTCTCCCAAGTCTTTCATGGAGAACATATTAGAAAGCCAAGCTTTCACAGTGCTAGCCATTGCTACGTTATTTCCCATAAGTAGAATATCATCTACATATAATACTAAGAACGTAATGTTGCTCCCACTGACCGTTTTGTAAACACATGGATCCTCCTCGTTTTGCACGAAGTCAAAGTCCTTGACTGTTTTGTCAAATCTAAGGTCCAACTCCGAGAAGCTTGCTTCAGCCCATAAATGGTTCATTGCAGCTTACACACCTTATGAATATTTGCTTTGGGCACAAAACCCCCAGGTTGTTCCATGTAGATTTCCTCCTCGAGGTATCCATTTAGAAAATCCGTTTTGACGTCCATTTGCCATATTTCATAATCATAATGGGCAGCAATGGAAAGCATCATGCGAATCTACTTGATCATAGTTATGGGCAAGAAGGTATCATGATAATCAATCCCTTCCCTTTTGGGTATAACCCTTTGCCACAAGCCTGACCTTATAGGCGTCAACCTTTCTATCCCCATCAGTCATTCTCTTATAGATCCATTCACTTCCAATAGGCTTCATGCCAGTTGGTAAATCTACTAGAGTCTAGACCTGATTGGCATGCATCGAGTATATTGTTGGGATTCGGTGCCTAAATCGAAGTCCCAGCGGAAGCGGTAAAACGAAAATTAATTCGATCCGAATCCCTACGAGGATCGATCGAGCCATGTATATACGAATATTAAACGAAACACAAGAGATACAAGAAATATACCCTTGTAGTCCGTTGATTTGAATGGTGTCCTTCTCTTGAGCTATTCCCCAATATTTAGTTGATTTCCCTACAAACCAAACGCTCCAAGCTCTTGGATGATCCAATGCCAAAAGCACCGCGTCTCTACTTGCCACGCGCCGGAGAAATGAACGGAACAACGATCACCTTGCTATCCTCCAAGGATACGGCTAGAGCTAGGATGATGAAGCTTTCGATTGTGATTATAGCACTCTAAGTGTATAACTCACTCTCTCTCTTTGATTTCTTAATTTTTCTCCACGAACCACCAAGAAGAAATGAAGAATAAGATGAAGGCAATTGAGAAAACTATTTTCTCACTCTCTCACTTGAACGCACTGTTGGTAGCAAAATGAATGGGTGGTAGAATTAGTCTTCATCTCATTCTTTATACATCTCCAACAACACCGACCACTCACCCACATGAGTTAGCCCCACAAGCCATGTTCTTTCATATAAAATGGAAACAACAAGACAAGAAGAAGTTGGGTGGAAATGGGGGGTCCATCTTGAAGGGAATTGAAGAGTTTGGTTCATTCCGGACTCCTGTGACTCCAAACAGATAAACTCTGATTCCGTTCCGATGTATTTATATCAATTAATTAATCCAATTAATTAATCATATCAAATACATAATAACATAATTAATTTCTCCAAGAAATAATTATATTTATTAATTAAATTAATCACCCAGTAATTTATTTAATTCATTAGACCGTAAATCAATTTATCCAATAAATCAATTTAGACATCCAATGTCCTAGATTAGATATCCAATATCTAATATTCATAATGAGAGAATTAATTAAGCTTGATTCATTCCGTCGTCAATCCTATTGCGCGACTCGGTAGGTCCGTCTCAGTCAGCAATGGGAGGAACAAAAGAGTCGTAGCACCACCTAGCCAGCCTAGCGGCCTACACCGTACCCCAACTGAGAACGAATTATTGGGATCATTCAAGAACCATTATGTCGTGAATACCAGTATACGTATAAACCCTTCTTTCAAATGTCCCGATCAAGTTATAGGGTCACAGTCAGTCAAACCCTATTTGTTCTTGACGCAATGCATACGTTAATGCAAATCGAGATCATCGAGCTCTCGTGTACCCAATACAACTAGCTCCAATGCTATGGCCAAATACTTATGAACTCATCTGCCAATAACCGCATAGGACATATAACCCGTTCACTAATAGGAGAAAGAATTCTATCTTGGTATTCAGTAGGACCTGTTACTTGCCCGTCAAGACGCGCGTCGAGGTTGACCCCCACCTTCTGGTTTTCTGGGTCGAACTACTCTAATGAAAATCTTAATGTCACAAGCACATACCTACTAAATCCTCAAGTCGAAGGTTCACGAATACCTATCACAACCTTTCGATTCCGTCATTGACTGTCCCGGAGTGGAATCCGTGTGACGAATCGAGGGTGAGTCGGTTCGAGTATACTAATCCAATTAGCATACCTATAACGTGTGCTCCCACTAACCATTAGTGTTCGACAGGCACTCTCCACACATAAACTTAACATCCAGTCAAGTTTCTTCGACTTGCGAACGATTAAATATTTGAACTATAAACCTTTCCAGTGCCATTACCCTTATCCAATATGGAGTGGAATGTTTTGCTCTCAAATACACGGACAAGTTTCTATATTTATATATATATTTACGAGTCAGGAATGCCAGTAACTACCAGTAAATAAAGAAACAAACAATTGCCTTATGATAATGATTTACATAATAACAAGTACAATGCCCTCACTCAACATCCTCTGAGTGGCATTCAAGGGCATACTCCTAACATATATCTCAGCTTCCATAGCTTATTGCCATTTATCGGAGTCCACATCCACTATCGCTTGGTCATAGGTGACAGGGTCATCCTCATGGATATCAGGAACGTCGTGGAGACTCAGTTCCTCGACATGTGTATAGCCATACCTCTCAGGTAAGTGAGACACCCTATCAGACCTTCGAGGTGGATGTTATGTTACAATAGGTTTGGTTCGAGATCCCTGATCAGATGTCTCCTCAGGACTTTCACTGTGCTCTTCCAAAGAGAAATTTCTACCCGAGCCACCTTCCTGAATGAATTCATCCTCAAGGAAGTGCGCTTGTAAAGCCACAACGACCCTATGGTCTTCTGGCATGTAGAATAGATAAACCATCGAGTCCTCTGGGTATCCTATGAAACGTCCCTTGACGGACCTCGCTTCCAGTTTGTCCACCTTAGCCTTTTTGACATAGGCTGGACATCCTCAAATCCTTATGTGACTGAGACTTGGTTTCTTACCCTTCCACATCTCATGCGGAGTGATAGGAACGTATTTGTAAGGACATCCATTAAGGATATCAGCAACGGTAAGTAACGTGTACCCACACAGGTAAATTGGTAAATCAGTGTAATTCAACATAGAGTGGACCATGTCCAACAAAGTTCGATTTCTCCTTTCTAAAACACCATTTAATTGTGGGGTTCCTGGTGGCGTGAATTGTGAAACTATTCCATGTCCCTTAAGGAACTCATCAAACTCAGTGCTCATATACTCGCCACCTCTGTCTGACCCAAGTGCCTTGATATGGCATCCAGTATGTTTTTCAACTAGGGCCTTAAATTCCTTGAATTTAGTAAAGGCTTAGGATTTATGTTTCATCAAGTACACAATCCCATACCTAGTATGATCATCTGTGAACATTATGAAATATTGATATCCGTCTCGGGTTCTTCCAAAGCACCACAAACATTGGTATGTATCAACCCAAGTTTCTCAGCAGCCCTTTCAAATGTCCCTGTGAAGGGGGACTTAGTCGTCTTGCCTCTAAGGCAGGATTCAGAAGTTGGATAAGGTTCATCACCCAATGTACTTAAAAGTTCATCTTTATCCATTTTTTGAACCTTTGTCTCACCAATGTGACCAAGTCTAAGGTGCCACTTAAGAGCTTGATTAGTATCATGCCTGCCACGTTTCCTAGTTATAGTGTTCACTGCTGATTTATTTCGCAAGTTCAGATGATATAAACCATTCAACAATGTAGCTTTACCAACAATTTTATTTCGAAAATAAATTATAAAAGTACCATTGCCAATGAAGAAAGAAAATCCTTTCTGGTCCAAGACTGGAATGGATACAATATTTTTATGCCCCTTGGGCAACACAAGTACTTCATCTAACGTTAAAATAAAACCGGATTACAAACCCAGTAGGAGTGATCCAATATCGGTTGCCTCAACACTTTGTCCACTTCTGACAGTGACCATCACTTACCCAGCTTCAAGCTGCCTACTTCGTTCCAGATCCTGATTCATAGTACAAATATGAGACATAACACCTGAATCCAGAATCCATAAAAGAAAATATACAGTAGCGGAACAATTAGTTTCAAAAACAAAAAGTTCCGTACCTGATGCACCATTGATCTTGGGACAAGTCCTACGCTAGTGGCCCAGCTCACCGCATTCAAGACATTTGTCCGTAGGTTTAGGACCGCCTACCTTTAGAACCTTTGGGGCCTTGCCCTTGCCTTTCTGCACCACTTTCTTGGGTTTATACTGCTCGTAGGTCTTTTTCTTCTTGTTCTTGGACTTACGAGGCCCAGAAGAAATCACAAGAGCACCCTCCATCGGCTTAGTCTTCATGTTAGACTGTGTCGTCACCAGTTTGTTCATTAGCCCAGCTAATGTACACCAAATTTCATTACAATTGAAATTCATTACAAACTGCATGAAGGAGTCAGGTAGAGATTGAAGGATGAGATCAATTTGGAGGGATAAATCAATGTGGAAATTGAGCACCTCGAGCCTCTCAATCATAGAGATCATCTTGAGGACGTGGTCTCCCACTTTCTCCCCTTCCTTCATCCTAGCACTAAATAACTGCTTCGATATCTCATATCTAGCAGTCCTACTGTGCTCTCCATAAAGCTCGGTCAAATGTGCGAGAATCTGCCTAGCGGAAGTTATTTTCCCATGCGCTCTCTGCAGCTCATTAGTCATTGAGCCCATCATAAAGCCACGGACCATCACGTCATCCTTGACCCATTTTTCATGGATGTCGATTTCTTCATGATTACCCCTAGTCCGGACTGGAGTCGGTGGAATGTCCGCCTCTAAGACGTATCACAGATACTCCATGCTGAGTACAAGAGTTAGGAGATTCTTTTCAAGTAGTATTGCAAGTGGGTTATTAACCATTTTTAGAGAGATATAGTTTCGTTTCTCTGCATTGATTTGGACAAGATTAAATTATTGACCTGTTTTATTATGACCGAGTATAGAATTTAAGGGCTTGTATAATTCTTGTCTCGGCTCCCACTTATTTTATCGGAATTACACACTCCCATGTTATAACCCGGAAATCATGGTTAGATCAACTTCTTAGTGGTGATCGAGTTCTTTACAAATTTTAACAGACGCAACCGG
Source organism: Orobanche coerulescens (assembly GCA_033398695.1). Taxonomy (NCBI): domain Eukaryota; kingdom Viridiplantae; phylum Streptophyta; class Magnoliopsida; order Lamiales; family Orobanchaceae; genus Orobanche; species Orobanche coerulescens. Next base: position 158,609,281 of record CM065807.1, read on the forward strand.
TCAGGTTTCTTACCTATTAATTTCTGTAAAGTGGTGTCCAACACCAACCCGTCCAATGGATGATTCGATCTTGTTTTAACCCTAGTCTTTATGCCCTCAACCTATTGGGTTTCTTGGCAATCTGGACTATCTAAGTTTTTGACCATCAACGTCTATCAGTCTGACTATTGAATCTCGCCCGGCAACCTATCAGGTTTCTAGGGGCGAAATTTTTCACCAACCGAAGGCATCTAATGCACTTAAGAATTTACCAACCTCTACCAAATGTACTACCCCGATAACTCGGAAGCATAGCATACCGGCTCGGGTATCAATTTTCTACGAGTTTATTGGAAGGTAGGAAACCTCGTAAGCTTTTCAACACTTTAGTCTGTTTATTTTCGGGAGAATTTTGCGATTAATGTTACACTTTGCACATTAATTCAATTATAAGCGCGTTTGTGTTTGTCAATCATTCAAAATGAAAAACAGTAAATAGCAACCTAGTTACTACCAACATGCAGTTCATGGACCGTTCCTAGAACAAAAACATTGTGATCTAATTACATGTCTTCGGTCTTGAATCTTTGTCTTCTCGAGCGGATCTTCCTCCGGTCTTCGTCATTACATATAAATTTTACATTTGAAAAATTGCATCCTATACAAATTTTTCTAGTGAAAAAATAGGCTCAAAAACAACCTTTACAACCCAATCGAATAAAGGCGAACGATTCAAAACTAGGTCCATGAACCACATCCTCATTCAAAAGCATTCATCCAACAAATACTAAATAAATGAATTGCAAATTAAATATATTTATCCAATCAATATATATAATCAACTATAAATAGAATTGATCCAATCAATTCTCACAATCGGTAACATGAAAACGTTCACAGTAATTCGGTCAAACACATGTATTACATTTAATTAATTTTCCCTTATAAAATGAGATACCATATATCATTTTAATCATATTAAATCCAATTTAAAAAATGGGAATTAATTTTCAGGAATACAGGAAGAAAACGAGCCCGAAACAAGACGGGAGGGGGCTAGACTGCGGTTCGAACAGCCTGGACCATGGTCCGAACTGCCTGGGCTGCTCGGCAGGGCCAGCACCAGGCCCGAATTGTGATCCCAAGGGCTGGACTGCACAACAGCCTCTCATACACTATTTCGGGTGCCGTCCAACAGCAATACGGGCCTCGATTTCCGACCGGATATGGAATATCTATATTTTTTAACATTCATACCTTCAACATAAACCATATTTTCAAGAAATTAAAGATTTATATTTAGATATAAATTTATGAAAAATATAACAACAACGAACGAATAAACATATACCACGATTATGACAAAAATGATTCCAAATCATTCACCATATTATCAAGCATTCCAAATGCTAAAAAATAATTCGTATATACGGTATCATTGACCTCGGTCTAATACCACTATTGGGATTTCGGATATAAAATGAGTACGCAGTGGAAAAATAAAACTCAATACAAAGAATCCCAAACATGATCGATCAAGTAACGTATATACGAAAAATAAATTGATGAAGATAAAGGATCAAAGTCCCATACCTTTGAAGCCTTTGATAATATCTTCGCAATATGATGATGATCACGAACCCGAGCACGAGCCCAAAATCCCTTCATCTCAAACACGAAACCACGATGTCTCTACTTCACACGCATCGGATGTTGCTCGAAAAAAATTCAACAAAACTCCATTCTTCAAGAAGTTATCGTAAGAATCTCTCTCTAATTTTTCTTGCTTATTTCTTATCTCAAATATGAAGAACAAGATGAAGAAAAATTTTCTCTCCCTCTCCTCTATACTCTCGGCCGAACATGCAATGTGTTGGAGTGGTGTTGTTTTTTTCTTAGTGGAGTGGTGTGGATATGTCTCAAATATATAAAGTCTAACATGTCAAAACAAAGGATAAGTATTGATTTGATAAGATAACAAATCAAGACACTTTGGAATCATGTGGAAGACTAAGCACCATCCACCAATAAAATTGACAAGCACGTGTGGAGAGGGGGAGGGGGCGGCCCAATAGGAAGGTGCTAGGAAACGGACTGAGTCACTCGGCTTGTGTACTGGACGTTCGTCAAACGACTACGTTAAATACACTCCATTTTATCACTAATATATTATACTAATTAATAAATATAATTAATTAATTATATCAAATACAAATATATTTCTCTAAAAAATATAATTTATGAATTAAATTAATTATCCAGTAACTTAATTTCAATTCATAAGACCGCTATTTGATTTATCCAATAAATCATAATTAGATATCCAATATATAATATGAATAGAGAGATGATAAATTCACATTTATCTATCAACGATCCTGATGCGCGACTCTGTAGGTCTATCTCAACCGGTATTGGGAGGAATCAATGAGTGCGGGCAGCACTTAGCCAGCCTAGCATGCCGCACTGTAAACCCCGACTGAAAACGAATGAAGGGATCATTCCAGAACCATTATGTCGTGAATACCATATACGTATAAACCCTCCATCAGATGTCCCGGACAAGTCTTCGGGTCATGGTAAAGTCAAACCCTACTGTTGACTAGACACTATACATGTGTTAATGTAAATCGATACCGCCTGATTACTAGTGTATCCAATACTACTAGATCAGAATGCTTTTGCCAAAGACTTATGATCTTATTTGCCATTAACCGTATAGGACATTCGCCTGCTCTCTAGCAGGAGATAGGATCCTTTCTTGGCATACAGTAAAGACTGCTACCTGCCCATATAGTCCGCACTTCGAGGTTGACCCAGCGATTAAGCAAATGAGTCTAACTACTCTAATGACAAACTAAACGTAACATGCACATCTCTTACTGAACCCTCAAGTAAGAGGTTCAAGTATACTATCACAACCTTTCGATTCGTCATCGACTCTCCAAGAGTTAATACCGTGTGACTCAATCAAGTATGAGTCGTGTTCGAGTACACTAGTCCCACCAATATACTTATAACTATGCTATCAAGACATGCACATGTCCTAGCATCAGTTATACAAGTCTTACTCAAAACTTAATGCCCGATTAAGTGTATTGACTTGCGAACGGTTTACGTAAATAAGCTTTAAACACTTCCAGTGCATTTTCTCTTATCCGATAATGAGAGTGAAATGTTCGCTCTTATTTACATGGACTTCACTTCAATGTTTACCAAATCAATAATGCATATACAAAAAACAATGAATGAATCATATTGCCTTTTATTAATTATTCCATAATTTCAAGTATAATGCCCCTTCTCTCATCCCCTGAGTGGCATTCGAGGGCATATTCCTAACACAAGATAGAGTGGAAGGGTATTATAATGACTTAGGAGGGCAGGAGGATGATTTCTATGAGGAAAACTCGAAGTTGGATTCTGAAAAAAGTGAAAGACAAGACATGTCTTTATAACCTGTAGATTCTCTAACGTACACTATCTGTAAGGGTTAATGTACGTTATTGTCCTTTACATACGCTAACACCTTAGTATTTACGTACATAAATATCCCTCAGAGGCTACTGCCTAAAATCACACATCCTATTCTGTATGTTGTCAAAATAACGCATGTAATCTCATCCTCATTACGTACGCTAACACATCAACGTTTCGTATGTAATCCTTGTTGACTTGGCTATCTCAAACGAGCCAAAAATTCCTTCCATGCATGGCCCCACACGCCAAAAGTTGAGATGCGATATGATACCCTCGATTACGTACGTAATCTATCAGGCTTAACGTACGTTACCCTCATCAAGATAGCATACGCTAGGTGCTGACTGTAGCGTACGCTAATTCTAAGGTACTTAGCCAAAATAAAACTTACCCTACAACTTCTAACAGTCAAAACAATACGAACATCAAACCTAAAGTAGTTTCATTTTGAAAAATCTTGATATAATAAATACTGTACAAATCCAATTACAATACAACGATACTCGTACAATACGTATATTACAACAGTATAAAATGAAAAATTACAGCCGTATATTATATTTAGTTTAAGGCTCGAAGATCATATCATATGACAGAAGACTTGAAGACAGTCGATGATTTAAAAGGGTATTGGCATTATCAAAATGCGGAAAATTGTTGGGAACAATAGTACTCTAAGTGTTTTGATAAATGCACCATACGGTATGTCCCTACAGCGTAACTTCATACATCACCCAAGATGACAAATCCTACAACTAAAGAGAAGTTCCCGCGTACAGCAAGAAGACTATTGGCTACAGCAAAGAAGCTGTAGGTGTTTTACTTAGGAATAGTAAAACACAATCCAACCGGACTAAGACTTAGAACTTTAAACCATTATGAGATAACAATTTCTTTATTCACAAAGTATTCACAGTTTTAAAGTAGTATTTAATGCTGACAGAACAACATTTAATGCATCTAAAGAGACTACAGACAGAAGAGCATTTAATGCGGATCAAAGAGAAGGTCTGAAGCATTAAATGTTAAACATATTCATTTCATGCATTTTGAATCCGCTAATCAGATCTTCTAACTCTCACCAAATGTTACATTTAAAATGGATCTATTTCTAAGGTTATAAATAGTCGAAATAAGAGGACATTGCTCGGATAAAACTCACGAACTTACTGGAACTATTGCAAAATTACTGAGTGATTAAGAATACAAGAGCAATATATTTGTTCAAGCATACAACGAATATCTTGAGTGAAGAAATACTAAGTCCTCAAGAGTGAACAACACAACTACAGTGAAGCCTACAAAGCTTAGAGTTGTTGTTCCTATTCGCGATACTTCAAAACCTTATTGTTGAGACTCTTAATCAAGAAAATGTGTCCTCAAAGTGAGGAAGACAAAAGAGAGATGAGTAAGGTACCCTATGCCTCGGTAGTGGGTAGCCTCGTGTACGCTATGTTATGCACAAGACCGGACTTAGGCTACACTATAAGTGTGGTAAGTCGTTTTCAAGCAAATTCGGGAAGGGAACACTGGACTTCCGTCAAGAACATTCTTAAGTACTTAAGAAGAACTAGAGATATGGTTCTTACTTATGGTGGTGGAGAACTGAAGGTGGTTGGATTCACCGATTCTTATTTTCAAGGAGATAAGGATGACTCTAAATCGACATCTGGGTATTTGTTTACACTCAATGGATGAGCAGTATCTTGGAGAAGCTCCAAGCAAAGCGCTACTACAGATTACACCTGCCAAGCAGAGTACCAAGCTGCCTCATAATCTAGAAAGGAAGCATTTTGGATGCATAAGTTTATGCGAGAACTTCAAGTTGTGCCTAATGCGGAGCTGCCTATATCACTATTCTGTGATGATGACGGAGCTGTGTCCAAAACCCAGGAGCCAAGGGCTCACCACATCATCAAGCATATATAGAGAAAGTACCAAATTGTTCGAGAGATGGTTGAAAAAGGATATGTTTCATTACAAAGAGTAGACTCAGAAGACAATGTCTCTGACCCGCTGACTAAGTCGTTATATCAGGCTGTCTTGGAAAGACATCTAAAGAACATGGGTATTGGATACCATGACATATGGCATTGAGTGCAAGTGGGAGATTTTTAGGAATATGCCCTCGAATGCTACTCAGGGGATGAGAGAGAAGGGGCATTGTACTTGTAATTATGGAATAATTGATAAAAGGCAATACGATTCATTCATTGTTTATTGTATTTCAAATGCATTCTTGATTTGGTAAACATTGAAGTGAAGTCCATGTAAATAAGAACTAATATTCCACTGTCGTTATCGGATAAGAGAAAATGCACTGGAAGTGTTTAAAGCTTATTTACATAAACTGTTCGCAAGTCGATAAACTTAATTGGGAATTAGTGGGACTTAGCGCATGCTAGATATGTTGGCAGCACGCGCTAATCCGGTACTTCAGTAAGGGCAGTAGGTTTTGAGGTTCTGGACTCCGGACAGGACTGTACAGGTAGCACACTGATACTATCTTTAGCGCACGCTAATGCTGGTTGTAACGCGCACTAATTCTATAGTAGCACACGCTAACGTCTTAGGACAGGACCTACTGGACTACTGGATGACCCTGTTAGCACGCGCTAACCATGAGAGTAGCGTGCGCTAATTAGATCCAGTATATAAGGGCCAGAGCAGGTCAACTCGTGTCATTTTTTCCCATTTCTTTTCCTCCTCCGCGTTTGAGCGATCCTTGGGCGATTTCCGGCTGATTCAAAGTCTTGTAACTCCAAGCCATCATCTTTCTTGAGTTCTTGGTGTATATTAACAACACCAACACTTGTTCTTCGTCTTTAATCTGAGGTAATCTCTTAGAACCCTACTTTTGGGAAATTTGGGAATTTTCGATTCCGGTTCATTCCATGTTGTTGATTAATCCATGATGTATGTGATTAATCTTAGTGGTATTCATGTTTTTCTTACGAGTTCATGGTAAATTTTGTGGTATTTGTGAAATCGAGGGGGTTCGGTTGCGATCCGCCCTCATTGTTTTTGTACGAATTTACATGAATCGTAGGTAGGTTTTTGGGCGTATTCCATTTTCTTACTCTTGTAGAATGGGTTGTGATTGTATTCTTCGAATCTTTAGGTTTGTGGTTGTCGGTTTCTAGCGATCGTGGTTGATTCTCCGTTCAGTTCGTTTCGTCGTTAATTACTCAAGGCAAGTACTCTTGTGAAACCTTTATGCTTAACATGAAATGGTGATGTATAATATTTATGTGCTTTGCTCACTCCGGGAGAGTCCGACAGGGCCTCGGGGGAATCCGTGACTTCACTCCGGATTCACAATGTAGCGACCACTTTTAAAAATATCATTTTAAAATAATTTCAAGGGAGATTAAATATCCAAAAAAAATAGTTGAATAATTGCAGCGGAATTGAAATAAAGTCATCCATTTCGCAAGTAAATATAAAATAAATTCCCAACATTCAAAACATCCATAACATTGAAGCCAAAGTTGTAATTTTAACTAAACAAAATAAATGAAGAAGCATATAACTATTATTATCATGCCACGCCTTTGCCCGCCACGCCAGACTCCCCAACCGGAAAGGTTTAAATAATGGGGTGAGATTTCAACTCGCTCAGTGAGGAGGGAACGCTTTGTTAAATTTAAATACATACATGTTGTCAAGTAGATATGACATACCTGAACCTGGTGGTTTCCCGAGGGATATTAATATGCGAACATTGTGCATACTGCCTACTACTCATTGGAGACTACAACGTAATTAACATGCAAACTTTGAGCACATTATGCCTACTACTCATTGGAGGCTACAACGTCATCAATATGCAAACTTTGAGCATATAAATATTTGGCAAGAAACACGCATATATACAAGTAACATCATACATTAAATAAAACAAGCGTAAAGTCCCCACCTCTAAATACGATGATGATCCTTGAAAATTGAGATGCGAATGCAGTTCAAATCCTAGGCTCTAAGTCCTCGTCTCCTAAAATAACAATTAAATTTTTATATTAATATAGCATCCAAAATAAATTAATATAATTTTTTTTTGAATTTATAATTGAGTAAAAGGGATCTGATTTTAAATATTAAAAACTGGCTGGGATCAAATTAAAAGAATTGACAAAACTGAGGGACTAAAATTGAGTACACTAAAAGATTGATTTGGGATCAAATCGAAAAGTCTGGAATATGAGGGACTCAACTGAAATACTCAAAAAGAGGCTGGGTATATAAAACCCCTTAGCCCTAACTCTCGGCCGACACTCTCATCTTCTCTCTTGATTTTCACCTCTCGGCCTCTCTCATAGAAAATCACACACTCACACATGCACACACACACACATGTATATACATATATATACACTGAAACGGGACGAATGAACAAGGAAATTGAGTATGGTTGGCCGAGCAGTGACTAGGACGGACGGCGACGACGTAGGGTGCAGCAAATCAGCGGGGGGCACGGCAGAATCAGGCTGGTAAGCCGTTGTTCCGGAAGGTGGGTTCGGATTGAACGGATCTGAGTTATGGGTTGAAATTTATTAGGTTCAGATCGGATTTGCTGGTTGAATATGGTGGTTTTCGATTATGTGTTGACTGAGGGCTGCAGACATGTGGTATTTCAAAGTCTGGCAGTTGGCTTTTGGTTTAGTGATGCTGATCGGAGATGAAGATTCGTCTGATGGGTGCCGAGCGATTCAAGGGCTTAAGCGAGTGTAGGAGATGCAAATTAAAATTTTTGATCGAGATGACAGCGTAGGATTTACAGAAGTATGGGAGCCGTATTTTAATTTGTGTATCACGCAGAGAGATAAAGATAAATTTATTATTTTTTTACCTACTATTGCTGAAAGATGAGATCATCCAAAGCTGCTTTGGACTATCGGCAGGATAATAAAAGCAACGAGTATTTTGCAGGGAGAAATCTGTTGGAGATTGAGGCAGCGTACGATCGAGAGAAAAGAAAAGTTGATCGGTGTATTGTGTTTTGGGAAGAATGAAGAATCTTATAACTTTGTATCATTTTAATGTTTATAACTCCCCATTAATATCATTATAATTATGTGTTTAAGTTGGTAATAAAGAGAGAAAACTGATAGAGAGAAATAAACAATAGAGGGCTTCATTGAGCTTGTAGACGTGGTTCTGGAATTCGTAATCCTCAAATCCTAGAGGTTGCTTCACATAAACCTCTTGAATTATGCCATTTAAGAACACACTTTTAACATCTATTTGAAAGTGTTTAATCTTTTTATGAGATGCAAAGGCACAGACTAAGCGAATGGCTTCAAGACGAGCTACTGGCGCAAGCTTTCGTCATAATCTAGGCCTTCTTCTTGATTATAACCTTGGGCGACAAAACGAGATTTATTCTTCACTAGATAGCCGCCTTCGTCACACTTGACTTTATGAACCCATTTATCCCGGTCATAGATTTATCTTTCGGTGTAGGAACCTAATTCCAAACTTTGTTTCGCTCAAAGTGTGCAAGTTATTCTTGCATTGTCATTATCCGATTTTCATCATTTAGAGATTCCAAAACATTTGTGGGTTCAACTTCGGACACAAAGGTGAAATTATTCAAGTAGTCTAGAGTTCTCCTTCGAGTTTGAACACCATCTTCAATATTCCTGATTATGAGATCTTTTGGATGGTCTTTGATATGCCTCCATCCTATAGGTAACTCATCTTCATGGACCTCATGATTTTTCTCCATTCCTTTTGAGGCTTGAGGATCCGAAAGTGTACCTGCATCATCAAAACAATCTACCTTTCTCGGGGTGAAATGGCTTCACCGAATTTAACATGAATAGATTCTTCAACTTTATTTGTTCTCAAGTTATAAACACGAAAATCTTTGATATTCAAAGAGTATCCTAGAAAAATACCTGAATCAAATTTAGAATCGAATTTACCAAGGTTTTCTTTACCATTGTTTAGGACAAAAACTTTGCAGCCAAACGGATGAAAATACAAAATATTTGGCTTTTTATCATTCCAAATTTCATACGGAGTTTAAGTTGAGCTCTACAGAGATGAAATCTATTGTATAACATGCCGTATTAATAGCTTCGGCCCAAAAGTATTGCGGAAGAGAGTATTCATTCAACATAGTTCTAGACATTTCGCCCAAAGAATGATTTTTTCTTTCAACGATCCCATTTTGTTGAGGAGTTCTAGAAGTCGAAAAGTTGCGATTTATTCCATATTTGTCACATAATATTCCAAACAGAGAGCAATCAAATTCTCCTCCGTGATCGATTCGAATAGAAATGATGGATAAGCTTTTCTGGTTTTGTACCAAACGGCACCATGTAGAAAATTCCATAAAACTATCATCCTTGTGAGTGAGAAATTTAACCCAAGTGAAACGAGAGAAGTCATTAACAATAACCAAAATATAAAATTTACCATTCAAGCTAGCATATCTAGATGGACCAATGAAATCCATATGGACAAGTCAAGAATACGATGAGTAAAAATTTCAAATTTGGGTTTGAATGATTCTCGTGTGTGTTTCCCTTTAATACATGATTCACACAAGTGTTTTCGATCAAATTTTAGTTTGCGTAAACTGCGAACTAAATCATGTCTAGAAAGTTATGAAATAATGGGTAAGGATGTATATCCTAATTTTTGATGCCATAAAAATACATTTTCATCTAGGGTCATAAGGCATTTTTCGTTGAAAGAGTTTTCATCACAAAGATCAATAATATAAATATTTCCACTTCTTAAATCAATAAATGCAACTTTGTTATTTTCGAAGGCGGTACAATGGGTTTTCTCAAAAAGAAGTTTAAATCCTTCATCAAATAATTGAGATACATTTAGTAAATTATGATGTAAGCCTTAAACAAATAAGACTTTATTAATAGAGAGTGAAGGTTCCTTACCTACCTTACCGGTGCCCATAATCTTCCCCTTTTGTTGTCTCCAAATGTTACTTGTCCTTGTTCTTGATATTCAAGATCTTCGAACAGCTCTTTGGTGCCACACATATGCCTTGAACAACCACTATCTATGTACCATTTGTTTTTCTTTGAAGTTGTTATCTGCAAAAATAGTTTATTTTGGTTATTTTGGTACCCAAGCCTTTTGGGTCCTCTAAATTTAATAATGCCAATGACATTTGGAACTATCTTCCCTTTAGGAACCAAAATTTATCTGACTTTTATGATTATTAATTTTTAATGGACTTTATTCTTATTTTCAGTATTAAATTCTCTTTGTTAAGGTAAGATATTTTGATTCCCGGTTTCTTTGATTTTTTAAGGATTTATAAGAGACTGTTCTCTTTTGAACGGATCAAAATCAAGGCCGTGTTTTAACAAAGGAGATTTTTGAATGGATAAAAGTCTTTCAAATTTCTCGTTACCAAGTGTGAAGTTGTTCATTATATATTTTAAGCCCTTTTGAATTTTAGAAAACTCAATTTTCAAATTATTTTCATTATTATGGCAGGAGGTGTGATCTAACTTAACATTTTTGCCTTTGTTTAGAAGTTTTGAATTTTCAAGTTCTAAAGACTTAATTTTTCTTTTTAAAGACATGTTAAGTTTTACTATATCGTCATACTCTATATATAATGATTCGAAAGCACTTAAAAGCTCATCATCATGACCAGACTCTTGTGAATCACAAATATCTAAGAGATCATCATCATAGATATTAGGTATTACCTCGATAGTATTTTCTGATTCGAGAGCCATAAGAGAAAGATCTGCATCTAGGGATCCTTCAGGATCCTCCTCGTCATCACTCCAAGAAGCGATTAGCACTTCTTTATTTCGTATCTTCCAACTTGAGGTTTGGAGGTAGTCATTCGACATTCTTTAGCATAATGTCCGGGTTGACCGCACTTTCGACAATTGCTATCGAATTTCTTTAGCATAATGTTCGGGTTGACCACATTTTCGACAATTACTATTGAATTTCTTGGTAGGAACATATGTATTTTTCTTTTGTTCCATCTTAGAGTCTCGACCAAAGAAGTTTCGCCTCTTCTGGATGAGATTTTTATGTGAAATTCCGAGCATATAAGACAAGTTCCTCGCCGTCTTCGTCTTCCAACCCTTCATCCTTAACGTCGCTATCGACTTTGAAAGCAACCACTTTTTCACGAGGCTTTGGTTTGGATCCTCTATATTTGAGCACAATCTCATTATTAATAAGTGATCCGATAAGAGCACTAAATTCCAATTTGTTGAGATCTTTGGACTCTATAATAGCCGTAAGAGAGGCACCCCATTCACGAGGTAAAGATCGGAGAATCTTCTTGGCCTTATCACTGCTTGAAATAGGTTTTCTGAATGAGGAAAGCCCATTGGTTATAGCTGAGATGCAATCCAACATAATTGTGATGGTTTCATCCTCTTTCATAGAGAATAATTCATAGTCATGAAGGAGCATGTTGATTTTGGGTTCTTTGACCTGAGTCATTCCTTCATGAGTAACTTCAAGAATTTTTCATATTTCTTCAGCACTTTCATATGCAGAAATGCGATTAAGTTCTTCGAGATTTAGAGCACAATATTATAACATACCCAAAACCATCCGGGGATATTACAGCACCGTGGGCCCCGCGCCGGAACCCACAAGGCTAAAAACCATTTTCGCAATCGTTTCAAATGTGCCAAAGAGGCATAGACGGTAATATTTTTCAAATACTTAAATACTTTTCAAAATATATTTATATCTCAAATACCGTCGTAAAAACCCCATTTAATATTCAAGGCCAAAATGCCAAAACTCGACATTTCAAAATGTACGTTAAGTCACCGCTTACACGTACAGATAAAATAGTTTAAGGAAAAAGGTTTTACAAAATAAACCCAAGTTTGCAAAATACCAAAAGGCCATTTTAAAGTATACACGAGTTGGTAAAATACCAGAAAGCCATATTAAAATACATACGCAGTGGATATAAACATAGTAAAAAAATACATTTGCAGCGGAATCATAAGCCAGGAAAATACTCGGTTCTCAAATACATGCCATAGCCAGTATCACCCGGGAAGCTCATACCTTCACGACCGCTACTAGCTCGATCTCCGAGTACCTAAAAAAAAGCCCACAATGGGGTCAACTACAATACTCAACAAGATATCAATCACATCATCATAAACAATTACATACCAATATAATAACATAGTAAGAATACCACCAAGGTAATCTTACCGTCATAACCTCACCAACCCATAGCAATCCATATCAAGTCAATCCTTACCATAATCCACATTTCGCATTCTCAAATGACGAAATGAACTCAACTGCAACCATCTGTACAGTATTCAATCAATACCAAGAATTCTAAAACATTATCATAACCCCTAGGTGTGGAATAATCCATCCATGCCAAATTTTGTCCGTGCAATCAGATACCAATCCTGATAAGGACCAAATATACACAATACATCTGTAGACCAATGACAGCAAAATCCTGAAATATCGACACAAAATCCGAACGCTCATACGATAAATAACCATGATCAACCAAAACATCAACCGAGAATATCATCAACATGATAAACTTCAATATGACCAATCAAAGGTCAAAACACAACCGAGAATATCATCAACATGATAAACTCCAAACAACACCAACGAAGAACCACGGTGAGAGAATAAAATCCTCCAAACGACATACAAATCACATACAATGGATCTCAAAGAAAAAAACTAATTGTCGAACATACCCCTCAGGCGTATGAACAACCAGTTGCAAACCGTCGAACATACGCAATCATACATGGAGTATGAACGACCAATCATTATGGCTTAAGATGGACGTCGCAGTATGCCCGATCCAGAAATATGTCCGTGCACAAGCCACCAATGGGTATCAATTGAATACACGTGTGGTCTTGTACCTAATTAGTCTCATGAAGTACGTTTTGTGTGCACATCTCAATGTGAAGGTAATGAACCTACACATGACTATACGTGCCCGCCCTGAAAATCCTACACATAACCGATCGGCACGCAGATATGACTCCGGATATATTACGACGCAACATGACAACGAAACTCAAGGAAAACACATATCTAATAAGGATCAAAAGACTCACCAAAGTGAACAACGACACACGGATAATGAAAGATCGACACGTCCAACAATACCCAAACAACCATCCTGGGATCACCATCCCCAAAGAATGGTCAACACGATCAACAATCTCAACACAACAGTCCTGAAATCATCATCTCTCGACGATCGATCAACACAACCATCAATACCAAACAATGGCCCTGGGATCAACATCTCTCGACGAATAGTCAATACAAATGTCATTATACGAAACCTTAACATACGACATATACAACAATTCATCAGAATAATTATCCTCATAACTGAACAATACTTAAATTACCTCAAAGCCGAAGACAATATCCTTTCCACGAACAAACCACCATCCCGACTGTTGTGTCACGATTTATTCATCCCGACAGGCGATCGACTATAAGGCCGTCGACCAAGTCAACTCCAGTCAAACCATGGCTAGCTCGCCAAGTCGAAGATATCAGACCACCTTCAGTTACCTAGCGATCGACTCACAAGGCGATCGCCCTTCGGCAGCTGGCGATCTACTCTACTAACCAGCTAAAGGCAGTCGACCTGCGCCCCGAGCAGAGACGATCGCCCGTCAAAACCGTCAAGGACTGGATCTCAGAAAAGCACCCACGTGCGGATCCACCTAAGGCGCTGACAAGATCTCCGCCAGCAGATGAGATCTTTTGCTGACAGACAAGACCTTTGACCACAGCCTGTCACCTACCTCACCTACCGGATGCGCGCCGAAAGTTGTCGGTGGGACCACCCGCGATAAAGAACTCAGACGCGTGTAAGCTCCCATCGACCGCACATGATCGCCGGAACTCCCGCAGACGTTGAGGGACAGCCCATGTGCTAAAAGACGATCGCCCGATTATTATATTGCGAAAGGCGATCGCCTGTATCCAAGCCCTATAAATAGAGAACCTCCTCCTACCGGAAAAAGGTTCACATTTTCACTTAACCTACGGTTCTCGATTCGAATTCATTCGACCAAAGGCTCTAATTCACTTACGGTTCAATTCATTCGACTTACGCCGAACTCATTCTCTCATATTCCGATACATTCACGGAAATATCAAGAACATACACATCATCAAGCTCCCATTGCCTCACCTAATCCATCTCAGACTTCTCTCTCCAAATCTCTCGTCCCGTAAGACGATCGGCGAAGGTAAGTCTCCACTAGACAGATTCCAAGGGATTCATAAGCCCAGGAGCCCAAGCACCCAGCTAAATACTCGCCGTGAGAGACGATCGATTCTCTCATCGCCGCGACTGTACATCTCCTTTGTTACAAGAACTCACAGAGCATCAAATCTGGTTCTTCCGGCAATCTACACGCTCACTAGCTAAGATAACAAGAATCTTTACACTCATTGTAATTGTGTTCTTACATTAGTACTTGTATCCCCGAATATCGGTATTAATAATATCTCGCGAGAGCATTCAAGCCCGGGACTAACAACCCCGGCAAATCTTGTGTTATTTATCTTTCTCTCGGAAGTGCTCTTGCATTTGTTTGCTATCCCATCCATTCCAGCAATATCTATCTTCGGATAATATTTTGGGTAGCAACAATTGGCGCTAGAAGGAGGGTGTGTGCATCCAACCCTCACATTTTTATTTCTACCGTCCCGAAGAACACTCACTGTTCTCGGGGCAGATACTTGAAGTGACACTCACTGCACTTCAAAGAAAACCTCCAGAATCATGACATCCGCCGGTCCATCGAAGAAAGCTGTTCTCCGAACCGCCGGACACCATTTTCCGGCTCAGTCCGAACCCCAGCCGACGACAGGGGGAAGCCGCGGCAACGCGAGACTCTCGATCCCGCATCCGAGAGATGGCCCCAACCTCTCACTCGATCAGTTCCAAACCGAGGAACAGATCGAGGAGGCTATGGCCATCCTGGAGGAGCGACGGAGAGCATATGCGTCGCCTGCAATAACTCCTTCGATCATCCGCCGCATGGGAAAACGGAAATTCAATGGGCTACTGAACGAGCGATCGTCAAAAAGCCCCGATTCGCGAGGAAAGGCTCTCACACGACCGGACGGATCCATATTCGATCGCTTGGGACGCGACCCATCCCGGCGGCCGGGGCACTCTGTTTCCAACCTTGAGAAGACGGAATCCGAATCCGTCACCAGGAGTTCGGCCTACCCACTTCACAGCCGAACGCATGTCAGCCATCTGACTCCCGCCCCGATCGCCAGGGACTCAGTACTCAACCGCCTCGGCTCCCGCTCCGATCGCCGAGCCGCTATGATCAAAGCCACGGCGATGGCCGCCATGCAACGTCACTGATGAGATGAGAGCACTCTTGACGCCAGGGCAAGCACCGGAAGAAGATCGCCGGCCAACCGAGCCACTCGCGGTCCATATCGAGCTTGCCCCCATACAACCAACGATCGCTCCTCCTAAAACACCTCTCAGTATAAGGGGAGATCGGACTCGAAACCCACCTCGAGTAAATTCAATTTACATGACCGGTGTGGGGCATCCGATGCAACCAAGTGCCGGATCTTCCCGCCGACATTGGGCTTAGCCGCCCATAAGTGGTACGTCTCATTACCACCACGATCGGTCACCTCTTTTAAGAAATCGGCGGATGACTTCACGTCATACTTCGCCAAAGAAGGTCGCCAGACTGAAGGCCCCAGCCGCATGATAAAAATCAAGCGGGAAGGACGAAATCGACGCAGATTACATCGACCGGGTAGACGAAATCATCCTCACCGGCGAACCCGCCGATGAGCTCGCTCTCTACTCGGTCATGGGGGATTCCACGGTCACTCTCCTATGTTCGGACATCTCTCCAAGGATATTCCCCAACTTACACGATCTTCCGCGCTAAAGCCGCCAACTTCTGGCCAGCAAAGGCTACTCACCCTCCGCTAGACGAGGAAACGCCACCTCTTGCCCGGAAGAGAGCGATCGCCAAAGCAAAGAAGGCGATCGCCAAGACACCCGGAGATCTCCGTGCTTTCGAGGACATGGAAGCCCATCTCCTCCATACGTTCAATGTAACTCCGCACATATTTTCTATGCCATCGTGGGGCACGAAGAGCTCAAAAGCCAAAGGCAATAAGGGACCACGGTCACACTGACAACAATCAATATTGTGCCTACCACAAGAGTCCCGCCACAAGACCAACAATCCGCGACCTCCTCAAACAGCTCTGGAGATTGTTCGAGGAGGGCAAGTTGGACAGCTTATTGGTTTAGCCGGAGCCCCCGCCTATCTCTATAGACGATCGTCCGAGTCGAACACAAAACAGGCTGGGAAGCTCATACAAGCCGACCCCTGGATCAACCTCGGCGATCGTCTCTATATGCTTCAATCAAGAGAAGGAGACCACGGAAGTCACCCCGATCTCCCTCCTTATTCAAGAAACCGGAGGACTCGATCGCCATCTACAGTTCACCATATAATATGATGGACTAAGGCACGAGATCGCCTCCCCCGCACAACGTACACCGTCGAAGGTCGGCATCTACATGACGATCCAAGGTGGAAGAGTGCGGCCATGGTCCTGGTGGTCGATGGAACCGACTGCTTAGGCCATGCAAGGTCCCTTTAGGCCAAGATCGCCCGCCCTTCGTTTAAATACGAGGCTGGCGTAGTCTGAGGGCCCTCCGAAGTAAATCAGTGGACACGATCGCTCGCCCACAAAGGTTCATCATCTAACATGGTGAACCCGGACAATGCGACGTGCCACAACCCCGTCTCAACGTACACCGTCGAGGTCGGCCATCTCCATGGCTGGCCAAGGTGGAAGCAGAGCTAACAAGCCGCGGGCGCGGAGTTGATTCACCCGACGCTGCCCCGCGCCAGGACTCCTCTAGACCGAGACCGCACGCCCTTCGTTTAAATACGAGGCGAGGCGCAGCCTAACGGAGGACCCTCATAATAAAGTGAGTCACGAGACACTCAATGTCTTCGCGCATCAAGACATGATCAAGGAGTCGGTCCATCGAACTCCGCGATCGTGCACAGTTCCTCAAGACGGACGACCGTCCCCGAGGATTCGACAAACTTGAAGACCGCTCGCTCAAGGAATTATTTTCATCCCCTTACTTCCACTAAGTGAATAAAAACAAGGGGCAAGAAGAGTGCGGACTACCTACACGACGATCGTCGCTATTCAACCACATACGGAGATCGTCATTTTTTCAGATGTAGTGCAGCGATCGAACTTGTTGTAAAAAGTTGTCTTATGAGTTTATCAATCCATTTGGAACTACCCTCGCAACGATCTCTCCTCACACATTTGTACAAAGTCAAACAAAGACTTAAAAATAACCATTCATTCAAAAGATAAGTCAGAAAGACAAATGCTCATTTCATTACTTAAAAAAAAAAAAAAAAAAAAATAGAGTACACGGTCGCCCGAAGGCCTAAGTGCTACAAAAAGAAAACTACAAAGCTACAAGTAAGCTAAAAACATCAAAAAGGAGGCGCCTCAGGCCCCTGCCGGGCCTTCACCATCAGCATTCGGCGCGGTTCCCTCATCTTCCGGAGCATCGGGATGAGCAAGACTATCTGGAGACGGATACCAGCTCAAATCCACACCGATGTCCGCCAGGTCCAAGATCGGCAAGGAGAAAGCCGAATTGAGAGGATGCTCCAATGCATACGACTTGAACTTCTCAGCAAGAGGACCGACCTCCAAGCCTCCCTTCTTAGCCGCTCGGATCGAGTCGGCGAACGCCAAGTAATAGGCGAACTCGCTGACATACTCCAAATTTTGGAAGGGATCGGCCTTGGTCGCCTCGACCTCTCCTCTCAGCTCGGCCATCGCCTGTTGCGATCCCTGGAGCTCGGCCTCCGTCGCAGCAACCTTCTCCTTCGCCTCCATCAGCTCGCTGGTCAGTCGATCGATCGTCGCCTTATGGCGATCGGCCTCCTCTTCAGCAACATTCCGCGCCCGGACGGCACTCTGCATCTGGTCCCGAAATTGGTCGACCACTATTCGGCATTTCTCAGTCTCCTTCTTCTCCAGAGCAAGCTCATGACTCGCCCGCTTGGCCGCCTCCAGAGCGTCCTTCTCCATCGCCGTGATCTTGTCAGCAAACTCGGCGTTCTCTTTCCGAGCCGCCTCGAGATCCTCCTGAAGGCGAATGGTGGAGGGCCGCCCCTCAAACTCCCCGAGCACTGACGGCCATGGTCGCCGTCTGAAGAGAAAGGGCGACAACAGCATTCATCGAACTCGACGATCGCAGCCGAGCGATCGCATCCAGATCAGTTGTCCACGCCTTCGGCAAAGCGGCGGCACCTTGCTAACATAGGGAGGAATGTCGCAGAATGGCGAGGAGATCGACTCGCCAGAAATCCACGACCATCGGTGGACAGGACGGATCGGCGCGACGGACCCCGCATCAAAACAACTAAAGTTAATACAACTCCTAGGCGAGGCGATTGTCAACGCAGTAAATGCTATCTACCTCTCACCTTCTCGATCCCGACCAAAACGGTTTCTCGAGGAGTCTCTCGCATCCGCGGTCGCCGTCTCCCGCAAAAGCCGCAGAGGGCGGCTCGCGCTCCGAGCAACGATGGTGATCGGTGGCGCGGCGATCGGCACTTCATCGCCCGGCAGAAACGGTTTCTTGCGGCCTCGGCCTCTTGCGGTCGCCCAAGCCCCACCTCCGACTTTCCTCCTCAACCACGACTGCTCCACGCGAGGCTCCGGCTCCACGCGGGGCTCCGCCTCCGAACTATGGGCGGTAACGGTGGAACCCGAGTCGACCTCTTCGCCTTGAGACGGCCTAGACTCCTGGGTTCGACATAGCGATCTCCGACGGAGGCTCCAAAAGCGAGGGAAACGAACCTGCAGCTTAAAGACGATCGACTAACTGAGACACCGTCCTTAAAATAAGGCGATCGCTAGTAAGTAAAGATCGCAGACCACATACTGCACCGCGAGATGTCTCGGGAAGCGGAATAGTCGAGCCGACAACCAGCCGACTCTCCTTGTTGATCCGAGTGGCGTCTAGGTCGTCGTCCGACAAGCTCCTAATTCGCTCCCAAACAACGAGGAAGTCGAAAGGCGCCTCGATCGCGGGATATGAAAACTGCAAAATGTAAATCAAATTAGATCACCCAACACGCATCCAAGCGAAGGGAGAGTCTAAACCCCACCGGGATTTCTCTCCGAAATTCTGGGGATCTCCAGGTTCGCTGTGGGATTGTCGCCGCCGAAGCTCTCCACTTGCCGACCCGAGAACCACTTCGTCTCGATCGCCCGTATCTTATTCGAACTCCATGAATCACCCGGCCAGATCGGCCTTGAATATGGTAACCGCCGATCAACCCTCTATGTGCCGCTTAAACAAATAGTTCATCTCCAACGGCGACGGAGATTTGACAGCGGTGACCGCCGAAAAGGGTGAGAGTGCATATGATTTGGAGCCGGGCGTTCGGCGTCACCAAGTGGCGCCACATTCCAAGCGGCCAACAGATGGGAGACCGCAGCGAGAGGGAAGCGTAGCCGGCCTCCATAACGGCCTCACTCACTGCGACCATACCCATCGGAGGTCGGGTCGGCTCTTTCGTTCTCCGCAGCGCGAACATGTCCACATCTCAAGGAACATGGAATCTTGTCCTCCGACGCCGGATCTCTCCGGTCGCCGAGCTCAGATCCGCCGAGCGACCACAACGATCACGCGCTGCACGACATCGCGATCGCTTGGGAAGCACATAGGGATAAGCGACCGAATATCCCCTAAGTCGAATCTCGAGTAGGACCGCTAACCTCTCCATTATTTCAGCAAAGGCCCTATAGGCCCGTCCAAAATCGCTATGTTGCTCCCAGTAAGCCCGGATCGCCAGATCTCTCTCGATCTGCGATCGTCTCTCCTCAGCAGCCGACTCCGTAGCAATATCGGCCTCATTGAACAAAGCCTCAACCTCAGCCGGGTCAATTCCGGCTCGAATGGCTTCAGCCGCCGTCTCCAAGTGGAAGACGGAAGATGTTTCTCCCTGGGCAGCCGATGTCCCGGCGGCGGAACTGGTTCCCGCTCCAAATGACGATGAGGTTCCGGCCATTTTCAGAGTTTGAGAAGAAGAAAAAGGATTTTTCTTACCCTAAAGTGAAAGCGAGCGTCGATCGGCACTGAGCTTCTTCAGAAATTTCGGCAGCAAGTCCTTCTTTCTCCAAATGTACGCGTGAGTGGAGCCGCAGCCCCGCGCCCCTTTTATAGGGGAAGGCAGGGACCCGATTGCAAAAAGGGAAAACCTCAGGGGCCGGATCTCAAACGGCGCACTAGTTGACCCCCTCGAGACCCGCGTACGCGTCTTTTCGAGGACGCGTCAGCCGAGGAGTCATTAATGACCGTTGGCGTCCTCCAATAGAAGCCCGACACGTGCGCGGAGACTTTTCAACGCCCGTCGTTTTCTCCCGCGCAGTTCAGCGGCCATCCAGGTCGTCCGAGCCCAGAGTATATCAGCTCAAATACGATCGCTATTCAAGAAACACGAAGTCGCTCGTCAAAGTCCAGCGATCGCCAAGAAAGCCACCTCACCCCACGTTTCCAACGTATGAGCGAGCTGGGGGGCAATTGTTGTGTCACGATTTATTCATCCCGACAGGCGATCGACTATAAGGCCGTCGACCAAGTCAACTCCAGTCAAACCATGGCTAGCTCGCCAAGTCGAAGATATCAGACCACCTTCAGTTACCTAGCGATCGACTCACAAGGCGATCGCCCTTCGCAGTGGCGATCTACTCTACTAACCGGCTAAAGGCAATGACTGCGCGCCCGAGCAGAGACGATCGCTCAAAACCGTCAAGGACCGGATCTCGAAAAGCACCCACGTGCGGATCCACCTAAGGCGCCGACAAGATCTCCGCCACAGATGAGATCTTTGCCGAGACAAGACCTTTGACCACACTGTCACCTACCTCACCTACCAAAGATGCGCGCCGAAAGTTGTCGTGGGACCACCCGCGGCAAGAACTCAGACGCGTGTAAGCTCCCATCGACCGCATGATTGATCGCCAGAACTCCTGCAGACGTTGAGGGGACGCCCATGTGCTAAAAGACGATCGCCCGATTATTATATTGCAGTAAAGGCGATCGCCCGGCGTATCCAAGCCCTATAAATAGAGAACCTCCTCCTACTGGAAAAAGGTTCACATTTTCACTTAACCTACGGTTCTCAGTTCTGAATTCATTCGACCAAAGGCTCGGAATTCACTTACGGTTCCGAATTCATTCTGACTTACGCTCAGAACTCATTCTCTCATATTCCGATACATTCACGGAAATACTGAAGAACATACACATCATCAAGCTCCCTTGCCTCACCTAATCCATCTCGGGACTTCTCTCTCCAAATCTCTCGTCCAGAAGACGATCGGCAGAAGCAGTAAGTCTCCACTAGACAGATTCCAAGGGATTCATAAGCCCAGGAGCCCAAGCACCCAGCTAAATACTCGCCGTGAGAGACGATCGATTCTCTCATCGCCGCGACTGTACATCTCCTTTGTTACAAGAACTCACAGAGCATCAAATCTGGTTCTTCCGGCAATCTACACGCTCACTAGCTAAGATAACAAGAATCTTTACACTCATTGTAATTGTGTTCTTACATTAGTACTTGTATCCCCGAATATCGGTATTAATAATATCTCGCGAGAGCATTCAAGCCCGGGACTAACAACCCCGGCAAATCTTGTGTTATTTATCTTTCTCTCGGAAGTGCTCTTGCATTTGTTTGCTATCCCATCCATTCCAGCAATATCTATCTTCGGATAATATTTTGGGTAGCAACACCGACAATTTACATTTATAATATCTTTCCTATATGAATTATAAATGAAACGAAATCAATACCATTCATTAAATATTATGAACTGAACAAGCATAACTTGCCTCAAATACCGATATGTCAACAAGTCCATTTGGGTACACAAGTACTCCAACTTGGTAGTTCTTCAATCACGAAATATCAATCTATCCAAATATCAATAAACATGAAATAAGTATCCTCGAATATATCAATACCGAATGCAAACAACAACATTCGAATTACTACGACCAATTAACAGGAATAATCCCACGATTTATTCAAACTACACTGCTTTCAATTTTTCCCACAATTTCGCAAAACCCATATATCAATTCAATAGACCGAATATACAAACATAACAAAAATATTGCAATCAATATCTCACTCAAATATTTAATAAATTACCTTGAAGGCATAATTCAAAGGTATATTCGAATCATCAATTAATAAACACCAACCACATCAAGAACACGAAGAACGCCATCACAACCATATATATCCTTCATCGTTATACGATTCAAGCCATCGATACGAACTAAACAACCACAATATACCAAGATATCTTCAAACATTCAAAAATATAGAAATTCAAACCAATTACCTCAATCCGGCAAAAGAATCAAGAATGATGTTAGAAACCTTGTTCCAAAATTTTCTAGATGTAAACACTTGGTAAACCAACTCAAAATCTGAGATTTAGGGGTTAAAGATCGAGTTTGGGTGCCTTGGGGTGAAAGGGGATCGGGTAGGAAGGGTTGGGAAGTGGAATTCCTGATTGTTGAATATATTTATACGTCCAGGCTTGTTAACGTATGTAACTTAACTCATAACGTACGTAATATGTTCTCCAAATACAGACAGTATAGATTTTACCATAACTCACTACTCAGGACTCCGATTAACTCACCGTTTGAACCATTAGAAAGCTAACTCGATGCTCTATTGTACTATTATGTTTCAGAATTTTTGAAGTTTTCAAGAATCCATGGTAATTTTTCAAAGCCGAACCTTATACACGAGACTTTCCAAAAAATGTCCAAATCTTATTTCCTCTAACACTTCAACATATAATCATCTTAATCATGTAATATACACCAAGAACTTATTCAAGAATATGAGTTAATCCATAACCATGTTCAATTAACATTACTTTGTTCATATTCATCGAAACAACATAATCCCATATGTGCTTTAAACCACCATCTTAACTTATAGTCCAACATATATCAACATATCATCATTTTCTCAACACGAACCTCATGAAACCCCAATAATATTTACAATACTTCCGTAATCTATCATCATACGAGGGAAACATCAACAATAATATCAAGAATCCAAAGGTAAAAGGAGGGATAAACCAACATACCTCTTGAAGATGAACAACACAATCGAACACCATAAGAATCAACAATAACTCTATATCTCAAGCTTCAAATCCTTGTCCTCGAGGTTATAATTGGTTTAGAAGATCCAAAATCGGCCTCAGATGGTTGAAGGACGAAGAAACGAAGTGAAACTTCTCAAACTGCTAAAGTGACAGAGGTCTCACATATATATAAAATTCATACATTACGTACGCTACAGGAACACCCTAGCGTACGTAACAACCATTACGTACGTTATCCGACCTTGATAGCGCACGCAACAACAGTCCATAGGCTATTGCCTCATTCTGTTCCATGACTTACGTACATAAGGCATATGCCATAGCGCACGTAATACAGACGTTGACTTGCTACAGGACACACCATTAACGTACGTAGTCTCACAACAATAACGTACGTAATCCATAATCCAAAAGCTATGGTTCTTATCAACATATACTCTTACATACGTAACACAACAGGTATGACGTACGTAATCTTCATGCTCAAATAACGTACGTAACATCATCAACGTAACGTATGTTAAGTCCTTCATTGACTCTCCTGTCCACATCCGCGCTGAAAGTTGCCAACACCGGGCCCACTCGTCGATCATAGCTCGGATCCTGTCCGATTCTTCTCATAACGTACGTAACGTGTGCTACATAACATATGTTACACTTGTATCTTAACCTACGTAAGCTTCTCTACTTAACGTACATTATGGCTTCTATACTTGGCCATTTACATCTGCTCCTGCCTGTCGTCTCAACATACCGTATACACATACTCATCCCAATAATATTCTCATACAATAAACCTGATATCAAAATTAAGACAACCTGATACACAATATTCTCAAATATGATTGTCGACCAATTACGTCAATTGTACCAATACAACTATCTCAGTTCCCAATTTATTTTATCCATACTGTATAGACACCATGCTATCTAATATATCTCAGATAAAATAATGCAAAAAATTTATACTGAAACTCCAGGATATTACATACTGCCCCCTTAAAATAAGTTTCGTCCTCGAAACTTGCAATCCTGTCACAAACAACAG
The DNA here is from genome assembly GCA_033398695.1 of Orobanche coerulescens. Taxonomy (NCBI): domain Eukaryota; kingdom Viridiplantae; phylum Streptophyta; class Magnoliopsida; order Lamiales; family Orobanchaceae; genus Orobanche; species Orobanche coerulescens. The sequence continues at coordinate 158,634,041 of CM065807.1, forward strand.
CTCAACCAAAATTTTCAAACTCATCATGAAAGCAATCAATCATCGCTAGAAGCTAATAACAAAATAATATACTTATAGGTGCGTGAAGCTGATGATCTCCCGTTATACTAGCATACGACTCCCATGTCAAGTTTCAACACAATACCAACATACACCAATATCGTAATTATAGAAATTTTGAAGTATCTCAAAAATTTTGGAACCTCCAAAAATCGGTTTGACTCAAAAGTCAGAAAATCATTTTCAAAAGTCATGCTACTACCGTACTGGTAGAGCCACATAACACACATGCCCGGGTTTCACAAAACCCAAGCTCTGATACCATCTTCTGTGACACCCCCAAAACCATTCGGGGATATTACATCGTCATGGGCCCCGCGCCGGAACCCACAAGGCTAAAAATCATTTTCGAAATCGTTTCAAATGCGCCAAAGAGCCATAGACGGTAATATTTTTCAAATACTTAAATGCTTTCCAAAATATATTTATATCTCAAATACCGTCCTTAAAATCCCATTTAGTATTCAAGGCCAAAATGCCAAAACTCGACAGTTTCAAAATGTACGTTAAGTCACCGCTTACACATACAGATAAAATAGTCAAAGGAAAAAGGTTTTACAAAATAAACCCAAGTTTGCAAAATACCAAAAAGGCCATTTTAAAGTATACACGAGTTAGTAAAATACCAGAAAGCCATTTTAAAATACACACGCAGTGGATATAAACATAGTAAAAAAATACATTTGCAGCGGAATCATAAGCCAGGAAAATACTCGGTTCTCAAATACACGCCATAGCCAGTATCACACGGGAAGCTCATACCTTCACGACCGCTACTAGCCCGATCTCCGAGTACCTAAAAAAATGCTCACAATGGGGTCAGCCACAATACTCAACAATGATATCAATCACATCATCATAAATAATTACACACCAATGTAATAACATAGTAAGAATATCACCAAGGTAATCTTACCGTCATAACCTCACCAACCCATAGCAATCCATATCAAGTCAATCCTTACCATAATCCACATTTTGCATTCTCAAATGACGAAATGAACTCAACTACAATCATCTGTACTGTATACAATCAATACCAAGAATTCTAAAACATTATCATAACTCCTAGGTGTGGAATAATCCATCCATGCCAAATCTTGTCCGTCGGATCGCACAATCAGATACCAATCCTGATAAGGACCAAATATACACAATACATCTGTAGACCAATGACAGCAAAATCCCGAAACATTGACACAAAGTCCGAACGCTCATACGATCAATAACCATGATCAACCAAAACATCAACCGAGAATATCATCAACATGATAAACTCCAATACGACCAATGAATGATCAAAACACAACCGAGAATATCATCAACATGATAAACTCCAAACAAGACCAACGAAGAACCACAATGATAGATATTCGAGAGAATTAGATACTCCAAACGATATATAAATCACATACAATGGATCTCAAAGAAACAAACCCGACTGTCGAACATACCCCTCGGGCGTATGAGCAACCAATCGCAAATCGTCGAACATACCCAATCATACATGGAGTATGAATGACCAATCATTATGGCTCAATATGGACATCACAGTACGCTCGATCCGGAAATGTGTCCATGCACAAGCCACCAACGGGTATCGATCGAATACACGTGTGGTCTTGTACCTAATTAGTCTCACGAAGTACATCTCGTGTGCACATCTCAATGTGAAGGTAATGAACCTACACATGACTATACGTGCCCGCCCTGAAAATTCTATACATAACCGATCGGCACGCAGATATGACTCCGGATATATCACGACGCAACATGACAATGAAACTCAAGGAAAACACATATCTAATAAGGATCAAAATACTCACCAAAGTGAACAACGACACACGGATAATGAAAGATTGACACGACCAACAATATCCAAAACAACCATCCTGGGATCACCATCTCCAAAGAATGGTCAACATGATCAACAATCTCAACACAACAGTCCTGAAATCATCATCCCTCGACGATCGATCAACACAACCATCAATACCAAACAATGGCCCTCATATCAACATCTCTCGACGAACAGTCAATACGAATGTCATTATACGAAACCTTAACATACGACATATACAAAAATTCATCAGAATAAATACTCCTCATAACTGAATAATACTTAAATTACCTCAAAGCCGAAGACAATATCTTTTCCACGAACAAACCATCATCCCGACAATTTACATTTATTATATCATTGCTATATGAATTATAAATGAAATGAAATCAATACCATTCATTAAATATTATGAACTAAACAAGTATAACTTGCCTCAAATACCGATACGCCAACAAGTCAATTCGGGTACACAAGTACACCAACTTGGTAGTTCTTCAATCACGATCTAAACAATATCAATCTATCCAAATATCAATAAACATGAAATGAGTATCCTCGAATATATCAATACCGAATTCAAACAACAACATACGAATTACTACGACCAATTAACAGGAATAATCCCACGATTTATTCAATCTACACTGCTTTCAAATTTTCCACAATTTCACAAAACCCATATATCAATTCAATAAACCGAATATACAAACTTAACAAAAATATTCCAATCAATATCTCTCTCAAATCTTTAATCAAACACCTTGAAGGGATAATTCAAAGGTATATTCGAATCATCAATTAATAAACACCAACCACATCAAGAACACGAAGAACGCCATCACAACCATATATATCCGTCATCGTTATACGATTATAGCCATCGATACGAACTAAACAACCCCAATATACCAAGACATCTTCAAACATTCAAAAATATGGAAATTCAAACTAATTACCTCAATCCGCAAAAGAATCAAGAATGATGTTAGAATCCTTGTTCCAAACTTTTCTAGATGTAAACACTTGATAAACCAACTCAAAATATGAGATTTAGGGGTTAAAGATCGAGTTTGGGTGCCTTGTGGTGAAAGGGGATCGGTAGGAAGGGTTGGGAAGTGAAATTCTCGATTGTTGAATATATTTATACGTCCAGGCATGTTAACGTACATAACTTAACTCATAACGTCGTAATATGTTCTCCAAATACAAAAAGTATAGGTTTTGCCATTACGGTCATAACTCATTCATCCGACTCGATTAACTCACCGCGTTTGAACCATTAGAAAGCTAACTCGATGATCAGAATTTTTGAAGTTTTCAAGAATCCATGGTAATTTTTCAAAGTCGAACTTTATACACGAGACTTTCCAAAAAATGTACAAATCTTATTTCCTCTAACACTTCAACATATAATCATCTTAATCATATAATATACACCGAGAACTTATTCAAGAACATGAGTTAATCCATAACCATGTTCAATTAACATTACTTTGTTCATATTCATAAAAACAACATAATCCAATATGTGTTTTAACATATAAACCACCATCTTAACTCATAGTCCAACATATATCAACATATCATCATTTTCTCAACACGAACTCCATGAAATCCCAATAATATTTAATACTTCGGTAATCTATCATCATACGAGGGAAACATCAACAACAATATCAAGAATCTGAAGGTAAAGGGAGGGATAAACCAACATACCTCTTGAAGATTAACAACACAATCGAACACCATAAAAATCAACAATAACTCTATATCTCAAGCTTCAAATCCTCAGGGTTATAATTGATTTAGAAGATCCAAAATCGGCCTCGGGTGGTTGAAGGACGAAGAAACGAAGTGAAACTTCTCAAAATGCGAAAGTGACACAGGTCTCACATATATATATATAAAATTCATACATTACGTATGCTACAGGAACACCCTAGTATACGTAAGAACCATTACGTACGTTATCCAACCTTGATAGCGTACGCAACAACAGTCCAGAGGCTACTGCCTCATTCTGTTCCATGACTTACGTACGTAAGGCCTATGCCATAACACACGTAATACAGACGTTGACTTGCTACAGGACACACCCTTAACGTACGTAATCTCACAACAATAACGTACGTAATCCATAATACAAAAGCTACGGTTCTTATCAACATATACTCTTACATACGTAACACAACAGGTATGACGTATGTAATCTTCATACTCAAATAACGTACGTAACATCATCAACATAACGTATGTTAAGTCCTTCGTTGACTCTCATGTACACATCCGCACCGAAAGTTGCCAACACCGGGCCCACTCGTCCATCATAGCTCGGATCCTGTCCGATTCTTCTCATAACGTACGTGTGCTACATAACATATGTTACACTTGTATCTTAACGTACGTAAGCTTCTCTACTTAACGTACATTATGGCTTCTATACTTGGCCATTTACATCTGCTCCTGCCTGTCGTCTCAACATACCGTATACACATACTCATCCCAATAATATTCTCATACGATAAACCTGATATCAAAATAAAGACAACCTGATACACGATATTCTCAAATATGATTGTCGACCAATTACGTCAATTGTACCAATACAACTATCTCAGTTCCCAATTTATTTTATCCATACTGTATAGACACCATGCTATCTAATATATCTCAGATAAAATAATGCAAAAAAATTATACCGAGACTCCAGGATATTACATACTACCCCCTTAAAATAAGTTTCGTCCTCGAAACTTGCAATCCTATCACAAACAACAGCTCAACCAAAATTTCCAAACTCATCACAAAAGCAATCAATCATCGCCACAAGATAATAACAAAATAATATACTTATAGGTGCGTGAAGCTGATGATCTCCCGCTATACTAGCATACGACTCCCATGTGAATTTTCAACACAATACCAACATACACCAATATCGTAATTATAGAAATTTTGAAGTATCTCAAAAATTTTGGAACCTCCAAAAATCGGTTTGACTCAAAAGTCAGAAAATCATTTTCAAAAGTCATGCTACTACCGTACTGGTAGAGCCACATAACACACATGCCCGGGTTTCACAAAACCCAAGCTCTGATACCATCTTCTGTGACACCCCCAAAACCATTCGGGGATATTACAGCGTCATGGGCCCCGCACCGGAACCCACAAGGCTAAAAATCATTTTCGAAATTGTTTCAAATGCGCCAAAGAGCCATAGACGGTAATATTTTTCAAATACTTAAATGCTTTCCAAATTATATTTATATCTCAAATACCGTCCTTAAAATCCCATTTAGTATTCAAGGCCAAAATGCCAAAACTCGACAGTTTCAAAATGTACGTTAAGTCACCGCTTACACATACAGATAAAATAGTCATAGGAAAAAGGTTTTATAAAATAAACCCAAGTTTGCAAAATACCAAAAAGGCCATTTTAAAGTATACACGAGTTGGTAAAATACCAGAAAGCCATTTTAAAATACACACGCAGTGGATATAAACATAGTAAAAAAATACATTTGCAGCGGAATCATAAGCCAGGAAAATACTCGGTTCTCAAATACACGCCATAGCCAGTATCACACGGGAAGCTCATACCTTCACGACCACTACTAGCCCGATCTCCGAGTACCTAAAAAAATGCTCACAATGGGGTCAGCCACAATACTCAACAATGATATCAATCACATCATCATAAATAATTACATACCAATGTAATAACATAGTAAGAATATCACCAAGGTAATCTTACCGTCATAACCTCACCAACCCATAGCAATCCATATCAAGTTAATCCTTACCATAATCCATATTTTGCATTCTCAAATGACGAAATGAACTCAACTACAATCATCTGTACTGTATACAATCAATACCAAGAATTCTAAAACTTTATCATAACTCCTAGGTGTGGAATAATCCATCCATGCCAAATCTTGTCCGTCGGATCGCACAATCAGATACCAATCCTGATAAGGACCAAATATACACAATACATCTGTAGACCAATGACAGCAAAATCCCGACACATGGACACAAAGTCCGAACGCTCATACGATCAATAACCATGATCAACCAAAACATCAACCGAGAATATCATCAACATGATAAACTCCAATACGACCAATGAAAGATCAAAACACAACCGAGAATATCATCAACATGATAAACTCCAAACAAGACCAACGAAGAACCACAATGATAGATATTCGAGAGAATTAGATACTCCAAACGATATATAAATCACATACAATGGATCTCAAAGAAACAAACCCGACTGTCGAACATACCCCTCGGGCGTATGAGCAACCAGTCGCAAATCGTCGAACATACCCAATCATACATGGAGTATGAATGACCAATCATTATGGCCCAATATGGACATCACAGTACGCTCGATCCGGAAATGTGTCCATGCACAAGCCACCAACGGGTATCGATCGAATACACGTGTGGTCTTGTACCTAATTAGTCTCACGAAGTACATCTCGTGTGCACATCTCAATGTGAAGGTAATGAACCTACACATGACTATACGTGCCCGCCCTGAAAATTCTATACATAACCGATCGGCACGCAGATATGACTCCGGATATATCACGACGCAACATGACAACAAAACTCAAGGAAAACACATATCTAATAAGGATCAAAATACTCACCAAAGTGAACAACGAAACACGGATAATGAAAGATTGACACGACCAACAATATCCAAAACAACCATCCTGGGATCACCATCTCCAAAGAATGGTCAACACGATCAACAATCTCAACACAACAGTCCTGAAATCATCATCCCTCGACGATCGATCAACACAACCATCAATACCAAACAATGGCCCTCATATCAGCATCTCTCGACGAACAGTCAATACGAATGTCATTATACGAAACCTTAACATACGACATATACAACAATTCATCAGAATAAATACTCCTCATAACTGAATAATTCTTAAATTACCTCAAAGCCGAAGACAATATCTTTTCCACGAACAAACCATCATCCCGACAATTTACATTTATTATATCATTGCTATATGAATTATAAATGAAATGAAATCAATACCATTCATTAAATATTATGAACTAAACAAGTATAACTTGCCTCAAATACCGATACGCCAACAAGTCAATTCGGGTACACAAGTACACCAACTTGGTAGTTCTTCAATCACGATCTAAACAATATCAATCTATCCAAATATCAATAAACATGAAATGAGTATCCTCGAATATATCAATACCGAATTCAAACAACAACATACGAATTACTACGACCAATTAACAGGAATAATCCCACGATTTATTCAACCTACACTGCTTTCAAATTTTCCACAATTTCACAAAACCCATATATCAATTCAATAAACCGAATATACAAACTTAACAAAAATATTCCAATCAATATCTCTCTCAAATCTTTAATCAAACACCTTGAAGGGATAATTCAAAGGTATATTCGAATCATCAATTAATAAACACCAACCACATCAAGAACACGAAGAACGCCATCACAACCATATATATCCGTCATCGTTATACGATTATAGCCATCGATACGAACTAAACAACCCCAATATACCAAGACATCTTCAAACATTCAAAAATATGGAAATTCAAACTAATTACCTCAATCCGGCAAAAGAATCAAGAATGATGTTAGAATCCTTGTTCCAAACTTTTCTAGATGTAAACACTTGATAAACCAACTCAAAATATGAGATTTAGGGGTTAAAGATCGAGTTTGGGTGCCTTGTGGTGAAAGGGGATCGGTAGGAAGGGTTGGGAAGTGAAATTCTCGATTGTTGAATATATTTATACGTCCAGGCATGTTAACGTACATAACTTAACTCATAACGTACGTAATATGTTCTCCAAATACAAAAAGTATAGGTTTTGCCATTCTGGTCATAACTCATTCATCCGGACTCCGATTAACTCACCGTTTGAACCATTAGAAAGCTAACTCGATGATCAGAATTTTTGAAGTTTTCAAGAATCCATGGTAATTTTTCAAAGTCGAACTTTATACACGAGACTTTCCAAAAAATGTACAAATCTTATTTCCTCTAACACTTCAACATATAATCATCTTAATCATATAATATACACCGAGAACTTATTCAAGAACATGAGTTAATCCATAACCATGTTCAATTAACATTACTTTGTTCATATTCATAAAAACAACATAATCCTGTAATACCCGTACTTTTATTGACTGTTTGACTCTGTCATCCTCCTTATTTTGTCGCTCTGTAAATGCTTGGAGATGTTGTTGATATTGTTATTGAGTTTCGTATCTCGTTTGGTTCTTGATCATGTCGTTTAGACCTTGCGGAAATGTTCTGTGCCAGAGATATAGCGCACGCTAGGCCTAGGCTAACGCACGCTAATTCTGCTTGATTAGCGCACGCTAGCTCTGAGCCGTAGCGCGCGCTAAGAGGATCGATCGAGTCGAACCCGGATTTCGGATCGCTCTGGATCGGGCGGATTAACGCACGCTAGGAGTTTGTTAGCGCGCGCTATCCATGGATAGTAGCGCACGCTAACATCCGGCCGTAGCGCACGCTACCGGGCTGGTCAGCAGAGGCAGTGAGGTTGCCAGGTTTTCTGGACTATCAGATAGCGTACGCTAGACTTCGGCTAGCGCATGCTAAAGCTATTGCATAACGCACGCTAAACAATAGCGTTAGCGCACGCTAAGTTTTGAGCAGGGCAAAGACAGTAAGTTCTAGACTCCAGTACTGGATGCCATATTTTGGGCTAGCGCACGCTAGGGACAGACGATTAGCGCACGCTAACGGGGCCGACAGAAGCCACTGGACTATCCGGTGACTTCGCTAGTGCACGCTAATGAAGGAGGCGTAGCGTGCGCTAGACTGGACAGATATAAATATGGCAGTTTACTTTATTTTCATCATTTCTCACCTTCTTCACTCCTTTTCGACGGGAATCACTCGGGAGAGACGATCTTAGGCGATTGGAAGCGATCTTCCTTCTAACAACAATATATTTGGTTGGAGAACAAGGATTTCTCAACATCTAATTCCTCCTAACGTCCGAATCAAGGTAAAAATCCTTAGAACCCTACCTTTTGGGAATTTTGGGGTTTTTCGTAGATTCGTCCGATTTACCTGCTTTGAAGCTTGAGAACTTTGAGATTATGATGTATCTATACCGTATACATGCTTTTCCTACGATTTTGTGGTTTGGATTGTGCCGTTTTCGGACTTGTGAGATTTTGGACGATTTTCCAACCTCTAGTTGATTATCCGTATATCTTTATGAATCGTAGACGGGTTTCGGGGGTTTCTTCGTGTAATTTGAATATGGATAATTGATTATCATATTCCTTGCGAATCGTTTAGGTGCTGGAAGCGCGTTCTTGGACCTACCGAACTCATACCTTTTTCCATTCGAATTGTCGATGTCTCAAAGGCAAGTATATATTTATGAATATGCGTTCTCGACTTTGAAAGTATGAAATATTAATGGCATGCTTATTTATATCCACTCCGGGACGGACCGACGGGTCCTCTGAGGGTTTCGTAGCCTCTGGTGCGATTCCATGGATAATATGAATTAACCACTCTGGGACGGACCGACGGGTCCTCTGAGGGTTCCGTAGCCTCTGGTGCGGTTCCACGGTATTCATATATGTATTGATGCGATGCTATGAGATTTAGTTATTCCGGAATACTAGTCTTGAATTGATGAATTGACGGTTACCTTTACTTTATTGTTGAGGAGTATTGTGTTTCATACTTGATATACTTGCACTAGCTATTCGACGGCTAACCCCTTTATGGGGGAAATACGTTTTATGTATTTCAGGTTCCAGGAGAGCGGACAGGCAGGTATCGGGTCGGCATGAAGATGGTGGGCAAGTGTGATACTGTGTCTTTCTTCCAGTTATGTTTGGAGTTTCCCATTCAGTATTGTTGTACTGGATTGGCTATTGAATACTCGAGTATTGTTTCCCCTTTTCCTTGATGTTCCGGCCTGTGTTTGCCGAAGTATTGATTCGAGTTGCGATGTTTGTGAATACATTGGTTATGTTTTGAATACCTTTGTATTGTTCTTAATTCCATTGTATGTAGACCTCCTCGGTCAAAAATTTATAGTTCCGCGTATGTTTAGCCTTGTGGGTCCCACGGCGGGGCTTACGGCGCTGTAATATTCCCTGAATAACTTGGGGGTGTTACAGAATATGGTATCAGAGCTTAGGTCAATGGATACCTAGGCTGTCGGTATTTTGGGTCGATCGAGTCGTTAATTGTCCGCAGTATCACTACTCTGCCATCATCACAGTGCGACCGGTACTTGTAAGACCTCTCACTCTTCTAGTGTGTCCTTATTCGTTTTGCTTCCTTTTTATCGGTATTCTTGAGAATCGGACACTTTGATGACGCGTGATTGAATTGTGCTTACGTGACTTGTGTGTTCTTCAGTATGTCAGCTGGTAGGGGCCGTGGCCGTGGTCGTGGCCGTGGACGAGGAAGAGGTCGTGGCGCGGCCGTTTCCATCAGTTCAGTTGCGGGGTCGACCAACCCCAGTTTGTCGAACTCGGTGCATCCCGACACCGAGAGTCAGCACGACCAGTTAGACGGTCAGGGGAACAACGCGGACGTTGGAGTGGCGAATGCACTTCAACAATTGGCTACTCAAATGACTATTTTGGCCCAAACTGTTCAGATGAATAACACGAACCCAAACACGGATGCCTTGCTTGAATGTAATCCGTATGCACCCTCCACGCTTTGGCGGTGCCACACAGACCCGTTAAGTGGGAAGATTGGCTAGCGAGGGTGGAGAAGATTTTCGAGGCAGTTGATTGCCCCGAGGTGAGGAAAGTACCGATTGCTCAGTATTTCCTCACTAAGGAGGCCGCTACTTGGTGGAAAGTCATCAAGCCACAGGATCGTATTGCCTCGTGGGATGAATTTAAGGAGCTCTTGGAGGCCGAGTTCTGTCCTTGGCCGGTACGAGAGAGCCGAATCCGAGCCTTCTTCGAGGCTAAACCACAAGATATTCCCGTTTCGCAGGCGATCGTGGAGTACAACCAACAATTGATCCATGTGAAGGATCAAGTGCGTAACGAGCGTGATAAGATCCGTTATTTTGATATGCGGATGAATTTGGACTTACGGCGGTACATGGCCGGATTTGCTTGTACCACACTGAAAGAGTATCAGGACAGAGCTTTAGCCCATGATATGTTGAGCCCCGACAACGATACCGTGGAAGAATCGAAGAAGCAGAAAGTAGCGGGGAATTTTTCTAACTCTAAGAGCGGCAACTTTCAGAAGTCACAGACAACTAACCGTTCTGCCGGACAATCGTCACGTTCTAATAAAGGAAAGAGGGGTTACCGTCCTACTTCGGGTACCACCAATCGCGCGGTGACTTGCTATAATTGTGGCCGTTTAGGCCACATTAATTTGGAATGCCACTTTCCACCATTGAAGTGTCACACGTGCGGACAGATGGGACATAGAGCGGCTTATTGTTCCGAGCCGAATCAGACTTTGGACACTCGGGCTTCTTCCCCAGCTGGTCAACCTCAGCAGAATTTTGGCAGGGGCCGGGGACGGGGTCAGAATGCTGGAGGGGGAAACTCTAGCGTCGGTTCGGTGCAACCACAAGTTTATGAGATGCGTCGAGCAGACGAACCCGACGCGGCGATGGCTTCAGGTACCATTCATATCCTATCTCATCCAGTCCGTGTACTTTTTGATTCGGGTGCTACGCATTCTTTTATTTCCTTGGAGTGTGTACGCCGTTTGAATATAACTTGTCTGACTGCTTGCGATCCCTTCATCGTGAGACTGCCTAGCGGGGATAGAATTGTGGGGAACCGGGAGATTAGATATTTTCCGGTGATTATATCCGGTATGGATTGGTTATCGAATTTGATTGTAGTTGATATGGAAGGCGAGGACGTGATCCTCGGCGAGGATTGGCTTGATAGTCATCAAGCGATTATGAACTACCGTACCAAGGTTATCACCATGATGACTAAAGACGGATCTGAGTACTCATTTTGGGGCGTAAGTCGGGACTATCCAAGTTACTTATCAGTGCCATGAAGGCCGTAAAACTTTTGAATAAAGGTTGTGCGGGCTATTGGTGTTATGCCTTGAAAACGGAAGGAAATGAAATCGATTTCTCTTCGATTCCGGTTGTTAGTGAGTACCCCGATGTTTTTCCGAATGACCTCCCGGGATTACCGCCAGATCGAGAGATAGAATTTATCGTGGACTTGGATCCAGATGTGGCTCCGATTTCTAAAGCACCTTACCGGATGGCACCTTCCGAAATGCAAGAATTGAAGGATCAATTGGGAGAACTTCTGGAAAAAGGGTACATCAGACCGAGCGCTTCGCCTTGGGGCGCGCCTGTTCTTTTCGTGAGGAAGAAGGATGGTTCACTACGTTTGTGCATCGACTACCGCGAGCTGAACAAAGTAACCATCCAGAACAAGTACCCTCTACCTCGTATAGACGATTTATTTGATCAATTGCAAGGAGCTGCGGTTTTCTCGAAGATTGATTTAAGATCCGGGTATTATCAACTCAGGGTGAGGGAGTCCGACGTTCCGAAGACGGCGTTTCGGACGAGATATGGACATTATGAATTTGTAGTTATGCCTTTTGGGTTGACTAATGCGCCGGCAGTTTTCATGCAGTTAATGAATAAAATATTCATCGAGTACCTCGACAGGTGTGTGGTCGTCTTTGTTGACGACATCTTGATCTATTCTCGAGATAAGGAGGAACATGCCCGACACTTGCGTTTGATATTAGACATTTTGAGAATCGAGCATCTCTATGCGAAATTCTCGAAATGTGAGTTTTGGTTGGAAGAAGTTATGTTTCTCGGCCATGTGATTTCGCCGAAGGAGTTCGTGTAGACCAAGAAAGATAGAGGCGGTGCTAGATTGGGCACCGCCTAAAAATGTTAAGGAAGTTCGTAGCTTTCTGGGCCTTGCCGGGTATTACCGTCGGTTTGTCGAGGGGTTCTCGAAACTCGCTCGGCCGCTACGAAATTACTCCGTAAGACCGAAAAGTTTGTTTGGACGGATGAGAGACAACGAGCTTCGATGAACTAAAGAAACGTTTGACTTCAGCGCCGATTTTAACCTTACCACATGGTAGCGAGGGCTTTGCGCTTATAGTGACGCTTGGGTCAAGGCACAGGTGTGTGCTCATGCAAAGATGATAAGACGATAGCTTTTGCGTCTCGACAATTAAAGCCTTATGAGATGAATTATCCTACTCACGATTTAGAGTTGGCCGCAATTGTCTTCGCACTCAAGATTTGGCGGCATTATTTGTATGGTTCACCGTGCCGGATTTATACAGATCACAAGAGCCTGAAATATATTTTCAGTCAAAAAGAGCTGAATATGAGACAGAGACGTTGGTTAGAGTTGATAAAGGATTATGATTTGGAAATTCTTTACCACCCCGGGAAAGCCAATGTCGTTGCGGATGATTTGAGCCGCAAATCGACGTCTCTTCAAATGCTCGAGGTTCTTACATCTCAGACGAAAATTCGTCAGGACTTAATTGAGCAAGGGATAGAAGTTTGGCTTCAACGAGTACAGGGACAATGTGTACTCGAAATTACTTCGTCTTTAGTTGATGACATCAAAGGAAGCAAAGGGAGTGACCCAATGATTTCTCAATCGAAGGAAGATGTAATTAAAGGAAAAGCTCTGGCTTTATGGTTCACGAGGATAGTATTCGAGATTTCAGGCGTGCTTTGTGTTCCGAACGATTTAGAGTTGAGGCAGAAAATTCTCCGAGAAGCGCATGCTACGCCTTACTCAATCCACCCCGGGACGAGTAAGATGTACAAAGATTTGAAGCGTAATTTTTGGTGGAATAACATGAAGAAGGATGTTACGGAGTTTGTACTACGGTGCTTGACGTGTCAACAAGTCAAGATCGAACATCAACGACCAGCGGGGTTGTTGAAACCGCTACCCATTCCCGAGTGGAAGTGGGAAGACATTTCTATGGATTTCATCACTGGCATGCCGAGAACTCGGGCCGGAATGAATATGATTTGGGTAATTGTCGATCGGCTGACCAAGTCTGCACACTTCTTGGGTATTAAGGATACTTGGGGACCGGATAGACTGGCTCGAACATTTATTGCTAAGATCGTGAGATTACACGGTGCCCCCAAGACCATTGTTTCTGATCGAGACGGCCGTTTCGTATCGCACTTTTGGCAGGCCGTTCATCAGGCTTTGGGTACTGAGTTGAGATTGAGCACTTCTTTTCATCCTCAGTCGGATGGACAAACAGAGAGGACGATTCAGACATTGAAAGATATGTTACGGGCTTGTGCCTTAGACTGGAGTAATGATTGGGAGCTTCACTTGCCGTTGATCGAGTTTGCTTACAATAATAGTTGGCATGCGTCGATCAAAATGGCACCCTTCGAGGCACTTTATGGTAGGCGATGTAGGTCGCCATTATTTTGGGACGAGGCTTCTGAGCTAGTTGGGACGGAGCCGGATATGTTGATGGAGACTAAGGAAAAGATTTCTATTATCCGGGACCGATTACTGGCTACCCATAGTCGTCAGAAATCTTATGCTGATACTCGTCGTCGACCCTTGGAGTTCGAAGTGGGGGATCATGTCTTACTCAAGGTGTCGCCGACCCGTGGAGTTTTCCGCTTCGGGAAAAAGGGGAAACTTAGTCCGAGGTATATCGGACCTTTCGAGATTTTGGACAGAGTTGGAGATTTAGCTTATCGCTTGGCGTTGCCTCCAGCTTTGAGTCACGTCCATAGTGTTTTTCATGTGTCTCAGTTGAGAAAGTACGTACCGGATCCGAGCCACATCATCGACTACAGTGAGATTGACGTAGCCGAGGATATTACCTTTCCGGAGAGACCCGTGAAGATCCTTGAGCGTCGCGAGAAACAACTTCGGCATAAGACCATTCCACTGGTTAAAGTGCAATGGTCGAGACATGGAGTCGAGGAGGCAACTTGGGAGACGGAAGAGAAGATGCGGGTGGAATACCCCGAACTATTTATTTCTTAAGTTTCGGGACGAAACTTCTTTTTAGAGGGGGAGAATGTAATACCCGTACTTTTATTGACTGTTTGACTCTGTCATCCTCCTTATTTTGTCGCTCTGTAAATGCTTGGAGATGTTGTTGATATTGTTATTGAGTTTCGTATCTCATTTGGTTCTTGATCATGTCGTTTAGACCTTGCGGAAATGTTCTGTGCCAGATATATAGCGCACGCTAGGCCTAGGCTAACGCACGCTAATTCTGCTTGATTAGCGCACGCTAGCTCTGAGCCGTAGCGCGCACTAAGAGGACCAGTCAGTCGAACCGATTTGGATCGCTCTGATCGGGCGGATTAACGCACGCTAGGAGTTTGTTAGCGCGCGCTATCCATGGATAGTAGCGCACGCTAACATCCGGCCGTAGCGCACGCTACCGGGCTGGTCAGCAGAGGCAGTGAGGTTGCCAGGTTTTCTGGACTATCAGATAGCGTACGCTAGGCTTCGGCTAGCGCACGCTAAAGCTATTGCATAACGCACGCTAAACAATAGCGGTAGCGCACGCTAAGTTTTGAGCAGGGCAGAGACAGTAAGTTCTGGACTCCAGTACTGGATGCCATATTTTGGGCTAGCGCACGCTAGGGACAGACGATTAGCGCACGCTAACGGGGCCGACAGAAGCCACTGGACTATCCGGTGACTTCGCTAGCGCACGTTAATGAAGGAGGCGTAGCGTGCGCGAGACTGGACAGATATAAATATGGTAGTTGACTTTATTTTCATCATTTCTCACCTTCTTCACTCCTTTTCGACGGGAATCACTCGGGAGAGACGATCTTAGGCGATTGGAAGCGATCTTCCTTCTAACAACAATATATTTGGTTGGAGAACAAGGATTTCTCAACATCTAATTCCTCCTAACGTCCGAATCAAGGTAAAAATCCTTAGAACCCTACCTTTTGGGAATTTTGGGGTTTTTCGTAGATTCGTCCGATTTACCCGCTTTGAAGCTTGAGAACTTTGAGATTATGATGTATCTATACCGTATGCATGCTTTTCCTACGATTTTGTGGTTTGGATTGTGCCGTTTTCGGACTTGTGAGATTTTGGACGATTTTCCAACCTCTAGTTGATTATCCGTATATCTTTATGAATCGTAGATGGGTTTCGGGGGTTTCTTCGTGTAATTTGAATATGGATAATTGATTATCATATTCCTTGAGAATCATTTAGGTGCCGGAAGTGCATTCTTGGACCTACCGAACTCATACCTTTTTCCATTCGAATTGTCGATGTCTCAAAGGCAAGTATATATTTATGAATGTGCGTTCTCGACTTTGAAAGTATGAAATATTAATGGCATGCTTATTTATATCCACTCCGGGACGGACCGACGGGTCCTCTGAGGGTTTCGTAGCCTCTGGTGCGATTCCATGGATAATATGAATTAACCACTCCGGGACGGACCGACGGGTCCTCTGAGGGTTCCGTAGCCTCTGGTGCGGTTCCACGGTATTCATATATGTATTGATGCGATGCTATGAGATTTAGTTATTCCGGAATACTAGTCTTGAATTGATGAATTGACGGTTACCTTTACTTTATTGTTGAGGAGTATTGTGTTTCATACTTGATATACTTGCACTAGCTATTCGACGGCTAACCCCTTTATGGGGGAAATACGTTTTATGTATTTCAGGTTCCAGCAGAGCGGACAGGCAGGTATCGGGTCGGCATGAAGATGGTGGGCAAGTGTGATACTGTGTCTTTCTTCCAGTTATGTTTGGAGTTTCCCATTCAGTATTGTTGTACTGGATTGGCTATTG
Organism: Orobanche coerulescens; assembly: GCA_033398695.1. Classification (NCBI taxonomy): domain Eukaryota; kingdom Viridiplantae; phylum Streptophyta; class Magnoliopsida; order Lamiales; family Orobanchaceae; genus Orobanche; species Orobanche coerulescens. The sequence goes on from CM065807.1 coordinate 158,650,818, forward strand.
AATACTCGAGTATTGTTTCCCCTTTTCCTTGATGTTCCGGCCTGTGTTTGCCGAAGTATTGATTCGAGTTGCGATGTTTGTGAATACATTGGTTATGTTTTGAATACCTTTGTATTGTTCTTAATTCCATTGTATGTAGACCTCCTCGGTCAAAATTTATAGTTCCGCGTATGTTTAGCCTTGTGGGTCCCACGGCGGGGCTTACGGCGCTGTAATATTCCCTGAATAACTTGGGGGTGTTACAAATCCAATATGTGTTTTAACATATAAACCACCATCTTAACTCAGTCCAACATATATCAACATATCATCATTTTCTCAACACGAACTCCATGAAATCCCAATAATATTTAATACTTCGGTAATCTATCATCATACGAGGGAAACATCAACAACAATATCAAGAATCCGAAGGTAAAGGGATGGATAAACCAACATACCTCTTGAAGATTAACAACACAATCGAACACCATAATAATCAACAATAACTCTATATCTCAAGCTTCAAATACTCAGGGTTATAATTTATTTAGAAGATCCAAAATCGGCCTCGGGTGGTTGAAGGACGAAGAAACGAAGTGAAACTTCTCAAAATGCGAAAGTGACACAGGTCTCACATATATATATATATATATATATATATATATATATATATATATATATATATATATATATATAGATATATATAAAATTCATACATTACGTATGCTCAGTGTTCTAAAAATCCCCGCCTAGGCCGATTAATCCTCCGATTAATCCCTAGAAGGTCCTATGCCGTTCCGATTATGGCCTAGGCGCTTGTACTAGGGGTTTGGGTGATGAATCGGTCGTCTAGGTTGGCTTCGGGGACCTATGAAGGCAATCTAAGATACTACGAACTACTTTATACCTTTATCGATGTTTCAAATTTACTAGCTACGTGGGCGACTAGGCGGATGCCTAGGCGATTATACTTTTTTGTTTTTTTATTTTGTTCTAAGAGTACTATAAATTCCTAAACTCGTATATTATGGATAATATGGACTCATTGATATCTATATCACTATTTTAAATTTAATATATAATTTATTATATATCTGTTTAAATGGTTTAATTTTAATTATTTTTAATTATTTTACATATATATATAATTTTTTATATAAAAATGATTAAAATATTAATAAAAAATAAATCCGCCTACTCCGATTAATCCCCGAGTAATCCTCTGGGCGCTAGGCGTTAGCAATCCGAACGCCTAGCGCCTAGCATTTTTTAGAACCATGCGTATGCTACAGGAACACCCTAGTATACGTAAGAACCATTACGTACGTTATCCAACCTTGATAGCGTACGCAACAACAGTCCAGAGGCTACTGCCTCATTCTGTTCCATGACTTACGTACGTAAGGCCTATGCCATAGCACACGTAATACAGACGTTGACTTGCTACAGGACACACCCTTAACGTACGTAGTCTCACAACAATAACGTACGTAATCCATAATCCAAAAGCTACGGTTCTTATCAACATATACTCTTACATACGTAACACAACAGGTATGACGTATGTAATCTTCATGCTCAAATAACGTACGTATCATCATCAACATAACGTATGTTAAGTCCTTCGTTGACTCTCATGTACACATCCGCACCGAAAGTTGCCAACACCGGGCCCACTCGTCGATCATAGCTCGGATCCTGTCCGATTCTTCTCATAACGTACGTGTGCTACATAACATATGTTACACTTGTATCTTAACGTACCTAAGCTTCTCTACTTAACGTACATTATGGCTTCTATACTTGGCCATTTACATCTGCTCCTGCCTGTCGTCTCAACATACCGTATACACATACTCATCCCAATAATATTCTCATACGATAAACCTGATATCAAAATCAAGACAACCTGATACACGATATTCTCAAATATGATTGTCGACCAATTACGTCAATTGTACCAATACAACTATCTCAGTTCCCAATTTATTTTATCCAGACTGTATAGACACTATGCTATCTAATATATCTCAGATAAAATAATGCAAAAAATTTATACTGAGACTCCAGGATATTACATACTACCCCCTTAAAATAAGTTTCGTCCTCGAAACTTGCAATCCTATCACAAACAACAGCTCAACTAAAATTTCCAAACTCATCACAAAAGCAATCAATCATCGCCACAAGATAATAACAAAATAATATACTTATAGGTGTGTGAAGCTGATGATCTCCCGTTATACTAGCATACGACTCCCATGTGAATTTTCAACACAATACCAACATACACCAATATCGTAATTATAGAAATTTTGAAGTATCTCAAAAATTTTGGAACCTCCAAAAATCGGTTTGACTCAAAAGTCAGAAAATCATTTTCAAAAGTCATGCTACTACCGTACTGGTAGAGCCACATAACACACATGCCCGGGTTTCACAAAACCCAAGCTCTGATACCATCTTCTGTGACACCCCCAAAACCATCCGGGAATATTACAGCGTCATGGGCCCCGCGCCGGAACCCACAAGGCTAAAAATCATTTTCGAAATCGTTTCAAATGCGCTAAAGAGCCATGGACGGTAATATTTTTCAAATACGTAAATGCTTTCAAAAATATATTTATATCTCAAATACCGTCCTTAAAATCCCATTTAGTATTCAAGGCCAAAATGCCAAAACTCGACAGTTTCAAAATGTACGTTAAGTCACCGCTTACACGTACAGATAAAATAGTCTAAGGAAAAAGGTTTTACAAAATAAACCCAAGTTTGAAAAATACCAAAAAGGCCATTTTAAAGTATACACGAGTTGGTAAAATACCAGAAAGCCATTTTAAAATACACACAGTGGATGTAAACATAGTAAAAAAATACATTTGCAGCGGAATCATAAGCCAGGAAAATACTCGGTTCTCAAATACATGACATAGCCAGTATCACACGGGAAGCTCATACCTTCACGACCGCTACTAGCTCGATCTCCGAGTACCTAAAAAAATGCCCACAATGGGGTCAGCCACAATAATCTACAATGATATCAATCACATCATCATAAATAATTACATACCAATGTAATAACATAGTAAGAATATCACCAAGGTAATCTTACCGTTATAACCTCACCAACCCATAGCAATCCATATCAAGTCAATCCTTACCATAATCCACATTTTGCATTCTCAAATGACGAAATAAACTCAACTACAATCATTTGTACTGTATTCAATAAATACCAAGAATTCTAAAACATTATCATAACTCCTAGGTGTGGAATAATCCATCCATGCCAAATCTTGTCCGTCGGATCGCACAATCAGATACCAATCCTGATAAAGACCAAATATACACAATACATCTGTAGACCAATGACAGCAAAATCCCAAAACATTGACACAAAGTCCGAACGCTCATACGATCAATAACCATGATCAACCTAAACATCAACCGAGAATATCATCAACATGATAAACTCCAATACGACCAATGAAAGATCAAAACACAACCGAGAATATCATCAACATGATAAACTCCAAACAAGACCAACGAAGAACCACAATGATAGATATTCGAGAGAATTAGATCCTCCAAATGATATATAAATCACATACAATGGATCTCAAAGAAACAAACCCGACTGTCGAACATACCCCTCGGGCGTATGAGCAACCAGTCGCAAATCGTCGAACATACCCAATCATACATGGAGTATGAATGACCAATCATTATGGCTCAAGATGGACATCACGGTACGTTCGATCCGGAAATGTGTCCGTGCACAAGCCACCAATGGGTATCGATCGAATACACGTGTGGTCTTGTACCTAATTAGTCTCACGAAGTACATCTCGTGTGCACATCTCAATGTGAAGGTAATGAACCTACACATGACTATACGTGCCCACCCTGAAAATTCTACACATAACCGATCGGCATGCAGATATGACTCCGGATATATCACGAGTCAACATTGTTGCTTCCCAAAATATTATCCGGAGATAGATATTGCTGGAATGGATGGGATAGCAAACAAATGCAAGAGCACTTCCGTGAGAAAGATAAATAACACAAGATTTGCCGGGGTTGTTAATCCCGGGCTTGAATGCTCTCGCGAGATATTATTAATACCAATATTCGGGGATACAAGTACTAATGTAAGAATACAATTACAATGAGTGTAAAGATTCTTGTTATCTTAGCTAGCGAGCGTGTAGATTGCCGGAAGAACCAGATTTGATGCTCTGTGAGTTCTTGTAACAAAGGAGATGAATAGTCGCGGCGGTGAGAGATCGATCGTCTCTCACGGCGAGTATTTAGCTGGATGCTTGGGCTTCTGGGCTTATGAATCCCTTGGAATGCATGCAGTGGAGACTTGCTGCTTCTGCCGATCGTCTTCTGGACGAGAGATTTGGAGAGAGAAGTCCTGAGATGGATTCCGGTGAGATAGCCGGGAGCTTGTTGATATGTATATTCTTCAGTATTTCCGTGAATGTATCGGAATGTGAGAGAATGAGAACCGTAGGTTAAGTGAATTCCCCACCTTTTTCCAGTAGGAGGAGGTTCTCTATTTATAGGGCTTGGATACGCCGGGCGATCGCCTTTTCTGCAATATAATAATCGGGCGATCGTCTTTTAGCACATGGGCCTGTCCCCTCGAAGTCTGCAGGAGTTCTTTGGCGGTCAGTGTGCGGTCCAATGGGGAGCTTACACGCGTCTGAGTTCTTTGTCACGGGTGGTCCCACTGACAACTTTCGGCGCGCATGCTGGTAGGTGAGGTAGGTGACAGGCTGTGGTCAAAATATCTTGTCTGTCAGCAGAAGATCTTGTCAGCGCCTTTGGTGGATCTGCACGTGGGTGCTTTTCTGAGATCCAGTCCTTGATGACTTTGATGGGCGATCGTCTCTGCTCGGGGCGCAGGTCGATTGCCCTTAGCTGGTTAATAGAGTAGATCGCCAGCTGCCAAAGGGCGATCGCCTTGGGAGTCGATCGCTAGGTAACTGATGGTGGTTTGATATCTTCGACTTGGCGAGCTAACCATAGTATGACTGGAGTTGACTAGGTCGCTCGGCCTTATTGTCGATCGCCTGTCGGGATGAATAAATCGTGACACAACAATTTCCCCCCAGCTCGCTCATACGTTGGAAACGTGGGGTGAGGTGGCTCTCTTGGCGATCGCTGACCTTTTGACGAGCGACTTTGTGTTTAATCGAAGGCGCGATCGTCTTTGAGCTGATATACTGCAGGTTCGGACGACTGGGCATTTGGGCTGTGAGGAAAAAACAACGGGCGTTGAAAAGTCTCCGTGCACGTGTCGGGCTTCTATTGGAGGACGCCAACGGTCATTAATGACTCCTCGGCTGACGCGTCCTTGAAAAGACGCGTACGCGGGTCTCGAGGGGTCAACTATTGCGTCGTTTGAGATCCGACCCCCGAGGTTTTCCCTTATTGCAATCGGGTCCACCTCCTCCTATAAAAGGGCGCGGTCTTTGTGATGTTACTCACGCGTGCTTATTGGAGAAAGAAGGACTGCCGCCGAATTTTACGAAGATCTTAGAGCCGATCGTCGTTCGATTTCACTTTAGGGTAAGAAAATCCTTTTCTTCTTCTCTAACTCGAAAATTGCCGGAGCCTCATCATCGTTTGGAGCGGGTACCGGTTCTGCCGCCGGACATCGGCCGCCCAGGAGAAACTCCTTCCGTCTTCCACACAGGCGGCAGTGAGCCATTCGGCGGAATCGACCCGGCTGAAGTTGAGGCTTTGTTCAATGAGGCCGATATTGCTAAGGAGACGGATGCAGAAGCGAGACGAACTCAGATCGAGAGAGATCTGGCGATCAGGGCTTACTGGGAGCAACATAGCACTTTTGGTCGGGCCTATAGGGCCTTTGCTGAAATAATGGAGAGGTTAGCCGGTCCTACTCCGAGATTCGACTTCCGGGGATATTCGGTCGCTTATCCCTATGTGCTTCCCAAGCGGTCGCAGTATCGTGCCGCGCAGCGATCGTTGTGGTCGCTCGGCCAAATACGGAGCTCGGCGACCGGGAGAGATCGGACGTATGGAGGACAAGATTCCATGTTCCTTCAGATGTGGACATGTTCGCGCCCGCGGAGAATGAACGAGCCGACCAGCCTCCGATGGGTATGGTCGCAGTGAGTGAGGCCGTTATGGAGGCCGGGCTACGCTTCCCTCTGTCCTTTGCGGTCTCCCATCTGTTGGCCGCTTGGAATGTGGCGCCACTTCAGCTGACGCCGAACGCCTGGCTCCAAATTATTTGCACCCTCACCCTTTTCGGCGGTCATCGCCTGTACCGCCTCCATCGCCGTTGGAGATGAATCATTTGTTTAAACTGACGGCTCACAGAGGGTTGGTCGGCGGTTACCATATTCAAGGCCGATCTGGTCGGGTGATTCATGGAGTCCCGAATAAGATACGTGGCGATCAGACGAAGTGGTTCTGGGTCGCCGGCAAGTGGAGAGCTTCGGCGAGCGACAATCCCACGGGCGAGCTGGAGATCCCCACCGAATTTCGGGAGAGGAATCCCGGTAAGGGTTTAGACTCTCCCTTCGTTTGGATGCGATTTGGACTGATCTAATTTGATTTCTGTTTTGCAGGCTTCCATATTCCGGCGATTGAGGAGATGCCTTTCGACTTTCTCGTTGTTTGGGAGCGGATTAGGAGCTTGTCGGACGACGACCTAGACGCCACTCGGATCAACAAGGAGAGTCGCTGGTTGTCGGATCGACTATTCCGTTTCCCGAGACATCTCGCGGTGCCAGGTATGAGCTTCTGCGATCTTCACTTTCTAGGCGATCGCCTTACTTGAGGAAAGTGTCTGACCGTTAGTCGATCGTCTTTAACTGCAGAGGTTTGTTTCCCTCGCTTTTTGGAGCCTCCGACGGAGATCGCCATGTCGAACCCAGGAGTCCTAGGCCGTCTTCGCCATAAGAGGTCGACTCGGGTTCCACCCGTTGCATTGCCTATAGTTCCGGAGGCGGAGCCTCGCGTGGAGCCGGAGCCTCGCGTGGAGCAGGTCGTGGTTGAGGAGGAAATTCCGGAGGAGGGGCTTCGGGCGAATCGCAAGAGGCCGAGGCCGGAAGAAACTTCGTTTCCTGCCCCGGGCGATGAAGTGCCGATCGCCGCGCCTCCGATCACCATCGTTGCTCCGGAGGGCGAGTCGCCCTCTGCGGCTTTTCTGCGGGAGACGGCGATCGCGGATGCTGAGACCCCTCGAGGGAAACCGTTTTTCGGTCGGGATCCCGAGAAGGCTGAGAGGTAGATAGCATTTCTGTGTTGAAAATTGCATCTGCATAGGAGTTGAATTAACCTTGTTGTTTTGATGCAGGATCCGTCGCGCAGATCCGTCTTGTCCACCAATGGTCGTGGATTTCCTGGCGAGTCGATCTCCTCGCCATTCCTGCGACATTCCTCCCTATGTCAGCAAGGCTGCTGCTGCTCTTCCGAAGGCATGGACGACTGATCTGGATGCGATCGCTCGTCAGCGATCGGCGAGTTCGATGCACGCTGTTCTCGCCCTTTCTCTTCAAACGGCGACCATGGCCGTCCAGGCTGCTCAGGAGTTTGAGGGGCGGCCCTCCACCATTCGCCTGCAGGAGGATCTTGAGGCGGCTCGGAAAGAGAACGTCGAGTTTGCTGACAAGATCGCCGCGATGGAGAAGGACTCTCTGGAGGCGGCCAAGCGGGCGAGCCATGAGCTTGAGCTGGAGAAGAAGGAGACTGAGAAATATTGTATGGCGGTCGACCGATTTCGGGACCAGATGCAGAGTGCCGTCCAGGCGAGGAACGTTGCTGAAGAGGAGGCCGATCGCCAGAAGGTGACGATTGCTCGGCTGACCAGCGAGCTGACGGAGGCGAAGGAGAAGGTTGCTGCGAGGGAGGCCGAGCTTCAGGGATCGCAACAGGCGATGGCCGAGCTGAGAAAAGAGGTTGAGGCGACCAAGGCCGATCCCTTCCAAAACTTGGAGTATGTCAGCGAGTTCGCTTATTATTTGGCGTTCGCCGACTCGATCCGAGCGGCTAAGAAGGGAGGCTTGGAGGTCGGTCCTCTAGCTGAGAAGTTCAAGTCATATGCATTGGAGCATCCTCTCCATTCGGCTTTCTCCTTGCCGATCTTGGACCTGGCGGACATCGGCGTGGATTTGAGCTGGTATCCGTCCCCAGCCAATCTTGCTCATCCCGACGCTCCGGAGGATGAGGGGACCGCGCCGAATGCAGATGGCGAAGGCCAGGCAGGGGCCTGAGGCGCTTCATTTTTGATGTTTTTAGCTTACTTTCTTTGTAGTTTGTAGCTTTCTTTTGTAGCACTTAGGCCTTCTGCGATCATGTACTCCGATTTTTCAAGTAATGAAATGAGCATTTGTCTTTCTGACTTATCACTTGAATGAATGGTTATTTTTAAGTCTTTGTTTGACTTTGTACAAATGTGTGAGGAGAGATCGTTGCGAGGGTAGTTCCAAATGAATTGATAAACTCATAAAGATAACTTTTTACAACAAATTCGATCGCTGCACTACATCTGAAAAAATGACGATCTCCGTATGTGATTGAATAGCGACGATCGTCGTGTAGGTAGTCCGCACTCTTATTGCCCCTTGTTTTTATTCACTTAGTGGAAGTAAGGGGATGAAAATAATTCCTTGAGTGAGCGGTCTTCAACTTTGTCGAATCCTCGGGGACGGTCGTCCTTCTTTGAGGAACCGTGCACGATCGCGGAGTTCGATGGACCGACTCCTTGATCATGTCTTGATGCGCGAAGACATCGAGTGTCTCGTGACTCACTTTATTATGAGGGTCCTCTGTTAGGCTGCGCCTCGCCTCGTATCTAAACGAAGGGCGTGCGGTCTCGGTCTAGAGGAGTCCTTGCGCGGGCGGCGTCGGATGAATCAACTCCACGCCCGCGGCTTGTTAGCTCTGCTTCCACCTCGGCCGACCATGGAGATGGCCGACCTCGACGGTGTATGTTGAGACGGGGGTTGTGGCACGTCGCATTGTCCGGTTCACCATGTTAGATGATGAACCTTTGAGGGCGAGCGATCGTGTCTATCGATTAATTTTGGAGGGCCCTCGGACTACGCCGGCCTCGTATTTAAACGAAGGGCGGGCGATCTTGGCCTAAAGGGACCTTGCATGGCCTAAGCGGTCGATTCCATCGACCACCAGACCATGGCTGCACTCTTCCACCTTGGATCGTCATGCGGATGCCGACCTTCGACGGTGTACGTTGTGCGGTGGAGGCGATCTCGTGCCTTAGTCCATCATGTTAGACGGTGAACCGTAGATGGCGATCGAGTCCTCCGGTTTCTTAAATAAGGAAGGAGATCGGGAGACTTCCGATGTCTCCTTTTCTTGATTGAAGCATGTCGAGACGGTCGCCGAGGTTGATCTAGGGGTCGGCTCGCATGAGCTTTCCGGCTGTTTGTGTTCGACTCGGACGATCGTCTACAGAGATAGGTAGGGGCTTCGGCTAAACCAATAAGTCATCAACTTGCCCTCCTCGAACAATCTCCGAGTTGTTTGAGGAGGTCGCGGCATTTGTTGGTCGTGGCGGGACTCTTATGGTAGGCACAATATTGATTGTTGTCCAGATGACCGTGGTCCCTTATCGCCTTTGGCTTTTTGAGCTCTTCGTGCCCCTTGATGGCATAGAAAATATGTGCAGGAGTTCTGTTGAACGTATGGAGGAGATGGGCTTCCATGTCTTCGAAAACCTTGAGATCTCCGGGTGTCTTGGCGATCGCCTTCTTTGCTTTGGCGATCGCTATCTTTTGGACAAGAGGTGGCGTTTCCTCGCCTAAGTGGAGGGTGAGTAGCCTTTGCCTGGCCAGAAAGTTGGCAGCTTTGGCGCGGAAGATCGCGTAAGTTGGGGGAATATCCTTGGAGAGATGTCTAAACATGGGAGAGTGACCGTGGAATCCCCCCATGACCGAATAGAGAGCGAGCTCGTCACTGACGGGTTCGCCGGTGAGGATGATTTCGTCTACCCGGTCGATGTAATCTGCGTCGGACTCGTCTTTCCCCTGCTTGATTTTTATCATGCGGTGGGGACCTTCTGGTCTGGTGACCTTGCTAGCGAAGTATGATGTGAAGTCCTTCGCCAGTTTCTTAAAAGAGGTGATTGATCGTGGTGGTAGTGAGATGTACCACCTATGGGCCAGCTCGCCCAATGTTAACGGGAAGATCCGGCACTTGGTTGCATCAGATGCCCCACACCCAGTCATGTAGATTCGGAATTTACTCAGGTGGGTTTCGGGGTCCGATCTCCCCTCATACAGAGGTGTTTTGGGAGGAGCGATCGTTGGCTGTATGGGGGCAAGCTCGATGTAGACCGCGAGTGGCTCGGTCGGCCCGGCGATCTTTTTGCTGGTGCTTGCCCTAGTGTCCAAGAGTGCTCTCATCTCGTCGAGCTGGCGTTGTATGGCGGCCATCGCCGTGGCCTGATTGCTAGCGGCTCGGCGCTCGGAGCAGGAGCCGAGGCGATCGAGTGCGATCCCACAGCGATCGGGCGGAGTCGGATGGGCGACTGCGTTGGTGTGAGGCGGGTAGGCGAAGTCACAGTGACGGATTCGGATTCCGTCTTTTCAAGGTTAGGCCCGAATGCCCGGCCGCCGGATGGGTCGCGTCCCAAACGTTTGAATTTTGTTCCGTCAGGTCGTGCGAGAGCCTTTCCTCGCGATTTGGGGCTTTCGACGATCGCTCGTTCGATGGCTCCGAATTTCCGTTTTCCCATGCGGCGGATGATCGAGGGAGTTATTGCAGCGACGCACATGCTCTCCGTCGCTCCTCCAGATGGCCATAGCCTCCTCGATCTGTTCTTCGGTTTGGAACCGATCGAGTGAGAGGTTGGGGCCATCTCTCGGATGCGGGATCGAGAGTCTCGCGTTGCCGCGCTTCCCCTCGCCGTTGGTCGGGTTCGGATTGAACCGGGAAATGGTGTCCGGCGGTTCGGAGAGCAGCTTTCTTCGATGGACCGGCGGATGTCATGATTCTGAAGGTTTTCTTTGAAGTGCAGTGAGTGTCACTTCAAGTATGTGCCCCGAGAATAGTGAGTGTTCTTCGGGACGGTAGGAATAAAAATGTGAGGGTTAGAGCCCCTTCCTATAGCGCCAATTGTTGCTTCCCAAAATATTATCCGGAGATAGATATTGCTGGAATGGATGGGATAGCAAACAAATGCAAGAGCACTTCCGTGAGAAAGATAAATAACACAAGATTTGCCGGGGTTGTTAATCCCGGGCTTGAATGCTCTCGCGAGATATTATTAATACCAATATTCGGGGATACAAGTACTAATGTAAGAATACAATTACAATGAGTGTAAAGATTCTTGTTATCTTAGCTAGCGAGCGTGTAGATTGCCGGAAGAACCAGATTTGATGCTCTGTGAGTTCTTGTAACAAAGGAGATGAATAGTCGCGGCGGTGAGAGATCGATCGTCTCTCACGGCGAGTATTTAGCTGGATGCTTGGGCTTCTGGGCTTATGAATCCCTTGGAATCTGTCTAGTGGAGACTTGCTGCTTCTGCCGATCGTCTTCTGGACGAGAGATTTGGAGAGAGAAGTCCTGAGATGGATTCCGGTGAGATAGCCGGGAGCTTGTTGATATGTATATTCTTCAGTATTTCCGTGAATGTATCGGAATGTGAGAGAATGAGGACCGTAGGTTAAGTGAATTCCCCACCTTTTTCCAGTAGGAGGAGGTTCTCTATTTATAGGGCTTGGATACGCCGGGCGATCGCCTTTTCTGCAATATAATAATCGGGCGATCGTCTTTTAGCACATGGGCCTCGTCTCGAAGTCTGCAGGAGTTGCCGGGCCAACCGTGCGGTCCAATGGGAGCTTACACGCGTCTGAGTTGCCACGGTGGTCCCACCGACAACTTTCGGCGCGCATGCCGGTAGGTGAGGTAGGTGACAGTGTGGTCAAAAGATCTTGTCTGTTAGCGTAAGATCTTGTCAGCGCCTTTGGTGGATCTGCACGTGGGTGCTTTTCTGAGATCCAGTCCTTGATGACTTTGATGGGCGATCGTCTCTGCTCGGGGCGCAGGTCGATTGCCCTTAGCTGGTTAGTAGAGTAGATCGCCAGCTGCCAAAGGGCGATCGCCTTGGGAGTCGATCGCTAGGTAACTGATGGTGGTTTGATATCTTCGACTTGGCGAGCTAACCATAGTATGACTGGAGTTGACTAGGTCGCTCGGCCTTATTGTCGATCGCCTCTCGGGATGAATAAATCGTGACACAACAAACATGACAACGAAACTCAAGGAAAACACATATCTAATAAGGATCAAAATACTCACCAAAGTGAACAACGACACACGAATAATGAAAGATTGACACGACCAACAATATCCAAAACAACCATCCTGGGATCACCATCTCCAAAGAATGGTCAACACGATCAAGAATCTCAACACAACAGTCCTGAAATCATCATCCCTCGACGATCGATCAACACAACCATCAATACCAAACAATGGCCCTCATATCAACATCTCTCGACGAACAGTCAATACGAATGTCATTATACGAAACCTTAACATACGACATATACAACAATTCATCAGAATAAATAATCCTCATAACTGAACAATATTTAAATTACCTCAAAGCTGAAGACAATATCCTTTCCACGAACAAACCATCATCCCGACAATTTACATTTATTATATCATTGCTATATGAATTATAAATGAAATGAAATCAATACCATTCATTAAATATTATGAACTAAACAAGTATAACTTGCCTCAAATACCGATACGCCAACAAGTCAATTCGGGTACACAAGTACACCAACTTGGTAGTTCTTCAATCACGATCTAAACAATATCAATCTATCCAAATATCAATAAACATGAAATCAGTATCCTCGAATATATCAATACCGAATTCAAACAACTTACGAATTACTACGAGCAATTAACAGGAATAATCCCACGATTTATTCAACCTACACTGCTTTCAAATTTTACACAATTTCACAAAACCCATATGTCAATTCAATAAACCGAATATACAAACTTAACAAAAATATTCCAATCAATATCTCTCTCAAATCTTTAATCAAACACCTTGAAGGGATAATTCAAAAGTATATTCGAATCATCAATTAATAAACACCAACCACATCAAGAACACGAAGAACGCCATCACAACCATATATATCCGTCATCGTTATATGATTCTAGCCATCTGTAACACCCCCAGATCAAACCGGGAATATTACACGCCGCAGACCCTCTCCGTGAGGATCCACCAGGCTAGACATCAAAACAACACATTTCATTACATACCGACGAATCAAAACAACGGACCAACAGACCGATTTGGTCTTTCGTCACTGACTTAAAAATCAAAATACATAAACTCATCCAGACTCATACCCACGCAAGGGTAAAATACTTGCAACAACGAACAATAAGACAGCGGAAAAGACAATACAATGGACTCCGACTAACTGAACCCAAAACTGGCCTTCGTGTGATTAGTATCATTCGTCTTTCATCATCCCTCGTACCGATCCTGTGTCTTGCTCCCGAAAACCTGCATGTACCTGGACACAATACAGATATCCACCCCCGACTCGGGGTTAGCAAAACTCCACTGTTTCGCTAGTGCAAGTATAAAGTGCAAATACGAGCCATACACAACACATTCCGAGAATACAACGAAAGACTTCCCGAGGTATATTTAGTTAAAAATAGTTCAAGTCTTGAAAGTAGAAACGAAGTAAGTAAGCACTTTGAAAATATTTCCAAATCTCGGGAGTTTTGAAAACATCAAAAATTGAAAATGTTCTTAATTCCTCGAAGCCATTTAGGGTCACAAATTCCAAAGTTCATTTTTTCAAAATACAAATCCGTTTAACAAAACACGGGGTCCACGACCCAACCATTCCTCACAAAACACAGGTCCACGACCCGATCATCCACTTCAATTCACTTACAAGGACACATTACACATAACACATTAATCTTATGCCATTCTAGCCAAGCACCAAGACTCGATATATAATGTCTCTCGACCCCAAGCACAAAGCATTGTGATACTCCTGACAATATCACAATTAACGAAAACATCAACGTCATCCTCAAGATGAAAACCACAATCGTAACCCGCGCCGTACCCCTTAGTATCGACCCCGGACATCCCGTCGGACACTCCGGTGGAAACCACTTCCGCGGCCGTACCCTTTAGTATCGACCCCGGACATCCCGTCGGACACTCCGGTGGAAGTTCATCCACACACGCACCCAAGTCCACTTCCGTGGCCGTACCCTTAGTATCGACCCCGGACATCCCGTCGGACACTCCGGGTGGAAGGAACAACACACACACACGTTCCAAAATCACATTTGCAAACCACAAGCCTCGAAGGTCAATCACAGTATATATAGTCGAGGTACCTTACTAGAATGGCCAGTTCATCCAACATATACTCACGACCAAGTAATGATACGATTCACAAGGAAGCACAAGATTTCAACAACACCGAACGATACAACTAATATCACACAAACTCACATATTCATCCATAAACACGTGACTCCAAGCACATAATTTGACAAAAGAATTACACTTTACATTTACCAACGACATAATCATACGCAATGACATCACAAGAACGTAAGGTGATTCTATACTCGACACTAGCTCACATATTCAACTAAGCACATTAATTCCCGACACACACGGGTCACCTTTACAAAAAGCATGATGGTAAATATTCTGATTCTTTTGAGAAATGGTTATTAATATTTATTTAGCACATATCGACGATTAACAACCATAATATCCACAAAACACGTAATGTATGGGCAAGATACTTGCCTCGATAATCGATACCGGACACTCCCACAATCACGGATCAGTCGGGACACCTCGAACACCTTCGATTCTCCTGCTAAGACAATGAATACACCCACGATCGAAAAGCTTGAAGAAAACAACGAACGGAAGGGTTCCGACTCGAATTCTTTGCGAAATCTGACCCTAACATCATACCATCAATAAATTAACGAACGAACGAGGAAGAATAATCGTAGAACGCTCGAATCCTCTTTGTGACATTTTATCGGACACCTTCAAGGCGTCGATAAGAAACTCAATAAACGACAAATCCTCGGCGATTCAACCGAACAGGAACAAGGAATTCGTCATAATAATGTTTAACAATCATAAATACATCACTATTCCGAGTTAAAACGAATTAAACGGACAAATCGAGCAAAATCCCCAAAACTAGATTTTAAGAAAACTTGCCTTGATTCATTTGATCAAGGATGATACGTGATGATCAATTGATGTTATGAACCTCAAAACTTCATGGATTCATTGTATAACAACATGACTCCATGATTGAGCAAGTTCCACCAAGGAAGGGAAGAAAACGAGTGATAAAATGGGTGAAAAACCCGTCTGTTACGCCATATTTATAGGCTCACGGACACGGCGCAAGAACGGCCCAGACAGCGCCGTGTGTCTCGGCCGTGTCTCGCAGCTGCGATCTGGCCGACCCGGCGCAGACACGGCGCACAGCAGGCTGCCAGGCCGTGTTGCACGTGGCCAGGCAGCCCTCCCGACACGAAAATTACGTCCGAACGACCCGAAACCCGAACTCGAATACGAATCGGGTTACGGTTACGAAGTACTCGCAAAGACGAATCTAAGAGCTAATGGAACACACGATTCCGACCACCCGAAGGCTCGGAATTCGACAACGGAAGAAATTACCTAAAACTTTGGGAAATTACGAAAATGGCCCAAAACGTCCGAAAATCACGATACGCAATCGAAACACCAAACCAAAGCTCGCAACATGAATAATAACATTAAATGAACTTGCGAGAAACTCAAACAACTTGATTTGGACGAGATTCGCAAGAATCGAACTCAAGTGCGGAAAAGTCGCTAAAAAGCTCGGAACTCAACAAAATGATACCAAAACGAACTCGGATGACAAAAAGTGCAGAATTAATCATTCTCGAAATGACGAAACGGTCATGAGCGAGTCATCAAAACGGACTCCGTCCGAAAATGAAATTCACCGAAAATCGAAAATTGCGGATATTACATTCTACCCTCCTTAAAAGAAGTTTCGTCCCGAAACTTAAAACAAGTAGGGAGAAGCAATATCGCGCCAGGAAAACTCAACGAGATACGCAAGGAAACGCGTAACTTACGCCCATCGGCGAAACGTTACAAGCAACGCAAAGGAATATACGGCGTGAAAACACGCTCCACGACGACCAACACAACGTCGCCGTTAGGGATATAACAAAACCAACAAGTGACAAGCGTCATCAAATGGATAATACAATCAAGTCAATTATCCAAACAATCACAAAACACAACGGACGAGAATCAATACTATTGACCGACCCAACGGTACATCAATCAAAACGCGAGCCAATCGCTGAACAAATACGGAATTCCACCGCCCAAGGGTTGGAAGATCGAAAACGAGACTAATTTTCCGAACTTGAAAAGGTCACAACGATATATAGCTCAATTTGGGACAATATCAGAACTCGCTCGAATGACAAAGGTGAGAAACAACACTAGGTCAGAAGCATCAACGAACACAGTCGAGTCGATACGATTGGACGAAACAGAAGAGAAAGAAAGAAAAATGCGGGTATTACATCATATCACCTTTAAAAGAGGTTTCGTCCCGAAACCTAAACAACGAGAACGAAGTGCTGGAATAGCAACCTTCCCGACCATATCCTCTTGGTCCACATCCGATCTTCATGGCCATTAGTATCGTGGTCACGACTGCGTCCTCTGCCCATCGGCATACTAAGCGGATTCCCACTCAATACGATTGCACAACTTCGCAAAATATTATATTAAGGTACCAACTCAGCACGACATATCACATGAGGCAACCAATAACAACTTGAAAAGAAAATCCACGAGGTATCCTTTTAAAGAAAATCTTTTGAAAATCCTTGGATTTGTATATCTATTTAAAATAAACTTTAAAAGTACTTTTGGTACCTCGGGTTGTTTCATCAAAACTTGCAAACAACATACTTTAACCGTCTCATTTGAAATCATTTGAAGTCATCATGCCTCTACGTATCATCATCGCCGTCAACAACTAACAAGTTAACCATGCAAGATCATCAAATCATTCTTACATACTCTAACATTTCCGAATCCGAGTTTGAACTTTACATCGAGTGAGATTTCTCATCTTTCACTATATATTTTTGAAAATAAAAATCGCATTGGTTTTGAAATAAAATATTTTTATGGTGTGAAAGATTTTGAAAATCATTCACTCGAATTATTTGAAAATGCAACAATACGTTAAAATCATTTTCGAAAATTCTCCCAACACTTCACAAACATCAACGACGGTAAAAATTTTACAAAATGTTCAAGGTACTTTAAAACAACTCTTTCAAATACCGTCGAGGTTTTATTTGAGAATCTTAGGCCGGCTCGCAAATTTCAAACAATTTCCAAAGTTCATACGAAGCCGCCGGCTAACCGCACTTGCACAAACTTATGAAAGTTTTAGAAAAGCTTGTTCGAACACACTCGCAGCAGACATAATTTATCAATTCATCAAACACAATCAAATATCACCTAGCAATACGAAAAGTCTTAACACACATTCACGCACAACAGTTGTTATCACTAGGCACCACGTAGAGAATACAACTACAGGTGATTGGCCGCAAAAGTTAGACCTAACGGCTATAATGCGGTTCCATAGCCTCTGCCCAGACTGACTAACGCTCGCTACAACACATATTTAGCGTGCGCTACCCATGCTGCATTAGCGCGCGCTAGCCTTACACTTAACGTGCGCTAACGGTTCTATTTTAGTAACATGATTACGAACATATATACGACATTACTGGAATCCAAGGTCACAATTAAACAACAACAATATTCGAATCCCAAAGCCATCGATTCACATAATTACAACACATCATGAGCAACCATCAAAAGGCAATTGTCATTCAAAACCGAAAAGTTAAAAGCAAGGATCACGTCTTGAGTATATTTTGTAGAACTCATTTGAGTTCAAAACTCGTGTTTTGAAAACTTATAGTACACAGTGGAAAAGAATTATCAGTAATTCGAGTTTTCAGAACTTTCAGCCTTGTGGTCAACATACGAAAATCAACTTTTTCCTCCCTTGGAGGGCATTTTAAAAATTTTACGTGACTCCCCGAAAGGATTCGAAAACTTAAAATTCCAAGGTTTATACTCTTGCAAGAAAAATGATTTATACAAGGATACATTCAGCAATATCATTCTACATTTTAGCGCAAGACGGGAATCAACAAATATATGTCACTTACTCACGATGCACTTTCAAATATTAACTACATAACACAAAATCACACAGGCTCGTATAGCTCGTGGTACAACCTGTAGTAGGGAGACTTACATCCACAGATCGCACGAAGATGATGGCTGCACCCTGATACTAATCACGGCCGACATTCCAAACGACGCGTCGCGACACGACTCAGTCAGACAAAATCTGACAATACAAGACTCAACAACACATAACTCGACCCGACAGCCTAGGTTTCCTCAACCTAAGCTCTGATACCATAAATGTAACACCCCCAGATCAAACCGGGAATATTACACGCCGCAGACCCTCTCCGTGAGGATCCACCAGGCTAGACATCAAAACAACACATTTCATTACATACCGACGAATCAAAACAACGGACCAACAGACCGATTTGGTCTTTCGTCACTGACTTAAAAATCAAAATACATAAACTCATCCAGACTCATACCCACGCAAGGGTAAAATACTTGCAACAACGAACAATAAGACAGCGAAAAAGACAATACAATGGACTCCGACTAACTGAACCCAAAACTCGCCTTCGTGTGATTAGTATCATTCGTCTTTCATCATCCCTCGCACCGATCCTGTGTCTTGCTCCCGAAAACCTGCATGTACCTGGACACAATACAGATATCCACCCCGATTACTGGGGTTAGCAAACTCCACTGTTTCGCTAGTGCAAGTATAAAATGCAAATACGAGCCATACACAACACATTCCGAGAATACAACGAAAGACTTCCCGAGGTATATTTAGTTAAAAATAGTTCAAGTCTTGAAAGTAGAAACGAAGTAAGTAAGCACTTTGAAAATATTTCCAAATCTCGGGAGTTTTGAAAACATCAAAAATTGAAAATGTTCTTAATTCCTCGAAAGCCATTTAGGGTCATAGCCCCAAAGTTCATTTTTTCAAAATACAAATCCGTTTAACAAAACACGGGGTCCACGACCCAACCATTCCGGTCACAAAACACAGGGTCCACGACCCGATCATCCACTTCAATTCACTTACAAGGACACATTACACATAACACATTAATCTTATGCCATTCTAGCCAAGCACCAAGACTCGATATATAATGTCTCTCGACCCCAAGCACAAAGCATTGTGATACTCCGGACAATATCACAATTAACGAAAACATCAACGTCATCCTCAAGATGAAAACCACAACTGGTAACCCGCGGCCGTACCCCTTAGTATCGACCCCCAGACATCCCGTCGGACACTCCGGGTGGAAGTTCATCCACACACGCACCCAAGTCCACTTCCGTGGCCGTACCCCTTAGTATCGACCCCCAGACATCCCGTCGGACACTCCGGGTGGAAGGAACAACACACACACACGTTCCAAAATCACAGTTGCAAACCACAAGCCTCGAAGGTCAATCACAGTATATATAGTCGAGGTACCTTACTAGAATGGCCAGTTCATCCAACATATACTCACGACCAAGTAATGATACGATTCACAAGGAAGCACAAGATTTCAACAACACCGAACGATACAACTAATATCACACAAACTCACATATTCATCCATAAACACGTGACTCCAAGCACATAATTTGACAAAAGAATTACACTTTACATTTACCAACGACATAATCATACGCAATGACATCACAAGAACGTAAGGTGATTCTATACTCGACACTAGCTCACATATTCAACTAAGCACATTAATTCCCGACACACACGGGTCACCTTTACAAAAAGCATGATGGTAAATATTCTGATTCTTTTGAGAAATGGTTATTAATATTTATTTAGCACATATCGACGATTAACAACCATAGTATCCACAAAACACGTAATGTATGGGCAAGATACTTGCCTCGATAATCAATACCGGACACTCCCACAATCACGGATCAGTCGGGACACCTCGAACACCTACGATTCTCCGGCGAAGACAATGAATACACCCACGATCGAAAAGCTTGAAGAAAACAACGAACGGAAGGGTTCCGACTCGAATTCTTTGCGAGAAATCTGACCCTAACATCATACCATCAATAAATTAACGAACGAACGAGGAAGAATAATCGTAGAACGCTCGAATACTCTTTGTGACATTTTATCGGACACCTTCAAGGCGTCGATAAGAAACTCAATAAAACGACAAATCCTCGGCGATTCAACCGAGGAACAGCAAGGAATTCATCATAATAATGTTTAACAATCATAAATACATCACTATTCTGAGTTAAAACGAATTAAACGGACAAATCGAGCAAAATCCCCAAAACTAGATTTTAAGAAAACTTGCCTTGATTCTCTGGATTGAAGGATGATACGTGATGATCAATTGATGTTATGAACCTCAAAACTTCATGGATTCATTGTATAACAACATGCCTCCATGATTGAGCAAGTTCCACCGGAAGGGAAGAAAAGCGAGTGATAAAATGGGTGAAAAACCCGTCATTACGCCATATTTATAGGCTGCGGACACGGCAGCAAACGCCTGCAGATGGCGCCGTGTGTCTCGGCCGTGTCTCGGCAGCTGCCGATCTTGGCCGACCGGCGCGAGACACGGCGCCACAGCGGGGCCGTTTCGGGGCCGTGTTGCACGAGCACTGGCGAGCCCCTCCCGACACTCGAAAATTACGTCCGACGACTCAAACCGAAACTCGAATACGAATCGAAGTTACGGTTACGAAGTACTCGCAAAGACGAATCTAAGAGCTAATTGAACACACGATTCCGACCACCCGAAGGCTCGGAATTCGACAACGGAAGAAATTACCCAAAACTTTGGGAAATTACGAAAATGGCCCAAAACGTCCGAAAATCACGATACGCAATCGAAACACCAAACCAAAGCTCGCAACATGAATAATAACATTAAATGAACTTGCGAGAAACTCGAAACAACAGTTTCGGACGAGATTCGCAAGAATCGAACTCAAGTGCGGAAAAGTCGCTAAAAAGCTCGGAACTCAACAAAATGATACCAAAACGAACTCGGATCCCAAAAAGTGCAGAATTAATCATTCTCGAAATGACGAAACGGTCATGAGCGAGTCGTCAAAACGGACTCCGTCCGAAAGTGAAATTCACCGAAAATCGAAAATTGCGGATATTACACCATCGATACGAACTAAACAACCCCAATATACCAAGACATCTTCAAACATTCAAAAATATGGAAATTCAAACTAATTACCTCAATCCGGCAAAAGAATCAAGAATGATGTTAGAATCCTTGTTCCAAACTTTTCTAGATGTAAACACTTGATAAACCAACTCAAAATATGAGATTTAGGGGTTAAAGATCGAGTTTGGGTGCCTTGTGGTGAAATGGGATTGGTAGGAAGGGTTGGGAAGTGAAATTCTCGATTGTTGAATATATTTATACGTCCAGGCATGTTAACGTACATAACTTAACTCATAACGTACGTAATATGTTCTCCAAATACAAGAAGTATAGGTTTTGCCATTCTGGTCATAACTCATTCATCCGGACTCCGATTAACTCACCGTTTGAACCATTAGAAAGCTAACTCGATGATCAGAATTTTTGAAGTTTTCAAGAACCCATGGTAATTTTTCAAAGTCGAACTTTATACACGAGACTTTCCAAAAAATGTACAAATCTTATTTCCTCTAACACTTCAATATATAATCATCTTAATCATATAATATACACCGAGAACTTATTCAAGAACATGAGTTAATCCATAACCATGTTCAATTAACATTACTTTGTTCATATTCATAAAAACAACATAATCCAATATGTGTTTTAACATCTAAACCACCATCTTAACTCATAGTCCAACATATATCAACATATCATCATTTTCTCAACACGAACTCCATGAAATCCCAATAATATTTAATACTTCCGTAATCTATCATCATACGAGGGAAACATCAACAACAATATCAAGAATCCGAAGGTAAAGGGAGGGATAAACCAACATACCTCTTGAAGATGAACAACACAATCGAACACCATAAGAATCAACAATAACTCTATATCTCAAGCTTCAAATCCTCAAGGTTATAATTGATTTAGAAGATCCAAAATCGGCCTCGGGTGGTTGAAGGACGAAGAAACGAAGTGAAACTTCTCAAAATGCCAAAGTGACACAGGTCTCACATATATATAAAATTCATACATTATGTATGCTACAGGAACACCCTAGTGTACGTAACAACCATTACGTACGTTATCCAACCTTGATAGCGTACGCAACAACAGTCCAGAGGCTACTGCCTCATTCTGTTCCATGACTTACGTACGTAAGGCCTATGCCATAGCACACATAATACAGACGTTGCACCCTTAACGTAAGTAGTCTCACAACAATAACGTACGTAATCCTTAATCCAAAAGCTACGGTTCTTATCAACATATACTCTTACATACGTAACACAACAGGTATGACGTATGTAATCTTCATGCTCAAATAACGTACGTAATATCATCAACATAACGTATGTTAAGTCCTTCGTTGACTCTCATGTCCACATCCGCACCGAAAGTTGCCAACACCAGGCCCACTCGTCGATCATAGCTCGGATCCTGTCCGATTCTTCTCATAACGTACGTGTGCTACATAACATATGTTACACTTGTATCTTAACGTACGTAAGCTTCTCTACTTAACGTACATTATGGCTTCTATACTTGTCCATTTACATCTGCTCCTGCCTGTCGTCTCAACATACCGTATACGCATACTCATCCCAATAATATTCTCATACGATAAACCTGATATCAAAATTGAGACAACATGATACACGATATTCTCAAATATGATTGTCGACCAATTACGTCAATTGTACCAATACAACTATCTCAGTTCCCAATTTATTTTATCCATACTGTATCAGTGTTCTAAAAATCGGCCTGGGCGGCTGCCTAAGCGGCGCCTAGGCGCTAGGCGGCCCCCGAGCGCTCCAATTATGCCCTGGCGTTTGTCCTGGGCGTTCGGGTGATTAATCGGCCGCCTAGGCAGGCTGGGCGGGTGCCCAGGAAGGCAAGCTGGGCGGGCGCCAAGACAGCTGGCCGGGAGCCTAGGCGGCTGGGCGGGTAAATATTTTTTTTATATTAGCGGTACTATAAATTCCTGAATTGAGATACTATGGACTATGTTATGCTTATATCAATGTTTAACAATTTAATATATGATCGATTATATGTTTGTTTAAATATTTAAATATTAGATGTTTTTTTATTCTTTACATATATATAATTTTTTATAGATAAAAATAATTATTATAATAATAAATAAATCCATCTAATCTGATTAATCCCCGACTAATCCCCGATTAATCCTCTGGGTGCTAGGCGTTAGCAATCCGAAGGCCTAGCGCCTAACGTTTTTTAGAACCTTGTACTGTATAGACATCATGCTATTCAATATATCTCAGATAAAATAATGCGAAAAATTTATATTGAAACTCCAAGATATTACAAACTACCCCCTTGAAATAAGTTTCGTCCTCGAAACTTGCAATCCTGTCACAAACAACAGTTCAACCAAAATTTCCAAACTCATCACGAAAGTAATAAATCATCGCCACAAGCGAATAACCAAAACAATATACTTATAGGTGCGTGAAGCTGATGCTCTCCCGTTATACTAGCATACGACTCCCATGTGAAGTTTCAACATAATACCAACATACACCAATATCGCAATTATAGAACCTCCAAAAATCAGTTTGACTCAAAAGTCAGAAAATCATTTTCAAAAGTCATGCTACTACCATACTGGTAGAGCCACATAACACACATGCCCGGGTTTCACAAAACTCAAGCTATGATACCATCTTCTATAACACCCCGAAAACCATCCGGGGATATTACACCGTCGTGGGCCCTGTGCCGGAACCCACAAGACTAAAAATCATTTTCTTAATCATTTCAAATGCGCCAAAGAGGCATAGACGGTAATATTTTTCAAATACTTAAATGCTTTCCAAAATATATTTATATCTTAAATATTTTTCAAATACTTAATAGCCATCGATACGAACTAAACAATCCCAATATACTAAGACATCTTCAAACATTCAAAAATATGGAAATTCAAACCAATTACCTCAATCCGGCAAAAGAATCAAGAATGAAGTTAGAATCCTTGTTCCAAATTTTTCTAGATGTAAACACTTGATGAACTAACCCAAAATCTGAGATTTAGGGGTTAAAGATCGAGTTTGGGTGCCTTGGGGTGAAAGGGGATCGGGTAAGAAGGGTTGGGAAGTGAAATTCCCGATTGTTGAACATATTTATACGTCCAGGCATGTTAAAGTACGTAACTTAACTCATAACGTACGTAATATGTTCTCCAAATACAAACATTATATGTTTTGCCATTCTGGTCATAACTCACTCATCCGGACTCCGATTAACTCACCGTTTGAACCATTAGAAATCTAACTCGATGCTCTATTGTACTGTTATGTTTCAGAATTTCTGAAGTTTTCAAAAATCTATGGTAAATTTTCAAAGTCGAACCTTATACATGAGACTTTCCAAAAAATATCCAGATTTTATTTCCTCTAACACTTCAACAAATAATCATCTTAATCATGTAATATACACCAAGAACTTATTCAAGAACATGAGTTAATCCATAACCACATTCAATTAACATTACTTTGTTCATATTCATCAAAACAACATAATCCAATATTTGTTTTAACATCTAAACCACCATCTTAACTCATAGTCCATGTCACGGCCCCTTATCTCTAAGGACGGCTCAGCCAGGGCATGACCCGGGGTAGGAATTAAGAAGCGGGGAAGAAAGAGGGAGACATACGTTTCATAAGAAATAGGGGTGAACTGCCATGAATAACCTATCAAGGCATCATGAAGGGGAGTCAATCCCGGGGGAATGACTTAGAATCCAAAGTAGGATACATAGTTATAATATTAGCCTTGAAGTTTAGAAAAAGGCTTCATAGCATATTACGATCAACATAACTTAGAAAGCAAAATAATAAAGAGTGTTTGCAGCGGAAAAACCTAGTTGGTTACATATATGAAGATATATAACTGGGGCTTAACATTGATCGTAAACAAAAGACTTCCACTCAACACCCTCCGTCACATCCCCTGCTCAACCTGCATATTTTAAAAGATATACAGGGCTGAGTACAACGTACTCCGTGAACATATTGCCAAAACATAAAATATGCTTTCGTATTTGTCATCATGCATATAAGCAGTAACACACGGGGGTTTTAAGAAAAAGCTCATGTTTACTAAATCATTTCATTTCATAGCATATAGCATCAGATTCACCATATTCATAATTTACGCCGGGGAAGGTGGCCACCTCCCGCGAACGTTACTCCCCGAGATCAGACACTCCTAAAAGAGCTCACAATCCTGAGTACAATGTACACTAACCCTGGCCAGCAACCTTTGTCTAGCTCAGGATCTGATCATTTCATAGGTTGGCAAGCCAACAGTGGTAGGTTCATAAGAATCCACATAAAAGTTTTTATGCATCATAATCATTTGAAATCATAATTTGCTTGTAATACATTTTATCAAAGTAGAGCAAAGCTCAAATCATTTTCGTATAGAAAGCCCACATAATCATTTTCGTAGAGAAAGCCCTCATAATCATTTTCATAGAGAAAGCTTACATAATCATTTTCGTATAGAAAGCCCACCTCGACAAGTAATAAACGCAAGCAAAATGATTATCGGCTCTTCCTTACGCTTCAGTCTGCTGCTCCACCTTTCATCAGAAACAACTAAGTTTAGCGGTCGATCGAGCTTAACGAAGTCTAACGGACAACGTACTCGATCTACATGTTTGGACTTTAGATTTTTGCATTCAACTTAAGTTTAATAATAAAAGATATGATTCTCTTAGAGAACCTAACTTACCATATAACCAATACTCGATTCCGTTACACATTCCTTGGTTCGAAAACCATCATCAAACACTTAACATAATCATAACATAATGTGCATCAAGGCTGGAAAGAATTAGCATTTTGTTAATGCACAATAAGAAATATATAGTGTATCTCATATCACTGGAAAGCCACTGAAGTCTAGTTTTATGTCCATTTTACAGATCTCAATAATATTAAACGTGGAGAAAGTTATAACCGTTTCCGTAAAGTGTGGCGAAACTGCCAACTTCCAGCGAAAATGGGAAAAACATCATATAAACCTAGATCTCGTTTCTAGCATCGAAAACCCTAAACATGTAAACTCTAATCATGCATATCATACTTATAACACATATAGGAGTCGACATACAAGCATGCTTCTCGACATTACAAACTCCATTTCATAATCTTTTCTTTTGAAAACATGACTACTTATTTTTATTTCCCAACTTTAAACCTTCAAACATCATTAACATCAAGTATCATCAAGCACCAATTGTTACCAACATCAAACAACACACTTAACATATACTCATGTTGATAATCAAAGTCTTGGTCCTAACATACAAATGACCTAAACATGACTTTAAATCATCAATACATAACATGCTCCTTAACTACATCAAATATTACCAACACATCTTCCAACTTCATGAATCTAACTTCATGTTCTTGTTTTCAAATAAATTTTCAAAAACATTTTATAAAAATATTACAAAAACATATCATGTACTCCTTTCATACATCATCACAATTATCAAGTCAATTTTGCGCATACAACAACATATCAAGAACTAAACATGTTTCTTCCTTACTTTCAAAATACCAAACATTTTATAAAAATCCCATAAATTCATTATATCATCATATAGCAACATATTGTGTAAGAAAATTATACGAAAAACAACACATATGATTGGGTTATAAAACCCTAAAATTTTCGGCCAACATTTAAAAATCAAGACATGATTACCACTTGTTCTAAACACTTTCAAGAACCTTAAAATCAACTTCGAGACAACATACAAAATATTATAACATTAAACCTAAACTCTTCATATATTTTCCAAATTTTAAAGTGGGCCAAAACCTATTTCTACTTGGGTAGAAATGAAGAGAATGAGACAACTTACTTGAATATGAACTTGGATTCAAGTTTGGCACACAAAATAAGCTAGTAACTTGAGTTCTTAATGAAGAACAATGGTGTTCTTCATTTTTAGGGGGGGGGGGGTGGAGATGAGAAAATAAAGAGGAGGAAGATGAAGTGAAAGGGAGGTGGGTTAGTGTCCCTTTTATACTAGGTTAACCCTAGCCTTTAATAAAGCGATCGAATAACATTTTACGTTTCGCTCCTCCGCAGATAAAATTACTCAAGTATTGTGTGTATGTCATATACTTAAATTATAGTTTCGCACTTATAGATTAAAGACGGAGAAAAGTTTCTCGATTTACGGAACGCGAATTATTCGAGAAAATGACTCGACATAAAATATACCCGAAAATTCAAAAAGTAAACTTTTGAAAATCGTACTCATAACGCAAAAGTGGTGTATATAGAAGGCGATGAAATCACGATTCTGTCTATCAAAACATAAAAATCAAATTCGGAAAATTAACCCAAATGGATAACCGAACATCCAATTTCTAAATTTAAAACATGTAAATAGTTCTAAACTTACTCCATTAGTCAGAATTTTATTATTTGTGAATGCAAAACCCTAATGTCGTACTTGAGGTCATAATAACTCATGCATATAAAAGACCGGGGCATTATCCTACCCCTTTAACAAGAAATTTCGTCCCGAAATTTACATACCTTATCAAAAAAATTTGGGCACTTCTCCCTCATCTTGCTTTCTAGTTCCCACGTAGCTTCTTCGTGACCATAGTGACTTCATAATACTTTCACCAAAGGAATCGACTTATTCCCCAGTTCTTGAACTTTATGGTCTAAAATAGCTTCAGGCCTCTCTGCATAACTCGTATAATGACTAAGAACTATGCCACTCTGATGAATCACATGCTTGGGATCAAATACATACTTCCTCAGTTGAGAAACATGGAAAACATTGTGAACATTCCCAAGACTAGGTGGCAGAGCCAACCTATAAGCAATTGGGTCGATTCTCTCAAGAATCTCATATGGCCCTATAAAACGTGGCCTAAGCTTGCCTTTAAAACCAAACCTGATTATTCCCTTAGAAGGGGAAAGCTTGAGGAAAACCTTATCCCCACTCTCGAAATGCAATTCAGTTCAGCGTGTATTAGCGTATGACTTCTGTCGAGTCTGGGCCTCTTGTATTCTCTGTCGTATCTTGCGGATAATCTCGACCATCTCGCTGACTGTGTCTGGCCCTAAAATACTCACTTCATCCCAATAAAGTGGTGACCTGCATTTTCTGCTGTATAAGGCTTCATACGGAGCCATACCTATCGTTGCCTGATGACTGTTGTTGTAAGAAAATTTAATTAACGGCAAAACATGCTCCCAATTTGTACCTTGATCCAACACTACAATTCTCAACATGTCTTCTAGTGTCTGAATCGTCCTTTCCGATTGTCCATCGGTCTGCGGGTGGAAAGCGGTACTAAAGTTCAGGTGTGTACCCAATTCCTTCTATAGACTCGTCTAAAATCTAGAGGTAAATTTTGGATCTCGATCTGACGTGATTGATATCGGCACTATGTACAAACGTACAATTTCACGGACATATAACTGTGCCAACTTCTCAGATCCGTAAGTGATTGGGATAGGCAAAAAGTTAGCTGATTTTATGAGTCTGTGTACTATAACCTATATGGCAGTATTTCCTCATTTGGTCCTCGGCAAACTAGTCACAAAATCCATAGCTATTCCTTCCCACTTCCATTATGGAATGGTCAATGGCTGTAACTTTCCATACGGTCGTTGGTGTAGTGCTTTCACTTGCTGACAAGCCAAACACCGCTCGACAAAAGAAGCTACATCCTGTTTCATACCATCCCACCAGAAATTTCTCTTCAGGTCTTGGTACATCTTGGTACTCTCGGGGTGAGCGGTATAGGGAGTATCATGAGCCTCACTCATAATCTCATTCCTTAATTCCTCATCATGTAAGACACATATTCTCTCTTCGAACATAATTGCGTTATCAGCCGCTTCGCGGTAACTTCCTGGGTTATCGAATCTGACTCTCATATATAGTTTCTCGAATGCTTCATCTCTCCTTTGCACATTCACTATCCTTCCTCTCAGATCTGGTGTTTTCACTAACGTCGCGACATGACCCATTATCGTTTTCGGTGGATGAACCACCTCTAAACTCATTCTTTCAAAATCTTGGATTAGATCCCCTTCTGAGGTAAGTAGGTATCCTAATTGCGATTGAGTCTTACGACTCAAGGCATCTGCTACCACATTAGCCTTGCTGGGGTGATAGATAATACCACAATCATAATCCTTTACCAATTCGATCCATCTTCTCTGTCTCATGTTCAAGTCCTTCTGCTCGAAAAAGTACTTTAAACTCTTGTGATCAGTGAAAATTTCACATCTTACCCCATAAAGGTGATGCCTCCATATCTTCAATGAGTGCACAACTGCAGCTAGTTCCAAATCATGCGTGGGATAATTCACCTCATGCGGCCTAAGTTGTCTTGATGCGTAAGCTATCACTTTCCCATCTTGCATCAATACACAACCTAGCCCATTCTTAGAAGCATCCGTGTAAACGACATACTCCTTGTTCGCTTCTGGTACTGCTAAAACTGGCGCAATAGTCAATCTTTTCTTGAGTTCCTGAAAACTCTCGTCACATTCATCCGTCCATAAATACTTAATTCCTTTCCGCAACAGTTGTGTCATGGGTCTAACAATCTTGGAAAATCCTTCGATGAACCTTCGGTAGTCTCCAGCTAGACCCAAGAAACTCCTAATCTCATTAGGGTTGTTGGTGACTTCCAATCACGTACTGCTTCCACTTTAGCTGGGTCCATCTTAATACCATCTGCTGACACAATGTGCCCAAGAAATATTACTTCTTTCAACCAAAATTCGCACTTACTGAATTTGGCAAAGAGTTTCTCCATTCTCGATGTTTCCAACACTATCCTGAGATGTTCTCATGCTTTTTCTCATTTCTAGAGTAGATGAGAATGTCATCTATGAACACCAAGACAAACTTATCCAAATACGGGTGTAAAAATATTCATAAGGTCCATGAATACTGTGGGGGCATTAGTTAATCCGAATGGCATGACTATAAACTCATAGTGTCCATATCTTGTTCGGAAAGCTGTCTTGGGTATATCCTCTGGTCGAATCTTCAACTGATGATACCCAGACCTAAGGCCTATCTTAGAAAACACAGTTGTTCCCTTGAGTTGGTCAAACAAGTCATCTATCCTTGGCAGAGGATACTTGTTCTTGAGTGTGAGCTTGTTCAGCTCCCTGTAATCTATACACATTCTCAGTGTACCATCCTTCTTTTTCACAAAAAGGACAGGTGCTCCCCATGGAGAAACACTCGGTCTAATGAAACCTAAATCCAATAGCTCTTGAAGTTGGATCTTAAGTTCTTTCAGTTCCTTCGGTGCCATCCTATATGGTGCTTTCGACACTGGGGCTGACCCTGGCTCCAGGTCGATGTTGAAATCCACTTGTCGATCTGGTGGTAAACCCAGTAACACTTCTGGGAATACATCCTCAAATTCTCACACAATTGGCACATCACATATCGTCTACTCTTCTCCAGCTTCTCCATTCTAATGCCGTGAAAGTCTGTGGGCTCCTTTCCTGGTGGTCGGAAGGAAATTTTCCTCTCATAACAAAGAATTGTGACATAATTCTCAGCTAACCAATCCATTCCTAGGATTACATCAACATCCCACATCGTCATAACATTCAGATTATTAGTTACCACTTTAAGATTCCC
Source organism: Orobanche coerulescens (assembly GCA_033398695.1). Classification (NCBI taxonomy): domain Eukaryota; kingdom Viridiplantae; phylum Streptophyta; class Magnoliopsida; order Lamiales; family Orobanchaceae; genus Orobanche; species Orobanche coerulescens. The sequence continues at coordinate 158,681,941 of CM065807.1, forward strand.
GAGTTCTAATTCCAGATTAGAACAAACATGCGTGGTAGTTGAAATTCCTCCTGGTGGTGAAGATACTCTCATGGCATGACTAGCACGTTCCGGTATAATACTAAGATTATCCACACATGCTCTAGCAATAAATGTATGCGATGCTCCAGTATCAAACAAAACAATTACAGGTAGGTTAAGAAGTTTTCCCATACCTACCAAGTTACCCTTATCCTTCTTGGGTTGCTTCTGATTGATGGCATATGACCTGACATTCTGATTCTGCTGCTTAGGTGGTAGAGGTAGTTGTGGCTGTCCTTGTATTGCTCTCAGTGGTTGGGGTTGACCCTGGTGGTTTGGTCTCTCCCCCTGCTGCTGTTTAGAACAATTCCTCATAATATGGCCTTTCTGACCACACGTGTAACAACTTCCAGTGCCCAACAGACAGGCACCATTATGCTGCTTGTTACACTTGGGACATACGGGGTTTGCAACTCGTCCCTGATTATTGCCTCCCTGAGCAGGAACCATCTGCCATCCCTGATTGTTGCCTCCTTGAGCCTGAGGCTGTCCATGAGGTATATTTCCCTGCCACGGCTTCCTGTTAGCCTGGTTGTTCCTATTTCAACCATTGTTTCGTCCTTCCACTTACGCTTCCCCTTATATTCGTGGGAATTTGTCTGAGTGGGTGGTGGTGTAACTGTGGGCGCTCGCTTCTCTTTTGCTGCCTCAATATTCAGAGCTCTGTTCAGCGATTCAGTGTAGCTCAGCCTTCCATGGCTAGCTAGGTACATGCCTATCTCATGCCTCAGTCCTGATCTAAATTTTCCTGCCATCGTCTCATCCGTATCAACTTGGTCTGGAGCATACCTTGATAACTCACAAAACATTTTATCATACTCGGTCACTGACATCCTTCCTTGCTTCAGATTATAGAACTCGGCTTCCTTCTTGACCTTGAAGGTTTTTGGAACATACTTGTCATACAGTGACTCCTTGAATTCCTCCCAAGAGTAGTTTTCCAGTTGCTCAGCCATCAGGATCTACCCGCGCGCTTCTCACCAGAAGTCTGCAGATCCAGTTAGTTGGAAAAGCACACAAGAAAGATGCTCTTGGTTGGTACACCTTAGGAAGTTAAAAATTCGTTCCATAGCTCTAACCCAAAGCTCAGCATCGGTCGGGTTTCCTGACCCATTGAAAGGGGGTGGATTCTACTTGAGGAAAAAATCTCTTCAATAGCCCATTGGGGTGGAGGAGGAGGTGGTGTACGGGCGCGTTCATTCCCCCCTCTCCTTATTTCTCTTCTAGGTGGCATTATGTGGTTCACATAATCATCATTACTTCATTCTCACTGGTCCATAATTATCGTCATACTAGATCATAGAAAAGAGTTCGCGACTACATAATCATAAAGCATTGACATATACTCGTAGATAAATCTCGTGGCAAGGTCGAGAAAGAGATCAGAAATAACATCATACTCATAAGAAGAAAATCCCATGAAGGGTCAAAATATATATCAATATATCATATGAATCATAATGGTACAATTGCCTTCAACGAGGTCTCACTGACTATTAATATAAGCTTATCTAGGCTACATGCCTACACATATGCCAAAATACGGGATGCTCTAACAAATAGCATTGCCGTCTATAAAATAAGATAAAGTGCCAGGCATCGGAACGACACGTATAAGCAAAAGAAGTGACGTTCCGCATACAAAATACAAAATAAATAGCTAGCACCATCCAAAACTATCTGAAGTTGCCCTCGACTCGGCAGTCGAGCTGTCCTCCTTGGAAAACTCCTCCGGATCCTCTTCCGGATCTTCTTATGACTCCTCGTCTAAAGATGGAGAGACTGCAACAGGGTCTTCAGTGACTCTGCACTTCTTCAGGAGAAGTAGATGAGCATCGTCTGGAATCGATCGTGGGTGGACTGGATCGATGACTGGCATGGGTCGAAGTGGCGGAGACGTCCTCCTAAGAATAAAAGGCTCGGTCCTCATGTCCCTGCGGCGAGGTGCTGAGGTCCCTGCCTCTATGTCTAACCCATATTGAGCATGAGATGGTGAAACAAGAACCACCTGGATCGGTAGAGGTGTAGCTAGCCTCTCCGGCAAAGCTCCCCTATCATAAGGTCGAAACACGCAAGCTCCAGGGGGAGGTGCATGGTGCTGGAGGTACTGAGTGGTGATGCGGATAGGAAAGGCCATGAAATCTCCGGACGGTACTAAAGTGGGCTCACGCAAAAAGATATAGTACAATGAGACTGCAGCAGCCCACTCCCTCCACTCGATCAGAAGGAGGTCGATAAGGCGCTGAATGCCCTCGTAGTCTGAGACACCATGAGAAGCAGCTAAGCGCCATGTCGCCTCGAGGTCTGCCACGCACTGGCCCAACGGTGGCACCTGTGCCTCGATACGTGATGCGAAAAGCCTCCACAAGGTCACACGGTGTACGCCTTCTCCTCGTTGACTTACGCGGCGTCGTCTTCGTGGTCGCCATCCTATGAAGAAGGTATACGTATAATACATCAACATCTCAACGTAATAGAACAACTCTACTAAAGGGTTCTTAGAAGAAGGATATAAATCTCGTCCCAAGTTCTCGACTCGAACTCTGGACTCTGAGAAACACCTAACATAAAAATAATAATATACTCCCTGACGGGGTATGTTATGAAAGTTATTCGGGTTCCGCCATAAATGGACATCCCGATATAAATAACCATACTCGTATAACTCATACGTAAGTGATATTAGCTAGAGACGTCACTGCATCGTCGATCCTCGTCATTGTTCGCCATTCATATTCGTGCGTATGTTGAAATACTTAAGGCGCGTAAGTTCTCGTTCGCGTAATAGAAGACACTAAGGAAGTTTCTAAGTTCTCGTCTTTCATATTTCTTCGTCAGCAGCAATTCATGCGTAAATAGTAAAATAAAAATTCATATAGTACATGCTTCGTCATACATATATCATTCCATATATGTTCACAATTAACATTTCATAAAAGCTCGTAAAGAGATACATTTTCATGGCAAAAGAAGTTTGAATCATAAAGACAAGTAAATCTTTTTCCTTACTCTTCAGTTGAGCATGACGTGATGGGGTGTTGAGTTGACAATTGATTCTTAAATCAGTTTAGAGAATCGAACTAAACTTCGCTTGAAAGAACATAGACTCAGAGCGAATGAACCGCTCTGATTCCATTCTGTCACGGCCCCATATCCCTAAGGACGTCTCAGCCAGGGCATGACCCGGGGTAGGAAATAAGAAGCGGGGAAGAAAGGGGGAGACATATGTTTCATAAGAAATAGGGGTGAACTTCCATGAATAACCTATCAAGGCATCATGAAGGGGAGTCAATCCCGGGGGAATCACTTAGAATCCAAAGTAGGATACATAGTTATAATATTAGCCTTGAAGTTTAGAAAAAGGCTTCATAGCATATTACGATCAACATAACTTAGAAAGCAAAATAATAAAGAGTGTTTGCAGTGGAAAAATATGGTTGGTTACATATATGAAGATATGTAATCGAGGCTTAACATTGATCGTAAACAAAAGAATTCCACTCAACACTCTCCGTCACATCCCCTGCTCAACCTGCACATTTTAAAAGATATACAGGGCTGAGTACAACGTACTCCGTGAACATATTGCCAAAACATAAAACATGCTTTCGTACTTTTCATCATACATATAAGCAGTAACACACGGGCTTTTTAAGAAAAAGCCCATGTTTACTAAATCATTTCATTTCATAGCATATATCATCAGATTCACCATATCCATAATTTACGCCGGGGAAGGTGGCCACCTCCCGCTAATGTTACTCCCCGAGATCGGCCACTCCTAAAAGAGCTCACAATCCCGAGTACAGTGTACATTAACCATGGCCAGCAACCTTTGTCTAGCTCAGGATCCGATCATTTCATAGGTTGGCAAGCCAACAGTTATAGGTTCATAAGAATACACATAAAAGTTTTTATGCATCATAATTATTTGAAATCATAATTTGCTTGTAAAACATTTCATCAAAGTAGAGCAAAGCTCAAATCATTTTCGTATAGAAAGCCCACATAATCATTTTCGTAGAGAAAGCTCACATAATCATTTTTGTAGAGAAAGCCCACATAATCATTTTCGTATAGAAATCCCACCTCGACAAGTAATAAACGCAAGCAAAATGATTCTCGACTCTTCCTTACGCTTCAGTCTGCTGCTCCACCTTTCATCGGAAACAACTAAGTTTAGCGGTCGATCGAGCTTAACGAAATCTAACGGACAACGGACTCGATCTACATCTTTGGACTTTAGAGTTTTGCATTCGAATTAAGTTTAATAATAAAAGCTATGATTCTCTTAGAGAACCTAACTGACCATATAACTGATACTCGATTCCGTTACACATTCCTTGGTTCGAAAACCATATCATAACATAATGTGCATCAAGGCTGGAAAGAATTGGCATTCAGTTAATGAAAAATAAGAAATAGATAGTTTATTTCATAGCACTGGAAAGCCACTGAAGTCTAGTTTTATGTCCATTTTACAGATCTCAATAATATTAAACGTGGAGAAAGTTATAGCCGTTTTCGTGAAGTGTGATGAAACTGCCAACTTCCGGCGAAAATGGGAAAAACATCATATAAACCTAGAGCTCGTTTCTAGCATCGAAAACCCTAAACATGTAAACTCTAATCATGCATATCATACTTATACATATAGGAGTCTACATACAAGCATGCTTCTAGACATTACGAACTCTATTTCATAATCTTTTCTTTTGAAAACATGACTACTTACTCATTTTTATTTCCCAACTTTAAACCTTCAAACATCATTAACATCAAGTCTCATCAAGCACCAATTGTTACCAACATCAAACAACACACTTAACATACACTCATATTGATAATCAAAGTCTTGGTCCTAACATACAAATGACCTAAACATAACATGCTCCTTAACTACATCAAATATTATCAACACATCTTCCAACTTCATAATCTAACTTCATGTTCTTGTTTTCAAATAATTTTTCAAAAACATTTTATAAAAATCTAACAAAAACATATCATGTACTCCTTTCATACATCATCACAATTATCAAGTCACTTTTGAACATACAACAACATATCAAGAACTAAACATGTTTCTTCCTTACTTTCAAAATACCAAACATTTTATAAAAATCCCATAAATTCATCATAGCATCATATCATAATATAGCAACATATTGCGTAAGAAAATTATAAGAAAAACAACACATGATTGGGTTATAAAACCCTAAAATTTTCGGCCAACATGTAAAAATCAAGACATGATTACAACTTGTTCTAAACACTTTCAAGAACCTTAAAATCAACGTAGAGACAACATACAAAATATTATAACATTAAACCTAAGCCATTCATATATATTTCCAAATTTTAAAGTGGGCCAAAACCTATTTCTACTTGGGTAGAAATAAAGAGAATGAGGTGACTTACTTGAATATGAACGTGGATTCAAGTTTGGCACACAAAATAAGCTTGTAACTTGAGTTCTTAATGAAGAACAATGGTGTTCTTCATTTTCAAGAGGGGGGGGGGGGGAGAAGGTGAGAAAACGAAGAGGAGGAAGATGAAGTGAAAGGGAGGTGGGTTAGTGTCCCTTTTATACTAGGTTAACCCTAGCCTTTAATAAAGAGATCGAATAATATTTTATGTTTCGCTCCTCCGCAGATAAAATTACTCGAGTATTGTGTGTATGTCATATACTTAAATTTTAGTGTCGCAGTTACAGATTAAAGTCGGAGAAAAGTTTCGCGATTTACGGAACGCGAATTATCTGAGAAAACGACTCGACATAAAATATACCCGAAAATTCAAAAAGTAAACTTTTGAAAATCGTACTCATAACGTAAAAGTGGTGTATATAGAAGGCGACGGAATCACGATTCTGTCTATCGAAACATAAAAATCAAATTCGGAAAATAAACCCAACCGGATAACCGAACATCCGATTTCTGAATTTAAAACCTGTAAATAGTTCTAAACTTACTCCGTTAGTTAGAATTTTATTATTTGTAAATGCAAAACCCTAATGTCGCACTTGATGCCATAATAATTCATGCATATAAAAGACCGGGGCATTACAGTCCAACATATATCAACATATCACCATTTTCTCAACACGAGCTCCATGAAACTCCAATAATATTTACAATACTTCTGTAATCTATCATCATACGAGGGAAACATCAAGAACAACATCAAGAATCCGAAGGTAAAGGGAGGGATAAACCAACATACCTCTTGAAGATGAACAACACAATAGAACACCATAAGAATCAACAATAACTCTATATCTCAAGCTCCAAATCCTTGTCCTCAAGGTTATAATCGATTTAGAAGATCCAAAATTGGCCTCGGATGGTTGACGGACGAAGAAACAAAGTGAAACTTCTCAAAATGCCAAAGTGATGGAGGTCTCATATATATATAAAATTCATACATTACGTATACTATAGGAACACCCGAGCATACGTAATAACCATTACGTACGTTATCCGACCTTGATAGCGTATGCAACAACAGTTCAGAGGCTGCTGCCTCATTCTGTTCCATGACTTACGTACGTAAGGGCTATGCCATAGCATACGTAATACAGACTTTGACTTGCTACAGTACAGGACACACCCTTAATGTACGTAGTCTCACAATAATAATGTACGTAATCCATAATCCAAAAGCTATGGTTCTTATCAACATATACTCTTACGTACGTAACACAACAGGTATGACATACGTAATCTTCATGCTCAAATAACGTACGTAACATCATCAACGTAACGTATGTTAAATCCTTCTTTGACTCTCCTATCCACATCCGCGCCGAAAGTTGCCAACACCGGGCCCACTCGTTGATCATAGCTCGGATCCTATCCGATTCTTCTCATAACGTACGTAACGTGTGCTACATAACATATGTTACACTTGTATCTTAACATACATAAGCTTCTCTACTTAACATATGTTATGGCTTCTATACTTGGCCATTTACATCTGCTCCTGCCTGTCATCTTAACATACCGTATACGCATACTCATCCCAATAATATTCTCATACAAAAAACCTGATATCAAAATTAAGACAACCTGATACACGATATTCTCAAATATGATTGTCGACCAATTCTGTCAAGTGTACCAATACAACTGTCTCAGTTCCTAATTTATTTTATCCATACTGTATAGACACCATGCTATCCAATATATCTCAGATAAAATAATGCGAAAAATTTATACTAAAACTACAGGATATTACATACTACCCCCTTAAAATAAATTTCATCCTCGAAACTTGCAATCCTGTCACATACAACTATTAGGAGTATGCCCTCGAATGCCACTCAGAGGATGTTGAGTGAGGGCATTGTACTTGTTATTATGTAAATCATTATATAAGGCAAATGGACGTTTCTTTATTTACTGGTAGTTACTGGCATTCCTAACTCGTAAATATACATATAGAAACCAGTCCGTGTATTTGAGAGCAAAACATTCCACTCTTTATTGGATAAGGGGGTCGGCACTGGAAAGGTTTATAGCTCAAATACTTAATAGTTCACAAGTCGATGAAACTTGAATGGGCGTTAAGTTTATGTGAAGACTTGTATGATGTGTTATTTGACAAGGAGAGTGCCTGTCGAACACTAATGGTTAGTGGGAGCACACGTTATAGGTATGCTAATTGGATTAGTATACTCAAACCGACTCACACTCGATTCGTCACACGGATTTTACTCCGGGACATTCGATGACGGAATCGAAAGGTTGTGATAGGTATTTGTGAACCTTCGACTTGAAGATTTAGTAGGGATGTGCTTATGACGTCAAGATTTTCATTAGAATAGTTCGAGCCTGTAAACTGGAAGGCGGGGGTCAACCTCGACGTGCATCTTGACGGGCAAGTAGCAGGTCCTACTGAATACCAAGATAGGATTCTTTCTCCTGTAAGTGAACAGGTTATATGTCCTATGCGGTTATTGGCAGATGAGATCATAAGTCTTTGGCCAAAGCATTGGAGCTAGTTGTATTAGATACACGAGAGCTCGATGATCTCTATTTGCATTAGCTCATGCATAGCGTCAAGTACAGATAGGGTTTGACTGATCGTGACCCTATAACTTAATCGGGACATTTGAAAGAAGGGTTTATACGTATACTGGTATTCATGACAGAATAGTTCTTGAATGATCCCAATCATTCGTTCTCAGTTGGTGTACAGTGTAGGCCGCCCGGCTGGCAAGGTGGTGCTACTACTCTTTGGTTCCTCTCATTGCTGACTGAGACGGACCTACCGAGTCGCGCAATAGGATTGACGACGGAATGAATCGAGCTTATTCTCTCAGTATAAATATTAGATATTGGATATCTAATATATTGGGACATTGGATGTCTAAATTAATTTATTGGATAAATTAATTTATGGCCTAATGAATTAAATAAATTACTGGGTGATTAATTTAATTTTATAGATATAATTATTTCTTGGAGAAATTAATTATATTAATTTGTATTTGATATAATTAATTAATTGGATTAATTAATTGATATAAATACATCGGAACGGAATGTAATTTATCTGTTTAGAGTCGAGAGAGTCCGAAACGGATCGGATTCCTCCGGTACTTCTAGATGGCCGAACCACCCCTTTTGTTTTTGTCTTGGTCTTGATTTTCCACCTTAATAGGTGGAAGACCATGGAAAATAGGGGAGAGAATTATTCTTGGAGAATAATTAAAAGAAGTAAAGTAGAAGAATAAAAGGTGACTTGAAGAGATAAATTCACCACTAGAAGGGAGGTTGAATAGTGGTAATGCGGAATATCGAAAGTAAAAGACTCAAAGATTTATAGAGGTTCGGCAACTTGCCTACGTCCTCTCTCCGACTTCTTTTTCTATTGGCTCAAGAACAACCACACACTTGACTCGTCTTCGATCGGTCCGAGTACAACAACCGTTACAACCGCTTGTCTTCTATTGGTCCAAGTACAACCACTCTCAAAATAAACTTTTTTTTATCTAGTGTTCTATCGGAACTAGATAATCCTCACTTTATGAATATTGGAGTGTAATCCTAATAATTCCGGATCAAAGATCCTAATAACACCGGATTAGTGACTCTAAATTCGTTTCTCTAAAGCTCTCGTATGAGTGATGCAACACTCACAACCAAATGAAAGAATACAATGTATAATAAACATTACAAGGTGTTTCACTCTTTGTATCTTTCTTCTCACAACTTAGAATGTAGTAATAGATAGAGATTTGAGCTCAAGAATGCTTTGATTGCTTGTATGCTTGAATGCTTGAAGTTCTGTGTGTGATACCCAAGTCCTATGGGTAGTTATAGGTGTCAGCCCTTCTTCGAATTCTGATATTTGTATTATTTGCGTGCGCTAATAATACCTCCATAGCGTGCGCAATCGATCTCTAACTTGGCTTATCTGAACGGTCACAAAACTGTTCCAACGGCAAAATTATATGTCTAGCGTGTGCTAGTCATACCTTCTTAGCGTGCACTAACGGTTGCTCAACAGGTCTTCAATCTTGACTTTAGATAATGTCGGTTTGTTTCCCAAACAACTCTTTCCCAACGGATATATTTATACATAGCGTGCGCTAGCAATTGTACATAGCGTGCGCTAGTAAATGTTTAATATTAACTTTCCAGATTTCTCGAATCTCCTTTTGACTCCTGCGTTCCAACGGGTAATTTGTCCAATGGTAGAAATTTGAATGATTTAGCGTGCGCTAATAATTGCTGAATAGCGTGCGCTATATACTTTCCTCAGTAACGTACGTTACCTTGTGTAGCGTACGTAAGTGCTTTATTATTTTGAGTCCAGTGGCTACTGGACTACTAAACTTGTTATCCGGTAGCATGCGCAAGACTTGAAATGTAACGTGCGCTAAGACCTCATAGTAGCATACGTAAATGAACGTCTGTAGCGTGCGCAAATCCTTTTTCTTTTACTGTCCAGACCTTACTGTCTCTCTGCCTTAAGTGCGATAGCGTGCGTTAGATAAAAATGATAGCGTGCGCTAAAACTAACAGCTTAGCGTGCACTGATATTATGACCTTTGCATGCGCTATCCATCAGGTGACTCCACTAGGTTGCAGATAACTTGCCTGACTGCAGGTGACTTGAACCCGCGATAGCGTGCGCTACCTTTGAGACTATAGCGTGCGCTATGAACATAATTTTCCTTCAATGTAGCATCTCGATGAGATACATTTTGTTAAATGTTTTGAATACGATCATCATCAAAATACTTTGAGTCAACAATCTCCCCCTTTTGATGATGTCAAAACATTTAATTTATACCTGCAAAAATATTTTTTTTAAAAATTTCGAATCAAGGTAACTTGTTCGATATGTTAGTACGTTCCGGTTTTTGGAGTATTTCTCCCCCTTTTTGACATAAACAAAAAGGACTCCCCCTGTGTCGTTGCGTATAAAAGGTAATACCAACCAAATGCCATGAACCAAAATGAAAACACATAATCAACAAATGCCAAGCTACATGAAAACCAAATGAAGAAAAATGCATATTTCATTGAAAGATAGTTCAAGCATTACACATTGATATTCAAAGCATGAGACATCAAAAACATTTGAAATAAAAGTTGCTACAACGAGTATCAACGTCCTAAAACTAGGGTGCGTGCTCGGATGAGGAGGGTGGAAGCGGGAACGATGGATGAGTGAAGCGAATGTAATCTTCAAGCAGCCCGCATACTCCTTGAACCTCGGAGCGAAGAGAACGAACGTCTTCACGGATCTCCATTTGAGAAGTCTCGATGCTGCGTGTAACACCCCCATAATACATCCGGAAATGTTACACGCCGTAGGCCCTTCTCACAAGGATCTACAAGGCTAAACTCTACTAGACTACACAATGATTGACTGACCGAGGTCAATCTAAATACAACGCAGACCGACAAGGTCATTAAACAATTCAGAAACAAATGAACTTTACATCTCAATGACAAAAATAAACTTGAACACAGAAAAGAATGACAACTCAATTTAATAAATGAAAACTACACCCATGCAAGGGTGAATACTCGAACGATAGAGAAATACCGACCAAAATGAAACAAAAGTAAAGACTCTGACTCTGGTGTGATTAGTATCATTTGTCCTCCATCTCCTTCCCAGCCAATCCTGTGACTGCTCCCGAGCTGCCAAAACCTGAGCGCATAACAGGCAACCACCCCCCGAAACTCGGGGATTAGCAAACTGGAATTTTGCTAGTGCAAGTACATAATATACAAGATATACGAATAATAACAACACAAAACTCAACTGTTGTGAAACCTTAACACAAACCACACATTTAAATGGTCAACACAGAATAGCATCACATACACAAGGTGAAAGATAATCACATTATCATATTCTCGGAACATAACACCAATGAAACTTTAAACGAGCCCAAGGAGTCAGAAAAATCCCTTTTTATAAAAGGAAAAGTATTTTGATAAGAAAGTACGAAAATATTAATATTGACTTGGGCCATCTTGGGGTTTTAAAAATCAAATGGAAATACTTTAGAAAATACTTCAAAAGCTCTCGGGTCCTTGACCCACATATGGAAATAATTTGCAAGAAAACCATTACAACGTTATTCGGGGTCCTCGACCCAAATGATAAAACACTATCACAAGCGAATCATTACAACATCTCACGGGGTTCTCGGCCCAATCCAAATAATATAATCACGAGATCAAATCTCAACATCTCACGGGGTCCTCGACCCAATACACAGAATAATCAACACAGTACAATCAAAGGCACAGCCTCTCATTCGACAAATCCTGCTCAAGACCCCTGATTAATTAACTCTCGGAGATCTCGTCAAATATCCTTGGTTAATTAACCCTGATAACAACATTTAAAACAAGTTGGAACGAACTCCAGAAACACGAATCGCGGTCTACATCAAGACCAACATTTTAAAACAAGTTGCAAAGATTTAAATTACGAAAATCATTTGGTAACGGGGTCTTAGCTATCACTCAAATATCCGTTACCAATAAGCCTGCCAGGCGCCTCCCTTGCACATCTGTGTACCGGCGTTCACTCCCCTATATTGGCCGCCCATTGCACATGTCATCGTGCCGGCGTTCACTCCCATAGGAGCCGCCCCTTGCTCGCGCATTAAGTAACACCGGTGTTCACCAATCATATGGAGCCGCTCATTGCACAGACACGTGCCGGAGTGCACGCCCGCCTCGAGGCACCCGGATATGACGTCTCTCATAACAAGTATTCACGTTGTTACAAATACCAAGCACACAGTCAAACGTTGCAACAATTATCAAATCAGTTCATCAATTCACATAATTTATTCGCCAGTACGTAACTACGCAAAATAAACAATAACTTGCACGTTATTCATCAAGACTTAACACATTAAGCCTTCAACACTACCAATCAATACTACATAAATATCCTTATATCGTAACTCAACCGAAAATACAAACATTACCATATTACCTCTATAAATACTATTCGTACTTTAGTCTAAGTTGAGTACGTCGACTAATATTGGTATGAATCACCCAACATTTATCTCCATATGTATATTTATATACATATACATATATCTATACATATATCCACATATATATATATATAGAATATAAATACAGATATTCAAAACATGATTCATACACTTCAGCAACAATGATTTCACGTAATTATAATTCGTATATCAAGGTACTTGCCTTGGTAATCTCTCGCGAATACTCCGGAAATACAGTTGATTGGAACAATCCGGAACCCCAACGAAAATGACGATCGGAAAGGCTCAATACTGGATTATCGTAGGAAATTTGTCCTTAATATCCTATCATAAAATAAACAATCAATCACACGAGGAAAAGCATAGAAATATGGCCAAACCCTAACCGTTCTCTTCATAATGTACGTTACACACCTACGTAACGTACGTTACGTATGCACGTTAGCGCACGTAACCTATAAAGATTAACGCACGCTAAGCATGCATTGGACAGTTTTTCTCAGATCAGACGACTGCCTTGCCTGAGGGTATAACATACGTAATGCATAGAGCTTAACGTACGTTATATTCACACATATCATACTTATGTGAATCAGAATGATCCTATGGTGTTGATGTCTACGAATTCCCGGTTAATCCTCCCATCATAAGACTTACTCCAAATCTCGATTATAGATCCTTAAAGGTAGTTCGGAAAATCTGAGGTTGTTATCAACCTTAAGTCTATGATCATTATGGAAACACCATACAATACAGTTTATTAATCTCAGAAAACTTACCTTACTTGATCATCATAGCAAGAATCGAACTATAATGTTCTTAACTCGGGTAACTAAAGCATGAACATTCCAACTTCCAAAAACATGATGTTCAGATAAAAATTATCTTTGGAGCTTAATAATCTCGGTGGTATGTTCATAACATCCTTAAGAACACGAATTCAAGGTTGAGGTAGCATTAACATACCTTAATATGAAAGAAACGCAGAGACAAGAGGTAGCATCCAACTCCGATTGCTTGAATGCCAATCCAAGATGTTTCGTAACTTAATTGATCGAGTCTATGTGATCTATAAGTGTTTTAGAGGGATGGAAACTCTCTAGAAATGAAGAAAGATGAAGTACAAGTGAAAGGGACGAAGTGAAATGAAATGGGGGTGTTGTCCATATATATAATATCTTGAGCTTTACGTATGTTAGCCTTAGCCATTTACGTACGTAATCTACTTAGCGCACGCTACCATTCGTTCTTAGCGTACGCTATCGTTCAGTGATAGCTTACTGTCTCGTTCTGTACTAACTTACGTACGTTACACCCTATGCATTACGTACGTAAGATACACACATTAGCGTACGCTAGTTACAAACCTTAGCGTACGTTAACACCCGTTGACCCCAAAACTGTCCAGGTTCATCCGCGGGAATCTTTCCGAGCCCACCACCAGCCGTCCATGTGCTAGCTAGCCTGTTCAATTATTGACCTCCTTACGTACGCTACATCTAGCTCGTAGCGTACGCTATCTCCCGTTCGTAACGTACGTTACGCTTACCTATTAGCGTGCGTTACGACGTAGTTGCATGTGAAGGATTAAAATTTGATATTATCATGCATGAAGATACGAATACGGAAACAATCGTACTTTGATTATTGATATCACAAATTCAGGTAATACAGGGTTCAAATACAGACGAAAATACCCAACAATTTATCCGGATATTACATACTATCCCTCTTAAAAGAAGTTTCATCCCGAAACTTAAAGTAGAGTGGTGGAACAACCAAGGAAAAATAACTGCTTGCTCAGCCCCAAAACATCACGAGCGATGCGCTAATGCAAGGTACTAAAAATACAATGATTGGACCTAGGAAGTATCTGGCACGTCAATTGAGGCGATAAATTACACGTGAACATGAGAAGTTAGAGTGGAGAAGTAAAAGCTCACAGAATTAAGGAAATTCACCAGCGCTCAGACGTACTAAAATCGCGTGTCGAGCTTGACCCACCGTATTCAAGTTCATGACACATTGAAAATATTAACCGCACGAGTGGAAACAAATAGTTTCGAACAAAATTTTGCAAAGATTACGTTCAGATGTGAATAGACCACAATAATTCATGGAGTCTAACAAATTGGTTCTGAAATTCGTTCGAATGACGGTAGGTTCAGTAGAACATGGTAGTTTAAAATTGTCAAGAGGATCACAGATGAATCATCAACAATGAAAGTCTCCCAACACCGAAAATATTAAGAAGAGTATGGGTATTACGTTCCCCCATACTAAGAAGACCTTTCAGCCCCGAAACTTAAAACAGCAGGAGTTGGAAAGAAAAGCAATTAAAATGAAAAACGATCAATGTAATGATGGTTGGAAACAGCAACGACTAGAACACAGCACAAAATCTTCATTCGCCTATGATAGGCTCTTCAGCAGAAGACATAGGGTTTCGGGACATTCTCCGGTCACTTGCTCTGCTCACCGACAGAGTAGCATTCTTTGCCAATTCGGAAATTATCTCACAATGTTTCTCCCGATGGCCTTCACACCCGCAACGATGACAAGTTAAGAGTGGGGAGGGACAGTTTACACGGATATGTCCCGTACGGTTACAGTTCAAGCACACTCTCTTCTTACCGGAAGTCACCAATGCTGGTTTGGGATTTCCAATGCTCATTCTCGACCGCGAAGACGACGCATTCGAACGATGTGGGGGTTTGAGAACCTTAGTCTCTTCACCGCCCAAAAATTTTCTAGATGTCCTCGGTCTCTTTTCTCCGCTCGTTGGCTCGGTCACTGAGGAGGTTTCATAGGTTATCGTCTGATCTTGATATTCCTTCACCGTAACATGAATCGTTGTCGTACGAACCACCTCACCGCTTCCGCTTCCTATGTCACGTCTACGTCCGCCAAGGTTCGTCATGCTAATGCAGATAGTACCGTTTATTGTTATCACATAGTCGGTGGTACGGTGTACCACAATTATCAAAACAAGGTTTAATTAGCATCCTAAGAATAACGGTAATATCGTAAAGCACAAAATTTTCTGAAGTCAATTTCTAGTCCTTCGTCTGGGATGATCATTATGCGTATGCTTTTAATGAAAAAATTTTGAAACAAAAGCCGAGTCACGTTGTGCTCAAAACTTGTAAATACTGTCCTTTGTTTTGGAAGAGGAAGTTTATACAATGACTCTAAAAATTTTTTTATGAGTAATGCCTGCAAGAAAATTGAAAATCGAATTGTAACTAATTTGAAATATTTCAAAAGTGTTGAGTCCCAAATATCACAATTTTGAAAATCTTTCCTCTTCTACCAGAATGTTTATTCGAAAGAATTTTCTTACCAAAATACGTGACCATTCAACATGACTACATTAAATCATGAGGTTTACAATGTTAGGAGAATTTCTAAACACTACTTTGAAATGTTCGTAATTCAGCCCGGAAATATTACATGCTGGGGATTCTGCGCCGGAACCTACCAGGCTAAAAACCATTTACAAAACCATTTTAAAATACGCCAAGAAAAGCTGATGACGGTAGCATTTTCCAAAACTTACAAAATCATTTGTAAAATATCAAATACCATATAAAAATACAGTTAAAACGTGTAAGACTAAAATGCCAGAACTCGGTTTAGGGAATCGGTCTTATGAGATAATAATTCAGTTTGCCAAAATGTCAAGAGTCATTTCAAAATACTCACGCGGCGGATAAAATTAACACTCAAAGATTTATCCTACTGAAATGCAGAAACCGATAAATATGTAAGACTTCCAAAGTATACTACGTAACCATTCTCACTCGAACCGTATACACAGGTGATATCATAAAATAATATAATCTCTAACAATTTCAAACCCTAGGTTCACGTTAAGCACAATAAAATCAAATACGTGTACAAGGGGACTTACGATTCGGGAGGCTTACCATCACGGATTGCTTGAAGATGATGTTGGAACCACGATACTAATCACAACTCTGACGCGCGCGACTTACACAAGACATGGACTTGACCCAACGGCCTAGGTTTTTCGCAAACCTAAGCTCTGATACCATAAATGTAACACCCCCAGAATACATCCGGAAATGTTACACGCCGTAGGCCCTTCTCACAAGGATCTACAAGGCTAAACTCTACTAGACTACACAATGATTGACCGACCGGGGTCAATCTAAATACAACGCAAACTGACAAGGTCATTAAACAATTCAGAAACAAGTGAACTTTACATCTCAATGACAAAAATAAACTTGAACACAGAAAAGAATGACAACTCAATTTAATAAATGAAAACTACACCCATGCAAGGGTGAATACTCGAACGATAGAGAAATACCGACCAAAATGAAACAAAAGAAAAGACTCCGACTCTGGTGTGATTAGTATCATTTGTCCTCTATCTCCTTCCCAGCCAATCCTGTGACTACTCCCGAGCTGCCAAAACCTGAGCGCATAACAGGCACCCACCCCCCGAAACTCGGGGATTAGCAAACTGGAATTTTGCTAGTGCAAGTACATAATATACAAGATATACGAATAATAACAACACAAAACTCAACAGTTGTGAAACCTTAACACAAACCACACATTTAAATGGTCAACACAGAATAGCATCACATACACAAGGTGAAAGATAATCACATTATCATATTCTCGTAACATAACACCAATGAAACTTTAAACGAGCCCAAGGAGTCAGAAAAATCCCTTTTTATAAAAGGAAAAGTATTTTGATAAGAAAGTTCGAAAACATTAATATTGACTTGGGCCATATTAGGGTTTTGAAAATCAAATGGAAATACTTTAGAAAATACTTCGAAAGCTCTCGGGTCCTTGACCCACATGTGGAAACAATTTGCAAGAAAATCATTACAACGTTATTCAGAGTCCTCGACCCAAATGATAAAACACTATCACAAGCGAATCATTACAATATCTCACGGGGTTCTCGGCCCAATCCAAATAATATCATCACGAGATCAAATCTCAACATCTCACGGGGTCCTCGACCCAATACACAGAATAATCAACACAGTACAATCAAATGCACAGCCTCTCATTCGACAAATCCTGCTCAAGACCCCTGATTAATTAACCCTCGGAGATCTCGTCAAATATCCTTGGTTAATTAACCATAATACCAACATTTACAACAAGTTGGAATGAACTCCAGAAACACGAATCGCGGTCTACCTCAAGGCCAACATTTTAAAACAAGTTGCAAAGATTTAAATTACGAAAATCATTTGGTAAAGGGGTCTTAGCTATCACACAAATATCCGTTACCAATAAGCCTGCCAGGCGCCTACCCTGCACACCTGTGTACCGGCGTTCACTCCACTATATTGGCCGCCCATTGCACATGTCACTGCGCCGGCGTTCACTCCCATAGGAGCCGCCCCTTGCTCGTGCATTAAGTAACACCGGTGTTCACCAATCATATGGAGCCGCTCATTGCAGCGTACACCAGGACGGAGTGCACGCCCCGCCCTCAGAGGCACCCGGATATGACGTCTCTCATAACAAGTATTCACGTTGTTATAAATACCAAGCACACAGTCAAACGTTGCAACAATTATCAAATCAATTCATCAATTCACATAATTTATTCGCCAGTACGTAACTACGCAAAATAAACAATAACTCACACGTTATTCATCAAGACTTAACACATTAAGCCTTCAACACTACCAATCAATACTACATAAATATCCTTATATCGTAACTCAACCGAAAATACAAACATTACCATATTACCTCTATAAATACTATTCGTACTTTAGTCTAAGTTGAGTACGTAGACTAATATTGGTATGAATCACCCAACATTTATCTCCATATGTATATTTATATACATATACATATATCTATACATATATCCACACATATCTATATATATATATATATATAATATAAATACAGATATTCAAAACATGATTCATACACTTCAGCAACAATGATTTCACGTAATTATAATTCGTATATCAAGGTACTTGCCTTGGTAATCTCTCGTGAATACTCCGGAAATACAGTTGATTGGAACAATCCGGAACCCCAACGGAAATGACGATCGAAAAGGCCCAACACTGGATTATCGTAGGAAATTCGTCCTTAATATCCTATCATAAAATAAACAATCAATCACACGAGGAAAAGCATAGAAAGATGGCCAAACCCTAACTGTTCTCTTCGTAATGTACGTTACACACCTACCTAATGTACGTTACATCTGCACGTTAGCGCACGTAAACTATAAAGATTAACGCACGCTAAGCATGCATTGGACAGTTTTTCTCAGATCAGACGACTGCCTTGCTTGAGGGTAAAACGTACGTAATGCATAGATCTTAACGTACGTTATATTCACACATATCATACTCATGTGAATCAGAATGATCCTATGGTGTTGATGTCTACGAATTCCCGGTTAATCCTCCCATCATAAGACTTACTCCAAATCTCGATTATAGATCCTTAAAGGTAGTTCGGAAAATCTGAGGTTGTTATCAACCTTAAGTCAATGATCATTATACAAACACCATACAATACGGTTTATTAATCTCAGAAAACTTACCTTACTTGATCATCATAACAAGAATCGAACTATAATGTTCTTAACTCGGGTAACTAAAGCATGAACATTCCAACTTCCAAAAACATGATGTTCAGATAAAAATCATCTATGGAGCTTAATAATCCCGGTGGTATGTTCATAACATCCTTAAGAACACGAATTCAAGGTTGAGGTAGCATTAACATACCTTAATATGAAAGAAACACAGAGACAAGAGGTAGCATCCAACTTCAATTGCTTGAATGCCAATCCAAGATGTTTCGTAACTTAATTGATCGAGTCTATGTGATCTATAAGTGTTCTAGAGAGATGGAGACTCTCTAGAAATGAAGGAAGACGAAGTACAAGTGAAAGGGACGAAGTGAAATGAAATGGGGTGTTGTCCATATATATAATATCTTGAGCTTTACGTACGTTAGCCTTAGCCATTTACGTACGTAATCGACTTACCACACGCTACCATTCGTTCTTAGCGTACGCTATCGTTCACTGATAGCTTACTGTCTCGTTCTGTACTAACTTACGTACATTACACCCTATGTATTACGTACGTAAGATACACACATTAGCGTACGCTAGTTACAAACCTTAGCGTACGTTAACACCAGTTGACCCCAAAACTGTCCAGGTTCATCTACGGGAATCTTTCCGAGCCCACCACTAGCCGTCTATGTGCTAGCCAGCCTGTTCAATTATTGACCTCCTTACGTACGCTACGTCTAGCTCGTAGTGTACGCTATCTCCAGTTCGTAGCGTACGTTACGCTTACCTATTAGCGTGCGTTACGATGTAGTTTCATGTGAAGGATTCAAAGTTGATATTATCATGCATGAGGATACGAATACGGAAACGATCGTACTTCGATTATTGATATCACAAATTCAGGTAATGGAGGGTTCAAATACGGACGAAAATACCCAACAATTTATCCGGATATTACACTGCGCATCCGTGAAACGAGGTCACTATCCTCTTCCTCGGTAAGAGTCTCTCGCATCGGATGCTTTCCCTTAGAAGTGGGCTTCCTCACGAATTCCTCGGTTTGCATTTCCCGAAGGGTGTGTGGTCCTCGTCGAGTGATTCTCTCTTCCGGTGTAGGCATACATGTCCTTTTCTCCACTTGTTGTCTTCGCGAAGATATGGGAAGAGAATCCATCCTCGGTTGATCGTCCGAACATAATGCATGGCTTTTAGCGAGTAGTCCGAGATCTCATGGCTGAGAGAAATGGGGACAGCTTTGTCCTTCGACAAGTCGACGTGATAAAATCTGAATATCGCCGTGAGGATGGAACCATACGGCATTCCATCCTTGTGGGATCGAGACGCATAATTCTTCGACCGAAAAAGGTCGCCCTTCACTTTCATCCAACTTGTGACGATAGCGGCAAAATCAACCTTATCATCATTAAGCACTCGGTATACAACGTGTTTGTCGACTCCGACTAACTTATGTTGAGTGTTTACCTGGGGCATTATACACTTTGTGAGAGCAACTAAAAGGAGTCGGATGTTAATCCCAAAATCATTGTTCTCGAAGAATTCGTCGGTGATGTCTATTACGGCTTTTGAACTCAGGAATTCCTTCACATCAATCTCCCTTACTCCAGTTTCCTCAGCAATCGATTTTCCAGTACACGAAAACCCATCGGATGGTAGACCAAAAAGTTGAGTTAAAATTTCCGAGGAAACTTTTACTATCGTTCCACCAACCAAACTCCCTAAGACTAGGTATCCTTACATTCAACGAATAGGGAAATATGGGATCCTTACATTCAACGAATCGGGCAATTCCGATGGAGGTGAAAAAATCAGTGATTACAACATTTACCCGTTCTAGGCTCGGAAAATTGAAGAAGTAGTAGTTCGTAATATGTTCTTGAGGGAGAATTTCAGAAAACACCTTCGACACGGTATATGACACGAAGCGGGTCGCATTGTATTCTGGGTCGCGAGGGCGTTTTGTGTTTTTTTAAGTTTTCTCGATAGCTTTGCGGCCCTTGCTCGACATAAATTTTGAAGTAATTGAAAGATTTGAAGAAGAAATCGGAATTGGATGGATCAGATTTTTCGGCTAGGGTTCTTGTTGAAAAGGGGATCTGTGTGTTTGCGTACGTTATGAGAGGATGAGAGTGTTTCTGAACTGAACAGAGTTTATATAGTGAACTGAGCAGGTTTAATTAGCGTACGCTAGGATTTTAAGATTAGCGTACGTTAGGAGTATATGGGTAGCTCACTGGACTGTCCAGTAGCAAATTCGGAATATGAAGAGTTTTAATTAGTGCATGCAAAAGATAAAAGGTTAGCATACGCTATCTAAGACGAAACTTAGCGCACGTTAAAAAAAATGAAGCTAGCGCGCGCTAGCGAATGGAACATTTCAAGGATATTGATTTCTTGAGTAGAAAACTAATTTCAAAAATTGTCTAGATGTCCCATACCAAGTTGCAAACGAATATTATTAAATGATTCCTCAGGAAGAGGTTTTGTAAAAATATCAGCAAGTTGGTCCTTCGTCCCGACAAAAATTAAGCATATATCTTTCTTTTACACATGATCGTGTAAAAAGTGATGTCTAATATCTATATGCTTAGTTCTACTATGCAGTACGGGATTTTTACTCAGATTAATAGCACTAGTATTATCACATAATATAAGGGTATTTTCAAAATAAATGCCGTAGTCGCAGAGTTGATTTTTAATCCATAATACCTTAGCACAGGCGCTCCCTGCAGCAACGTATTCGGCCTCAACTGTAGACAACGCTACACTGGTTTGCTTTTTACTTCCCCAAGATATTAAGCATGAACCGATGAAATGACATGTACCACTAGTACTCTTTTTATCAAATTTTGCATCCGCCGAAATCGGCGTCACTATATGCAATCAAATTAAAGTCCAAGCAAGAGGGTTACCATAGACCTAGTCCGATAGTCCCTTTCAAGTAACGAAAAATGCGTTTACAAGCAATTAAATGTGATTCCTTGGGATTAGCTTGGAATCGAGCACATAAACATGTAGCAAATATTATGTGTGGCCTAGAAGCAGTCAAATATAACAAAGATCCAATCATACCTCGATATAATTTTTGATCTACGGATTTGCCATTTTCATCTTTTTCAAGCTGTAATGATGAAGACATTGGCGTTGAAATCACCTTGCTACTTTCCATTTTGAATTTCTTTAGAAGATCGTTTGAGTACTTTGTTTGATGGATAAAGATTCCATCTTCGCATTGCTTGGTTTGAAGCCCGTGGAAGAATGTTAATTCTCCCATCATACTCATCTCGAACTCTCCTTTTATAAGATTAGAGAAATCTTGGCACAATGATTCATTAGTAGATCTAAATACAATGTCATCAACACAGATTTCACAAACAAGTATATCATTATTCAATATTTTCAAGGTATTATCGACTTTACCTCTTTTATAATCATTTGCAATTAAAAATTGACTTAAACGATCATACCATGCTCGGGGTGCTTGCTTCAACCCGTAGAGTGCCTTGTTGAGCTTGTAGACGTGATCCGAAAATTGATGATCTTCAAAACCGGGAGGTTGCTTGACATAGACTTCTTCTTGAATGTAGCCATTCAAGAATGCACTTTTCACATCCATTTGAAATAGTTTGATCTTTTTGTGAGCGGCAAATGCACATAACAAACGGATGGCTTCGAGTCGAGCCACGGGAGAAAAACTTTCTTCGTAATCAAGGCCTTCCTCTTGATTATACCCTTGAGCGACCAAATGAGATTTATTTCGAATTGGGTAACCGTCTTCGTCACTCTTGATTTTGTGCACCCGTTTAGTTCCGATAGTTGTTTTATCTTTAGGAGCGGGAACTAAATTCCATACATTATTGTGCATGAATTGCACAAGCTCCTCTTGCATTGCCATCACCCAACTTTCATCATCAAGAGCCTCAGATATATTCTTGGGAACTATTTCGGATACGAAAGCACAATGAGCCATATAATCGATGGTTCTCCTTCGGGTTTGAACACCATATTCAATGTTTCCAATCACAAGATCTTTTGGATGGTCTTTGATGTGCCTCCAATCTTTCGATAGACTCTCGATTGTCTTCTTTTAAATTTACGAAATTTTCTCCATTTCGTTTGAGGGATGAGAATCCGAAAAAATACCTGCATCATCAAAATATTCTACCTTTCTCCGGGGTGAGATCATATCGTTGAATTTAACATGAATGGATTCCTGAACTTTATTTGTTCTAATGTTATAAACACGATATGCTTTGCTATTTGTAGCATAACCAAGAAATATACCGGAATCGGATTTAGCATCAAATTTCCCCAAGTTATCCTTACCATTATTTAGGATAAACACATTGCAACCAAGAGGATGGAAATACGATATATTTGGCTTTTTGCCCTTCCATAATTCATACAGAGTTTTAAGATTAGTTCTTCGAACATGGACACAGTTAATCACATAACATGCCGTAAAAATTGCTTCGGCCCAAAAGTATTGTGGAAGAGAGTATTCATTAAGCATAGTCCTTGACATTTCCTCCAAAGATCGATTTTTCTTTTCAACAACCCCATTTTGTTGAGGTGTTCTAGGAGCCAAAAAATTGTGATTAATACCATATTTGTCACATAAAAGCTCAAACGGAGTGCAATCAAATTCACCTCCGTGATCGGTGTGGATTGAAATTATAGAAAGATTTTTCTCATTTTGCACCAAATGACACCATTTGGGAAACTCGGAAAATGTGTCATCTTTATGAGCGATAAACCTAACCCAAGTAAAACGTGAATAATCATCAATAATGACCAAAATATAAAGCTTACCATTTAGACTAACATATCTAGATGGTCCAATTAAATCTATATGCACAAGTTCAAGGATACGGCTAGTGGGAACCTCGAATTTTGGTTTGAAAGATTCTCGAGTGTGTTTTCCTTTTATGCATGATTCACGCAAATGCTTTCGATCAAATTTGAGTTTGGGTAAACCACGAATAAGATCGTGTCTTGATAAAATAGAAATGATGGGAAGAGATGTATGCCCCAATTTATGATGCCATAAATATGCATTATCATCCAAAGTAATAAGACACTTTTCATTGAATGAAATTTTATCATTAAGATCGACAATATAAATATTTCCACATCTCAAACCGATGAATGCAATTTCATCATTTCTAAATGTTGTGCAATGAGTTTTTTCGAAGAGAATTTTAAAACCTTCATCACAAAGTTGATAAACGCTAAGTAAGTTGTGATACAAACCTTCAACAAATAATACTTTGTTGATAGAGGGAGAAGGTTCCTTACCGACTTTTCCGATGCCTTTGATTTTTCCCTTTTGATTGTCCCCAAAAGTCACATGTCCTTGTTCTTGATATTCGAGGTCTTCAAATAAGTCCTCGGAGCCGCATATGTGCCTTGAGCATCCACTATCAATGTACCACTTGCTTTTCCTTGGTGCCGGTACCTACAAAAATAGTGTTTCTTGGTTGTTTCGGTACCCAGGCCCTTTTGGGTCGTCCAAAGTTAACGATACTTATAGCATTAGGAACAATTGTCCCTTTTGGAACCCATATTTGTTTAACTTTGATAGTTCTTAACTTTGAACGAACGTTATCATGAACTCGTTGTTTGAAAGGAGTTTTTGAATTCTCGGCTTTGGTTTTCTTTATTTTGTCAAGGTTGATAAGGTTTGTTCCCTTTTAAACAGGTTGAAACCAAGGCCGTGTTTTAACAATGGAGATTTTTGAATGGATAAGAGCTTTTCGAATTTCTCGTTTCCGAGAGTAAATTTGTTCAAAATATATTTTAGCTCCTTTTGAGTTTTCGTCAACTCGATTTTCAAAACGTTTTCCTTTTCAAGGCATAAGGTATGGTCGAGCTCAATAATTTTGCCCTTGTTTTGAAGAGAGGATTTTTCGAGTTCTAAAGATTTTATTTTCCTCTTTAAGGACATATTTAATTTAACCATCTCGTCGTATTCTATGTTTAGAGATTCAAACGCACTTAATAGCTCATCGTCATGATGGTCTTCTTGTGAATCGCAAAAATCGAAATTATCATATTCATCATCATTGAGTTTAGAACTTACCTCGATATTGCTTTCGGAGTCGAGTGCCATAAATGCAAGATTAGCATCGAGAGATCTTTCAATATCCTCCTCGTCGTCACTCCAAGACGCGATTAGAACCTCATTCTTTTTTAATCTTTCGATTTGAGGCTTTGAAGAGGATCCTCGACATTCCTTGGCATAGTGACCGGCTTGACCGCATTTCCGACAATTATTGTCGAACTTCTTTATAGGAACATAGCTATTTTTCTTTTGTTCCGCCTTACCATCCCGACCAAGGAAAATTCGCCTTCTTTGGATTAGATTTTTATATCTTCTAAAGTTCTTGGCGTAGAGAGCAAGTTCCTCGTCGTCTTCATCTTCGGGAACATCTTCCTCAACATCGCTATCAACATTGAATGTGGCTAACTTTTCACGAGGCTTTGGTTTGGTGCCTCTAGACTGGAGAACGATCTCATAATTGATGAGTGACCCGATGAGGGCACTAAACTCGAGCTTGTTGAGATCTTTGGACTCCATGATCGCGGTAACTGTGGCATCCCATTCATGTGGCAATGAGCGAAGAATTTTCTTAGCTTTGTCGCTACTAGATATAGGCTTTCCGAATGATGCAAGTCCATTAGTTATAGTCGAGAATCGATCTAACATATTGGTGATCGTTTCCTCATCCTTCATGGAGAAGAGTTCGTAGTCATGAAGAAGAATGTTGATTTTAGTCTCCTTAACTTGGGTGGTTCCTTCATGAGTTACTTAGAGGATTTCCCAAATTTCCTTTGCGCTTTCGTAGGAAGATATCCTATCGAGTTCTTCGGGATTAAGGGCGCAATAGAGAAGTTGAGTAGCACGTGAATTGATGTGCGTGTTCCTCCAGTCCTCGTTGTTGAACTCGTCGAACTTTTTCAACAATCCATCTTCTTTCTTGGCTAGTTTCGGACCAAGTGCAATGACTTTCCAAATTTCAATATCATAGGCTTGAACGAATATATCCATTTTCTTTTTCCATATCATGAAATTTGAACCGTCGAATAAGGGAGGACGATTGAGAGAATTTCCTTCAATTTGGCCAAGAAGTGCCATTTGCGGATCTTTTTCCCTTAGGTGGTTAAACCTTTAAAAAGAGACCCGCTCCGATACCAACTGAAGAGATAAATTCACAACTAGAAGGGGGGGTTGAATAGTGGTAATGCGGAATATCGAACTTTCTCGCGAATAAAAGAAAATAGTGTGGAAAGTAAAAGACTCAAAGATTTATAGAGGCTCGGCAACTTGCTTACGTCCTCTCTCCGACTTCTTTTTCTATTGGCTCAAGAACAACCACACACTTGACTCGTCTTCGATCGGTCCGAGTATAACAACCGTTACAACTGCTTGTCTTCTATTGGTCCAAGCACAACCACTCTCAAAATAAACTTTGTTTATCTAGTGTTCTATCGGAACTAGATAATCCTCACTTTACGAATATTGGAGTGTAATCCTAATAATACTGGATCAAAGATCCTAATAACACCGGATTAGTGACTCTAAATTCGTTTCTCTAAAGCTATCGTATGAGTGATGCAACACTCACAACCAAATGAAATAATACAAAGTATAATAAATATTACAAGGTGTTTCACTCTTCATATCTTTCTTCTCACAACTTAGAATATAGTAATAGATAGAGATTTGAGCTCAAGAATGCTTTGATTGCTTGTATGCTTGAATGCTTGAAGTTGTGTGTGTGATACCCAAGTCCTATGGGTATTTATAGGTGTCAGTTCTTCTTCGAATTCTGATATTTGTATTATTAGCGTGCGCTAATAATACCTCCAAAGCGTGCGCAATCAATCTCTGACTTTGCTTATCTGAACGGTCACAAAACTGTTCCAACGGTAAAATTATATGTCTAGCATGCGCTAGCCATACCTTCTTAGCATGCGCTAACAGTTGGTAAACATGTCTTCAATCTTGACTTTAGATAATGTCGGTTTGTCTCCTCAACGACTCTTTCCCAACGGATATATTTATACTTAGCGTGCGCTAGCAATTGTACATAGCGTGCGCTAGTAATTGTTTAATATTAACTTTCCAGATTTCTCGGATCTCCTTTTGACTCCTGCGTTCCAACGGGTAATTTGTCCAATGGTAGAAATTTGAATGATTTTGTAATATCCGCATTTTTCTTTTCCTTGTATTTTCATTTTTGGTGTATTTCTAGGTCGTAGTGACCCTCGTGTACCTTTCAGTGTGTCCTTCCTGTCAACTGTTGAACTGTATTCTCGTTATTGTTGTGCGGATTCGCCGTTTTGGGGTTGCCGTGGATCCATTTCGTGTTATTGGTTCCCAAATATTGATTCCTATCGTTTTTATTCTCTTTCCGGATCATTTTTATCATTTTGGGACCCAAAGGGGGTGTGGGCCGCGACACAAGGTGTGTGCGCCGCGGCACACAAATTTCTTCAGTTGTTGGTCGAACAAACTGTACTGTGTGCCGCGGCACACCCATCCGGTGCCGCGGCACAGTGCCAGGCCAGTGCCGCGGCACACCCGTCCGGTGCCGCGGCACACTCGTGTGGCATCCGCGACCAAAACCCGACTGTACCGGGTGCCGCGGCACACGCAGGCCGTGCCGCGGCACACTGCCGAACCCTGGGCGTAAATTTTTGGCCTGTGCCGCGGCACACCTCAGCTGTGCCGCGGCACACAATGCGGTCAACCCCCTATAATTGTGTCGTTTTGAGCGTAATCTGCTCATTTCCTTCTTCTTCTTCCTGCGACGCGAGAGAGAGTGAGAGAGAGGGGGAGAGTTCCTCATCATTATCAATTGGGGGGTTGATTTTTATCATTTTTCTTCGGTGGTGAAGCCCGGACAATCAATCCAACGCGTGTTCTACGGATCTTAGTACTTGAATCTCCAAAGGTAATATCTCTAGAACCCTACTTTCGAATAATTTGGGGGTTTTGGGATTTTCTTCCGATTCGTTCCGTTTTGTTGGCGGATTCATGATGAATACGATTAATATTGTTAGCATCTTTAGCTTTCCTACGGATTCATGGATATTTTGTGGATTTTTACGGATTCGAGAGGGTTTGGTTGTGGTCCGCCCTCGTTGTTATTTTTGTGCGAATATACATGAATCGTAGGCGGGTTTTCGGGTGTATTCCATTTCCGTATTCGGCTAGAGTTGGTTGTAATTATGTTCTTCGAATCGTTAGGTTTGGTTCCGTTGATTCCTAGTGTTCGTCGGTGATTATCCTTTCCGTTCGTTGCGTCATCAAAATATTCAAGGCAAGTATTCTTGGAAACCCTTATGCTTAACATGAAATGGTAATGTATATTGTGTGTGCTTTACTCACCTCGGGAGGGTCCGACGGGGCCTCGAGGGAATCTATGGCTTCGTCCTGGATTCATGAGTTTGATTCGC
Organism: Orobanche coerulescens; assembly: GCA_033398695.1. Lineage (NCBI taxonomy): Eukaryota > Viridiplantae > Streptophyta > Magnoliopsida > Lamiales > Orobanchaceae > Orobanche > Orobanche coerulescens. The sequence goes on from CM065807.1 coordinate 158,710,554, forward strand.
TAGCCAGCTCGGGAGGGTCCTTAGAGGCCTCGAGTGGGATTCGTGGCTTCGTCCCGATCCTAGGTGACGTGTGGTGCTTGATTTGTTTTATGAATGTGGCCAGCTCGGGAGGGTCCTTAGAGGCCTAGAGTGGGATTCGTGGCTTCGTCCCGGTCCTAGGCAAATTAATTGTGACTATTTGTTTCCGGAAAAGACATGTCTGGTTTTGGTTTTTGAAATGATATTGGTGCATGTACTATGAAATGTGTAAGCGATTGGTTTGCCTTGATTACTTGTACTAGCGTAATTGCTAACCCCTCTGGGGACCCGTTTTGGGGAAATTCTTGTTATGGATTTCAGGCTATGATTATCCGGACGAGCGGGCACCTGGACAGTACGAGGACGTTGGCCAGGGTCGTTGACATGTGCATCTGGGTCTTTCTATTTCTTTCGTCCATTTCGATTTAGTTGTTCTAATAATTATAAACTTATAGAGTGTACTCGCGAGTACTTAGGCTTTTCATTTCAAACTCCATATTGTACTACTTTTAAATTGTTACATCGTTGGTTGATGATCATTTCGCCGGTTGCTCCGGGCGTAACTTTTATGTCGTATAATTAAATGTGTGTCCTCGCTAACCGGGATGGTTAGTCGAGTGGAGTTTTCCTGTTTGTAGCCTGGTGGGTCCCATGTGGGGGTCCACGGCGCTGTAATATACTCTGAATATCTTGGGGTGTTACAGAAAATGGTATCGGAGCGCTCTAGGTTTATGGATACCTAGGCTTGTTGGTTATTTGGGTCTAGTCGTGTTTTGTTTTGCACATTGTCACACCGCTGCCAGCATCCCAGTACTTCCAGTGCTCGTAAGTTTTCTTATTCGGCTCTTTTGTTTCTTGCATTGTATTTCCACTTTTGAATCGTAGTTGCTTTTCCTCCCTTACTCATCATCGATATACTTCTGTTATCTCTCAACATCAGTATGGATGCCGGAGGAAACCGTGGTCGTGGTCGTGGTCGTGGACGCGGCCGAGGACGTGGGGCAGCCGATGGGGCGGCCACGTCGCATTCTTCGGGAGCCGACAGTACCGGTGACCGTCACAGTCATGCTTCTTCTTAGGAGCGCGCCGATCTTGGTATTGCGGCTGTTATGCAGCAAATGGTTAACCAGATGGCGGCTATAGCTCAGGTGGTCCAGAACCCCGATCAGGCCCATGCTAATCGGGTTGGAACGGATCGCTGGCTTCAGGATGTCATCAAGATGCATCCTCCTCAGTTTTCGGGAGCTTCGGACCCGATCGGCTGGGAAGGGTGGATCAAGGAGATATCCAAAGTCTTCACTGTTACCAACTGCCCCGAGGACCGTAAGGTCCCTATTGCTCAATACTTCCTCACGGGAGATGCTACGGATTGGTGGGAGGCCGTTGGTCCCAAAGATCACGTTGCTTCATGGGCCGAATTTCAAGAATTGATGGAGACCGAATATTGTCCGTGGCCGGTCAGACAGGCTTGAGTGCATGCTTTCTATGATGCTCAACCACGGGATATCCCCGTATCTCAGGCCATTGCCGACTTTAACAAGGAGTTGGGTTATGTGAAGACCCAAGTTGTCGAAGAGAGCGACAAAATTTTCCATTTTTCCAGGAGAATGAAACTGTCCATTCGGGACTATATGTCTGGGCTCGTCTGTACTACCTTGAAGGATTATCAGAGTCGAGCTCTTGCTTATGATATGTCGGTGACCGCTAGCGATTTGGCTCGTGAGAGCAAGAAGCAGAAGTCGGTCGGAAATTTTTCTGGTCCCAAGAGTGGAGGCCAGCAGAAATCTCAGGCTGAAAATATTTCTACGGGCGGTTCGGCTCGTTTCTCAGAGAACTTTCGGAGTGCCGCCGGAACCGTCATCCGGGACCCCAGATGCTTTAACTGTGGCAAGCCAGGCCACGTGAACCGGGATTGTCCTCGTCCACCTTTGACTTGTCATACTTGTGGTCAGTCGGGCCACAAGGCTTCTTTTTGCGAGAAACTCAGACAGTTTCGCGGCGCCCGTTCTTCTCACCCAGCACCTATGGAGCCGAGTGTGAACCAGGGCTCATTTGTTCCGCCGCCTACACCATGTAATATCCGCAATTTTCGATTTTCGGTAAATTTCTTTTTCGGCCGAAGTCCGTTTTGACGATTCGCTCATGACCGTTTCGTCATTTCGAGAATGATTATTTCTACACTTTTTGTCATCCGAGTTCGTTTCGGTGTTGTTTTGTTGAGTTCCGTGCTTTTTAGCGACTTTTCCGCACTTGAGTTCGATTCTTGCGAATCTCGTCCGAAACTGCTGTTTCGAGTTTCCCGCAAGTCCGTTTAACTTTGTTGGACGTGTTGTGATCTTCGGTTTGGTTATTCGATCACGTATCGTGATTTCCGGGCGTTTTGGGCCATTTTGTAATTTGCCCAAAGTTACGGGTATCCGTATCTGTAATTGTTGTCTCTGTAATATCCGGTACTTTTCTTTCCCTTGTATTTTTATTTTTGGTATATTTTCTCGGTCATAGTGACCCTCGTGTACCTTTCAGTGTGTCCTTCCTGTCAACTGTTGAACTGTATTCTCGTTATTGTGGTGCGGAACCGCCGTTTCGGGGTTGCCGTGGATCCATTTCGTGTTATTGGTTCCCAAATATTGATTCCTATCGTTTTATTCTCTTTCCGGATCATTTTTATCATTTTGGAACCCAATAGGGGGTGTGGGCCGCGGCACAAGATGTGCGTGCCGCGGCACACAAATTCCTTCAGTTGTTGGTCGAACAAACTGTACTGTGTGCCGCGGCACACCCATCGATCGCGGCACGGTGCGAGCAGTGCCGCGGCACACTGTCGTGCGCGGCACACTCGCGGGTGTTCGGCGACCTATCCCCGACGGTCCCGGGGGCCGCGGCACCCGCCGGCTGGGCCGCGGCACAACGCGGAAACCTGGGAGTAAATTTTCGGCCTGTGCCGCGGCACACTTCGGCTGTGCCGCGGCACACGAAGCGGTCAACTGTGCAAATTCGTCTTTATTAGACGAAATCGGCCGATTTCTTCTCCATTCTCACTGCGCGAGAGAGAGAGAGAGCTAAGGGGGGGAGAACTCTCAAGCTTTCTTCATCCGGGGGGTCGATTTTCACCATTTTTCTTCGATTGTAAGGCTCGGGCAATCAATCTAACGCGTGTTCTACGGATCTTAGTACTTGAATCTCCAAAGGTATTATTTCTTGAAACCCTCCCTTTTGGATAATTGGGGATTTTGGGTATTTTGTTCGATTCCGCCCGGTTAATCCAATTTAACTTAAGATTGTGATGGATTGATGATTATTAGGATGTATTGTATCATTTCCCTTGTTAACCCATGGTCGGATCGTATCGATTCGTTATTTTGGTCGAGTTCTTGACCGACGCCTTGAAGGTGTCCGGTAAAATGTCATAGAGGGGTTTTCGGGCGTTCTACGATTATTCTTCCTCGTATGATCGATGATTTATTGAATTTATGTTGTTAAGGTCGAATTCTTGTGAAGAACTCGAGTCGGAACCCTTCCGTTCGTTGTCTCCTTCGGGGTCCGAGCTTCCCGGTCGAACGGTGTTCTTCGGAACGTTTGGTAGCGGTTATTAAGGCAAGTATTTTATTATACGACTTGTATCTTGTGACTAGTAATTACGTATGATATGTATGACGATTTTGCTTGCCTCCGTAAATATGTTCCGTTTGAGTAGGTTGTGTTTTCCAAATTTGAAGGCTTTGTGATAATAGTGATATATTGGTATCCGTGTTAGGCGTTGTGCCATTTGTGCGGGATTGCGATGTACATATGAGATGGTTGTACACGTGGTTGTTCAATGTATTGTGTACCGAATGTGTGTTATGTTGGTTAAATGTCGTTGATTGATGATAGTCATTGCAGTGTCGAGGTTGTGTTATGTGCGTGCACCGTACGATTTTGTGGTGATCAAGGTGATTGATTAATTGTGCTCATTGTTGTATGTAATGTGAATGTGAATATGTGTGTGACCGCTAAGTTCACTCGTGTTGGTTCGACGGGACCTACGAGGATTCGTGGCGATGGACTACGGGATCGGAACTTAGTGAGGTGCGAGGTCCAATCGTGCGGGTCTGACGAGGCCTACGATAACGCATGGCAGTGGACCATGAGTTTCGGACACAGTGCGTCCAACCGGGTGAGCTCGACGGGGCTTACGGTGACACGTGGCAGTGGACTACGGTGTCAGGACTGTGTGTGTGATTGTTGTGATTGATATAGTCCGTGTGGGTTGTTATGCCTACGGAGACACGTGACAGTGGATCACGGTGTCGGGATTGGTTATGTTTAGTTAATAGTCCGTGTGGGTTGTTGAACCTACGGAGACACGTGACAGTGGATCACGGTGTCGGAATTGATTATGTTTGATTAATTGTGCGTGATGTAGTCCGTGCGGGTTGTTGAACCTACGGAGACACGTGACAGTGGATCACGGTGTCATGAGCATGATACTTTCAAATCAAAGTTTTTAAAGGAAAAGTTTTAAGAAAGAACATTGGGCCGAGCCCCACGAAATTTATGGAAATGTTCCGGTATTGTAAACTGTTGAATTATGAAACAAGTTTTGGGTTAAGGCCCTTAATGTTTACGAAAGGTTTTGTAAATTAGGACTCGAGGTCCAAAAGAATTTCTGCTTTAAAAATCCCCGAGATGATGTGTTCCTTTTCAAATATCTCTTACTTGAGTTCGAAATTCTAAAACTTCTCGGGAACATTTTGATAATTGATTTCCGTATTAAATTCGTAGTTGCAATTTGCTTGTTACATTTCGTATGGTTTGATACTTGCACTAGTAAAACAGTGGAGTTTTACTAACCCCAGTATTCGGGGTGGATGTCTGCTTTGCGTCGGTACATGCGGAGTTCGGGAGCGATCACGGGATTGGCACAAGGGGATGACGAGTGCGATACTAATCAAGAGTTGAGAGTTGGTAGAGTTTATTTGTATTGTTAGAGTTGATTCAGTCTTCCGTTGTATTGTACTTGAACCCTGTGTGGGTAATGTTGTTAGTCATCCTGTTGATAGAGTTGTGTGACCTCATCGGTGCAGTGTCTATGTGTAAGTGACCTTAACGGTCTGTATTATTATATTGTTTGACCCTGGCCGGGCAAGCATTTGGTTGTTTATGGACGTTTAGCCTGGTAGATCCTTGCGGAAAGGGTTTACGGCGTGTAGTATTCCCATACGGTTTTGGGGGTGTTACATTTATGGTATCAGAGCTTAGGTTGCGGAAACCTAGGCTGTCGGGTCGAGTCGAGTCGTGGTTTGTCGAGTAATGTGTTGTCTTGTCGTTCGAGTCGTCAGGTGACAAGTTGAGTTGTGCGTAGTCACGACGTGTCGGATATGTTGTCGGATGAGATTAGTATCGTGGGCGACCGTCACCTCCGTGCGGCCTGTGGATGTAAGTCTCCCTTCTTTGTGTTGTGCCTCGTGTGACACGAGCTATTTTTATGATTATGAGTCAATTGACGGAATCCTCTTATGGATTTTGATTTCGTGATATGTGATCATTTGACTCCCATTTTTCGTTCATATGAGGAGTAGTGTTGCTGTCTTGTGCATGTTTGATTTTATTTCTTTTATCCGCTGCGTGAGTTCTTTTGTAATGGCTTTCGGTATTTTACCGACTGAGTTTTATTTCGAAAACCAATTCCCTTAACCGAGTTTTTGGCATTATGGCCTCGATCATTTTGGCGAAATTCTTATGACGGAATTTAGTATTTTGAAATATTACCGTCATCGGCCTTTTTGGTAGCTTATAAAAGGTTTTTAGCCTGGTGGGTTCCGGCGCGGGACCCTCGGCGCTATATTGTCCCGTGTAATTACCTGAAATTTTTGGGCGTGCTAGCCCATTGTATTATTTTTGAAAACCTTGAGTATCTTAGAAAATTGAAATTCGAGACGTACTTTTAAAACGAATTATTTTCTTGCGGTGTTTTCAAGGTGTTTTCTAATGCCGCAATACATTTCAAAAAAATTTCGGTGGAGGACCAAAAATATTTCGAGATATTTTCAAATGCAGTTGTTTAGACCCAAGGGTCGAATATTTTTGAAAGTTTTTCACTAAAGGAAAGGTGTCCTCATTTTTGTTCAAACGCAAGATGATTTTCAAAGTCTCGATAATGGTGTTTGTACTACTTTTTTGTAAAATGATACTCAGATCAACCGTTGTTTCCAAACTGTTTTCAAAAGGTGGTTTTCGTTTTAAAACTTATCATTCCTTTTGCGGACCGGAAATGCGTGTATGGTTTTGAACTTTCGTTACGGTGTTAACCCAATTGTGATTGAATTGGTGGCGTGAGCGTCGAGTCGCTCGCCACGCATATATTTTGCTAGCCCTTGTGGGAGGTGTGATGACGATCCTTTATGTTGTCATTTCGTGGTGGCTTGCGTGTTATCGCACTCGTGTGAGTTAAAGCTTGGGTTTGTACGTTCGTGTGCATATGTGATTGTTTCACAATGGTTGTAATTATGTCTTTGGTTATTGTTCGGGCCGTTGAGGTCGCCGAACGATACCGTCGTTCTTTGTAGTGTTTGTGTGTATTATTTTACGATGATAATCGTTGTATATGATATGTATTATGATTCCTTGTTGTCCGAGTTGGCATCTCCGCTATGTTGTTTTGCGACGTTATGCCCCATTGTATTTATCATTTGTATTTTCGGTATGCCGAGTCGAGGCGTTTCAACCGTGATGTGCCGGGCATGCACGTGTAAATTGTCCTTCTCGCGGTAACACATTTCAAGTGTGGACTCGAGGACACCGAATTGATTTTGCGATTTGACTACCAAGACTTTCGGAGTTCGCGCTTGAAGACGATTATCGGAATCGGCTCTAAGAGGCCCATGGGAGATGTTTCTGTCGGATGCTTGTTGTGTTGTCACCTTGATTTCGTGTTGTGAGTTTCGGGAACGACACTTCTTTTTTTGAAGAGGTCGAACATAATACCCGTATTATTTTTGCCCCCTGCATTTTCTCTTTCTCAATTCTATCGACTCGCTCGTGTTCGTTGATACCTTCTGAACTTGTTCTGTATTCCGGTTTCATCGTTCGAACGAGCTGTGATCTTGTTGTGGGTCGATCTGGTTATCGCTGTGACTTTTTTTCGAGTTCGGTTCGACTCTTGTGAACCTTGTTCGGAAGTGTCATCATCTGATTTTATTAGTTCTTTTATTCGAATTAGATCGGATTTTGAACCTCTGTATTTTCGACTCTGTTGACTCGTTTATGTTCATTGATATTTTCAGAGCTTGTCCTGCCCCTTGCTTTTGGTGATCGAATGAGTGTGGTATTGTTTCGGAATAACTCGTTTGTCGTTATAATTTTTCAATTGCTATTCCCCTTCCTGTGGATCTTATGTGGGTGCACATCTTGTTGTTTTCACCGGATCATGTTTTGTCTCGAGTCGAGATGTGAACTTCGGAGTTGTCGGTTGAACCTTATTGTTCTTCGTGATCCGAACATGATTATTCGATTTTTGTTGACTCGATCGTTATGGTTGATCATTGATTGTTCGTTTTTCTTGTTGATCTCGATTCATGATTGTTGAACGTTCAGACTCCTTCGTAATTTCCTTAAGTTCGAGAAATTAGTCTCGTTTCGATCTTCCAACCCTTGGGCGGTGGAATTCCGTATTTGTTCCGCGTTTGGCTCGCGTTTTGATTGACGAACCGTTGGGTTGGTCAATCGTATTGATTCTTGTTCGTTGTGTTTTATGATTGTTCAGATAATCGACTCGATTGTATTATCTGTTTGATGACGCTTGTCACTTGTTGATTTTATTATGTCTCTACCGGTGGCGTCGTGTTGGTCGTCGTGGAGCGTGTTATCACGCCGTATATTCCGTTGCGTTGCTTGTAGCGTTTCGCCGTTGGGCATGAGTTATGCACTTCTTGTGTATCTCGTTGAGTTTTTCCTGGCGGGATATTTCTTCTCCCTACTTGTTTTAAGTTTCGGGACGAAACTTCTTTTAAGGAGGGTAGAATGTAATATCCGCAATTTTCGATTTTCGGTAAATTTCTTTTTCGGCCGAAGTCCGTTTTGACGATTCGCTCATGACCGTTTCGTCATTTCGAGAATGATTAATTCTACACTTTTTGTCATCCGAGTTCGTTTCGGTGTTGTTTTGTTGAGTTCCGTGCTTTTTAGCGACTTTTCCGCACTTGAGTTCGATTCTTGCGAATCTCGTCAAAGCTAGCTTTGAGTTTCCCGCAAGTCCGTTTAACTTTGGTGGACGTGTTGTGATCTTCGGTTTGGTTATTCGATCACGTATCGTGATTTCCGGGCGTTTTGGGCCATTTTGTAATTTGCCCAAAGTTACGGTATCCGTATCTGTAATTGTTGTCTCTGTAATATCCGGTACTTTTCTTTCCCTTGTATTTTTATTTTTGGTATATTTTCTCGGTCATAGTGACCCTCGTGTACCTTTCAGTGTGTCCTTCCTGTCAACTGTTGAACTGTAGTCTCGTGTTTGTGGTGCGGAACCGCCGTTTGGTTGCCGTGGATCCATTTCGTGTTATTGGTTCCCAAATATTGATTCCTATCGTTTTATTCTCTTTCCGGATCATTTTTATCATTTTGGAACCCAATAGGGGGTGTGGGCCGCGGCACAAGATGTGCGTGCCGCGGCACACAAATTCCTTCAGTTGTTGGTCGAACAAACTGTACTGTGTGCCGCGGCACACCCATCCGGTGCCGCGGCACAGTGCCAGGCCAGTGCCGCGGCACACCTGTCCGGTGCCGCGGCACACTCGAGTGTCTTCTGCGACCTAAACCCGACTGTACCGGGTGCCGCGGCACAACGCGGAAACCTGGGAGTAAATTTTCGGCCTGTGCCGCGGCACACGAAGCGGTCAACTGTGCAAATTCGTCTTTATTAGACGAAATCGGCCGATTTCTTCTCCATTCTCACTGCGCGAGAGAGAGAGCTAAGGGGGGGAGAACTCTCAAGCTTTCTTCATCCGGGGGGTCGATTTTCACCATTTTTCTTCAGCTGTAAGGCTCGGGCAATCAATCTAACGCGTGTTCTACGGATCTTAGTACTTGAATCTCCAAAGGTATTATTTCTTGAAACCCTCCCTTTTGGATAATTGGGGATTTTGGGTATTTTGTTCGATTCCGCCCGGTTAATCCAATTTAACTTAAGATTGTGATGGATTGATGATTATTAGGATGTATTGTATCATTTCCCTTGTTAACCCATGGTCGGATCGTATCGATTCGTTATTTTGGTCGAGTTCTTGACCGACGCCTTGAAGGTGTCCGGTAAAATGTCATAGAGGGGTTTTCGGGCGTTCTACGATTATTCTTCCTCGTATGATCGATGATTTATTGAATTTATGTTGTTAAGGTCGAATTCTTGTGAAGAACTCGAGTCGGAACCCTTCCGTTCGTTGTCTCCTTCGGGGTCCGAGCTTCCCGGTCGAACGGTGTTCTTCGGAACGTTTGGTAGCGGTTATTAAGGCAAGTATTTTATTATACGACTTGTATCTTGTGACTAGTAATTACGTATGATATGTATGACGATTTTGCTTGCCTCCGTAAATATGTTCCGTTTGAGTAGGTTGTGTTTTCCGAAATTTGAAGGCTTTGTGATAATAGTGATATATTGGTATCCGTGTTAGGCGTTGTGCCATTTGTGCAGGATTGCGATGTACATATGAGATGGTTGTACACGTGGTTGTTCAATGTATTGTGTACCGAATGTGTGTTATGTTGGTTAAATGTCGTTGATTGATGATAGCTGTTGCGAGTGTCGAGGTTGTGTTATGTGCGTGCAACGTACGATTTTGTGGTGATCAAGGTGATTGATTAATTGTGCTCATTGTTGTATGTAATGTGAATGTGAATATGTGTGTGACCGCTAAGTTCACTCGTGTTGGTTCGGGGACCTACGAGGATTCGTGGCGGTGGACTACGGGATCGAGAACTTAGTGAGGTGCGAGGTCCAATCGTGCGGGTCAGCGAGGCCTACGATAACGCATGGCGGTGGACCATGAGTTTCGGACACGGTCGTCAACCGGGTGAGCTCGACGGGGCTTACGGTGACACGTGGCAGTGGACTACGGTGTCAGGACTGTGTGTGTGATTGTTGTGATTGATATAGTCCGTGCGGGTTGTTATGCCTACGGAGACACGTGACAGTGGATCACGGTGTCGGGATTGGTTATGTTTAGTTAATAGTCCGTGTGGGTTGTTGAACCTACGGAGACACGTGACAGTGGATCACGGTGTCGGAATTGATTATGTTTGATTAATTGTGCGTGATGTAGTCCGTGCGGGTTGTTGAACCTACGGAGACACGTGACAGTGGATCACGGTGTCATGAGCATGATACTTTCAAATCAAAGTTTTTAAAGGAAAAGTTTTAAGAAAGAACGTTGGGCCGAGCCCCACGAAATTTATGGAAATGTTCCGGTATTGTAAACTGTTGAATTATGAAACAAGTTTTGGGTTAAGGCCCTTAATGTTTACGAAAGGTTTTGTAAATTAGGACTCGAGGTCCAAAAGAATTTCTGCTTTAAAAATCCCCGAGATGATGTGTTCCTTTTCAAATATCTCTTACTTGAGTTCGAAATTCTAAAACTTCTCGGGAACATTTTGATAATTGATTTCCGTATTAAATTCGTAGTTGCAATTTGCTTGTTACATTTCGTATGGTTTGATACTTGCACTAGTAAAACAATGGAGTTTTACTAACCCCAGTATTCGGGGTGGATGTCTGTTTTGCGTCCAGGTACATGCAGGTTCAGGGGAGCAGTCACAGGATTGGCACAAGGGGATGACGAGCTGCGATACTAATCAAGAGTTGAGAGTTGGTAGAGTTTATTTGTATTGTTAGAGTTGATTCAGTCTTCCGTTGTATTGTACTTCGAACCCTGTGTGGGTAATGTTGTTAGTCAGTCCTGTTGATAGAGTTGTGTGACCTCATCGGTCTGTGTGTCTATGTGTAAGTGACCTTAACGGTCTGTATTATTATATTGTTTGACCCTGGCCGGGCAAGCATTTGGTTGTTTATGGACGTTTAGCCTGGTAGATCCTTGCGGAAAGGGTTTACGGCGTGTAGTATTCCCATACGGTTTTGGGGGTGTTACACACCAAGTGCCGGCCGAAGTAGGGGTCGGGGTCAGCCCGCTAGGGGAGGAGCCTCCAGTGTCGGCTCTGCCCAGCCGCGTATCTACGAGATGAGGAGGACCGATGATCCAGCAGCTACTGTGGCGACAGGTACCGTTCATATCCATTCCCATCCTGTCAGTGTGCTTTTTGATTCGGGTGCTACGCATTCATTCATTTCTCTAGAGTGTGTACGCCGTTTGAGTCTCGACTGCTTGTCACCTTGCGAGCCTTTCATCGTTAAAATTCCTAGCGGTGATAGAATTGTCGGTGATCGAGAAGTCCGGGACTGTTCTGTGATTATTTGTGAGAGGGCTTGGCTCTCTAATCTTATTGTCGTGGGTATTGAGGGTGAGGATTTGATTCTCGGGGATGATTGGCTCGAGCGGCATGGTGCAATCATGAACTACCGCACGAGGATCATTACCATGTTAGCCTAGGACGGCACTGAACACTCTTTCGCGGGGCAAAAGAGAAACCAGAAGTTTGTTATTAACGCCTTGAAGGCGGTGAAACTCCTGCGAAAGGGGTGTACTGGTTATTGGTGTTACGCCTTGAAGGCGGAGAATGGTGGAGTCGAGCTTTCGTCGATTCCAGTCGTTAGTGAGTTTCCTGATGTATTTCCTGACGAGTTGCCGGGATTGCCACCGGATCGTGAGGTTGAGTTTGTTATAGAATTAGAGCCGGGCGCGGCTCCAATTTCGAAGGCGCCGTATCGCATGGCACCTTCAGAGATGTCAGAGTTGAAGAAGCAGTTGAGTGAGCTTCTTGAGTCAGGGTATGTCCGACCGAGCGCCTCGCCTTGGGGTGCACCGGTCCTGTTTGTGCGAAAGAAGGATGGTTCACTACGTTTGTGTATCGACTATCGCGAACTAAACAAAGTCACCATCAAGAACAAGTATCCTTTGCCGAGGATTGATGACTTGTTCGATCAGTTACAGGGAGCTGCGGTATTCTCGAAGATCGATTTAAAATCGGGGTACTATCAGCTCCGGGTGAGGGAGTCCGACGTGCCGAAGACAGCTTTTCGGACGAGATACGGGCATTACGAGTTTGTAGTTATGCCTTTCGGGTTAACTAATGCTCCGGCGGTGTTCATGCAGTTGATGAACAAAGTCTTTATCGAGTATTTGGATAAGTGTGTCGTCGTCTTCATTGACGATATTCTTATTTATTCGAGGAACGAGGAAGAGCATGCCCATCATTTGCGGGTAGTGTTAGACATTTTGAGGACCGAGCAACTCTATGCGAAGTTCTCGAAATGTGAGTTCTGGCTGAAGGAAGTGATGTTTTTGGGTCACGTGATTTCAGCCGAGGGAGTTCGAGTGGATCCGCAGAAGGTTGAGGCAGTGTTAGATTGGGCACCGCCCACAAGTGTGAAAGAGATCCGTAGTTTCTTGGGTTTGGCTGGCTACTACCGTAGGTTCGTCGAGGGTTTCTCAAAACTAGCTCGGCCACTTACACAGTTACTCCAGAAATCCGAGAAGTTCGTCTGGAATGACGAGAGGCAGTCCAATTTTGAGGAGCTGAAGAAGCGTTTGACTTCAGCCCCGGTTTTGGCGTTGCCATGTGGCAACGAGGGATTCGCCGTTTATAGCGATGCTTCGGGCCAGGGTCTTGGGTGCGTATTAATGCAGCACGGCAAGACCATTGCCTATGCGTCGAGACAGTTGAGGCCGTATGAGCTTAACTACCCTACTCATGATTTGGAGTTAGCGGCAGTCCTTTTTGCGCTCAAGATTTGGCGTCACTATCTTTTCGGCTCTGCATGTCAGATTTTTACCGATCATAAAAGTCTGAAATATATATTTACTCAGCGGGAGTTGAATATGAGGCAGAGGAGGTGGTTAGAGCTGATTAAGGATTATGACCTCGAAATCCTTTATCATCCGGGCAAGGCGAACGTCGTGGCCGATGCCTTGAGTCGGAAACCAATTGCGTTGCGAACGCTTGAGGTCCTTACGTCTCAGTCTGAGCTTCGGCGGGCTTTAATTGAGTTTGATGTTGAGGTTCTGTTGCCGGGAACTGTCGGGCAACTTTGTGCTTTGGAAATTTCGTCGTCTTTGATCGATGAAATTAAGCTGAAGCAATTAGAGGATCCGATGATTACTCAAATCCGAGGGAACGTTCTTAAGGGAAAGTCTACTGGGTTTGTGATTCACGAAGATGGTGTTTTGAGATTTCGGAGTCGGCTTTGTGTGCCGAATGACTTAGAATTGAGGCGGAGTATTCTGCGCGAGGCCCATGCTACACCTTACTCCGTTCATCCTGGTTCGAGTAAGATGTACAAGGACCTAAGGAGGAATTTCTGGTGGAATGATATGAAAGAGGAGGTCGCACAGTTTGTAGCAAAATGTTTGACTTGTCAGCAGGTCAAAATTGAGCATCAGCGACCGGCTGGGTTATTGCAGCCACTTCCCGTTCCGGAATAGAAATGGGAAGATATATCGATGGATTTCATTACGAGTTTGCCGAGATCGAGATCGGGCATGAATATGGTTTGGATGATTGTCGATCGCCTGACCAAGTCGGCACATTTTCTGGGCATCAAGGACACTTGGGGCCCGGAGAAGTTGGCCCGTGTATTTATCGCACAGATTGTGAGGCTTCACGGTACTCCGAAGTCTATTGTTTCGGATCGTGATGGTCGTTTTGTATCACACTTTTGGCAGGCGGTGCATAAGGCGTTGGGTACTCGTTTGCGTTTGAGTACCTCTTTCCATTCTCAGTCAGATGGACAGTCGGAACGCACTGTCCAGACGTTCGAGGATATGTTGCGTGCGTGCGCTCTCGATTGGAGCCATGACTGGGAGGAGCATTTGCCATTGATCGAATTCACGTACAACAATAGTTGGCACGCGTCGATTCGGATGGCACCGTACGAGGCACTTTATGGGCGGCGATGTCGATCACCAATTTGTTGGAATGAGGCGTTCGATTTGGTCGGGACCGAGCCGGATGTCGTTTCAGAGACGAGGCGGAAGATAGAATTAATTCGGGAACGGATGTTGACGGCCCAGAGTCGATAGAAGTCATATGCCGATGTCCGTCGTCGACCTTTAGAATTCGAGGTGGGAGACCACGTTTTGCTGAAGGTGTCGCCGACAAGAGGAGTTTTTCGCTTCGGAAAGAAAGGGAAGTTGAGTCCGAGATTTATTGGGCCCTTCGAGATTCTTGAGCGAGTCGGTGATTTGGCATATCGTTTGGCGCTACCTCCGGCCTTGAACCGTGTTCGTAGAGTTTTTCATGTTTCCCAGCTGAGGAAATATGTCCCGGATCCTAGTCACGTCATCGATTATGGCGAGATTGATATTGCTGAAGATATTACTTTTGAGGAGCGTCCTTTGAAGATTTTGGAGCATCGTGAGAAACGACTGAGACATAAGACCATCCCTTTGGTCAAAGTGCAGTGGTCGAGATACGGTGTCGAGGAGGCAACTTGGGAAACCGAGGATAGCATGCGTGCTAGGTACCCTGAGTTGTTTGTTTCTTAAGTTTCGGGACGAAACTTATTTTTACAGGGGTAGAATGTAATATCCGCATTTTTCTTTTCCTTGTATTTTCATTTTTGGTGTATTTCTCGGTCGTAGTGACCCTTCTGTACCTTTCAGTGTGTCCTTCCTGTCAACTGTTGAACTGTATTCTCGTTATTGTTGTGCGGATCCGCCGTTTCGGGGTTGCCGTGGATCCATTTCGTGTTATTGGTTCCCAAATATTGATTCCTATCGTTTTTATTCTCTTTCCGGATCATTTTTATCATTTTGGGACCCAAAGGGGGTGTGGGGCCGCGGCACAAGGTGTGTGCGCCGCGGCACACAAATTTCTTCAGTTGTTGGTCGAACAAACTGTACTGTGTGCCGCGGCACACCCATCCGGTGCCGCGGCACAGTGCGAGCAGAGGCCGCGGCACACCGTCGGTGCGCGGCACACTCGTGTGGCATCCGCGACCAAAACCCGACTGTACCGGGTGCCGCGGCACACGCAGGCCGTGCCGCGGCACACTTCCGAACCCTAAGCATAAATTTTTGGCCTGTGCCGCGGCACACAATGCGGTCAACCCCCTATAATTGTGTGGTTTTGAGCGTAATCTGCTCATTTCCTTCTTCTTCTTCCTGCGACGCAAGAGAGAGTGAGAGAGAGGGGGAGAGTTCCTCATCATTATCAATTGGGGGGTTGATTTTTATCATTTTTCTTCGGTGGTGAAGCCCGGACAATCAATCCAATGCATGTTCTACGGATCTTAGTACTTGAATCTCCAAAGGTAATATCTCTAGAACCCTACTTTCGAATAATTTGGGGGTTTTGGGATTTTCTTCCGATTCGTTCCGTTTTGTTGGCGGATTCATGATGAATACGATTAATATTGTTAGCATCTTTAGCTTTCCTACGGATTCATGGATATTTTGTGGATTTTTACGGAGTCGAGAGGGTTTGGTTGTGGTCCGCCCTCGTTGTTATTTTTGTGCGAATATACATGAATCGTAGGTGGGTTTTCGGGTGTATTCCATTTCCGTATTCGGCTAGAGTTGGTTGTAATTATGTTCTTCGAATCGTTAGGTTTGGTTCCGTTGATTCCTAGTGTTCGTCGGTGATTATCCTTTCCGTTCGTTGCGTCATCAAAATATTCAAGGCAAGTATTCTTGGAAACCCTTATGCTTAACGTGAAATGGTAATGTATATTGTGTGTGCTTTACTCACCTCGGGAGGGTCCGACGGGGCCTCGAGGGAATCTATGGCTTCCTGGATTCATGAGTTTGATTCGCTAGCCAGCTCGGGAGGGTCCTTAGAGGCCTCGAGTGGGATTCGTGGCTTCGTCCCGGTCCTAGGTGACGTGTGGTGCTTGATTTGTTTTATGAATGTGGCCAGCTCGGGAGGGTCCTTAGAGGCCTCGAGTGGGATTCGTGGCTTCGTCCCGGTCCTAGGCAAATTAATTGTGACTGTTTGTTTCCGGAAAAGACATGTCTGGTTTTGGTTTTTGAAATGATATTGGTGCATGTACTATGAAATGTGTAAGCGATTGGTTTGCCTTGATTACTTGTACTAGCGTAATTGCTAACCCCTCTGGGGACCCGTTTTGGGGAAATTCTTGTTATGGATTTCAGGTTATGATTATCCGGACGAGCGGGCACCTGGACAGTACGAGGACGTTGGCCAGGGTCGTTGACATGTGCATTTGGGTCTTTCTATTTCTTTCGTCCATTTCGATTTGGTTGTTCTAATAATTATAAACTTATAGAGTGTACTCGCGAGTACTTAGGCTTTTCATTTCAAACTCCGTATTGTACTACTTTTAAATTGTTACATCGTTGGTTGATGATCATTTCGCCGGTTGCTCCGGGCGTAACTTTTATGTCGTATAATTAAATGTGTGTCCTCGCTAACCGGGATGGTTAGTCGAGTGGAGTTTTCCTGTTTGTAGCCTGGTGGGTCCCATGTGGGGGTCCACGGCGCTGTAATATACTCTGAATATCTCGGGGTGTTACAGATTTAGCGTGCGCTAATAATTGCTGAATAGCGTGCGCTATATACTTTCCTCAGTAACGTACGTTACCTTGTGTAGCGTACGTAAGTGCTTTCTTATTTTGAGTCCAGTGGCTACTGGACTACTAAACTTGTTATCCGGTAGCGTGCACAAGACTTGAAATGTAACGTGCGCTAAGACCTCATAGTAGCGTACGTAAATGAACGTCTGTAGCGTGCACAAATCCTTTTCCTTTTTCTATCCAGACCTTACCGTCTCTCTGCCTTAAGTGCGATAGCGTGCGTTAGATAAAGATGATAGCGTGCGCTAAGGCTAACAGCTTAGCGTGTGCTGATATTATGACCTTTGCGTGCGCTATCCATCAGGTGACTCCACTAGGCTGTAAATAACTTGCCTGACTGCATGTGACTTGAACCCGCGATAGCGTGCGCTACCTTTGAGACTGTAGCGTGCGCTATGAACATAATTTTCCTTCAATGTAGCATCTCGATGAGATACATTTTTTTAAATGTTTTGAATATGATCATCATCAAAATACTTTGAGTCAACATGACTTACTCTTGCAACTTGAAGGACTCACGGCATTTTTCCAAGCAAGAGAAAGAGAGAGAAAAAAATAGTTTTTTCTCAAGACATCTTCTTCTTCATTTTATCTTCATATTTTTCTTAGAGAAAAAAAGAGAAAAAATTTATTTCTCACTTGGAGTGATACAAATAAATTGTGTAAAGTTCCGACTACCTTGTTCTAGCCGTATCTTTGGAAGATAACTAGGTAGGAGTTAGGCTCTATTCTTTTGGACTGAATGAATCGAATCGAATCGAATCAATCGAATCGAATGGACTGAATCAATCGAATCGAATCGAATCGAATCAAATATATATTAAGGGTAAATAATAATAATAATGATAAATAATAATAATAATAATAGTAATTAACAACAACAACGATAATAGTAATATTATTAGTAATAATAACAATAATAATAATAATAATTAAAATTAATAATAATAATAATAATAAGAAGAAGAACTGAATGAATCGACTGAAGAATCAATCGAATCGAATCGAATGGACTCGAATCAATTGAATCGAATCGAATCAATCAAAACTGAAAAATAAGTCCAAAAGAATAGGGCCTTATTCCGGTCGATTTCCGACGCGCGGTGCTCGGGATTTCAAGAGCTTGGAGCGGATTGGATTCGTGGAAAGAAATTTAAAGCTTGGGAAATATCTCAAGAGAAGGAATCCATTTAATCAACGGACTACAAGGGTGAGTTTCCCATATCTCTTGTGATTTCGTTTATATATTCGTATATACGTAGCTCGATCGATCCTCGTAGGGATACAGATCGAATTAATTTTCGTTTTACCACTTCCGCTGAGCCTTCGTTTTAGGCACCGAATCCCAACAACAACAACTCAACCAAAATTTCCAAACTCTCACGAAAGCAATCAATCATCACGAAAGCAATCAATCACATCATCATAAATAATTACATACAAATGTAATAACATAGTAAGAATACTACCAAGGTAATCTTACCGTCATAACCTCACCAACCCATAACAATCCATATCAAATCAAACCTTACCACAATCTACATTTCGCATTCTCAAATGACGAAATAAACTCAACTACAACCATTTGTACTGTATTCAATCAATACCAAGAATTCTCAAAATATTATCATAACTCCTAGGTGTGGAATAATCCATCCGTGCCAAATCATGTCCGTCGGATCGCACAATCAGATACCAATCCTAATAAGGACCAAATATACACAATACATCTGTAGACCAATGACAACAAAATCCCGAAACATCGACACAAAGTCCGAACGCTCATACGATCAATAACCATGATCAACCAAGACATCAATCGAGAATATCATTAATATGATAAACTCCAATACGACCAATCAAAGGTCAAAACACAACCGAGAATATCATCAACATGATAAACTCCAAACAAGACCAACGAAGAACCACGGTGATAGATAATAACATCCTCCAAATGACATACAAATCACATACAATGGATCTCAAAGAAACAAACCCGACTGTCGAACATACCTCTCTGGCGTATGAACAACCAGTCGCAAACCGTCGAACATACCCAATCATACATGGAGTATGAACGACCAATAATTATGGCTTAAGATGGACGTCACAGTACGCCGGATCCGGAAATGTGTCCGTACACAAGCCACCAACAGGTATTGATCGAATACACGTGTGGTCTTGTACCTAATCAATCTCCAAAGTACATCTTGTGTGCACAGCTCAATGTGAAGGTAATGAACCTACACATGACTATACGTGCCCGCCCTGAAAATCCTACACATAACCGATCGGCACACAGATATGACTCCGGATATGTCACAATGCAACATGACAACGAAACTCAAGAAAAACACATATCCAATAAGGATGAAAAGAATCACCAAAGTGAACAACAACACACGGACGGATAATGAAAGATCAACATGACCAACAATATCCAAAACAACCATGCTGGGATCACCATCCCCAAAGAATGGTCAACACGATCAACAATCTCAACACAACAGTCATGGAATAATTATCCCTCAAAGATCGATCAACACAACCATCAATACCAAACAATGGACCTGGGATCAACATCCCTCGACGAACAGCCAATACGAATGTCATTATACGAAATCTTAACATACAACATATACAACAATTCATCAGAATAATTATCCTCATAACTGAATAATACTTAAATTACCTCAAAGCTGAAGACAATATACTTTCCACGAACAATCATCTTCCCGACAATTTACATTTATAATATCAATGTTATATGAATTATAAATGAAATGAAATCAATACCATTCATTAAATAACATGAACTGAACAAGTATAACTTGCCTCAAAAACCGATACACCAACAAGTGAATTCGGGTACACAAGTACTCCAACTTGGTAGTTCTTCAATCACGACCTAAACAATATCAATCTATCCAAATATCAATAAACATGAAATCAGTATCCTCGAATATATCAATACCCAATTCAAACAACAATATCCAAATTACTACGACCAATTAAAAAGAATCATTCCACGATTTATTCAACATACCCTTCTTTCAAAATTTCCCACAATTTTTCAAAACCATATATCAATTCAATAAATCGAATATACAAAGTTAACTAAAATATTCCAGTCAATATCTCTCTCAAATCTTTAACCAAACACCTTGAAGGCAAAATTCAAAGGTATATTAGAATCATCAATTAATAAACACCAACCACATCAAGAACACGAAGAACGCCATCACAACCATATATATCTTTCATCGTTATATGATTCTAGCCATCGATACGAACTAAACAACCCCAATATACCAAGACATCTTCAAACATTCAAAAATATGGAAATTCAAACCAATTACCTCAATCCATCAAAGGAATCAAGAATGATGTTAGAATCCTTGTTCCAAACTTTTCTAGATGTAAACACTTGATAAACTAACTCAAAATCTGAGTTTTAGGGGTTAAAGATCGAGTTTGGGTGCTTTGGGCTGAAAGGGGATCAGGTAGGAAGGGTTGGGAAGTGAAATTCCCGATTTTTGAACATATTTATATGTCCAGGCATGTTAACGTACGTAACTTAACTCATAACGTACGTAATATGTTCTCCAAATACAAACATTATAGGTTTTGCATTCTGGTCATAAATCACTCATCTGGACTCCGATTAACTCACCATTTGTACCATTAGAAAGCTAACTTGATGCTCTATTGTACTGTTAGGTTTTAGAATTTTTGAAGTTTTGAAGAATCTATGGTAAATTTTCAAATTCGAACCTTATACACAAGACTTTCCAAAAAATGTCCAAATCTTATTTCCTCTAACACTTCAACATATAATCATCTTAATCATGTAATATACACCAAGAACTTATTCAAGAATATGAGTTAATCCATAACTACGTTCAATTAATATTACTTTGTTCATATTCATCAAAACAACGTAATCCAATATGTGTTTTAACATCTAAACCACCATCTTAACTCATAGTCCAACATATATCAACATATCACATTTTCTCAACGCGAACTCCATAAAAATCCAATAATATTAACAATACTTCTATAATCTATTATCATACGAGGATAACATCAACAACAACATCAAGAATCCGAAGGTAAAGGGAGGGATAAACCAACATACCTCTTGAAGATGAACAACACAATCGAACACCATAAGAATCAACAATAACTCCATATATCAAGCTCCAAATACTTGTCCTCAAGCTTATAATCGATTTAGAAGAGCCAACATCGGCCTCAGATGGTTGACTGGTGAAGAAACAAAGTGAAACTTCTCAAAATGCCAAGTGACGGAGGTCTCACATATATATAAAATTCATACATTACGTACGCTACAGGAACACCCTAGCATACGTAACAACCATTACGTACGTTATCCGACCTTGATAGCGTATACAACAACAGTGCAGAGGATACTGCCTCATTCCGTTCCATGACTTACGTACGTAAGGCTTATACCATAGTGCACGTAATACATACGCTGACTTGCTACAGGACACACCCTTAACGTACGTAATCTCACAACAGTAACGTATATAAGCCATACTCCAGAAGCTACAGTTCTTATCAACATATACTCTTACGTACGTAACACAATAGGTATGACGTACATAATCTTCATGCTCAAATAACGTACATAACATCATCAACATAACGTACGTTAAGCCCTTCGTTGACTCTCCTGTCCACATCTGCCCCAAAAGTTGCCGACACCGGGCCCACTCATCGATCATAGCTCGGATCCTGTCTGATTCTTCTCATATCGTACGTAACGTGTGCTACAAGACATGTGTTACACTTGTATCTTAACGTACGTAAGCTTCTCTACTTAACATACGTTATGGCTTCTATACTTAGCCATTTACATCTGCTCATGCCTGTCGTCTCAACATACCGTATACGCATACTCATCCCAATAATATTCTTATACGATAAACCTGATATCAAAATTAAGACAACCTAATACACGATATTCTAAAATATGATTGTCGACCAATTACGTCAATTGTACCAATACAACTGTCTCAGTTCTCAATTTATTTTATCCATACTGTATAGACACCATGCTATCTAATATATCTCAGATAAAATAATGCGAAAAATTTATACTGAAATTCCAGGATATTACAAATATAATAGTTGAGTAGCACGAGAGTTGATGTGCGTGTTTCTCCAATCATCGTCATTATATTCATTGAATTTTTTTAATGACCCGTCTTCTTTCTTGGCAAGTTTAGGACCAAGAACAATGACCTTCCATATCTTGATGTCATAAGCTTGGACGAAGATAGCCATCTTCTTTTTCCATGTCATAAAGTTAGAGCCATCGAAGAAAGGTGGACGGTTGAGAGCATCACCTTCAGTTTGAGCTAGGAGAGTCATTTGCGTATATTTTTCTCTTAGGTGGTTAAACCAATAAAAAAGAGACCTGCACCGCTAGCGATTGAAGAGTGAATAATTCCACTAGAAGGGGGATTGAATAATGGAGTTACTAAAATCTGTATTTTCTTCGGTAATGATAAACAAAAATACTGAAGTAAGAGACATGAAGATTTATAGAGGTTCAGCAAATCGCTTACGTTCTCTCTGCGTTTCTTTTTCTATTGGCTTAAGAAAAATCACACTCAACTTTGCCTCGTCTTCTATAGGTCTGGGCACAACTGTTACACAGCTTGACTTTGATTGGTCCAAGCACAATCAACACTCAGTAATAATTTTCTCTCTAGTATTCTATTGGAACTAGATAATCCTCACTTACGATTGTCAGAATTTAATCCTAGCAATAACGGATCAATGATCCTAATAACACCGGACTAAAAACTCTTGATTCTTTCTCTCAAGCTCGTGAAGGAGTGCTGCAACACTCAAACACACCAATCAAAGAAGATACAAAGTATAAGAGATAATACAATATATGAACAACACTCGTATCTTTCTTGTCACAACTAGATAGCGAATAGATAGCAAAATAATAAGAGCTCAGTTGTAGAGCTCAGTTGTATATGCTTGCCTGAAGTTGTGTGTTTTTTCCATACCAAATGGTTTGGTATTTATACGCCTTGAAGCTTTTTTATCCGTTACTGCATGGTGATATTAGCGTGCGCTAAGACTTCTTTTAATGTGCGCTATCTTCAGTCGAATATGGCAGTTGTGTTGAATCCTTCCAACGATAACAATTTGAACTTTATCGTGCGTTAGTGTACTCTTTAGAACGAGTCCACATTAGATTTCCGGATCTTCGACAATACGGGTGATTTACGCGTTCCAAAAGTAGTGTAATGGTCATTTGAACAATGGTAAGAATTTGACTGTAGCGTGTGCTTTGTATATCAGTTAGCGTGCGCTAATTGTTAGTGAATCAACTTGCCAATTCTTCATTTAGCGTGCACTATTTTCATGCCGCAACGAGCGTTATTCATTTCCCTGAAGTACTTGACCGCGCTGTCGAGACGCGACAAAATTAAATATTTATAAAAAGTCCTTGACTCACTTATACTAAATAGTAGTACTGATAAGTAAGGGTTGAACCCACGTGGAACAGTTGAATTAATTAAACTTATTGAGTTGAATATATTTGAGAAATAAAAATAGTAATACTAAATAAATAATAGTACTAAAATAGTAATACTAAATATACTAAAAAAGGGGGTTTGGATGATTTAAAGTGAACAAGATAAATTAAAATAACAAGTAGACAAATAAAAAGAAGTGAAATTTGAGTAAGGAAAAACAATTGCGATTAATATCCAGTTCTTAGTTCTGTTACCCCCTATTCTAATTTAATTTATGAATTAATGCAACACTTTATCTTTCCTTAATTCCTCGTGAACTCCTACTCCGAAGTCAACAATAAGCTTTGTTAACTCTAATCGTTTCTTAAGTTTATTTAATCAAAACACGCTCTTCAATTAAACCTATCTAGACGAAGGATTCAAAACAAGCTCTTCAAATCTTGTTCGTTAGATGCATTAGGAACCAAAACGATGGAAATAGACAAGATATTAAGTTCACAAGCTCGACCCAAGGAATCTTGATTTTGTGTTACCCAACTGATAAAAATCAATTGTTGCTACTTGCGATTTAGAATTATAATGATCACATATTATAACCCTAGATCTAGCAAAAGATATAAAAACCCCGTTTAGGTTGATCAGACCAATTACATTAAATTATAAAAATAAATCTACTCAATAATACAAAGATAATTCATAGGAAATAAGTCAAGAATATGCTACGAAATTAAAACATAAATATTATAGATACGAGTTCAAACTTTCTTAAGAATTTAAAAAGATAAATTCGCCGGGCATGATGGCTAAATAAAACATAGAATTATTATAGAGTGAAGAATTAAAACCAGAAAATTCTAACTCTATCTCCTACTCCTTGGCCAAAAACTCTTCCTAATTGCTTGTGCCCCTTTTTTATTTCTGCCCCGGGAGCCGCGCCTTCTTCCTTGAGAATTGTTGGTGCTGGCCTCCTTTCTTTTCCGAGAAATGCTACACATACACATATTCCTACATACATTCCTACACACTAACATCTCATCCATTTGTTTATTGTGGGACCCATTTATTTATTGTGGGTCCCACAATAAATGAATGGATGGGATATTAAGTGTGTATGAATGGTGTATATGTAGCATTGTTCTTCTTTTCCTCCTTGTTGTGCCGTAAGATGATGATGGGTTGTATTAATATATAGGAGAAACTATATTTATTATCCTAACGTATGGACCTTTTTATGTCCATATTTTAATTTAAGTATAGTTGCAAATTGATATATAATGTATTCAAAAATTTAATATTCATGTCCTAATGACGGAATCCGGCCAATTTGCCTATGTGGCACACCATAAATTTGATGTGGTTTGATTACATCATTTTAATAAAATAAAATTGGCCACATCAGCTCCAAATCATCAGTTATCACTTAAAAAAATTAAAAAATTAAAACTTATAAAATAAAATTGAAAAAGTAAAATTATAAAATACAATTGTAAAATAAAATTATAAAATTAAAAAAATATTAAAAATTATAAATTTTTTAAATATGGTCAATTACAATTTTATAATTTTATAATTTTGTAAAATTAAAATTATAAAATAAAACTGTAAACTAAAATTATAAAATTAAAAAATTATAACAAATTATAAATATTATAAATGTGGTCAATTTTAATTTATAATTTTTTAATTTTTTAATATTTTAAAAAGTAAAAAATAATTATAAAATTGTAAAAAATTAAAAAAAAAACTAAAAAATTGTAAAATTATAAAATAAAATTGTAAAATTATATAAAATAAAATTTTAAAATAAAATTATAAAATTTAAAAATAAAAAATTATAAAAAATTATAAAAATTATAAACGTGGTTAATTTTATTTTAAAATTTTATTTTATTAAAATAAAATTAGAAAATAAATTTTAAAATAAAATAAAAAAATTAAAAAAATTATAAAAAATTATAATTTTATAATTTTCTAATTTTTTTGAATTGATATCTGATAATTTGGAGCTGATTTGGTCAATTTTATTTTATTAAAATGATCTAATCAAGTTAATAAAAAATTAAAAATGTATAAAATAAAATTGACCATATTTATGATAATTATAATTTTTTAATTTTAAAATTTTAGTTTACAGATTTATTTTATAATTTTAATTTTAAAAAAAATTATAAAATTATAAAATTTTAATTGACCACATTTAAATTTTTTATAATTTTTAGTATTTTTTTAATTTTATAATTTTATTTTACAATTGTATTTTATAATTTCTTTTTCAATTTTATCTTATAATTTTTTTAATTTTTTATTTTTTTTTAAGTGATAATTGATGATTTGGAGCTGATGTGGCCAATTTTATTTTATTAAAATGATGTAATTAAGCCATGTCAAATTCCCGGTGTGCCACATTGGTAAATTGGCTGGACTCCGGTCATTAGGACACGGACATTAAAATTTTGAATACGTTATATGTCAATTTGCAACTATGCTTAAGTTAGGATACGGACGTAAAAAGGTCCATACGTTAGGACAATAAATGTAGTTTTCCCTAATATATATTAATGCCGTGAGAGATTTCCCTCCGTCTTGGAAGCCATTGTCCTATTTATAAGTCCATAGTTTTCATCTTCTAAGGATATTTCGGCCGACTCTCCTTAGTAATTTTAATTCGGCCCAGCTCTTCTTCCTTGGATTGGATTTATTTTGTTAGCCCGATAATTATTCTGGCTCCGAAAATATAACAATTCCCTAAATTAATGAATAAATTTCACTAGTGAATTAAATTTCCTTCATAATTCAAATAGGTAGAAAACCATCAAGTTCTGCTAAATTAAATATAATATAATTATGCTTTTAGCACATATAATTTTACAATATTTTCTACCAATCAAATCTCCCCAAACTTAAACTAATGCTTGTCCTAAAGCATCAAAATATCGAAAGATTTGAAAAAATACAA
This sequence comes from Orobanche coerulescens, assembly GCA_033398695.1. Taxonomy (NCBI): domain Eukaryota; kingdom Viridiplantae; phylum Streptophyta; class Magnoliopsida; order Lamiales; family Orobanchaceae; genus Orobanche; species Orobanche coerulescens. Next base: position 158,736,734 of record CM065807.1, read on the forward strand.
AAAAAAAATCGCCCTAGAATACACTCGATAAAACTTTAAATTCCATTCACCGACCCAAATTTCTTCCAAGTAATTGCTTAAAATAAAAGTTCTTCTCTCCAAATTTAAAACATTGCTTGTCCTCAAGCAATTTAGAATGGGTTGGATTGAACAAAAGTAGGAATATGATTTGCATGCCCTGAACTATTCAGTCTTCGTTAACTCAACCACTGGTGTAATAATCGCCTCTCCTGCGTAATTAAGAACACGCTTTGTGTAGGCAATTCATGAAAATTATATAGAATTGACACACATAAAAAAATACAACCCTTTTAAATAGTTCCACGAAGAGAAGAATTGTTAGAAAATTCACAGCTTATGATAAATATTTTTGTCATCTCCCCGAACTTATTATTCCAATTGGCTGTTTATTGATAGTAACTTGCGTGAACACACCATCCAAAAGCTTCACCGTATTTCGTAGGTGATAGCTTTCACACCGTTATTTGCTAACGGGTAGCTCTTTTCACCAATATATTCCCCCCACCCCCCTTTTTTTAGGTGATACTTTCACACCGTTATTTGCTAACATGTAGCTCTTTCCACCAATACTTTTTCGTGTGAGACGGCAACTACGCACCAACAATGGGTTAGTCCTTTATTTATTTCTGTTACTTTTTTCACAATATATTAGAACCCTCAAAATTGGGCAACTGATGCTTCTCAACACCTCTCCCTTTTTTTCAACTAGCCTCCGTGCATGCAGTAAGCCAAAAAAATTGCAACGACCAATGAAATTTTCAGAAAAGAGTATAATGACCAAGTACTCATCACAAGTGAAATTTTAATGATAATCTTCCTTTCTGGCTTTTCTAACAGTGTTGCAATTTGCATGTTTCTAATTCATAGAAATATCCCATTGAAAGCTAACACAAAACCAAACAATTTTCAAAGAAAGGTGAAACTACGGACCACATATTGAGTTAATTCCAATCAGTATTCGAAATGAGCAAATGATACTAAATACTATTATGCTTGTCACCCACTATTCTCAATTAACTAAAGGACAATTATTATAAATCAAAGTTCGGCGAAACACAATTATAGCGGCAACACGAGAAACATCAAAAACATCATCAAAATAAAACGCAAATCAAGTATGTGAAAAAAAAGGAAAGAGTGCATCGGGCTAGTGTGGTCGGGACTCAATTAGGGCGGTCAATCGAGCCACTTTCTCCTCGAGCTTGCAGTGTCCTCTCTCAAGGTCCTCAATCCGGCGTCTTAGCTCTAGCTCAACACTGGAACTCGCCTCGGCTCGTGGTGCAAGGTTTGGTACTGGGTTTGCTGGAGTGAGGGGCAAGCTTAGGTGCGTCATCTTGATATTGGTTTCGCTGATCGGAGCGGTATAGTCGGGATTTGGCAGGGCAATCGACTCTTTTTCCGGGATTTTCCACACAAAGTGCTTACCTGTTTTCTCAAGTATCCCTATTTTGGTAAGAAAAGTCTTATCCAATAGTTCGATCTTTCCACGGGATTCGGGCCCATAAATCAATACCTACGTGTCGAGCTATGCATATTACGGGGCCGCCCATGACAATTGGATTTTTTGTTTCATTTTCTCCTAGCAACAACATAATTAAATCTTCGGCGCAACGGACGCGGGTGCCGGTGATCATATATATCAATTTTAGCTCAAAAATTAGAATCACATTCCGGTTCGTGTAACAGCCGGTCACCGTGCACGCCATGAGGCGCTGAAGGTATCGGATCATTGAATTTCGAATAAAAGTTGCTTTCGTCTTACCGGCGATGAATGGGGTTGCATTGTGCGAAATTATTCTCCATATATCACCCTCGTTGGGCAGCCCCATGGTGTCGGCATCTTGGGGGAGTCCGAAGGCCTCAATGAACTCGGCCACCTTCCATATAAAACCTCTTCCATTCAAACGGAAATAATACCCGTGCATCCCTTCACGCTCATACAATTGAATCGAACTAAAGAACTCATATGTCAAATCATCATGACATCCTCAAACAGTCCAAGATGCTGTAAAATACTGGAATCTAAATAAAGCGTCGAGAGTACCTTTCTTTCTGTAAGCTTTCGATATCAAGTTATCTGACCAGGGGTGCCGAAATTTATATTGTATTGGTTCGGAAACCCCGAGAAGGCTGGTCCTTCTCTATCTCGGAACTGTCACGTCTGGATTCGGCCGAGGTTCCTGCTATGTTTCTTGCGGCAAGTTAATTGGGGTATGAGATGAGGTGGGGTATGTTTCAGATTGTGGGGTGGGACGAACTGGAGTTGGAGATTCGGACCTAATATTTTCTCCCTCTGTCGATCGTGGGCTAGACGGCGGTGTTGAGTGGCGGGTTGAATCGGTTGCGGCGACCGGAGGTGAAGGAGCGCAATCAACGGCGGAGCTTGGGGCAGGGGTGGTCGGAGTATTTGTTGGAGAAACGAGCAGGGTCGGCTCGTCAATCAGTCCGCGAGCCTCCTGTTTTCTTTTTCGCTTGATCCCTCCACTGGTTGGGTTCGGCCAATAGGGGGTCTGGGCGGTAGTTTCGGCGGTCAAGGCAGAGGAGGATGGTGGAGGGACAGTCGGTTTGGTCAAGTCATAAAACGTTGGAGCTCCAGCGTTGTTCCTCCATCCTCCACTCCGTATAATCCGATTCAGCAGCCGGTGAACATTCCTCCCTCTGTTTTCCGACATGACGACGGCGGTGGTTCTACAGAGGTTAGGGCAATCGTGAGTAAGAAATGAGTTCGTTTGTATGTGAAGGAAAATTTCTAAGAACTTCAGCATTTGCAGGGATTTGGGGTTAGTTATCTTTAACAAAGTGCTGGGCGGAAGTTTTTTTTAGAGCCAATTAACTTGAAAAAAAACTGGGGCGATTTTAATGCTAATTAACTTGAAAAAAAAAAGGCTGGGCCGATTTGAATGCTAAGAAAAAGCTGGGCCAATTTGAATGCTAATTAACTAGAAAAAAAGATTCCCGACTTGACACATAAACGTTTTAATTATCTATGAAGACATAGGGCTGGGCCGATAAAAATGGACTGACTTAGAATATTTTTTTGGAAGAATTTTGGCAAAATTTGACTGGAAATTAAAGTCTATAATTTAAATGCAAGATAAAAATAAAGAATTTCAAATTAAAGCTAACTACTGTAATTGAGTTGCCTCCAAACAAGAGCCTCTTTTTAGCGTCATTGGCCCGACGAACTTCCGGTCTAAGTGGTGGTCAGGTCCTCGAGCTCAAATTCTTCCAAGTTGTATTCAGGTGTTGCTTCGAAATAAGGTTTGAGCAGATGTCCAATGACTTTAACACCTTGTCAGTTTTCAAAGATCGAATTTCCACAGCTCTGTGGGGAAAAAATTGGATGACGATAAATGGCCCGACCCATCGAGATCGCAACTTACCAAGAAATAGCTTTAGCCTAGAGTGGTATAACAACATCTTTTCCCCAACGATAAACTACTTCCTCGTGATTCTTGCATCGTGAAAAGATTTGGTTTCTCTTTATAAATTGCTGAATTCTCATATGCGTCATTCCTTATTTGTTATAGTTCTTGTAATTGAAGTTTCCTGTGTACGCCCGCTTCATCGAAATTCATGTTGCACTTTTTAACTGCCCAGAACGCTCGATGCTCCAACTCGACAGATAAGTGGCACGGTTTTCCATAAACTAGCCTGTATGGTGACATTCCTATAGGTGTTTTATAAGCCGTACTGTATGCCCATAACGCATCATCGAGTCTCAAACTCCAATCCTTGCGATTTGGTTGAATAGTTTTTTCTAAAATCAATTTGATTTCTCGGTTGGAAATTTCAGCTTGCCCGTTGGATTGTGGATGGTAGGAAGTGGACACTCCGTGTATGACGTGATATTTCCTTAGCAGTGCTTCTATTGTTTGGTTTCGAAAATGCTTCCCTCGATCACTGATTAGGGATTTTTGGGATTCCGAACCTTGAAAAGATATTCGATTTCACGAAATTAGCCACCACCTTGGAATCATTAGTGCGGGTTGCCGTTGCCTCCACCCATTTAGAAACAAAGTCCACGAGGAGTAGTATATATAAATTTCCATATGAGGAAGGAAACAGGCCCATAAAATCCATGCCCCATACGTCAAAAATTTCGCAAATTAAAATTGGATTTTGCGGCATCTGATGTTGTTGGGAGATTTTACCCGTCCTTTGACAATTATCACAGGACTTGCAAAAGATGAAAGCATCTCTAAAAATTGATGGCCAATAAAATCCACTTTCAAGAACCTTGTGGGTTGTCCTCCATGATCCAAAGTGACCACTACATGCGTACATATGGCAAAAAGTTAGGATTGGCTGAAATTCGCTGTCCGGGATGCATCTTCGGATCACTTGATCGGGATAGTGTTTTCAAAAGTACGGGTCATCCCATATGTAATATTTGGCGTCGCTCCTGAGTGTATCCTTCCTAGCTCTTGTCATACCTATAGAAAACACGTTAGCGACAATGAAATTCACCAAATCGGCATACCATGATGCGGCAGAATCTGACACTAGGTGTCCTAGTGTGGAATAACTGTCCCAGTGTTGTGACGCAGTGAGTAACTTCTCGTCCGGAAAGCTGTCTGACATAGGTTCCTTTTTCTTATTCCAGCGCTATTCGGCTTAGGTGATCTGCCACATAATTTTTAGCCCCCCTTTTGTTCCTTATCTCTAGATAAAATTCTTGGAGTAATAGGATCCATCAGATAAGTTGCGGTTTTGCCTCCTTTTTTGCAAGTAAAAATTTTAGTGCTGCATGATCAGAAAAATATAACTTTAGTCCCAATTAAGTATGAATGAAAATTTTCCAAAGAAAAAACTACAGCTAAGAGCTCATTTTCCGGAGTGGAGTAATTTGCTTGGGTTGGATTCAAGGTCCTTGAAGTGTAGTATATCACATGCGCTACTCTCCGCAGTCTTTGGCCAAGGACGGCTCCGACGGCATAATCACTTGCGTAGCACATTATCTCGAACTACAAGTCCAGTTGGGTGGCTGAATTATGAGAGGTGTAGTCAGGAGTTGCTTCAATTTGTCGAACGCAGCCTTGCACTCCTCGTTTATAACGAAATCGACTTCCTTTTGTAGTAATTTGCATAAGGGTGTGGCAATCTTGGAAAAGACCTTGATAAATCACCTATAAAATCCTGAATGACCAAGAAAAGAGCAAACTTTCCGCACACTTACGGGGTAAGGCAATGCAGTGATAGTAGTAATTTTTGATTTATCAATTTCTATCCTTCTTGGCGATACCAAATGTCCTAACACTATGCCTTGTTTAACCACAAAGTGACATTTATCCCAATTTAATACAAGGTTCGTTTCAACACAACACTGAAGAGTGAGCGTAAGATTTTCAAGGCAAAACTCAAAAGAATCTCCATAAACACTAAGATCACCCATAAAAGTTTCTTTAATGTTCCCTACGTATTCAGAAAAAATACTTACCATACACCTCTGAAAGGTAGCCGGTGCATTGCACAGTCCAAATGGCATGCGGTGGTATGCAAACGTCCCAAAGGGGCACATGATCTTCTCCTGATCCTCGGGTGCAATCATGATCTGAAAGTAACCTGATAATCCATCAAGAAAATAATAAAATGAGTGTCCTGCTAATCCCTCGATCATCTGATCGATGAGCGGTAATGGAAAGTGGTCCTTTCGGATCATTGCTTTTAATTTTCGAAAATCAATGCACACCCTCCATCTGGTCTGAACACGGCTCGAAATTAGTTCGCCTTCTTTGTTTTCCACCACTATGATACCCATTTTTTTTGGTACTTGTGTGGGACTCACCCACTTACTGTCGAAAATTGGATATATCATCCCTACATCAAGAAGCTTAAGAACCTCCTTCTTTACTACATCCATAATGGGTGGGTTTAGTCGTCATTGGGCTTCTCGGCTAGTCTTGGCGTCTTCAACCAATAAAATCCGGTGCATGCATATGGCGGGGCTGATCCCCCAAATGTCGGCAATGGTCCAACCGATTGCTTCCTTGTACCTTACGAGGACGGTGATGAGGGCCTTTTCTTGTACGGGTGTTAACTCGGCCGAAATGATTACTGGTAGTGTCTCATTTTTCCCCAAGTATACGTACTTCAAGTGGTCGCGTAGTGGCTCTAGTTCGAGCTCGGATGCTTGTTCCATGGAGGGAAGGATCTTCTTGTGATGTTCCATGAGCTTGATGAGTTTCGCAGCATGTTTGCGAACCGCGGTCTTGGTAGTAGTTGTGCTCGATTCCTCTGCGCTGCCAAAGACATCTTCCACAAGCTTTTTCCTGCAATCAAGTTCAAACACTTCCTTGATGAGAGGGTCAATCACACTTAATGCAAACAAGGAACAAACGTCTTCAGGAAATTTCATTGCTTCATCAATATTTAATTCTACGACTTGTCCATCAAATTCCATTGTGAGGGAACCCTTACTAACATCTATTTTTGTTTCTGCGGTGTTTAAAAATGCCCTTCTTAACAAAATGGGCGTTGAATTTGACGAGTCACTTTGCATGTCTAAAACATAGAAATCGGCTAGAAAAACGAGCTCATTAACTTAAACAAGTACATCTTTTATAACTCCCTCGGGATATACATGACTACGATCAGCTAATTGATTTATTTTCTCATTTCTTTTGAGGGTCCCAAATTTAAAGAAGAATAAATAGATTGTGGCATGACATTTATAGAAGCCCATAAGTCTAACATAGCTTGCTCAAATCGAGAATTACCTATTCGACAAGGGATGGCAAACATACATGGATCATCTTGTTTAGGTGGTAATTTTGTTTGGAGAATGGCCGACACATTTTCTCTCTGGAGTACCTTTCCAGTTCCATTTAGCTTTCATTTATTGGTGCACAAATCCTTGAGGAATTTAGCATATTTTGGAATTTGTTGAATCGCTTCTATTAATGGAATGTTGATCTCCACTTTACGGAATACATCCAAAGTTTATTTCTCCTTGCTCTCCGTTGCAGCCTTTTTTTATCCTGGAAGGAAAAGGTACGCTATCAGCACCAATACGAGAGGAATTAGGCGTTATTACCTTGCTGCCCGACAGTTCAGTACTGGGTGTCTGTTTGACATTGGGTGACTCAGTGTTGGTCTGGACAACAGATTTACGTTTCTAGCCTTCATCATTCAGATTTTTCTCGGGTTCCTGGGGTACCTTCAGCTGCTTACCACTTCTCAAAGTAATGGCACTTACGTTCCTAGGATTTACCTCCGATTGGGAGGGTAGTTTTCCACTGTTCTCGCTTTCCAAACGACTCACCGAGGTAGCAAGTTGGCTTATTTGATTTCCGGGTTGGCTAATTGCTTCAATGTCTTTTCAGCGTTAACGGCCATGATTTCACTCTCGTTTTCTGACTCGCTGGGTGATGTTTTGAGTGAAAACGGTAAGTTCCTGAGTGCTTCCCTGCTTTCTTTTGTTCTTCGCCTGAAAACTCGTTCTCGTTTGGTATATTCTGGAAAATATTGCAAGTTCTTATCTCCACGTGATCTTGTATTCATGCAAACTAACAAAATATGGATTATTGACAACTGGCAATCATTATTAATTTTCAGAACTGACACTGGGTTACCCAGTGTTAAAAATCTGCTTGTAATAATAAATAAAAAACTGCTATTAAAAACTGCTTTCAAAAAAGATATAATTTTTTTTTTAAAAACCGCTGCTCAGAAAGAAAAGAAAAATAAAATTAAATAAATAAAAATTCAACTCAGAAAATAAAATTAATTTCGCACATTTCCCGACAACGACGCCAAATTTTTGACCGCACTGTCGAGACGCGTCAAAATTAAATATTTATAAAAAGTCGTTGACTCACTTATACTAAATAGTAGTGTTGGTAAGTAAGGGTCGAACCCACGAGGAATGGTTGAATTAATTAAACATATTGAGTTGAATATTTTTTGAGAAATAAAAATAGTAATACTAAATAAATAATAGTACTAAAAATAATAATACAAAATATACTGGGGGTGGGGGGTGGATGATTTAAAAACGATTGCGGTTAATATTCAGTTCTTAGTTCCGTTATCCCTCGTTCTAATTTAATTTATGAATTAATGCAGCACTTTATCTTTCCTTAATTCCTAATGAACTCCTACTCCGCAGTCAACAACAAGCTCTGTTAACGTAACACCCCCAAAGTCCCACTGGGTTATTACAGTACTGTGGACCCCACACCAGAAAATCCACTAGGCGAACACGACAAAAATACACCAACTGACTACCAGTCCCTACTATGATATCCGGCACAATATTCCGATATGGAATTTCAATGACAACGATGAGCCTACATGGCCAAAAATAAAAATACAACATCCACTAGCCTTGCTCGGATAACACAAAATGACAACAACTGACAAACTGGAGAACACTCCAAACTGACTGTCCATCACGAGCACTGAAACAACTCGGGACTAGTATTGCTCGAATGCCTTGTCGCCATAGTTATGACCCTGTGTCTCAACTCTCTCCTCGCAAACACCTGAAACATGAGAACATGTCCCGCCTCCATGAGGTCAGTCATCCAGATAATGAATATCAAATACATGCACAATATGATATGCATCCAAAGGCAAAACAAACGGTACAACAATGATAATACGAGATGCTCGCAAACCAAGGTAAGAACCGAGTATCGGCAAAACACTATGCCCACGGCATACCATCAATACCTACTCAATAGGTTAGAACACAAGTGCCCAACGGCGAATCATCAATATAGAACACAACAACGAATTACCCGAAGGTAAACCAAATCAAAGCTGAAATAGATACGAAGCACAATGTCTGAAGGCTTCAACGGAAACACCAATTCATAACACATGGCCTAAAAGCCCTCAGCCGAAGCTGCAAAATATCACAATGGACTGAAAGCCCTCAGCCGAAGCTGCAAATCATCACAGTAGCCTGAAGCCAAACAGCCAGAAGCTGTATCATATGAGGGGCCAAAGCCACACAGTACGAAGCTGTATCACAATGAGGGGCCGAAGCCACACGGAACGAAGCTGTATCACAATGAGGGGCCGAAGCCACACAGCACGAAGCTATATAACAATGAGGGCCGAGGCCACACAACATAAAGTTGTATCACAATGAGGGGCCGAAGCCACACAAAACGAAGCTGTATCACAATGAGGTCATCCAATGACCGTGACCTGCTGAATTGCAGGTGCTGGGAAACCAACCGCGAAGGTTCAAGCCCCAGACTTACCCATAATGAAATCACCCAGTGACTGTCACCTACTGAACTGTAGGTGTTGGGAAACCAACCGAGAAGGTTCAAGCCCCAAACTTACCCATCAGGCACTAGCCGAGACTAGCCTCCAAAACATAATTAATCACAAACGGCAACGATCACAAGATTACCAAATTCACAAGAATAATAGTGTGCTGCCTTAAGTCGGCCAACACGACAACAATAACTCACGGATGGGCACCGTCCTCGGCGGTCCCAATTCAAATACCTCGATTGCCTTAGAATGGCCAACCGATAAAAACGACTCAACGGATGGGAAATATCCTCGACAATCCTAATTCAATACCTCGATTGTCTTAGAATGACAAATCGATAACAACGAATCCATGGATGAGAACTATCCTCGACATTCCCAATTCAATACCTCGATTGTCTTAGAACGACCAATCGATAGCAACGAATCCATGGATGGGAACTATCCTCGACAGTCCAAATTTAATACCTCGATTCTCTTAGAACGACCAATCGATAACAACGAATCAATGGATGGGACTCGACAGTCCCAATTCAGTACCTCGATTGTCTTAGAACAACCAATCGATAACAATGACTCAACTGATGCCTTAGTACCTTTAATTGGGTATCGACGACGTAAATGATAATCAAGTATGTCAGTGCCTTCAATCGGCCAATTCAACATCGATAGCAAAACAACAACTGCAATAGCAACACTTATAGTGATGTCTTAATCGGACATCAATACCAACAATAACAATCGATACATCGATGCCGCGAACCGGCTACCAACAACAACAATAACAACAAGACGATCAACAATAACATTTGGCATAATAACCGAAGGGTATTGTATCAAACAATTCCCTGATATCAACGAAAATCACGAAGAGACTACGTCTCGAAATGATACAACACATTCATACACATACATGATAACATTAATCTCATTGACCAGTACAAGTATAAAACTTGCCTCAAACCGAAGGCAATGAAATCCTCCAACGAACGACGAACGGCGTCCTCCAATGATCACAAGCACTGGAACAACCTTGAATGAAATACAATTCATTCAATAACACAATATCGATCGAAAACAACACAATAGATAACCCCAATTCCAACACGAATCGATCAAACTCCTCAAACGAATATCATAGTTCTCAACTATGAATTCTAACATCCTCCAATCATCTCAATGATCAATTAACATGGTCATAATGTTCTTAACACTTTTGAAAAGATTTCAATAAGAATCATTAAGAACAACAACATATTAATCATCTTAAAATGATAATATAACCAATATCATCATCAATACCTCAAGAACATCATCAACACAACAAACATGACGTCTCAACCAATATCAATCACCAATTCCTCAAGAATTTCGGGTTAATCAACAAGATTTACTGAACCATTTAAACATTATGATAATTACCACATAACTCATCAAAATCCTATACTAAAATGGTTAAAATCTCTCAAGAACACAACCAACAATAATAATCATCTCAAGGCTATGTTAATCATCTAGTAATCTTAACATAACTCTTCCTAAACATGATTATAATCTCCAAGTATTCTTAAACATCAAGAACACAATCAACCTCCTCTACATCATATTCATCATCATAAGTTCATAAAAACTATGAAGAATCATACTATCCTCCAACAACCCATCAATACACGAACTAATCAACCACAACATCATCATAATCTCGAGTTAAACACAAGATTAGCTAGCATACCTCTTGAAAGTGAAGAACAACTTCAAACCCTTCAAAACCACCCCAATCTTCAAGCTCCTAAGCTCCAATCTAAGTTAGGAAGCTCTAAAACAAGTTCGAAGGGGTTGGAAATCACTAAGGGATGCAGAGGGATGATTTCTAAAGAGAGAAATCCGAAATGGATCGTGAGAAAATGAAAGACGAAGCATGTCTTTATAATCTGCACATCGCATTACGGCCGCTATATCCCCACCTTAATGTACGTTATGAATGTAACGTACGTTATCACTTCTATGTAGCGTACACTACGTAGTCCAAAACTCACTGCCTCAAAACATGGTATCCATTACGTACGTTAACGACACTTACGTACGTAACCAACCTCACCATTACGTACGTTAACCACAAGGTATAGTGTACATAACGTGTATTGACCTGCCTGTCCTAATCGAACCACGGGAATCCAGCCTCGCCCGGTCCTACACGCCGAAAGATAGATCTGATCTGATACCCTGTGTTACGTACGTAATCCATCATGGTTTAACATACGTAACACACCATCTGTAGCGTATGTAATGCTATACATATAACGTATGCTATGGCTAGTATACTTAGCCAAAAAACTCACCAATAAACATCCAATCGGAAAACATAATACCGATGACCAGCATAAATACTTCGACTCTGAAATATCCCAATACAATATACATTATATCAGTCAAGTACAATAACACTTGTACAATTCCAATTGAATACGTACAACACAACAGTAAAAATAAAAAAAATAATATCCTCGGATATTACACACTCCCCTCCTTAAAAAGAGTTTCGTCCCCGAAACTAAGAGTACACAGCTCGGAATATGAACTATCCATCGGGATCTGAAAACAACATCTCAAGGTATACTCCTCAATGCGAACCACTTCGCCTGAGCAACTGGGCCAACCCATCGGGTCCCCATATCTCCTCTCCCTGAGAAAGGCGAAAACCAAGTGATAAAACACTCAGCCAAGTGCGAGGTCAGTCGAATCATGTCTCCTCCGCTAGAGACCGGCTAGAAAGCCGTACCACCTGCATGACTTGCAACACCAGCATGCACATCCCTAGGGATCCACTCATTGTACATGTCTACAATCATCGGTGTACACTTCCCCGTTCTCGTTGGCATCGGACGCCCATGCAATCACTCACTCATGCCATAAAAGGAAAATAACAAAACACATATAGTCATCGGGACCATTTCAATCGCACGCTCAAGTCCTCACGACTTGACGTCTCAAATCACAACCAAGATTTACCCAGATTATCACAAAATCTCGGGTACAACACCGAAACAAAATAAAATCACAACAAACCATCTCAAATCTCAAGATCCTCAAATACTATCGTTACAAGATAGATCAACAACAAATGGTTCACACCCACAATACATTATAACAGATTAAGTTAAACATTAATCCGAAAATCAAAGAAAGGAAAGCACAAATCAAGGCTACATCTCAAGTGTACCCAATATCGATATCCTACAGATCATCGATCTCGTCCATATCATTTATTCGAGGAAGACCCAAATCTGAGCTTGCTCCTCCTCCTCGGCTGTCCCTTCCTACGGCTCTCAAAGCCTGATAGGACCCCTTGGATGAAGTACGGACTGGAGTAACAAAATCTCTCAAGGCTCGTGAGCTCTCTCGAGATATACTGGCACTAGAACTCCTGCAGTATTTCTGAAGGTGTCCCTACCTCCCAGATGAATGACAAACAAAAGTTGTCACCATACACTGAGTGCCAATGTGCCCCGCTGAATCACAGTTAAAGCAAATAACAGTCGAACTCTTCGTCTGAGAAGAAGATGCTTTCCCAGCACGAAGACGACTAGAAAACAACCTCTTGACGTCGGATCCCGACGTCCCTCTGAACGAACCGGCATCTTAGTCCTCTCACCAGAAGAAACTGAAGGGTTCTTCCGAGCAAGGTCCTTGCTCAAAAGCTCTGCTCCAAGAGCCTTCTCAATGAATTCACCAAGTGAGTTAAAATTATGATTAAACAACTTTATCCTCAATTGCGGGTTGCTAAAATACTTGATCCTATCTGCCTCAGTACGTATAACAGATGAAGCAAACTGAAGAACTCCATGAAACTTCTCAGCAATGACAACAACACCCTCATCCTCGACGGATTCGGGGTTCAAAACCTCTGACAACTTGGCTTCATGAAGTGGAGCCGGATAATACCTCTCTAACATGAGAGTCTTGAACTCGCTCCAAACACAATCACGATCAGTGGGTTTCACAGAAAGCCACCAAGAATAAGCGCCCTTACTCAAGTAGTAAGCCGCTACCACCACCTTACTCTCTTCCGGACAGTGAACCATGTCGAAGAGTTTACCAAAATGTTTAATCCAATGAACAGTCAGCTGGTTCCGACGAACCCTCAAAAGTAGGCGGCCTCTGTCGAGAGATATCGCCAATAATATGACTCACACCCCCAGCCTGCCCATAAAACAACACCTGAAATCCATGCTGTGGAGGCTCACGAACTATCGAGGCCTGCATGGTCTCCACTACCTGTGTCATCTGAGTCATCTGGGCCATCATGCCACTCATAAGCAAGTGTCCACTCTCAGTCTGATCGACTACTCGAGTATGACATCCCGAAGGAGAATCGGTCGCGTAGGTAACACCACCGGCTGAACTATGATCCATCTCGGCATCTGCACGCACATAAACATGAGGTTCTGGGTTCCGGCCTGTTCTGCAGCCTTTACCCCCTCTGCCACGTCCTCGGATTCCTCTTTCCATACTGAAAGAATAACGTTCGATAATGATCGTAACTCAAATACGCCTCAACGGCCAATCCAGAATGCTAAGTCAATAGCCAAACACGAAAAGACATACTCAACAAATAAGCAATCACATCAATCATGCTAAGCATAGCCAATACAGAGCTCACATGCTCCAAAACAAATAATCACGAATCAATCGTAACACAAATGTCACATACAGGTTTCAACAAAACATATATAATCAATGACATATTGAATGTATGAACATAAAAGAGAATCGAGTCCTTACACAGGTCATACGAAGCTTCGGGTCTTGCGATACTAGTCTTCACTAGCACCGACTCGGTGAAAGAATGACTCATACAGTCATCCAACTATCACGACTCACATAACCCGACTGTCCAGATTGTCATAACCTGACAGCCCCACTACTACCGCGTCGGTAGAGCCACATAACTCACATATCAGGGTATCTCACAACCCATTTCTATGATACCATATTCTGTAACACCCCCGAAGTCCCATTGGGTTATTACAGTGTCGTGGACCCCACACCAGGAAATCCACCAGGCGAACACTACTAAAATACATCAACTGACCAAAAAGGAAAATCACAGTCCCTACTACGATATCCGACACAATATTCCGATGTGGAATTTCAATGACAATGATGGGCCTACATGGCCAAAAATAAAAATACAACATCCACGAGCCTTGCTCGAATAACACAAAAATGGCAACAACTGACAAACTGGAGAACACTCCAAACTGACTGTCCATCATGAACACCGAAACAACTCGGGACTAGTATCGCTCGAATGCCACGTCGCCATCGTCATGCCACTGTGTCTCACCCCTCTCCTCGCAAACACCTGAAACATGCGAACATGTTCCGCCCCCACGGGGTAAGTCATCCATATAATAAATAACAAATACATGTACATGATGATATGCATCCAAAGGCAAAACAAATGGTACAACAATGATAATACGAGATGCTCACAAACCAAGTCAAGAACCATGCATTCGCAAAACACTATGCCCACAGCATACGATCAATACCTGCTCAACAGGTTAGAACACAAGTGCCCAACGGTGAATCATCAATATAGAACACAACAATGAATTACCCGAAGGTAAACCAAATCAAAGCTGAAATAGATATGAACCACAATGCCCGAAGGCTCCAACGGAAACACCAATTCATCGTCGAAGCCACACATCATGAAGCTGTATCACAATGGGATCATCCAATGACCGTGACCTGCTGAATTGCAGGTGCTGGGAAACCAACCGCGAAGGTTCAAGCCCCAAACTTACCCATAGATCACCTAGTGACCGTGACCTACTGAACTGTAGGTGTTGGAAAACCAACCGCGAAGGTTCAAGCCCCAAACTTACCCATTGAGCACTAGCCGAGGCTAGCCTCCAAAACACAATTAATCACAAACGACAACGATCACAAGATTACCGAATTCACAAGAATAAAAGTGTGTTGCCTTGAGTCGGCCAACACGACAACAGTAACTCACGGATAGGCACCATCATCGGCGGTCCCAATTCAGATACCTCGATTGCCTTAGAATGTCCAACCGATAACAACGACTCAACGGATGGGAATTATCCTCGACTCCTCGATTGTCTTAGAATGACAAATCGATAACAACGAATCTACGGATGGGAACTATCCTCGACAGTCCCAATTCAATACCTCGATTGTCTTACAACGACCCATCGATAACAACGAATCCACGGATGGGAACTATCCTCGACAGTCCCAATTTAATACCTCGATTGTCTTAGAACGACCAATCGATAACAACAAATCAATGGATGGGAACTATCCTTGACAATCCCAATTCAGTACCTCGATTGTCTTAGAACAACCAATCGATAACAATGACTCAACGGATGCCTCACTACCTTTACTTGGTTACCAACGACGGAAATGATAATCAAAGACGTCAATGCCTTCAATCGTCCAATACAACATCGATGGCAAAACAACAACTACAATAGCAACACTCATAGCGATGTTATAATACCACCGGTATTTCATGCTTAATTACCTTGTACTATGCAATTTATTGTAATGTGATGTTGTTTTTCCTTATTTATTATTTCATTAAATGCTATGCAACTGTACAATGTAGATGAAACGGAGGTGACACGCCTTGATGCCGTTGTACAATCGTCGGTGCAAAAATGACGGTGGCCAACTCTTGTTCCCCGATAATTGTTGACGAGTGGGAATGATGGTCACTCCGAGGCGGTTAAAATGTGATATGTGGTTAAAGGGTTGAATGTTTAACGCATGTTATAATATAGGCATTACGTATGCTAAAATTGATGTATTACGTACGTTAACCTGACTCGGTTGTGTACGTAACGGTTGGGTAGGTCTCCCGACCAGAATCTTCCTTTTGACGCGGATTGAGCTACTTTCGGCGGGCTAGAGGACAAACGAGTCAACTCCTCATAACGTACGCTATCCGCCAAGATTAACGTATGCTACAGTCCGGAGCCTTACGTACGTAAGGACGAGTTACGTACATAAAATATGGACACATTTCAGTCAGTGGCCTCTGGACGGCCTTTACGTACGTTAACCGTTATACATAGCGTATGTAATACGCATTACATACGTAAATCCTGGAACGTTAACATACGTTAACGAAATCGAGTGTTATAAAATAACACACCCATATTCATTTCTCCCGTCCCAAAACTTGAAGTGAAGGAATCTTGAAGCCTCTCCACAGCCTTAAACTCAATTCTTGGCCTCTCATACACTTGAATAAACATAGAGGAGGTGATTTCGTAAGCTCCGGTGAAGATTATCCAAGTCATTCGACCCATTCCTCGTTTCTCCTCGTGGCTCTTGTTGATTTGTCACCTCTGCTCATTGTTCTTCATCTTCTAAGGTAAGTCTATCAATCCTTGGAGTAATCTCTTCAATGTTGTTGATTATTACTCGTTAGATTACGGGTACTTGGGTAGATTTTGCTAAAATCTCGTAGACGATCTTAACGGACGAAATTGTAGTAATCGGAGTTATAATTGTTCGTATATTTCATTTTTATACAACTCGTTGTAACAATCACATGCGAAAACTTCCATCTCAATTTACATTTAGATCATATATAATCGACGAATCAATTGTAGAAGGATTTCGTAGGAATTCATCACCGTTTGATAAACTAGTCGTAACTTACTCTTGTAATATGATGATCAACGTTAAAATTAATAGGGGAATTAATTCGATAGTATTAATGTCATTGAGAATCAAATGCCGAAATCATTGTGTAAGATGATAGTCTACTGATTGAAGTACTCGTAATAGAGAATTGGATTAGGATTATGGGATTTGATTATGTTATGGTCGTTTGTTGCTAACCGAATGATGATTGAGATAATCTTGTTGAACAAATCAATATAGTTGACGTTAACCATAAGAATTGAACGACATAGTGGTACGTATTTCGTGACCCTTGGTCGCGTCCTTGGGGTTTATGTGATAAAATAGAAAGATAACGTCGGTCGTGTGATGAAGTATTTTCTGTTGGTTACGTGGCATTGTGTTTGGTAAAATTGTGTATATCGTTGCTAGTAATTGTTATTAGTACGCATTATCTGACCCTGGTTACCTGGCATGATTTGTCGTGCCAGGTAAATTTTTTAATCATGTGCAGGACATTCCCGAGGGATCCGGTCAGACTTGAACGGTGTTGGAATAAACTCTTGCTGCTGCTTAAATTAAATTTGATCTTCAAAACCTCCGTTATGTAATAATCAAACTTTGAATTATGTTTCTTCTTTAAACCTTTGGGCTCATGATATGTAACCGTGGATTATCATTTTATTGTAATTTCTTTAAAATATCTACTTCCTAAACTAGCCTTGTGGGTCCCACACGGGATTCACGGCACTGTGATACCTCGGGAAATTTTGGGGGTGTTACATAAAATGGTGTGAGAGCAAAGACTCTTGGTTTAAATAAAATTTCTCTTAATTTTCAAAGTTATTCCAGTCCAACACCCCAAGCGACCGTAACTCCTCGCGGGGATGCAAAGTAAGTGATATGTGTGTTTTCTGTCTAGGTACTACATTTAATTCTAAACTGTGTGTGGAACGGGATTTAGATTAATACTATCACTAATGGCACGCCGAGGAGCTAGGAGGGTGATGAATGATGCTCATTGTTCCGCCGCAAACCACGATGAGGACAGGAACACTGCCGAGACCCATCCTGCTGGGGACCAGCCGCCGCCAATTAATCAAAACGATCAGGAGGTGGAACGCCAGAATAACAACCCGGGAGGCATGGACCCGGCTTTTGTTAAGGACCTTGCCCAAGCTATCGCCATGGGAATTTCTCAGGTCAACCAGGCGGAACGGATAGCGGTTATCAATGTGGAGGAAAACACAGGAAGAGACCGATGATTGGGAGAGATGCTGAAGGCTAGGCCTCCATTATTTGACGGGGCAGGGGAGAAACACGTGGACAACTGGATTTCTGAATTGGAGACTGCTTTCGAAGTGATCCGATGCCCAGAGAACCGAAAGGTGCCGCTCGGGATTAATCAACTCCATGACACTGCTGCACGCTGGTGGAGGACTTACAGGCCAGAGGATCGAGTGGTCAGGTGGACCGAATTTGCCCGACTACTGCGGAGCGGGTACTGTCCCAGATCAGCCCGAACCGCTCGTACGCGAGACTTTTTCAGTGCCGGACCTCAGAACATGCCAGTATCAGAGATCATTCGGACCTGCCGAACCGAGCTAAGTTACATCTCGCAGATGGTTCCATCAGAAGATCAACGAATATCCCACCTTGCACAGAGGTTGGCGGAGGATGTACAACGCTATGCCTCCGGATTCCACTGCACGACTCTGAGGGGGTACGAAGACATGGTCACAGCATATGCCGGTACTGTTTTTAATACCGACACCGTAAATAACTCGAAGAAGCAGAAGAAATCATCTCAGTCTGGGAGCAACAACAAAACGAACTCGAGGCCCGCATCTTCTTTTAAGTCAGCAGTTTCGTACCAACAGAAGGGTGCATCTGATCGGCCTTACCGTAGGGACTGCTTCAACTGTGGCGTGTCCGGACATACTAAGGATCAGTGCCAGAAGACGGCTACCAAATGTTTCACTTGCAGAAAGGGTGGACACATGTCTCGTTACTGCTGGCGGGCCAATCCCACTCAGAACTCAGTTTCTCAACCGAGTCAACAAGGCTCTGTGCAATCCTCCAGGACGCCTCCCGTTTCCAACTCCGATCTCCATCCCATCAGACTCAACCACTGCCACACGGTGCCGGTCGAGGCCGTGGGCGAGGCGGTGGTACTTTATCCTTTTTGGAGTCAGTGCCGTCCCGTGTATTTGAGCTGAGGGCTACGAATGATCAGTCCACGCCAGCTATCTCAGGTACTCTTCTTGTTAACTCTCAGCCAGTGCATGTACTATTTGATACCGGAGCCACACATTCGTTTATATCTATGGAATGTGTTGAACATTTAAATCTTGCTTGTGTACCTTATGAGTCCTTTACTGTTAAACTACCCGAGGGTAGTAGAATAGGCGGCGATCTAAAGGTTCGAGACTGTCAGATCTGCATCAACAATCATAGTTGGACCGCTAATATTATGGTCTTTCCACTTCAGAATGAAGATATCATATTAGGTATAGACTGTATGCCATTGCACAGGATGATCTTGGATACCTACCACTTGACTATTTCTATTATGGCTCATGACGGTACCACACATGTCATCAGATGACGAGAACACTTCAGTACGAAAGGGTCTCTCAGCCTTCTCGCATCGGAAGTCTCCTGCAGCTCTCAAAGGAAGTACTATTAAAGTTATGTTCTTCAGGAGGATACTTCCAGACGTTCCAGTGGTGGATGAGTTTCCAGACGTCTTTCCCGATGAACTACCAGGGCCGCCACCGCACCGAGAAGTTGACATCTCTATCAAACTCGATCCGGGGACGAGACCTATTTCCAAAGCTCCTTATAGGATGGCATCAGACGAGATGAAATAATTAAAGATACAGCTCGAAGATCTGCTGGAGAAAGGATTGATCCGCCCGAGCACCTCACCGTGAGGCGCGTCGGTACTTTTTGTTAAGAAGAAAGACAACTCTCTATGCTTGTACATTGACTATAGGGAACTAAATAAGGTTACTATCAAGAATCGTTATCTACTTCCAAGAATCGATGACCTCTTGGATCAATTACAAGGGGCAGTTGTGTTTTCAAAGATCGATCTACGGTCCGGATATCACCAATTGAGGATTCGGGAGGAAGATATACCCAAGATTGCATTTCGATCGAGGTATGGACATTACGAGTATATCATAGTATCATTCGGATTGGCTAATGCCCCAGCCGTTTCTATGGAACTGATGAATAGAGTTTTGATTGACTTCCTCAATAAGTGCATGGTGGTTTTTATTGACGACATCCTGATCTATTCCCGAAGCCGACAGGAACACGAGGAACATTCGAGGCAAGTGCTGAGTGTGTTAAGGCAACACCAACTTTATGTGAAACTTTCCAAGTGCGAATTCTGGATGCCAGAGGTAATTCTTCTCGAACATGTTGTCTCGGCAAAAGGCATAAAGGTCGATCCACAAAAGGTCGAGACAATAATGAGTTGGGAACTGCCGAAGAACGTCAAGGAGGTAAGGAGTTTCCTAGGATTGGCGGGTTACTATCGAAGATTCGTCGAGGCTTTTTCCTGTATCGCTCGACCGTTAATGAACCTACTGAGAAAGAGCATCAAATTTGTATGGATGGCAGACTGCCAGAAGAGCTTCGATGAGCTCAAGAGTAGGCTAACTATTGCTCCAATGCTAGTGTTACCGCAGGAAACAAAAGGATTCATTATATACACGGGTGCATCTAAACACGGACTGGGGTGTGTCTTCACGCAGAATGACAGAGTCATTGCGTACACATCCCGACAACTGAAGCCGTACGAAGTGAATTACTGAATGCACGACTTGGAGATAGCCATAGTGGTGCATGCCCTCAAGATTTGGAGGCACTATTTTTACGGAGTTACTTGCAAAAGTTTTCACGGATCAGAAGAGTTTGAAGTATATCTTCACTCAGAGAGAATTAAACATGAGGCAGGGGCGGTGGTTGGAGTTAATCAAGTAATACGATGTGGAGATCTCCTATCACCCCGGAAAAGCCAATGTGGTGGCCAATGCTCTTAGTCAGAAAACTACACAAGAGGTGATGGTGTCAAGCATAACAGTTCAACCCGAACTGCAGCAAGACATCAGGAGAAGCAGTACCGAAGTATAGATACAATGTAGGCAAGGACAATTGTGCTCAATCAATATACATTTGTCCTTACTAGACGAGATACGTCTAGCACAGATGGAGGATCCCGAATTACGTGCGATTGGTGTAAGAATCGAGGGAGGAGATGTTTCCGACTATAAGATCCAGGGTGACTTGGTGAGGTTCAAGAATAGGATCTGTATTCCGCCGAATGATGGGCCGAAGCAAACTATACTGAAGGAGGCGCACTCCACTCCCTATTCTATTCACCCAGGAGCGAGCAAAATGTACAAAGATCTCCGACAGAGTTTTTGGTGGAAAAATATGAAATGAAAAGTTGCTAGATTAATCGCCCGATGTATGACATGCCAACAAGTAAAGATTGAACACCGTAGACTAGCCGGAATCATGCAACCTCTACCCATCCCGGAGTGGAAATGGGAGAGCATATCGATGGATTTTATCACTAAGCTACCAATGGCGGTGGGAGGAAAGGATACAATTTGGGTCATTGTTGATCGATTAACGAAATCGGCACATTTCTTTCCTATTCAAGAGACAACCGGGACAGAGCAATTGGCCGTCATTTTCATCAGGGAGATTGTGAGGCTGCATGGCGTTCCCTCACCCATCATTTCAGATAGGGACACAAGATACGTGTCTCGTTTTGGAAAGTTGTCCATAAAGCTATGGGGACACAAATACATTTAGCACGACTTATCACCCTCAGACGGATGGACAGACCGAACGTACGATTCAAACCTTGGAAGATATGTTGAGGGTATGTGTGCTCGATTGGGGTAAGGATTGGGCTAGACATCTGGGATTAGTGGAGTTCTCGTACAACAACAGCTGGCATGCAAGCATAGGCATGGCACCATTTGAGGCCCTGTATGGGCGAAGATGCAAGTCACCGTTATGCTGGGATGATGCTTATGACACCGCAGTTACTGAGTTAGATCTAATCCAGGAGTCCATTAAGAAGATCTCTATCGTTCGAAAGCACATGCTAGCAGCGCAGAGCCGGCAGAAATCTTATGCCGAAAACCGACAGCGACCGTTAGAATTTGCTGTCGGGGATCATGTGTGGGTCAAGGTATCACCTATGTGGGGTATTCGACGTTTCGGCAAAAAGGGCAAGTTAAGCCCGATGTTTATAGGCCCATTTGAGATATTGGACCGGGTAGGGAAGCTTGCGTATCGATTAGATCTGCCGCCGCATTTGGATGGAGTGCACAACATCTTTCATGTCTCCCAGTTAAGGAAGTATGTCTATGATCTGAGTCACAAACTCAATTTCGAAGAAGTGGAAATTTCCGATGATGCTACCTTTAGAGAGGTACCGATCGCCATCTTTGATCGGCATATGAAGATATTGCGAAATAAAGCCATACCCCTCGTGAAGGTTCAATGGTCACACCACGGTATGGAAGAAGCGACTTGGGAAACCGAGTCGAGCATGAAGGAGAGTCATCCCGAGTTATTTTCTATGTTTCGGGATGAAACTATTTTTAAGGGGGTCGATATGTAATACCACCGGTATTTCATGCTTAATTACCTTGTACTGTGTGATTTCTTATAATGTGATGTTGTTTTTCCTTATTTATTATTTCATTAAATGCTATGCAACTGTACAATATGGATGAAATGGAAGTGACATGCCTTGACGCCGTTGTACAATCATCGATGCGAATATGACGATGGCCAACGTCTTGTCCCCCGATAATTGTTGACGAGTCGGAAGGATGGTCACTCCGAGGTGGTTAAAACGTGATATGTGGTTAAGGGGTTGAATGTTTAACGCACGTTATAATATAGGCATTACGTACGCTAAAATTGATGTATTACGTACGTTAACCTGACTCGGTTACGTACATAACGGTAGGGTAGGTCTCCCGACCAGAATCTTCCTTTTGACGCGGATTGAGCTACTTTCGGCGGTCTAGAGGACAAACGAGTCAACTCCTCATAACGTACGCTATCCACCAAGATTAGTGTACGCTACAGTCCGGAGCCTTATGCACGTAAGGATGTATTACGTACGTAAAAGATGGGCACATTTCAGTAGGTGGCCTTTGGACGGCCTTTACATACGTTAACCATTATACACAGCGTACGTAATACGCATTACGTACGTAAATCCTGGAATGTTAACGTACGTTAACGAAATCGAGTGTCATAAAATAACACTCCCACCTTCATTTCTCCCATCCCAAAACTTGAAGTGAAAGAATCTTGAAGCCTTTCCACAGCCTTATACTCAATTCTTGGCCTCTCAAACACTTGAATAAACATAGATGAGGTGATTTCGTAACCTCCGGTGAAGATTATCCAAGTCATTCGACCCATCCCTCGTTTCTCTTCATGGCTCTTATTGATTTGTCATCTCTCCTCATTGTTCTTCGTCTTCTAAGGTAAGTCTATCAATCCTTGGAGTAATCTCTTCAATGTTTTTGATTATTACTCGTTAGATTATGGGTACTTGGGTAGATTTTGCTAAAATCTCATAGACGATCTTAACAGACGAACTTGTAGTAATCGGAGTTATCGTTGTTCATATATTTCATTTTCATACAACTCGTTGTAACAATCACACGCGAAAACTTCCATCTCAGTTTACATTTGGATCATTTATAATTGACGAATCAATTGTAGAAGGATTTTATAGGAATTCATCACCTTTTGATAAACTAGTCGTAACTTACTCTTAAAATATGATGATCAATGTTAGAATTAATAGGGGAATTAATTCGATAGTATTAATGTCATTGAGAATCGAATGCCTAAATCATTGTGTAAAATGATAGTCTACCGACTGAAGTACTCATAATAGATAATTGGATTAGGAGTATGGGATTTGATTATGCTATGGTCGTTTGTTGCTAACCGAATGATGATTGAGATAATCTTGTTGAACAAATCAATATAGTTGACGTTAACCGTAAGAATTGAACGACATAGTGGTACGTATTTCTTGTGAACGTAGAGCATGATACTAGTATTGGCAATTAAGTTTACATTAGGAACCCGGTTAGGGATAGGAAGGGAGACTAGTTCTATTCATCATGATTCGTACGAGGTGTTAATCGGATATTACGTGACTAGGTCAAGCTCGATCGGGCGTGGAGATCCCAATTATCCTAAGGCACCTACCGTCGGATCAAAGGCAAGTGAAATTTTTCTAGAGAAATGTTATTAATATTAAAATGTTCATGTTCATAAATGTGCCATTATTGATGAAATGCCGACGGTCGTCTTTCTCTGAAAATGTTTTATAAATGGGCCGATGTGTTGGGGATAAAACCTGTATGGTACCCGTATGGAAATGTGTTAGGGGATAAGACCCGAATTGGGCACCTATGTTTCGGGGTATTCCCGTGTGGATACTTTCGTGACCCTTGGTCGCGACCTTGGGGTTTATCTGATAAAAGAGAAAGACAACGTCGGTCTTGTGATGAAGTATTTTCTATTGGTTACGTGGCACTGTGTTTGGTAAAATTGTGTATATCGTTGCTAGTAATTGTTATTGGTACGCATTCTCCGACTCTGGTTACCTGGCATGATTTGTCGTGCCACGTAAATTTGTTAATCATGTGCAGGACATTCCCGAGGGGTCCGGTCAGACTTGAACGGTGTTGGAATAAACTCTTGCCGCTGCTTAAATTAAATTTGATCTTCAAAACCTCCGTTATGTAATAATCGAACTTTGAATTATCTTTCTTCTTTAAACCTTTGGGCTCATGATATGTAACCTTGGATTATCGTTTTATTGTAATTTCTTTAAAATATCTACTTCTTAAACTAGCCTTGTGGGTCCCACACGGGATTCACGGCACTGTGATACCTCGGGAAATTTTGGGGGTGTTACAGATGTCTTAATCGAACATCAATATCAACAATAATAATCGATACATCGATACCGCGAACCGGCTACCGACAACAATAATAACAACAAGATGATCAACAATAACATTAGCATAATAACCAAAGGGTATCGTATCAAAACAAGAATTACAATAGCAACACTCAGCGATGTCTTAATCGAACATCAATATCAACAATAACAATCGACACATCGATACCGCGAACCGGCTACCGACAACAACAATAATAATAAGACGATCAACAATAACATTTGGCATAATAACCGAAGGGCATCGTATCAAACAATTCCCTGATATCAACGAAAATCATGAAGAGACTACGTATCAAAATGATACAACACATTCATACACATACATGATAACATTAATCTCATTGACCAGTACAAGTATAAAACTTGTCTCAAATCGAATGCGATGAAATCCTCCAACAAACGACGAATGGCGTCCTCCGACAATCACAAGCACTCGAACAACCATGAATGAAATACATTTCATTCAATAACACAATATCGATCGAAAACAACACAATAGATAACCCCGATTCCAACACGAATCGATCAAACTCCTCAAATGAATATCATAGTTCTCAACTATGAATTCTAACATCCTCCAATCATCTCAATGATCAATTAAAATGATCATAATGTTCGTAACACTTGTGAAAAGAATTCAACAACAATCATTAAGAACAACATCATATTAATCATCTCAAAATGATAATATCACCAATATCATCACAAATACCTCAAGAACATCATAAACACAACAAACATGACTTCTCTACTAATATCAATCACCAATCCTCAAGAATTTCGGATTAATCAAAAAGATCAACTTAACCATTTCAAGATTATGATAATTACCACATAACTCATCATAATCCTATACTAAAATGGTTAAAATCTCTCAAAAACACAACCAACAACAATAATCATCTCAGGATATGTTAATAATCTAGTAAACTTAACATAACTCTTCCTAAAGATGATTATAATCGCCAAGTATTCTTAAACATCAAGAGCACAATCAACCTCAACTCATCTACATCATATTATTCATCATAAGTTCATAAAAACTATGCAGAATCACACTATCCTCCAATAACCCATCAATACACGAACTAATCGACCACAACATCATCGTAATCTCGAGTTAAACATAAGATTAACTAGCATACCTCTTGAAAGTGAAGAACAACTTCATACCCTTCAAGAACACTCCAATCTTCAAGCTCCTAAGCTCCAATCCAAGTTAGGAAGCTCTAAAACAAGTTGGAAGGGGGTTGGAAATCAATAAGGGATGCAGAGGGATGATTTCTAGGGAGAGAAATTAGAAATGGATCATGAGAAAATGAAAGACGAAGCATGTGTTTAAAATCTAGATATCGCATTACGGCCGCTATATCCCCACCTTAACGTACGTTATGAATGTAACATACGTTATCACCTCTACGTACCGTACTCTACGTAGTCCAAAACTCACTGCCTCAAAATGGGGTATCCATTACGTATGTTAACAACACTTACATACGTAACCAGAATCACCATTACATCGTTAACCACAAGGTATAGCGTACATAATGTGCGTTGACCTGCCTGTCCCAATCGAACCACGGGAATCCAGCCTCGCCCGGTCCCACACGTCGAAAGATAGATCTGATCTGATACCCTGTGTTACGTTCTTAATACAGCATGGTTTAACGTACGTAACACACCATCTGTAGCGTACGTAATGCTATACATATAGCATACGCTATGGCTAGTATACGTAGCCAAAAAAATCAAAACTCACCAACCAACATCCAATCGGCAAACACAATACCGACGACCAGCATAAATATTTCGATTCCAAAATATCCCAATATATGTATACATTGTATCAGTCAAATACAAAAACACTTGTACAATTCCAATTGAACATATACAACATAACAGTAAAAATAAAAAAAAATCCCCGGATATTACAGTTAACTCCAATCATTTCCTAAGTTTATTTAATCAAAACAAGCTCTTAAATTAAACCTATCTAGACGAAGGATTCAAATCAAGCTCTTCAAATCTTGTTCTTTAGATGCATTAGGAACCAAAACGATGAAAATAGACAAGATATTGAGTTCACAAGCTCGACCCAAGGAATCTTGATTTTGTTTTACCCAACTGATAAAAATCAATTGTTGCTACTTGCGATTTAGAATTATACCGATTACATATTATAACCCTAGATCTAGCAAAAGATATAAAAACCCCATTTAGGTTGATCAGACCAATTAAAGTAAATTATATCAAAAATAAATCTACTCAATAACACAAAGATAATTAATAGGAAATAGTCAGGAATATGCTATGGGATTAAAACATAAATACTATAGATACGTGTTCAAATTTCCTAAGAAATGGAAAAGATAAATTAACCGGACATGATGGCTAAATAAAACATAGAATAATTATCGAGTAAAGAGTTAAAACCAGAAAATTCAACTCTATCTCCTGCTTTTCGGCCGAAAACTCTTCCTAATTGCTTGTGCCCCTTTTTTAATTTTTGCCTCGGGAGCCGTGCCTTCTTCCTTGAGAATTGTTGGTGATGGCCTCCTTTATTTTCCTCCTTGATATGCCGTAAGATGATGATGGGGTTTATTAATATATATTAATATCGTGAGAGATGTCCCTCTGCCTTGGAAGACATTGTCCTATTTATAAGTCCAGAGTTTTCATCTTCCAAGGATATTTCGGCCGACTCTCTTTTTCCTAGTAGGAGTAGGAACTTTAATTCGGACCACTGACATGGAACGCTCGTGGTCTGGCTAACACCAGAGCACAGAAGCGTATTCGACATCTCCACCGCTCTCATAGAATCTCTTTTATTGGCATTTTGGAACCCATGGGTTCCAATGCTAACTTTGGTTTTTATACTCATTCCTTAGGTTTTGCGTCGGGACTTTTTAATCGGTCCAACAAGATCTGGTTCTTCTCCTCTTATGGTTTTCAGCACCAGGTTTTGTTGGATACTGATCAAGTCCTTCATCTTGCCATTTCTTCTCCCCTTTTTCCCCAGTCTATCTTTATCACTTATGTCTATGCCAGCACCATTCGTGCTGGCCGTTACGCCCTTTGGGACACCCTTCGTGAGATTGCTATGGAAGTGTAGGGGTTGCCATGGTTAGTTAGTGGTGACTTCAACATCTTCCTGCATTTGCATGAACGCGAGGGTAGTTCTACAGACCACACATCTGAGATCCTTGACTTTGCACAGGCTATTGCTGATTGTGAGTTGATTGACGCGGGATGTGAGGGCGATATTTTCACTTGGGAGTGTACTGGTTTGCGGGAAAGGCTAGACCGTGATTTATTTAATGAAGCATGGTCGAACGTGTTTGCAGTTTCTACTGTTACTCACCTGCCTCATTCGGATCATGCGCCCCTTCTCATCCAGTTTTGATTTTCCCCGACTCGTCATAAGTTATCATTCCGTTTCTAGAGTATGTGGATCCATCATCACACATTTCTGGACACTGTTAGGGAGGTTTGCCTTATCCCGACTGGTTTAGTTGGCATGTGTAATTTATAGGCCAAACTACTTAGGGTCAAGCACAGACTGAAACAGTGGAACTGGTCTATTTTGGAAATCTTCATGTGAAGCTGGATGAGGCCTTGAGGGCTGCTGATGAGGCCGAGCGGCAATATGATTCAGACCCTACTCCGGAAAATAGAACCGCTATCCACCGTTTTCGCGCTGAGTACCAACTTTGACTCTCCATGGAGGAAGATTTCTGGAAACAGAAGGCTGCAGTTTGTTGGGTTGCTGAGGTCGAGCGCAACACCCGCTTCTTTCAGGGTTTTGCGAAGTAGAAGCATTGACAGTCGTATATTCACAGTATTTAGGATAATGGTACTACTCTTGCTGTTGAGTCGGACATCCGTTCATCCGCTGTGAATTACTTCAGGACTCTGCTTACATCCGTTGGTGATGTTCTCGCCCCTCGGATGACACTTGTTTCCCTTCTATCCCCCCTTCTTTTGATTCTGATAGTTTATGTGTCCCCCCATCTCCCCAGGAGATTCATGCTGCGGTTTTTGATATTAATCCTCACAGCACTTCTGGGCCCGACGGGTTTTCATCTTTGTTTTTTCACCATTGTTGGGAGATTGTATCTTACGATGTGTAGGGGGCTGTGCTAGAGTTCTTTGATGGTCATCCCATGCCTCCGGCCTTCACGGCGACCACGGCCGTCTTGATCCCGAAGAAGCCTGTTCTGAGCGGTTGGTCAAATTACCGTCCTATTAGTCTGTGTAATGTGACCAATAAGATTATCACGAAAAATTCTTAACGCTCGGCTCGCTTATGTCCTTCCTCTTGTCATCTCTCCGACCAGTGTGGATTCGTTCAGGGGCAGGTTATTACGGATAATATACTTTTGGCCCAGGAACTGATTCACGACCTCCACGTCTCGGACATTCATGGTCTCCCGAACCTTGCGCTGAAGCTTTGATATGGCTAAGGCATATGATAAGGTTCACTGGCATTTTTTACGTGAGTTCCTGGTGAGGATTGGATTCCCGTCTAGATGGGTTCTGTTCATACATCACTGTGTCAAGAGTTGTAGGTTCTCCATTTTGGTGAACGGCAGTCTGGCCAGCTATTTTGCCTCTAGTCGTGGTTTGCATCAGGGTGACCCCATTTCTTGATCGCTCTTCGTGCTTGTCGCCGATTATTTATCGCGCTGCTTGGATCGATTCATTCGTCACCATCCTTCGATGAGATATAGGACTATCGGACGGCCTTTCCCCGTCTCGCACCTCTCCTATGCCGATGACATCATTATATTTACACGGGCTGTGGATGATGGTCTCGTTGACCTTATGCGACTCCTGGATCACTATTCCATGGCCTCCGGGCAAATGGTTAGCATCCAGAAGAGCACTTTTATCCTCGCTCCGAAGCATGCGCCTCGTTGGCATCAGAGAGTTCATGATCTTACTGGTTTCTGCCAGGGTGATTTCCTCCATGTGGGTGTCGAGGCTTAGGAGTTTATTTCTTGGACTCTCGGTAGTGGCATAGGGGAGGTTTGGGACGACACTTGGATTGAGGATATGCCTATTTCGTCTTATTATCAGATTACTAGTAGACCCCATCTTAGGATTAATGATCTCTGGGTTGATGGGAGTTGGGACAGGGGTAGACTTGGGTCCATTGTGGATGAGGAGATAGGATTTACCCCTAAGTTCATATAGGATATTCTTGCGACTCCCATTACCGAGGAGGATTCGGATAGCATGTGCTGGAATCTTACATCTTCTGGTGCCTTCTCATTGTCATCAGCTTGGTCTCACATCAGGGCGAGGGATCAATCTAATATCATTTTCGGGGCCATTTGGACTACCTTACTCACACCTACGATATCGGTGTTCATTTGGCGATTTCTACTGCGACGGATCCCAACTGATGATGTCTTACAGAGAAGGGGCGTTTTCTTGGCCTCCAGATGCTCATGTTGTACCCTTACCCCTACCCATACCTACCATACCGAGACCCTTGACCACCTTTTCTTAGAGAGTGACGTGGCTCGTGACGTGTGGGAGTATTTTGGCACATGGACTCATTTATCCTTACCCCATACAGATAATATTTTTGAGCTCCTGAGTTTTTCTCACATGGAACACACTTTAGGCAAGCAATTTTCATTATTCCTTGTCTGATCCTTTGGTTCATCTGGACGGAGAGGAAGAGTGTAAAGCATAGGGTGGTTACTTTTCTTGATTCTCATGTTATTGTGCAGGTGGAGTTCCATGTTTCATTACTAGCTGTTGTGGGGCTTATTTCTTCAGAGTTCTGGGCGGGGTGCTCGCCTCCTGACCATTTCCAGCGAGCTACTCCCTCTCCCGCCCAGACTCATCGCTCCGTTCCGTTGGTTTGGCTTCGACCCGAGATCCCTTGGATCAAGATGAACACGGATAGCTCCTTTGATAGAGATACTCAGATTGCTGGTGGTGGGGGTCTGATTAGAGATCATCACGGAGAGCTACTACTTGCTTTCCACTCCTCTTTTCAGGCCTCTTCGAGCTTTGAAGCAGAGATCCAGGCGCTTGCTGTTGGACTGATTTTGGCTTCCCTGAGATTGAGACATGTTTGGATTTAGCTTGGTGCTGTTGTGGTGACCCTGCTCTCATATGGCCGTCGGGGCTCTTGGCAGGTTCGTCACACCCTTATGCGTATCCGACACATTCTCCGAGACATTCAGTACATAGTCACTCACATTTTCTGGAAGGGCAACAGGCTGGCTGATTATCTCTCTGAGCTCGGCTTGTCGTCCCTCGGTATTCAGAGTTATACATATGATACTGCTCCCCCGTTTCTCCTCTCTCTTATACAGATGGACCATCTTGGCTACTCTTCTTTTAGATTTAGGTAGTATTTTATCACTTGATTTATTGCTATGAGCCCGCACATTAGCCCACTTTTTTTAGTGGTGCACTTTGTATTTCTCTAGCGGGCTGCTGGCATTTTAGTTTCTCTGGTTTATGGATCATTTTTGGTCATAATTCAGATGTGATTTTTTACATATCGGTCCGCACATTAGCCCACGCCTTTAGTGGTGCACCTTGTATTTCTTTAGCGGGCCTTAGGCACTTCGTTTTTTAGATTTAGGATCCGGATTTGGCCCATTTTTGATCATAATTCGGGACTAATTGCTTGTACTCTCGATATTTTCTTTATCTCACAGGTTGGTGCGTCCTGCCTCAACCCCCCGTCCATAATGGACGTTTTTTCTTGGAAAAAAACATTAATTCGGACCAACTCTTCTTCCTTGGACTGAATTTATTTTGTTGGCCCGCTAATTATTCTGACTCCTAAAATATAACAATTCCCTAAAATAATGAATAAATTCCACTAGTGAATTAAATTTCCTTCACAATTCAAATAGGTATAAAATCATCAAGTTGTGCTAAAATAAATATAATATAATTATGCAATATTTTCTACTGATCAGTAGTTTGCCTTGTAGTTTAGCGTGCATAATGATAGAGTAGCGTGCATTACTTACTTCTTTGTTTGATTTCTAGAACTCACTGTCTTGAACGAATTAATATGTAGTGTGCGCTAGTTAAGCCTTAGCGTGTGTTATTTTGATTTCCTTGAAATCTTTAGTCTAGTGTCTTGGTCCATTTTGCGTATATTGCATGTCCTGGTAACGTGCGCTAACTGAGATTGGTAGATCTTTCTGTCCTTGTTGGGTACCAGGTAGCGTGTTATATATATATATATATATATATATATATATATATATATATATATATATATAACACGCTACCTGGTACCCAACAAGGACAGAAAGATATATATATATATATATATATATATATATATACACACACAGCGTGCGCTACTCATGTATATGGGAGGGCAAATAGCGTGCCTTACATGTTTCAAAGTAGTAACCAAGTAGCCTTTAGTAGCGTGTGCTAACATAGATGTTTAGCATGCGCTATAAACATAGTTTTGCAGAATTTGGGTCTTTGATGAAGTATTCCCCGTTTATTTGCATCTGGTGTTGTCTGACTGAGTTTTGATGTTTTAAGTATTTTGATAGATTTCATCATCAAAATTAGTTTGTTCAATAATTAAAGCATAAAATAATAAGCTTGAATATTACATGACTCAAATACTAATAATACATAGAAGTTTATTTCCTGGAGTAGATAATACCAGTAGAGATTATCTCCTGATAAATATAATTAGTTAGAGCTTATCCCTTGTAGTGGATAATTACTTACAGATTTTATCTCTCGAAGTGGATATTAGTAGTTATTAATAATAAGGACAAGAAAAGGATATATTCTAAGATTATATGTCAAATATCTAATTTTATATGTCATGTAGTTTAATATTTTATTATCTCTTATTCTATATTATGAGTATTTATCAATATGAGATATAATATCATTGATTTCATACCTGAAGTATGATTTTAATTGATATTTTCTATATAATTAGTTAATAAGAAGGTCAAATATCCTGAATATATTTGCATCATTAAAATTCTCGGCTTATCTTATTTCTTCTTTATGTAAATCGAATGTCAAGTTTTTAGGATCAAATAGTGGTCATAATTTGTTATCTCATCATAGTGACAACATGTACAATATATTTGCAAATAAATGATATCTTCGCAAGTCCGACAAAAAATACTATAAGTGATAGTGCAAAACTATTCAGGATCACAAAGAACCACTATATTCTCCCTAAAAGGTCGACGATTATGTACTATTACCTTTTAAGTGTAAATAACTTATTGTATTCAAAAATATCGATTGTAATATGTACGATACCGAGATAACAAATGAAACAAATGATGAACATAATTTCTAAAACGAAATTGGTATTAGAGAGACTGTCAAAGTAAATGACATATAAAATTCGTCACTTACTAGATCAGAAGTACACTAATTCTAATATCTTTAATATTTGCATGTTTGTGATTACATGTTTAATGTTAAAGTCTATGTATATCACAATATTTGTATTTTATTTTATAGATTGTTTATTCATGATATATCATGAAGACATATTAGTACAATCGCATACATGTTGTATGATAAATATCATTAATTAGTGGTAAAACATTCAAAATATCCGAAAGTCATATATTTAGACACTTAAAGTTATAATATTTTGAGATTACCAATTTTTTTCAAACATCTTATAGATGTTTAATAAATTACATGGCAATCATTTCATTCTCTTCCTGAAGAAGAATAATTATGATTATTGATGATGATACTCGTATCATTAACAAAGCATAAATATGCAGTTGAGAAAAAAAATAAATGCTCTTGAAAAGATACAGTATTTCTCCTTAAATGAGGAAATACTACTATATTTTAATGTTTGAAGATATAATATTATTGATATATATTGCAGTAGATTATCGTATTTTAAATCAAACAAAATAAAGGTTGATTATGTCACAAACTCATTCAAGAATGATTCTAGGTTGATATAATTGTCTTTATTCTTATTTTGAGTCAGAATCATCATCACAGTAAACTTAAAATTTACATACTATTGACAAAAATGCATTATTCCGACAAGTAACTCAATGCATGTATATCCTCTTTTGTATGGCTCCTATTGAATAATAAAATTTATATCGGGTAAGGTCCCTTTTTATGACAATACTTGAAACCTGAAGTGTTGATGGTGATGTATATATGAATAAGATTGATATTGTAATACAACATTATTTCGACATTAGGGGGAGGAACGTATCAATTGATCAAAAAATTATTTATTATGAACTTGGAGTTCAAAAGATTATTGATTTTGCACAAATTGCAATCAACTATATGTATCCCTCGAGAAAAGTTTAAATAAATCCAGCTAGAAATTAATGACTTGGAAGACATATGCAAGTGCTACAATTGAGTTTAAGGGCCTACCTAAATGCTGAGAAAGATATTATATATCTCCAGAGATCAGAAAAAAATATCAGTGGCAAAATTCAACGTCCTGAGACGTCGCTCTTGAAGAGCATACTCGTGAAGAGAATTAAATTATAGAACATTTTACGAATTTTGATACAAAATTTTGAGCCTATATCAATAGATTTAATAATAGCATTTGATATAAATAAAAATAATAATGATCTAGGTTGATTAATGTTATAAACGTTGATTAATATTGGAAATAAAATATTTGGTCAAAATTTACAAAATAATCTAATATGATTTAGATTAATACTAATATTTTGTTATTTGGCATGCAGTCCAAATTAGCATATTAAATAAGGTTTGTTAAATATTGATTAATATTTATACTTTATATGATTATCATGATTGGAACTCTTGAAGAGTTATCAATAATTTTCAGCATTTCATGCAAATATGAGATATGAAGCACGATTTTTAATCAAAATTTCTTACAATGATTATGTCTTTTTATAAGACTACTCATGAATGGAATAATATATAGATATTGAGCGAGATTGGAATTACATGAAAAACTTGTCTTATGGATACATGAATTCCTAGAAGAATTTGATATGCCTGAATCATATAAATCAAAATCTAAATATATGGATTACTTGAAATCGCAAGAGTCTTTATATAGATTCAAAGAGTACAGTCGAATTTGAAATAACTGTCTTAGTATTATTCAACTAAAGAACGATATATTAATGACTCAACATCATATATAGATATGAATGATTTTAGATTGACTGAACTCCAGAAGAGATCCAATTGACACTTGAATACTTGAGAAGATAATTTGAGATCGAGAAAGAAATATCAATAATATGCCTTGGATAACAAACACTTGAAAAGTGTGTTATTTGTATATCAACCCACTTATACCTAGAAGGTCTTAAAGTGATTTACAAGGATGAAATAGACTCTTGAAAATACCATAATGACTTATTAGTCACTTGATCCTATTAAGGATCTCTTTATACCAAATAATGATGAAGATATTCGTGGTGCCGAAGCACCATATCTTAGTGCAATTCTTGCACTTGTATACCTCATTAGTTCTACATGAACTAATATATTATCAAAACTTAATTGATAATCTAATTGTCAATATTTAAAAGTGTATTGGGGACTTCAAGGTTATCTCCAAGGAAAAATATCTTTTTATTTATATGATTCACTACATTAATGATGCATTTTTGGTTTTTTTATGCCAGGCCTCCAGCCTGCTTCCCGACGACCGACCATTTTTCTTTTTCAACAATAGTAAATTTCAAAAATCACTATTAGAATATTAAAATAAATTCAATGGACAACTAATCTTCAAAAGGAAATTATTTGATAATGGGTATCTCCGATGAACCTCCGGCCGACCAGCTTTTTGGTGTGTCTGACGTCGGCCGCATCTCCAGTGGCCTACAAGTTGTTTTTTTATGCGAGGCTTCCGGCAATCCTCCATCGACCTGCCATTCTTTTTGTTTTTACGCCAGGCCCTCTGGCCTGCTTTCTGGTGGGCTACAGATGGCGGCCGGCAGACCTCGGGCGACCGGATAATTTTTTTTCCAACGGGTCACCCCTGGCGGTTGACCAATTTTTTTACTCCAGGCCTGTCGGCCTGCTTTTTGTCGGGCCGCCGCCGGTGGCGGGCATACCTCTGATGGCCGACGAGTATTCCAGGCCCTCTGGTCTTCTTATAGATGGGCCGACGAGTACTCCAGGACCAGTTTTCAGTGGGCCACCGCTAATGCTGGTCATTATTTTTTACTCCATATCTGCCGGCCTACTTTCTGGCGGCCAGGTTTTCGATGGGGCCACTGCAGATAGACGTTTGATAACCGATCGATTTATTTTATTCCTCTTAACGGCAGGCCCACCGGCCTACTTTCTGGCGGCCGACCATTTTTTCTGTTAGCCTGTCGGCATGCTTTTTAGCATTTTTTCCTTTTTTTTTACGGCATTCCTGTCGGTCATCAAAGGGAAAAATTTACCGAACAACAATTATGCCTGAACTTTTATATGGCACTGAATGCTGGGCTGTAAAGCATAGTCATGTGCATAAGATGAATGTGGCGGAAATGCGTATGCTAAGATGGATGTGTGGCCATACGAGAAAGGATCGACTTAGAAACGATGTGATTAGGAAAGAAGTACGACACCTATAGAGGATAAGCTGTTGGATAATCAATTAAGCTGGTTCGGACATGTGAGACGGAGGCCGATTGATGCACCGGTGCGGAGGCTTGAAGAATGGGGAGCGCATAGGCCAGTGAGGGGTAGGAGAAGACCTAAACAGACATGGATAGGAGTGATTGAGAATGATATGAGGTTTCTTGGGATTGGAGAAGTTATGGGGTTGGATAGGACGATGTATAGGGAGAGAATTTGGGTGGTTGATTATGTTTGAGGTTTTTTTTTGCATAATGATTATTACTATTTTTTATTTACTTTTTATTATTTACCTATTTTTGCATATTTATTATTACTTTTTTTACGTAGTAAACATTTCACCTATCACTTTTGACGTTTTCAGAGATTGATTCATGTTAGCCGACCCTAAAGCATTCTGGGACTAAGGCTCTAATGTTGTTGTTGTTTTTGTATTCCCGTCGGTCATCGATAGAATTTTAGGAACAAACATATTTTTTTATAGCAAAGTAATCTGGTAGTCTAATAATTTTAATCTAATTGTGACACCGACACCGTGCCAATATGGCACTACTATCGTGTCATTATAGCGCAGGTAATCTCTAGTATATAATAAAGAGTGATGGATGATACATCTTCATAAAAAGGTAGAAAATAGTAATTCTAAATCTTCAGAAATAACATGCCAATTCCGCAAATGACATGATGTCCTTGTCATGCCATCTTTCTAGCCTGAAACCCTAATGTGTGATTGAATTTGTAAATGTTAGGCTTTTTTATGGGTGTCCAGGTACATGATAAAAAACATAGATAAATTTAAACCCCGATATCGAGAACGCAAGCATAAACTCACAAATAACAAACCCAACTTAAAGATATACTCTTACCCGATTTTTATTAGAAAAAAATCAAATAAATAGACGAATTATTTATAAGAAAAATTTTAAGGTATTCATATGATACCATAAAATATGTGTGTATTCACATTTGGATCCATATAAAACAATATCATGAATATAATGATGCATATATATGTAATATCCGCAATTTTCGATTTCCGGTAATTTCTTTTTTTTTCTTTTTTTCAGCAGAAGTCCGTTTTGATGACTCGCTCATGACCGTTTCATTATTTTGAGAATGATTAATTCTACACTTTTTGACATCCGAGTTCGTTTCGGTGTCGTTTTGTTGAGTTCCGTGCTTTTTAGCGACTTTTCCGCACTTGAGTTCAATTCTTGCGAATCTCGGTCGAAACTGCTGTTTCGAGTTTCCCGTAAGTTTGTTTAACTTTGTTATACGTGTTGTGAACTTCAGTTTGGTTATTCGATCACGTATCGTGATTTTCGGGCGTTTTGGGCCATTTTGTAATTTACCCAAAATTACAGGTATCCGTATCTGTAATTGTTGTCTCGACCCGTTTCTTGGTCGCGTATGATTAATTATGGTATTATGTTTTCATTTCGGGTCGT
Organism: Orobanche coerulescens; assembly: GCA_033398695.1. Lineage (NCBI taxonomy): Eukaryota > Viridiplantae > Streptophyta > Magnoliopsida > Lamiales > Orobanchaceae > Orobanche > Orobanche coerulescens. The sequence continues at coordinate 158,774,747 of CM065807.1, forward strand.
AGATGTTGTCCGCGAACTTTTCGTCGTGTTCGTTCCGTACGTTTTCGGAAATCGAGTCGTCGAGCCCTGGTGTTCGAGCACTGGCCGGACGGTTGCGGGACTGGCCGGACGATTGCAGGCACCGGCCGGACGATTGGCAGGAACCGGCGTAGCGCACGCTACGGCCGGAAGGCTACGCGCGCTAACCGGCAGGTGTAGCGCACGCTATCGGCTGGCCTAACGCACGCTATCGGGTGCAGGCGGTGGAGTCACGGGGTTCGAATCGGTCGGGCTCGGCGGTAGCGCACGCTCTTGCCGGGCATTGCGCACGCCTACGACCGTGAGTAGCGCGCGCTACGGCCGGAAAGGCTGCGCCGCTACTGGCCGAGCGATCTAGTCCAAGAGGTCATCGATTGCGGCTGGGCGATAGCGCCGCGCTAGCTCGGCGACTTAGCGCGCGCTAGTCGGCCCGAGATAAATGTGACAGGCGATCGCATTTCATCTCGTTTTTCATTTCCTTCCTTCTCCGTCCGCGGCTGGCGATTCATGGGTGACGAAGCCATGTTGTTTAACAACAAATCCATGAAGTTCTTGAGTTCATAACATCAATCAATCATCCGTTATCATCCTTTGATCCAGCGAATCAAGGTAATCTTCCTTAGAACCCTAATTTCGTGAATTTGGGGGTTTTTGCATTTTTGTCCGATTCGTTCCGTGTTGTTGATTAATTCATGATGGGTATGATTAATCTTGGTAGTATTCTTGTGTTTAACATCATTTAATCCATTTTTCTTCGTCGAATCGAAGTATATTTCTTGATTTCCTTCGAATTGACTTTTTGGGGGATTTGTCCTCGATCTCGTTTTTCATCCGTTTTTGATGGATCGATTGTGGTTAAATGATGTTGTTAAACATATTCTATGGATTATATATCCATATTTTTGGAATTCCATTTTCGGGTTTTGACGGAACGAATCGTGTTCTTGGCCGTTTTGGGGGAAACACTTGAACTTTCGTCATTCGTTCTTTGAATTCAACGGCTTTAAGTCATGTTAGGGAATTCATTTCATTGTTGTTATTGTCCTTCGTAGTTTATGAACGCGAGTTGGCGATCGGTGGAGTCGGCGGGTTCGTAGTCGGTTCGTGTCAACCTACTCCGGTCGATTCTTCGCGTTGTTCTTATTCGAGGCAAGTACCTTGTCCATACTATTCTTGTTTTGTGGATATGATAATTGGTGATCATCTTGGTGTGTTTGTTTATTTGTTTGAAATGAGTTTTTCAAAAGATTCGGCTAGCCTCGTTAAAGGCTCACTTTCAAAACGCGTGTGTTTTGTAAATTGTGTGGGTTGTAAGTGACTATGTGAATCCTATGGATATGTTTGGTGTTGATAATGCACTTGGTATTTGCGTGTGGACGTATATTGTTTCATTTCGGTGCATTGTGATTTGACGTGGTGTTTTGCTAAGTGTTTGATGCCTCTGGGTGAATTGTTTGGATATCCTTGGTGTGATATGTTATTTGTGCATTATTGATTCGCTAGCCAGCTCGGGAGGGTCCTTCGAGGTCTCGGGTGGGATTCATGGTGGCGTCCTGGTCCTAGGCGATGCCTGTGCTTGATTGTTTCGCTAGCCAGCTCGGAAGGGTCCTTCGAGGCCTCGGGTAGGATTCATGGTGGCGTCCTGGTCCTAGGCGATGCCTGTGCGTGTATGTTTTGTGAATGTGTTCACTCACCTCGGGAGGGTTCGACGGGGCCACGGAGGGAGTCCAATGGTTTCGCCCTGGATTCACGAGTGAAACTTCACCGCTGCGTGTGTATATTTTGTGATTGTTTTTCGCTCACCTCGGGAGGGTCCGATGGGATCACGGAGGGAATTCCATTGGCTTCGACCTGGATTCACGAGTGCGGTTGCTTATGTTTTGTGAATGTGTTTGCTCACCTCGGGAGGGTTCGACGGGGCCACGGAGGGAATTCCATTGGCTTCGACCTGGATTCACGAGTGAAACTTCACGGGTGCGTGTGTATTTTATGTCCGTCGAGGACGCATGACGTGGGTTTTTAACCTTGTGTATTATGATTGGTTTTATTTGCGAAAACAAAACCTTTGGGCTGTGACCCTGTTGATTTTTGAAATAGAAGGATTTGATAATCCTAAATTGTTTCCTATTAAAACTCTCGATGGCAATTTAAACTGTTTTATAAATTGTTTTTCCTTGATTTGTGATCTTTCGGTTTTTGAAATGTTTTACCCAAACTCTTGCCTCGGGAAGTACTTTTCGTCACGTTTGGATTTTTAAGGATTCTTGGTTATTGTTATTCGTGAAATGTGAATTGTATGGCTCGTATTTGCACTTTGTTCTTGCACTAGCAAAACAGTGGAGTTTTGCTAACCCCCGAGTATTCGGGGGGTGGATGTCTATTTTTGCATTCAGGTTTTGGAGCATAGCACAGGGTTGGCACGAAGGATGATGAAAGATGAACGATACTAATCACACGAGGATCCGTTGATGTCGTATTGGTCTAGTTGTATTTTCTTTTCCGCTGCAGCATCTTTTCCCCATTGTACGGGAGTTTATTGTATTTTGACCCCTGCGTGGGTATGTGTTTGGAATTGAGTTGTATGTTATTATTGAAAGACCAAATCGGTCTACCGAGTCATTTTAGCCTTAAAGGCGATGTTTAGATATTTGAGTTTAGTTACCAGCCTGGTAGATCCTCGAGGAGAGGGTCTACGGCGTGTAATATCCCTGAATGGATTGGGGGTGTTACATAAATGGTATCGGAGATTAGGTTGTGGAAACCTAGGCTGTCGGGTCAGTGGTGTCTGTTGAGTTTTGTCTCGTCGCATTTTATCTGACTGAGTCGTGTCGCGACGCGTCGTTTGAGTTTGTTGGTCGTGATTAGTATCGTGGGGCGATCATCATCTTCGTGCGACCTGTGGATGTAAGTCTCCCTTCTTTGTGTTGTGCCTCTTGTGACACGAGCTATTTTTTTTATGATTATTTGTTAAGTAACGGAATCCTCTTATGGATTTTGATTTCTTGATATGCGGTTATTTGACCCTCATATGTCGTTCATATGAGGAGAAGTGTTGCTGGATTGTGCATGTTTGACTTTCTTTTATCCGCTACGTGAGTTCTTTTGTAATGGCTTTCGGTATTTTACCGACTGAGTTTTATTTTAAAAAACCAATTCCATTAATCGAGTTTTTTGGCATTATGGCCTTGATCATTTTGGCGAAATTCTTATGATGGTATTTAGCATTTTGTAAATGGCTTTTGCGAGTTTTTGAAATATTACCGTCATCGGCCTTTTTGGCATTTTTTTAAATGGTTTTTATCCTGGTGGGTTCCGGCACGGGACCCACGGCGCGATAATGTTCCGTATAATTACCCGAAATTTTTGGGCATTCTAGCCCATTGAATTATCTTTAAAAACCTTGAGTATCTTAGAAAAATAAATTTCGAGACGTACTTTTCAAATGAGTTATTTTCTTGTGGTACATCCTAGGTGCCACAATATTTTTCAAAAATTTTCTACCTCGAGGACCAAAATGTTTGAGATATTTTCAATGTTTAGAAACACTTTTATTTAGACCCAAGGGTCGAATATTCTGAAAGTTTCCACTAAGAGAAAGTGTCCTTATTTTTTTATCAAATGCGAAATGGTTCTCCAAAGTCTCGATAACAATGTTTCACGTTTGTACTTTTTGAAAGGTGATACTCAAGATCAACCGGTGTTCTTCTAAATTATTTTCAAAATGAGGTTTTCGTTTTTAAAACCTATCCATTCCCGTTTGAGGGCTGGGTATGTATGTGTGATGTTCGCGTTGTCATTCTGATGTTTGCTCCCGAGTATGATCGAATTGGCGGTGTGAGCGTTGAGTCGTTTTCCACACATTTGATGTGTTAGCCCCCTGTGAGAGGCGGGATGTTGGTGTTAAATGTTGTCGCCTCGTGGTGATTTCTGCGTTGTCGCGCATGTGCGAGCTTTTAGAGCTTGGTTTGGTATGACCGTGTGCATCGGTGATGGTTCCGTTATGTGTCGGTTGTTTAATGTCTTGTTACCTTGCTCCCGTTTTTGTGAATTTCGTGGACGAGGTCGGAGGTAATGCCCGTACTCTTTTGACTTCTGTATTTTCTCTTTCTCCAGTCTATCGATTCGCTCATGTTCGTTCATACTTTATGAACTTGGTCTGTATTTCGGTTTCATCGTCCGACCGAGCTGTGATCTTGTTGTGGGTCGATCTGGTTATTGCTGTGACTTTTTCGGGTTCGGTTTGATTCTTGTGAACCTTGTTCGGGAGCGACATCATTTGGTTCTATTAGTTCTTTTTTTTTCGAAGTGGATCGGATTTGGAACTCTTGTGTTTTCGACTTTGTCGACTCATTATGTTTGTTGGCATTTCTGAGCTTGTCGTGACCCTTGCTTCTGTTGATCGAACAAGTGTGGTATTGTTTCGGAATAACTCGTTTGTCGTTGTGACTTTTCAATCTATATTCCCTTTCCGGTGGATCTTATGGGAATGCATGTCTTGTAGTTCTCACCAGATCATCCTGGGAGTTGTTGTTTGAATTTTATTATCCTTCGTGTTTCGGACATGATTGATCGATTTTTGTTGTCTCGATCATTGTGGTTCGATCGTTTGATTGTTTGGTTTTTATTGATCTCGTTCCGTGATTGGTGAACGTTCAGGCTCCTTCGTAATTCCCTTCAGTTCGGGAAATTAGTCTCGTTTTCGATCTTCCAACGCTTAGGCGGTGGAATTCCGTATTTGTTCAGCGTTTGGCTAGCGTTTTGATTGATGAACCGTTGGGTTGGTCAATCGTATTGATTTTCGTTCGTGTGTTTTGTGACTGTTCGGATAATCGACTTGATTGTACTATCTGTTTGTTGACGCTTGTCACTTGGTGGTTTTATTATATCCTTAACGGCGACGTTGTGTTGGTCGTCGTGGAGCGTGCTTTCACACCATATATTCCGTTGTGTCGTTTGTAACGTTTCGCCGTTGGGCGTTAGTTACGCGTTTCTTGCGTATCTCATTGAGTTTTCTTGGTGGGATATTGCTTCTCCCTACTTGTTTTAAGTTTCGGGACGAAACTTCTTTTAAGGAGGGTAGAATGTAATATCCGCAATTTTCAATTTCCGATAATTTCTTTTTTTTTTTCTTTTTTTCAGCGGAAGTCTGTTTTGATGACTCGCTCATGACCATTTCATTATTCTAAGAATTATTAATTCTACACTTTTTGACATCCGAGTTCGTTTCGGTGTCGTTTTGTTGAGTTCCGTGCTTTTTAGCGACTTTTCCGCACTTGAGTTCGATTCTTGCGAATCTCGGTCGAAACTGCTGTTTCGAGTTTCCCGTAAGTTTGTTTAACTTTTTTATACGTGTTGTGAACTTCATTTTGGTTATTCGATCACGTATCGTGATTTTCGGGCGTTTTGGGCCATTTTGTAATTTACCCAAAATTACGGGTATCCGTATTTGTAATTGTTGTATTGACCCGTTTCTTGGTCGCGTATGATTAACTATGGTATTATGTTTTCATTTCGGGTCGTTGATGTTGTCTGCGAACTTTTCGTTGTGTTCGTTCCGTACGTTTTCGGAAATCGAGTCGTCGAGCCCTGGTGTTCGAGCACTGGCCGGACGGTTGCGGGACTGGCCGGACGATTGCGGGCACCGGCCGGACGGGTGCGGCAGGAACCGGCGTAGCGCACGCTACGGCCGGAAGGCTACGCGCGCTAACCGGCAGGTGTAGCGCACGCTATCGGCTGGCCTAACGCACGCTATCGGGTCTGGACAGTGGAGTCCTGGGGTTCTGGAATCGGTCAGGCTCGGCAGGTAGCGCACGCTACTGTCGGGCATTGCGCACGCTACGACCGGCAGGTAGCGCGCGCTACGGCCGGAAGGCTGCGCACGCTACCTGGCCGAGCAGTCTAGTCCAGTAGGTCACTGGATTGCGGCCTGGGCCGATAGCGCACGCTAGCTCGGCAGCCTAGCGCGCGCTAGTCCGGCCCGGTATAAATGTGTGACAGAAGCGCATTTCATCTCGTTTTTCATTTCCTTCCTTCTCCGTCCGCGGCTGGCGATTCATGGGTGACGAAGCCATGTTGTTTAACAACAAATCCATGAAGTTCTTGAGTTCATAACATCAATCAATCATCCGTTATCATCCTTTGATCCAGTGAATCAAGGTAATCTTCCTTAGAACCCTAATTTCGTGAATTTGGGGGTTTTTGCATTTTTGTCCGATTCGTTCCGTGTTGTTGATTAATTCATGATGGGTATGATTAATCTTGGTAGTATTCTTGTGTTTAACATCATTTAATCCATTGTTCTTCGTCGAATCGAAGTATATTTCTTGATTTCCTTCGAATTGACTTTTTGGGGGATTTGTCCTCGATCTCATTTTTCATCCGTTTTTGATGGATCGATTGTGGTTAAATGATGTTGTTAAACATATTCTATGGATTATATATCCATATTTTTGGAATTCCATTTTCGGGTTTTGACGGAACGAATCGTGTTCTTGGCCGTTTTGGGGGAAACACTTGAACTTTCTTCATTCGTTCTTTGAATTCAACGGCTTTAAGTCATGTTAGGGAATTCATTTCATTGTTGTTATTGTCCTTCGTAGTTTATGAACGCGAGTTGGCGATCGGTGGAGTCGGCGGGTTCGTAGTCGGTTCGTGTCAACCTACTCCGGTCGATTCTTCGCGTTGTTCTTATTCGAGGCAAGTACCTTGTCCATACTATTCTTGTTTTGTGGATATGATAATTGGTGATCATCTTGGTGTGTTTGTTTATTTGTTTGAAATGAGTTTTTCAAAAGATTCGGCTAGCCTCGTTAAAGGCTCACTTTCAAAACGCGTGTGTTTTGTAAATTGTGTGGGTTGTAAGTGACTATGTGAATCCTATGGATATGTTTGGTGTTGATAATGCACTTGGTATTTGCGTGTGGACGTATATTGTTTCATTTCGGTGCATTGTGATTTGACGTGGTGTTTTGCTAAGTGTTTGATGCCTCTGGGTGAATTGTTTGGATATCCTTGGTGTGATATGTTATTTGTGCATGATTGATTCGCTAGCCAGCTCGGGAGGGTCCTTCGAGGCCTCGGGTGGGATTCAAGGTGGCATCCTGGTCCTAGGCGATGCCTGTGCTTGATTGTTTCACTAGCCAGCTCGAGAGGGTCCTTCGAGGCCTCAGGTGGGATTCATGGTGGCGTCCTGGTCCTAGGCGATGCCTGTGCGTGTATGTTTTGTGAATGTGTTCGCTCACCTCAGGAGGGTTCGACGGGGCCACGGAGGGAGTCCAATGGTTTCGCCCTGGATTCACGAGTGAAACTTCACCGCTGCGTGTGTATATTTTGTGATTGTTTTTCGCTCACCTCGGGAGGGTCCGATGGGATCACGGAGGGAATTCCATTGGCTTCGACCTGGATTCACGAGTGCGGTTGCTTATGTTTTGTGAATGTGTTTTCTCACCTCGGGAGGGTTCGACGAGGCCACGGAGGGAATTCCATTGGCTTCGACCTGGATTCACGAGTGAAACTTCACGGGTGCGTGTGTATTTTATGTCCGTCGAGGACGCATGACGTGGGTTTTTAACCTTGTGTATTATGATTGGTTTTATTTGCGAAAACAAAACCTTTGGGCTGTGACCCTGTTGATTTTTGAAATAGAAGGATTTGATAATCCTAAATTGTTTCCTATTAAAACTCTCGATGGCAATTTAAACTGTTTTATAAATTGTTTTTCCTTGATTTGTGATCTTTCGGTTTTTGAAATGTTTTACCCAAACTCTTGCCTCGGGAAGTACTTTTCGTCACGTTTGGATTTTTAAGGATTCCTGGTTATTGTTATTCGTGAAATGTGAATTGTATGGCTCGTATTTGCACTTTGTTCTTGCACTAGCAAAACAGTGGAGTTTTGCTAACCCCCGAGTATTCGGGGGGTGGATGTCTATTTTTGCATTCAGGTTTTGGAGCATAGCACAGGGTTGGCACGAAGGATGATGAAAGATGAACGATACTAATCACACGAGGATCCGTTGATGTCGTATTGGGCTAGTTGTATTTTCTTTTCCGCTGCAGTATCTTTTCCCCGTTATACGGGAGTTTATTGTATTTTGACCCCTGCGTGGGTATGTGTTTGGAATTGAGTTGTATGTTATTATTGAAAGACCAAATCGGTCTACCGAGTCATTTTAGCCTTAAAGGCGATGTTTAGATATTTGATTTTAGTTACCAGCCTGGTAGATCCTCGAGGAGAGGGTCTACGGCGTGTAATATCCCTGAGTGGATTGGGGGTGTTACATAAATGGTATCGGAGCTTAGGTTGTGGAAACCTAGGCTGTCGGGTCAGTGGTGTCTGTTGAGTTTTGTCTCGTCGGATTTGTCTGACTGAGTCGTATCGCGACGCGTCGTTTGAGTTTGTTGGTCGTGATTAGTATCGTGGGGCGATCATCATCTTCGTGCGACCTGTGGATGTAAGTCTCCCTTCTTTGTGTTGTGCCTCTTGTGACACGAGCTATTTTTTTTATGATTATTTGTTAAGTAACGGAATCCTCTTATGGATTTTGGTTTCTTGATATGCGGTTATTTGACCCTCATATGTCGTTCATATGAGGAGTAGTGTTGCTGGATTGTGCATGTTTGACTTTCTTTTATCCGCTGCGTGAGTTCTTTTGTAATGGCTTTCGGTATTTTACCAACTGAGTTTTATTTTAAAAAACCAATTCCATTAATCGAGTTTTTTGGCATTATGGCCTTGATCATTTTGGCGAAATTCTTATGACGGTATTTAATATTTTGTAAATGGCTTTTGTGAGTTTTTGAAATATTACCGTCATCGGCCTTTTTGGCGTTTTTGTAAATAGTTTTTATCCTGGTGGGTTCCGGCACGGGACCCACGGCGCGATAATGTTCCGTATAATTACCCGAAATTTTTGGGCATTCTAGCCCATTGAATTATCTTTAAAAACTATGAGTATCTTAGAAAAATAAATTTCGAGACGTACTTTTCAAATGAGTTATTTTCTTGTGGTACATCCTAGGTGCCACAATATTTTTCAAAAATTTTCTACCTCGAGGACCAAAATGTTTGAGATATTTTCAATGTTTAGAAACACTTTTATTTAGACCCAAGGGTCGAATATTCTGAAAGTTTCCACTAAGAGAAAGTGTCCTCATTTTTTTATCAAATGCGAAATGGTTCTCCAAAGTCTCGATAACAATGTTTCACGTTTGTACTTTTTGAAAGGTGATACTCAAGATCAACCGGTGTTCTTCTAAATTATTTTCAAAATGAGGTTTTCGTTTTTAAAACCTATCCATTCCCGTTTGAGGGCTGGGTATGTATGTGTGATGTTCGCGTTGTCATTCTGATGTTTGCTCCCGAGTATGATCGAATTGGCTGTGTGAGCGTTGAGTCATTTTCCACACATTTGATGTGTTAGCCCCCTGTGAGAGGCGGGATGTTGGTGTTAAATGTTGTCGCCTCGTGGTGATTTCTGCGTTGTCGCGCATGTGCGAGCTGTTAGAGCTTGGTTTGGTATGACCGTGTGCATCCGTGATGGTTCCGTTATGTGTCGGTTGTTTAATATCTTGTTAGCTTGCTCCAGTTTTTGTGAATTTCGTGGACGAGGTCGGAGGTAATGCCCGTACTATTTTGACTTCTGTATTTTCTCTTTCTCCAGTCTATCGATTCGCTCATGTTCGTTGATACTTTATGAACTTGGTCTGTATTTCGGTTTCATTGTCCGACCGAGCTGTGATCTTGTTGTGGGTCGATCTGGTTATTGCTGTGACTTTTTCGGGTTCGGTTTGATTCTTGTGAATCTTGTTCGGGAGCGACATAATTTGGTTCTATTAGTTCTTTTTTTTCGAAGTGGATCGGATTTGGAACTCTTGTGTTTTCGACTTTGTCGACTCATTATGTTTGTTGGCATTTCTGAGCTTGTCCTGACCCTTGCTTCTGTTGATCGAACAAGTGTGGTATTGTTTCGGAATAACTCGTTTGTCGTTGTGACTTTTCAATCGCTATTCCCTTTCCGGTGGATCTTATGGGAATGCATGTCTTGTAGTTCTCACCAGATCATCCTGGGAGTTGTTGTTTGAATTTTATTATCCTTCGTGTTTCGGACATGATTGTTGGATTTTTGTTGTCTCGATCATTGTGGTTCGATCGTTTGATTGTTCGGTTTTTATTGATCTCGTTCCGTGATTGGTGAATGTTTAGGCTCCTTCGTAATTCCCTTCAGTTCGGGAAATTAGTCTCGTTTTCGATCTCCCAACGCTTAGGCGGTGGAATTCCGTATTTGTTCAGCGTTTGGCTCGCGTTTTGATTGATGAACCATTGGGTTGGTCAATCGTATTGATTTTCGTTCGTGTGTTTTGTGACTGTTCGGATAATCGACTTGATTGTACTATCTGTTTGTTGACGCTTGTCACTTGTTGGTTTTATTATATCCCTAACGGCAACGTTGTGTTGGTCGTCGTGGAGCGTGTTTTCACACCATATATTCTGTTGTGTCGTTTGTAACGTTTCGCCGTTGGGCGTTAGTTACGCGTTTCTTGCGTATCTCGTTGAGTTTTCTTGGTGGGATATTGCTTCTCCCTACTTGTTTTAAGTTTCGGGACGAAACTTCTTTTAAGGAGGGTAGAATGTAATATCCGCAATTTTCGATTTCCGGTAATTTCTTTTTTTTTTCTTTTTTTCAGCGGAAGTCCGTTTTGATGACTCGCTCATGACCGTTTCATTATTCTGAGAATGATTAATTCTACACTTTTTGACATCCGAGTTCGTTTCGGTGTCGCTTTGTTGAGTTCCGTGCTTTTTAGCGACTTTTCCGCACTTGAGTTCGATTCTTGCGAATCTCGGTCGAAACTGCTGTTTCGAGTTTCCCGTAAGTTTGTTTAACTTTGTTATACGTGTTGTGAACTTCAGTTTGGTTATTCGATCATGTATCGTGATTTTCGGGCGTTTTGGGCCATTTTGTAATTTACCCAAAATTACGAGTATCCGTATCTGTAATTGTTGTCTCGACCCGTTTCTTGGTCGCGTATGATTAATTATGGTATTATGTTTTCATTTCGGGTCGTTGATGTTGTCCGCGAACTTTTCGTCGTGTTCGTTCCGTACGTTTTCGGAAATCGAGTCGTCGAGCCCTGGTGTTCGAGCACTGGCCGGACGATTGCGGGCACCGGCCGGACGGGTGCGGCAGGAACCGGCGTAGCGCACGCTACGGCCGGAAGGCTGCGCGCGCTAACCGGCAGGTGTAGCGCACGCTATCGGCTGGCCTAACGCACGCTATCGGGTCTGGACAGTGGAGTCCTGGGGTTCTGGAATCGGTCAGGCTCGGCAGGTAGCGCACGCTACTGTCGGGCATTGCGCACGCTACGACCGGCAGGTAGCGCGCGCTACGGACGGAAGGCTGCGCACGCTACCTGGCCGAGCAGTCTAGTCCAGTAGGTCACTGGATTGCGGCCTGGGCCGATAGCGCACGCTAGCTCGGCAGCCTAGCGCGCGCTAGTCCGGCCCAGTATAAATGTGACAGAGCAGTCGCATTTCATCTCATTTTTCATTTCCTTCCTTCTCCGTCCGCGGTTGGCGATTCATGGGTGACGAAGCCATGTTGTTTAACAACAAATCCATGAAGTTCTTGAGTTCATAACATCAATCAATCATCCGTTATCATCCTTTGATCCAGCGAATCAAGGTAATCTTCTTTAGAACCCTAATTTCGTGAATTTGGGGGTTTTTGCATTTTTGTCCGATTCGTTCCGTGTTGTTGATTAATTCATGACGGGTATGATTAATCTTGGTAGTATTCTTGTGTTTAACATCATTTAATCCATTGTTCTTCGTCGAATCGAAGTATATTTCTTGATTTCCTTCGAATTGACTTTTTGGGGGATTTGTCCTCGATCTCGTTTTTCATCCATTTTTGATGGATCGATTGTGGTTAAATGATGTTGTTAAACATATTCTATGGATTATATATCCATATTTCAACATGGAATTCCATTTTCGGGTTTTGACGGAACGAATCGTGTTCTTGGCCGTTTTGGGGGAAACACTTGAACTTTCTTCATTCGTTCTTTGAATTCAACGGCTTTAAGTCATGTTATGGAATTCATTTCATTGTTGTTATTGTCCTTCGTAGTTTATGAACGCGAGTTGGCGATCGGTGGAGTCGGTGGGTTCGTAGTCGGTTCGTGTCAACCTACTCTGGTCGATTCTTCGCGTTGTTCTTATTCGAGGCAAGTACCTTGTCCATACTATTCTTGTTTTGTGGATATGATAATTGGTGATCATCTTGGTGTGTTTGTTTATTTGTTTGAAATGAGTTTTTCAAAAGATTCGGCTAGCCTCGTTAAAGGCTCACTTTCAAAACGCGTGTGTTTTGTAAATTGTGTGGGTTGTAAGTGACTATGTGAATCCTATGGATATGTTTGGTGTTGATAATGCACTTGGTATTTGCGTGTGGACGTATATTGTTTCATTTCGGTGCATTGTGATTTGACGTGGTGTTTTGCTAAGTGTTTGATGCCTCTGGGTGAATTGTTTGGATATCCTTGGTGTTGTATGTTATTTGTGCATGATTGATTCGCTAGCCAGCTCGGGAGGGTCCTTCGAGGCCTCGGGTGGGATTCATGGTGGCATCCTGGTCCTAGGCGATGCCTGTGCTTGATTGTTTCGCTAGCCAGCTCGGGAGGGTCCTTCGAGGCCTCGGGTGGGATTCATGGTGGCGTCCTGGTCCTAGGCGATGCCTGTGCGTGTATGTTTTGTGAATGTGTTCGCTCACCTCGGGAGGGTTCGACGGGGCCACGGAGGGAGTCCAATGGTTTCGCCCTGGATTCACGAGTGAAACTTCACCGCTGCGTGTGTATATTTTGTTATTGTTTTTCGCTCACCTCGGGAGGGTCCGATGGGATCACGGAGGGAATTCCATTGGCTTCGACCTGGATTCACGAGTGCGGTTGCTTATGTTTTGTGAATGTGTTTGCTCACCTCGGGAGGGTTCGACGGGGCCACGGAGGGAATTCCATTGGCTTCGATCTGGATTCACGAGTGAAACTTCACGGGTGCGTGTGTATTTTATGTCCGTCGAGGATGCATGACGTGGGTTTTTAACCTTGTGTATTATGATTGGTTTTATTTGCGAAAACAAAACCTTTGGGCTGTGACCCTGTTGATTTTTGAAATAGAAGGATTTGATAATCCTAAATTGTTTCCTATTAAAACTCTCGATGGCAATTTAAATTGTTTTATAAATTGTTTTCCCTTGATTTGTGATCTTTCGGTTTTTGAAATGTTTTACCCAAACTCTTGCCTCGGGAAGTACTTTTCATCACGTTTGGATTTTTAAGGATTCCTGGTTATTGTTATTCGTGAAATGTGAATTGTATGGCTCGTATTTGCACTTTGTTCTTGCACTAGCAAAACAGTGGAGTTTTGCTAACCCCCGAGTATTCGGGGGGTGGATGTCTATTTTTGCATTCAGGTTTTGGAGCATAGCACAGGGTTGGCACGAAGGATGATGAAAGATGAACGATACTAATCGCACGAGGATCCATTGATGTCGTATTGGTCTAGTTGTATTTTCTTTTCCGCTGCAGTATCTTTTCCCCGTTGTACGGGAGTTTATTGTATTTTGACCCCTGCGTGGGTATGTGTTTGGAATTGAGTTGTGTGTTATTATTGAAAGACCAAATCGGTCTACCGAGTCATTTTAGCCTTAAAGGCGATGTTTAGATATTTGATTTTAGTTACCAGCCTGGTAGATTCTCGAGGAGAGGGTCTACGGCGTGTAATATCCCTGAGTGGATTGGGGGTGTTACAATATACATAGGGTATGATGGGATACCTTAGAACTTCCACTTATAGAAGGCTAATGCTCTATGGCTCACATTATCGATCAGAAAATGAACATTATGCACCTTATTGGAAAGATAAGCATGACGTCGCCTCTGGGAAAGCAAGTAATAAAAGATTTATCATTATGCTGAGTTAGTAATCAAGTGCATCAATTTCTTCCGCACCTCATGAAAAGAAAACAGGTGAAAAATGAAAATTCAAGGGAAAAAGATGGTGAAACACAAAATGCAGAAGTTAATGCTAAAGGTAAGTGCCCTAAACCATACCCGAGGCTTGTTATTCTGTTGCGGTTCAGATAGGATATCATTTTTTCCATTTCAACTTGCGACACTGGAAGGCAATGTAATACCCGTATTTTCCAATTCTGGAATTTTTGATTCTAGCGACTCGCTTGTGTTCATGACTCATGTTGGACATACTTTGTTCTGCTCTCTTTGTCCTTCGAGCGAGTTTTGATATTGATTCGGATTAATTGGCATATTATTGCGACCTTTTGGCATTTAGGTTCGATTCTTATGAATCTCGCCCGAAGCTGTTGATTTGATGTTTCTACAAATGCATTTGATATTTCTGGACCGGTTGTGAACTTCAGAATTTTTGTTTGATCTGGTATCGTGATTTTTCAGACATTTGGACCATTTCATAATTTCCCCCAAAGATTCGGGCATTTTTCTTTGTATTTGCTTTTCCAAACCTTCGAATTATTGGAATCACATGTTTGTTTTCATTTGAATTGTGAGTGTTGTCCGTTAGCGTTTCGTCGTAAGTTGCGTCATTGTAGTTTCGTTGAAGAGTTCATTGTTGGGTCGAGCTCTTGGAGCTGATCTGCAGCCTCTGTAGAAGGAATCGCTATTGAGCAACAGTTAGCGCACACTATTTTGTGAGCTAGCGCACGCTAACTGGTAGTCAGTGATCGTCCAGAAGCTACTGGACTATATTTGAGGGCTCATTATCGCACGCTAACGTCTTAGCTAGCGCACGCTAATGTCTTAGCTAGCGCACGCTAATAGCTTAGCTAACGCGCGCTAAATTCACTACTGGACTGAACGTATTGGGACATTGCCCCATTAGCGCACTCTATGTGTATGGTGTAGCACACGCTGACTGACCCAGTATATATATACTGGAGCAGCAAACCTTCTTGTCATTTCTTTCATTTTCCTCCTTCTACCACGACGACTGAGGCGATCCGACTAGGGTTCAGACTTTTGGTCAAATTTGCTCCATTAAAAGGACTTTTAGAGGGTTGTAGGTGATCATTACATCATCTAGTCCATTGTTCTTCGCCGGATCGAGGTATTTTTCTTGATTTTCCTAGAGTTGACTTTTTGAAGATTTGTTCTTGATTTTATTTTCAATCCGCTTTTGATGGTTCAATTGGTATTGATGATGGTGAACATACCCTATGGATTGTATATCCATATTCTTGTTTCATATAATCCGAATCGTGGTTCGGTGATCTATTGAAGTCTTGAGTATTTAATGCTCGATTAAATGTCTCAATGAGTTTTCCTTCGATTCTTATATGTGTTTTCCGTTGTTTTCAGTTGTTATGCTCGTAGTGATCACATTGCTATTGTGTCTCTCGTGGAGGATATAAGTTTGGGGACTTTCGGTCGAGCTACGTTCTTCGGAGTTGTTCGTGTGTTAATCATCAAGGCAAGTATTCTTGTATATACAATTTATATTGTGTGAATTGAGGTTGTATAACGAATTTGTGGTGGTTATTCCTTTCTTGTCGATTTGACCATGTTAGGGGTCGCTACAGATGTTATGTTAAGTTAGAAACATCTTGTTGCTTGTCGTAGAGGCACGTCCATACAGAAGTGATGTCGGTAAGATAGCACACTTAGACATGTGTGTGATGTTTAATTGATCACTGAGTTGTGTGGATATAGTTGGGTGTTATAGAGTTGGGTTGGTAGAAATGGTTTGATTGGTTGTTGTACCTGTTGATGTGTAGCGATGCGTCTAGAATTTTTAGGTTGTTGCTAAGTTGTGTCGGTCGTAGTTTATGTGTCGGATAAATGGCCATATCTAGCAAGTGCCTTGACTGTATATATTGTGACTAACAATCGAGACATGCAGTTTTGTAAATATTTGCGTGTGTTGTTGTTCTTCCACCCAGGGAGGTTCCGACGGGGCCTCTGGGGCCCGATACTAATGGGTACGACTGCGGAAGTGGTTTCGCACCAGGGGAGGTTCCGATGGGGCCTTTGGGGGCTGATACTAATGGGCACGGCCGTGGGTTACCAAGTGTGGTTTCGTCATGATGACGATATTGATGTTTTCGATAATTGTGATATGTCCAGAATATCACAATATTTTTGCTCTCAATGTTGAGATACATTATATATAGGATTTTGGTACTTGGCTAGAATGGCACCAGAATAAATATTGTTGGTGCCTTGTCCCTAGATGGTAATGTTTTAGTGCTGGAATGCGGGCTTCGATACTGTTTCCGTGCATTGTGGTTTGAAGAAATATTTTAAGACCCTAACGATTGTGTAAAGGCTGTTTTGTGGAAAATGAGTTTTAGGCCGAGGCCCAATTGTCTTGAAATGGTTTTGTAATTAAGGACGTGAGGTCCAGAAGTTGGGGCCGTGATCCTATCTTTTTCGAAAAAGATTTTATAATTTCTGACTTGAAGTCCTAAAAGATTTTTGTTACCTTCTAAAACTCCCGAGTTGATAAATTACTTTCAAGGACTTGAACTTGTACTTTCTTTGATAACCTCTCGGGAACTTCTTTGATAGTTTGTTGTCATCTTACAATAACTGATATTTGCATAGTATATTTTGTATGACTTGAATACTTGTACTAGCCATTCCAATGCTAACCCCTTAAATGGGGGAAATACGTATCATGCATTTTAGGTATGCTTAATTCGTTGGAGCAATCACTGGTAGATTGAGTTTTGATTGGTACAACGTGTTGTAGAAGTTTCCCCTTAGTATCATAGGCGACCGTCTTCTTCATGCGACCTGTGGATGTAAGTCTCCCCTTTTATATTATATTTTATATTTTGTGTTTCATAATTTTGTTTGCAAGTAAGAAGTAAGATAGAAACCGTATTTGATACTTGTGGTATATTACGTGTGTAATGATTAGGATATACTGGTAGATTGAGTTTTGATTGGTACAACGTGTTGTAGAAGTTTCTGGACATTAATATGTTCCAGGAGGCGTATTGACGGTAGATATTGTCGGAAACACAAACAGATGGTTTCAATGTATGTTTGAATCTAAGATTATATTTATGAGTGATATCGGATAGTATGATGATTTGAATGCTAGCACATGTTTGGAAACTGGATATGTTTGACTAATTATTGTTACTTGTTATAACGTGTTCTTATTGATAATTGTGTTGGCTGCGCGTGTATTTAAAAATGTTTCTGAAAATTTCATAGACTCAATTATATTGTGAAAAATAAGATTTTCTAAACATTTTATTAGTACGGTTAAACGGTAGTTACTATGAATTTTCATAATTTTTTGAAATTTTGGACAAGCCGACCGTATATTTTCAAGGAAGAGAGTCAAATGATGGTTTCTTGCTACCGCAATGTATGCTCATCGTTATCTATATTCAAATAACTTGAGTATATGATTTTAAAATCTTTCACGCCAATTTTTTTATTTTAAACTAAAAATGTGATTTTCATTAACAAATAAATAGTGAAATATCAAAAATCTTACTCGACTTAAACTTTAAACTCGTATTTGGAGAAATTTTGTGAGAAGAGTCAGTTAGCGCACACTAATGTCATTATTAGCGCACACTAACGAACCTGGACTGAAGTGTGGACTGAATTGAATCACTTAGCGCACGCTAATTTTGTACCTAACGCGCGTTAAGTGCTATGTGTGGAGGATGTGAATTTTTACATAAAGTGATAGGCTAGAGTTGAATCGTATAGTGTCAAGCCGTTCGTGTTACGACTGTAAGTCCCATTTATTACAGTTGTAGTTATTGTATTCGTGTAAATTTCCGGAGTGGGTATTTTGTTGCGATGCTATTTGTTGCCTTACGTCAATATGTTGCTCTGAGTCGGTATTTAGGAGTATTGCTATAAGATATTATATTCCGTAATGCTGAGCGGTTGTATGTTCAGTATGCTGAGAAAACGAGGTCGAGTTGGTGATTGTGGACGTATTCAGGAGCATGGTGTGGCTCGTGATCAGAGGCAAGTAGCCGGAGAGAGCGACCATGTTGGCAGAGATCCAACGTTCGTAATGACTATATCATTGACGAATCCTATGTACGTGGTAATGGAGCGGAAGAGTTCAGAGGATTCATTGAGAAGTAAGGGAACGGGGGCCCATAAGCCTCAACCGCCATATCAATCGATTGCGGAACCTTCTAGGCCAGCTGGAAAATCTAGGAGATCCAGGGCGGTGTCGTTGACTGTGGGTAACTTGCCTAGATGCTTTAGCTGTAATGTTCCGGGGTATGTACGCGCAAATTGTAAGAAGGTGCCAGTAGCTTTCTATAATTACGGACACGAGGGACATCGAGTGCAGTACTTGTAACACCCCTATGTATTCAGGATTATTACAGCGCCGTAAATCCTTTATATAAGGATTTACAAGGCTAATAAATTTAAAACATCAATACACAATACCAATAGTAAAATCATTATTACATACCAGAATTCAAAAGTACGAAACAACCTTGAATAGTAACATTAATACAATACCACCCAAAGAACACAAATACAATGGTGTAGTCGAGTACTTATTATAACATAACTCAAAATGAAAGGACTTCCTGGACCGACAACATCACTCGATACCCTCGTCATCATGCAACACCTGTGGTTGTTTTCCACCTTTCCTGGAACCTGAACATAAAACACATGTCCACCACCGAAGGGGTTATCACAACGATGCTAGTATAAGTACGATAATTATACGACAACAAATTATTCGACAACTCATGACGAATAATAACAACACCACAACAACAATAACAACAATAGCAAGCCACTCCAGCGAGTAGGCAATCAATACAATACACAACAGTACAATCTCAACCTATCCAGGGTAATCCAACGATCCAGCGCACACAGCACAGATGCCCAATATGATCCCGTCGGACCAACCCTTGGTGGAAAACCCATCCAACGATCCAACACACACAGCATAGATACCCAAGATGATCCTGTCGGACCAACACTTGGTGGACAAACAACTACAACACATGTACTCGACAATCATACACAACATTTAACACGAACATAATTGAAGTACTTGCCTTCAAAATATGACAAGGGTTTGAATACTTCAATGAATGTCAATACGCCCGAAGGTCGCCCCTTCAATCAATCACTTTGAAAGGCTCGCACCTTAAACAGAATGGAGAATAACAAAGGGTTCAACCTATGCAACAAGGCTAACACACGAACATTATAAACGTTTCCATCTATGTCCGAGTTAATCATTTCACGCATGGCCGGTATACGGTTCACTACTTAAAGAACACTAAGCCGAACTAATACCATACTATATGTAAAATGAATGCTCATCACGGGATAAAAATGCCGATGTTCTACGAATTCAAGGATATTCTCATCATCACAAATCCACACTCCCAATTCTAATTATCAACTCTAATGCTTGGTTCGGTTATTCTAACGATACCTAGAAAGGTAAACACGTTCCAACCGAGTTCTAGGTTAATTCATCTCTACGATTCTCGTTCTTCCACAAGTAATTCTTCTTGTCAAAGTTCTATATTCAAAACAATTGCACCAACCTAGTCACTTCATTCTAGTCATCAATATAAAGATTATCAGATCAAAGAAACCTCTACAAGGCATGAACTATACTTGAAGAACACCCTCTACATTCGTCTTCTTGAATTCATCTAACATAGGTGATAACCTTAACAATTCGTTCATCATAAGAGTGTTTCAAAATCATCATTAAATGCGTGTTACAATTCCAGAAAACTCCATCCCGATGTTTGGCATAATCAGGACTCAACTTATCTCAATGGGAAACCTAAGTTCATCCATTTAAATACTCCGAAACATGGTTTTCGATTTATTACTATAATAACAAACTCAATGATCTCAGTGGAATAATAAAACTCAATATAAAGAATCCCAAACAGGATCGATCAAGTAACGTATATACGAAAAAAAATTGACAAAGATAAAGGATCAAAGTCCCATACCTTTGAAGCCTTTGACAATATCTACGCAATATGATGATGATCACGAGCCCGAGAACGAGCACGAAATCCCTTCGTCCCAAACACCGAAAGTATGATGTCTCTACTTCACAAGCGTCAAAACTTGACCGAAAAAATCAACGAGGCTACGTTCTATCAAGAACACGGCAAGGGAAATTCGTAGGAAAATATCTCTTTTGTTTTTTTCTCACTTCTTTTCACCTCAAAGATGATGAAGAACTTGGAAAAATTTTCTCTCTCCTTCTTTCACTCACTTGGCCGAACACACCAAATCTTAAAGGTGGTGGTAATGTAGGTGTGATTATATAATGAGTATAAAAGAATCCCACCATATAATGTCATGTTGGCATTATTAGTTGACACGTCATGGTGGTATCACTCATCACAAAACAATAAAAGTGTAAACCACCAAGAGGGG
Source organism: Orobanche coerulescens (assembly GCA_033398695.1). NCBI lineage: Eukaryota > Viridiplantae > Streptophyta > Magnoliopsida > Lamiales > Orobanchaceae > Orobanche > Orobanche coerulescens. Next base: position 158,795,228 of record CM065807.1, read on the forward strand.
GGGCATGTGAAGGTGGGAGGAAACGGGCCGAGTCACTCGGCTCGTGTACTGGACGTTCGTCCAACGACTCCGTTAAATACACTCCGTTTAATCTCCAATGTATTTATACTTAATTAATTAATCCAATTAATTAATTATATTAAATACAAATATATTTCTCTAAGAAATATTATTTATGAATTAAATCAATTACCCATTAACTTAATTTCAATTCATAAGACCCCTATTTGATTTATTCAATAAATCATAATTAGATATCCAATATCTAATATTAATAGAGAGATGATAAATTCATATATATTCGTCAACGATCCTGATGCGTGACTCTGTAGGTTCGTCTCAGCCGGCATTAGAAGGAACCAATGAGTGCGGGCAGCACTTAGCCAGCCTAGCGGGCCGCACTGTAAACCCCAACTGAGAACGAATGAAGGGATCATTCCAGAACCATTATGTCGTGAACACCATATACATATAGACCCTTCATCAGATACCCCGGTCAAGTCTTCGGGTCACGGTAAAGTCAAAACCTACTGTTGACTATATACTATACATATCTTAATGCAAATCAAGACCGACTGATTACTAGTGTATCCAATACGACTAGATCAGAATGCTTTGGCCAAAGACTTATGATATTATTTACCATTTAACCGTATAGGACATTCCCCTGCTCACTAACAGGAGATAGAATCCTTTCTTGGCGTACAGTAATGACTGCTACCTATCCGTATAGTCTGCACATCTAGGTTGACCCAGGGATTAAGCAAATGGGTCTAACTACTCTAGTGACAAACTAAATGTCATAGGCACATCTCTTACTGAACTCTCAAGTCAAAGGTCTACGTATACTATCACAATCTTTCAATTCGTCATCGACTCTCCAAGAGTGAATACCATGTGACTGAATCAAGTATGAGTCATGTTCGAGTGTACTGGTCCCACTAATGTACCTATAACTATGCTATCAAGACATGCACATGTCCTAGCATCAGTTATACAAGTCTTACTCAAAATTTAGTGTCCAATTAAGTTATCGACTTGCGAACGTTTACGTAAATAAGCCTTAAACACTTCTAGTGCACTTCTCTCTTAACAGATAACGAGAGTGGAATGTTCGCTCTTATTTATAAGGACTTCACTTCAATATTTAACAAATCAAAAAATAAAAATTACAGTCTCGATTCTTCGTCTTCTTAGTCGGTTGTCTTCGGTCTTCGTCATAGCTAAACAAATAATTACATCATTGAAAAATGCATCTAATTATACAAATTTTCTAGTAGAAATAAATAGGCTCAAAACGACCTTTACAACACAATCGAATCGAACAAATCAATAACTAAGTCCACGAGCTATATCACCATCGCATAAGGCATTCCACACAACATGTAACGACAATGAAATTAATCCCTTCGATTTCAACAATATTAATCCAACTAATATTAAATGGCATTAAAATTAAATAATCAATTAATATATTAATCCAATTAATAAAAAATTAATCTATTCAATTCCAATGGTATTAATCCAATTAATACAACAATAATCGAAAATTTAATTTTCGTCTGTAGTAAACCCTTAAAATATTTTCTTTGAATTCTCGCTTCATCAAAAATTCCAAATTTAATGATTTAATATTGGGAAAATCAATATACGAAAATATACTGAAAACGAGACCGAGTGCCAGGCAGTGTCCGGCAGCTGTAGGATATAGCCCGACACCCTGCAGCAGTGTAGGCTGCCAAGCGCTGCTGCATACAACACTCTGTTGGAATTCCGGATACAAAACGAGTACGCAGCGAAAAAATAAAACTCAAAAAGAATCCCAAACAGTATCAATCAAGTAATATATATACGAAAAATAAATGGACGAAGACAAAGGATTAAAGTCCCATACCTTTTAAGCCTTTGATAATATCTTCGTAATTTTGATGATGATCACGAACCCGAACACCAGCACGAAATCCCTTCTTTGCAAATACCGAAAGCACGATGTCTCTACTTCACACGCGTCGGAACTTGATCGGAAAAATCAACGAGACTCTGTTCTATCAAGAACACGGCTAGGAAAACTCGTAGGAATTTTTCTCTCTTGTTTTTCTTTCTTTTATTCCACCTCAAAGATGAAGAATTTGTTGAAGAAAAATCTCTTCTTCTCTCTCTTTGGTTCGGCCGAATGATAAGGTGTGTTCACTAAGTGGTGTTGAAAAAGCCCACTCTTATACACCTCACATGTGATAAGATGTTAATATAAAAATATATTTTCACATCTTAAAGTATGGCACCATGTGGAAAAACATCACCATCCACTAATAACAAAAAGTACAACTCATGTGGAAAAACATCACTCGGCTCGTGTACCGGACGTTCGTCAAACGAATCTGTTAAATACACTCCGTTTTATTTCCAATGTATTTATACTAATTAATTAATCCAATTAATTAATTAATTATATCAAATACAAATATATTTCTCTAAGAAATATTATTTATGAATTAAATTAATCACCCAGTAACTTAATTTCAATTCATAAGACCGCTATTTGATTTATCCAATAAATCATAATTAGATATCCAATATCTAATATTATTAAGAGAGATAATAAATTCACATTTATCCGTCAACGATCCTAATGCGCGACTCTGTTGTTCTGTCTCAGCCGCCATTGGGAGGAACCAATGAGTGCGGGCAGCACTTAGCCAGCCTAGCGGGCCGCACTTAGCCAGCCTAGCAGGCCGCACTATAAACCCCGACTGAGAACGAATGAAGGGATCATTCCAGAACTATTATGTCGTGAATATAATATACGTATAGACCCTTAATCAGATGTCCCGGTCAAGTATTCGGGTCACGGTAAAGTCAAACCCTATTGTTGACTAGACACTATACATGCGTTAATGCAAATCAAGATCGACTGATTACTATTGTATCCAATACGACTAGATCAGAATGCTCTGGCCAAAGACTTATGATCTTATTTGCCATTAACTGTATAGGACATTCGCCTGCTCACTAATAGAAAATAGAATCCTTTCTTGATGCACAGTAAAGACTGCTACCTACCCGTATAGTCCGCACTTCGAGGTTGACCCAGCGATTAAGCAAATGGGTCTAACTACTCCCGTGACAAACTAAATGTCACAGGCACATCTCTTACTGAACCCTCAAGTCAAAGGTCCACATATACTATCATAACCTTTCAATTCGTCATCGAATCTCCAATAGTGAAAACCGTGTGACTGAATCAAGTATGAGTCGAGTTCGAGTGTACTGGTCCCACCAATATACCTATAACTATGTTATCAAGACATGCACATGTCCTAGCATCATTTATACAAGTCTTACTCAAATCTTGATGCCCAATTAAGTTATCGACTTGCGAACAGTTTACGTAAATAAGCCTTAAACACTTCTAGTGCACTTCTCTCTTATCCGATAACGAGAATAGAATGTTCGCTCTTATTTATAAGGACTTCACTTGAATGTTTACCAAATCAAGAATGCATTTGAAATACAATAAACAATGAATGAATCATATTGCCTTTTTATTTATAATTCCATAATTCCAAGGACAATACCCCTTCTCTCTCATCCCCTGAGTGGCATTCGAGGGCATATTCCTAAAAATATACCACTCCCACTCAATGCCATACATCATGGTATACAATACCCATGTTCTTCAGATGTCTTTCCAAGACAGCCTGAGATAACGGCTTGGTAAGCGGGTCATAGACGTTGTCTTCTGTATCTACTCTTTGCTACGAAAGATTTCCTTTGCTAACCATGTCTCGAACGAGGTGATACTTTCTCTCTATATGCTTGGTGCTGTGGTGAGCCCTAGGCTCCTTGTCTTGGGCGACAGCTCCACCATTATCACAGACTAGTGATATAGGCAGCTCCGCATTAGGCACCACTTGAAGTTCTTGCATAAACTTCTGCATCCAAAATGCTTCCTTGCTAGCCTCTGAGGCAGCTTGGTACTCTTCTTGGCAAGTGTAATATGCAGTAACGCTTTGTTTGGAGCTTCTCCAAGACACTGCTCCTCCATTGGGAGCAGATAAATACCCAGATGTCGACTTACAGTCGTCCTTGTCTCCTTAAAAATCAGAATCGGTGAATCCAACCATGTTGGGATAAAACATCATGTACCTTGTTTTGACAAGTGCCAACATACAACAAATTTCCGCATAGCCATCATACAGCGAAGGACTCGATATACCGCTAAGTATGGAAGCTATCTTGTATTTTCATACAGCGCCTACCATACAGCATGGAAGATAGCCTATATCATTGAAGTCTACAGCTAACAGCAATAAGACGTACTATGCTGAATACAGCATACAGGCTGAGTGTTAGGATAATAAACACTTATCCAACAGATCTGAAGACTGTTGAGAAGGAATCTACTTTATATTCTAAAGTCAGAACGTCGTTTGAAAGAAGTATTTAAATACTGACTGGATAAAGTATTTAAATACCAACCGACAAGGATCTTCAGACAAGGAGCAAAATCCGGATCTTGTTCTTGAAATTTAATCAACCAATCAGAATGGATCTCAGATCACCAACCCAGCCAACAGACATATTTATAACGGATCTATTCTAAGGTTATAAATAGTCCATGCAAGAGGACATTGCAAGTTCACGAAAAATGCAATACGAAATCGAACGACTGAATATTCATTATCATCAAATCAAAGATTACAAGAGCAAGTATATTTCCTCAAGCATCTATCTATATCTGAAGAGAGGAAATATACCCAGTCACCAAGAACAGTACATCATGAGCTCAAGATCATCGTGTTCAAGCTGCTGTTCGAAACCTGTTACTTTACCATTTTACCTTTGAGTAAAACTTAGCCCTGTGTGGACTAGGAAATTTATTCTGACCTGTGTGGGATGAATAGGACGAAGCTTCAATCCATGTGAGAAGAAGCAAGTCGAGAGACGCCATCAACCAATCTGTGTGAACGGTTGAAAGCGACAGTCTTTGTATCAATCTATGTGAACGATATAAGGATAGGTTTGATTATAGTCACTCGTTGTGTACGTAGTGATTATAATCAAGTATGCGTGTGTCGTGTAATCTCAATGACATATCCACTTTTGACCTCTTCTCTGACGTAAAAGTTTTCGAGTATGACATTGACAGGAGAGAGAAGGCCGAAGAGTCACCCACTAGGACCGCAGCATTAGCCGCTGTATCCAACAGGAGACACGGCATGCCCAGCACATCCAAATATACCTACAAGAACGCTGACAGTAACGATGATATCCTATCACAAGATGAAATGGCCTTACTCATGCACAAATTCAAGAAATTTATCAAACAGCCTGGAAAGACTGCATACAGGCCCAAGCCTTTTCACAAGGTAAATTCTGAATCTTACCCATCCGGTGATTCTAATTTATGTTATAATTGTAGGAAACCGGGACATTATGCGAATAAATGTCCGCATCCTAAAGTCCAAAAGTTTTCGGAAGCCGAGCAACAAGAAAAGGACGAAAGAAGGCGTGCTTGGAAGAACAAGCTCAAGGCCCTGATCAGCGAATCAGAAGCCTCGCCCGCTCAAACCAAAACCGAGGAATGTATTCAGGCGGTTACTGACAGTGACTCGTGTGATGATGAGCTCGAAGATAAAGCATACATATGCTTTATGGCTAAAGATATCGAAGACGATGAACATAGAGATGATGAGGTAAGCTCAACATCCAATATTCCCATTAATGCATCTCATACTTTTGAAAATATAATGAATGAATTTAAAAATATTCAAAAGGCCCATGAGACATTAAAACGAGAGAACATACAGCTCGAACTTTCTAACTTAGAATTGAAAGATGAAAAAGACTTGCTAAGAAATAATTACAAAAATATGTCTATCGATTGTGAAAATAGCAAGATCACATTGGAAAAACTCATGGAGAGCAATCATTAACTTGCTCACGATCTAAATGAGACCAAGTCTCATAGTAAGAGCAAGACAAATGATTTCGTTCTGCTCGAAGCCAAAGTAAAAATTCTCGAGAAACGAGAAGGAGAATAGAGACCATTCTGAAATTTTTCGAGAAATTATCTAAAAGGATGGAAGAAATTCTAAGCCTTGGGCAACATGCTCATTATAAAAGTGGCTTAGGATACAACTCATTCTCCAATAAAGGAAAAACTAGTACTGTGTTTGTCAGGGGTGTGGAACCCATTCCTGTACCTGAGGAGACCCCAAGTCCTGTAAAGGCACCTGTTGCACTGTATACGGCAAAGGCAGCCATTCCGCAACCAAAGTCGTATAATAGACAGCGGAATCCACAGACATCCAGATCTGTAAGGCGTAACCTACATCATGCTCTCTGAGCATATCAAAAGCGCCAACAGCCATTCAGAAAGAAGGCTGTACCCAAATATCAAAGGCCCGCATAGCAGTACTTCCAACAGTACAGCGCACCTAGATACTGGATACACGAGCCTCATTATCCATCGAGAAAGCAGGTCACCACATAATATCAGCAACAGCTTTGGGAATCCAACTGGAGACCCAGGAGGCAAGCTGTAAGGCCGAAGAAAATGGCTCCACCTCCAAGACGGCATTCGTACTGGATTAATAATAATAACCCTGGATTTTACATGCATCACAATTATCAAGGTTACAGCAACTACGTGCCTGCCCCATGTAGACATCGCAACGGACCAAAAGCAACCTACAACAAGCCAATTGCTGTGAGGCAAATCTGGGTACCTAAAGGCACTAACATCCATGGACCCAACATACAAAGGGGACCTGAATCTACGTAACTTCTTTGCTTACAGGACATCAAAGAGAAGGACATCTGGTACTTCGACAACGGATGTTCTCGGCACATGACAGGAGATAGTAGCAAGCTATCAGATTATGTAGAAGGTCGCGGTCCAAAAGTGCGCTTCGGTGATAAATCCAAAGGAAGAACAAGAGAAAAGGGAACCCTGCTTGTAGGAAAATTCAATGTCACCGTTGTATCTTATGTTCAAGACTTACAGTATAATCTACTTAGTATTAGCCAGTTCTGTTACAAACAGTTCTTAGTGAAATTATATATAGATCATTGTAGAGTCAAGAACATTCTGGCTAAAGAAGTTGTGCTCACAGGAAGCAGATCAGGTAACCTGTATATTGCTGACTAGATGACTACGAGCTCCACAATTCCTTGTTTTGTTGCCAAAGGCAATGCAGATCTAAGATGGCTATGGCAGAATAGGATGTCTCACGTCAACTTCAAGACAATCAAAAAGCTCGCTAGACAGGGAATGGTTAGAGGTTTTCCCGATGTGTCATTCCAAAAAGACAGCGTCTGTGGACCCTGTCAGAAAGGCAAAAAAATCAAGAACACCCTGAAAAGCAAATCATACCTGTCCACTCACAGAGTTCTAGAAATGCTACACATGGATCTCTACGGTCCTGTAGACCCGGTAAGTTTGGGAGGTAAGAAATACTATCTCGTCATTATTGATGATTATTCCAGGTATGCTTGGACAATCTTCCTGAGCAAGAAGAAGGAAACCACATCAAAGCTGCCCGAGCACCTGAGAAAGCTTTAGAATGGAAAAGGTTGAGTATCGTGTCCATTCGTTCCGACGGAGGTACTGAATTCACTAACCGCTTCATAGAGCAATACTTTTGGGACAATGGGATACAGCACGAATACTCAGCTGCCCGAACACCTCAACTAAACGGTGTTGCCGAGCGGAAGAACAGGATGCTCAAGGAAGCAACAAAGACCATGATTGCCGCAAGCAAGTTGCCGCAACGTTTCTGGGGTGAAGCAACAAATACAGCATGCTATACACAAAACCGCTGTATCATCAACAAACATCATAACTGTAACACCCCCAATCCGCTCAGGGATATTACACGCCGTAGAACCTTTCCTCAAGGATCTACCAGGCTGGTAACAACATCGAACATCTCAACAATGCCTTTAAGGCTAAAATGACTCAGTAGACCGATTTGGTCTTTCAATAAATATATACAACTCAAACACATTACATGCCCACGCAGGGGTCGAATACAACACACTCACGTACAACGGGAAAGAATACTGCAGCAGAAATAAAATACAATGAAACCAATGACATCATACGGATCCTCATGTGATTAGTATCGATCATCTTTCATCACCCTTCATGCCGACCCTGTGTTATGCTCCCCAAAACCTGAATGCAAAGACAGACATCCACCCCCCGAATACTCGGGGATTAGCAAAACTCCACTGTTTTGCTAGTGCAAGTATAAAATACGAAGACAAGCCATACATATCATACTCCAAAGACTTATAAATCATAAAAATACTTCCCGAGGTAAATCACTTGATCAAAACGGTTAAATCAAAAGATAGGGGTAAACCCGATATGCATCTTGTAAAAACATTTTACGATCTCGGGAGTTTTGAAATCGTTTAGGGACACAGCCCAAAAGTCATTTTTCTAAAAGCACAATTACGATAACAATACCTAGGGCCACGACCCAATCATACTATCTCGATCACAAGCACGGGGTTCAAGACCCGATCATATCATAACAACATGTTTCCACAGATTATTCGCGTCCTGTGCTAGCAAGTCACGGACCTCAAATGCTCTCGTAGAACATACCCGAGTGAATAACCTATAGGGAAAACCATACCAAATCACATGTCACCGTAACAACAGTCACGTGACCACAAGCACATGTACATTCGTAACCAAATTACAACCATAAGTTATCCCGGCATCGCGCTAACAAGCCACGAACCTCGGAGTCCCCGCAAGACATACCCGATGGATAACCACACAAGTTATCCCCGGCATCGGGCTAGCAAGCCCCGAATCTCGGAGTCCCCGCAAGACATACCCGATGGATAACCCTACGGTCACGCCCGACCCATACTAGCAAGTATGGATCCCGGAGATTCAACGATCCTATCCGGAGGCACATCACATACAACAAGCACACAACAATAATCAACTATCAAGCCAAGCAACATTAAGCATCACAACTTCCTTTCAAAGGAGTAACAACCAATATCACCCGTCACATATTCACCGAACAAGCACACATAACAACACGTTATCCTCGGTAAATGATTACGGTTTATTACATTCACTAAATGTGATCATAAGTCTTTCAACCAACAGAGTTAACACACGTAGGCCAAAAACACACTTATTCACGAAGCATCTGAGTTATCGTTGAAAGACAACATTTATCGAGAATATACCGATAGTTTTTAACATTCATTAAACATACGGATTTTACATAAAATTATTTACCAACAATTATGCATACGAAACATGAAATGCATGGGCAAGATACTTGCCTCGAATAATCATAACATGGAGAATTGACCGAAGTGAGGAGACGCGGACCGACTACGAACCCGCCGACTCTGCCGAACGACAACCCGCAACAATAAACTACGAACGATGAAAATTCAAGGGTTTCCCCCAAAACGGTCAAGAACACGAATCGACCCAACAAAAACATGAAAATGGAATTCCCAACCGAAATATGGATATTCAATCCATAGGATATGTTTCAAAACATCATTTTACAACAATCGGTTCATAAAAAATGGATGGAAAACGAAATCAAGAACAAATCTCCTAAAAAGTCAACTCGAAGGAAATCAAGAAATATACCTTGATTCGACGAAGAACAATGGATTAAATGATGTTAAACACATGAATAATACTAAGATTAATCATACCCATCATGGATTAATCAACAATACGGAATGAATCAGACAAAACCCAAAAACCCCAAAATTTCCCAAAGATAGGGTTCTAGGAAATCTAACCTTGATTCGCTGGATTATGATCCGTTATAGGATGATTAATCAATGATATAAGCTCTAGGACTTCGTGGATTAGTTGCTTGACAACATGTCTCCTTGATCACCAAGCCTCCATCCGCGGAAAGGAGAAGATAGAAATGAAAAACGGATGAAAATATGACTGCTTAGTCATATTTATACTGGCGCGGCCTAGCGTGCGCTAGCCTTCCGGCAGTAGCATGCGCTATCGGCCAGTATCGCCCAGACCCTCGGCCGGGGCCCGCATGACCCGGCACTGTTGACCCAACCTGCCGACCAGGACCTGCCTGCCCGACCCCAATAGCGTGCGCTGCGCGGACGCTAGCGCGCGCTAGCCGGCTTGTCCAGAAGCCTTTGGACTAAACTGCTCGGCCAGGTAACGTGCGCTAGTCGGCCGACAGCGTGCGCTACACATGCCAGTTAGTGCGTGCCACGACCGATAGTAGCGTGCGCTACCTGCCGATCCTCCCCGAGTCCAGAACTCGAGGAACCTCTCTGCCCAGCCCGATAGCGTGCGCTGGCCAGCCTATTAACGTGCGCTAGTCCTGCCGAGCTAGCGTACGCAGTCTGCTAGCAGTATTGCGCGCTACGCCGGTTCCTGCCACGTCTGCCTGGCCAGTGCCCAGCACTCCCGACAGTGCCTGCCGCACCCGTCCGGCCAGTGCCCAGCCGCCATGACCCGACGATTCGGTTTCCGAAAACGCGCGGAACGAACACGACGAAATGCTCGCGGACTACATCATCGACCCGAAATGAAATACCATGCAACAATTAATCACACGCGACCATGAAAAGGGTCAAGACAACAAATACGAATGCGGATACCCACAACTTTGGGTAAATTACAAAATGGCCCAAAACGCCCGAAAATCACAATACGTGATCGAATAACCAAACCGAAGTTCACAACATGTCTAACAAATTTAAACGGACTTACAGGAAATTCGAAACAGCAGTTTCGAACGAGATTCGCAAGAATCGAACTCAAATGCGAAAAAGTCGCTAAGAATCATGGAACTCGACAAAACAACACGGAAACAAACTCGGATGCCAAAAAGTGCATAATTAATCATTCTCAGAATGATGAAACGGTCACAAGAGAGTCGTCAAAATGGACTCCCGCCGAAAAAAGAAAAATTACCGGAAATCGAAATTGCGGATATTACATACTACCCTCCTTAAAAGAAGTTTCGTCCCAAAACTTAAAATAAGCAGGGAGGAGCAACATCTCACCAGGAAGCACTCAACGAGATACACAAGAAATGCGTAACTTTCGCCCATCGGCGAAACGTTACAAGCAACGCAAAGGAATATACGGCGTGAAAACGCGCTCCACGACGACCAACACAACGCCACCGGTAGAAACATAATAAAACCAACAAGTGACAAGCATCATCAAACAGATAATACAATCAAGTAAATTATCCGAACAATCACAAAACACTAAGCACCGTGCACAGTTGCAAACGAATATTATTAAATGATTCCTCAGGGAGAGGTTTTGTAAAAATATCAGCAAGTTGGTCCTTCGTCCCGACAAAAATTAAGCATATATCTTTCTTTTGCACATGATCGCGTAAAAAGTGATCTCTAATATCTATATGCTTAGTTCTACTATGCAGTACGGGATTTTTACTCAGATTAATAGCACTAGTATTATCACATAATATAGGGGTATTTTCAAAATAAATGCCGTAGTCGCAGAGTTGATTTTTAATCCATAATACTTGAGCACAGGCGCTCCCTGCAGCAACGTATTCGGCCTCAGCTGTAGACTGTAATATCCGCAATTTCGGATTTCCGGTAATTTTCATTTTTCGGCGGAGGTCCGTTTCGACGACTCTCTTTTGACCGTATCGTCATTCTGAGAATATTTAATTCTACACTTTTTGTCATCCGAGTTCGTTTCGGTATCGTTTTGTTGAGTTTCGTGTTCTTAAATGACTTTTCCGCACATGAGTTCGATTCTCGCGAATCTCGTCCGAAACTGTTGTTTCGAGTTTCTCGGAAGTCCATTTAATGTTATTATTCATGTTGCAAGCTTCGGTTTGGTTATTAGATCACGTATCGTGATTTTGGGGCGTTTTGGGCCATTTTCGTAATTTCCCAAAGTTTGGGGTAATTACTTTTCGTTGTCGAATTTCGAGCCTTCGGGTAGTCGGAATCGTGTGTTCTATTAGTGCTCGGATTCGTCTTTTCGAGTACTTCGTAACCGTATCTTCGATTCGTACTCAGGTTCGGGTTTCGGGGTCGTTCGGGCCGTCGGAGTTGGTCGGCCGAGTCATGGTCGGCATGCTCGGGCCAGGCCACCGGCCGAGTAACGTGCGGTAGTGATCGGCGATTACGTCGTAAGGCCGATTACGCACGTAAGGCCCTGGCCGTAACGTTAAATAACGTTCGGCATTTTCCAGCAGTGAGTTCGCCATGGCCGGTTGCGTACGTAAGCCATGGCCGGTTACGTCGTAACCCGCCGGCCGATCGGCTTATTTAAGGCACAGTAGCGTATTTTTCACCCAGTTCTTCATTCTTTTACTTCCCGTACGCGGCTGTGGGTGAGTATATCATGGAGAGATGTTGTTGGGAAATGAATCCATGAAGTTTTGAGGCTCATATCATCAATCATACGTCCTATAACATCCTTTGATCGAGCGAATCAGGTCAGATTTTCTAGAAATCTAATTTTTGGGGATTTTGGGTATTTTGTTCGATTTCGTCCGTTTAATCCAATTTAACTTAGGATTGTGATGGATTGATGATTATTTAGATGTATTGTATCATTTCCCTTGTTATTCCATGGTTGGATCGTATCGATTCGTTGTTTTGGTCGAGTTCTTGATCGACGCCTTGAAGGTGTCCGATAAAATGTCATAGAGGGGTTTTCGGGCGTTCTACGATTATTCTTCCTCGTATGATCGATAATTTATTGATTATATGTTGTTAGGGTCGAACTCTTGTGAAGAACTCGAGTCGGAACCCTTCCGTTCGTTGTCTTCTTCGGGGTCCAAGCTTCCCGGTCGAACCGTGTTCTTCGGAGCGTTTGGTAGCGGTTATTAAGGCAAGTATCTTATTATACGACTTGTATCTTGTGACTAGTAATTACGTATGATATGTATGACGATTTTGCTTGCCTCCGCAAATATGTTCCGTTGGAGTTGGTTGTGTTTTCCGAAATTTGAAGGCTTTGTGATAATAGTGATATATTGGTATACGTGTTAGGCGTTGTGCCATTTGTGCAGGATTGCGATGTACATATGGGATGGTTGTACACATGGTTGTTCAATGTATTGTGTACCGAATGTGTGTTATGTTGGTTAAGAGTCGTTGTGATGATCATGATGTTTGTGGTGTTTTGGTTTACATACTTGATTGTACATTTCGGTGTAATGTGGAATGGCTTGACATTTAATGATTATGAATTGTGTCGTGTCGATGTGTGTTAGTGTTCCAGGTAGGGTCTGACGAGGCCTCTGGAGTTCGGTACATGATGTGTACGAACAAAGTGTGTGATCCAGGTAGGGTCTGACGAGGCCTCTGGAGTCCGGTACATGACGTTTACGGACAAGGTGTGTGTTCCAGGTAGGGTCTGACGAGGCCTCTGGAGTTCGGTACATGATGTGTACGAACGATGTTGTGGCCGGGTAGGGTCCGTTGAGGCCTCCGGAGTTCGGTACATGATGTGTACGAACAGTGTGTGTGGTCTGGGTAGGGTCCGTTGAGGCCTCCGGAGTTCGGTACATGATGTGTACGAACAGTGTGTGTGGTCCGGGTAAGGTCCGTCGAGGCCTCCGGAGTTCGGTACATGATGTGTACGAACAATGATTGTGTAGCAGTAATTGTTCGGGTAACATTTTAAATATGGATCTCGGACTCATAATGATATATTATTTAGTATGCTTTGAAACGAGAATCGGGCTAAGGCCCTAATGTTTACGAAAAGGTTTTGTAAATTGGGACTCGATGTCCAAAAGAATTTCTGCTTTAAAAATCCCCGAGATGATGTGTTCCTTTTCAAATATCTCTTACTTGAGTTCGAAATTCTAAAACTTCTCGGGAACATTTTGATAATTTGATTTGCGTATTAAATTCGTAGTTGCTATTTGCTTGTTACATTTCGTATGGTTTGATACTTGCACTAGTAAAACAAAGGAGTTTTACTAACCCCGAGTATTCGGGGTGGATGTCCTGCTGCGTCTGTACATGCGAGTTCGGGGAGCAACAGGATTGGCACAAGGGGATGATGAGCTGCGATACTAATCAAGAGTTGAGAGTTGATAGAGTTTAGTTGTATTGTTAGAGTTGATTCAGTCTTCCGCTGTATTGTTTTTCGACCCCTGTGTGGGTAATGTTGTTAGTCAGTCCTGTTGATAGAGTTGTGTGACCTCATCGGTCTGTGTGTTTATGTGTAAGTGACCTTAACGGTCTGTATTATTATATTGTTTGACCCTGGTCGGGCAAGCATTTGGTTGTTTATGGATGATTAGCCTGGTAGATCCTTGCGGAAAGGGTTTACGGCGTGTAATATTCCCATACGGTTTTGGGGGTGTTACATTTATGGTATCGGAGCTTAGGTTGCGGAAACCTAGGCTATCAGGTCGAGTCGAGTTGTGATTTGTCGAGTAATGTGTTGTCTTGTCGTTCGAGTCGTCAGGTGACAAGTTGAGTTGTGCGTAGTCACAACGCGTTGGATATGTTGTCGGATGAGATTAGTATCGTGGGCGACCGTCGTCTCCGTGCGGCCTGTGGACGTAAGTCTCCTCTTTTATGCATAATATCTGTGCTCATGATTTCATTTAGGTGTGATATTTGTGGTGCATAATTTTATTTACACAGTGTTGTGTAATGAAGTTGTATTCGATACTTGGATACGATGTACGTGTAAAGAACTGGATGTATTGATGTTTGGCCCTTGAACCACCATGTGGGTTGGTATGGTGTGAAAGTTGTGAACCTTGATGGGTTTTACGGTAGAGTTTGTGGGAAACTCCGATGAATGATTTTGCTGTGTGTTTAAACTTGATGCCATGAGATGTATGTGATTGAATTGGCGACCCTGTTTGCCATTTGGGCATGTGGTTTTAATATCGACTATTTTGGATTGTTGTAATTGTACCCGCTACGGGTAGCTTTGAAAACATTTTTCCTTAATGACTACTGATTTGAGCATTTTTGTGGAAATCAAAATTTTTGGAAAAATCTTGTTTTGCAAAACGACCCTAATTTTCGGAATTTAAATGTTATGTGTTTGTGTGTTGGGGGCTACGTGACAATACTTGCGATCCTGCATTTAGATGTTACGGCCGTAAGATGTTTTCCATTACGGCCGTAAGCTCAGAGTTGTTACGGCCGTAAATCGCATGTTGTTACGGCCGTAAACTTTTGACTAATTCAGAGAAATTTGTTATTACAATGTACCGTGCCCCTTGATTATTTAATCTCTGTTGATATATCGGTGATGGATGGCGTGGTAACATGTTGTTACCCGTATAACGCTAGCAAAGATAATGATATATTGATAAGGTCATTTTGACGATATCGTCTAGCGAAAGATTGAAGCTTCGATGTGTTGTTTTGCAAATAGCTTCAATCAAAACAGCTTTGATAATGAGGTACATGGTTTTAATTAAACGACCGAGGTATTATAAGTGTTTTCAAAAATTTCATTTCACCAATTTTTTTCAAACCCGAGAATTTTAAAATTTTATCATTTGAATAATACCCCGGAAACATTTTATTTTTGTTGTTAGTGTTTGATCCCGGCGATACGTGTGTGGGTTGGACCGTGTTGGAGTTTGTACAATCCAAACATCGCTGTGGATGTGACTGTGTGGATTATATTTTTTAATGAAGTTCTAAAATTACGGTGTTAGTTCGTCACTTGTGTGATGACTTGGAGTTGATGTTTTAACGTCTTTGCTATTTATTGTCTTATCTTGACATTGTGATATTTGTTTGGATGTGTTATTCTTATTGGTCGTCCATCCGATGCCGAGAGGCC
This sequence comes from Orobanche coerulescens, assembly GCA_033398695.1. Taxonomy (NCBI): domain Eukaryota; kingdom Viridiplantae; phylum Streptophyta; class Magnoliopsida; order Lamiales; family Orobanchaceae; genus Orobanche; species Orobanche coerulescens. The sequence goes on from CM065807.1 coordinate 158,811,042, forward strand.
GTGGCCGAGGACGTGGTCGTAGTCGTGGTCGTGATCGGCAGCAATCATCCAGGTAATGTTGATATTGACGCCGCCACCATCCTTCGTCGGTGGCCGGTTGGCGCATATGAATCTACCGTACACCGAGACGGGATTCCGGATGAAGATAACGGAGCTGATAAGTGGTTACGAGATGTGATGAGAATGCACCCGCCCCGTTTTGTAGGTTCTTCGGACTCGTTAGGCTGGGAGAATTGGCTCTTCCAGTTGGACAGAACATTTGATGTTGTAGCTTGCCCGATGAGAGAAGAGTTCCTATTGCTCAATACCTACTCGATAGGGAAGCTGCAGAGTGGTGGGAGGCCGTAGCGCCTAGTGATCGTACCGCTACTTGGACTGAATTCAAAACTGCCATGGAGGCCGAGTATTGTCCGCCGCCTGTTAAAGAGCGTAGGATTGTCGAGTTTTTCTCGGCTACGCCCCGAGACGTGTCGATATCCCAGGCGATAGTCGATTATAATCGACAGCTGTGTTATGTTCGGGATCAGGTGAAAAGTGAGGCAGATAAAGTTCGTTATTTCGATATGCGTATGAAACCTCAGATTCGGCAGTGTATGGCTCCTTTTATGTGTACAACCTTGAAGGACTATCAGGATCGAGCCTTGGCGTTTGAGATGGCTATAATGTCTACCGAGTCCGTATCGGTAGCGGAAAAGCAGAAGATTTCCGATGACGCATCGGGAAGTAAGGGAATTGGGATTCCCACACCTCAACCCTCGTATCAGCCGAGTATGGGACCTTCTCGGTCAGTTAGAGAACCCAAAAGACCCAAGTCGGTGTCTTTGAGTTCTGGTAATGCTCCTAGGTGTTTCAACTGTAACGTTCTAGGCCATGAACACGCGCATTGTAAGAAACCGCCAGTGACTTGTTATAATTGTGGACACGAGGGGCATCGAGTTCAGTACTGCGAGATTATTGCCGAGATGATAAGGGACCGGAATTCTATTCCTACTTAGGAGGGCCGGTGATGTCTAGTGATGGTGTTTTTGGTACTCGCTACGGATTGTTTCGCGTGTAGAGATGTTTTTGTGACGCTTTTACATTTGGAACTTGTTGAATGATATTTTGTTTTGTGTAAGTTCCCGTTTAGTTGTTGAACCTACGGAGGCGTGTCAGTGGACCACGAGGTCATGAGCATGGTATTTTATTATGTGTCGTTATAATTTGTTTCGTATCACTGTGATAACCTTAGTTTAAGTTTCGGGACGAAACTTATTTTTTGTATGATAGAATGTAATATCCGGTATTCTCATTTTCTGTTATCTTGAATTGTTTGTGTTTTGATGTCGGACATTTTCTTGTTGATGAGAATCGGAATGATTTCTATCGTAATACTCTATTTGTTTCTATCGCATAGCCGTTTTAGTCGGGTGAGACTTGTTGTCGCGTACATCTCCTTGATTAAATGTGTGCATATGATGTGGTATGTGATGCGTCGTTAATTGATCGTTATTGTTTTGAATCATTGCCGGTGGCGTTGTTATGGTCGTCGTGTGGCGTGTTGTCACTGTATATTCTTCGCGTTGCTTGTAACGTTTCGCCAATGGACGAAAGTTACGCGTTTCTTGTGTATCTTGTTGAGTTTTCTGTCGGGATATTGCTTCTCCTACTTGTTTTAAGTTTCGGACGAAACTTCTTTTAAGGAGGGTAGAATGTAATATCCGCAATTTGATTTCCTAATTTTCATTTTTCGGCGGAGGTCCGTTTCGACGACTCGCTTTTGACGGTTTCGTCATTCTGAGAATATTTAATTCTACACTTTTTGTCATCCGAGTTCGTTTCGGTATCGTTTTGTTGAGTTTCGTGTTCTTAAATGACTTTTCCGCACATGAGTTCGATTCTCGCGAATCTCGTCCGAAACTGTTGTTTTGAGTTTCTCGGAAGTCCATTTAATGTTATTATTCATGTTGCAAGCTTCGGTTTGGTTATTCGATCACGTATCGTGATTTTGGGGCGTTTTGGGCCATTTTCGTAATTTCCCAAAGTTTGGGGTAATTACTTTCCGTTGTCGAATTTCGAGCCTTCGGGTAGTCGTAATCGTGTGTTCTATTAGTGCTCGGATTCGTCTTTTCGAGTACTTCGTAACCGTATCTTCGATTCGTACTCGTGTTCGGGTTTCGGGTCGTTCGGGCCGTGAGTCGGTCCAGCCGAGTCATGGCGGGCATGCTCGGGCGAGCCACCGGCGAGTAACGTGCGGTAGTGATCGGCGATTACGTCGTAAGGCGGTTCGTCGTAAGGCCCTGGCCGGTAACGCACGTAACGCCGGCATTTTCCAGCGATGAGTTCGGCCATGGCCGATTACGTCGTAAGCCATGGCGATTCGTCGTAACCGGCGGCAATCGGCTATTTAAGGCACAGTAGCGTATTTTTCACCCGATTCTTCATTCTTTTACTTCCCGTCGCGTTGTGGGTGAGTATATCATGGAGAGATGTTGTTGGGAAATGAATCCATGAAGTTTTGAGGCTCATATCATCAATCATACGTCCTATAACATCCTTTGATCGAGCGAATCAGGTCAGATTTTCTAGAAATCTAATTTTTGGGGATTTTGGGTATTTTGTTCGATTTCGTCCGTTTAATCCGATTTAACTTAGGATTGTGATGGATTGATGATTATTTAGATGTATTGTATCATTTCCCTTGTTATTCCATGGTTGGATCGTATCGATTCGTTGTTTTGGTCGAGTTCTTGATCGACGCCTTGAAGGTGTCCGATAAAATGTCATAGAGGGGTTTTCGGGCGTTCTACGATTATTCTTCCTCGTATGATCGATAATTTATTGATTATATGTTGTTAGGGTCGAACTCTTGTGAAGAACTCGAGTCGGAACCCTTCCGTTCGTTGTCTTCTTCGGGGTCCGAGCTTCCCGGTCGAACCGTGTTCTTCGGAGCGTTTGGTAGCGGTTATTAAGGCAAGTATCTTATTATACGACTTGTATCTTGTGACTAGTAATTACGTATGATATGTATGACGATTTTGCTTGCCTCCGCAAATATGTTCCGTTGGAGTTGGTTGTGTTTTCCGAAATTTGAAGGCTTTGTGATAATAGTGATATATTGGTATACGTGTTAGGCGTTGTGCCATTTGTGCAGGATTGCGATGTACATATGAGATGGTTGTACACATGGTTGTTCAATGTATTGTGTACCGAATGTGTGTTATGTTGGTTAAGAGTCGTTGTGATGATCATGATGTTTGTGTTGTTTTGGTTTACATACTTGATTGTACATTTCGGTGTAATGTCGAATGGCTTGACATTTAATGATTATGAATTGTGTCGTGTCGATGTGTGTGTGTGTTCCAGGTAGGGTCGACGAGGCCTCTGGAGTTCGGTACATGATGTGTACGAACAAAGTGTGTGATCCGTAGGGTCCGACGAGGCCTCTGGAGTCCGGTACATGACGTGTACGGACAAGGTGTGTGATCCAGTAGGGTCTGACGAGGCCTCTGGAGTTCGGTACATGATGTGTACGAACGATGTTGTGGCCGGGTAGGGTCCGTTGAGGCCTCCGGAGTTCGGTATATGATGTGTACGAACAGTGTGTGTGGTCCGGTAGGGTCCGTTGAGGCCTCGGAGTTCGGTACATGATGTGTACGAACAGTGTGTGTGGTCCGGTAAGGTCCGTCGAGGCCTCGGAGTTCGGTACATGATGTGTACGAACAATGATCGTGTAGATAATTGTTCGGGTAACATTTTAAATATGGATCTCGGACTCATAATGATATATTATTTAGTATGCTTTGAAGCGAGAATCGGGCTAAGGCCCTAATGTTTACGAAAAGGTTTTGTAAATTGGGACTCGATGTCCAAAAGAATTTCGCTTTAAAATCCCGAGATGATGTGTTCCTTTTCAAATATCTCTTACTTGAGTTCGAAATTCTAAAACTTCTCGAACATTTTGATAATTTGATTTGCGTATTAAATTCGTAGTTGCTATTTGCTTGTTACATTTCGTATGGTTTGATACTTGCACTAGTAAAACAAAGGAGTTTACTAACCCCAGTATTCGGGGTGGATGTCCTGCTACTGCGTCCTGTACATGCAGTTCGGGGAGCAACATGGATTGGCACAAGAGTTGAGAGTTGATAGAGTTTAGTTGTATTGTTAGAGTTGATTCAGTCTTCCGCTGTATTGTATTTCGACCCCTGTGTGGGTAATGTTGTTAGTCAGTCCTGTTGATAGAGTTGTGTGACCTCATCGGTCTGTGTGTTTATGTGTAAGTGACCTTAACGGTCTGTATTATTATATTGTTTGACCCTGGTCGGGCAAGCATTTGGTTGTTTATGGATGATTAGCCTGGTAGATCCTTGCGGAAAGGGTTTACGGCGTGTAATATTCCCATACGGTTTTGGGGGTGTTACATAGACAACGCTACACTGGTTTGCTTTTTACTTCCCCAAGATATTAAGCATGAACCGATGAAATGACATGTACCACTAGTAATCTTTTTATCAATTTTGCATCCGCCGAAATCGGCGTCACTATATGCAATCAAATTAAAGTCCAAGCAAGAGGGTTACCATAGACCTAGTCCGATAGTCCTTTTCAAGTAACGAAAAATGCGTTTACAAGCAATTAAATGTGATTCCTTGGGATTATCTTGGAATCGAGCACATAAACATGTAGCAAATATTATGTGTGGCCTAGAAGCAGTCAAATATAACAAAGATCCAATCATACCTCGATATAATTTTTGATCTATGGATTTGCCATTTTCATCTTTTTCAAGCTTTAATGATGAAGACATTGGCGTTGAAATCACCTTGCTACTTTCCATTTTGAATTTCTTTAGAAGATCGTTTGAGTACTTTGTTTGATGGATAAAGATTCCATCTTCGCATTGCTTGATTTGAAGCCCGTGGAAGAATGTTAATTCTCCCATCATACTCATCTCGAACTCTCCTTTCATAAGATTAGAGAAATCTTGGCACAATGATTCATTAGTAGATCTAAATACAATGTCATCAACATAGATTTGGCAAACAAGTATATCATTATTCAATATTTTCAAGGTATTATCGACTTTACCTCTTTTATAATCATTTGCAATTAAAAATTGACTTAAACGATCATACCATGCTCGGGGTGCTTGCTTCAACCCGTAGAGTGCCTTGTTGAGCTTGTAGACGTGATCCGAAAATTGATGATCTTCAAAACCGGGAGGTTGCTTGACATATACTTCTTCTTGAATGTAGCCATTCAAGAATGCACGTTTCACATCCATTTGAAATAGTTTGATCTTTTTGTGAGCGGCAAATGCACATAACAAACGGATGGCTTCGAGTCGAGCCACGGGAGAAAAACTTTCTTCGTAATCAAGGCCTTCCTCTTGATTATACCCTTGAGCGACCAAACGAGATTTATTTCGAATTGGGTAACCGTCTTCGTCACTCTTGATTTTGTGCACCCATTTAGTTCCGATAGTTGTTTTATCTTTAGGAGCGGGAACTAAATTCCATACATTATTGTGCATGAATTGCACAAGCTCCTCTTGCATTGCCATCACTCAACTTTCATCATCAAGAGCCTCAGATATATTCTTGGGAACTATTTCGGATACGAAAGCACAATGAGCCATATAATCGATGGTTCTCCTTCGGGTTTGAACACCATCTTCAATGTTTCCAATCACAAGATCTTTTGGATGGTCTTTGATGTGCCTCCAATCTTTCGGTAGACTCTCGATTGTCTTCTTTTAAATTTCCGAAATTTTCTCCATTTCGTTTGAGGGATGAGAATCCGGAAAAATACCTGCATCATCAAAATATTCTACCTTTCTCGGGGGTGAGATCATATCGTTGAATTTAACATGAATGGATTCCTGAACTTTATTTGTTCTAATGTTATAAACACGATATGCTTTGCTATTTGTAGCATAACCAAGAAATATGCCGGAATCGGATTTAGCATCAAATTTCTCCAAGTTATCCTTACCATTATTTAGGATAAACACATTGCAACCAAAAGGATGGAAATACGAGATATTTGGCTTTTTGCCCTTCCATAATTCATACAGAGTTTTAAGATTAGTTCTTCGAACATGGACACAGTTAATCACATAACATGCCGTAAAAATTGCTTCGGCCCAAAAGTATTGTGGAAGAGAGTATTCATTAAGCATAGTCCTTGACATTTCCTCCAAAGATTGATTTTTCCTTTCAACAACCCCATTTTGTTGAGGTGTTCTAGGAGCCAAAAAATTGTGATTAATACCATATTTGTCACATAAAAGCTCAAACGGAGTGCAATCAAATTCACCTCCGTGATCGGTGTGGATTGAAATTATAGAAAGATTTTCTCATTTTGCACCAAATGACACCATTTGGGAAACTCGGAAAATGTGTCATCTTTATGAGCGATAAACCTAACCCAAGTAAAACGTGAATAATCATCAATAATGACCAAAGTATAAAGCTTACCATTTAGACTAACATATCTAGATGGTCCAATTAAATCTATATGCACAAGTTCAAGGATACGGCTAGTGGGAACCTCGAATTTTGGTTTGAAAGATTCTCGAGTGTGTTTTCCTTTTATGCATGATTCACGCAAATGCTTTCGATCAAATTTGAGTTTGGGTAAACCACGAACAAGATCGTGTCTTGATAAAATAGAAATGATGGGAAGAGATGTATGCCCCAATTTATGATGCCATAAATATGCATTATCATCCAAAGTAATAAGACACTTTTCATTGAATGAAATTTTATCATTAAGATCGACAATATAAATATTTCCACATCTCAACCCGATGAATGCAATTTCATCATTTCTAAATGTTGTGCAATGAGTTTGTTCGAAGAGAATTTTAAAACCTTCATCACAAAGTTGATAAACGCTAAGTAAGTTGTGATACAAACCTTCAACAAATAATACTTTGTTGATAGAGGGAGAAGGTTCCTTACCGACTTTTACGATGCCTTTGATTTTTCCCTTTTGATTGTCCCCAAAAGTCACATGTCCTTGTTCTTGATATTCGAGGTCTTCAAATAAGTCCTCGGAGCCGCACATGTGCCTTGAGCATCCACTATCAATGTACCACTTGCTTTTCCTTGGTGCCGGTACCTACAAAAATAGTGTTTCTTGGTTGTTTCGGTACCCAAGCCCTTTTGGGTCGTCCAAAGTTAACGATACTTATAGCATTAGGAACAATTGTCCCTTTTGGAACCCATATTTGTTTAACTTTGATAGTTCTTAACTTTGAACGAACGTTATCATGAACTCGTTGTTTGAAAGGAGTTTTTGAATTCTCGGCTTTGGTTTTCTTTATTTTGTCAAGGCTGATAAGGTTTGTTCCCTTTAAAACAGGTTGAAACCAAGGCCGTGTTTTAACAATGGAGATTTTTGAATGGATAAGAGCTTTTCGAATTTCTCGTTTCCGAGAGTAAATTTGTTCAAAATATATTTTAGCTCCTTTTGAGTTTTCGTCAACTCGATTTTCAAAACGTTTTCCTTTTCAAGGCATAAGGTATGGTCGAGCTCAATAATGTTGCCCTTGTTTTGAAGAGAGGATTTTTCGAGTTCTAAAGATTTTATTTTCCTCTTTAAGGACATATTTAATTTAACCATCTCGTCGTATTCTATGTTTAGAGATTCAAACGCACTTAATAGCTCATCGTCATGATGGTCTTCTTGTGAATCGCAAAAATCGAAATTATCATATTCATCATCATTGAGTTTAGAACTTACCTCGATATTGCTTTCGGAGTCGAGTGCCATAAATGCAAGATTAGCATCGAGAGATCTTTCAATATCCTCCTCGTCGTCACTCCAAGACGCGATTAGAACCTCATTCTTTTTTAATCTTTCGATTTGAGGCTTTGAAGAGGATCCTCGACATTCCTTGGCATAGTGACCGGCTTGACCGCATTTCTGACAATTATTGTCGAACTTCTTTATAGGAACATAGCTATTTTTCTTTTGTTCCGCCTTACCATCCCGACTAAGGAAATTTCGCCTTCTTTGGATTAGATTTTTATATCTTCTAAAGTTCTTGGCGTAGAGAGCAAGTTCCTCGTCGTCTTCATCTTCGGGAACATCTTCCTCAACATCGCTATCAACATTGAATGCGGCTAACTTTTCACGAGGCTTTGGTTTGGTGCCTCTAGACTTGAGAACGATCTCATAATTGATGAGTGACCCGATGAGGGCACTAAACTCGAGCTTGTTGAGATCTTTGGACTCCATGATCACGGTAACCGTGGCATCCCATTCACGTGGCAATGAGCGAAGAATTTTCTTAGCTTTGTCGCTACTAGATATAGGCTTTCCGAATGATGCAAGTCCATTAGTTATAGTCGAGAATCGATCTAACATATTGGTGATCGTTTCCTCGTCCTTCATGGATAAGAGTTCGTAGTCATGAAGAAGAATGTTGATTTTAGTCTCCTTAACTTGGGTGGTTCCTTCATGAGTTACTTCGAGGATTTCCCAAATTTCCTTTGCGCTTTCGTAGGAAGATATCCTATCGAGTTCTTCGGGATTAAGGGCGCAATAGAGAAGTTGAGTAGCACGTGAATTGATGTGCGTGTTCCTCCAGTCCTCGTCGTTGAACTCACCGAACTTTTTCAACGATCCATCTTCTTTCTTGGCTAGTTTCGGACCAAGTGCAATGACTTTCCAAATTTCAATATCATAGGCTTGAACGAATATAGCCATTTTCTTTTTTCATATCATGAAATTTGAACCGTCGAATAAGGGAGGACGATTGAGAGCATTTCCTTCGATTTGGCCAAGAAGTGCCATTTGCGGATCTTTTTCCCTTAGGTGGTTAAACCTTTAAAAAGAGACCCGCTCCGATACCAACTGAAGAGATAAATTCACCACTAGAAGGGGGGTTGAATAGTGGTAATGCGGAATATCGAACTTTCTCGCGAATAAAAGAAAATAGTGTGGAAAGTAAAAGACTCAAAGATTTATAGAGGTTCGACAACTTGCTTAAGTCCTCTCTCCGACTTCTTTTTCTATTGGCTCAAGAACAACCACACACTTGACTCGTCTTCGATCGGTCCGAGTATAACAACCATTACAACTGCTTGTCTTCTATTGGTCCAAGCACAACCACTCTCAAAATAAACTTTGTTTATCTAGTGTTCTATCGGAACTAAATAATCCTCATTTTACGAATATTGGAGTGTAATCCTAATAATACTGGATCAAAGATCCTAATAACACCGGATTAGTGACTCTAAATTCGTTTCTCTAAAGCTATCGTATGAGTGATGCAACACTCACAACCAAATGAAATAATACAAAGTATAATAAATATTACAAGGTGTTTCACTCTTCATATCTTTCTTCTCACAACTTAGAATATAGTAATAGATAGAGATTTGAGCTCAAGAATGCTTTGATTGCTTGTATGCTTGAATGCTTGAAGTTGTGTGTGTGATACCCAAGTCCTATGGGTATTTATAGGTGTCAGTCCTTCTTCGAATTCTGATATTTGTATTATTAGCGTGCGCTAATAATACCTCCAAAGCGTGCGCAATCAATCTCTGACTTGGCTTATCTGAACGGTCACAAAACTGTTCCAACGGTAAAATTATATGTCTAGCATGCGCTAGCCATACCTTCTTAGCATGCGCTAACAGTTGGTCAACAGGTCTTCAATCTTGACTTTAGATAATGTCGGTTTGTATCCTCAACGACTCTTTCCCAACGGATATATTTATACTTAGCGTGCGCTAGCAATTGTACATGGCGTGCGCTAGTAATTGTTTAATATTAACTTTCCAGATTTCTCGGATCTCCTTTTGACTCCTGCGTTCCAACGGGTAATTTGTCCAATGGTAGAAATTTGAATGATTTAGCGTGCGCTAATAATTGCTGAATAGCGTGCGCTATATACTTTCCTCAGTAACGTACGTTACCTTGTGTAGCGTACGTAAGTGCTTTCTTATTTTGAGTCCAGTGGCTACTGGACTACTAAACTTGTTATCCGGTAGCGTGCACAAGACTTGAAATGTAACGTGCGCTAAGACCTCATAGTAGCGTACGTAATTGAACGTCCGTAGCGTGCGCAAATCCTTTTCCTTTTTCTGTCCAGACCTTACTGTCTCTCTGCCTTAAGTGCGATAGCGTGCGTTAGATAAAGATGATAGTGTGCGCTAAGGCTAACAGCTTATCGTGTGCTGATATTATGACCTTTGCGTGCGCTATCCATCAGGTGACTCCACTAGGCTGTAGATAACTTGCCTGACTGCATGTGACTTGAACCCGCGATAGCGTGCGCTACCTTTGAGACTGTAGCGTGCGCTATGAACATAATTTTCCTTCAATGTAGCATCTCGATGAGATACATTTTTTTAAATGTTTTGAATATGATCATCATCAAAATACTTTGAGTCAACATGAGTTACTCTTGCAACTTGAAGGACTCACGGCATTTTTCCAAGCAAGAGAAAGAGAGAGAAAAAAATAGTTTTTTCTCAAGACATCTTCTTCTTCATTTTATCTTCATATTTTTCTTAGAGAAAAAAAGAGAGAAAATTTATTTCTCACTTGGAGTGATACAAATAAATTGTGTAAAGTTCCGACTACCTTGTTCTAGCCGTATCTTTGGAAGATAACTAGGTAGGAGTTAGGCTCTATTCTTTTGGACTGAATGAATCAATTGAATGCAATCGAATCGAATGGACTGAATCGAACTAAATCGAATCGAATCGAATCGAATCGAATCAAATATATATTAAGGGTAAATAATAATAATGATAAATAATAATAATAATAATAATAATAATAGTAATTAACAACAACAACGATAATAGTAATATTATTAGTAATAATAACAATAATAATAAGAATAATAATTAAGATTAATAATAATAAGAAGAAGAAGAACTGAGCCGAATCGACTGAATCAATCGAATCGAATCAATGGACTCGAATCAATCAATCAAAATCGAAAAATAAGTCCAAAAGAACAGGGCCTTATTCCGATCGATTTCCGACAAGCGGTGCTCGGAATTTCAAGAGCTTGGAGCGGATTGGATTCGTGGAAAGAAATTTAAAGCTTGGAAAATATCTCAAGAGAAGGAATCCATTTAATCAACGGACTACAAGGGTGAGTTTCCCATATCTCTTGTGATTTCGTTTATATATCCGTATATACGTAGCTCAATCGATCCTCGTAGGGATTCGGATCGAATTAATTTTCGTTTTACCACTTCCGCTGGGCCTTCGTTTTAGGCACCGAATCCCAACAACAACAGCTCAACCAAAATTTCCAAACTCTCACGAAAGCAATCAATCATCACGAAAGCAATCAATCACATCATCATAAATAATTACATACAAATGTAATAACATAGTAAGAATACTACCAAGGTAATCTTACCGTCATAACCTCACCAACCCATAGCAATCCATATCAAATCAAACCTTACCATAATCTACATTTCGCATTCTCAAATGACGAAATAAACTCAACTACAACCATTTGTACTGTATTCAATCAATACCAAGAATTCTCAAAATATTATCATAACTCCTAGGTGTGGAATAATCCATCCGTGCCAAATCATGTCTGTCGGATCGCACAATCATATACCAATCCTAATAAGGACCAAATATACACAATACATCTGTAGACCAATGACAACAAAATCCCGAAACATCGACACAAAGTCCGAACGCTCATACGATCAATAACCATGATCAACCAAGACATCAATCGAGAATATCATTAAAATGATAAACTCCAATACGACCAATCAAAGGTCAAAACACAACCGAGAATATCATCAACATGATAAACTCCAAACAAGACCAACGAAGAACCACAGTGATAGATAATAAAATCCTCCAAATGACATACAAATCACATACAATGGATCTCAAAGAAACAAACCCGACTATCGAACATACCTCTCTGGCGTATGAACAACCAGTCGCAAACCGTCGAACATACCCAATCATACATGGAGTATGAACGACCAATAATTATGGCTTAAGATGGACGTCACAGTACGCCGGATCCGGAAATGTGTCCGTACACAAGCCACCAACAGGTATTGATCGAATACACGTGTGGTCTTGTACCTAATCAATCTCCAAAGTACGTCTTGTGTGCACAGCTCAATGTGAAGGTAATGAACCTACACATGACTATACGTGCCCGAAAATCCTACACATAACCGATCGGCACACAGATATGACTCCGGATATGTCACGATGCAACATGACAACGAAACTCAAGAAAAACACATATCCAATAAGGATGAAAAGAATCACCAAAGTGAACAACAACACACGGACGGATAATGAAAGATAAACATGACCAACAATATCCAAAACAACCATGCTGGGATCACCATCCCCAAAGAATGGTCAACACGATCAACAATCTCAACACAACAGTCATGGAATAATTATCCCTCAACGATCGATCAACACAACCATCAATACCAAACAATGGACCTGGGATCAACATCCCTCGACGAACAGCCAATACGAATGTCATTATACGAAATCTTAACATACAACATATACAACAATTCATCAGAATAATTACCCTCATAACTGAATAATACTTAAATTACCTCAAAGCTGAAGACAATATACTTTCCACGAACAATCATCTTCCCGACAATTTACATTTATAATATCAATGCTATATGAAATATAAATGAAATAAAATCAATACCATTCATTAAATAATATGAACTGAACAAGTATAACTTGCCTCAAAAACCGATACGCCAACAAGTGAATTCGGGTACACAAGTACTCCAACTTGGTAGTTCTTCAATCAGGACCTAAACAATATCAATCTATCCAAATATCAATAAACATGAAATCAGTATCCTCGAATATATCAATACCCAATTCAAACAACAATATCCGAATTACTACGACCAATTAACAAGAATCATTCCACGATTTATTCAACATACACTTCTTTCAAAATTTCCCACAATTTTTCAAAACCATATATCAATTCAATAAATCGAATATACAAAGTTAACTAAAATATTCCAGTCAATATCTCTCTCAAATCTTTAACCAAACACCTTGAAGGCAAAATTCAAAGGTATATTAGAATCATCAATTAATAAACACCAACCACATCAAGAACACGAAGAACGCCATCACAACCATATATATCCTTGATCGGTCAAAAACTTATCCTAAAAATAGGAGTTCTTGAGTCGCTCGCAAATATATACGAGGTAGAAGTAGTTTGTGGTAAGTTCTACCAAGGTCTTTTCTCTCGAGGATTGTCCAACAGGGCTTCGTATAATATTTTGTTATAGATTGCGAGAAATAAATACTAAAATATTAAAAAAAGATATTTTTGGGTTTTTAAAAATTAACTAAATTAAAATGCACTATATTTTAAACTAAACTATTTTTAATAAGACTATTTTATATAAGACTATTTTTATTAAGACTATTTATACTAGACTATTTATATTAAGACTATTTTTAACTAGACTATTTATACTAGACTATTTATATTAAGACTATTTATACTAGACTATTTTTAACTAGACTATTTTTTTGTAGACTATTTATACTAGACTATTTATATTAAGACTATTTATACTAGACTATTTATATTAGACTATTTTTAACTAGTGAAAATAAATAGAATTAAAATGAGTTGGGAATTTATAAAATCTAGGGGATTACGGGTTCATTAAATTAGGTTTTTAATTAAGTATCGGAATTGATTTATACGGATATAAAAGAAAAAATGAATGTTTATCGAGTAATCAACTTTTCACCTCCGTACTTTCGTAATCAAAGATGTCTTAATCACTGTCACTTTTTTAAGATGTTGATAACAAGATTAACACTTGATAGATTGAAAAGATGTGTTTCCAATACACTTAACAATCAATCAAGGAGGTTTCACTAGTAGAAATAGGATATGATCAATCTCTATTTAAACCAATTAGTCCTTTCATTTCTCTAACTTGACTATTTTTAGGATAAACGATCGTTCATCGAGTAATCAACTTTTCACCTCCGTACTTCCGTAATCAAAGATGTCTTAACCACTTTCGCAATCTTAAAATGTTGATAACAAGATTAACATTTGATAGATTGAAAAGATATGTTTCCAATTCACTCAACAATCAATCAAGAAGGTTTCATTAGTAAAAATAGGATATGATCAATCTCTATTTAAACCAATTAGTCCTAAAAATAGTTTAAAGCAATCAAATACTCAATATATAACCTAATAGAAATCCCCCTTCCCCTAGGAAGAAAGATTAGCTACTCATTGGTTTATACATACTAAAATTATAATAGAAATAATTGATATATATAATATATATATATATAGAAACTTTTAATTACTAGAACTTAATGACAATAGATAAAACTTACTTGAATATGATGAATCAAAGTGCAAGAAACAAACTTCAAAATATAACTTCAAACTTGTTTAAAGCTTACAAAAATTGAAAGTAAAATACTAAGTGCTTATTGATCAAGCACTTTTCAATTACAAACTAAATGAAAGAAAAACTTCAAACCAAAAATAAAATACAAACTAAAATTGAAAGTTCTAAGGAAAATATATTGCTAAAAAAAAGAAGTATTTCTTAGCAAGAAGATGGGTTTGAGAATTGGTAATTGGTATTGGTGAAGATGTCCTTTTATAGGTGATTTTCAAGAATACAATTGATTATTTAATTCAAAATATCTATTGTAATATCATTTTTTTAATTCTTTGTTCACACTTCACCCATGTCTTTGAATTTTCAGATTTTTGATTAAAAAAATATCTTGTGGTTGAGTTCACAAGTTGGTCAAAAGTGGACTATTCTTGCATGGCATCTGCTGAGAAACGGCGATGAAAAACGGCCCAGTTTGCCCCGTGTTGTGCGCCGTTTTGTGGTGACTCGGTCTCTTCCGGAATACGCGCGAGGACACGGCGCTAAATGCCGGCCGTGTGTGAAATGGCCCAAGACACGGCCCTTGTTGCGCCGTATGTGAAACGGCCTATATAACACGGTCCTTTTTGCGCCGTGTTGTATGGTCGTTTTGCCTTGAAAAATTCCCGTCGTTAGATTTGATCTTGTTTTCCGTCCTTTTTGATGCTTCATGTCAGTAATCTGTAAAATAACCATTTTTAGCTCATGTTTGGATATATCTGTAAAATATATATTTTTAATCACAAATCAGTACAATTATGCCCGGAAAAATGAATATTTTGTATATGAATTTTAGATCAATTATGCACTAATCAATCCTTCATCGTTATATGATTCTAGCCATCGATACGAACTAAACAACCCCAATATACCAAGACATCTTCAAACATTCAAAAATATGGAAATTCAAACCAATTACCTCAATCCATCAAAAGAATCAAGAATGATGTTAGAATCCTTGTTCCAAACTTTTCTAGATGTAAACACTTTATAAACCAACTCAAAATCTGAGTTTTAGGGGTTAAAGATCGAGTTTGGGTGCT
The DNA here is from genome assembly GCA_033398695.1 of Orobanche coerulescens. Lineage (NCBI taxonomy): Eukaryota > Viridiplantae > Streptophyta > Magnoliopsida > Lamiales > Orobanchaceae > Orobanche > Orobanche coerulescens. The sequence goes on from CM065807.1 coordinate 158,826,517, forward strand.
TTGGGCTGAAAGGGGATCAGGTAGGAAGGGTTGGGAAGTGAAATTCCCGATTTTTGAACATATTTATATGTCCAGGCATGTTAACGTACGTAACTTAACTCATAACGTACGTAATATGTTCTCCAAATACAAACATTATAGGTTTTGTATTCTGGTCATAAATCACTCATCTGGACTCCGATTAACTCACCATTTGTACCATTAGAAAGATAACTTGATGCTCTATTGTACTGTTAGGTTTCAGAATTTTTGAAGTTTTGAAGAATCTATGGTAAATTTTCAAATTCGAACCTTATACACAAGACTTTCCAAAAAATGTCCAAATCTTATTTCCTCTAACACTTCAACATATAATCATCTTAATCATGTAATATACACCAAGAACTTATTCAAGAATATGAGTTAATCCATAACTACGTTCAATTAATATTACTTTGTTCATATTCATCAAAACAACTTAATCCAATATGTGTTTTAACATCTAAACCACCATCTTAACTCATAGTCCAACATATATCAACATATCACATTTTCTCAACGCGAACTCCATGAAAACCCAATAATATTAACAATACTTCCATAATCTATTATCATATGAGGAAAACATCAACAACAACATCAAGAATCCGAAGGTAAAGGGAGGGATAAACCAACATACCTCTTGAAGATGAACAACACAATCGAACACCACAAGAATCAACAATAACTCCATATCTCAAGCTCCAAATACTTGTCCTCAAGCTTATAATCGATTTAGAAGAGCCAACATCGGCCTCAGATGGTTGACGGGCGAAAAAACAAAGTGAAACTTCTCAAAATGCCAAGTGACGGAGGTCTCACATATATATAAAATTCATACATTACGTACGCTACACGAACACCCTAGCGTACTGTAACACCCCCAATCCACTCAGGGATATTACACGCCGTAGACCCTCTCCTCGAGGATCTACCAGGCTGGTAACAACATTTAACATCTCGACAATGCCTTCAAGGCTAAATGACTCAGTAGACCGATTTGGTCTTTCCACAAATAAATACAACTCAAATACAACTCATGCCCACGCAGGGGACAAAATACAACCACACCGCATAACGGAACAATATAGCAATGAAAATAAAGTACAACTGAACCAACACATGATGTACGGTTCCTCATGTGATTAGTATCGATCATCTTTCATCATCCTTCGTGCCGACCCTGTGTTATGCTCCAAAACCTGAATGCAAAAACAGACATCCACCCCCCGAATACTCGGGGGTTAGCAAAACTCCACTGTTTTGCTAGTGCAAGAACAAAGTGCAAATACGAGCCATACAATTCACATTCCACGAATAACAATAACCGAGGATCCTCAAAGATCCAAACGAAACGAAAAGTACTTCCCGAGGCAAGGGTTTGAGAAAACATTTCAAAATCGAAATATCATAAATCAATGGAAGTAATTTATAAAACGGTTTAGAACGCCATCGAGAGTTTTAATAGAAAACAATTTAGGATTATCAAATCCTACTTTTCAAAATCCAAAAGAAAAAAGGGGTCACCGCCCCAAAGGTTTACCTTCCGAAAAAAGGACATTTACCAAACCGTTGGGATTTTAGCCCCAAATCCGTAAAACGACTTTTATAAAACCATTGGGATTTTAGCCCCAAATCTTAGCAACTCACAGTACACAAGAACGATCACAAGGTCTGTATCCCAACATCAAAATCCACAAATAAAGGATTTAAATCAAACAACAAAATACTCCAGTGCCATCCTAGCCAAGTAAGCCAAACGAACACTTACCTCTTACACACTTAGTCAATGCATGCAATCATGAAAACCGTTCAAAAGCACTCATTTCCGGAAATGCCAATGATCAAACCACATTTGTAAAAATGCACCACAATTAACCGCGGACCCACAGCTTCGTGGATCCCTGCCGAGACCCCGTCGGATCTAACCCATAGTGGTTAAAAGCAAGCTCGCGGTCCCACAGCTTCGTGGAACCCTACCGAGACCCCGTCGAGTCTAACCCGTAGTGAGCATACACACACACACGTTACTCATGCAATACTAATATGCTAAGAATGTAAGTTCATTAAGAATACTCACTAGAGATGGCCATTAACTCGACACCATTACCGAACTCTTCAAAAATACAATAACAAGATTAAATACGGAATACACGATTCCATAACTTAAACAATAGGAGTAATCATAAAATTCTTCAACGTTCGAAATAACCAAATCATAATCAATTCTCAAAACACCGTTCACAAATCACACTCGTTTTGAAAGAAAGCCTTTAACGAGGCCAAACCGAAATCCTTTGAAACTTCATTTCAAATAACCAAACAAACACATCAAGACGACCACCGATCATCATATCCATAAAACGAGAAAAGTATGGGCAAGGTACTTGCCTCAAATAAGAACAACGCGGAGAATCGACCGAAGTAGGTTGGCCCGAACCGACTACGAACCCGCCGACTCCACCGAACGCCAACTCACGTTCATAAACTACGAAGGACAAATAATAACAATGAAATGAATTCCATAACACGACTCAAAGCCGTTGAATTCAAAGAACGAATGACGAAAGTTCACGGATTTCCCCCAAAACGGCCAAGAACACGATTCGTTCCGTCAAACCACGAAAACGGAATTCCAAGTTGAAATATGGATATACAATCCATAGAATATGTTTAACAACATCATTTAACCATAATCGATCCATCGAAAATGGATGAAAACGAGATCGGGACAAATCCCCAAAAAGTCAATTCAAGGAAATCAAGAAATATACTTGATTCGATGAAGAACAATGGATTAAATGATGTTAAACACAAGAATACTACCAAGATTAATCATACCCATCATGAATTAATCAACAACACGGAACGAATCGATTTAAATGCAAAAATCCCCAAATTCACGAAATTAGGGTTCTAAGGAAGATTACCTTGATTCACTGGATCAAAGGTTGATAACAGACGATCGATTGATGTTATGAACTCAAGGACTTCATGGATTTGTTGTTAAACAACATGGCTTCGTCACCGATGATTACCCTCTCGCTGACGGAGAAGGAAGGAAGTGTAAAATGAAGTGAAATGTGACTGCCACCACATTTATATCGGGCCAGATTAGCGTGCGCTAGCCTTTCCGGACTAGCGTGCGCTATCGGCCAGATCGGCCGAGTACCTCGGCCAGGCCCACACGACCGGCATCACCGACCAACCTGACCAACCTACGACCCGACTCCCGCTAGCGTGCGCTACGGCGGAAGCTTCGCGCTTAGCCGCATCGATTGCCCAGCACTCCTGATCGATTGCCGGCCAGTAACGTCGCTAGCCGGCCGGCAACAGGCGCTACGCTGCGCCGACTAGCGCGCTACGCTCGGCGTAGCGTGCGCTACCCGCCGATCGGCCGAGTCGAGAACCTCGAAACCCCACCGCCTGTGCCCGATGGCGTCGTTAGGCGCCAGAAGCGTCGCTACACTGCCGGTTAAGCGCGCGAGCCTTCCGGCCAGAAGCGTGCGCTACGCGGTTCTGCCGCACCGTCCGGCCGGTGCCCTGCAATCGTCCGGCCCCGCCACCGTCGGCGATCCGCAACCGTCAGGGCCCGACGACCCGATTTCCGAAATCGCACGGAACGAACACGACGAAAAGTTCACGGACGACATAAACGACTCGAAATGAAAACGTAATACCATAATTAGTCATACGCGACCAAGAAACGGGTCGAGACAACCATTACAGATACGGATACCCGTAACTTTCAAGAAATTACAAAATGGCCCAAAACGCCCGGAAATCACGATACGTGATCGAATAACCAAACCGAAGTTCACAACACGTCTAACAAAGTTAAACGGACTTATGGGAAACTCGAAACAGCAGTTTCGAACGAGATTCGCAAGAATCGAACTCAAGCGCGGAAAAGTCGCTAAAAAGCACGGAACTCAACAAAACGACACCGAAACGAACTCGGATGTCAAAAAGTGTAGAATTAATCATTCTCAGAATGACGAAACGGACATGAGAGAGTCGTCAAAACGGACTCCGACCGAAAAAAGAAATTTACCAAAAATCGAAAATTGCGGATATTACATTCTACCCTCCTTAAAAGAAGTTTCGTCCCGAAACTTAAAACAAGTAGGGAGAAGGAATATTCCGCCAAGGAAAACTCATCGAGATACACAAGAATGCGTAACTAATGCCCAACGGCGAAACGTTACAAACAACGCAATGGAATATACGGCGTGAAAACACGCTCCACGGCGACTAACACAACGTCGCCGTTAGCGATATAATAAAACCAACAAACGACAAGCGTCGTCAAACGGATAATATAGCCAAGTCAATTATCCGACAATCACAAAACACAACGAACGAAAACCAATATGATTGACCAACCCAACGGTACATCAATCAAAACGCGAGTCAACCGCTGAACAAGCACGGAATCCCACCGCCTAAGGGCTGGAAGATCGAAAACGAAACTAATTTCCCGAACTGAAGGGAATTACGAAGGAGCCTGAATGTTCACCAATCACGGAACGAGGTCAATAAAAACCGAACAATCAAACGATCAAACCACAATGATCGAGTCAACAAAAATCGAAGAATCATGTTCGAATCACGAAGAACAATAAAATTCAAACAACAACTCCAAGGTTCACATCTCGACTCGAGACAATATATGATCCGGTGAAAACAACAAGATGTGCATTCACATAAGATCCACAGAAAAGGGAATAGCAATTAAAAAGTCACAACGACAAACGAGTTATTCCGAAACAATACCACACTCGTTCGATAGACAAAACAAGGGGTAGGACAAGCTCAGAAATGTCAACGAACATAATGAGTCGACAGAGTCGGAAACACAAGAGTTCCAAATCCGATCCACTTCGAATAAAAGAACTAGTAGAACCAGATGATGTCACTCCCAAACAAGGTTCACAAGAATCGAAATGAACCCGAAAAAGTAACATCGATAACCAGATCGACCCACAACAAGATCACAGCTCGTTCGGACGATGAAATCGAAATATAGAACAAGTTCATAAAGTGCCAATGAACATGAGCGAATCGATAGATTGGAGAAAGAGAAAATACAGAAGTCAAAATAGTACGGGCATTACCTCCGACCTCGTCCACGAAATTCACAAAAACGGGAGCAAGGTAACAAGACATTAAACAATCGACACATAACGGAACCATCACCGATGCACACGGTCATACCAAACCAAGCTCTAACAGCTCGCACATACGCGACAACACAGAAATCACCACGAGGCGACAACATTCAACACCAACATCCAGCCTCTTCACAGGGGGCTAGCACAACCAATGTGTGGAAAGCGACTCAACGCTCACACCGCCAATTCGATCATACTCGGGAGAAAGTATCAAAATGACAACGCGAACATCATACATTCATACCCAGCCCTCAAACGGGAATGGATATGTTTTAAAAACGAAAACCTCATTTTGAAAATAATTTGAAGAAAACCGATACATCTTGAGTATCACCTATCAAAAAAGTACAAACGTGAAACATCGTTATCGAGACATTGGAGAACCATTTCGCATTTGATAAGAATGAAGATACTTTCTCTTAATGAAAACTTTCAAAATATTCGACCCTCGGGTCTAAATAAAAGTGTTTCTAAAATATTGAAAATATCTCAAAGCATTTTGGTCCTCGAGGTAGAAAATTTTTGAAATATATTGTGGCACCTAGGATGTACCACAAGAAAATAACTCATTTGAAAAGTATGTCTCGAAATTTATTTTTCTAAGATACTCAAGGTTTTCAAAAATTCAATAGGCCAGAATGCCCAAAACTCACACATATCGACGTTCACTAAAACAACTCCTAGCACACGCATCAAAACGTTTAAAATCAAGACAATATATGTCTTTAAACGGGAATAAACGATAAAATACCACGTTCGTAACAAAACCACCGATAAAATACTCTCCCGATCGCTAGTGAACAAGTCGAACGCGTATAAGCATAAAGCTTCCACAATAGAACTTGTAAACGTGCAAATCGATTCGAAAATCATCAAAAACGAACAAAAACAACAATAAAAGACATCACAAGCGATTTACACTCCTCGTATAAATCAAATACGAGAGTCGACTAAATACATATCGTGAAATCAAAATTCACATAAGGATTCCACCACTTAACAAATAATCATAAAAATAGCTCGTGTCACACGAGGCACAACACAAAGAAGGGAGACTTACTTCCACAGGTCGCACGAAGATGATGATCGCCCCACGATACTAATCACGACGAACAAACTCAAACGACGCGTCGCGACATGACTCAGTCAGATAAAATCCGACGAAACAAGACTCAAACAACACGACTTGACCCGACCGCCTAGGTTTTCCTCAACCTAAGCTCCGATACCATTTATGTAACACCCCCAATCCACTCAGGGATATTACACGCCGTAGACCCTATCCTCGAGGATCTACCAGGCTGGTAACAACATTTAACATCTCGACAATGCCTTCAAGGCTAAATGACTCAGTAGACCGATTTGGTCTTTCCACAAATACATACAACTCAAATACAACTCATGCCCACGCAGGGGACAAAATACAACCACACCCGTACAACGGGAACAATATAGCAGCGGAAAATAAAGTACAACTGAACCAACACACGATGTACGGTTCCTCATGTGATTAGTATCGATCATCTTTCATCATCCTTCGTGCCGACCCTGTGTTATGCTCCAAAACCTGAATGCAAAAACAGACATCCACCCCCCGAATACTCGGGGGTTAGCAAAACTCCACTATTTTGCTAGTGCAAGAACAAAGTGCAAATACGAGCCATACAATTCACATTCCACGAATAACAATAACCGAGGATCCTCAAAGATCCAAACGAAACGAAAAGTACTTCCCGAGGCAAGGGTTTGAGAAAACATTTCAAAATCGAAATATCATAAATCAATGGAAGTAATTTATAAAACGGTTTAGAACGCCATCGAGAGTTTTAATAGAAAACAATTTAGGATTATCAAATCCTACTTTTCAAAATCCAAAAGAAAAAAGGGGTCACCGCCCCAAAGGTTTACCTTCCGAAAAAATGACATTTACCAAACCGTTGGGATTTTAGCCCCAAATCCGTAAAACGAATTTTATAAAACCATTGGGATTTTAGCCCCAAATCTTAGCAACTCACAGTACACAAGAACGATCACAAGGTCTGTATCCCAACATCAAAATCCACAAATAAAGGATTTAAATCAAACAACAAAATACTCCAGTGCCATCCTAGCCAAGTAAGCCAAACGAACACTTACCTCTTACACACTTAGTCAATGCATGCAATCATGAAAACCGTTCAAAAGCACTCATTTCCGGAAATGCCAATGATCAAACCACATTTGTAAAAATGCACCACAATTAACCGCGGACCCACAGCTTCGTGGATCCCTGCCGAGACCCCGTCGGATCTAACCCACAGTGGTTAAAAGCAAGCTCGCGGTCCCACAGCTTCGTGGAACCCTACCGAGACCCCGTCGAGTCTAACCCGTAGTGAGCATACACACACACACAATTTCTCATACAAAACTACTATGTTAAGATTGTAAGTTCATAAGGATACTTGCTAGAGATGGCCATTAACTCGACACCATTACCAAACTCTTCAAAAATACAATAACAAGATTAAATACGGAATACACGTTTCCATAACTTATACAATAGGAGTATCATCATAAAATCCTTCAACGTTCGAAATAACCAAATCATAATCAATTCTCAAAACACCGTTCACAAATCACACTCGTTTTGAAAGAAAGCCTTTAACGAGGCCAAACCGAAATCCTTTGAAACTTCATTTCAAATAACCAAACAAACACATCAAGACGACCACCGATCATCATATCCATAAAACGAGAAAAGTATGGGCAAGGTACTTGCCTCGAATAAGAACAACGCGGAGAATCGACCGAAGTAGGTTGGCCCGAACCGACTACGAACCCGCCGACTCCACCGAACGCCAACTCACGTTCATAAACTACGAAGGACAAATAATAACAATGAAATGAATTCCATAACACGACTCAAAGCCGTTGAATTCAAAGAACGAATGACGAAAGTTCACGGATTTCCCCCAAAACGGCCAAGAACACGACTCGTTCCGTCAAACCACGAAAACGGAATTCCAAGTTGAAATATGGATATACAATCCATAGAATATGTTTAACAACATCATTTAACCATAATCGATCCATCGAAAATGGATGAAAAACGAGATCGGGGACAAATCCCCCAAAAAGTCAATTCGAAGGAAATCAAGAAATATACTTCGATTCGATGAAGAACAATGGATTAAATGATGTTAAACACAAGAATACTACCAAGATTAATCATACCCATCATGAATTAATCAAAAACACGGAACGAATCGGACGAAAATGCAAAAATCCCCAAATTCACGAAATTAGGGTTCTAAGGAAGATTACCTTGATTCGCTGGATCAAAGGTTGATAACGGACGATCGGTTGATGTTATGAACTCAAGGACTTCATGGATTTGTTGTTAAACAACATGGCTTCGTCACCCATGAATCCCCACTCGCGGACGGAGAAGGAAGGAAGTGAAAAATGAAGTGAAATGTGACTGCTCAGCCACATTTATACTGGGCCAGACTAGCGTGCGCTAGCCTTCCCGGACTAGCGTGCGCTATCGGCTGGTATCGGCCGAGTACCCTCGGCCAGGGCCCACACGACCCGGCATCACCGACCAACCCTGCCGACCAACCTGTCGACCCGACTCCCGCTAGCGTGCGCTACGGCCGGAAGCCTGCGCGCGCTAGCCGACATTGGCCCAGCACTGGATCGAATCGCCCGGCCAGGTAACGTACGCTAGCCGGCCGACAGCGTGCGCTACGCCTGCCGACTAGCGCGCGCTACGCTCGGTGTAGCGTGCGCTACCTGCCGATCCTGACCGAGTCCAGAACCTCAGAAACCCCACTGCCCAGGCCCGATAGCGTGCGTTAGGCCAGCCGGTAGCGTGCGCTACACCTGCCGGTTAGCGCGCGCAGCCTTCCGGCCGTAGCGTGCGCTACGCCGGTTCCTGCCGCACCCGTCCGGCCGGTGCCCGCAATCGTCCGGCCAGTCCCGCTACCGTCCGGCCAGTCCCGCAACCGTAAGGGCCCGATGACCCGATTTCCGAAATCGCACGGAACGAACACGACGAAAAGTTCACGGACGACATAAACGACTCGAAATGAAAACGTAATACCATAATTAGTCATACGCGACCAAGAAACGGGTCGAGACAACCATTACAGATACGGATACCCGTAACTTTCAAGAAATTACAAAATGGCCCAAAACGCCCGGAAATCACGATACGTGATCGAATAACCAAACCGAAGTTCACAACACGTCTAACAAAGTTAAACGGACTTACGGGAAACTCGAAACAGCAGTTTCGAACGAGATTCGCAAGAATCGAACTCAAGCGCGGAAAAAGTCGCTAAAAAGCACGGAACTCAACAAAACGACACCGAAACGAACTCGGATGTCAAAAAGTGTAGAATTAATCATTCTCAGAATGACGAAACGGACATGAGCGAGTCGTCAAAACGGACTCCGACCGAAAAAAGAAATTTACCGAAAATCGAAAATTGCGGATATTACACGTACGTAACAACCATTACGTACGTTATCCGACCTTGATAGCGTATACAACAACAGTGCAGAGGCTACTGCCTCATTCCGTTCCATGACTTACGTACGTAAGGCTTATACCATAGTGCACGTAATACAGACGCTGACTTGCTACAGGACACACCCTTAACGTACGTAATCTCACAACAGTAATGTATATAAGCCATACTCCAGAAGCTACGGTTCTTATCAACATATACTCTTACGTACGTAACACAATAGGTATGACGTACATAATCTTCATGCTCAAATAACGTACATAACATCATCAACATAACGTACGTTAAGCCCTTCGTTGACTCTCCTGTCCACATCTGCCCCAAAAGTTGCCGACACCGGGCCCACTCATCGATCATAGCTCGGATCCTGTCTGATTCTTCTCATATCGTACGTAATGTGTTACACTTGTATCTTAACGTACGTAAGCTTCTCTACTTAACATACGTTATGGCTTCTATACTTAGCCATTTACATCTGCTCATGCCTGTTACCGTATACGCATACTCATCCCAATAATATTCTCATACGATAAACCTGATATCAAAATTAAGACAACCTAATACACGGTATTCTAAAATATGATTGTCGACCAATTACGTCAATTGTACCAATACAACTGTCTCAGTTCTCAATTTATTTTATCCATACTGTATAGACACCATGCTATCCAATATATCTCAGATAAAATAATGCGAAAAAATTATACTGAAATTCCAGGATATTACAAATATAATAGTTGAGTAGCACGAGAGTTGATGTGCGTGTTTCTCCAATCATCGTCATTATATTCATCGAATTTTTTTAATGACCCGTCTTCTTTCTTGGCAAGTTTAGGACCAAGAACAATGACCTTCCATATCTTGATGTCATAAGCTTGGACGAAGATAGCCATCTTTTTTTTCCATGTCATAAAGTTAGAGCCATCGAAGAAAGGTGGACGGTTGACAGCATCACCTTCAGTTTGAGCTAGGAGAGTCATTTGCGGATATTTTTCTCTTAGGTGGTTAAACCAATAAAAAAGAGACCTGCTCCGCTAGCAACTGAAGAGTGAATAATTCCACTAGAAGGGGGATTGAATAATGGAGTTAATAAAATCTGTATTTTCTTCGGTAATGATAAACAAAAATACTAAAGTAAGAGACATGAAGATTTATAGAGGTTCAGCAAATCGCTTACGTCCTCTCTGCGTTTCTTTTTCTATTGGCTTAAGAAAAATCACACTCAACTTTGCCTCGTCTTCTATAGGTCTGGGCACAACTGTTACACAGCTTGACTTTGATTGGTCCAAGCACAATCAACACTCAGTAATAATTTTCTCTCTAGTATTCTATTGGAACTAGATAATCCTCACTTACGATTGTCAGAATTTAATCCTAGCAATAACTGATCAATGATCCTAATAACACCGGACTAAAAACTCTTTATTCTTTCTCTCAAGCTCGTGAAGGAGTGCTGCAACACTCAAACACACCGATCAAAGAAGATACAAAGTATAAGAGATAATACAATATATGAACAACACTCGTATCTTTCTTGTCACAACTAGATAGCGAATAGATAGAAAAATAATAAGAGCTCAGTTGTAGAGCTCAGTTGTATATGCTTGCCTGAAGTTGTGTGTTTTTTCCATACCAAATGGTTTGGTATTTATACGCCTTGAAGCTTTTTTATCCGTTACTGAATGGTGATATTAGCGTGCGCTAAGACTTCTTTTAATGTGCGCTATCTTCAGTCTAATATGGCAGTTGTGTTGAATCCTTCCAACGATAACAATTTGAACTTTATCGAGCGTTAGTGTACTCTTTAGAACGAGTCCACATTAGATTTCCGGATCTTCGACAATACGGGTGATTTACGCGGTCCAAAAGTAGTGCAATGGTCATTTGAACAACGGTAAGAATTTGACTTTAGCGTGTGCTTTGTATATCAGTTAGCGTGCGCTAATTGTTAGTGAATCAACTTGCCAATTCTTCATTTAGCGTGCACTATTTTCATGCCGCAGCGAGCGTTATTCATTTCCCTGAAGTACTTGACCGCGCTGTCGAGACGCGACAAAATTAAATATTTATAAAAAGTCCTTGACTCACTTATACTAAATAGTAGTACTGGTAAGTAAGGGTCGAACCCACGTGGAACAGTTGAATTAATTAAACTTATTGAGTTGAATATTTTTGGGAAATAAAAATAGTAATACTAAATAAATAATAGTACTAAAATAATAATACTAAATATACTAAAAAAGGGGGGTTGGATGATTTAAAGTGAACAAGATAAATTAAAATAACAAGTAGACAAATAAAAAGAAGTGAAATTTGAGTAAGGAAAAACAATTGAGATTAATATCCAGTTCCCAGTTCCGTTACCCCCTATTCTAATTGAATTTATGAATTAATGCAACACTTTATCTTTCCTTAATTCCTCGTGAACTCCTACTCCGAAGTCAACAATAAGCTTTGTTAACTCTAATCGTTTCTTAAGTTTATTTAATCAAAACACGCTCTTCAATTAAACCTATCTAGACGAAGGATTCAAAACAAGCTCTTCAAATCTTGTTCGTTAGATGCATTAGGAACCAAAACGATGGAAATAGACAAGATATTAAGTTCACAAGCTCGACCCAATGAATCTTGATTTTGTGTTACCCAACTGATAAAAATCAATTGTTGCTACTTGCGATTTAGAATTATAATGATCACGTATTATAACCCTAGATCTAGCAAAAGATATAAAAACCCCGTTTAGGTTGATCAGACCAATTACAGTAAATTATAAAAATAAATCTACTCAATAATACAAAGATAATTCATAGGAAATAAGTCAAGAATATGCTATGAAATTAAAACATAAATATTATAGATACGAGTTCAAACTTTCTTAAGAATTTGAAAAGATAAATTCGCCGGGCATGATGGCTAAATGAAACATAGAATTATTATAGAGTGAAGAATTAAAACCAGAAAATTCTAACTCTATCTCCTACTCCTTGGCCAAAAACTCTTCCTAATTGCTTGTGCCCCCTTTTTTATTTCTGCCCCGGGAGCCGCGCCTTCTTCCTTGAGAATTGTTGGTGCTGGCCTCCTTTCTTTTCCGAGAAATGCTACACATACACATATTCCTACACACATTCCTACACACTAACATCTCATCCATTTGTTTATTGTGGGATCCATTTATTTATTGTGGGTCCCACAATAAATGAATGGATGAGATGTTAAGTGTGTATGAATGTGTGTATATGTAGCATTGTTCTTCTTTTCCTCCTTGTTGTGCCGTAAGATGATGATGGGTTGTATTAATATATAGGAGAAACTATATTTATTATCCTAACGTATGGACCTTTTTATGTCCGTATTTTAATTTAAGTATAGTTGCAAATTGATATATAATGTATTCAAAATTTTAATATTCGTGTCCTAATGACGGAATCCGGCCAATTTGCCTATGTGGCACACCGGAAATTTGATGTGGCTTGATTACATCATTTTAATAAAATAAAATTGGCCACATCAGCTCCAAATCATCAGTTATCACTTAAAAAAAATTAAAAAATTAAAACTTATAAAATAAAATTTAAAAAGTAAAATTATAAAATACAATTGTAAAATAAAATTATAAAATCAAAAAAATATTAAAAATTATAAAACTTTTAAATATGGTCAATTACAATTTTATAATTTTATAATTTTGTAAAATTAAAATTATAAATTAAAACTGTAAACTAAAATTATAAAATTAAAAAATTATAACAAATTATAAATATTATAAATGTGGTCAATTTTAATTTATAATTTTATAATTTTTTAATATTTTAAAAAGTATAAAATAATTATAAAATTGTAAAAAATTAAAAAAAATTAAAAAATTGTAAAAGTATAAAATGAAATTGTAAAATTATATAAAATAAAATTTTAAAATAAAATTATAAAATTTAAAAATAAAAAATTATAAAAAATTATAAAAATTATAAACGTGGTTAATTTTATTTTATTAAAATAAAATTAGAAAATAAGTTTTAAAATAAAATAAAAAAAATTAAAAAAATTATAAAAAATTATAATTTTATAATTTTCTAATTTTTTTGAATTGATATCTGATGATTTGGAGCTGATTTGGTCAATTTTATTTTATTAAAATGATCTAATCAAGTTAATAAAAAATTAAAAATGTATAAAATAAAATTGACCACATTTATGATAATTATAATTTTTTAATTTTATAATTTTAGTTTACAGCTTTATTTTATAATTTTAATTTTAAAAAAATTATAAAATTATAAAATTTTAATTGACCACATTTAAATTTTTTATAATTTTTAATATTTTTTTAATTTTATAATTTTATTTTACAATTGTATTTTATAATTTCTTTTTCAATTTTATCTTATAATTTTTTTAATTTTTTATTTTTTTAAGTGATAACTGATGATTTGGAGCTGATGTGGCCAATTTTATTTTATTAAAATGATGTAATTAAGCCATGTCAAATTCCCGGTGTTCCACATTGGTAAATTGGCTGGACTCCGGTCATTAGGACACGGACATTAAAATTTTGAATACGTTATATATCAATTTGCAACTATGCTTAAGTTAGGATACGGACGTAAAAAGGTCCATATGTTAGGACAATAAATGTAGTTTTCCCTAATATATATTAATGCCGTGAGAGATTTCCCTCTGTCTTGGAAGCCATTGTCCTATTTATAAGTCCATAGTTTTCATCTTCTAAGGATATTTCGGCCGACTCTCCTTAGTAATTTTAATTCGGCCCAGCTCTTCTTCCTTGGATTGGATTTATTTTGTTAGCCCGATAATTATTCTGGCTCCGAAAATATAACAATTCCCTAAATTAATGAATAAATTTCACTAGTGAATTAAATTTCCTTCATAATTCAAATAGGTAGAAAACCATCAAGTTGTGCTAAATTAAATATAATATAATTATGCTTTTAGCACATATAATTTTACAATATTTTCTACCAATCAAATCTCCCCAAACTTAAACTAATGCTTGTCCTAAAGCATCAAAATATCGAAAGATTTGAAAAATACAAAAAAAATCGCCCTAGAATACACTCGATAAAACTTTAAATTCCATTCACCGACCCAAATTTCTTCCAAGTAATTGCTTAAAATAAAAGTTCTTCTCTCCAAATTTAAAACATTGCTTGTCCTCAAGCAATTTAGAATGGGTTGGATTGTACAAAAGTAGGAATATGATTTGCATGCCCTGAACTATTCAGTCTTCGTTAACTCAACCACTGGTGTAATAATCGCCTCTTCTGCGTAATTAAGAACACGCTTTGTGTAGGCAATTCATGAAAATTATATAGAATTGACACGCATAAAAAAATACAACCCTTTTAAATAGTTCCACGAAGAGAAGAATTGTTAGAAAATTCACAGCTTATGATAAATACTTTTGTCATCTCCCCAAACTTATTATTCCAATTGGCTGTTTATTGATAGTAACTTACGTGAACACACCATCCAAAAGCTTCATCGTATTTCGGAGGTGATAGCTTTCACACCGTTATTTGCTAACAGGTAGCTCTTTTCACCAATATATTCCCCCCACTCCCTTTTTTTAGGTGATACTTTCACACCGTTATTTGCTAACATGTAGCTCTTTCCACCAATACTTTTTCATGTGAGACGGCAGCTACGCACCAACAATGGGTTAGTCCTTTATTTATTTCTGTTACTTTTTTCACAATATATTAGAACCCTCAAAATTGGGCAACTGGTGCTTCTCAACACCTCTCCCTTTTTTTCAACTAGCCTCCATGCATGCAGTAAGCCAAAAAAATTGCAACGACCAATGAAATTTTAAGAAAAGAGTATAATGACCAAGTACTCATCACAAGTGAAATTCTAATGATAATCTTCCTTTTTGGCTTTTCTAACAGTGTTGCAATTTGCATGTTTCTAATTCATAGAAATATCCCATTGAAAGCTAACACAAAACCAAACAATTTTCAAAGAAAGGTGAAACTACGGACCACATATTGAGTTAATTCCAATCAGTATTCGAAACGAGCAAATGATACTAAATACCATTATGCTTTTCACCCACTATTCTCAATTAACTAAAGGACAATTATTATAAATCAAAGTTCGGCGAAACACAATTATAGCGGCAACATGAGAAACATCAAAAACATCATCAAAATAAAACGCAAATCAAGTATGTAAAAAAAAGGAAAGAGTGCATCGGGCTAGTGTGGTCGGGACTCAATTAGGGCGGTCAATCGAGCCACTTTCTCCTCGAGCTTGCAGTGTCCTCTCTCAAGGTCCTCAATCCGGCGTCTTAGCTCTAGCTCAACACTGGAACTCGCCTCGGCTCGTGGTGCAAGGTTTGGTACTGGGTTTGTGGAGTGAGGGGCAATCTTGGGTGCGTCATCTTGATATTGGTTTCGCTGATCGGAGCGGTATAGTCGGGATTTGGCAGGGCAATCGACTCTTTTTCCGGGATTTTCCACACAAAGTGCTTACCTGTTTTCTCAAGTATCCCTATTTTGGTAAGAAAAGTCTTATCCAATAGTTCGATCTTTCCACGGGATTCGGGCCCATAAATCAATACCTACGTGTCGAGCTATGCATATTACGGGGCCGCCCATGACAATTGGATTTTTTGTTTCATTTTCTCCTAGCAACAACATAATTAAATCTTCGGCGCAACGGACGCGGGTGCCGGTGATCATATATATCAATTTTAGCTCAAAAATTAGAATCACATTCCGGTTCGTGTAACAGCCGGTCATCGTGCACGCCATGAGGCGCTGAAGGTATCGGATCATTAGATTTCGAATAAAAGTTGCTTTCGTCTTACCGGCAACGAATGGGGTTGCGTTGTGCGAAATTATTCTCCATATATCACCCTCGTTGGGCAGCCCCATGGTGTCGGCATCTTGGGGGAGTCCGAAGGCCTCAATGAACTCGCACTACTACAAAATATGTCTTTTACGACACTCAATTTACATCGGTTTAATGTAAACCGATGTAAAAATAGAAAATGCGTCGATTTTACATCGGTTATCAGCAAAAACCGATGTAAATAAAAAATTTCGGTACTTTTACATCGGTTTCTAAAAACCGATGTAAAATGTTGATGAATTTACATCGGTTGTGCATAAAAACCGATGTAATATTCCCTTTATTTACATCGGTTATTTATAACCGATGTAAAAATTAAGTATAAATTAGTTTTACATCGGTTCAGAAAAACCGATGTAATATTGCCTTATTTTTACATCGGTTTAAAAGTCCCTGATGTAATAATTCATGTATTTCCTTATTCAACATCGGTTGAATGTAACCGATGTAAACAACCTAATTAAATAAAACCTACACCAAACCAGTTTTTTTCCTCCCGATCGTCACCAACCTACAAACCATTTTTCCTAAAATTTTTACTCACCCCCGATCGTCACCAACATAAAACAAACCAGAGTTTTTTCCTCCCACCTCCCGATCGTCACCAACCTCCCCCGAGCGTCTTCTTCCTTGCGAACTCGTTCACGGAAGTGGACTCTTGGTTTTTCCTCTCACTTCTGTTCTCCAAGTCAGTCAATTTCTTTTTTCCGATAGGTGCGACGGCCTCAACTCTACCTTGGAAGGATGGGGAGGCTCTGACTCAATCATTGTGCAGTCGCGCAGAAGAAGAACCACCTATTATTAGGATCGATTCCGGCCTAGAAGTCAAGCTCGGCAGTCCGGTTACAAGGTGGGATTTCTTGATTTTTGTTACTTTTTTATTTCTTTTTTTTCGGTGATAAATGTTGTTAATTTTTGGCTCTTTGTACGGGCTGAATTCGGGCGCTAATGACTTGAAATTTGCAACCGATGGGTAGGCCTTGTTAGGTTAGCTATAGATGTAGTATAAAAATCGATTCATTGAAGTTGAATTGATATTTTTAAGAAAATCGTTAAAATTAGTTAGTCATTGTAGGGTGAAATGTGTGAAAATTGTACTTGATGATGTTTGCTCAAACTCATTTTTGAGCCCCTATTACGAAGCCAAATGTTGTTGGATTGATCGAATTATTGATATGTTTTAGCTTTGATATGTTTTACGTAAACCAAAGCACAACCAAAAAAATAGTATTGTTAAGTTTCGATTCAAGATAAAAAAATAAAAATTAACTTAAATTTCTAATAATGATTGTGAATTAACAAAAATGGCTTACCCATGGTGATCGTGCAATCTTTGTCAAGTAGCATCTGCACATAACCATAAACAAAGTTTTCATCATGTTTTAATATAACTAAAGGTATTATTTCCTTAAAAGAATTAATCAAATGTTTTTTCACCGGAATGTCTTACTCTTGTGTTATATACATTTTACGGTGTTGGGTCATATATGCTAAATGATATTTATTTTATAGTTTCGAATGCAAATTCGTAGTTTTACCCTTTTGTGAATCATTCTGTCTTTATTGTTGTGGCGTGTCAAACCCATGAAGTATATTGTCGTCTCAACAATGTTACAATAAGTTATATATATGTGGTTTAACTCACTCACCTTCGTTGTAGATGCTTTCTTCATATTTCCTCCTCTTCATGTTCTTTGTTGGGTTTTTCCTCTTGTTCATACAGTTTATACGTAAATCGTTGCAAGTGAGAAGGTTTTCATTCGTGTAACTTGCAATGATCGAGTTTGTCTAAGAATTTTTACTATTTAGAGGTGAGTCTTATACTTTTATGTATTTAGATCTCATCACAATAGTGTGTATATATGTACATAAAAACCAATTGCTATTAGATTAAAGCGCACATTAATCAGAAACAAGCGAATAGCAACGCAAGCTCTAAAAATAGTAAATAACAAATTAATCAGTTCTATATAAGTAGAGAGAACTTAGGATCGTCCTAGTTCTAATCATGTGCTTGCTACCATTGTTGTTTCATGAATTTCGTCCACGATGATGATTGGGGCTTGAATGTAGAAGGTACGGATGGTGGGAAAGTGAAAGCGTTTCAATAAACATGGATTGGAGTTTTGAGATGTTCCCACTTCCCAAGTACTTTTCCTTCAAGAGTTAAGTGAAGCATCATACTCTTAACTATATAGTACTACATCATTTCGGTATATATAGTATAATATAGTCAATGCCTTGCTATTTCTTACTACTATAGTTAGCATTAGTAGTCAAGAGGTTTGTTTCCATGATGTGATCCTGTTGTTAGAAAATATTTGAAGGAAACCATTGAGCCATTTTACTACAGTATTGTTTATTTGTACTTTAATATCTCGATTCTTGTATGTATAAAAAGTGTTGCTCTCTAATCTGTAGTAGCATGAAGGTTATTCTTGATATCTGGAGAAGCTTTTGAAGCATGATGTAAATGCATTACTTCATGAATTTGGTTTTCGTGTCACTTCATGGCATGATTAAGCCCTTCCGGTTGCATCACACGAACGCATGCACGAAGCTCGGGTTTGAGTCAAAGTGCCAAAGCCTTGACACATCATCCAATCGCTTTGTATTCGCTTCTTGCATCACCTTGCTTTCTTGTTGCATTGCGTGAACTTGTCATTGATTTCACAAACTCGTATTGATTTCGATGAACTGTGCAAACTCGTATTGATTTCAGCAAACCCGGTATTGATTGCAATAACTTGTCATTGATTTCAAGAAACTGGTATCTCTTCTTGTTTCCAAACTGTATTGATTTGATACCTAATCGTGCAAAAACTTTTTTTTTTAAAGATGATCAGTACCTTGATGAACCGTACTTCGATGAACAGTACCTCTGGAAGAAAAAAAAAGTTGGTCCAGAATTTTTCTCTGATACCAATTGACACGAACCGGGGCTGAATTATTATTAAAATATCAAAAGAACGAAAATAAATAACAAGATAGTGCCTACTTTCTTGTTGTAGGTGACCTCCCAATGTCTAATGGCGACTCCAAATTCTGCATACCCTAAACTGTAACCTTAATGCCCTATAAATAGAGTCCAGAACATTTTACACCAGTTACATAAAGTTACTAAATTGAAAAAAAAAAGACTAACCATATTCCTCATTAAGTCTCATTTTATGCTCCATATTTTATGTTTTGTCTGAACAGGCACATGATGGCTATCCCACCGAGGTCTGATTCTTCCACTAGGACTTGTTCCACTTCACCTACACAGACCTCACTTTTTAAGTTTTATTAGGTAATTCATTGCTTTTGCAATTTATGATAGCAATATTATTTAAGTAAAATTTATTTGGACACATTAGGTTGCTACATAAGTTAAGTATGGACATGGGGAATGATGATGTGAACGGATTTCTTGAGCCCCAGTCTAAAAAAAATCCTGGAATTGTAAGGGTTGTTATTTTTTGAACTATATGTCTTGTCTACAATTAGCCCATAGTAAAAAGATTGGATGTTATTGCTGTTTTTTCCATTATCATCCGACAAAAAACCAAGCTGCACAACAAAAAAAAATTAGTATTGTTAAGTCTCCTTTTATGCTCCATATTTTATGTTTTGTCTGGCCAGAGAACAGGAACCCCTCCTCCTGTTTGATTTCTCATCTATGACAGGATTGCTTAATGTATGTGTTTCTCTCTGTCTATATATATATATATATATATATATATATATATATATATATATATATATATATATATATATATATATATATATATGTTTGAGGAGAAAGTAAAAAGACGATAAATAGAGTCAATCAATTGCATTCATAACAATGATAGAGGGGCCTTTATATAGGCATTACAATGAGAGTCCTTCCATACATAGGATTCCTAGATAAGGTAAGACATCTAATAGGATCCTACTACCTCTAGAAGGATCTGGAACCTTCCATCTATGTATCTACAATCAGTATTAGGTAAGACACATCACGGGATTAATAATTCCCGAAACACTCCCCCTGTGTCGAGCACTAATACAACAATGGTGCAGAAGATGTTGACTTCGTAAAAACCTATTCCAAGCCAAAGCAAAACCCCATGGGAAAAATAAAGGCTTGATGAGGAAAAGATTGCAACGCACCAACATAACATGTCATGTATACTCCCCCTGATGTATACATAATGACTCCCCCTGATGAGTACCTCAAATCATAGGAGTCAGATGCCAAGTTGCCCTCACAACTATACCAAGGAAAAACCCAGTGGGAAAATACCTCTTGGTCTAAGTTGAACAGAAGTACAACGCATCATTGTCTGGATGTTCTCATAGGTCGCCTCGTTAAAAACCTTACCAAGTGAAAACCCAATGGGAAAAACAAACCTTGGTCTAAGGATAAAAAGAGCGCGACACATCCAAAGTGCAGAGTCACTAAAGACTTATCAAGTTTTCCAAAGTCTTGACCTCTATGCACCAAATCAGTCATAACTTCTTCGATTCAATAGGTATCAACGAGACTGTAAGAACTTATGAAAACTAGACACCCATAGCTTTTCATTCACATACAGTACGTAACCTAGATCGACTGAGCAGATCACAAAGCTCTATCGGTTGACTCAAGAAATTACCTGACACATCCTGGCCCTACTTTGCAACAATAGTCATATGTCACTCAACATGATGGATGTGATCAAATGGTTGGTTTCCTTGGAAAGTAGACACAAACCTTTCCAATGGTACCAATTTCACCATTTTCCATCAAGTGAGCTGCCATGTAGGTCATATGGGAGATAGACCAACACATTCTGGGCAGATTCGGGTATCAATTTTCAAGTGTCCTTTTTATCGAGATAGAGCGAGCTTCAAGCTTCTTGTCAATCACAGACATTGCGTGAGCGCATCCTAGGCCATCATCACAGTGGTTTTACCGGATTATTACGAATGAGTACATCGAGTCAAACATGAGTACATAATACCGTACTTTTCTCTTAAGACTGCATCATCACTTAAGTGAGCCAAGTCTTATGATGACTTCGACTAGTCATTGGGAATCATATAGGCATTACTTTATCGTCTCTTAGGGAAACCGTCCTTTAGATTGCCTTAAACTGATTGATGAATACGCATCATCAAGTGTCCCAAGATCCTTTCATTCTTAACTTTGGATTTAGCGGAATCTCTTAGTCTCATAAGAGTACATCACTATAAACCCTTAGTTTTACACGCAAAAGCTTCATATCTCTTCCAAATCAAGTATATACTTAGTATGCGTTCCCGACAATCACTTGTCGACGCGCTCCGTGGTCAGGAGCTACTTGATTTGAGTCTGATCCACCACGAGATCCTTTTTATCACTTAACTTAGTTCCCCACTAAGATAAGATTTAACCACAAGCTGCACGTCGCTTTGGGAAACTATCTAATCAAAAGATAGTGGATGCTATAACATCCATTACGATAGCACAACTAAGTTTCGTGTCATCGTAGTCGATTCCAGTGCGTTCATGAGAAACCTCGCGCCATGAGGTGAGTTTAACTCTTTCTCTCACTCGCTTTAACAAAGTATACGGATAGGTCTTATCTTTGGAGTTTCGGTACCACTTCAACAAAGGGCTATCACTTTGTCCATACTGGAGTCGCATATGTTTCCATTTTAGGCCAAGGCTACAACGTTGTAGATTTTCAACGAAGTATGGTTCGATTAAACTCACATTCCACGTCCTCATGAACCGGCTTTATTCATAGAGTACTCTTTATGGATTGGCATTCATTGAGGCGTCCCCCAATGATGACTATAATCCAGAATCACATGAGACGGATGAGTTCATTTGATCATATGATCAAGTTTTCATGTACCAAACTCGCATACATTCTTAGCGAGAGTATTTATCGAACCAAGTGGCATCCCAATACTCGATGAGATCCACGGCCTAGTAACACCATCTACCACAATTTGTGGTGTTACCATATCACCATTTATAGGTGACGAACGTCCATAACCGGACACAATCCTTGCGGACATGTTTGCGATGTATTTAATCTCGTCACTTTAGGGAACTTGGTGAGGCACGAGGGACAAACTACGACAATTCCAAGTCGTTCTACTCGAACATGATCGTCGCATCTCCCCTAACGACGGAAGATCGGCTCATCAAAGTGACTTACGAGATCGTCTCGCCAAGGTACATTTTAAGCGGACTATGAGTGAAAGCGCATGTCATATTCATCATTTATAACCCGTCATAATGCGTTGTGACGCACTTTTGGCACATGAACATGTGGACGATAAAGGTTTTCAGTTGTTAACACAATCCAGTTAACAAAATGCATATGGTTACACTTGTAACTAAGCATTTGAATGATGATAGGTATAGGTGAATATGACATGTTGACCTATGATACATAGCCATAGCTACTGGTCTTGAGAATTCAACAAAACCGCCACCATGCACCACCGGGATCGAACATAAAGAAACGATTGAACCGATGATAGGCCGTTGGTTTTATCGAACCTCTAATGCTTTCTTGAAGAGTTCACTCCCTTCACCAGCCCCAAACACCTCAAAATTTCGTGAGCATGTATAAACGGGTGTTTAGGATTCCAAAACCATCAACCTTGTGGTCAGAAATCGGTCAAAATGACATCGAACTAGTTGATAGGACGGCTGGTGGTATGTGAAAACTTCATTTAAGTGGTTCACCTCCTTCCAAGTCTCCAAATGGCACCAAAATTTGTGAGAAGGTAGCCTTGGATGTTAGGAAGTACTCGTTAAAATTTCACTTTAAGACTTGGTCTAAAAAGTGGGTGAACCGACCTTTACAATGACTGGTCCGCAAGTTGGACAACCATAACTCAGGTTTCATCAACTTATCAATCATTGTCAAAGGAACCACATAACATATAAATGTTATTACTTGAGTACGACCATTTCTGAACACCATCATAGCATCATAAGCCACCCAGGCTAATACTTATGATCATGTATGTATAAGGACTCGGTGAAAAGGGAGGACTCAGCACCATGCTTATGCGAGTCGCTACATTATTCTCTTTAGCATAGGAGGGTGTCGTCTCATAATCGTGCCAAAGAATAGGCTTTAATAAATGAACATGGCTAATAAGGATCATCGGGGGGGGTCTTTGGCGTCACACATGCTTATGAAAGCAAGACGCGGATGACATAAATATCATCATCGGTCATGAGCCATGCTCACGACTCCACCAATGTACTTTGGTGTCTTTGATCCAACTAGTTTCTTTGTTCAATAATGTCCATGACAATACCGTGGTATATGGATCATCAAACTGTCCAAATTCCGGACTATTAAAGCCTAAATGTGTCAATGTCCCAATACATCTTCTGGTTACAAAAACCGATGCAAGCCGGACCATATTGACTCATGAATATTCTTCCTTTTCACATATCCAATACAAGTGATGCATAAGATTTTATTCTCACAAATCACAATGAGATGCTATGAGTGATGCACTTTGGCATATATATCATCGAGTCATAATATGGTTAAATTGTTACGGAACATATGTGACTAGAAAATGCCATTCGGCATTCAACAACTTGAGCATCATACCGCTCATTGATTGTGATGACCTACTCATCATAGTCACAATGGATTTATAAACCGAAATCCAAAAATATCATGTTCCTTGAAAATAGCTTAATACGCACTCAATTTCGCTTGCAAAATTTTATAATCATGAGCATAGCGAATACTCTAACAACATAGAGATTTTATGCTTGATATGATCAAAATGATCTATCATATTGAGTGCATAACATGGCAAGGTTATATGCCTAAAGGGCAAAATTACGACACAAGCATGGTGTAACACTACCATGCACACGCTCGACCTTCTTATAAGGGTGCGTATTTTGGGCTTCCCCAAG
Source organism: Orobanche coerulescens (assembly GCA_033398695.1). NCBI lineage: Eukaryota > Viridiplantae > Streptophyta > Magnoliopsida > Lamiales > Orobanchaceae > Orobanche > Orobanche coerulescens. Next base: position 158,850,996 of record CM065807.1, read on the forward strand.
GAAACTGTTTTTCAACATTTGAAAGATGATAGTTTAGCGTACAACGCATACCAAAAACTGCATCATCTATGGCAAATTCGGCCAAAAAGAGGTTGAAAAATATGTGTCGTAAGACCACTTGCAAATTCAAGATGGGAACCAAGTTGGTTGGGACAAAAGTTGGCACAATCGCTGGAAATAAAATTCCGCGCAGCTTGACATTTGTTCACTAAAACAGTGATAACTCCCTTTTTAGGAAGGCTATGGACGAACGGTCAGATGTTCTGGAAACTAGACTTCCGTATCTTTCTATCCATATATTGTGCACCACACGGATCATTAAACTAGGATCACAGTGCATATTTTAATTGGCTGTTTAGTTTTTTCCAAGTTTAGTGAGAAGCCAAGGTTGAGACCATATCCAATGGCATAAGTGTTGATGCAAAAACATGGCAATGACAGCCATATGTGCGTTTAAACGCAGCAGGGTGTTCGATTTCTTATCTTCGACTAATGATCCTTTCGGTAACTCCAACTTGGTAGACTTGCAGAGAAAGTAGGAATGTCGGTACAGCTAAGGCTGTTTAAAAACCACTGATTCCGTTTGAACTTTCAAAGCATAAACAAATACCAAGGAGGATGCGCCTAGTCATGATCAAAAGTGCAGAAAAAATCCACCAAAGTGCATCAATCAACTAAGTATTTTAATTCTCAATTTGCAAGTATACGTCATAATAGCCATGTTATATAGATACAACGCGGTGCATCATAATTAAGCATTTTGAACCATGAGACATAATGAATATACCATAACCAACTTGTCTTGACCATCCAATAAGATCGACTAAACATAGTCAAATGTATAAGGCACATGCCTTTACAAATACTCGGAAAAATATTCGGACCTATAGTCATACGAACTATAATCGAGGTCAACGAATTCATGTATTTACCGCAATATGCCATTGCCTTACATGTTGAAACTCATGAGAATTACTCGTACATTCTTTCATATATCATGTTGCAAGGAGACGATACATGTCTACACCCACATACAATATTTTATTTTTAATAGGATGAAAGATGGAGTTTTCCAAGTATGGGATTGGGTCAAGACCAACGTGGTGGTCGCTCAATTCAACGTGACAATTCCGTCACAAATCGATTTTAACCACGACATATCCGTCGCAATCGATGTTTGTCCCATTTATACGTCACAAATTCGTGACTAATCATGAACAAGTCATAACTTTACCGTTACCGACAATGTTCGTTTTATTTAATTGTTGGTTTAAAATCGACAAAACGGCGACATCAAATCGCACCCAAAACGTGGTGTATGCAACAACCACAACTATCGACTTTCAACAATTATCCGTGACTCCCCCAGGACCGTCACACAGTTTACTTCGACATCCGAGAGTGATACCACCTCTCATTGTCTCATCCACCGCAAAGTAGCGTGGGAGATAAAGAACCCAAATACCCAATTCCCCAAAAAGAAAATTTCCCAAAAGAGAGGAATTGAAAAACGAGAACTTTAATAAAGTCTTACGGGTACTTGGTTTCATATATGCTTTGATGCTTGAACGGGAGATTCTCTCCATATGAGCAACATATTTCCGTGGGTACTCCGTTCTATATTTACTTTGATCCTTGAACGGGATAAATATGACTTTTTCTCCATAGCGTGCATATCATCATGAGCGACGTATTTTCCTATATACACGTAAAACATAAACATGTAAGATTCATAAGTGTACAAATTAATGAACAAATGAATCATTGAGTAGGAAAAAAAATGGAGAGTTGAGAAACGCCCGGATAGGGCTACTGGGCTCGATAATTCGGTCGAAAAAGAACTCGAGCGCGGCGATGCAACAGCTCGGTATTGAATGAGGTCGGATCTCCAAACGAAAAATCTGCTTCCCAATATAGGATAAAGCTCAGGATTTTTAGCTTTGCCACCGAAACGGTAGACATCAGCCACTTCAGCCGCAGTATAGCAATGCTTACAATCTGAACCTTCATTAATTGTATGCCAATCATGAAAGACTATTGCCTTCCACTCATATATTACGGCGTAATCCTCACAAGATCTTTTCAGTTTACAGGTCCGTGCAACCGCATCTGAAAGCGCATCATACTTTGTAATCAAATCATTAATGATGTACTCATGGATTATATGAAGTTGGCCAAGTTTATCATCAGTCATCCTCGTGCTTTATAGCTGCATCATATAAGCCCCAGATGATCTCGTTTGTTTTTAAACCAGTTTCCTGTCCTCAAATGTTGCAGGATAACCCTTCTTCGACAAGCTTCACTATAGTGAGTCGTGACCTTTAAGCAAAAATTTGTGCAAGAAATCCGTCACCGTCGCGCCTTCACGGTGATGCATATGGCTTGGATTTGTAGGTCTGGTTCACAGTCGGGTCAGCTTGCGGGTTTATGGGTTGGGTGCTTCCTAGTTGCATCAGGTCATGCAGAAGTCGATCGGGCCAGGCTGAGTTCTGGGGGATCTGGTTGTCAATAATTGGGGCTCGGATTTGGAGATGTGAAATAGGAGCAGGGTGGTGCGATGAATGGTTGTGAGCCTGGATAAGGGCTGCAATTTAAGGAGAATCAAATCGGGGGTTAGCATGGATGTTTCAATCGTGATTGGGAGCAGATTTCGACGCAGCTGCACTGCGGGGAAGAAGACGAGCCGGTGGCTGGGGTTATGCTCTACGGAAGGCAGACAGTCTCTGGTTTGTAGATCGGGGTTGGCGCGGCGAGATTAGGGTTCGTAGGAAAATCCCGATTTTTTGTGATTTTTTTTTTTTTTTTTTTTTTTTTTTTTTTAGAGTTTCAGAAAAAAAACGGGAGAGGAAAAAAGGTTTCTTGCTCAGATGGGGACTACGTGCTGATAACGTGTTTGAGGAGAAAGTAAAAAGACGATAAATAGAGTCAATCAATTGCATTCATAACAATGATAGAGGGGCCTTTATATAGGCATTACAATGAGAGTCCTTCCATACATAGGATTCCTAGATAAGGTAAGACATCTAATAGGATCCTACTACCTCTAGAAGGATCTGGAACCTTCCATCTATGTATCTACAATCAGTATTAGGTAAGACACATCACGGGAATAATAATTCCCGAAACAATATATATATATATATATATATGTATGTATGTGTGTGTGTGTATATATATATATATGTATGTATTTCCTCTTTTATTCTCGTCTTTCTTGGAGAGTATTTATATAGGTGGCGAATCCATTGAAAAGAGGTGACACTGCAGAGAATATGCTTTACTGTGGCATAAAAAATATAAAGAGTGGAGCCTTTTTTTTTTCTTAGTAACATTTCAGGATATAATTCACATTGATTCTTGCCGGCATACTATGCTTTTGTTAATGTTTGCTAAAATTGTATTTTGTCTGTATGCAGGACCCGAGCATCAAGGAATTAGCCGAACAGATAGCAAAAGATCCTTCATTTAGTCATGTGGCGTAATGACTTCGAATACCTTTCAAGGTGTTTCGGTTGAAGATGGTATCCCCAAATTTGATATGCAACAATATTATTCGACCATGGAACAAGTATTGCAAAACCCACAATTTATGAACATGGCCGAGAGGTCGGGTAACGCATTGATGCGGTATTGCTTGGTTTCACATTCATGACTCGTAGAATATTATCCTAGATGTAGATATCATTAGCAAGTGAATCATCCTATGTTTTCACAGGATCCACCATGTCCTGCATGCTTGAGAGTTTGACAAATCCACCAAAAAAACCAACTTCAAGAACATATGGCGCGTGTGAAGGACGGCCCGTCCTTGAAACCTATTTTAGATGAGATCGAGAATGGTGGTCCTGCTGCAATGATGAGGTTTTACCTCTTTATGGGTTCTCTTAATTTGTTTTTCTTATGGATTTATAACTTCTGGTTTGGGATGTTATTGTGTTTGACAGAATATGACTCTTACAAGCAGAACTTGGTGTTGGGTGTGTGGGAGGGGGTGTTGTGGCTGTATTTATTATCTTGCTTGACCAACATGTTTGGAGATTCCAGTACTTGCAGTTTCTAATTACAGTTCTAACTCTACTTCGTCAGCCATGCAAACATTAGTACTATCTTTCATCTGCGTTCTCAGATTTCTTAGATTTTTATCTCAATTGATCTCCTAAATTATACATCATGAATTTGATGTTTTCGTTTCTGGTTTCAAAACTTTTGGTTCATACACTTGGGTGTTTCAGTTTCTTCTTTTGTATTCTGTTCATGCCGTCATGTATCTTTTGTAATAATGCATTCAGCTTTGATTTAGTATCCTAGCAGTTTATGCATAAACATTGTGAAGTACTATCATTTATCCTGGAATCTGAGAATAAAATCCTGTTTATGGACCAAACCCAGAACACGTACTTGGGAAGTGACTTCGTTAAGAAATCTTCAGAAACCTTATTCTTTGACTCCAAGTAAAGCCCCACTTAAGCATCAAGCAATGCCGCAAAACACTATTATATTTTCATTGAAATGATGTCTGGGCTTTCTTGTAGACTGTGATTTAATGATGCAACCTTACTGGAGCTTATATAGCTGTCAGTTGTAGTTGATCCTGCTAAAGTAGGCCCATCTCCATGTGCAGGTACATCCGAATGTTCCATGTATGCTCTTCACACCAATCTGTCCACATTCTCTCTCGTTCAGACCGGTCATACTTCCAGATTCTGCTCGACTGGAATTAAAGATGAGCAAGCCAAGAGTTCGATGGCCATGCCGAAGCTCGTTGCCTAGCTTTGCTTTTTGCTGTTAAAAAAAATGAATAATCCGGCCACTTTGATATTAGCAAACCTATTGGTTGAACAGGTTTTGGTAGTAAGATTGTTAATTAATGTTGTGATTTGATAAAAAACTCTGAATGTATGGTTGAACATGTTAATGGGTTCCTTGTCTTATGTTATACTCATTGTTACTTCTTTTTAGGACGTCTTTTAGGAATGTGGTGTTTTAACAGCTGATTACTTTCCGTTTGGACGTCTTTAGGATTTCAGTTGTTTTTCTAAAAACAGGAATTTGAAAATACAGGCTGGAATCGGAAAAAACAGGTGAAATAATAAAAAAAAAAAATTTACATCGGTTGTTTGAAACCAATATAATATATACAATTTACATCGGTTATTTAAAACCGATGTAAAAAATAAAATGTATACATTTTACATCGGTTATATTTTAACCGATGTAGTTTTACCAACATTTTACATCGGTTAATAATAAAATCGATGTAAAAATGTAATATTTTACATCGTTTTTTACATCGGTTGCTATCAGAACCGATGTAAAATGTACGAAATCTGCACTTTTTACATCGGTTAACATACAACCGATGTAAAAATGTGACATTTTACATCGGTTTTTAAACCGATGTAGATTGAACACCTATTTTACGACGGTACATTTTACATCAGTTCTATAACCGATGTAAAATGTATGAAATAACCGTAGTAAAATGTATTTTTTGTAGTAGTGTCGGCCACCTTCCATATAAAACCTCTTCCATTAAAACGGAAATAATACCCGTGCATCCCTTCACGCTCATACAATTGAATCGAACTAAAGAACTCATATGTCAAATCATCATGACATCCTCAAACAGTCCAAGATGCTGTAAAATACTGGAATCTAAATAAAGCGTCGAGAGTACATTTCTTTCTGTAAGCTTTCGATATCAAGTTATCTGACCGGGGGTGCCGAAATTTCTATTGTATTGGTTCGGAAACCCCGAGAAGGCTGGTCCTTCTCTATCTCGGAACTGTCGCGTCTGGATTCGGCCGAGGTTCCTGCTATGTTTCTTGCGGCAAGTTAATTGGGGTATGAGATGAGGTGGGGTCTGTTTCAGATTGTGGGGTGGGACGAACTGGAGTTGGAGATCCGGACCTAATATTTTCTCCCTCTGTCGATCGTGGGCTAGACGGCGGTGTTGAGTGGCGGGTTGAATCGGTTGCGGCGACCGGAGGTGAAGGAGCGCAATCAACGGCGGAGCTTGGGGCAGGGGTGGTCGGAGTATTTGTTGGAGAAACGGGCAGGGTCGGCTCGTCAATCAGTCCGCGAGCCTCCTGTTTTCTTTTTCGCTTGATCCCTCCACTGGTTGGGTTCGGCCAATAGGGGGTCTGGGCGGTAGTTTCGGCGGTCAAGGCAGAGGAGGATGGTGGAGGGGCAGTCGGTTTGGTCAAGTCATAAAACGTTGGAGCTCCAGCGTTGTTCCTCCATCCTCCACTCCGTGTAATCCGATTCAGCAGCCGGTGAACATTCCTCCCTCTGTTTTCCGACATGACGACGGCGGTGGTTCTACAGTGGTTAGGGCAATCGTGAGTGAGAAATGAGTTCGTTTGTATGTGAAGGAAAATTTCTAAGAACTTCAGCATTTGCAGGGATTTGGGGTTAGTTATCTTTAACAAAGTGCTGGGCGGAATTTTTTTTTTAGAGCCAATTAACTTGAAAAAAAACTGGGGCGATTTTAATGCTAATTAACTTGAAAAAAAAAAGCTGGGCCGATTTGAATGCTAATTAACTAGAAGAAAAAGCTGGGCCAATTTGAATGCTAATTAACTAGAAAAAAAGATTCCCGACTTGACACATAAACGTTTTAATTATCTATGAAGACATAGGGCTGGGCCGATAAAAATTGACTGACTTAGAATAATTTTTTGGAAGAATTTTGGCAAACTTTGACTGGAAATTAAAGTCTATAATTTAAATGCAAGATAAAAATAAAGAATTTCAAATTAAAGCTAACTACTGTAATTGAGTTGCCTCCAAACAAGCGCCTCTTTTTAGCGTCGTTGGCCCGACGAACTTCCGGTCTAAGTGGTGGTCAGGTCCTCGAGCTCAAATTCTTCCAAGTTGTATTCAGGTGTTGCTTCGAAATAAGGTTTGAGCAGATGTCCATTGACTTTAACACCTTGTCAGTTTTCAAAGATCGAATTTCCACAGCTCTGTGGGGAAAAATTGGATGACGATAAATGGCCCGACCCATCGAGATCGCAACTTACCAAGAAATAGCTTTAGCCTAGAGTGGTATAACAACATCTTTTCCCCCACGATAAACTACTTCCTCGTGATTCTTGCATCGTGAAAAGATTGGGTTTCTCTTTATAAATTGCTGAATTCTCATATGCGTCATTCCTTATTTCTTATAGTTCTTGTAATTGAAGTTTCCTGTGTACGCCCGCTTCATCGAAATTCATGTTGCACTTTTTAACTGCCCAGAACGCTCGATGCTCCAACTCGACAGATAAGTGGCACGATTTTCCATAAACTAGCCTGTATGGTGACATTCTTATAGGTGTTTTATAAGCCGTACTGTATGCCCATAACACATCATCGAGTCTCAAACTCCAATCCTTGCGGTTTGGTTGAATAGTTTTTTCTAAAATCAATTTGATCTCTCGGTTGGAAATTTCAGCTTGCCCGTTGGATTGTGGATGGTAGGAAGTGGACACTCCGTGTATGACGTGATATTTCCTTAGCAGTGCTTCTATTGTTTGGTTTCGAAAATGCTTCCCTCGATCACTGATTAGGGATTTTTGGGATTCCGAACCTTGAAAAGATATTCGATTTCACGAAATTAGCCACCACCTTGGAATCATTAGTGCGGGTTTCCGTTGCCTCCACCCATTTAGAAACAAAGTCCACGAGGAGTAGTATATATAAATTTCCATATGAGGAAGGAAACAGGCCCATAAAATCCATGCCCCATACGTCAAAAATTTCGCAAATTAAAATTGGATTTTGCGGCATCTCATTTTGTTGGGAGATTTTACCCGTCCTTTGACAATTATCACAGGACTTGCAAAAGATGAAAGCATCTCTAAAAATTGATGGCCAATAAAATCCACTTTCAAGAACCTTTTGGGTTGTCCTCCATGATCCAAAGTGACCACTACATGCGTACATATGGCAAAAAGTTAGGATTGGCTGAAATTCGCTCTCCGGGATGCATCTTCTGATCACTTGATCGGGATAGTGTTTTCAAAAGTACGGGTCATCCCATATGTAATATTTGGCGTCGCTCCTGAGTGTATCCTTCCTAGCTCTTGTCATACCTATAGGAAACACGTTAGCGACAATGAAATTCACCAAATCGGCATACCATGATGCGGCAGAATCTGACACTAGGTGTCCTAGTGTGGAATAATTGTCCCAGTGTTGTGACACAGTGAGTAACTTCTCGTCCTAAAGTCATCGACATAGGTTCCTTTTTCTTATTCCAGCGCTATTCGGATTAGGTGATCTGCCACATAATTTTTAGCCCCCCTTTTGTTCCTTATCTCTAGATCAAATTCTTGGAGTAATAGGATCCATCAGATAAGTTGCGGTTTTGCCTCCTTTTTTGCAAGTAAAAATTTTAGTGCTGCATGATCAGAAAAAAATAACTTTAGTCCCAATTAAGTATGAATGAAAATTTTCCAAAGAAAAAACTACAGCTAAGAGCTCATTTTTCGGAGTGGAGTAATTTGCTTGGGTTGGATTCAAGGTCCTTGAAGTGTAGTATATCACATGCGCTACTCTCCGCAGTCTTTGGCCAAGGACGGCTCCGACGGCATAATCACTTGCGTAGCACATTATCTCGAACGACAAGTCCAGTTGGGTGGCTGAATTATGAGAGGTGTAGTCAGGAGTTGCTTCAATTTGTCGAACGCAGCCTTGCACTCCTCGTTTATAACGAAATCGACTTCCTTTTGTAGTAATTTGCATAAGGGTGCGGCAATCTTGGAAAAGTCCTTGATAAATCACCTATAAAATCCTGAATGACCAAGAAAAGAGCAAACTTTCCGCACACTTACGGGGTAAGGCAATGCAGTGATAGTAGTAATTTTTGATTTATCAACTTCTATCCTCCTTGGCGATACCAAATGTCCTAACACTATGCCTTGTTTAACCACAAAGTGACATTTATCCCAATTTAATACAAGGTTCGTTTCAACACAACACTGAAGAGTGATCGTAAGATTTTCAAGGCAAAACTCAAAAGAATCTCCATAAACACTAAGATCACCCATAAAAGTTTCTTTAATGTTCCCTACGTATTCAGAAAAAATACTTACCATACACCTCTGAAAGGTAGCCGGTGCATTGCACAGTCCGAATGGCATGCGGTGGTATGCAAACGTCCCAAAGGGGCACATGACCTTCTCCTGATCCTCGGGTGCAATCATGATCTGAAAGTAACCTGAGAATCCATCAAGAAAATAATAAAATGAGTGTCCTGCTAATCCCTCGATCATCTGATCGATGAGCGGTAATGGAAAGTGGTCCTTTCGGATCATTGCTTTTAATTTTCGAAAATCAATGCACACCCTCTATCTGGTCTGAACACGGCTCGAAATTAGTTCGCCTTCTTTGTTTTCCACCACTATGATACCCATTTTTTTTGGTACTTGTGTGGGACTCACCCACTTACTATCGAAAATTGGATATATCATCCCTACATCAAGAAGCTTAAGAACCTTCTTCTTTACTACATCCATAATGGATGGGTTTAGTCGTCATTGGGCTTCTCGGCTAGTCTTGGCGTCTTCAACCAATAAAATCCGATGCATGCATATGGCGGGGCTGATCCCCCAAATGTCGGCAATGGTCCAACCGATTGCTTCCTTGTACCTTACGAGGACGGTGATGAGGCCCTTTTCTTGTACGGGTGTTAACTCGGCCGAAATGATTACTGGTAGTGTCTCATTTTTCCCCAAGTATACGTACTTCAAGTGGTCGCGTAGTGGCTCTAGTTCGAGCTCGGATGCTTGTTCCATGGAGGGAAGGATCTTCTTGTGATGTTCCATGAGCTTGATGAGTTTCGTAGCATGTTTGCGACCCGCGGTCTTGGTAGTAGTTGTGCTCGATTCCTCTGCGCTGCCAAAGACATCTTCCACAAGCTTTTTCCTGCAATCAAGTTTAAACACTTTCTTGATGAGAGGGTCAATCACACTTAATGCAAACAAGAAACAAGCGTCTTCAGGAAATTTCATTGCTTCATCAATATTTAATTCTACGACTTGTCCATCAAATTCCATTGTGAGGAAACCCTTACTAACATCTATTTTTGTTTCTGCGGTGTTTAAAAATGCCCTTCCTAACAAAATGGGCGTTGAATTTGACGAGTCACTTTGCATGTCTAAAACATAGAAATCGGCTAGAAAAACGAGCTCATTAACTTGAACAAGTACATCTTTTATAACTCCCTCGGGATATACATGACTACGATCAGCTAATTGATTTATTTTCTCATTTCTTTTGAGGGTCCCAAATTTAAAGAAGAATAAATAGATTGTGGCATGACATTTATAGAAGCCCATAAGTCTCACATAGCTTGCTCAAATCGAGAATTACCTATTCGACAAGGGATGGCAAACATACATGGATCATATTGTTTAGGTGGTAATTTTGTTTGGAGAATGGCCGACACATTTTCTCTCTGGAGTACCTTTCCAGTTCCGTTTAGCTTTCGTTTATTGGTGCACAATTCCTTGAGGAATTTAGCATATTTTGGAATTTGTTGAATCGCTTCTATTAATGGAATGTTGATCTCCACTTTACGGAATACATCCAAAGTTTATTTCTCCTTGCTCTCCGTTGCAGCCTTTTTTTATCCTGGAAGGAAAAGGTACGCTATCAGCACCAATACGAGAGGAATTAGGCGTTATTACCTTGCTGCCCGACAGTTCAGTACTGGGTGTCTGTTTGACATTGGGTGACTCAGTGTTGGTCTGGACAACAGATTTACGTTTCTCGCCTTCATCATTCAGATTTTTCTCGGGTTCCTGGGGTACCTTCAGCTGCTTACCACTTCTCAAAGTAATGGCACTTACGTTCCTAGGATTTATCTCCGATTGGGAGGGTAGTTTTCCACTGTTCTCGCTTTCCAAACGACTCACCGAGGTAGCAAGTTGACTTATTTGATTTCCGGGTTGGCTAATTGCTTCAATGTCTTTTCAGCGTTAACGGCCATGATTTCACTCTCGTTTTCTGACTCGCTGGGTGATGTTTTGAGTGAAAACGGTAAGTTCCTAAGTGATTCCCTGCTTTCTTTTGTTCTTCGCCTGAAAACTCGTTCTCGTTTGGTAATTTCTGGAAAATATTGCAAGTTCTTATCTCCACGTGATCTTGTATTCATGCAAACTAACAAAATATGGATTATTGACAACTGGCAATCATTATTAATTTTCAGAACTGACACTGGGTTACCTAGTGTTAAAAATCTGCTTGTAATAATAAATAAAAAACTGCTATTAAAAACTGCTTTCAAAAAAGATATAATTTTTTTTTAAAAACCGCTGCTCAGAAAGAAAAGAAAAATAAAATTAAATAAATAAAAATTCAACTCAGAAAATAAAATTAATTTCGCACATTTCCCGACAACGACGCCAAAATTTTGACCGCACTGTCGAGACGCGTCAAAATTAAATATTTATAAAAAGTCCTTGACTCACTTATACTAAATAGTAGTGTTGGTAAGTAAGGGTCGAACCCACGAGGAATGGTTGAATTAATTAAACATATTGAGTTGAATATTTTTTGAGAAATAAAAACAGTAATACTAAATAAATAATAGTACTAAAAATAATAATACAAAATATATTGGGGGTGGGGGGTGGATGATTTAAAATGAACAAGATAAATTAAAATAACAAGTTGGCAAATAAAAAGAAGGAAAATTTTAGTAAGGAAAAACGATTGCGGTTAATATTCAGTTCTTAGTTCCGTTATCCCTCGTTCTAATTTAATTTATGAATTAATGCAACACTTTATCTTTCCTTAATTCCTAATGAACTCCTACTCCGCAGTCAACAACAAGCTCTGTTAACGTAACACCCCCAAAGTCCCACTGGGTTATTACAGTACTGTGGACCCCACACCAGAAAATCCACTAGGCGAACACGACTAAAATACACCAACTGACTACCAGTCCCTACTATGATATCCGACACAATATTCTGATATGGAATTTCAATGACAACGATGAGCCTACATGGCCAAAAATAAAAATACAACATCCACTAGCCTTGCTCGGATAACACAAAATGACAACAACTGACAAACTGGAGAACACTCCAAACTGACTGTCCATCACGAACACCGAAACAACTCGGGACTAGTATTGCTCGAATGCCTTGTCGCCATAGTTATGACCCTGTGTCTCAACTCTCTCCTCGCAAACACCTGAAACATGAGAACATGTCCCGCCTCCATGAGGTCAGTCATCCAGATAATGAATATCAAATACATGCACAATATGATATGCATCCAAAGGCAAAACAAACGGTACAACAATGATAATACGAGATGCTCGCAAACCAAGGTAAGAACCGAGTATCGGCAAAACACTATGCCCACGGCATACCATCAATACCTACTCAACAGGTTAGAACACAAGTGCCCAACGGAGAATCATCAATATAGAACACAACAACGAATTACCCGAAGGTAAACCAAATCAAAGCTGAAATAGATACGAAGCACAATGTCTGAAGGCTTCAACGGAAACACCAATTCATAACACATGGCCTAAAAGCCCTCAGCCGAAGCTTCAAAATATCACAATGGACTGAAAGCCCTCAGCCAAAGCTGCAAATCATCACAATAGCATGAAGCCAAACAGCCAGAAGTTGTATCATATGAGAGGCCAAAGCCACACAGTACGAAGCTGTATCACAATGAGGGGCCGAAGCCACACGGAACGAAGCTGTATCACAATGAGGGGCCGAAGCCACACAGCACGAAGCTATATAACAATGAGGGCCGAGGCCACACAGCATAAAGTTGTATCACCATGAGGGGCCGAAGCCACACAAAACGAAGCCGTATCACAATGAGGTCATCCAATGACCGTGACCTGCTGAATTGCATGTGCTGGGAAACCAACCGCGAAGGTTCAAGCCCCAGACTTACCCATAATGAAATCACGCTGTGACTGTCACCTACTGAACTGTAGGTGTTGGGAAACCAACCGAGAAGGTTCAAGCCCCAAACATACCCATCAGGCACTAGCCGAGACTAGCCTCCAAAACATAATTAATCACAAACGGCAACGATCACAAGATTACCATATTCACAAGAATAATAGTGTGCTGCCTTAAGTCAGCCAACACGACAACAATAACTCACGGATGGGCACCGTCCTCGGCGGTCCCAATTCAAATACCTCGATTGCCTTAGAATGGCCAACCGATAACAATGACTCAACGGATGGGAAATATCCTCGACAATCCCAATTCAATACCTCGATTGTCTTAGAATGACAAATCGATAACAACGAATCCATGGATGAGAACTATCCTCGACAGTCCCAATTCAATACCTCAATTGTCTTAGAACGACCAATCGATAACAACGAATCCATGGATGGGAACTATCCTCGACAGTCCAAATTTAATACCTCGATTCTCTTAGAACGACCAATCGATAACAACGAATCAATGGATGGGCCTCGAGAGTCCCAATTCAGTACCTCGATTGTCTTAGAACAACCAATCGATAACAATGACTCAACTGATGCCTTAGTACCTTTAATTGGGTATCGACGACGTAAATGATAATCAAGTATGTCAGTGCCTTCAATCGGCCAATTCAACATCGATAGCAAAACAACAACTGCAATAGCAACACTTATAGTGATGTCTTAATCGGACATCAATACCAATAATAACAATCGATACATCGATGCCGCGAACCGGCTACCAACAACAACAATAACAACAAGACGATCAACAATAACATTTGGCATAATAACCGAAGGGTATTGTATCAAACAATTCCCTGATATCAACAAAAATCACGAAGAGACTATGTCTCGAAATGATACAACACATTCATACACATACATGATATCATTAATCTCATTGACCAGTACAAGTATAAAACTTGCCTCAAACCGAAGGCAATAAAATCCTCCAACGAACGACGAACGGCGTCCTCCGACGATCACAAGCACTGGAACAACCTTGAATGAAATACAATTCATTCAATAACACAATATCGATCGAAAACAACACAATAGATAACCCCAATTACAACACGAATCGATCAAACTCCTCAAACGAATATCATGGTTCTCAACTATGAATTCTAGCATCCTCCAATCATCTCAATGATCAATTAACATGGTCATAATGTTCTTAACACTTGTGAAAAGAATTCAATAAGAATCATTAAGAACAACATCATATTAATCATCTCAAAATGATAATATAACCAATATCATCATCAATACCTCAAGAACATCATCAACACGACAAACATGACGTCTCAACCAATATCAATCACCAATTCCTCAAGAATTTCGGGTTAATCAACAAGATTAACTGAACCATTTAAAGATTATGATAATTACCACATAACTCATCATAATTCTATACTAAAATGGTTAAAATCTCTCAAGAACACAACCAACAATAATAATCATCTCAAGGCTATGTTAATCATCTAGTAATCTTAACATAACTCTTCCTAAACATGATTATAATCTCCAAGTATTCTTAAACATAAAGAACACAATCAACCTCCTCTACATCATATTCATCATCATAAGTTCATAAAAACTATGAAGAATCATAATATCCTCCAACAACCCATCAATACACGAACTAATCAACCACAACATCATCATCATCTCGAGTTAAACACAAGATTAGCTAGCAGACCTCTTGAAAGTGAATAACAACTTCAAACCCTTCAAAACCACCCCAATCTTCAAGCTCCTAAGCTCCAATCCAAGTTAGGAAGCTCTAAAACAAGTTCGAAGGGGTTGGAAATCACTAAGGGATGCAGAGGGATGATTTCTAAAGAGAGAAATCAGAAATGGATCGTGAGAAAATGAAAGACAAAGCATGTCTTTATAATCTGCAGATCGCATTACAGCCGCTATATCCCCACCTTAATGTACGTTATGAATGTAACGTATGTTATCACTTCTATGTAGCGTACACTACGTAGTCCAAAACTCACTGCCTCAAAACAGGGTATCCATTACGTACGTTAACGACACTTACGTACGTAACCAACCTCACCATTACGTACGTTAACCACAAGGTATAGTGTACATAACGTGTATTGACCTGCCTGTCCTAATCGAACCACGGGAATCCAGCCTTGCCCGGTCCTACACGCCGAAAGATAGATCTGATCTGATACCCTGTGTTACGTACGTAATCCATCATGGTTTAACATACGTAACACACCATCTGTAGCGTATGTAATGCTATACATATAACGTATGCTATGGCTAGTATACTTAGCCAAAAAACTCACCAATAAACATCGATCGGAAAACATAATACCGATGACCGGATAAATACTTCGACTCTGAAATATCCCAATACAATATACATTATATCAGTCAAGTACAATAACACTTGTACAATTCCAATTGAATACGTACAACACAACAGTAAAAACGAAAAAAATAATATCCTCGGATATTACACACTCCCCTCCTTAAAAAGAGTTTCGTCCCTGAAACTAAGAGTACACAGCTCGGAATATGAACTATCCATCGGGATCTAAAAACAACATCTCAAGGTATACTCCTCAATGCGAACCACTTCGCGTGAGCAACTGGGCCAACCCATCGGGTCCCCATATCTCCTCTCCCTGAGAAAGGCGAAAACCAAGTGATAAAACACTCAGCCAAGTGCGAGGTCAGTCGAATCATGTCTCCTCCGCTAGAGACCGGCTAGAAAGCCGTACCACCTGCATGACTTGCAACACCAGCATGCACATCCCTAGGGATCCACTCATTGTACATGTCTACAATCATCGATGTTCACTTCCCCGTTCTCGTTGGCATCGGACGCCCATGCAATCACTCACTCATGCCATAAAATGAAAATAACAAAACACATATAGTCATCGGGACCATATCAATCGCACGCTCAAGTCCTCACGACTTGACGTCTCAAATCACAACCAAGATTTACCCAGATTATCAAAAAATATCGGGTACAACACCGAAACAAAATAAAATCACAACAAACCATCTCAAATCTCAAGATCCTCAAATACTATCATTACAAGATAGATCAACAACAAATGGTTCACACCCACAATACATTATTACAGATTAAGTTAAACATTAATCCGAAAATCAAAGAAAGGAAAGCACAAATCAAGGATACATCTCAAGTGTACCCAATATCGATATCCTACAGATCATCGATCTCGTCCATATCATTTATTCGAGGAAGACCCAAATCTGAGCTTGCTCCTCCTCCTCGGCTGTCCCTTCCTACGGCTCTCAAAGCCTGATAGGACCCCTTGGATGAAGTACGGACTGTAGTAACAAAATCTCTCAAGGCTCGTGAGCTCTCTCGAGATCTACTGGCACTAGAACTCCTGCAGTATTTCTGAAGGTGTACCTACCTCCCAGATGAATGACAAACAAAAGTTGTCACCATACACCGAGTGCTAATATGCCCCGCTGAATCACAGTTAAAGCAAATAACAGTCGAACTCTTCGTCTGAGAATAAGATGCTTTCCCAGCACGAAGACGACTAGAAAACAACCTCTTGACGTCGGATCCCGACGTCCCTCTGGAACCGGCATCTTAGTCCTCTCACCAGAAGAAACTGAAGGGTTCTTTCGAGCAAGGTCCTTGCTCAAAAGCTATGCTCCAAGATCCTTCTCAATGAATTCACCAAGTGAGTTAAATTATGATTAAACAACTTTATCCTCAACTGTGGGTTGCTAAAATACTTGATCCTATCTGCCTCAGTACGTATAACAGATGAAGCAAACTGAAGAACTCCATGAAACTTCTCAGCAGTGACAACAACACCCTCATCCTCGACGGATTCGGGGTTCAAAACCTCTGACAACTTGGCTTCATGAAGTGGAGCCGGATAATACCTCTCTAACATGAGAGTCTTGAACTCGCTCCAAACACAATCACGATCAGTGGGTTTCACAGAAAGCCACCAAGAATAAGCGCCCTTACTCAAGTAGTAAGCCGCTACCACCACCTTACTCTCTTCCGGACACTGAACCACGTCGAAGAGTTTACCAAAATGTTTAAGCCAATGAACAGTCAGCTGGTTCCAACGAACCCTCAAAAGTAGGCGGCCTCTGTCGAGAGATATCGCCAATAATATGACTCACACCCCCAGCCTGCCCATAAAACAACACCTGAAATCCCTGCTGTGGAGGCTCACGAACCATCGAGGCCTGCATGGTCTCCACTACCTGTGTCATCTGAGTCATCTGGGCCATCATGCCACTCATAAGCAAGTGTCCACTCTCAGTCTGATCGACTACTCGAGTATGACATCCCGAAGGAGAATCGGTCGCGTAGGTAACACCACCGGCTGAACTCTGATCCATCTCGGCATCCGCACGCACATAAACATGAGGTTCTGGGTTCCGGCCTATTCTGCAGCCTTTACCCCCTCTGCCACGTCCTCGGATTCCTCTTTCCATACTGAAAGAATAACGTTCGATCATGATCGTAACTCAAATACGCCTCAACGGCCAATCCAGAATGCTAAGTCAATAGCCAAACATGAAAAGACATACTCAACAAATAAGCAATCACATCAATCATGCTAAGCATAGCCAATACAGTGCTCACATGCTCCAAAACAAATAATCACGAATCAATCGTAACACAAATGTCACATACAGGTTTCAACAAAACATATATAATCAATGACATATTGAATGTATGAACATAAAAGAGAATCGAGTCCTTACACAGGGCATACGAAGCTTCGGGTCTTGCAATACTAGTCTTCACTAGCACCGACTCGGTGAAAGAATGACTCATACAGTCATCCAACTATCACGACTCACATAACCCGACTGTCCAGATTGTCATAACCTGACAACCCCACTACTACCGCGTCGGTAGAGCCACATAACTCACATATCAGGGTATCTCACAACCCATTTCTATGATACCATATTCTGTAACACCCCCGAAGTCCCATTGGGTTATTACAGTGTCGTGGACCCCACACCAGGAAATCCACCAGGCGAACACTACTAAAATACATCAACTGACCAAAAAGGAAAATCACAGTCCCTACTACGATATCCGACACAATATTCCGATGTGGAATTTCAATGACAATGATGGGCCTACATGGCCAAAAATAAAAATACAACATCCACGAGCCTTGCTCGAATAACACAAAAATGGCAACAACTGACAAATTGGAGAACACTCCAAATGACTGTCCATCATGAACACCGAAACAACTCGGGACTAGTATCGCTCGAATGCCTCGTCTCCATCGTCATGCCATTGTGTCTCACCCCTCTCCTCGCAAACACCTGAAACATGCGAACATGTTCCGCCCCCACGGGGTAAGTCATACATATAATAAATAACAAATACATGTACATGATGATATGCATCCAAAGGCAAAACAAATGGTACAACAATGATAATACGAGATGCTCACAAACCAAGTCAAGAACCATGCATTCGCAAAACACTATGCCCACAGCATACGATCAATACCTGCTCAACAGGTTAGAACACAAGTGCCCAACGGTGAATCATCAATATAGAACACAACAACGAATTACCCGAAGGTAAACCAAATCAAAGCTGAAATAGATATGAACCACAATGCCCGAAGGCTCCAACGGAAACACCAATTCATCGCTGAAGCCACACATCATGAAACTGTATCACAATGCGATCATCCAATGACCGTGACCTGCTGAATTGCAGGTGCTGGGAAACCAACCGCGAAGGTTCAAGCCTCAAACTTACCCATAGATCACCTAGTGACCGTGACCTACTGAACTGTAGGTGTTGGAAAACCAACCGCGAAGGTTGAAGCCCCAAACTTACCCATTGAGCACTAGCCGAGGCAAGCCTCCAAAACACAATTAATCACAAACGACAACGATCACAAGATTACCGAATTCACAATAATAATAGTGTGTTGCCTTGAGTCGGCCAACACGACAACAGTAACTCACGGATAGGCACCATCATCGGCGGTCCCAATTCAGATACCTCGATTGCCTTAGAATGTCCAACCGAAAACAACGACTCAACGGGTGGGAATTATCCACGACTCCTCCATTGTCTTAGAATGATAAATCGATAACAACGAATCTACGGATGGGAACTATCCTCGACAGTCCCAATTCAATACCTCGATTGTCTTACAACGACCCATCGATAACAACGAATCCACGGATGGGAACTATCCTCGATAGTCCCAATTTAATACCTCGATTGTCTTAGAACGACCAATCGATAACAACAAATCAATGGATGGGAACTATCCTTGACAGTCCCAATTCAGTACCTCGATTGTCTTAGAACAACCAATCGATAACAATGACTCAACGGATGCCTCAGTACCTTTACTTGGTTACCGACGACGGAAATTATAATCAAAGACGTCAATGCCTTCAATCGTCCAATACAACATCGATGGGAAAACAACAACTACAATTGCAACACTCATAGCGATGTTATAATACCACCGGTATTTCATGCTTAATTATCTTGTACTATGCAATTTATTGTAATGTGATGTTGTTTTTCCTTATTTATTATTTCATTAAATGCTATGCAACTGTACAATGTAGATGAAACGGAGGTGACACGCCTTGACGCCGTTGTACAATCATCGGTGCGAAAATGACGGTGGCCAACTCTTGTTCCCCGATAATTGTTGACGAATGGGAAGGATGGTCACTCCGAGGCGGTTAAAATGTGATATGTGGTTAAAGGGTTGAATGTTTAACACACGTTATAATATAGGCATTACGTATGCTAAAATTGATGTATTACGTACGTTAACCTGACTCGGTTGTGTATGCAACGGTTGGGTAGGTCTCCCTACCAGAATCTTCCTTTTGACGCGGATTGAGCTACTTTCGACGGGCTAGAGGACAAACGAGTCAACTCCTCATAACGTACGCTATCCGCCAAGATTAGCGTATGCTACAGTCCGGAGCCTTACGTACGTAAGGACGAGTTACGTACATAAAAGATGGACACATTTCAGTCAGTGGCCTCTAGACGGCCTTTACGTACGTTAACCGTTATACATAGCGTATGTAATACGCATTACATACGTAAATCCTGGAACGTTAACATACGTTAACGAAATCGAGTGTTATAAAATAACACACCCATCTTCATTTCTCCCGTCCCAAAACTTGAAGTGAAGGAATCTTGAAGCCTCTCCACAGCCTTAAACTCAATTCTTGGCCTCTCATACACTTGAATAAACATAGAGGAGGTGATTTCGTAAGCTCCAGTGAAGATTATCCAAGTCATTCGACCCATTCCTCGTTTCTCCTCGTGGCTCTTGTTGATTTGTCATCTCTCCTCATTGTTCTTCATCTTCTAAGGTAAGTCTATCAATCCTTGGAGTAATCTCTTCAATGTTGTTGATTATTACTCGTTAGATTACGGGTACTTGGGTATATTTTGCTAAAATCTCGTAGACGATCTTAACGGACGAACTCGTAGTAATCGGAGTTATCATTGTTCGTATATTTCATTTTTATACAACTCATTGTAACAATCTCAATTTACATTTAGATCATATATAATCGACGAATCAATTGTAGAAGGATTTCGTAGGAATTCATCACCGTTTGATAAACTAGTCGTAACTTACTCTTGTAATATGATGATCAACGTTAAAATTAATAGGGGAATTAATTCGATAGTATTAATGTCATTGAGAATCGAATGCCGAAATCATTGTGTAAGATGATAGTCTACCGATTGAAGTACTCGTAATAGAGAATTGGATTAGGAGTATGGGATTTGATTATGGTATGGTCGTTTGTTGCTAACCGAATGATGATTGAGATAATCTTGTTGAACAAATCAATATAATTGACGTTAACCATAAGAATTGAACGACATAGTGGTACGTATTGCTTGTGAATGTAGAAGCACGATACTAGTATTAGAAATTAAGATTACGTTAGTAACCCGGTTAGGGAAGGGAAGGGAGACTAGTTCTATTCATCATGATTCGTATGAGGTGTTAATCGGATATTACGTGACTTGGTTAAGCTCGATCAGGCGTGGAGATCCCAATTATCGTAAGGCACCTACCGTCGGATCAAAGGAAAGTGAAATCTTACTCGAGAAATGTTATTAATATTAAAATGTTCGTGTTCATAAATGTGCCATTATTGCTGAAATGTCGACGGTCGTATTTCTCTGAAAATGTGTTATAAATGGGCCGATGTGTTGGGGATAAAACCTATATGGTACCCGTATGGAAATGTGTTAGGGGATAAGACCCGAATTGGGCACCTATGTTCCGGGGTATTCCCGTGTGGATACTTTCGTGACCCTTGGTCGCGTCCTTGGGGTTTATGTGATAAAATAGAAAGATAACGTCGGTCGTGTGATGAAGTATTTTCTGTTGGTTACGTGGCATTGTGTTTGGTAAAATTGTGTATATCATTGCTAGTAATTGTTATTAGTACGCATTATCTGACCCTGGTTACCTGGCATGATTTGTCGTGCCAGGTAAATTTGTTAATCATGTGCAGGACATTCCCGAGGGGTCCGGTCAGACTTGAACGGTGTTGGAATAAACTCTTGCTGCTGCTTAAATTAAATTTGATCTTCAAAACCTCCGTTATGTAATAATCGAACTTTGAATTATGTTTCTTCTTTAAACCTTTGGGCTCATGATATGTAACCGTGGATTATCATTTTATTGTAATTTCTTTAAAATATCTACTTCCTAAACTAGCCTTGTGGGTCCCACACGGGATTCACGGCACTGTGATACCTCGGGAAATTTTGGGGGTGTTACAGAAAATGGTGTCAGAGCAAAGACTCTTGGTTTAAATAAAATTTCTCTTAATTTTCAAAGTTATTCCAGTCCAGCACCCCAAGCGACCGTAACTCCTCGCGGGGATGCAGAGTAAGTGATATGTGTGTTTTCTGTCTAGGTACTACATTTAATTCTAAACCGTGTGTGGAACTGGATTTAGATTAATACTATCACTAATGGCACGCCGAGGAGCTAGGAGGGTGATGAATGATGCTCATTGTTCCGCCGCAAACCACGATGAGGACAGGAACACTGCCGAGACCCATCCTGCTGGGGACCAGCCACCGCCAATTAATCAAAACGATCAGGAGGTGGAACGCCAGAATAACAACCCGGGAGGCATGGACCCGGCTTTTGTTAAGGACCTTGCCCAAGCTATCGCCATGGGAATTTCTCAGGTCAACCAGGCGGAACGGATACCGGTTATCAATGTGGAGGAAAACACAGGAAGAGACCGATGATTGGAAGAGATGCTGAAGGCTTGGCCTCCATTATTTGACGGGGTAGGGGAGAAACACGTGGACAACTGGATTTATGAATTGGAGACTGCTTTCGAAGTGATCCGATGCCCAGAGAACCGAAAGGTGCCGCTCGGGATTAATCAACTCCATGACACTGCTGCACGCTGGTGGAGGACTTACAGGCCAGAGGACCGAGTGGTCAGGTGGACCAAATTTGCCCGACTACTGCGGAGCGGGTACTGTCCCAGATCAGCCCGAACCGCTCGTGTGCGAGACTTTTTCAGTGCCGGACCTCAGAACATGCCAGTATCAGAGATCATTCGGACCTGCCAAACCGAGCTAAGTTACATCTCGCAGATGGTTCCATCAGAAGATCGACGAATCTGCCACCTTGCACAGAGGTTGGCGGAGGATGTACAACGCTATGCTGCCAGATTCCACTGCACGACTCTGAGGGCGTACGAAGACATGGTCACAGCATATGCCGGTACTGTTGTTAATACCGACACCGGAAATAACTCGAAGAAGCAGAAGAAATCATCTCAGTCTGGGAGCAGCAACAAAACGAACTCGAGGCCCGCATCTTCTTTTAAGTCAGTAGTTTCGTACCAACAGACGGGTGCATCTGATCGGCCTTACCGTAGGGACTGCTTCAACTGTTGCGTGTCCGGACATACTAAGGATCAGTGCCAGAAGACGGCTACCAAATGTTTCACTTGCGGAAAGGGTGGACACATGTATCGTTACTGCTGGCGGGCCAATCCCACTCAGAACTCAGTTTCTCAACCGAGTCAACAAGGCTCTGTGCAATCCTCCAGGACGCCTCCCGTTTCCAACTCCGAGCTCCATCCCATCATACTCAACCACTGCCACACGGTGCCAGTTGAGGCCGTGGGCGAGGCGGTGGTACTTCATCCTTTTCGGAGTCAGTGCCATCCCGTGTATTTGAGATGAGGGCTACGGATGATCAGTCCACGCCAGCTATCTCAGGTACTCTTCTTGTTAACTCTCAGCCAGTGCATGTACTATTTGATACCGGAGCCACACATTCGTTTATATCTATGGAATGTGTTGAATATTTAAATCTTGCTTGTGTACCTTATGAGTCCTTTACTGTTAAACTACCCGAGGGTAGTAGAATAGGCGACGATCTAAAGGTTCGAGACTGTCAGATCTGCATCAACAATCATAGTTGGACCGCTAATATTATGGTCTTTCCACTTCAGAATGAAGATATCATATTAGGTATAGACTGGATGCCATTACACAGGATGATCTTGGATACCTACCACTTGACTATTTCTATTATGGCTCATGACGGTACCACACATGTCATCAGATGACGAGAACACTTCAGTACGAAAGGGTCTCTCAGCCTTCTCGCATCGGAAGTCTCCTACAGCTCTCGAAGGAAGTACTATTAAAGTTATGTTCTTCAGGAGGATACTTCACAACTTACGATCGCAGACATTCCAGTGGTGGATGAGTTTCCAGACGTCTTTCCCGATGAACTACCAGGGCTGCCACCGCACCGAGAAGTTGACCTCTCTATCAAACTCGATCCGGGGACGAGACCTATTTCCAAAGCTCCTTATAGGATGGCAACGGCCGAGATGAAAGAATTAAAGATACAGCTCGAAGATCTGCTGGAGAAAGGATTGATCCGACCGAGCACCTCACCGTGGGGCGCGCCGGTACTTTTTGTTAAGAAGAAAGACAACTCTCTATGCTTGTACATTGACTATAGGGAACTAAATAAGGTTACTATCAAGAATCGTTATCCACTTCCAAGAATCGATGACCTCTTGGATCAATTACAAGGGGCAGTTGTGTTTTCAAAGATCGATCTACGGTCCGGATATCACCAATTGAGGATTCGGGAGGAAGATATACCCAAGACTGCATTTCGATCAAGGTATGGACATTACGAGTATATCATAGTATCATTCGGATTGGCTAATGCCCCAGCCGTTTCTATGGAACTGATGAATAGAGTTTTGATTGACTTCCTCAATAAGTGCATGGTGGTTTTTATTGATGACATCCTGATCTATTCCCGAAGTCGACAGGAACACGAGGAACATTTGAGGCAAGTGCTGAGTGTGTTAAGGCAACACCAACTTTATGTGAAACTTTACAAGTGCGAATTCTGGATGCCAGAGGTAATTTTTCTCGAACATGTTGTCTCGGCAGAAGGCATAAAGGTCGATCCAGAAAAGATCGAGACAATAATGAGTTGGGAACTGCCGAAGAACGTCAAGGAGGTAAGGAGTTTACTAGGATTGGCGGGTTACTATCGAAGATTCGTCGAGGCTTTTTCCTGTATCGCTCGACCGTTAATGAACCTACTGAGAAAGAGAACCAAATTTGTATGGATGGCAGACTGCCAGAAGAGCTTCGATGAGCTCAAGAGTAGGCTAACTATTGCTCCAATGCTAGTGTTACCGCAGGAAACAAAAGGATTCATTATATACACGGGTGCATCTAAACACGGACTGGGGTGTGTCTTCATGCAGAATGACAGAGTCATTGCGTACACATCCCGAAAACTGAAGCCGTACGAAGTGAATTACTCAATGCACGACTTGGAGATATCCATAGTGGTTCATGCCCTCAAGATTTGGAGGCACTATTTTTACGGAGTTACTTGCAAAGTTTTCACGGATCATAAGAGTTTGAAGTATATCTTCACTCAGAGAGAATTAAACATGAGGAAGGGGCGGTGGTTGGAGTTAATCAAGTAATACGATGTGGAGATCTCCTATCACCCCGGAAAAGCCAATGTGGTGGCCGATGCTCTTAGTCAGAAAACTACACAAGAGGTGATGGTGTCAAGCATAACAGTTCAACCCGAACTGCAGCAAGACATCAGGAGAAGCAGTATCGAAGTATAGATACAATGTAGGCAAGGACAATTGTGCTCAATCAATATACATTCGTCCTTACTAGAAGAGATACGTCTAGCACAGATGGAGGATCCCGAATTACATGCGATTGGTGTAAGAATCGAGGGAGGAGATGTTTCCGACTATAAGATCCAGGGTGACTTGGTGAGGTTCAAGAATAGGATCCGTATTTCGCCGAATGATGGGCTGAAGCAAACTATACTGAAGGAGGCGCACTCCACTCCCTATTCTATTCACCCAGGAGCGAGCAAAATGTACAAAGATCTCCGACAGAGTTTTTGGTGGAAAAATATGAAATGAAAAGTTGCTAGATTAATCGCCCGATGTATGACGTGCCAACAAGTAAAGATTGAACATCGTAGACCAGCCGGAATCATGCAACCCCTACCCATCCCGGAGTGGAAATGGGAGAGCATATCGATGGATTTTGTCACTAAGCTACCAATGGCGGTGGGAGGAAAGGATACAATCTGGGTCATTGTTGATCGATTAACGAAATCGGCACATTTCTTTCCTATTCAAGAGAGAACCGGGACAGAGCAATTGGCCGTCATTTTCATCAGGGAGATCGTGAGGCTGCATGGCGTTCCCTCACCCATCATTTCAGATAGGGACACAAGATATGTGTCTCGTTTTGGAAAGTTGTCCATAAAGCTATGGGGACACAAATACATTTTAGCACGACTTATCACCCTCAGACGGATGGACAGACCGAACGTACGATTCAAACCTTGGAAGATATGTTGAGGGCATGTGTGCTTGATTTGGGTAAGGATTGGGCTAGACATCTGGGATTAGTGGAGTTCCCGTACAACAACAGCTGGCATGCAAGCATAGGCATGGCACCATTTGAGGCCCTGTATGGGCGAAGATGCAAGTCACCGTTATGCTGGGATGATGCTTCTGACACCGCGGTTACCGAGTTAGATCTAATCCAGGAGTCCATTAAGAAGATCTCTATCGTTCGAAAGCACATGCTAGCAGCGCAGAGCCGGCAGAAATCTTATGCCGAAAACCGACAGCGACCGTTAGAATTTGCTGTCGGGGATCATGTGTGGGTCAAGGTATGACCTATGTGGGGTATCTGACGTTTTGGCCAAAAGGGCAAGTTAAGCCCGATGTTTATAGGCCCATTTGAGATATTGGACCGGGTACGGAAGCTTGCGTATCGATTAGATCTGCCGCCGCATTTGGATGGAGTGCACAACATCTTTCATGTCTCCCAGTTAAGGAAGTATGTCTATGATCTGAGTCACAAACTCAATTTCGAAGAAGTGGAAATTTCCGATGATGCTACCTTTAGAGAGGTACCGATCGCCATCTTTGATC
This sequence comes from Orobanche coerulescens, assembly GCA_033398695.1. Taxonomy (NCBI): domain Eukaryota; kingdom Viridiplantae; phylum Streptophyta; class Magnoliopsida; order Lamiales; family Orobanchaceae; genus Orobanche; species Orobanche coerulescens. Next base: position 158,877,496 of record CM065807.1, read on the forward strand.
GGCATATGAAGATATTGCGAAATAAAGCCATGCCCCTCGTGAAGATTCAATGGTCACACCACGACATGGAAGAAGCGACTTGGGAAACCGAGTCGAGCATGAAGGAGAGTCATCCCGAGTTATTTTCTTTGTTTCGGGATGAAACTATTTTTAAGGGGGTCGATATGTAATACCACCGGTATTTCATGCTTAATTACCTTGTACTATGTGATTTCTTATAATGTGATGTTGTTTTTCCTTATTTATTATTTCATTAAATGCTATGCAACTGTACAATGTGGATGAAATGGAAGTGACATGCCTTGACGCCGTTGTACAATCGTCGGTGCGAATATGATGGTGGCCAACGTCTTGTTCCCCGATAATTGTTGACGAGTGGGAAGGATGGTCACTCCGAGGTGGTTAAAACGTGATATGTGGTTAAGGGGTTGAATGTTTAATGCACGTTATAATATAGGCATTACGTACGCTAAAATTGATGTATTACGTACGTTAACCTGACTCGGTTACGTACGTAACGGTAGGGTAGGTCTCCCGACCAGAATCTTCCTTTTGACGTGGATTGAGCTACTTTCGGCGGTATAGAGGACAAACGAGTCAACTCCTCATAACGTACGCTATCCACCAAGATTAGTGTACGCTACAGTCCGGAGCCTTACGCACGTAAGGATGTATTACGTACGTAAAAGATGGGCACATTTCAGTAGGTGGCCTCTAGACGGCCTTTACATACGTTAACCATTATACACAGCGTACGTAATACGCATTACGTACGTAAATCCTGGAATGTTAACGTACGTTAACGAAATTGAGTGTTATAAAATAACACTCCCACCTTCATTTCTCCCGTCCCAAAACTTGAAGTGAAAGAATCTTGAAGCCTTTCCACAGCCTTATACTCAATTCTTGGCCTCTCAAACACTTGAATAAACATAGATGAGGTGATTTCGTAACCTCCGGTGAAGATTATCCAAGTCATTCGACCCATCCCTTGTTTCTCCTCATGGCTCTTGTTGATTTGTCATCTCTCCTCATTGTTCTTCGTCTTCTAAGGTAAGTCTATCAATCCTTGGAGTAATCTCTTCAATGTTTTTTATTATTACTCGTTAGATTACGGGTACTTGGGTAGATTTTGCTAAAATCTCGTAGACGATCTTAACGGACGAACTTGTAGTAATCGGAGTTATCGTTGTTCATATATTTCATTTTCATACAACTCGTTGTAACAATCACACGCGAAAACTTCCATCTCAATTTACATTTGGATCATTTATAATTGACGAATCAATTGTAGAAGGATTTTATAGGAATTCATCACCGTTTGATAAACTAGTCGTAACTTACTCTTAAAATATGATGATCAATGTTAGAATTAATAGGGGAATTAATTCGATACTATTAATCTCATTGAGAATCGAATGCCGAAATCATTGTGTAAAATGATAGTCTACCGACTGAAGTACTCATAATAGATAATTGGATTAGGAGTATGGGATTTGATTATGCTATGGTCGTTTGTTGCTAACCGAATGATGATTGAGATAATCTTGTTGAACAAATCAATATAGTTGACGTTAACCGTAAGAATTGAACGACATAGTGGTACGTATTTCTTGTGAACGTAGAGCATGATAGTATTGGCAATTAAGTTTATGTTAGGAACCCGGTTAGGGAAAGGAAGGGAGACTAGTTCTATTCATCATGATTCGTACGAGGTGTTAATCGGATATTACGTGACTAGGTTAAGCTCGATCGGGCGTGGAGATCCCAATTATCCTAAGGCACCTACCGTCGGATCAAAGGCAAGTGAAATCTTTCTCGAGAAATGTTATTAATATTAAAATGTTCATGTTCATAAATGTGCCATTATTGATGAAATGCCGATGGTCGTCTTTCTCTGTTTTATAAATGGGCCGATGTGTTGGGGATAAAACCTGTATGGTACCCGTATGGAAATGTGTTAGGGGATAAGACCCGAATTGGGCACCTATGTTTCGGGGTATTCCCATGTGGATACTTTCGTGACCCTTGGTCGCGACCTTGGGGTTTATCTGATAAAAGAGAAAGACAACGTCGGTCTTGTGATGAAGTATTTTCTATTGGTTACGTGGCACTGTGTTTGGTAAAATTGTGTATATCGTTGCTAGTAATTGTTATTGGTACGCATTCTCCGACTCTGGTTACCTAGCATGATTTGTCGTGCCAGGTAAATTTGTTAATCATGTGCAGGACATTCCCGAGGGGTCCGGTCAGACTTGAACGGTGTTGGAATAAACTCTTGCCGCTGCTTAAATTAAATTTGATCTTCAAAACCTCCGTTATGTAATAATCGAACTTTGAATTATGTTTCTTCTTTAAACCTTTGGGCTCATGATATGTAACCTTGGATTATCGTTTTATTGTAATTTTTTTAAAATATCTACTTCCTAAACTAGCCTTGTGGGTCCCACACGGGATTCACGGCACTGTGATACCTCGGGAAATTTTGGGGGTGTTACAGATGTCTTAATCGAACATCAATATCAACAATAACAATCGATACATCGATACCGCGAACCGGCTACCGACAACAATAATAACAACAGTATGATCAACAATAACATTAGCATAATAACCAAAGGGTATCGTATCAAAACAAGAATTGCAATAGCAACACTCATAGCGATGTCTTAATCGAACATCAATATCAACAATAACAATCGACAAATCGATACCGCGAACCGGCTACCGACAACAACAATAACAATAAGACGATCAACAATAACATTTGGCATAATAACCGAAGGGTATCGTATCAAACAATTCCCTGATATCAACGAAAATCATGAAGAGACTACGTATCAAAATGATACAACACATTCATACACATACATGATAACATTAATCTCATTGACCAGTACAAGTATAAAACTTGTCTCAAATCGAATGCGATGAAATCCTCCAACAAACGACGAATGACGTCCTCCGACAATCACAAGCACTCGAACAACCATGAATGAAATACATTTCATTCAATAACACAATATCGATCGAAAACAACACAATAGATAACCCCCATTCCAACAAGAATCGATCAAACTCCTCAAATGAATATCATAGTTCTCAACTATGAATTCTAACATCCTCCAATCATCTCAATGATCAATTAAAATGATCATAATGTTCGTAACACTTGTGAAAAGAATTCAACAACAATCATTAAGAACAACATCATATTAATCATCTCAAAATGATAATATCACCAATATCATCACAAATACCTCAAGAACATCATAAACACAACAAACATGACTTCTCTACCAATATCAATCACCAATCCTCAAGAATTTCGGATTAATCAAAAAGATCAACTTAACCATTTCAAGATTATGATAATTACCACATAACTCATCATAATCCTATACTAAAATGGTTAAAATCTCTCAAAAACACAACCAACAACAATAATCATCTCAGGATATGTTAATAATCTAGTAAACTTAACATAACTCTTCCTAAACATGATTATAATCGCCAAGTATTCTTAAACATCAAGAGCACAATCAACCTCAACTCATCTACATCATATTATTCATCATAAGTTCATAAAAACTATGCAGAATCACACTATCCTCCAATAACCCATCAATACACGAACTAATCGACCACAACATCATCGTAATCTCGAGTTAAACATAAGATTAACTAGCATACCTCTTGAAAGTGAAGAACAACTTCATACCCTTCAAGAACACTCCAATCTTCAAGCTCCTAAGCTCCAATCCAAGTTCGGAAGCTCTAAAACAAGTTGGAAGGGGGTTGGAAATCAATGAGGGATGCAGAGGGATGATTCCAGGGAGAGAAATTAGAAATGGATCATGAGAAAATGAAAGACGAAGCATGTCTTTAAAATCTAGATATCGCATTACGGCCGCTATATCCCCACCTTAACGTACGTTATGAATGTAACATACGTTATCACCTCTACGTACCGTACTCTACGTAGTCCAAAACTCACTGCCTCAAAATGGGGTATCCATTACGTATGTTAACAACACTTACATACGTAACCAGAATCACCATTACATCGTTAACCACAAGGTATAGCGTATGTGCGTTGACCTGCCTGTCCCAATCGAACCACGGGAATCCAGCCTCGCCCGGTCCCACACGTCGAAAGATAGATCTGATCTGATACCCTGTGTTACGTACTTAATACAGCATGGTTTAACGTACCTAACACACCATCTGTAGCGTACGTAATGCTATACATATAGCATACGCTATGGCTAGTATACTTAGCCAAAAAAATCAAAACTCACCAACCAACATCCAATCGGCAAACACAATACCGACGACCAGCATAAATATTTCGATTCCGAAATATCCCAATATATGTATACATTGTATCAGTCAAATACAAAGACACTTGTACAATTCCAATTGAACATATACAACATAACAGTAAAAATGAAAAAAAAATCCCCGGATATTACAGTTAATTCCAATCATTTCCTAAGTTTATTTAATCAAAACAAGCTCTTAAATTAAACCTATCTAGACGAAGGATTCAAATCAAGCTCTTCAAATCTTGTTCTTTAGATGCATTAGGAACCAAAACGATGAAAATAGACAAGATATTGAGTTCACAAGCTCGACCCAAGGAATCTTGATTTTGTTTTACCCAACTGATAAAAATCAATTGTTGCTACTTGCGATTTAGAATTATACCGATTACATATTATAACCCTAGATCTAGCAAAAGATATAAAAACCCCGTTTAGGTTGATCAGACCAATTAAAGTAAATTATATCAAAAATAAATCTACTCAATAACACAAAGATAATTAATAGGAAATAGTCAAGAATATGCTATGGGATTAAAACATAAATACTATAGATACGTGTTCAAATTTCCTAAGAACTGGAAAAGATAAATTAACCGGACATGATGGCTAAATAAAACATAGAATAATTATCGAGTAAAGAGTTAAAACCAGAAAATTCAACTCTATCTCCTGCTTTTCGGCCGAAAACTCTTCCTAATTGCTTGTGCCCCTTTTTTAATTTTTGCCTCGGGAGCCGTGCCTTCTTCCTTGAGAATTGTTGGTGATGGCCTCCTTTATTTTCCTCCTTGATATGCCATAATATGATGATGGGGTTTATTAATATATATTAATATCGTGAGAGATGTCCCTCTGCCTTAGAAGACATTGTCCTATTTATAAGTCCAGAGTTTTCATCTTCCAAGGATATTTCGGCCGACTCTCTTTTTCCTAGTAGGAGTAGGAACTTTAATTCGGACCACTGACATGGAACGCTCGTGGTCTGGCTAACACCGGAGCACAGAAGCGTATTCGACATCTCCACCGCTCTCATAGAATCTCTTTTATTGGCAGTTTGGAACCCATGGGTTCCAATGCTAACTTTGGTTTTTATACTCATTCCTTAGGTTTTGCGTCGGGACTTTTTAATCGGTCCAACAAGATCTGGTTCTTCTCCTCTTATGGCTTTCAGCACCAAGTTTTGTTGGATACTGATCAAGTCCTTCATCTTGCCATTTCTTCTCCCCTTTTTCCCCAGTCTATCTTTATCACTTATGTCTATGACAGCACCATTCGTGCTGGCCATTACGCCCTTTGGGACACCCTCCGTGAGATTGCTATGGAAGTGTAGGGGTTGCCGTGGTTAGTTAGTGGTGACTTCAACATCTTCCTGCATTTGCATGAACGCGAGGGTAGTTCCACAGACCACACATCTGAGATCCTTGACTTTGCACAGGCTATTGCTGATTGTGAGTTGATTGACGCGGGCTGTGAGGGCGATATTTTCACTTGGGAGTGTACTGGTTTGCGGGAAAGGCTAGACCGTGATTTATTTAATGAAGCATGGTCGAACGTGTTTGCAGTTTCTACTGTTACTCACCTGCCTCATCTTTGTTCGGATCATGCGCCCCTTCTCATCCAGTTTTGATTTTCCTCGACTCGTCATAAGTTATCATTCTATTTCTAGAGTATGTGGATCCGTCATCACACATTTCTGGACACTGTTAGGGAGGCTTGCCTTATCCCGACTGGTTTAGTTGGCATGTGTAATTTATAGGCCAAACTACTTAGGGTCAAGCACAGACTGAAACAGTGGAACTGGTCTATTTTGGAAATCTTCATGTGAAGCTGGATGAGGCCTTGAGGGCTGCTGATGAGGCCGAGCGGCAATATGATTCAGACCCTACTCCGGAAAATAGAACCGCTATGCACCGCTTTCGCGCTGAGTACCAACTTTGACTCTCCATGGAGGAAGATTTCTGGAAATAGAAGGCTGCAGTTTGTTGGGTTGCTGAGGTCGAGCGCAACACCCGCTTCTTTCAGGGTTTTGCGAAGTAGAAGCATTAACAGTCGTATATTCACAGTATTGAGGATAATGGTACTACTCTTGCTGTTGAGTCGGACATCCGTTCATCCACTGTGAATTACTTCAGGACTCTGCTTACATCCGTTGGTGATGTTCTCGCCCCTCGGATGACACTTGTTTCCCTTCTATCCCCCCTTCTTTTGATTCTGATAGTTTATGTGTCCCTCCATCTCCCCAGGAGATTCATGCTGCGGTTTTTGATATTAATCCTCACAGCACTTCTGGGCCCGATGGGTTTTCGTCTTTGTTTTTTCAGCATTGTTGGGAGATTGTATCTTCCGATGTGTAGGGGGCTGTGCTAGAGTTCTTTGATGGTCATCCCATGCCTCCGGCCTTCACGGCGACCACGGCCGTCTTGATCCCGAAGAAGCCTGTTCTGAGCGGTTGGTCAAATTACCGTCCTATTAGTCTGTGTAATGTGACCAATAAGATTATCACGAAAAATCCTTAACGCTCGGCTCGCTTATGTTCTCCCTCTTGTCATCTCTCCGAACCAGTGTGGATTCGTTCAGGGGCAGGTAATTACGGATAATTTACTTTTGGCCCAGGAACTGATTCACGACCTCCACGTCTCGGACATTCATGGTCTCCCGAACCTTGCGCTGAAGCTTTGATATGGCTAAGGAATATGATAAGGTTCACTGGCATTTTTTACGTGAGTTCCTGGTGAGGATGGGATTCCCGGCTAGATGGGTTCTGTTCATACATCACCGTGTCAAGAGTTGTAGGTTCTCCATTATGGTGAACGGCAGTCTGGCCAGCTATTTTGCCTCTAGTCGTGGTTTGCATCAGGGTGACCCCATTTCTTGATCGCTCTTCGTGCTTGTCGCCGATTATTTATCTCGCTGCTTGGATCGATTCATTCGTCACCATCCTTTGATGAGATATAGGACTATCGGACGGCCTTTCCCCGTCTCGCACCTCTCCTATGCCGATGACATCATTATATTTACACGGGTTGTGGATGATGGTCTCGTTGACCTTATGCGACTCCTGGATCACTATTCCATGGCCTCCGGGCAAATGGTTAGCATCCAGAAGAGCACTTTTATCCTCGCTCCGAAGCATGCGCCTCGTTGGCATCAGAGAGTTCATGATCTTACTGGTTTTTGCCAGGGTGATTTCCTCCATGTGGGTGTCGAGGCTCAGGAGTTTATTTCTTGGACTCTCAGTAGTGGCATAGGGGAGGTTTGGGACGACACTTGGATTGGGGATATGCCTATTTTGTCTTATTATCAGATTACTAGTAGACCCCATCTTAGGATTAATGATCTCTGGGTTGATGGGAGTTGGGACAGGGGTAGACTTGAGTCCATTGTGGATGAGGAGATAGGATTTACCCCTCAGTTCATACAGGATATTCTTGCGACTCCCATTGCCGAGGAGGATTCGGATAGCATGTGCTGGAATCTTACATCTTCTGGTGCCTTCTCATTGTCATCAGCTTGGTCTCACATCAGGGCGAGGGATCAATCTAATATCATTTTCAGGGCCATTTGGACTACCTTACTCACACCTACGATATCGGTGTTCATTTGGCGACTTCTACTGCGACGGATCCCAACTGATGATGTCTTACAGAGGAGGGGCGTTTTCTTGGCCTCCAGATGCTCATGTTGTACCCTTACCCCTACCCATACCTACCATACCGAGACCCTTGACCACCTTTTCTTAGAGAGTGACGTGGCTCGTGACGTGTGGGAGTATTTTGGCACATGGACTCATTTATCCTTACCCCATACAGATAATATTTTTGAGCTCCTGAGTTTTTCTCACATGGAACACACTTTAGGCACGCAACTTTCATTATTCCTTGTCTGATCCTTTGGTTCATCTGGACGGAGAGGAAGAGTGTAAAGCATAGGGCAGTTACTTTTCTTGATTCTCATATTATTGTGCAGGTGGAGTTCCATGTTTCATTACTAGCTGCTGTGGGGCTTATTTCTTCAGAGTTCTGGGTGGGGTGCTCGCCTCCTGACCATTTCCAGCGAGCTACTCCCTCTCCCGCCCAGACTCATTGCTCCGTTCCGGCGGTTTGGCTTCGACCCGAGATCCCTTAGATCAAGATGAACACGGATAGCTCCTTTGATAGAGATACTCAGATTGCTGGTGGTGGGGGTCTGATTAGAGATCATCACGGAGAGCTACTACTTGCTTTCCACTCCTCTTTTCAGGCCTCTTCGAGCTTTGAAGCAGAGATCCAGGCGCTTGCTGTTGGACTGATTTTGGCTTCCCAGAGATTGAGACATGTTTGGATTTAGCTTGATGCTGCTGTGGTGACCCTGCTCTCATATGGCCGTCGGGGCTCTTGGCAGGTTCGTCACACCCTTATGCGTATCCGACACATTCTCCGAGACATTCAGTACATAGTCACTCACATTTTCTGGAAGGGCAACAGGCTGGCTGATTATCTCTCTGAGCTCGGCTTGTCGTCCCTCGGTATTCAGACTTATACATATGATACTGCTCCTCCGTTTCTCCTCTCTCTTATACAGATGGACCATCTTGGCTACTCCTCTTTTAGATTTAGATAGTATTTTATCACTTGATTTATTGCTATGAGCCCGCACATTAGCCCACTTTTTTTAGTGGTGCACTTTGTATTTCTCTAGCGGGCTGCTGGCATTTTAGTTTCTCTGGTTTATGGATCATTTTTGGTCATAATTCAGATGTGATTTTTTACCTATCGGTCCGCACATTAGCCCACGCCTTTAGTGGTGCACCTTGTATTTCTTTAGCGGGCCTTAGGCACTTCGTTTTTTAGATTTAGGATCCGGATTTGGCCCATTTTTGATCATAATTCGGGACTGATTGCTTGTACTCTCGATATTTTCTTTATCTCACAGGTTGGTGCGTCCTGCCTCAACCCCCCGTCCATAATGGACGTTTTTTCTTGAAAAAAACATTAATTCGGACCAACTCTTCTTCCTTGGACTAAATTTATTTTGTTGGCCCGCTAATTATTCTGACTCCTAAAATATAACAATTCCCTAAAATAATGAATAAATTCCACTAGTGAATTAAATTTCCTTCATAATTCAAATAGGTATAAAATCATCAAGTTGTGCTAAAATAAATATAATATAATTATGTATTTTACACATATAATTATGCAATATTTTCTACTGATCAGTAGTTTGCCTTGTAGTTTAGCGTGCATAATGATAGAGTAGCATGCATTACTTACTTCTTTGTTTGATTTCTAGAACTCACTGTCTTGAATGAAGTAATATGTAGTGTGCGCTAGTTAAGCCTTAGCGTGTGTTATTTTGATTTCCTTGAAATCTTTAGTCTACTGTCTTGGTCCATTTAGCGTATATTGCATGTCCTGGTAGCGTGCGCTAACTGAGATTGGTAGATCTTTCTGTCCTTGTTGGGTACCAGGTAGCGTGTTATATATATATATATATATATATATATATATATATATACACACACACACACAGCGTGCACTACTCATGTATATGGGAGGGCAAATAGCGTGCCTTACATGTTTTAAAGTAGTAACCAAGTAGCCTTTAGTAGCGTGTGCTAACATAGATGTTTAGCATGCGCTATAAACATAGTTTTGCAGAATTTGGGTCTTTGATGAAGTATTCGCCGTTTATTTGCATCTGGTGTTGTCTGACTGAGTTTTGATGTTTTAAGTATTTTGATAGATTTCATCATCAAAATTAGTTTGTTCAATAATTAAAGCATAAAATAATAAGCTTGAATATTACATGACTCAAATACTAATAATACATAGAAGTTTATTTCCTGGAGTAGATAATACCAGTAGAGATTATCTCCTGATAAATATAATTAGTTAGAGCTTATCCCTTGTAGTGGATAATTACTTACAGATTTTATTACAGATTTTATCTCTCGAAGTGGATATTAGTAGTTATTAATAATAAGGACAAGAAAAGGATATATTCTAAGATTATATGTCAAATATCTAATTTTATATGTCATGTAGTTTAATATTTTATTATCTCTTATTCTATATTATGAGTATTTATCAATATGAGATATAATATCATTGATTTCATACCTGAAGTATGATTTTAATTGATATTTTCTATATAATTAGTTAATAAGAAGGTCAAATATCCTGAATATATTTGCATCATTAAAATTCTCGGCTTATCTTATTTCTTCTTTATGTAAATCGAATGTCAAGTTTTTAGGATCAAATAGTGGTCATAATTTGTTATCTCATCATAGTGACAACATGTACAATATATTTGCAAATAAATGATATCTTCGCAAGTCCGACAAAAAATACTATAAGTGATAGTGCAAAACTATTCAGGATCACAAAGAACCACTATATTCTCCCTAAAAGGTCGAAGATTATGTACTATTACCTTTTAAGTGTAAATAACTTATTGTATTCAAAAATATCGATTGTAATATGTACGATACCGAGATAACAAATGAAACAAATGATGAACATAATTTCTAAAACGAAATTGGTATTAGAGAGACTGTCAAAGTAAATGACATATAAAATTCGTCACTTACTAGATCAGAAGTACACTAATTCTAATATCTTTAATATTTGCATGTTTGTGATTACATGTTTAATGTTAAAGTCTATGTATATCACAATATTTGTATTTTATTTTATAGATTGTTTATTCATGATATATCATGAAGACATATTAGTACAATCGCATACATGTATGATAAATATCATTAATTAGTGGTAAAACATTCAAAATATCCGAAAGTCATATATTTAGACACTTAAAGTTATAATATTTTGAGATTACCAATTTTTTTCAAACATCTTATAGATGTTTAATAAATTACATGGCAATCATTTCATTCTCTTCCTGAAGAAGAATAATTATGATTATTGATGATGATACTCGTATCATTAACAAAGCATAAATATGCAGTTGAGAAAAAAAATAAATGCTCTTGAAAAGATACAGTATTTCTTCTTAAATGAGGAAATACTACTATATTTTAATGTTTGAAGATAGAATATTATTGATATATATTGCAGTAGATTATCGTATTTTAAATCAAACAAAATAAAGGTTGATTATGTCACAAACTCATTCAAGAATGATTCTAGGTTGATATAATTGTCTTTATTCTTATTTTGAGTCAGAATCATCATCACAGTAAACTTAAAATTTACATACTATTGACAAAAATGCATTATTCCGACAAGTAACTCAATGCATGTATATCCTCTTTTGTATGGCTCCTATTGAATAATAAAATTTATATCGGGTAAGGTCCCTTTTTATGACAATACTTGAAACCTGAAGTGTTGATGGTGATGTATAAATGAATAAGATTGATATTGTAATACAACATTATTTCGACATTAGGAGGAGGAACGTATCAATTGATCAAAAAATTATTTATTATGAACTTGGAGTTCAAAAGATTATTGATTTTGCACAAATTGCAATCAACTATATGTATCACTCGAGAAAAGTTTAAATAAATCCAGCTAGAAATTAATGTCTTGGAAGACATATGCAAGTGCTACAATTGAGTTTAAGGGCCTACCCAAATGCTGAGAAAGATATTATATATCTCCAGATATCAAAAATAAATATCAGTGGCAAAATTCAACGTCCTGAGACGTCGCTCTTGAAGAGCATACTCGTGAAGAGAATTAAATTATAGAACATTTTACGAATTTTGATACAAAATTTTGAGACTATATCAATAGATTTAATAATAGCACTTGATATAAATAAAAATCATAATGATCTAGGTTGATTAATGTTATAAATGTTGATTAATATTGGAAATAAAATATTTGGTCAAAATTTACAAAATAATCTAATATGATTTAGATTAATACTAATATTTTGTTATTTGGCATGCAGTCCAAATTAGCATATTAAATAAGGTTTGTTAAATATTGATTAATATTTATACTTTATATGATTATCATGATTGGAACTCTTGAAGAGTTATCAATAATTTTCAGCATTTCATGCAAATATGAGATTTGAAGTGTAATATCCGCATTTTTCTTTCCCTTGTAATTGTATTTCCGGTGTAATTCTCGATTGTAGTGACCCTCGTGTATCCTTCAGTGTAACTTTTCCGTCATCTTTGATCTGATTCTCGTAATTGATGTGCGGAACCGCCGTTTCGGGGTTGCCGTGGATCTATTATATGCTATGATGCGTTTTGAGGTGTTCCGTTTGATGTTTCGTTCGTATTCTGGTGTAGTGGACCGTTTATGTTCTGTAGTTTCGTTCGTATTCTGGTGTAGTGGACCGTTTATGTTCTGTACCTAGCGCACGCTAATTTTTCTGCATAGCGCGCGCTAGAAGTTCCTTTGTAGCGCACGCTACGTTTACTTCGTAGCGCACGCTAACGATTTAGCCACAGGAGTGGCGGTTCAGCTCCCACCCTCTGGACTATCGGATTAGCGCACGCTATCTTGTCTAGCGCACGCTAATGTCGGGAGACTAGCGCACGTTAAGTTGTTCGATGGCGCGCTAGTGTGATCGATCTTGGGCGGTTTACTCCGAACTCAATCGGATGCTAGTTAGCGCACGCTACGCTTGTATGGTAGCGCACGCTAACAGGTCGAGTGAGTTTTGGGCATTTGGCTCCGGACTCGGTGATGTTCGGGTAGCGCACGCTATTGGTCGATAGCGCGCGCTACCGAGAGGTTATTAGCGCACGCTACGTTTGAGTAGCGTCGCTAACGGCCAAAACCAGCTCTTTGGATGGGACGCTAACGGTAGGGTTTGAAATCTTATCCGTTAGCGCACGCTAACCTTGAGGTTTTAGCGTGCGCTAACACTCCCAACTATATAAACCGGGGAGTTGACCGAGATAAACACAAAATCTCATTTCTTCCTCTCTCCGCGGCGAAGGCGATCCCGGCGATTCTCTTGGCGATTTCTTCCTCCAATCATCTCATCCAACATCCTTCTTGAGTTCTTGGAGTATTATATCAACAACAACACGAATCTTTCGTCCTAATCCACGGTAAATCTCTTAGAACCCTACTTTTGGATAATTTGGGGGTTTTGGGATTTCCTTCCGATTCATTCCGTTTTGTTGGTGGATTCATGATGAATATGATTAATCTTGTTGATATAATTAGTTTTCCTACGGATTCATGGTATATTTTCATGGTTTTGCGAAATGGAGAGGGTTTGGTTGTGGTCCGCCCTCGTTGTTATTTTTGTATGAATATACATGAATCGTAGGCGGGTTTTCGGGTGTATTCCATTTCCTTAATCGTTTAGGAGTGGTTGTGATTGTGTTATTCGAATCGTTAGGTTCATTCGTCGGTTCCTCACGGTCGTGCTTGATTCTTCCGTTCCGTTCATGTCACCGTCTATTAATCGAGGCAAGTATCCTTATGAACTTACAATCTTAACGTAGTAGTATTGCATGAGACTTGTGTGTATGTGTATGCTCACTACGGGTTAGATCCGACGGGGTCTCGGTAGGGGTCCACGGAGGTGTGGATCGACGAGCTTTGCTTTTAACCACTACGGGTTAGATCCGACGGGGTCTCGGTAGGGGTCCACGGAGGTGTGAATCGACGGTTAATTGTGGTGAATTTTACAAATGTGATTTGATATTGGCATTTCCGGAAATGAGTGCTTTCGAACGGTTTTCTTTATTGCATGCATTTACTATATGTGTAAGATGTAAGTTGTTCATCTGGTTACTTGTACTAGCGTAATTGCTAACCCCTCTGGGGACCCATTTTGGGGAAATTCGTTTTATGAATTTGGTCGGGTTCATCGAGGCGAGCTATTTGGACCAAGATACGGATGATGGCCGTGCGTGATGATTGTGCACGAGTGACGTTTTAGTGTCTTTTACCTTTTCATCTTTTGTGGTTTTGAACTAATAGTTGTACTCGAGTACTTAAGGGTTCTTGTTCGTTCGGATTGTATTGTTGCTTATTATGTTGTGTTGGATGATGATGTTATATTGGCCGGTTGAACTGGGTGGATTATTACATTTTGCGTCTTTATGACATGGTATTGTTCGTTTATGTGAGTCGATGAGTATGATGCTATTCAGCCTGGTGGGTCCCATATAGGGATTCACGGCGCTGTAATATACCTCGAATATCTTGAGGGTGTTACGAAAATGGTATCGAGCTCTAGGTTTATGGATACCTAGGCTTGTCGGTTTCTTGGGTCTTGTGGTGTTTTGTTTTGCACATCATCGTCACGCTGCCATGATTCCGGTACTACCAGTGTCCGTAAGTTTTCCTTCCTCTGTTCATTAATTCCTTGTATTGTACCCTTGATTCTCGACTTGTAATTGTTCTTTTCTTGTGCGATCCTCGTATGGCTTTTGCTACTTATTTAACTCCAGTATGGATGCCGGAAGAGGTCGTGGTCGTGGACGCGGCCCGGGGACGTGGGGCGACCACGTCACGATCTTCGAGGCTGGCGATGCGGCGACCGTCATAGCCATGCTTCTTCTCAGAGCGTGCCGATCTTGGTATTGCGGCCGTTATGCAACAAATGGTGAATCAAATGGCGGCGATAGCTCAGCGGTTCAGAACCCGGATCGAGCCCATGCTAATCGGGCGGAGCGGACCGTTGGCTCCAAGATGTCATCAAGATGCATCCTCCTCGGTTTCGGGAGCTTGGACCCGATTGGGTAGGAAGGGTGGATCAAGGAGATATCTAAGGTCTTCGTTGCCACTAAGCATCCCGAGGACCATAAAGTCCCTATTGCTCAATACTTTCTCACGGGGACGCCACGGGTGGTGGGAGGCCGTTGGGCCCAAAGATCATCTTTGCTTCGTGGGTGAGTTTCAAGAGTTGATGGAGATGAATATTGCCGTGGCGATCGAGACGAGCTCGGGTACATGCTTTTTATGATGCTCAACCGCGGGATATCCCCGTAGCTCAAGCTATTGCTGATTTTAACAAGGAGTTGGGTTATGTGAAGACCCAAGTTGTCGAGGAGAGTGACAAAATTTTCCATTTCTCCAGACGGATGAAGTTGCCGATTCGGGACTATATGTCGGGGCTCGTATGCACTACATTGAAAGATTACCAGAGCAGGGCCCTTGCTTATGATATGTCTGTGACGGCGAGTGAGGCGGCCCGCGAGAGTAAGAAGCAGAAGTCCGCTGGGAACTTTTCGGGCCACAAGAGTGGGGGTCAGCAGAGATCCCAATCTGCTAACTTCCCCGCCGGCGGTGGTCCAGCTCGTTCCGCTGGGGGTCCTCGTGGAACTACCAGTGCTCCTTTTCGTGATGTGAAGTGTTTCAATTGTGGTCGTACGGGCCACATCACTCGTACTTGTTTGAGCCCTTTGCTGACGTGTAATCAGTGTGGCCAGCCGGGCCACAAGGCTGCTTTCTGTGCTGAGAGGGAGAAAATTCTTGGTGCCCGGGCTTCCATTCCAGCGCCTAAGGAACCAAGTGTGAATCAGGGATCGTTTGCTCCTCAATCCCCGCCGAGTGCTAGTCGGGGGAGAGGTCGTGGTCATCCCTCTAAGGGGGGAGCTTCCAGTGTCGGCTCAGCCCATCCGCGTGTCTATGAGATGCGGAAAGCCGATGATCCAGCGGCTACCGTGGCGACAGGTACCGTTTGTATTCTTTCTCATCCTGTCAGTGTGCTTTTCGATTCCGGTGCTACGCATTCGTTCATATCTTTGGATTGTGTATGCCGTTTGAGTCTCGACTGTTTGATGCCTTGTGAACCCTTCATCGTTAAGCTTCCTAGCGGTGATAGGATCGTTGGTGATCAGGAGGTTCGAGGCATTGCACTTATTTGTGAGAGGACTTGGCCCTCTAATCATATTGTTGTGGATATTGAGGGTGAGGATTTGATTCTCGGGGATGATTGGCTCGAGCGGCATGGCGCAATCATGAACTACCGCACGAGGATCATCACCATGTTAGCCGAGGATGGCACCGAGCACTCCTTCGCGGGGCGAAGGAGGGGAAATCAGAAATTTGTCATTAATGCCTTGAAGGCGATGAGTCTCCTGCGAAAGGGGTGTACTGGTTATTGGTGCTATGCCTTGAAGGCGGAGGATGGTGGAGTCGAGCTTTCGTCGATTCCAGTCGTTAATGAGTTTCCGGATGTATTTCCTGACGAGTTACCGGGATTGCCACCGGATCGTGAGGTTGAGTTTGCTATAGAGTTAGAGCCGGGCGCGGCTCCGATTTCAAGGCGCCGTATCGCATGGAACCTTCAGAGATGGCGAGTTGAAGAAGCAGTTGAGTGAGCTTCTTGAGTCGGGGTATGTTCGACCGAGTGCCTCGCCTTGGGGCGCACCGGTCCTGTTTGTGCGGAAGAAGGATGGTTCACTACGTTTGTGTATCGACTATCGCGAACTAAACAAGGTGACCATCAAGAACAAGTATCCTTTGCCGAGAATTGATGACTTGTTCGATCGATTGCGAGGAGCTGCGGTATTCTCGAAAATTGATTTGAAATCGGGGTACTATCAGCTCCGGGTGAGAGAGTCCGATGTGCCGAAAACAGCCTTTCGGATGAGGTACGGACATTATGAGTTCGTAGTCATGCCTTTCGGGTTAACTAATGCGCCGGCGGTGTTCATGCAGTTGATGAACAAAGTTTTTATCGAGTATTTGGATAAGTGCGTCGTCGTCTTTATTGACGATATTCTTATTTATTCGAGGAATGAGGAAGAGCATGCCCATCATTTGCGGGTAGTATTAGACATTTTGAGGACCGAGCAACTCTATGCAAAGTTCTCGAAATGTGAGTTCTGGCTGAAGGAAGTGATGTTTTTAGGTCACGTGATTTCAGCCGAGGGGGTTCGTGTGGATCCGCGGAAGATTGAGGCCGTGTTGGATTGGGCGCCGCCCAAGAATGTGAAGGAGCTCCGTAGTTTCTTGGGTTTAGCTGGCTACTATCGTAGGTTCGTCGAGGGTTTCTCGAAACTAGCTCGACCACTTACGCAGTTGCTCCAGAAGTCCGAGAAGTTCATCTGGAATGACGAGAGGCAGTTGAGTTTTGAGGAACTGAAGAAGCGGTTGACTTCAGCCCCGGTTTTGGCGTTGCCATGTGGCAACGAGGGTTTTTGCCGTTTATAGCGATGCTTCGGGTCAGGGTCTTGGGTGTGTATTAATGCAGCACGGCAAGACCATTGCCTATGCGTCGAGACAGTTGAGGCCGTATGAGCTGAACTACCCTACTCATGATTTGGAGTTAGCGGCAGTCGTTTTTGCGCTCAAGATTTGGCGTCACTATCTTTTCGGCTCTACATGTCAGATTTTTACCGATCATAAAAGCCTGAAATACATATTTACTCAGCGAGAGTTGAATATGAGGCAGAGGAGGTGGTTAGAGTTGATTAAGGATTATGACCTCGAAATCCTTTATCATCCGGGCAAGGCGAACGTTGTGGCCGACGCCTTGAGTCGGAAACCGGTTGCGTTGCGAACACTTGAGATCCTTACGTCTCAGTCTGAGCTTCGGCGGGCTTTGATCGAGTTAGATGTTGAAGTTTTGTTGCCTGGAGCCATCGGGCAACTTCGTGCTTTAGAGATTTCGTCGTCTCTAATCGATGAAATTAAGCTGAAGCAATCAGAGGATCCGATGATTACTCAAATCCGAGAGAACGTTCTTAAGGGAAAGTCTCCTGGGTTTGTGATTCACGAGGATGGTATTTTGAGATTCAGTCGGCTTTGTGTGCGAGCGACTCGAGTTGAGGCAGAGTATCTTACGGGAGGCCCATGCTACACCTTATTCCGTTCATCCTGGTTCGAGTAAGATGTACAAGGACCTGAGAAGAAATTTCTGGTGGAATGATATGAAGGATGAGGTCGCACAGTTTGTAGCGAGATGCTTGACTTGTCAGCAGGTAAAGATCGAGCATCAGCGACCGGCTGGGTTATTGCAGTCACTTCCCGTTCCGGAATGGAAATGGGAAGATATATCGATGGATTTCGTTACGTGTTTGCCGAGATCGAGGTCGGGCATGAATATGGTATGGGTGATTGTTGATCGCCTGACCAAGTCGGCACATTTTCTGGGCATCAAGGACACTTGGGGCCCGGAGAAGTTGGCTCGTGTGTTTATCGCGCAGATTGTGAGACTTCACGGTACTCCGAAGTCTATTGTTTCAGATCGTGATGGCCGTTTCGTATCGCACTTCTGGCAGGCGGTGCATAAGGCGTTGGGTACCCGGTTGCATTTGAGTACCTCTTTTCATCCCCAGTCAGATGGACAGTCGGAACGCACTATCCAGACGTTTGAGGATTTGTTGCGTGCTTGTGCTCTCGATTGGAGTAGAGACTGGGAGGAGCATTTGCCATTGATCGAATTCATGTACAACAATAGTTGGCACGCGTCGATTCGGATGGCACCGTATGAGGCACTTTATGGGCGGCGATGCCGATCTCCAATTTGTTGGAATGAGGCGTCCGATTTGGTCGGGACCGAGCCGGATGTCGTTTTAGAGACGAGGCGGAAGATAGAAGTAATTCGGGAACGGATGTTGGCGCCAGTCGGCCAGTCGTATGCCGATGTCCGTCGTCGACCTTTGGAATTCGAGGTGGGAGACCACGTTTTGCTAAAGGTATCGCCGACGAAGGGAGTTTTTTGTTTCGGGAAGAAAGGGAAGTTGAGTCCGAGATTTATCGGCCCCTTTGAGATCCTCGAGCGAGTAGGTGGGTTGGCATACCGTTTGGCGTTACCTACGGCCTTGAGTCATGTTCATAGCGTTTTCCATGTTTCCCAGTTGAGGAAATATGTCCCGGATCCTAGTCACATCATCGATTATGGTGAGATTGATGTCGCCGAGGATGTTACTTTTGAAGAGCGCCCTTTGAAGATTTTGGAACATCGTGAGAAATGATTGAGGCATAAGACCATACCCTTGGTCAAGGTGCAGTGGTCGAGACACGGTGTCGAGGAGGCAACTTGGGAAACCGAGGATAGCATGCGTGCTAGGTACCCCGAGTCGTTTGTTTCTTAAGTTTCGGGACAAAACTTATTTTTAGAGGGGTAGAATGTAATATCCGCATTTTTCTTTCCCTTGTAATTGTATTTCCGGTGTAATTCTCGATTGTAGTGACCCTCGTGTATCCTTCAGTGTAACTTTTCCGTCATCTTTGATCTGATTCTCGTAATTGATGTGCGGAACCGCCGTTTCGGGGTTGCCGTGGATCTATTATATGCTATGATGCGTTTTGAGGTGTTCCGTTTGATGTTTCGTTAAATATTACGGTGTAGTGGACCGTTTATGTTACGTAGTTTCGTTCGTATTCGGTGTAGTGGACCGTTTATGTTACGTACCTAGCGCACGCTAATTTTTACGCATAGCGCGCTAGAAGTTTCTTTGTAGCGCACGCTACGTTTACTTATAGCGCACGCTAACGATTTAGCCACAGGAGTGGCGGTTCAGCTCGACCCTGCGGACTATCGGATTAGCGCACGCTATCTTGTCTAGCGCACGCTAATGTTGGGAGACTAGCGCACGTTAAGTTGTTGATGGCGCGCACTAGTGTGGTTGTCGATCTTGGCGGTTTACTGCGAACTCAATCGGATGCTAGTTAGCGCACGCTACGCTTGTATGGTAGCGCACGCTAACGGGTCAGTGAGTTTTGGGCATTTGGCTCTTTGGACTCGGTGATGTTCGGGTAGCGCACGCTATTGGTCGATAGCGCGCGCTCGAGAGGTTATTAGCGCACGCTACGTTTGAGTAGCGTCGCTAACCAAAAACACAGCTCTTTGGGTGGGAAGCTAACGGTAGGGTTTGAAATCTTATCCCGTTAGCGCACGCTAACCTTGAGGTTTTAGCGTGCGCTAACACTCCCTGGCTATATAAACCAGGGAGTTGACCGAGATAAACACAAAATCTCATTTCTTCCTCTCTCCGCGGCGAAGGCGATCCCGAAGCGATTCTCTTGGCGATTTCTTCCTCCAATCATCTCATCCAACATCTTTCTTGAGTTCTTGGAGTATTATATCAACAACAACACGAATCTTTCATCCTAATCCACGGTAAATCTCTTACAACCCTACTTTTGGATAATTTGGGGGTTTTGGGATTTCCTTCCGATTCATTCCGTTTTGTTGGTGGATTCATGATGAATATGATTAATCTTGTTGATATAATTAGTTTTCCTACGGATTCATGGTATATTTTCATGGTTTTGCGAAATCGAGAGGGTTTGGTTGTGGTCCGCCCTCGTTGTTATTTTTGTATGAATATACATGAATCGTAGGCGGGTTTTCGGGTGTATTCCATTTCCTTAATCGTTTAGGAGTGGTTGTGATTGTGTTATTCGAATCGTTAGGTTCATTCGTCGGTTCCTCACGGTCGTGCTTGATTCTTCCGTTCCGTTCGTGTCACCGTCTATTAATCGAGGCAAGTATCCTTATGAACTTACAATCTTAACGTAGTAGTATTGCATGAGACTTGTGTGTGTGTGTATGCTCACTACGGGTTAGATCCGACGGGGTCTCGGTAGGGGTCCACGGAGGTGTGGATCGACGAGCTTTGCTTTTAACCACTACGGGTTAGATCCGACGGGGTCTCGGTAGGGGTCCACGGAGGTGTGAATCGACGGTTAATTGTGGTGAATTTTACAAATGTGATTTGATATTGGCATTTCCGGAAATGAGTGCTTTCGAACGGTTTTCTTTATTGCATGCATTTACTATATGTGTAAGATGTAAGTTGTTCATCTGGTTACTTGTACTACCGTAATTGCTAACCCCTCTGGGGACCCATTTTGGGGAAATTCGTTTTATGAATTTAAGGTCAGGTTCATCGAGACGAGCGGGCGCTGGACCAGTACACGGATGATGGCCGTGCGTGATGATTGTGCACGAGTGACGTTTTAGTGTCTTTTACCTTTTCATCTTTTGTGGTTTTGAACTAATAGTTGTACTCGAGTACTTAAGGGTTCTTGTTCGTTCGGATTGTATTATTGCTTATTATGTTGTGTTGGATGATGATGTTATATTGACCGGTTGAACCGGGTGGATTATTCTGTTTTGCGTCTTTATGACATGGTATTGTTCTGTCGTTTATGTGAGTCGATGAGTATGATGCTGTTCAGCCTGGTGGGTCCCATATAGGGATTCACGGCGCTGTAATATACCTCGAATATCTTGAGGGTGTTACAGAAAATGGTATCAGAGCTCTAGGTTTATGGATACCTAGGCTTGTCGGTTTATTGGGTCTTGTGGTGTTTTGTTTTGCACATCATCGTCACGCTGCCATGATTCCGGTACTACCAGTGTCCGTAAGTTTTCCTTCCTCTGTTCATTAATTCCTTGTATCGTACCCTTGATTCTCGACTTGTAATTGTTCTTTTCTTGTACTGATCCTCGTATGGCTTTTGCTACTTATTTAACTCCAGTATGGATGCTGGAAGAGGTCGTGGTCGTGGACGCGGCCGGGGACGTGGGGCAGCCGGTGGGGCGGCCACGTCACGATCTTCGAGGCCAGCGATCGCGGCCGTCATAGCCATGCTTCTTCTCGAGGCGTGCGATCTTGGTATTGCGGCCGTTATGCAATAAATGGTGAATCAAATGGCGCGATAGCTCGGGCGATTCGAGAACCCGGATCGAGCCCATGCTAATCGGGCGGAGCGGACCGTTGGCTCAAGATGTCATCAAGATGCATCCTCCTCGATTTTCGGGAGCTTGCACCCGATTGGGTAGGAAGGGTGGATCAAGGAGATATCTAAGGTCTTCGTTGCCACTAAGCGTCCCGAGGACCGTAAAGTCCCTATTGCTCAATACTTTCTCACGGGGACGCCACGGGTGGTGGGAGGCCGTTGGGCCCAAAGATCATCTTTGCCGTGGGCTGAGTTTCAAGAGTTGATGGAGGCGAATATTGCCGTGGCGATCGGACGAGGCTCGGGTACATGCTTTTATGATGCTCAACCGCGGGATATCCCCGTAGCTCAAGCTATTGCTGATTTTAACAAGGAGTTGGGTTATGTGAAGACCCAAGTTGTCGAGAGAGTGACAAAATTTTCCATTTCTTGAGACGGATGAAGTTGCGATTCGGGACTATATGTCGGGGCTCGTATGCACTACATTGAAAGATTACCAGAGCGGGGCCCTTGCTTATGATATATGCTGTGACGGCGAGTGAGGCGGCCCGCGAGAGTAAGAAGCGAAGTCCGGGAACTTTTCGGGCCACAAGAGTGGGGGTCAAGAGATCCCAATCTGCTAACTTCCCCGCCGGCGGTGGTCCAGCTCGTTCATTGGGTCCTCGTGGAACTACCAGTGCTCCTTTTCGTGATGTGAAGTGTTTCAATTGTGGTCGTACGGGCCACATCAGTCGTACTTGTTTGAGCCCTTTGCTGACGTGTAATCAGTGTGGCCAGCCGGGCCACAAGGCTGCTTTCTGTGCTGAGAGGGAGAAAATTCTTGGTGCCCGGGCTTCCATTCCAGCGCCTAGGGAACCAAGTGTGAATCAGGGATCGTTTGCTCCTCAATCCCCGCCGAGTGCTAGTCGGGGGAGAGGTCGTGGTCAGCCCTCTAAGGGGGGAGCTTCCAGTGTCGGCTCAGCCCACCCGCGTGTCTATGAGATGCGGAAAGCCGATGATCCAGCGGCTACCGTGGCGACAGGTACCGTTTGTATTCTTTCTCATCCTGTCAGTGTGCTTTTCGATTCCGGTGCTACGCATTCGTTCATATCTTTGGATTGTGTATGCCGTTTGAGTCTCGACTGTTTGATGCCTTGTGAACCCTTCATCGTTAAGCTTCCTAGCGGTGATAGGATCGTTGGTGATCAGGAGGTTCGAGACTGTTCTGTACTTATTTGTGAGAGGACTTGGCCCTCTAATCATATTGTTGTGGATATTGAGGGTGAGGATTTGATTCTCGGGGATGATTGGCTCGAGCGGCATGGCGCAATCATGAACTACCGCACGAGGATCATCACCATGTTAGCCGAGGATGGCACCGAGCACTCCTTCGCGGGGCGAAGGAGGGGAAATCAGAAATTTGTCATTAATGCCTTGAAGGCGATGAGTCTCCTGCGAAAGGGGTGTACTGGTTATTGGTGCTATGCCTTGAAGGCGGAGGATGGTGGAGTCGAGCTTTCGTCGATTCCAGTCGTTAATGAGTTTCCGGATGTATTTCTGACGAGTTCTGGGATTGCCACCGGATCGTGAGGTTGAGTTTGCTATAGAGTTAGAGCCGGGCGCGGCTCCGATTTCAAGGCGCCGTATCGCATGGAACCTTGAGATGGCGAGTTGAAGAAGCGGTTGAGTGAGCTTCTTGAGTCGGGTATGTTCGACCGAGTGCCTCGCCTTGGGCGCACCGTCCTGTTTGCGGAAGAAGGATGGTTCACTACGTTTGTGTATCGACTATCGCGAACTAAACAAGGTGACCATCAAGAACAAGTATCCTTTGCCGAGAATTGATGACTTGTTCGATCGATTCGAGGAGCTGCGGTATTCTCGAAAATTGATTTGAAATCGGGGTACTATCAGCTCCGGGTGAGAGAGTCCGATGTGCCGAAAACAGCCTTTCGGACGAGGTACGGACATTATGAGTTCGTAGTCATGCCTTTCGGGTTAACTAATGCGCCGGCGGTGTTCATGCAGTTGATGAACAAAGTTTTTATCGAGTATTTGGATAAGTGCGTCATCGTCTTTATTGACGATATTCTTATTTATTCGAGGAATGAGGAAGAGCATGCCCATCATTTGCGGGTAGTATTAGACATTTTGAGGACCGAGCAACTCTATGAAAAGTTCTCGAAATGTGAGTTCTGGCTGAAGGAAGTGATGTTTTTAGGTCACGTGATTTCAGCCGAGGGGGTTCGTGTGGATCCGCGGAAGATTGAGGCCGTGTTGGATTGGGCGCCGCCCAAGAATGTGAAGGAGCTCCGTAGTTTCTTGGGTTTAGCTGGCTACTATCGTAGGTTCGTCGAGGGTTTCTCGAAACTAGCTCGACCACTTACGCAGTTGCTCCAGAAGTCCGAGAAGTTCATCTGGAATGACGAGAGGTAGTTGAGTTTTGTGGAACTGAAGAAGCGGTTGACTTCAGCCCCGGTTTTGGCGTTGCCATGTGGCAACGAGGGTTTTTGCCGTTTATAGCGATGCTTCGGGTCGTGGTCTTGGGTGTGTATTAATGCGGCACGGCAAGACCATTGCCTATCTTGTCGAGACAGATTGAGGCCGTATGAGGTGAACTACCTACTCATGATTTGGAGTTAGCGGCGGTCGTTTTTGCGCTCAAGATTTGGCGTCACTATCTTTTCGGCTCTACATGTCGATTTTTACCGATCATAAAAGCACGAAATACATATTTACTCGTGAGAGTTGAATATGAGGCGAGAGGAGGTGGTTAGAGTTGATTAAGGATTATGACCTCGAAATCCTTTATCATCGGGCAAGGCGACGTTGTGGCCGACTCCTTGAGTCGGAAACGGTTGCGTTGCGAATGCTTGAGATCCTTACGTCTCGGTCGAGCTTGGCGGGCTTTGATCGAGTTAGATGTTGAAGTTTTGTTGCACGGAGCCATCGGGCAACTTCGTGCTTTAGAGATTTCGTCGTCTCTAATCGATGAAATTAAGTCAAGCAATCGGAGGATCCGATGATTACTCAAATCCGAGAGAACGTTCTTAAGGGAAAGTCTCCTGGGTTTGTGATTCACGAGGATGGTATTTTGAGATTCAGTCGGCTTTGTGTGCCGAACGACTCGAGTTGAGGCGAGTATCTTACGGGAGGCCCATGCTACACCTTATTCCGTTCATCCTGGTTCGAGTAAGATGTACAAGGACACGAGAAGAAATTTCGTGGAATGATATGAAGGATGAGGTCTCACGGTTTGTAGCGAGATGCTTGACTTGTCGGCAGGTAAAGATCGAGCATCGGCCATTTGAGTTATTGCGATCACTTCCGTTCCGAATGGAAATGGGAAGATATATCGATGGATTTCGTTACGAGTTTGCCGAGATCGAGGTCGGGCATGAATATGGTATGGGTGATTGTTGATCGCTGACCAAGTCGGCACATTTTTGGGCATCAAGGACACTTGGGGCCGGAGAAGTTGGCTCGTGTGTTTATCGCGCGATTGTGAGACTTCACGGTACTCAAGTCTATTGTTTCAGATCGTGATGGCCGTTTCGTATCGCACTTCGCGGGCGGTGCATAAGGCGTTGGGTACCGGTTGCATTTGAGTACCTCTTTTCATCCCGATCGGATGGACGGTCGGAACGCACTATCCAGACGTTCGAGGATTTGTTGCGTGCTTGTGCTCTCGATTGGAGTAGAGATGGGAGGAGCATTTGCCATTGATCGAATTCATGTACAACAATAGTTGGCACGCGTCGATTCGGATGGCACCGTATGAGGCACTTTATGGCGCGATGCCGATCTCCAATTTGTTTGAATGAGGCGTCCGATTTGGACTGGACCGAGCCCGATGTCGTTATAAAGACGAGTCGGAATATAGAAGTAATTCGGGAATGTATGTTGATCGCCCAGTCGGCGAAGTCGTATGCCGATGTCCGTCGTCGACCTTTGGAATTCGAGGTGGGAGACCACGTTTTGCTAAAGGTGTCGCCGACGAAGGGAGTTTTTTGTTTCGGGAAGAAAGGGAAGTTGAGTCCGAGATTTATCGGCCCCTTTGAGATCCTCGAGCGAGTAGGTGGGTTGGCATACCGTTTGGCGTTACCTCCGGCCTTGAGTCATGTTCATAGCATTTTCCATGTTTCCCAGTTGAGGAAATATGTCCCGGATCCTAGTCACATCATCGATTATGGTGAGATTGATGTCGCCGAGGATGTTACTTTTGAAGAGCGCCCTTTGAAGATTTTGGAACATCGTGAGAAATGATTGAGGCATAAGACCATACCCTTGGTCAAGGTGCAGTGGTCGAGACACGGTGTCGAGGAGGCAACTTGGGAAACCGAGGATAGCATGCGTGCTAGGTACCCCGAGTCGTTTGTTTCTTAAGTTTCGGGACAAAACTTATTTTTAGAGGGGTAGAATGTAATATCCGCATTTTTCTTTCCCTTGTAATTGTATTTCCGGTGTAATTCTCGATTGTAGTGACCCTCGTGTATCCTTCAGTGTAACTTTTCCGTCATCTTTGATCTGATTCTCGTAATTGATGTGCGGAACCGCCGTTTCGGGGTTGCCGTGGATCTATTATATGCTATGATGCGTTTTGAGGTGTTTCGTTTGATGTTTCGTTCGTATTCTGGTGTAGTGGACCGTTTATGTTCTGTAGTTTCGTTCGTATTCTGGTGTAGTGGACCGTTTATGTTCTGTACCTAGCGCACGCTAATTTTTCTGCATAGCGCGCGCTAGAAGTTCCTTTGTAGCGCACGCTACGTTTACTTGGCGCATGCTAACGATTTAGCCACAGGAGTGGCGGTTCAGCTCCGACCCTGCGGACTATCGGATTAGCGCACGCTATCTTGTCTAGCGCACGCTAATGTCGGGAGACTAGCGCACGTTAAGTTGTTGATGGCGCGCACTAGTGTGATCGATCTTGGGCGGTTTACTCACGAACTCAATCGGATGCTAGTTAGCGCACGCTACGCTTGTATGGTAGCGCACGCTAACAGGTCGTGAGTTTTGGGCATTTGGCTCTTGGACTCGGTGATGTTCGGGTAGCGCACGCTATTGGTCGATAGCGCTACAGAGAGGTTATTAGCGCACGCTACGTTTCGAGTAGCGTCGCTAACGCCAAAACACAGCTCTTTGGATCGGGACGCTAACGGTAGGGTTTGAAATCTTATCCCGTTAGCGCACGCTAACCTTGAGGTTTTAGCGTGCGCTAACACTCCCTGGCTATATAAACCAGGGAGTTGACCGAGATAAACACAAAATCTCATTTCTTCCTCTCTCCGCGGCGATGGCGATCCCGAAGCGATTCTCTTGGCGATTTCTTCCTCCAATCATCTCATCCAACATCTTTCTTGAGTTCTTGGAGTATTATATCAACAACAACACGAATCTTTCATCCTAATCCACAGTAAATCTCTTACAACCCTACTTTTGGATAATTTGGGGGTTTTGGGATTTCCTTCCGATTCATTCCGTTTTGTTGGTGGATTCATGATGAATATGATTAATCTTGTTGATATAATTAGTTTTCCTACGGATTCATGGTATATTTTCATGGTTTTGCGAAATCGAGAGGGTTTGGTTGTGGTCCGCCCTCGTTGTTATTTTTGTATGAATATACATGAATCGTAGGCGGGTTTTCGGGTGTATTCCATTTCCTTAATCGTTTAGGAGTGGTTGTGATTGTGTTATTCCAATCGTTAGGTTCATTCGTCGGTTCCTCACGGTCGTGCTTGATTCTTCCGTTCCGTTCGTGTCACCGTCTATTAATCGAGGCAAGTATCCTTATGAACTTACAATCTTAACGTAGTAGTATTGCATGAGACTTGTGTGTGTGTGTATGCTCACTACGGGTTAGATTCGACGGGGTCTCGGTAGGGGTCCACGGAGGTGTGGATCGACGAGCTTTGCTTTTAACCACTACGGGTTAGATCCGACGGGGTCTCGGTAGGGGTCCACGGAGGTGTGGATCGACGGTTAATTGTGGTGAATTTTACAAATGTGATTTGATATTGGCATTTAGGAAATGAGTGCTTTGAGCGGTTTTCTTTATTGCATGCATTTACTATATGTGTAAGATGTAAGTTGTTCATCAGTTACTTGTACTAGCGTACTTTCTAACCCCACTGGGGACCCTGATTTGGGAAATTCGTTTTATGAATTTGGTCGGGTTCATCGAGGCAATGGTACGGACCAAGATTACGGATGATGGTCGTGCGTGATGATTGTGCACGAGTGACGTTTTAGTGTCTTTTACCTTTTCATCTTTTGTGGTTTTGAACTAATAGTTGTACTCGAGTACTTAAGGGTTCTTGTTCGTTCGGATTGTATTGTTGCTTATTATGTTGTGTTGGATGATGATGTTATATTGACCGGTTGAACCGGGTGGATTATTCTGTTTTGCGTCTTTATGACATGGTATTGTTCTGTCGTTTATGTGAGTCGATGAGTATGATGCTATTCAGCCTGGTGGGTCCCATATAGGGATTCACGGCGCTGTAATATACCTCGAATATCTTGAGGGTGTTACATGAAGCACGATTTTTAATCAAAATTTCTTACAATGATTATGTATTTTTATAAGACTACTCATGAATGGAATACTATATAGATATTGAGCGAGATTGGAATTACATGAAAAACTTGTCTTATGGATACATGAAATCCTAGAAGAATTTGATATGCCTGAATCATATAAATCAAAATCTAAATATATGGATTACTTCAAATCGCAAGAGTCTTTATATAGATTCAAAGAGTACAGTCGAATTTGAAATAACTGTCTTAGTCAATATTATTCAACTAAAGAACGATATATTAATGACTCAACATCATATATAGATATGAATGATTTTAGATTGACTGAACTCCAGAAGAGATCCAATTGACACTTGAATACTTGAGAAGATAATTTGAGATCGAGAAAGAAATATCAATAATATGCCTTGGATAACAAACACTTGAAAAGTGTGTTATTTCTATATCAACCCACTTATACCTAGAAGGTCTTAAAGTGATTTACAAGGATGAAATACACTCTTGAAAATACCATAATGACTTATCAGTCACTTGATCCTATTAAGGATCCCTTTATACCAAATAATGATGAAGATATTCGTGGTGCCGAACCACCATATCTTAGTGCAATTCTTGCACTTGTATACCTCATTAGTTCTACATGAACTAATATATTATCAAGACTTAATTGATAATCTAATTGTCAATATTTAAAAGTGTATTGGGGACTTCAAGGTTATCTCCAAGGAAAAATATCTTTTTATTTATATGATTCACTACATTAATGATGCATTTTTGGTTTTTTTATGCCAGGCCTCCAGCCTGCTTCCCAACGGCCGACCATTTTTCTTTTTCAACAATAGTAAATTTCAAAAATCACTATTAGAATATTAAAATAAATTCAATGGACAACTAATCTTCAAAAAGAAATTATTTGATAATGGGTATCTCCGATGAACCTCCGGCCGACCAGCTTTTTGGTGTGTCTGACGTCGGCCGCATCTCCAGTGGCCTACAAGTTGTTTTTTTATGCCAGGCTGTCGGCAATCCTCCATCGACCTGCCATTCTTTTTGTTTTTACGCCAGGCCCTCTGGCCTGCTTTCTGGTGGGCCACAGATGGCGGCCGACAGACCTCGGGCGACCGGATAATTTTTTTTCCAATGGGTCACCCCTGGCGGTTGACCAATTTTTTTACTCCAGGCCTGTCGGCATGCTTTTCGTCGGGCCGCCGCCGGTGGCGGGCATACCTCTGACGGCCGACGAGTATTCCAGGCCCTCCGGTCTTCTTATAGATGGGCCGACGAGTACTCCAGGCCCAGTTTTCAGTGGGCCACCGCTTGTAGTACCCGAGATTTCTGTTATGTAATTGGAACTTGTGATATTGTAATGATTGTACTTTTGTCTGAGTACTATTCTCCGCATTTCATAATCCGATGTTGTCGAGCGTTTAAATTCGTGTTTGTGATTTAAAGATTGTAAATCTGCGCATGTAGCGCACGCTATCGGCTATGTTTAGCGTGCGCTAACGTGGATTCATAGCGCACGCTACTGAGGGTCATTAGCGCACGCTATGCGTGGTCAATTTGATTGAGACGTGCGGTAGGTGAGATCTGGCCGGGGGACCCCTGTCGGATCGTGTCGGGATGTACCTGGACGGCTTTCGGGAAAAGCCGAGTCAACGCCTTAGCGCACGCTACAGGTATATGCATAGCGCACGCTAAGTACTGAGTACAGTTTAGTCAGTGAGCCGTTAGCGCATGCTACGAGCAGGGTCTAGCGCGCGCTAATAGCCATTTCTTATAAATAGGACAGCATCCTATTCGTGATTTGAGTTCTTTCTTCTCCCATTACCCGAATTCTTACACTTAGAATATAACTTCCTCCATCCTAAACACTTCATATCAACATCCTGGTTCGTGATTGAAGATCGTATATCATTGGAGATCGGTGTTCAAGCTTTCGGTGTCGGATTGCTTCATTTTCCTCCGTGTTCTTCACTACCTTGAGGTAGGTGATTCTTCACCAATACTAGTTGTGTTCAAAAGGATGTTGATCATGTTCGTCTAGTCAGTTAGATTCGTTATTAGTTGTTCATCATGTGTTAGAAGGATATTTTCGACGTTTCGACACTTATTCATCGTATAATCCATTGAACCTTTTTGTATGTGGATTCCTAAGCATGTTATGTATCTTCAAAACCAATCGACCAGTATATGAAGATTACCTAGTTCGTATGTTTTACGTAAGGAATCATATGTTTTGGGACTTGGAATAATCGGAACTTGGTATAATTCTTGAAGATCAAAGATAATATATGACGTTGAGATGATTATCCGTATATTTGTACCTCATGATCATGGAACTTCCTAAAACCTTATTAGCATGACATGCTTGAGGATGACTTGTTGTATCAACATAGAATTCATGAATTCACCACCTTTCAACCCAGTTTTTCCGTTAGCAGTATTCTGCCATGCAAGGTTAGCGCACGCTAACATATGTGAGTTAACGTGCGCTATCGGGGTTCAGTTAGCGCACAATACGTACGTAGCGTACGTTATGTATCGGCCGATTCAAACTGTCGGTTCGTAGCTAGCGCACGCTAGTCTTACACGATAGCGTACGCTAACAGGCCGGCTTAGCGCACATTACGTAGAGTACGTAGCGCAGGCTAAGCAGTCCAGGCAGAGTGTTTATTTTGAGCTTTTCGGCCGTAGACCGAATTGTTAGGCCATCGTTCGACGTGAGATGATTTGTATATCATTCCTTTTGTTAAGGTTCGAGCTTGTTACGTTGATCAAAGGAGACGGCCTTCGAGGGTGTCGAGATCATTGAAGTGTTTCGTCCTTGCCATTTTCGAGGCAAGTATCATATGTCGAGTTCGATTTATCATGCTTGTGGTTTTGTTCATATTTTTGAATATGAGATGTATTTCTGAAAATTCTCGTGATATTCGTGGTTATTTGTTCGTATTGATGAACATATTGAAATGCATATGTGTATGCATAATTGATTGATTTATGGTATAAATGATCCGAGGGGATCATGAGGATCTATGCTGAGGGCGCTGGATCGAATGTCCACCATGCGTTGGTCCGACGGGATCATCATGGGGATCTATGTTGAGGGCGCTGGATCGTTGGACGGGTTTTCCACCATGCGTTGGTCCGACGGGATCATCATGGGGATCTATACCAAGGGCGTTGGATCGCTGGATTACCCTGTATTGTGTTGATGGAATCGTGAGGATTCGCATCGTTGGATTCCGGTGATCAAATCTAGTATGCTGGAACTGAGATACTGGCGCAGCGGAAGTAAACGGAGGTGGAACATATGCTGATGTCAAGTGTTGGAGGACTGTGTGAATGAACCCAACCGCTAGAGGGCTGTGTGATCAAATCTAGTTCGCGGAGGTTTCCAGACTATGGGGCTGAGATGCTGGCAGGTACTGGGAGGGGGATTGTTGGGCTTCGGTCAGCATCCTGCCTGCATTAGCTTAAAAATGCGCGAGGCGCGGCTTGCAATTCGACCTGTGAGATCTGCACTAGAAAGTGGTTAAATGAATTGATTTGGACTACTCATACCAACAAGATGCATCTTCTTTTCTGGTAGCCATCTCATAGAAACTCCAAAGTTAAGCGTGCTTGGCCTGGAGTAGTTATGGGATGGGTGACCCCTGGGAAGTTTCTCAGGTGCGCGTGAGTGAGGACAAAGCGCGCTAGAAAAGACTCGTGTTGGTACAGTGAGGATAGTATTCATCATTTCTTGGGACCAACAGAGACGGACAATTTTAAAGGAAGCTCATAGCGCGCCCTATTCTATTCACCCAGGCAGTAGTAAGATGTATAAGGATTTAAAGCAAAACTTCTGGTGGGGGAATATGAAGAAGGACGTAGCGGAGTACGTTTCGAAGTGTTTGACTTGTCAGCAGGTTAAGATTGAAGATGTTAAAACCGCTTCCGATCCCCGAGTGGAAGTGGGAGGATATCTCGATGGACTTCATCACTAGTATGCCAAGGACTAGAACGGGAATGAACATGATTTGGGTTGTAGTTGATCGACTAACCAAGTCGGCTCATTTCCTGGGAATTAAAGATACATGGGGACCCGAGAGATTGGCACGAATATTTATTTCGTAGATAGTCAGATTGCACGGGACGCCGAAGACCATTATTTCGGATCGAGATGGTCGTTTCGTGTCACACTTCTGGAAAGCAGTTCATAAGGCTTTGGGGACTGAGCTCAATTTTAGTACGGCTTATCATCCCCAAACGGACGGTCAGTCCGAAAGGACTATTCAAACTGTAGAAGACATGCTTAGAGCTTGTGCTTTGGATTGGTCAACTGATTGGGAAGTTCATTTGCCATTAGTTGAATTCACCTACAATAATAGTTGGCATGCTTCAATTAAGATGGCACCATTTGAAGCTTTGTACGGGAGAAGATGCCGATCACCCCTATGTTGGGATGATTCTTCGGATTTGATCGGGACGGAACCAGAATTGATTATTCAGACTCAAGAGAAGATAGCTTTGATTCGAGAGAGACTGTTGATCGCCCAGTCGGACGAAGTCTTATGCAGATGTACGTCGTCGCCCTCTAGAGTTCGACGCTGGGGACCATGTACTATTGAAGGTGTCTCCTACACGAGGGATTTTCCGTTTTGGGAGGAGAGACAAGCTTAGTCCGAGATATATCGGACCATTTGCGATCCTCAAGAGAGTTGGAGATTTAGCATACAGGTTGGCCTTACCGCCATCGCTGAGTCACGTTCACAATGTGTTTCACGTATCCCAATTGCGGAAGTATGTACCGGACCCCAGTCACATCATTGATTTCGACGAGATCGAGATAGCTAATGATAGCACCTTCGAAGAGAGACCAATCAAGATACTTGAGAGCCGGATCAAACAATTGAGGAATAAACCAATACACTTGGTTAAAGTACAATGGTCACGACATGGAGTCGAAGAGGCCACTTGGGAAACGGAGGACAATATGAAGACTAGATATCCGGAGTTGTTTTCATCTTAAGTTTCGGGACAAAACTTCTTTTTAGGGAGGAAGGATGTAATACCCGAGATTTCTGTTATGTAATTGGAACTTGTGATATTGTAATGATTGTACTTTTGTCTGAGTACTATTCTCCGTATTTCATAATCCGATGTTGTCGAGCGTTTAAATTCGTGTTTGTGATTTAAAGATTGTAAATCTGTGCATGTAGCGCACGCTATCGGCTATGTTTAGCGTGCGCTAACGTGGATTCATAGCGCACGCTACTGAGGGTCATTAGCGCACGCTATGCGTGGTCAATTTGATTGAGACGTGCGGTAGGTGAGATCTGGCCGGGGGACCCCTGTCGGATCGTGTCGGGATGTACCTGGACGGTTTTCGGTAAAAGCCGAGTCAACGCCTTAGCGCACGCTACACGTATATGCGTAGCGCACGCTAAGTACTGAGTACAGTTTA
The DNA here is from genome assembly GCA_033398695.1 of Orobanche coerulescens. Classification (NCBI taxonomy): domain Eukaryota; kingdom Viridiplantae; phylum Streptophyta; class Magnoliopsida; order Lamiales; family Orobanchaceae; genus Orobanche; species Orobanche coerulescens. The sequence continues at coordinate 158,911,368 of CM065807.1, forward strand.
GTCAGTGAGCCGTTAGCGCACGCTACGAGCAGGGTCTAGCGCGCGCTAATAGCCATTTCTTATAAATAGGACAGCATCCTATTCGTGATTTCAGTTCTTTATTCTCCCATTACCCGAATTCTTACACTTAGAACATAACTTCCTCCATCCTAAACACTTCATATCAACATCCTGGTTCGTGATTGAAGATCGTATATCATTGGAGATTGGTGTTCAAGCTTTCGGTGTCGGATTGCTTCATTTTCCTCAGTGTTCTTCACTACCTTGAGGTAGGTGATTCTTCACCAATACTAGTTGTGTTCTAAAGGATGTTGATCATGTTCGTCTAGTCAGTTAGATTCGTTATTAGTCGTTCATCATGTGTTAGAAGGATATTTTCGACGTTTCGACACTTATTCATCGTATAATCCATTGAACCTTTTTGTATGTGGATTCCTAAGTATGTTATGTATCTTCAAAACCAATCGACCAGTATATGAAGATTACCTAGTTCGTATGTTTTTCGTAAGGAATCATATGTTTTGGGACTTGGAATAATCGGAACTTGGTATAATTCTTGAAGATCAAAGATAAGATATGACGTTCAGATGATTATCCGTATATTTGTACCTCATGATCATGGAACTTCCTCAAACCTTATTAGCATGACATGCTTGAGGATGACTTGTTGTATCAACATAGAATTCATGAATTCACCACCTTTCAACCCAGTTTTTCCGTTAGCAGTATTCTCCCATGCAAGGTTAGCGCACGCTAACATATGTGAGTTAACGTGCGCTATCGGAGTTCAGTTAGCACACAATACGTACGTAGCGTACGTTATGTATCGGCCGATTCAAACTGTCGGTTCGTAGCTAGCGCACGCTAGTCTTACACGATAGCGTACGCTAACAGGCCGGCTTAGCGCACGTTACGTAGAGTACGTAGCGCACGCTAAGCAGTCCAGGCAGATTGTTTATTTTGAGCTTTTCGGCCGTAGACCGAATTGTTAGGCCATCTTTCGACGTGAGATGATTTGTATATCATTCCTTTTGTTAAGGTTCGAGCTTGTTACGTTGATCAAAGGAGACGGCCTTCGAGGGTGTCGAGATCATTGAAGTGTTTCGTCCTTGCCATTTTCGAGGCAAGTATCATATGTCGAGTTCGATTTATCATGCTTGTGGTTTTGTTCATATTGTTGAATATGAGATGTATTTCTGAAAATTCTCGTGATATTCGTGGTTATTTGTTCATATTGATGAACATATTGAAATGCATATGTGTATGCATAATTGATTGATTTATGGTATAAATGATCCGAGGGGATCATGAGGATCTATGCTGAGGGCGCTGGATCGAATGTCCACCATGCGTTGGTCCGACGGGATCATCATGGGGATCTATGCTGAGGGCGCTGGATCGTTGGACGGGTTTTCCACCATGCGTTGGTCTGACGGGATCATCATGGGGATCTATACCAAAGGCGCTGGATCGCTGGATTACCATGTATTGTGTTGATGGAATCGTGAGGATTCGCATCGTTGGATTCCGGTGGCGGAAGTCCGTTTTGCATGTTTTATGATGTATTGATGATTTATTGTATGATGATACTTGTACTAGCATTGTTTTGCTGACCCCTTCGGGGGTGGACATTGTTTTGATGTTCAGGTAGCCGAGGAGCGGGGAGGCAACCACAGTACCGACAGGATGATGAGATGGCTCAGTGATGTGATTGATGTTATTGTTATTGTGATTTGTCTTCTTGGTTCGTTTAGTACTTGAGTACGTCTGTTTTAATAAGGTTATTCGATATGGTTGTATAAGTTAACTCATTTGATCGGTTGAATCAAATCTGTATTTGGACTTCAGTTGTACGATTGAATTACTTTTACACTTCTTTTAAAATTAGCCTTGTAAATCCTTATCTAAAGGGTTTACGGCGCTGTAATTATTCCGAATATCTCGGGGTGTTACACCGCTAATGCTGGTCATTATTTTTTACTCCATATCTGCCGGCCTACTTTCTGCCGGCCAGATTTTCGATGGGGCCACTGCAGATAGACCTTTGATAACCGATCGATTTATTTTATTCCTCTTAACGGAAGGCCCACCGTCCTACTTTCCGGCGGCCGACCATTTTTTCTGTTAGCCTGTCGGCATGCTTTTGGCATTTTTTCCTTTTTTTTACGGCATTCCTGTCGGTCATCAAAGGGAAAAATTTACCGAACAGCAATTATGCTTGAACTTTTATATGGCACTGAATGCTGGGCTGTAAAGCATAGTCATGTGCATAAGATGAATGTGGCGGAAATGCGTATGCTAAGATGGATGTGTGGCCATACGAGAAAGGATCGACTTAGAAACGATGTGATTAGGAAAGAAGTACGACACCTATAGAGGATAAGCTGTTGGATAATCAGTTAAGCTGGTTCGGACATGTGAGACGGAGGCCGATTGATGCACCGGTGCGGAGGCTTGAAGAATGGGGAGCGCATAGGCCAGTGAGGGGTAGGGGAAGACCTAAACAGACATGGATATTAGTGATTGAGAATGATATGAGGTTTCTTGGGATTGGAGAAGTTATGGGGTTGGATAGGACGATGTATAGGGAGAGAATTCGGGTGGTTGATTATGTTTGAGGTTTTTTTTTGCATAATGATTATTACTATTTTTTATTTACTTTTTATTATTTACCTATTTTTGCATATTTATTATTACTTTTTTTACGTAGTAAACATTTCACCTATCACTTTTGACGTTTTCAGAGATTGATTCATGTTAGCCGACCCCAAAGCATTTTGGGACTAAGGCTCTGATGTTGTTGTTGTTTTTGTATTCCCGTCGGTCATCGATAGAATTTTAGGAACAAACATATTTTTTCTAGCAAAGTAATCTGGTAGTCTAATAATTTTAATCTAATTGTGACACCGGCACCGTGCCATTATGGCACTACTATCGTGCCATTATAGCGCAGGTAATCTCTAGTATATAATAAAGAGTGATGGATGATACATCTTCATAAAAAGGTAGAAAATAATAATTCTAAATCTTCAGAAATAACATGCCAATTCCGCAAATGACATGATGTCCTTGTCATGCCATCTTTCTAGCCTGAAACCCTAATGTTTGATTGAATTTGTAAATGTTAGGCTTTTTTATGGGTGTCCAGGTACATGATAAAAAACATAGATAAATTTAAACCCCGATATCGAGAACGCAAGCATAAACTCACAAATAACAAACCCAACTTAAAGATATACTCTTACCCAATTTTTATTAGAAAAAAATTAAATAAATAGACGAATTATTTATAAGAAAAATTTTAAGGTATTCATATGATACTATAAAATATATGTGTATTCACATTTGGATCCATATAAAACAATATCATGAATCTAATGATGCATATATACATAGGGTATGATGGGATACCTTAGAACTTCCACTTATAGAAGGCTAATGCTCTATGGCTCACATTATCGATCGAAAAATGAACATTATGCACCTTATTGGAAAGATAAGCATGACGCCGCCTCTGGGAAAGCAAGTAATAAAAGATTTATCATTATGCTGAGTTAGTAATCAAGTGCATCAATTTCTTCCGCACCTCATGAAAAGAAAACAGGTGAAAAATGAAAATTCAAGGGAAAAAGATGGTAAAACACAAAATGCAGAAGTTAATGCTAAAAGTAAGTGCCCTAAACCATACCCGAGGCTTGTTAGTCTGTTGCGGTTCAGATAGGATATCATTTTTTCCATTTCAACTTGCGACACTGGAAGGCAATGTAATACCCGTATTTTCCAATTCTGGAATTTTTGATTCTAGCGACTCGCTTGTGTTCATGACTCATGTTGGACATACTTTGTTCTGCTCTCTTTGTCCTTCGAGCGAGTTTTGATATTGATTCGGATTAATTGGCATATTATTGCGACCTTTTGGCATTTAGGTTCGATTCTTATGAATCTCGCCCGAAGCTGTTGATTTGATGTTTCTACAAATGCATTTGATATTTCTGGACCGGTTGTGAACTTCAGAATTTTTGTTTGATCTGGTATCGTGATTTTTCAGACATTTGGACCGTTTCATAATTTCCCCCAAAGATTCGGGCATTTTTCTTTGTATTTGCTTTTCCAAACCTTCGAATTATTGGAATCACATGTTTGTTTTCATTTGAATTGTGAGTGTTGTCCGTTAGCGTTTCGTCGTAAGTTGCGTCATTGTAGTTTCGTTGAAGAGTTCATTGTTGGGTCGAGCTCTTGGAGCTGATCTGCAGCCTCTGTAGAAGGAATCGCTATTGAGCAACAGTTAGCGCACACTATTTTGTGAGCTAGCGCACGCTAACTGGTAGTCAGTGATCGTCCAGAAGCTACTGGACTGGATTTGAGGGCTCATTAGCGCATGCTAACGTCTTAGCTAGCGCACGCTAATGTCTTAGCTAGCGCACGCTAATAGCTTAACTAACGCGCGCTAAATTCACTACTGGACTGAACGTATTGGGACATTGCCCCATTAGCGCACTCTATGTGTATGGTGTAGCACATGCTGACTGCCCCAGTATATATATACTGGAGCAGCAAACCTTCTTGTCATTTCTTTCATTTTCTTCCTTCTACCACGACGACTGAGGCGATCCGACTAGGGTTCAGACTTTTGGTCAAATTTGCTCCATTAAAAGGACTTTTAGAGGGTTGTAGGTGATCATTACATCATCTAGTCCATTGTTCTTCGCCGGATCGAGGTATTTTTCTTGATTTCCCTGGAGTTGACTTTTTGAAGATTTGTTCTTGATTTTATTTCCAATCCGCTTTTGATGGTTCAATTGGTATTGATGATGGTGAACATACCCTATGGATTGTATATCCATATTCTTGTTTCATATAATCCGAATCGTGGTTCGGTGATCTATTGAAGTCTTGAGTATTTAATGCTCGATTAAATGTCTCAATGAGTTTTCCTTCGATTCTTATATGTGTTTTTCGTTGTTTTCAGTTGTTATGCTCGTAGTGATCACATTGCTATTGTGTCTCTCGTGGAGGATATAAGTTTGGGGACTTTCGGTCGAGCTACGTTCTTCGGAGTTGTTCGTGCGTTAATCATTAAGGCAAGTATTCTTGTATATACAATTTATATTGTGTGAATTGAGGATGTATAACGAATTTGTGGTGGTTATTCCTTTCTTGTTGATTTGACCATGTTAGGGGTCGTTACAGATGTTATATTAAGTTAGAAACACCTTGTTGCTTGTCGTAGAGGCACGTCCATACAGAAGTGATGTCAGTAAGATAGTACACGTAGACATGTGTGTGATGTTTAATGGATCACTGAGTTGTGTGGATATAGTTGGGTGTTATAGAGTTGGGTTGGTAGAAATGGTTTGATTGGTTGTTGTACCTGTTGATGTGTAGCGATGCGTCTAGAATTGTTAGGTTGTTGCTAAGTTGTGTCGGTCGTAGTTTATGTGTCGGATAAATGGCCATATCTAGCAAGTGCCTTGACTGTATATATTGTGACTAACAATCGAGACATGCAGTTTTGTAAATATTTGTGTGTGTTGTTGTTCTTCCACCCAGGGAGGTTCCGACGGGGCCTCTGGGGGCTGATACTAATGGGCACGGCCGTGGGTTACCAAGTGTGGTTTCGTCATGATGACGATATTGATGTTTTCGATAATTGTGATATGTCCAGAATATCACAACATTTTTGCTCTCGATGTTGAGATACATTATATATAGGATTTTGGTACTTGGCTAGAATGGCACCAGAATAAATATTGTTGGTGCCTTGTCCCTAGATGGTAATGTTTTAGTGCTGGAATGCGGGCTTCGATACTGTTTCCGTGCATTGTGGTTTGAAGAAATATTTTAAGACCCTAACGATTGTGTAAAGGCTGTTTTGTGGAAAATGAGTTTTAGGCCGAGGCCCAATTGTCTTGAAATGGTTTTGTAATTTAGGACGTGAGGTCCAGAAGTTGGGACCGTGACCCTATCTTTTTCGAAAAATATTTTATAATTTCTGACTTGAAGTCCTAAAAGATTTTTGTTGCCTTCTAAAACTCCCGAGTTGATAAATTACTTTCAAGGACTTGAACTTGTACTTTCTTTGATAACCTCTCGGGAACTTCTTTGATAGTTTGTTGTCATCTTACAATAACTGATATTTGCGTAGTATATTTTGTATGACTTGAATACTTGTACTAGCCATTCCAATGCTAACCCCTTAAATGGGGGAAATGCGTATCATGCATTTTAGGTATGCTTAATTCGTTGGAGCAATCACTGGTAGATTGAGTTTTGATTGGTACAACGTGTTGTAGAAGTTTCCCCTTAGTATCATAGGCGACCGTCTTCTTCATGCGACCTGTGGATGTAAGTCTCCCCTTTTATATTATATTTTATATTTTGTGTTTCATAATTTTGTTTGCAAGTAAGAAGTAAGATAGAAACCGTATTTGATACTTGTGGTATATTACGTGTGTAATGATTAGGATATACTGGTAGATTGAGTTTTGATTGGTACAACGTGTTGTAGAAGTTTCTGGACATTAATATGTTCCAGGAGGCGTATTGACGGTAGATATTGTCGGAAACACAAACAGATGGTTTCAATGTATGTTTGAATCTAAGATTATATTTATGAGTGATATCGGATAGTATGATGATTTGAATGCTAGCACATGTTTGGAAACTGGATATGTTTGACTAATTATTGTTACTTGCTATAACGTGTTCTTATTGATAACTGTGTTGGCTGCGTGTGTATTTAAAAATGTTTCTGAAAATTTAATAGACTCAATTATATTGTGAAAAATCAGATCTTCTAAACATTTTAGTAGTACGGTTAAACGGCAGTTACTATGAATTTTCATAATTTTTTGAAATTTTGGACAAGCCGACCGTATATTTTCAAGGAAGAGAGTCAAATGATGGTTTCTTGCTACCGCAATGTATGCTCATCGTTATCTATATTCAAATAACTTGAGTATATGATTTTAAAATCTTTCACGCCAATTTTTTTATTTTAAACTAAAAATGTGATTTTCATTAACAAATAAATAGTGAAAGATCAAAAATCTTACTCGACTTAAACTTTAAACTCGTATTTGGAGAAATTTTGTGAGAAGAGTCAGTTAGCGCACACTAATGTCATTATTAGCGCACACTAACGAACCTGGACTGAAGTGTGGACTGAATTGAATCACTTAGCGCACGCTAATTTTGTACCTAACGCGCGTTAAGTGCTATGTGTGGAGGATGTGAATTTTTACATAAAGTGATAGGCTAGAGTTGAATCGTATAGTGTCAAGCCGTTCGTGTTACGACTGTAAGTCCCATTTATTACAGTTGTAGTTATTGTATTCGTGTAAATTTCTGGAGTGGGTATTTTGTTGCGATGCTATTTGTTGCCTTACGTCAATATGTTGCACTGAGTCGGTATTTTGGAGTATTGCTATAAGATATTATATTCCGTAATGTTGAGCGGTTGTATGTTCTGTATGCTGAGAAAACGAGGTCGAGTTGGTGATTGTGGAGGTATTCAGGAGCATGGTGTGGCTCGTGATCAGAGGCAAGTAGCTGGAGAGAGCGACCATGTTGGCAGAGATCCAACGTTCGTAATGACTATATCATTGACGAATCCTATGTACGTGGTAATGGAGCGGAAGTGTTCAGAGGATTCATTGAAAAGTAAGGGAACGGGGGCCCATAAGCCTCAACCGCCATATCAATCGATTGCGGAACCTTCTAGGCCAGCTGGAAAATCTAGGAGATCCAGGGCGGTGTCATTGACTGTGGGTAACTTGCCTAGATGCTTTAGCTGTAATGTTCCGGGGCATGTACGCGCAAATTGTAAGAAGCTGCCAGTAGCTTGCTATGATTATGGACACGAGGGACATCGAGTGCAGTACTTGTAACACCCCTATGTATTCAGGATTATTACAGTGCCGTAAATCCTTTATATAAGGATTTACAAGGCTAATAAATTTAAAACATCAATACACAATACCAATAGTAAAATCATTATTACATACCAGAATTCAAAAGTACGAAACAACCTTGAATAGTAACATTAATACAATACCACCCAAAGAACACAAATACAATGGTGTAGTCGAGTACTTATTAAAACATAACTCAAAATGAAAGGACTTCCTGGACCGACAACATCACTCGATACCCTCGTCATCATGCAACACCTGTGGTTGTTTTCCACCTTTCCTAGAACCTGAACATAAAACACATGTCCACCACCGAAGGGGTTATTACAACGATGCAAGTATAAGTACGATAATTATACGACAACAAATTATTCGACAACTCATGACGAATAATAACAACACCACAACAACAATAACAACAATAGCAAGCCACTCCAGCGAGCAGGCAATCAATACAATACACAACAATACAATCTCAACCTATCCAGGGTAATCCAACGATCCAGCGCACACAGCACAGATGCCCAAGATGATCCCGTCGGACCAACACTTGGTGGAAAACCCATCCAACGATCCAACACACACAGCATAGATACCCAAGATGATCCTGTCGGACCAACACTTGGTGGACAAACAACTACAACACATGTACTCGACAATCATACACAACATTTAACACGAACATAATTGAAGTACTTGCCTTCAAAATACGACAAGGGTTTGAATACTTCAGTGAATGTCAATACGCCCGAAGGTCGCCCCTTCAATCAATCACTTTGCAAGGCTCGCACCTTAAACAAAAAGGAGAATAACAAAGGGTTCAACCTATGCAACAAGGCTAACACACGAACATTATAAACGTTTCCATCTATGTCCGAGTTAATCGTTTCACGCATGGCCGGTATACGGTTCACTACTTAAAGAACACTAAGCCGAACTAATACCATACTATATGTAAAATGAATGCTCATCACGGGATAAAAATGCCGATGTTCTACGAATTCAAGGATATTCTCATCATCATAAATCCACACTCCCAATTCTAATTATCAACTCTAATGCTTGGTTCGGTTATTCTAACGATACCTAGAAAGGTAAACATGTTCCAACCGAGTTCTAGGTTAATTCATCTCTACGATTCTCGTTCTTCCACAAGTAATTCTTCTTGTCAAAGTTCTATATTCAAAACAATTGCACCAACCTAGTCACTTCATTCTAGTCATCAATATAAAGATTATCAGATCAAAGAAACCTCTACAAGGCATGAACTATACTTGAAGAACACCCTCTACATTCGTCTTCTTGAATTCATCTAACATAGGTGATAACCTTAACAATTCGTTCATCATAAGAGTGTTTCAAAATCATCATTAAATGCGTGTTACAATTCCAGAAAACTCCATCCCGATGTTTGGCATAATCAGGACTCAACTTATCTCAATGGGAAACCTAAGTTCATCCATTTAAATCCTCCGAAACATGGTGTTCGATTTATTACTATAATAACAAACTCAATGATCTCAGTGGAATAATAAAACTCAATATAAAGAATCCCAAACAGGATCGATCAAGGAACGTATATACGAAAAAAAATTGACAAAGATAAAGGATCAAAGTCCCATAACTTTGAAGCCTTTGATAATATCTTCGCAATATGATGATGATCACGAGCCCGAGTGTAACACCCCCAACTAGGCGGATATTACAGTGCCCTGGACCCCCGACTGGGACCCACCAGGCGAATGAAAAAGGATGAATTACACAGGGTAAATGCAGTACCGAACCACATTACAACATTAATTACTCCGATTAGGAGTTTCATACAACACACCCAGGATAATATAGAATACATGTGTATCTTATGTGACGATAAAATACACGACACTGAATAAAATGAGTATTCAAACGGGATGTCTGCAGCGGAATAAATAAAGGAAACATAAATGACTGAATAAATGACTGAAAAGACTGGGGCCCCCTTCTAGTATCATTGGGACTCCTCGCCGTCAACGTGCTCTCCCTGTGCCTTTACCTTACTATGACCTGAGAAACAAATATCCCCAAACGGGGTCAGTTATACAGAACAACAATCCTCCAGAGTTGAATAAACACAATCATATATATATGTAGTATAAACCACAAGTTCGATCAAAATGAACCGGTTAGATATAACCCAATATTGTTGAAAACACACGCAATCAAACATGCTGTATGAATCAACTTAACAGTACGGCTCAAAGGGTGGCGTCACACTACGCCCGGGATGGAAATGTGTCCGTGCACAAGCCACCAACGAGTATCGATCGAATACACGCGTGGTCTTGTACCTAATCAGTCTCACGAAGCAATCGACTCGTGTGCACGATCAATGTGAGGCCAACAACCAACACACGACATAAATGTGCCCGACATGAAAATCCTACACATACCAACCGGCACGCCAGTATGACCCGGAATGCCACGATATAACAAAAGTGACATCGGAAACGAATAATGACTCACCGAGATGAAATGATAGTGAAACGAATGATAGTTCAATGAAATGATTGGAACCGTCGTTCCTTGTGACTGAAGTGATTAATTGACAATGACAAGTTTTGATACGGTTAACACAATGATGAATGAGTTATGATTATGAATGAACAACAACAAAAGGAAATGAATATCCTTTTAACTGAGTAAGAATCAACTTACACAATACCGGTGACAATTATCCTTCCACGAACAACGTCCTAATTGAGATATCGGTCGCTCGAACAACCTTGAATTATACAATATCCAACAACCCGTTCAATATACGAATCAAACACGAATATAACGAACTCAAAACGTCGATACGATTAAACTAAGTTCATTGGGGCATTATATCGAATACGTTGTGACCAAACTCCGATTGTTTACAATCAAATCTCAATGAGCCACTATCAAATCCCCCAAGAAGTGTTTCAAACCAACAAACATCTTCCAAATGATCAATAATCCACAATGAATATCCGAAAACGTGATTATAACGACAATTAATCGAAAACCCCCAATCTCAACTCGATATTCAAAGTGTTCTTGAATAATCCCTCAATAATCCAATGAATCCTTATACAAACTCATAATCATATACATATCCCTTCATATAACATGATTATAACGTCCAAAACATCATATCTCAACACAAAATCGAAGTTCAATGTGTTGAAGAAATTACCTCTTGAAGATCCAACCACTTCGATCCGATGAAAACGAGTTAAAACAAGTATCCAAGCTTCCCAAATGAATGAAGATGATGAAAATTACACACTCAAGTGATTGATGATGGCAAAATCTCTCCCTCAACCCACTCTCTCGGATAAAAGTAGAAAAGGAATGAAAATGAGGAAAAATGTCCCGGCCGAGTCCTTAAATACTGCCGGAAGTTACGGCCGTAACTCGGCCCTCTTACGGCCGTAACATTCCAAGTCAACGGCCTTACGGCCGTAACCGGCCAACTCATACGGCCGTAACTCGGCTTCGTCCGAAAGCCTGCCGACAGACTTACGGCCGTAACCGCTCTTGAGTTACGGGCATAACCCGCCTTCGTCAAAAACATCCGCCGACATCCTTACGGCCGTACCCGCACACCTTACGGCCGTAACTCAGATGATACGGCCGTATCCGGCCAAACTTACGGGCGTAACCCGCCTTCGTCAAAAATGGCCAGACATCCTGCCTGCAGCGTACGACCATATCCGGCCAAGCCTTACGGCCGTACCTGCTTCGACTTACGGCTGTATGCCGCAATCCTTACGGCCGTAAGTCACCCTTGGTCGACAACACCTGAAATTTACGAACACCACTTACGGCCGTATCCAACCCTCCTTACGGCCGTAACTCGCCTTCGGCCAAAATGCCTGGGCAGCCTGCTGGACCACGTACGGCCGTAACCGGCCAGCCTTACGGCCGTACCCGCTGAACTTACGGCCGTATCCTAGAACCTTACGGCCGTAACTCAATGTTGGCCAAGGTGAATAAATCCGATAACTCCGATTCCTCGCTACGACTGATGAATGATCCGACATACCATACGAATGTGAAAGTGAACAAGTCTAACACGAGCCAAAGATGATACTCCCAGTACAAGGCTATCAATCACAATGAAAATGATAATACTCCCATCTCGATCTAAAAACGGAGATAAAATGACGATCGGTAACTGATATACGATTACAACATGCCAACAGTGAACGCAAATGAGTGATTCATGAATGATGAGTGATTATTAATGAGTGAAAATTACCGAGTGACAATTACAGACTGATAATTACTGAATGAAAATGAATGAATCACAACCGGGTATTACATACTCCCCCCCTTAAAAAGAGTTTCGTCCCCGAAACTAAGGGTCAAACTACTCGGGATAACTCTCCCGCATACTCTCCTCGGTTTCCCAAGTGGCCTCTTCGACTCCGTGTCTGGACCACTGAATCTTGACCTAAGGGATCGTCTTGTTCCTCAACTCTTTGATTCGCCGCTCCAACACTCGTACAGGACGCTCCTCGTACGAATGATCATCCGCGATCTCGATTTCTTTGGTTCTAAAAAACGCTAGGCGCTAGGCGTTCGGATTGCTAATGCCTAGCGCCCAGAGGATTTATCGGGGATTAATCGGGGATTAATCGGACTAGGCGGATTTATTTTTTATTATTATTTTAATCATTTTTATATGTAAAAAATTATATATATGTAAAATAATTAAAAATAATTAAAATTTAACCATTTTAACATATATATAATCAATTATATATTAAATTTGAAATACTGATATAGATATTAATGAGTCCATATTATCCATAATATCTCAATTTAGGAATTTGTAGTACTATTAGAACAAAATAAAAAACAAAAAAGTATAACCGCCTAGGCATCCGCCTAGTCGCCCACGTAGCTAGGAAATTTGAAACGTTGATATAGGTATAAGTAGTCCAAAGTATCTTAGATTGCCTTCATAGGTCCCCGCAGCCAGCCTAGACGATCGATTCATTACCCAAACGCCTAGTACAAGCGCCTAGGCCATAATCGGAACGGCAGAGAACCTTCTAGGGATTAATCGGAGGATTAATCGGCCTAGGCGGGGATTTTTAGAACACTGGAAGTATGTGACTCGGGTCGGCGACATACTCCCGCAACTGAGAGACGTGAAACACATTATGAATTCGGCTCAATGCCGGAGGTAAAGCCAATCGATAAGCTAACTCGCCTACTCGATCCAAAATTTCAAACGGTCCAATGAATCTCGGACTCAACTTCCCCCATTTTCCGAAACGGAAAATACCTCGACTCGGGGATACCTTGACCAAAATGTGGTCACCCGTCTCGAGCTCTAGTGGTCGACGACGATTATCTGCATATAATTTCTGTCGACTCTGAGCTGTCAACATACGACTCTTGATCAAAGCTACCTTCTCCCGGGCGGCTATAAGCATATCGGGCTCGGTGCCGATTGATTCTGACAAGTCATCCCAACATAAAGGATATCGACAACGATGACCGTACAAGGCCTCGTAAGGTGCCATCTTAATGGAGGCATGCCAACTATTATTATACGTGAACTCGATCAGTGGTAGTTGGGCTTCCCAATCGTCCTTCCAATCGAGGACGCATGCCCTCAACATGTCCTCTAATGTCTGTATAGTCCTCTCGGATTGTCCGTCGGACTGAGGATGAAAGGCGGTACTGAGATTGAGCTGAGTTCCCATAGCACGATGAACTGATTTCCAAAAATGAGACACAAATCTTCCGTCACGATCGGAAACGATACTCTTAGGAGTACCGTGCAGTCTCACTATCTCCTTGATGAACAACTGAGCCAGTCTCTCGGGACCCCACGTATCCTTGATCTCAAGGAAATGAGCTGATTTAGTTAAGCGGTCCACAATCACCCAGATCGTATTCATGCCACGACGACTCATCGGAAAACTCGCGATGAAATCCATAGAAATGTCTTCCCACTTCCACTCTGGAATAGGGAGAGGTTTCAGCATACCCGCCGGTCGCTGATGTTCAATCTTAACTTGTTGACAGGTTAAGCATCTCGAAACAAATTCTGCGACTCCTCGCTTCATATTACTCCACCAGTAATTTTGTTTCAAGTCCTTGTACATCTTGCTGGACCCCGGATGAACAGAATAAGGGGTAGCATGAGCTTCTCTCAAAATCGACTTTTTCAACTCGTCATTCGCCGGTACGCACAATCGATTCTTAAATCTCAAAAGTCCATCCTCGTGGATCACAAATCTAGGGGCTTTCCCCTGAGCCACATCCTCACGGATGCGCACCAATGCTGGGTCTGAACCCTGATTTTCTCTGATTTTCTCCTCAAGAGACGATGAAATCTCTAACATACAAAGCTGTCCCTGAATTCGCTGAAGCCAGACCTCGATCTCGGGTCTAAGGAATTCCTGCTGAAGCTCCTTCTGAACTGTCAAACGAGCAAGCATCTGCTCCTGCACGGACTTACGACTCAAGGCGTCGGCGACAACGTTCGCCTTGCCCGGGTGGTAAAGGATCTCGATATCATAATCTTTGATTAATTCTAACCACCGTCTCTGTCGCATATTTAACTCTTTCTGAGTAAATATATACTTTAAACTCTTATGATCGGTGAATATCTGACAGGTAACGCCATAAAGGTAATGACGCCAAATTTTCAAAGCGAACACCACGGCTGCTAGCTCCAGGTCGTGGGTCGGATAATTAACTTCGTAAGGTTTCAATTGCCGTGAGGCATAGGCAATAACCTTTCCATTCTGCATGAGCACACATCCGAGACCCTGTCCGGACGCATCACTATAAACCACAAATCCCTCCGTCCCCTGCGGCAAGGAAAGTACAGGTGCTGACATTAACCGGCTCTTGAGTTCCTCAAAACTCCATTGAGATGCGTCGGACCACGTGTATTTCTTATCCTTTCGCAAAAGGTTCGTCAATGGTTGAGCAATTTTAGAAAATCCTTCCACAAACCGCCGATAATAACCCGCTAATCCGAGAAAACTTCGGATTTCCTTAACATTCTTCGGAGGTAACCAATCTCGGATAGCCTCCGTCTTCTGAGGGTCGACACGAACTCCGTCTGATGAAATTACATGTCCGAGAAAAGTCACTTCGGACATCCAGAACTCACATTTGGAAAACTTTCCATAGAGTTGCTCTCGTCTCAACACGTCGAGAACCTGATGGAGATGAACCTCGTGTTCTTCTCGGCTACGAGAATAAATCAAAATGTCATCGATGAAGACAACAACAAACTGATCTAAAAAGTCGATGAAAACCCGATTCATTAACTCCATGAATACCGCAGGTGCATTAGTTAGCCCGAACGGCATAACTACGAACTCATAATGACCATAGCGTGTTCGAAACGCCGTCCTCGCGATATCTGACTCTCGAATCCGCAACTGGTGATATCCAGATCTTAAGTCGATCTTGGAAAATACTGAAGCTCCCTGAAGTTGATCTAAAAGATCATCAATACGGGGTAAGGGATACTTATTCTTGATCGTCACCCGGTTCAGTTCCCGGTAATCAATACACAAACGGAACGAACCATCCTTCTTCTTGACAAACAGCACTGGTGCTCCCCACGGGGACGCACTCGATCGGATATAACCTTTATCGAATAATTCCTCAACTTGATTCTTCAACTCCTGCATTTCGGTCGGGGCCATCCGGTACGGAGCCTTCGATATCGGGGACGTACCGGGCTCCAACTCAATCGTGAATTCCACATCTCTCTGTGGAGGCAAGCCAGGTAACTCGTCTGGAAAAACGTCGGCATATTCCCTCACTACCAGAATATCCGACAACATTACTGATGATTCCTCGGATTTGGTCATATAGCACCAATAACCAACACATCCCTGACTGAGTAATCGCACTGCTTTCATCAAATTAATGACCTTACCAGAACAGCCGGGATTACCTCCCTGAAACACACATTCAACCCCATCGTCTGAAATGATAGTGATCATACGCTTACGGACACTAATGATGGCATCATGACGATCCATCCAATCAATACCCAAGGTGACGTCGTCCCTCGGCAAATCTACTACGATTAGGTCCGCGGGCCATACACGACCATGAAACTGGATCGGACAATTCTGAATCTCACGATTACCGATAATTCGTCTACCATCAGGTAGGCCAATGACATAAGGCTCACAACTAGTAGCACTACCCAGACGTAGTCTACTCAAACATGACTCGGAAATGAATGAATGCGATGCACCAGTATCAAAAAGGGTACACACAGGCTGGGATAGAATATCGAGTGTACCTGAGATCATTCGGGCCTCTGGATCATCGGTCTTCTTCATCTCGTAAATTCGGGGCTTGCCGGCCCCCGAACCAGATGCTCCCGTCTGATAGCTCTTGGCTCCACCCTTGCTAGCTCCTGTCGTCTTAAACGACGCTGACTGCGTGGCTTGATTCTGCATCTTTGAATGTCCTGGGGCCTGAGATGACGCCGGAGTGGGTTTAGAGTCCCTTCGGCAAAAACGGGCCCTATGCCCACCAATTCCACAGTTATGGCACGTGACAGTCTGCTTCGGACATTTGGTGCTGAAATGACCCTGTTCTTCACAGTTGAAACAGGTGACGGCCGAACTGGCCGCTCGAGACTGAGATTCCACGGGCTTAGACACCATAGGAGGTCGCTCAGAAAAGGTAGAGCCTGCTCGTGGTTTCTTGAAAGTGGCCTGACTGCCGTCAGACTGATTACGGTTCTTAGACTTCTTGCCAGCAGATGAAGGTTGTTGCTTAGCAATCTCCTTAGCAGTAAGCTCGTAAGTAAGAGCTTTCTCAATGAATTCGGCCAACGTGGTGCAATTATGATTGAGCAACTGTAGCCGCATACGAGGTTTCAGCCTCTTGCTGAAATACTTGATCTTGTCCGCCTCAGAGTGAATGATAGATGAGGCGAACGGAAGAAGTTCCTGAAATTTCTCGGCAATGGCGAGAACATCTGCGTCTGATGAGGGGTAGGGAGTGAGTAACTCTGACAGCTTGGCCTCTCTGAGTGGGGCCGGATAATACCTCTCCATCATGAGAGTCTTGAATTGGTCCCAAGTACACGATCCTTCGGTGGGCTTCAACGACAACCACCAAGAATGAGTGCTCTTACCCAGATAGTAAGCCGCAACTGAAACTTTGTGTCCTTCGGGACACTCTACCATCGCAAATAGCTTCTCGAAATGTTCAAGCCAATGAACAATATCCGCCGGCTCAGATGAGCCTTCAAAAGTAGGTGGCCTTTGGCGAGAGATGTCGCCGATGATACTGCTCACATTCCTCTCTTGCCTCTGAGGTGGCGGCGGAGGAGCCTGTTGATTTTGATTGACTGAATTGTGCATCGTCTCCATAAGTTGTGCCATCTGCGTCATTTGGGCCATCATGCCCTGCATAAAGGCAAGTGGGTCCACCCGAACACCTTCTGACTGAGCCGTGTCCCGGGTACGACTCCCCGATAGTGAGTGATCACGTCCAGGTGAATGAGTGGCAGCGTCGCTGCTCGATGAATTAACATTATTTCTCGCATTCGCACGTGTGTTCACATGAGCTCTCGGGATTCGGCCCGCACCATGGCCTCGTCCTCTGCCAGCTCTTTCCATACTGAAGTGGAAAGTCACATGATGATTATATCTCTCGCATGAATATCACATTATGACTATGACATGAGGTGATGAAAATGAGCATATGCTCTAACACAGTGATTACATGAATGATTAACCAAGGTGACATGATTTTCTGATGAAATTATTGAAATGATTATCTTGAACAAGTTAACAAGATTAATTATATGATCTTCCAAATCAACAACTGAATAATGAAATGAATTGAGTGATTAATGAGTTAAAATGACCGTCCTGGTCAAAATGAAAATGATGTTTGAGGATTGTTAACTGATGAATTTATGAATGAATGATTATTGCCAGAAATTATACCATGGCGTTAGAAGTCTTACAGTTCTTTCGGTCTGATTGGCTCGGCATCTGCACAGGTCACACGTGACGCGAAAGTCCAATGATACTAGTCCGATGACGATGATTTCAAATGAGACATGACTCGGAAGGTAGTATTCAAAACCACTCTCCGATACTAACTCTGTAACACCCCAAACTAGGCGGATATTACAGTGCCGTGGACCCCCGACTGGGACCCACCAGGCGAATGAAAAAGGATGAATTACACAGGGTAAATGCAGTACCGAACCACATTACAACATTAATTACTCCGATTAGGAGTTTCATACAACACACCCAGGATAATATAGAATACATGTGTATCTTATGTGACGATAAAATACACGACACTGAATGAAATGAGTATTCAAACGGGATGTCTGCAGCGGAATAAATAAAGGAAACATAAATGACTGAATAAATGACTGAAAAGACTGGGGCCCCCTTCTAGTATCATTGGGACTCCTCGCCGTCAACGTGCTCTCCCTGTGCCTTTACCTTACCATGACCTGAGAAACAAATATCCCCAAACGGGGTTAGTTATACAGAACAACAATCCTCCAGAGTTGAATAAACACAATCATATATATATATGTAGTATAAACCACAAGTTCGATCAAAATGAATCGGTTAGATTATAACCCAATCTTGTTGAAAACACACGCAATCAAACATGCTGTATGAATCAACTTAACAGTACGGCTCAAAAGGTGGCGTCACACTACGCCCGGGATGGAAATGTGTCCGTGCACAAGCCACCAATGAGTATCGATCGAATACACGCGTGGTCTTGTACCTAATCAGTCTCACGAAGCAATCGACTCGTGTGCACAGTCCAATGTGAGGCCAACAACCAACACACGACATAAATGTGCCCGACATGAAAATCCTACACATACCAACCGGCACGCCAGTATGACCCGGAATGCCACGATATAACAAAAGTGACATCGGAAACGAATAATGACTCACCGAGATGAAATGATAGTGAAACGAATGATAGTTCAATGAAATGATTGGAACCGTCGTTCCTTGTGACTGAAGTGATTAATTGACAATGACAAGTTTTGATACGGTTAACACAATGATGAATGAGTTATGATTATGAATGAACAACAACAAAAGGAAATGAATATCCTTTTAACTGAGTAAGAATCAACTTACACAATACCGGTGACAATTATCCTTCCACGAACAACGTCCTAATTGAGATATCGGTCGCTCGAACAACCTTGAATTATACAATATCCAACAACCCGTTCAATATACGAATCAAACACGAATATAACGAATTCAAAACGTCGATACGATTAAACTAAGTTCATTGGGGCATTATATCGAATACGTTTTGACCAAACTCCGATTGTTTACAATCAAATCTCAATGAGCCACTATCAAATCCCCCAAGAAGTGTTTCAAACCAACAAACATCTTCCAAATGATCAATAATCCACAATGAATATCCGAAAACGTGATTATAACGACAATTAATCGAAAATCCCCAATCTCAACTCGATATTAAAAGTGTTCTTGAATAATCTCTCAATAATCCAATGAATCCTTATACAAACTCATAATCATATACATATCCCTTCATATAACATGATTATAACGTCCAAAACATCATATCTCAACACAAAATCGAAGTTCAAGGTGTTGAAGAAATTACCTCTTGAAGATCCAACCAATTCGATCCGATGAACACGAGTTAAAACAAGTATCCAAGCTTCCCAAATGAATGAAGATGATGAAAATTACACACTCAAGTGATTGATGATGGCAAAATCTCTCCCTCAACCCACTCTCTCGGATAAAAGTAGAAAAGGAATGAAAATGAGGAAAAATGTCCCGACCGAGTCCTTAAATACTGCCGGAAGTTACGGCCGTAACTCGGCCCTCTTACGGCCGTAACATTCCAAGTCAACGGCCTTACGGCCGTAACCGGCCAACTCATACGGCCGTAACTCGGCTTCGTCCGAAAGCCTGCCGACAGACTTACGGCCGTAACCGCTCCTGAGTTACGGGCGTAACCCGCCTTCGTCAAAAACATCCGTCGACATCCTTACAGCCGTACCCGCACACCTTACGGCCGTAACTCGGATGATATGGCCGTATCCGGCCAAACTTACGGGCGTAACCCGCCTTCGTCAAAAATAGCCAGACATCCTGCCTGCAGCGTACGACCGTATCCGGCCAAGCCTTACGGCCGTACCTGCCTCGACTTACGGCCATATGCCGCAACCCTTACGGCCGTAAGTCACCCTTGGTCGACAACACCTGAAATTTACGAACACCACTTACGGCCGTATCCAACCCTCCTTACGGCCGTAACTCGCCTTCGGCCAAAATGCCTGGGCACTGGCCGACCACGACGTCAGAATCGGCCAAGCCTTACGGCCGTACCTGCTGAACTTACGGCCGTATCCCAGAACCTTACGGCCGTAACTCAATGTTGGCCAAGGTGAATAAATCCGATAACTCCGATTCCTCGCTACGACTGATGAATGATCCGACATACCATACGAATGTGAAAGTGAACAAGTCTAACACGAGCCAAAGATGATACTCCCAGTACAAGGCTATCAATCACAATGAAAATGATAATACTCCCGTCTCGATCTAAAAATGGAGATAAAATGACGATCGGTAACTGATATACGATTACAACATGCCAACAGTGAACGCAAATGAGTGATTCATGAATGATGAGTGATTATTAATGAGTGAAAATTACTGAGTGACAATTACAGACTGATAATTACTGAATGAAAATGAATGAATTACAACCGGGTATTACACCGAGAACGAGCACGAAATCCCTTCGTCCCAAACACCGAAAGTATGATGTCTCTACTTCACACGCGTCAAAACTTGACCGAAAAAATCAACGAGGCTACGTTCTATCAAGAACACGGCAAGGGAAATTCGTAGGAAAATATCTCTTTTGTTTTTTTTTCTCACTTCTTTTCACCTCAAAGATGATGAAGAACTTGGAAAAATTTTCTCTCTCCTTCTTTCACTCACTCGGCCGAACACACCAAATCTTAAAGGTGGTGGTAATGTAGGTGTGATTATATAATGAGTATAAAAGAATCCCACCATATAATGTCATGTTGGCATTATTAGTTGACACATCATGGTGGTATCACTCATCACAAAACAACAAAAGTGTAAACCACCAAGACGGGGGGCATGTGAAGGTGGGAGGAAACGGGCCGAGTCACTCGGCTCGTGTACTGGACGTTCGTCCAATGACTCCGTTAAATACACTCTGTTTAATCTCCAATGTATTTATACTTAATTAATTAATCCAATTAATTAATTATATTAAATACAAATATATTTCTCTAAGAAATATTATTTATAAATTAAATTAATTACCCAGTAACTTAATTTCAATTCATAAGACCCCTATTTGATTTATTCAATAAATCATAATTAGATATCCAATATCTAATATTAATAGAGAGATAATAAATTCATATATATTCGTCAACGATCCTGATGCGTGACTCTGTAGGTTCATCTCAGCCGGCATTAGAAGGAACCAATGAGTGTGGGCAGCACTTAGCCAGCCTAGCGGGCCGCATTGTAAACCCCAACTGAGAACGAATTAAGGGATCATTCCAGAACCATCATGTCGTGAACACCATATACATATAGACCCTTCATCAGATACCCCGGTCAAGTCTTCGGGTCACGGTAAAGTCAAAACCTACTGTTGACTATATACTATACATATGTTAATGCAAATCAAGACCGACTGATTACTAGTGTATCCAATACGACTAGATCAGAATGCTTTGGCCAAAGACTTATGATATTATTTGCCATTTAACCGTATAGGACATTCCCCTGCTCACTAACAGGAGATAGAATCCTTTCTTGGCGTACAGTAATGACTGCTACCTATCCGTATAGTCTGCACATCTAGGTTGACCCAAAGATTAAGCAAATGGGTCTAACTACTCTAGTGACAAACTAAATGTCACAGGCACATCTCTTACTGAACTCTCAAGTCAAAGGTCTACGTATACTATCACAATCTTTCAATTCGTCATCGACTCTCCAAGAGTGAATACCATGTGACTGAATCAAGTATGAGTCATGTTCGAGTGTACTGGTCCCACTAATGTACCTATAACTATGCTATCAAGACATGCACATGTCCTAGCATCAGTTATACAAGTCTTACTCAAAACTTAATGTCCAATTAAGTTATCGACTTACGAACGTTTACGTAAATAAGCCTTAAACACTTCTAGTGCACTTCTCTCTTAACAGATAACGAGAGTGGAATGTTCGCTCTTATTTATAAGGACTTCACTTCAATATTTAACAAATCAAAAAATAAAAATTACAGTCTCGATTCTTCGTCTTCTCAGTCGGTTGTCTTCGGTCTTCGTCATAGCTAAATAAATAATTACATCATTGAAAAATGCATCAAATTATACAAATTTTCTAGTAGAAATAAATAGGCTCAAAACGACCTTTACAACCCAATCGAATCGAACAAATCAATAACTAAGTCCACGAGCTATATCACCATCGCATAAGGCATTCCACACAACATGTAACGACAATGAAATTAATCCCTTCGATTTTAACAATATTAATCCAATTAATATTAAATGGCATTAAAATTAAATAATCAAATAATATATTAATCCAATTAATAAAAAATTAATCTATTCAATTCCAATGGTATTAATCCAATTAATACAACAATAATCGAAAATTTAATTTTCGTCTGTAGTAAACCCTTAAAATATTTTCTTTGAATTCTCGCTTCATAAAAAATTCCAAATTTAATGATTTAATATTAGGAAAATCAATATACGAAAATATACTGAAAACGAGACCCAAGCTGTGCAAAGGTCCTACATGTAGGATATAGCCCGACACCCTGCAGCAGTGTAGGCTGCCAAGCGCTGCTGCATACAACACTCTGTTGGAATTCCGGATACAAAACGAGTACGCAGCGAAAAAATAAAACTCAAAAAGAATCCCAAACAGTATCAATCAAGTAATATATATACGAAAAATAAATGGACGAAGACAAAGGATTAAAGTCCCATACCTTTTAAGCCTTTGATAGTATCTTCGTAATTTTGATGATGATCACGAACCCGAACACCAGCACGAAATCCCTTCTTCGCAAACACCGAAAGCACGATGTCTCTACTTCACACGCGTCGGAACTTGATCGGAAAAATCAACGAGACTCTGTTCTATCAAGAACACGGTTAGGAAAACTCGTAGGAATTTTTCTCTCTTGTTTTTCTTTCTTTTCTTCCACCTCAAAGATGAAGAATTTGTTGAAGAAAAGTCTCTTCTTCTCTCTCTTTGGTTCGGCCGAATGATAAGGTGTGTTCACTAAGTGGTGTTGAAAAAGCCCACTCTTATACACCTCACATGTGATAAGATGTTAATATAAAAATATATTTTCACATCTTAAAGTATGGCACCATGTGGAAAAACATCATCATCCACTAATAACAAAAAGTACAACTCATGTGGAAAAACATCACTCGGCTCGTGTACCGGACGTTCATCAAACGAATCTGTTAAATACACTCCGTTTTATTTCCAATGTATTTATACTAATTAATTAATCCAATTAATTAATTATATTAAATACAAATATATTTCTGTAAGAAATATTATTTATGAATTAAATTAATCACCCAGTAACTTAATTTCAATTCATAAGATCGCTATTTGATTTATCCAATAAATCATAATTAGATATCCAATATCTAATATTATTAAGAGAGATAATAAATTCACATTTATCCGTCAACGATCCTAATGCGCGACTCTATTGGTCTGTCTCAGCCGGCATTGGGAGGAACCAATGAGTGCGGGCAGCACTTAGCCAGCCTAGCGGGCCGCACTGTAAACTCCGACTGAGAACGAATGAAGGGATCATTCAAGAACTATTATGTCGTGAATATAATATACGTATAGACCCTTAATCAGATGTCCCGGTCAAGTATTCGGGTCACAGTAAAGTCAAACCCTATTGTTGACTAGACACTATACATGCGTTAATGCAAATCAAGATCGACTGATTACTATTGTATCCAATACGACTAGATTAGAATGCTCTGGCCAAAGACTTATGATCTTATTTGTCATTAACTGTATAGGACATTCGCCTGCTCACTAATAGAAAATAGAATCCTTTCTTGACGCACAGTAAAGACTGCTACCTACCCGTATAGTCCGCACTTCGAGGTTGACCCAGCGATTAAGCAAATGGGTCTAACTACTCCCGTGATAAACTAAATGTCACAGGCACATCTCTTACTGAACCCTCAAGTCAAAGGTCCACGTATACTATCATAACCTTTCAATTCGTCATCGAATCTCCAAGAGTGAAAACCGTGTGACTGAATCAAGTATGAGTCGAGTTCGAGTGTACTGGTCCCACCAATATACCTATAACTATGCTATCAATACATGCACATGTCCTAGCATCATTTATACAAGTCTTACTCAAATCTTGATGCCCAATTAAGTTATCGACTTGCGAACAGTTTACATAAATAAGCCTTAAAGACTTCCAGTGCTCTTCTCTCTTATCCGATAACGAGAATGGAATGTTCGCTCTTATTTATAAAGACTTCACTTGAATGTTTACCAAATCAAGAATGCATTTGAAATACAATAAACAATGAATGAATCATATTGCCTTTTTATTTATAATTCCATAATTCCAAGTACAATACCCCTTCTCTCTCATCCCCTGAGTGGCATTCGAGGGCATATTCCTAAAAATATACCACTTCCACTCAATGCCATACATCATGGTATCCAATACCCATGTTCTTCAGATGTCTTTCCAAGACAGCCTGAGATAACGGCTTGGTAAGCGGGTCATAGACGTTGTCTTCTGTATCTACTCTTTGCTACGAAAGATTTCCTTTGCTAACCATGTCTCGAACGAGGTGATACTTTCTCTCTATATGCTTGGTGGTGTGGTGAGCCCTAGGCTCCTTGTCTTGGGCGACAACTCCACCATTATCACAGACTAGTGATATAGGCAGCTCCGCATTAGGCACCACTTGAAGTTCTTGCATAAACTTCTGCATCCAAAATGCTTCCTTGCTAGCCTCTGAGGCAGCTTGGTACTCTTCTTGGCAAGTGTAATATGCAGTAACGCTTTGTTTGGAGCTTCTCCAAGACACTGCTCCTCCATTGGGAGCAGATAAATACCCAGATGTCGACTTACAGTCATCCTTGTCTCCTTAAAAATCAGAATCGGTGAATCCAACCATGTTGGGATAAAACATCATGTACCTTGTTTTGACAAGTGCCAACATACAACAAATTTCCGCATTGCCATCATACAGCGAAAGACTCGATATACCGCTAAGTATGGAAGCTATCTTGTATTTTCATACAGCGCCTACCATACAGCATGGAAGATAGCCTATATCATTGAAGTCTACAGCTAACAACAATAAGACGTACTATGCTCAATACAGCATACAGGCTGAGTGTTAGGATAATAAACACTTATCCAACAGATCTGAAGACTGTTGAGAAGGAATCTACTTTATATGCTAAAGTCAGAACGCCGTTTGAAAGAAGTATTTAAATACTGACTGGATAAAGTATTTAAATACCAACCGACAAGGATCTTCAGACAAGGAGCAAAATCCGGATCTTGTTCTTGAAATTTAATCAACCAATCAGAATGGATCTCAGCTCACCAACCCAGCCAACAGACATATTTATAACGGATCTATTCCAAGGTTATAAATAGTCCATGCAAGAGGACATTGCAAGTTCACGAAAAATACAATACGAAATCGAACGACTGAATATTCATTATCATCAAATCAAAGATTAGAAGAGCAAGTATATTTCTTCAAGCATCTATCTATATCTGAAGAGAAGAAATATACTCAGTCACCAAGAACAGTACATCATGAGCTCAAGATCATCGTGTTCAAGCTGCTGTTCGAAACCTGTTACCTTACCATTTTACCTTTGAGTAAAACTTAGCCCTGTGTGGACTAGGAAATTTATTCTGACCTGTGTGGGACGAATAGGACGAAGCTTCAATCCATGTGAGAAGAAGCAAGTCAAGAGACGCCATCAACCAATCTGTGTGAACGGTTGAAAGCGACAATCTTTGTATCAATCTATGTGATCGATATAAGGATAGGTTTGATTATAGTCACTCGTTGTGTACGTAGTGATTATAATCAACTATGCGTGTGTCATGTAATCTCAATGACATATCCACTTTTGACCTCTTCTATGACCTAAAAGTTTTCGAGTATGACATTGACAGGAGAGAGAAGGCCGAAGAGTCACCCACTAGGACCGCAGCATTAGCCGCTGTATCCAACAGGAGACACGGCATGCCCAGCACATCCAAATATACCTACAAGAATGCTGACAGTAACGATGATATCCTATCACAAGATGAAATGGCCTTACTCATGCACAAATTCAAGAAATTTATCAAACAGCCTGGAAAGACTGCATACAGGCCCAAGCCTTTTCACAAGGTAAGTTCTGAATCTTACCCATCCGGTGATTCTAATTTATGTTATAATTGTAGGAAACCGGGACATTATGCGAATAAATGTCCGCATCCTAAAGTCCAAAAGTTTTCGGAAGCCGAGAAACAAGAAAAGGACGAAAGAAGGCGTGCTTGGAAGAACAAGCTCAAGGCCCTGATCGGCGAATCAGAAGCCTCGCCCGCTCAAACCAAGACCGAGGAATGTATTCAGGCAGTTACTGACAGTGACTCGTGTGATGATGAGCTCGAAGATAAAGCATACATATGCTTTATGGCTAAAGATATCGAAGATGATGAACATAGCGATGATGAGGTAAGCTCAACATCCAATATTCCCATTAATGCATCTCATACTTTTGAAAATATAATGAATGAATTTAAAAACATTCAAAAGGCCCATGAGACATTAAAATGAGAGAACATACAGCTCGAACTTTCTAACTTAGAGTTGAAAGATGAAAAAGACTTGCTAAGAAATAATTACAAAAATATGTCTATCGATTGTGAAAATAGCAAGATCACATTGTAAAAACTCATGGAGAGCAATCATTAACTTGCTCACGATCTAAATGAGACCAAGTCTCATAGTAAGAGCAAGACAAATGATTTCGTTCTGCTCGAAGCCAAAGTAAAAATTCTCGAGAAACGAGAAGGAGAATAGAGACCATTCTGAAATTTTTCTAGAAATCATCTAAAAGGATGGAAGAAATTCTAAGCCCTGGGCAACATGCTCATGATAAAAGTGGCTTAGGATACAACTCATTATCCAATAAAGGAAAAACTAGTACTGTGTTTGTCAGGGGTGTGGAACCCATTCCTGTACCTGAAGAGACCCCAAGTCCTGTAAAGGCACCTGTTGCACTGTATACGGCAAAGGCAGCCATTCCGCAACCAAAGTCGTATAATAGACAGCGGAATCCACAGACATCCAGACCTGTAAGGCGTAACCTACAGCATGCTCTCTGAGCATATCAAAAGCGCCAACAGCTATTCAGAAAGAAGGTTGTACCCAAATATCAAATGCCCGCATAGCAGTACTTCCAACAGTACAGCGCACCTAGATACTGGATACACGAGCCTCATTATCCATCGAGAAAGCAGGTCACCACATAATATCCGCAACAACTTTGGGAATCCAACTGGAGACCCAGGAGGCAAGCTGTAAGGCCGAAGAAAATAGCTCCACCTCCAAGACGGCATTCGTACTGGATTAATAATAATAACCCTGGATTTTACATGCATCACAATTATCAAGGTTACAGCAACTACGTGCCTGCCCCATGTAGACATCGCAACGGACCAAAAGCAACCTACAACAAGCCAATTGCTGTGAGGCAAATCTGGGTACCTAAAGGCACTAACATCCATGGACCCAACATACAAAGGGGACCTGAATCTACGTAACTTCTTTGCTTACAGGACATCAAAGAGAAGGACATCTGGTATTTCGATAACGGATGTTCTCGGCACATGACAGGAAATAGTAGCAAGCTGTCAGATTATGTAGAAGGTCGCGGTCCAAAAGTGCGCTTCGGTGATAAATCCAAAGGAAGAACAAGAGAAAAGGGAACCCTGCTTGTAGGAAAATTCAAAGTCACCGATGTAGCTTATGTTCAAGACTTACAGTATAATCTACTTAGTATTAGCCAGTTCTGTTACAAACAGTTCTTAGTGAAATTATATATAGATCATTGTAGAGTCAAGAACATTCTGGCTAAAGAAGTTGTGCTCACAGGAAGCAGATCAGGTAACCTGTATATTGCTGACTGGATGACTACGAGCTCCACAATTCCTTGTTTTGTTGCCAAAGGCAATGCAGATCTAAGATGGCTATGGCAGAAGAGGATGTCTCACGTCAACTTCAAGACGATCAAAAAGATCGCTAGATAGGGAATGGTTAGAGGTTTTCCCGATGTGTCATTCCAAAAAGACAGCGTCTGTGGACCCTGTCAGAAAGGCAAAAAAATCAAGAACACCCTGAAAAGCAAATCATACCTATCCACTCACAGAGTTCTAGAAATGCTACACATGGATCTCTACGGTCCTGTAGACCCGGTAAGTTTGGGAGGTAAGAAATACTATCTCGTCATTATTGATGATTATTCCAGGTATGCTTGGACAATCTTCCTGAGCAAGAAGAAGGAAACCACATCAAAGCTGCCCGAGCACCAGAGAAAGCTTCAGAATGGAAAAGGTTGAGTATCGTGTCCATTTGTTCCGACGGAGGTACTGAATTCACTAACCGCTTCATAGAGCAATACTATTGGGACAATGGGATACAACACGAATACTCAGCTGCCCGAACACCTCAACTAAACGGTGTTGCCGAGCGGAAGAACAGGATGCTCAAGGAAGCAACAAGGACCATGATTGCCGCAAGCAAGTTGCCGCAACGTTTCTGGGGTGAAGCAACAAATACATCATGCTATACACAAAACCGCTGTATCATCAACAAACATCATAACTGTAACACCCCCAATCCGCTCAGGGATATTACACGCCGTAGAACCTTTCCTCAAGGATCTACCAGGCTGGTAACAACATCGAACATCTCAACAATGCCTTTAAGGCTAAAATGGCTCAGTAGACCGATTTTGTCTTTCAATAAATATATACAACTCAAACACATTACATGCCCACGCAGGGGTCGAATACAACACACTCACGTACAACGGGAAAGAATACTGCAGCAGAAATAAAATACAATGAAACCAATGACATCATACGGATCCTCATGTGATTAGTATCGATCATCTTTCATCACCCTTCATGCCGACCCTGTGTTATGCTCCCCAAAACCTGAATGCAAAGACAGACATCCACCCCCCGAATAATCGGGGATTAGCAAAACTCCACTGTTTTGCTAGTGCAAGTATAAAATACGAAGACAAGCCATACATATCATACTCCAAAGACTTATAAATCATAAAAATACTTCCCGAGGTAAATCACTTGATCAAAACGGTTAAATCAAAAGATAGGGGTAAAGCCGATATGCATCTTGTAAAAACATTTTACGATCTCGGGAGTTTTGAAATCGTTTAGGGACACAGCCCAAAATTCATTTTTCTAAAAGCACAATTACGATAACAATACCCGGGGCCACGACCCAATCATACTATCCCGATCACAAGCACGGGGTTCAAGACCCGATCATATCATAACAACATGTTTCCACAGATTATTCGAGTCCTGTGCTAGCAAGTCACGGACCTCAAATGCTCCCGTAGAACATACCCGAGTGAATAACCTACAGGGAAAACCATACCAAATCACATGTCACCGTAACAACAGTCACGTGACCACAAGCACAGGTACATTCGTAACCAAATTACAACCATAAGTTATCCCGGCATCGCGCTAACAAGCCACGAACCTCGGAGTCCCCGCAAGACATACCCGATGGATAACCACACAAGTTATCCCCGGCATCGGGCTAGCAGGCCCCGAATCTCGGAGTCCCCGCAAGACATACCCGATGGATAACCCTACTGTCACGCCCGACCCATACTAGCAAGTATGGATCCCGGAGATTCAACGATCCTACACGGAGGCACATCACATACAACAAGCACACAACAATAATCAACTATCAAGCCAAGCAACATTAAGCATCACAACTTCCTTTCAAAGGAGTAACAACCAATATCACCCGTCACATATTCACCGAACAAGCACACATAACAACACGTTATCCTCGGTAAATGATTACGGTTTATTACATTCACTAAATGTGATCATAAGTCTTTCAACCAACAGAGTTAACACACATAGGCCAAAAACACACTTATTCACGAAGCATCCGAGTTATCGTTGAAAGACAACATTTATCGAGAATATACCGATACTTTTTAACATTCATTAAACATCCGGATTTTACATAAAATCATTTACCAACAATTATGCCTACGAAACATGAAATGCATGGGCAAGATACTTGCCTCGAATAATCATAACGCGGAGAATCGACCGAAGTGAGGAGACTCGGACCGACTACGAACCCGCCGACTTTGCCGAACGACAACCCGCAACAATAAACTACGAACGATGAAAATTCAAGGGTTTCCCCCAAAACGGTCAGGAACACGAATCGACCCGACAAAAACATAAAAATGGAATTCCCAACTGAAATATGGATATTCAATCCATAGGATATGTTTCAAAACATCATTTTACAACAATCGGTTCATAAAAAATGGATAGAAAATGAAATCAAGAACAAATCTCCTAAACAGTCAACTCGAAGGAAATCAAGAAATATACCTTGATTCGACGAAGAACAATGGATTAAATGATGTTAAACACATGAATAATACTAAGATTAATCATACCCATCATGGATTAATCAACAATACGGAATGAATCGGACAAAACCCAAAAACCCCAAAATTTCCCAAAGATAGGGTTCTAGGAAATCTAACCTTGATTCGCTGGATTATGATCCGTTATAGGATGATTAATCAATGATATAAGCTCTAGGACTTCGTGGATTAGTTGCTTGACAACATGTCTCCTTGATCACCAAGCCTCCATCCGCGGAAAGGAGAAGATAGAAATGAAAAACGGATGAAAATATGACTGCTCAGTCATATTTATACTGGTGCGGCCTAGCGTGCGCTAGCCTTCCGGCAGTAGCGTGCGCTATCGGCCAAGACGCTTGCACTCGGCCGGGCCCGCATGACCCGGCACCGTTGACCCAACCGCCGACCAGCGCTAGCCGCCTGGCCCGTAACCCTCGACTAAACCGCCGGCAGTAACGTGCGCTAGTCGGCCGACAGCGTGCGCTACGCATGCCAGTTAGCGCGTGCCATGACCGATAGTAACGTGCGCTACCTGCCGATCCTCCCCGAGTCCAGAACTCCAGGAACCTCTCTGCCCAGCGCGATAGCGTGCGCTGGCCAGCCTATTAACGTGCGCTAGTCCTGCCGAGCTAGCGTGCGCAGTCTGTCGGCAGTATTGCGCGCTACGCCGGTTCCTGCCACGTCTGCCTGGCCAGTGCCCAGCACTCCCGCAGTGCGTGCCGCACCCGTCCGGCCAGTGCCCAGCCGCCATGACCCGACGATTCGGTTTCTGAAAACGCGCGGAACGAACACGACGAAATGCTCGCGGACTACATCATCGACCCAAAATGAAATACCATGCAACAATTAATCACACGCGACCATGAAAATGGTCAAGACAACAAATACGAATGCAGATACCCACAACTTTGGGTAAATTACAAAATGGCCCAAAACGCCCGAAAATCACAATACGTGATCGAATAACCAAACCGAAGTTCACAACATGTCTAACAAATTTAAACAGACTTACAGGAAACTCAAAACAGCAGTTTCGAACGAGATTCGCAAGAATCGAACTCAAATGCGGAAAAGTCGCTAAGAATCACGGAACTCGACAAAACAACACGGAAACAAACTTGGATGCCAAAAAATGCATAATTAATCATTCTCAGAATGATGAAACGGTCACAAGAGAGTCGTCAAAATGGACTCCCGCCGAAAAAAGAAAAATTACCGAAAATCAAAATTGCGGATATTACATACTACCCTCCTTAAAAAAAGTTTCGTCCCAGAACTTAAAATAAGCAGGAAGGAGCAACATCTCACCAGGAAGCACTCAATGAGATACACAAGAAATGCGTAACTTTCGCCCATCGGTGAAACGTTACAAGCAACGCAAAGAAATATACGGCGTGAAAACGCGCTCCACGACGACCAACACAACGCCACCGGTAGAAACATAATAAAACCAACAAGTGACAAGCGTCATCAAACAGATAATACAATCAAGTAAATTATCCGAACAATCACAAAACACTAAGCACCGTGCATAGTCGAGAAAACGGAAAATAAACACAAAACGATCCACTTCAAATAAAAGAACTTAATCTACGAAATTCGAAACAACCGGGTAAGGAAATAACATAACATACAACTGATTGAACACGCCCCTTAGGGACTCCTCGGAGTCGGTCCTGATATCAGTGCTCAAGTACATGCCTCGGAAGGCTCGGTGACCAACTCGCAAAACTGAACTCGGTGTCCCTCAAGCTCGCACTTGTAACACGTTACTGGCGGAGAAGGACAATGTACACGAACATGTCCCGGCACATTGCAGTCAAAACACCTTCTGGCTTTACCAGGAGTCAAAGCAGACGACTTGGAACTCTCAACCCCGCGCATCGAGCGATGGAGCTTCACAGCGGAAAGACTACGACGCTGCAAACTAGAAACACCAATTCTTGCACTGTCCACAAGGTCATCGGACTTCTTCTGCTTCTTCGACTCGGGCACACGCTCCGACGATAACGAGGCTAGTTCACGGGCTAAGGATCAATCTTGATAGTCCCTCAATGAAGTGCAAGTGAGTCCCGACATATACACGCGAATCTATGGCTTCATCCCTCTGTCAAAGTGAAAGATCTTCTCTTCCTCGGTTCTCACCCGATCTCGCATATAACTCAGTTGTTTGCTATAGTCGATGATAGCCTGTGACACTGAAATATCTTGCGGTTCTGCCAAATAAAATTCGTGAATCCTCTGCTCTCTAATCGGTTTCGGACAGAACTCAGCTTCCATAAATGCCTGGAACTCCGCCCACGTGACATCACGATCACGAGGCTTAACAGCTTCCCACCAATTAGTGGCATCTTTGTCAAGAAGGTACTGCGCAATAGGTATCTTCCGCTCTTCAGGACAATCGACAGCCTCGAAAATCTTTCCCAACTGGAAAAGCCAACCATCCCAGCCCAACGCATCCGCAACACCGGCGAATCGAGGGGGATTTATACGAATTACCTCCCGAAGCCACTGATTTGCACTAGTGTTCTGGGTCACATCTGTAATGCGCTGAACGGCCTGAGTCAACTGAGTCATCTGTGTAGCTACCTGCTGTAAGATAGTAGCAACACCGACAACGATATCATCAGCAGTAGCATGATCCCGATCACGCACCCGGTCGCCACGACCACGACCTCTGCCCCTCGGCATACTGAATAAGCAACCACTCAGCACAACAGGAAATCATAACACGCAACACTTCGTAAAGCGACACACATACAAACACCCCAGCAACGACGGTATTATTCGGCAACCTCAGCGGTCCGAACGATATCCAGCATACGGTTACTAAACATCACGAAACAACCACGTATGTACACAATCATGCAAACTCAAGTTCCAACAGCTCGCACGGGTGCGATAACACACAAATCATCACAAAGCGACAACATTTAATACCAACATTACACTTCTCACAGAGGGCTAATACAACAACTGTGTGGCGAACAACTCCATGCTCAAACCACCACTAACGGTAATGCTAACATCGTACATATGTTCCTAGGCCTCACACAGGAAGATAGGTTTTAAAATGAAAACCACCTTTTGAAAAAAAAAAATTTGGAAACACTAGTTGATCTTGAGTATCACTTTACAAAAAGTTGAACAAACATCATTGTCGAGACTTTGAAAACCATCTTGCGTTTAACAAAAATGAGGACACTCTTCTTTTAGTGAAAAAATTTCGGAAATATTCGACCCTCAGGTCTAAGCAAAGCATTTCTAAATCATTGTAAATATCTCAAAATATTTTGGTCCCCAATTGGAATAATTTGAAATATATTTCGGCACTAGAAAGCACTTTGAAAGTACCGCGAGAAAATAATTTATTTTAAAGGTACGTCTCGAAATTTATTTTCTAAGATACTCAAGTTTTCGAAAATCTATTAGGATAGAATGCCTAAAAACTCACATGTAACAATATTCACTTACATACACCACAGCACACGCATCAACTCGCTCAAAATCAAGACAACACGTGTCTTTTACCGGAAAACAAACAGTCAAATATCACAGTTAAAAGGACATAAATAGCGACAACACTCCTCATATAAACGAAATATGAGAGTCACACAAACGCATCACGAAACCAAGAATCTGCATAAGGATTCCATAACTTAACATATAATCATACCAGTAACTCGTGCCACACGAGGCACAACACAAAGGAGGGAGACTTACATCCACAGGTCGCACGAAGATGATGATTGGCCCACGATACTCAGTCAGACAAAATCTGACGAGACAAAAACTCAACAGACACCACTAAACCCGACAGCCTAGGTTTCCACAACCTAAGCTCCAATACCATTTATGTAACACCCCCAATCCGCTCAGGGATATTATATGCCGTAGAACCTTCCCTCAAGGATCTACTAGGCTGCTAACAACATCGAACATCTAAAAAATTCCTTTAAGGCTAAAATGACTCAGTAGACTGATTTGGTCTTTCAATAAATACATACAACTCAAACACATTACATGCCCACGCAGGGGTCGAATACAGCACACTCCCGTATAACGGGAAAGAATACTGTAGCGGAAACAAAATACAACTAAACCAATGACATCATACGGATCCTCGTGTGATTAGTATCGATCATCTTTCATCACCCTTCATGCCGACCCTGTGTTATGCTCCCCAAAACCTGAATGCAAAGACAGACATCCACCCCCCGTATACTCGGGGGTTAGCAAAACTCCACTATTTTGCTAGTGCAAGTATAACATACGAAGACAAGCCATACATAACATACGCCAAAGACTTAGAAATCATAAACATACTTCCGGAGGTAAATCACTTGATCAAAATGGTTAAATCGAAAGATAGGGGTAAACCCGATATGCATCTTGTAAAAACATTTTACGATCTCGGGAGTTTTGAAAACGTTTAGGGACACAAGCCAAAAGTCATTTTTCCAAAAGCACATTCACGATAACAATACCCAAGGTCCACGACCTAATCATACTATCCCGATCACAAGCACGGGGTTCAAGACCCGATCATATCATAACAACATGTTTCCATAGATTATTCGCGTCCCGTGCTAGCAAGTCACGGACCTCAGATGCTCCCGTAGAACATACCCGAGTGAATAACCCACAGGGAAAACCATACCGAATCACATGTCACCTTAACAACAGTCACGTGACCACAAGCACAGGTACATTCGTAACCAAATTACAACCATAAGTTATCCCGGCATCGCACTAACAAGCCACGAACCTCGGAGTCCCCGCAAGACATACCCGATGGATAACCACACAAATTATCCTCGGCATCGGTCTAGCAAGCCCTGAACCTCGGAGTCCCCGCAAGATATACCCGATGGATAACCCTACGGTCACGCACGACCCATACTAGCAAGTATGGATCCCGGAGATTCAACGATCCTACCGAGAGGCACATCACATACAACAAGCACACAACAATAATCAACTATCAAGCCAAGCAACATTAAGCATCACAACTTCCTTTCAAAGGAGTAACAACCAATATCACCCGTCACATATTCACCGAACAAGCACACATAACAACACGTTATCCTCGGTAAATGATTACGGTTTATTACATTCACTAAATGTGATCATAAGTCTTTCAACCAACAGAGTTAACACACGTAGGCCAAAAACACACTTATTCACGAAGCATCCGAGTTATCGTTGAAAGACAACATTTATCGAGAACATACCGATACTTTTTAACATTCATTAAACATCCGGATTTTACATAAAATCATTTACCAACAATTATGCCTACGAAACATGAAATGTATGGGCAAGATACTTGCCTCGAATAATCACAACGCGGAGAATCGACCGAAGTGAGGAGACTCGGACCGACTACGAACCCGCCGACTCCGCCGAACGACAACCCGCAACAATAAACTACGAACGACAATAATAACAACGAAAATGAATTCCAAAGTACGACCCAAAGCCTCTGAATTCAAGTAACAAACGATGAAAGTTCAAGGGTTTCCCCGAAAACGGCCAAGAACACGAACCGACCCGACAAAAACATGAAAATGGAATTCCCAACCGAAATATGGATACTCAATCCATAGGATATGTTTAAAAACATCATTTTACAACAATCGGTTCATAAAAAACGGATGGAAAACAAAATCAAGAACAAATCACCCGAAAAGTCAACTCGAAGGAAATCAAAAAATATACCTTGATTCGACGAAGAACAATGGATTAAATGATGTTAAACACATGAATAATACTAAGATTAATCATACCCATCATGGATTAATCAATAATACGGAACGAATCGGACAAAAACCCAAAAACCCCAAAATTTCCCAAAGATAGGGTTCTAGGAAATCTAACCTTGATTCGCTGGATCAAAGGATGTTATAGGATGATTAATCAATGATATAAGCTCTAGGACTTCGTGGATTAGTTTCTTGACAACATGTCTCCTTGATCACCAAGCCTCCAGCCGCGGAAAGGAGAAGATAGAAATGAAAAACAGGTGAAAATATGACTGCTCAGTCATATTTATACTCGCGCGGCCTAGCGTGCGCTAGCCTTCCGGCAGTAGCGTGCGCTATCGGTCAGTATCGCCCAGACCCTCGGTCGGGGCCCGCATGACCCGGCACTGTTGACCCAACCTGCCTACCAGGACCTGCCTGCCTGACCCCGATAGCATGCGCTGCGCGGACGCTAGCCCGCGCTAGCCGGCCTGTCCAGAACCCTTTGGACTAAACTGCTCGGCCAGGTAATGTGTGCTAGTCGGCCGACAGCGTGCGCTACACATGCCGGTTAGCGCGCGCCACGACCGACAGTAGCGTGCGCTACCTGCCGATCCTCCACGAGTCTAGAACTCCAGGAACCTCTCTTCCCAGCCCGATAGCGTGCGATGGCCGGCCTATTAACGTGCGCTAGTCCTGCCGAGCTAGCGTGCGCAGTTTGCCGGCAGTAGCGCGCGCTACGCCGGTTCCTACCGCGTCTGCCCGGCCAGTGCCCAGCACTCCCGACATTGCCTGCCGCACCCGTCCGGCCAGTGCCCAGCCACCATGACCCGACGATTCGGTTTCCGAAAATGCACGGAATGAACACGACGAAATGCTCGCGTACATCATCATTGACCCGAAATGAAATACCATGCAACAATTAATTACACGCGACCATGAAAAGGGTCAAGACAACAAATACGAATGCGGATACCCACAACTTTAGGTAAATTACAAAATGGCCCAAAACGCCCGAAAATCACAATACGTGATCGAATAACCAAACCGAAGTTCACAACACGTCTAACAAAGTTAATGTAATACCCAGTAATTATCATTCAGTAATTATCACTCAGTAATTATCATTCAGTATTTATCATTCAGTAATTGGTACTCAGTAATTTCATTATTGATCATTTGTCACTCATATTCAGTCATGGTATTCATCATTCAGAGTAATTGTATCGTGTATCAATCGTCATCCATCACTAATCTGATTGGAGTTTCGTGCCGTGTTTATCATCATTGTCATTTCCGTTGCAAGCTGTGCTTGAGGAGTAGCGCACGCTACATACTCCTTTTAGCGTACGCTAATTGGGTATAGGTAGCGCACGCTACCGCTCAGCTTTAGCGCACGCTAAGGCTACCTTGGCTGCAGTCCAGAAGGTACTGGACTGCAGGTGAGAATATTTGTAGCGCACGCTACGAGTGGTGAGTAGCGCGCGCTAACGGGTTGTAGTAGCGCACGCTATATGTGCGGAGTAGCGCGCGCTAGGGACGGATCAGGTTGAGTCCAGTGGCTACTGGACTGCACCGGATTAATTCATAGCGCACGCTATGAGTCATATTTAGCGTACACAATCAATATTATAGCGCACGCTAATCGGTTGTTGTAGCGCGCGCTATCGAGGTTAGATCAGAGGGCAGACGGTTTTCTGGACTCCAGTACTGAGCGTCGAATATTTCGCTAGCGCACGCTAACAATGGAAATTAGCGCACGCTAGTAATATGGCCGTAGCGCACGCTACAAATAGGTACGTAGCGCGCGCTACCGTGTTCGGACAGGGGGTACTGGACTACCCAAATTGCACGTTAGCGCACGCTATGCACAAGGGCTAGCGCACGCTAACATGGACTGAGTATAAATTGGACAGTTTAGTCAGAGTTCGTCATTTTCCATCTCATTTCATTCCTTCGGTAGTTTTGGGCGATTTCAAGCGATTCGGAGAGGATTCTTCGAGGTGTAATCATCAATCATCATCTTCAAGCTCATCTTTCGGATTGATCATCATTTCATCATCTTCATCACATCGAATCAAAGGTATTAAACTCTTGGATCTAGAATTTCGGATTTTTGGGTTTTCCTTCCGATTTCTTCGTGTAAGCTTGGATTATCATTGGAATATGTTAGTTATGGATTATCTAACTTGGATAAATATATTCCTACGGATTTAAACGGTCATTTTCGGAATTATTCCAAGAACCCTTGGGGTTGACTTCGGTTAATTGGGGATTTTCCGATTGATGTTGTTGTAATCATGAGTTATGGATTCCTAATGGATTATTGATATCCTTGAAAGTGTTTTGATGGTTTGAAATACTCATCTTGGAA
Source organism: Orobanche coerulescens (assembly GCA_033398695.1). NCBI lineage: Eukaryota > Viridiplantae > Streptophyta > Magnoliopsida > Lamiales > Orobanchaceae > Orobanche > Orobanche coerulescens. Next base: position 158,950,231 of record CM065807.1, read on the forward strand.
TTGGTTTCGATTCATACGAGTTCGGATATTGTTGTATCGACGTATGGGTCGGTTATGATCGTATGTGATTCATGTATTGATCGGTTGTTGGTAACTATTATTGTTCAAGGTTGTTCGAGCGACCGATATTTCATCTAGGACGTTGTTCGTGGACGGACATTCATCATCGGTATTGAGTAAGTTAATTCTTACTCGGTTAAAAGGATATTCATTCCTTTTGTCGTTGTTCATTCATAATCATAACTCATTCATCATTGTATTAATCGTATCAAAACTTGTCATTGTCAATTAATCACCTCAGTCATAAGGAACGACGGTTCCGATCATTTCATTGAGCTATCATTCAATCTTGGTGAGTCATTATTCATTTTCATTGTCACTTTTGTCATATTGTGGCATTCCGGGTCATACTGGCGTGCCGGTTGGTATGTGTAGGATTTTCATGTCGGGCACATTATAGTCGTGTGTTGGTTGGTGGCCTCACATTGGACTGTGCACACGAGTCGATTGCTCGTGAGACTGATTAGGTACAAGACCACGCGTGTTTGATCGTTGGTGGCTTGTGCATGGACACATTTCCATCCCGGGCGTAGTGTGGCGCCATTCCTTTGAGCCGTACTGATTAGTCGATTCATATAGCATGTTTGATTGCGTATGTTTTGACAGAATAATTCATAATTTCAGATATATCATGATTGTGTATTTTCAACCCTTGAGGATTGTTGTTACGTATGGCCCGGCCGTTGGGGGATACGGTTTTTCAGGTCATGGCAAGGCTAAGGCACGGGGAGAGCACGGTGACGGCGAGGAGTCCCAGTGATACTAGTAGGGGGCCCCAGTCTGTTCAGTCATTTATTCAGTCATTTGTGTGTTTCCTTTATTTATTCCGCTGCAGACATTTCGTTTGAGTGCTCCTTTCATTCAGTCTTGTGTATTTTATCGTCATATAAAATACACATGTATTCTATTTTATCCTAGGTGTGTTGTATAAAACTCCACGTCGGAGTAATTGATGTTGTAATGTGGTTCGGTACTACATTTACCTGTGTAATTCATTCATTTTCATTCGCCTGGTGGGTCCCAGTCGGGGGTCCACGGCACTGTAATATCCGCCTAGTTTGGGGTGTTACAGAGTTGGTATCGGAGCGTGGTTTTGAATACTACCCTCCAAGTCATGTCTCATTTGAAATCATCGTCATCGGAATAGTATCATTGGACTTTCGCGTCACGTGTGACCTGTGCAAATGTCGAGCCAATCAGACCAAGAACTGTAAGATTTCTGATGCCATGGTATAATTTCTGGCAATAATCATTCATTCATAATTCATCAGTTAACAATCCTCATTCATCAATTTCAATTGTGATCAAGTTGATAATGTTAACTCATTAATCACTCAATTCATTTCATTACTCAGTTGTTGATCTTGAAGATCATATCATCGACCTTGTTAAATTGTTCAAGATAATCATTTCAGTAACTTCATCAGATAATCATGTCACGCCAATCAATCATTCATGTAATCGCTGTATTTGAGCGCGTATGCTCATTTTCATCATTTCATAATATAATCATAATGTGATACTCATGCGAGATATATAATCATCATATGACTTTCCACTTCAGTATGGAAAGGGCTGGCAGAGGACGTGGAGGACGAGGCCGTGGAGCGGGCCGCATCCCGAGAACTCGTGCGAATACACGTGCAAATGTCAGGAATAACGCTAACTCATCGAGCAGTGATGCTGCCACTCACTCACCTGGACGCGATCATTCACTATCGGGGAGTCGTACCCGGGACACGGCTCAGTCAGAGGGTGTCCGGGTTGACCCACTCGCATTTATGCAGGGCATGATGGCCCAAATGACCCAGATGGCTCAGTTGATGGAGACGATGCATAACTCCGTCAATCAAAATCAGCAGGCTCCTCCGCCGCCACCTCAGAGGCAAGAGAGGGGTGTAAGCAATATCATTAGCGATATCTCTCGCCAGCGACCACCTACTTTTGAGGGCTCATCTGAGCCGGCGAATATTGTTCACTGGCTTGAGCATTTTGAGAAGTTATTTGCTATGGTGGATTGTCCCGAAGGGCATAAAGTTTCAGTTGCGGCTTACTATCTCGGTAAGAGCGCTCATTCATGGTGGTTATCGTTGAGACCCACAGACGGAACATGTACTTGGGATCAGTTCAAGACTCTCATGATGGAGAGGTACTATCCGGCCCCACTCAGGGAGGCCAAGTTGTCGGAATTACTCACTCCCGACCTTTCGGCGGATGATGACGTTCTCGCCATCGCCGAAAAATTTCAGGAACTTCTTCCGTTCGCCTCATCTATCATTCACTCGGAAGCGGACAAGATCAAGTATTTCAGCAAGAGGCTGAAACCCCGTATGAGACTTCAGTTACTTAATCATAACTGTGCCACTCTGGCCGAGTTCATTGAGAAGGCTCTTACTTACGAGCTTACGGCTAAGGAAATTGCTAAGCAGCAACCTTCGTCTGCTAGCAAGAAGTCCAAGAACCGTAATCAGTCTGACGGGAGTCAGGCCACTTTCAAGAAACCGCGGGCGGGCTCTACTTTTTCTGAGCGACCTCCCCTGGCGTCTAAACCCGCGGAATCTCAGTCGCGAGCGGCCAGTTCGGCCATCACCTGTTTCAACTGTGAGGAACAGGGTCATTTCAGCACCAAGTGTCCGAAGCAGTCTGTCACGTGCCACAACTGTGGGATTGCTGGGCATAGGGCCCGTTTTTGCCGTAGGGACTCTAAACCCACTCCGGCGTCATCTCAAGCCCCAGGTCATTCAGGGGTGCAGAATCAGGCCACTCACTCGGCGTCGTTCAAGACGACATGAGCTAAAGGCGGAGCCAAGAGCTATCAGACGGGAGCATCCGGTTCGGGGGCCGGCAAGCCCCGAATTTATGAGATGAAGAAGACCGATGATCCCGAGGCCCGGATGATCTCAGGTACACTCGATATTCTATCTCAACCTGTGTGTACCCTTTTTGATACTGGTGCATCTCATTCATTCATTTCCGAGTCATGTTTGAGTAGACTACGTCTGGGTAGTGCTACTAGTTGTGAGCCATATGTCATTGGCCTACCTGATGGTAGACGCATTATCGGTAACCGTGAGATTCAGAATTGTCCGATTCAGTTTCATGGTCGTGTATGGCCAGCGGACCTAATCGTAGTAGATTTACCGAGGGACGACATCATCTTGGGTATTGATTGGATGGATCGTCATGATGCCATCATTAGTGTCCGAAAGCGTTTGGTCACTATCATTTCAGACGATGGAGTCGAATATGTGTTTCAGGGAGGAAATCCCGGCTGTTCTGGCAAAGTCATTAATTTGATGGAAGCAGTAAGGTTACTCAATCAGGGATGTGTCGGTTATTGGTGCTTTATGGCCAAAACCGAGAAATCATCAGTAATGTTAACGGATATTCCGGTGGTGAGGGAATATGCCGATGTTTTTCCAGACGAGTTACCTGGTTTGCCTCCACAGAGGGATGTGGAATTCACGATTGAGTTGGAGCACAGTACGTCCCGATGTCGAAGGCGCCGTACGGATGGCCGACCGAAATGCGGGAATTAAAGAACCAACTTGAGGAGTTGTTCGAGAAAGGTTATATCCGACCGAGTGCGTCCCGTGGGGAGCACCGGTGTTGTTTGTCAAGAAGAAGGATGGTTCATTCCGCTTATGTATTGATTATCGGGAGTTGAGCAGGTGACGATCAAGAATAAGTATCCCTTACCCCGTATTGACGATCTCTTAGATCAACTTCGGGAGCTTGGTATTTTCCAAGATCGACTTAAGATCGGGATATCATCGATTCGCGGATTCGAGTCGGATATCGCGAGGACAGCGTTTGAACACGCTATGGTCACTATGAGTTTGTGGTTATGCCGTTTGGATTGACTAATGCACTGCGGTATTCATGGAGTTGATGAATCGGGTCTTCATCGACTTTTGGATCGGTTTGTTGTTGTCTTCATCGATGAGATTAGATTTATTCTCGTGACCTGGAGGAACACTAGTTTCAAATTCATCAATTGCTCTTCGTGTTGAGACTAGATCATCTTTTTGGGAAGTTTTACAAATGTGAGTTCTGGATGTCAGTGACTTTTCTCGGACATGTAATTTCATCAGACGGAGTTCGTGTCGATCCTCAGAAGACGGAGGCTATTCGGGATTGGCTACCTCCGAAGAACGTTAAGGAAATCCGAAGTTTTCTCGGATTAGCGGGTTATTATCGGCGGTTTGTGGAAGGATTTTCTAGAATCGCTCAACCCTTAACGAACCTTTTGCGGAAGGATAAGAAATACACGTGGTCCGACGCGTGTCAACGGAGTTTTGAGGAACTCAAGAGTCGGTTAATGTCAGCACCTGTACTTTCCTTGCCGCAGGGGACGGAAGGATTTGTGGTCTATAGTGATGCGTCCGGACAGGGTCTCGGATGTGTACTCATGCAGAACGGGAAGGTTATTGCCTATGCTTCACGGCAATTGAGACCTTACGAGATTAATTATCCGACCCACGACCTGGAGCTAGCAGCCGTGGTGTTCGCTTTGAAAATTTGGCGTCATTATCTTTATGGCGTTACCTGTCAGATATTCACCGATCATAAGAGCTTAAAGTATATATTTACTCAGAAGGAGTTAAATATGCGCCAGAGACGGTGGTTGGAATTAATCAAAGATTATGATATCGAGATCCTTTACCACCCGGGCAAGGCGAATGTTGTCGCCGACGCCTTGAGTCGTAAGTCCGTTCAGGAGCCGATGCTTGCCCGTTTGACAATTCGAAGGAGCTTCGGCGGGAATTCCTTAGACCCGAGATCGAGGTCCGGCTTCAGCGAGTTCGGGCGACTTTGTATGTTAGAGATTTCATCTTCACTCGAGGAGGAAATCCGAGAGAATCGGGGTTCGGACCCATCATTGTTGCGCATCCGAGAGGATGTGGCTCGGAAAGCCCCTGGATTTGTGGTCCACGAGGATGGACTTTTGAGGTTTAAGAATCGGTTGTGCGTGCGGCGAATGACGAGTTGAAAAACTCGATTTTGAAAGAAGCTCATGCTACCCCTTATTCTGCATCCGGGTCTAGTAAGATGTAGAAGGACTTGAAACAAAATTACCGGTGGAGTAATATGAAGCGAAGTCGCAGAATTTGTTTCGAGATGCTTAACCTGTCAACAAGTTAAGATTGAACATCAGCGACCGGTGGGTATGCTGAAACCTCTTCCTATTCCCGAGTGGAAGTGGGAAGACATTTCTATGGATTTCATCACGAGTTTGCCGACGTGTCGTCGTGGCATGAACACGATCTGGGTGATCGTGGACCGCTTAACCAAATCAGCTCATTTCCTTGAGATCAAGGATACGTGGGGTCCCGAGAGACTTGCCCAGTTGTTCATTAAAGAGATAGTCAGACTGCACGGTACTCCTAAAAGTATCGTTTCCGATCGTGACGGACGGTTTGTGTCGCACTTTTGGAAATCAGTTCATCGCGCTATGGGAACTCAGCTTAATCTCGGCACGCTTTTCATCCTCGGTCGGCGGACAATCGAGAGGACCATTCGGACATTAGAGGACATGTTGAGGGCATGCGTCCTCGATTGGAAAGACGATTGGGAAGCCCAACTACCATTGATCGAGTTCACGTATAATAACAGTTGGCATGCTTCGATCAAGATGGCACCTTACGAGGCCTTGTATGGTCGTCGTTGTCGATCTCCGTTGTGTTGGGACGACTTATCGTAATCATTGGGCACCGAGCCCGATATGCTTATAGCCGCCCGTGAGAAGGTAGCTTTGATCGAGTCGTTTGTTGACATTTCGAGTCGGCCAATCATATGCGTATAACCGTCGTCGACCATTAGAGTTCGAGGCTGGTGACCACGTGTTGGTCAAGGTATCCCAGTCGTGGTATCTTCCGTTTTGGGAAGAGAGGGAAGTTGAGTCCGAGATTCATTGGACCGTTTGAGATTTTTGATCGAGTAGGCGAGTTAGCTTATCGATTGGCTTTACCTCCGGCGTTGATCCGAATTCATAATGTGTTTCATGTCTCTCGATTGCGGAAGTATGTTGCCGACCCGAGTCACATACTTCGGATTAAATCGAGATTGCCGACGATCATTCATATGAGGAACGTCCTATACGAGTTTTAGAGTGGCGAATCAAGCAGTTGAGGAATAAGACGATTCCTTTGGTTAAAATTCAGTGGTCTAGACACGGAGTCGAAGAGGCTACTTGGGAAACCGAGGATAGTATGCGGGAGAGTTATCCCGAGTTGTTTGACCCTTAGTTTCGGGGACGAAACTCTTTTAAGGGGGGGTGTATGTAATACCCAGTAATTATCATTCAGTAATTATCACTCAGTAATTATCATTCAGTATTTATCATTCAGTAATTGGTACTCAGTAATTTCATTATTGATCATTTGTCACTCATATTCAGTCATGGTATTCATCATTCAGAGTAATTGTATCGTGTATCAATCGTCATTCATCACTAATCTGATTGGAGTTTCGTGCCGTGTTTATCATCATTGTCATTTTCGTTGCAAGCTGTGCTTGAGGAGTAGCGCACGCTACATACTCCTTTTAGCGTACGCTAATTGGGTATAGGTAGCGCACGCTACCGCTCAGCTTTAGCGCACGCTAAGGCTACCTTGGCTGCAGTCCAGAAGGTACTGGACTGCAGGTGAGAATATTTGTAGCGCACGCTACGAGTGGTGAGTAGCGCGCGCTAACGGGTTGTAGTAGCGCACGCTATATGTGTGGAGTAGCGCGCGCTAGGGACGGATCAGGTTGAGTCCAGTGGCTACTGGACTGCACCGGATTAATTCATAGCGCACGCTATGAGTTATATTTAGCGTACACAATCAATATTATAGCGCACGCTAATCGGTTGTTGTAGCGCGCGCTATCGAGGTTAGATCAGAGGCGGTTTTACGGACTCCGATCGGCGTCGAATATTTCTCTAGAGCACGATAACAATGCAAATAAGCGCACGCTAGTAGAATGGCCCTAGCGCACGCTACAAATAGGTACGTAGCGCGCTCGTGTTCGGACGAAGTCTTGGACTACCCAAATTGCACGTTAGCGCACGCTATGCACAGCTAGCGCACGCTAACATGGGTAGTATAAATTGGGACAGTTTAGTCAGAGTTCGTCATTTTCCATCTCATTTCATTCCTTCGGTAGTTTTGGGCGATTTCAAGCGATTCGGAGAGGATTCTTCGAGGTGTAATCATCAATCATCATCTTCAAGCTCATCTTTCGGATTGATCATCATTTCATCATCTTCATCACATCGAATCAAAGGTATTAAACTCTTGGATCTAGAATTTCGGATTTTTGGGTTTTCCTTCCGATTTCTTCGTGTAAGCTTAGATTATCATTGGAATATGTTAGTTATGGATTATCTAACTTGGATAAATATATTCCTACGGATTTAAACGGTCATTTTCGGAATTATTCCAAGAACCCTTGGGGTTGACTTCGGTTAATTGGGGATTTTCCGATTGATGTTGTTGTAATCATGAGTTATGGATTCCTAATGGATTATTGATATCCTTGAAAGTGTTTTGATGGTTTGAAATACTCATCTTGGAATTGGTTTCGATTCATACGAGTTCGGATATTGTTGTATCGACGTATGGGTCGGTTATGATCGTATGTGAGTCATGTATTGATCGGTTGTTGGTAACTATTATTGTTCAAGGTTGTTCGAGCGACCGATATTTCATCTAGGACGTTGTTCGTGGACGGACATTCATCATCGGTATTGAGTAAGTTAATTCTTACTCGGTTAAAAGGATATTCATTCCTTTTGTCGTTGTTCATTCATAATCATAACTCATTCATCATTGTATTAATCGTATCAAAACTTGTCATTGTCAATTAATCACCTCAGTCATAAGGAACGACGGTTCCGATCATTTCATTGAGCTATCATTCAATCTTGGTGAGTCATTATTCATTTTCATTGTCACTTTTGTCATATTGTGGCATTCCGGGTCATACTGGCGTGCCAGTTGGTATGTGTAGGATTTTCATGTCGGGCACATTATAGTCGTGTGTTGGTTGGTGGCCTCACATTGGACTGTGCACACGAGTCGATTGCTCGTGAGACTGATTAGGTACAAGACCACGCGTGTTTGATCGTTGGTGGCTTGTGCACGGACACATTTCCATCCCGGGCGTAGTGTGGCGCCATTCCTTTGAGCCGTCTCGATTAGTCGATTCATATAGCATGTTTGATTGCGTATGTTTTGAGAATAATTCATAATTTCGTATATATCATGATTGTGTATTTTCAACCCTTGAGGATTGTTGTTCTGTATCGGCCCGTTGGGGAATCTTGCTTTGTCATGGCAAGGCTAAGGCACGGGAGAGCACGGTGACGGCGAGGAGTCAGTGATACTAGTAGGGGCCCCGATGCATTGATCATTTATTCAGTCATTTGTGTGTTTCCTTTATTTATTCCGCTGCAGACATTTCGTTTGAGTGCTCCTTTCATTCAGTCTTGTGTATTTTATCGTCATATAAAATACACATGTATTCTATTTTATCCTGGGTGTGTTGTATAAAACTCCACGTCGGAGTAATTGATGTTGTAATGTGGTTCGGTACTACATTTACCTGTGTAATTCATTCATTTTCATTCGCCTGGTGGGTCCCAGTCGGGGGTCCACGGCACTGTAATATCCGCCTAGTTTGGGGTGTTACAGTTAAACGGACTTACAGAAAACTCGAAACAGTAGTTTCGAATGAGATTCGCAAGAATCGAACTCAAATGCGGAAAAGTCGCTAAAAAGCACGGAACTCAACAAAACAACACCGAAACGAACTCGGATGCCAAAAAGTGCAGAATTAATCATTCTCAGAATGACGAAACGGTCACAAGTGAGTCGTCAAAATGGACTCCCGCCGAAAAATAAAAATTAACGGAAATCGAAATTGCGGATATTACAACAACAAAACAGCATATGACGCATGGAACAACACAACTCCATTAGTTTTGTACTTTCACATATTCGGATGTAGGTGTTAGGTTTTGAACAATGGGAAGGATCAACTTGGAACCTTCGATGAGAAGTCGAATGAAGGGATATTTGTAGGATATTCCTCTGTAAGCAAAGCTTTCAGGATCTTTAACAAACAGAAGCTGACATTCGAGGAATCGGTACATGTAGTGTTCAATGAACCTCACCATGATCCTACAGGAGTAGAATATCTTACCCAGAATATCCAACAACTCTCCATTAATGACCCTCCAACTTCAATAGAGCCCGTCGTTGACTTAGAAATCAACCCCGTAGTTGTAAGAACAGCAGTAGTTGAAGCTAATGGTGTACAAGGTGAAGCTGAAACTACAGCAACTCATGATATAGTACGGGACGCCGAACTAGAACCCGACATAAGATGGTTGAGAGATCACCCACAGGAGTTGATCATAGGAAACATTGATGCTGGAGTATCTACCCGTAGGAGAATACAGAGTACATAAGGAAATGTACTGTGTGTGCAAGAAGAACCTGAATCTGAGAAGTCTTCCTTTCTTGTATGGAAATCTCAAGCAGAACTTAGAAGACTTAATATGTGCTCCATAGATGTATTCTTACCTCAATTCTGTTTCTACCAAAGAAGCCCTAGACAATTCTCACTGGATCACATCTATGGAAGAAGATCTTAATGGTTTCAAAAGAATCAACGTATGATATCTAGTACCCATACCTGAGCATCAAGCCGTAATTGGAACTAAATGGGTATTTAGAAACAAGAAGGATGAGAATGGACTTGTTACTAGGAACAAATCCCACCTAGTTGCATAAGGCTACAAACAGGAAGAAGGCATATATTACGATGAAACATTTGCCCCTGTAGCCAGACTAGAAGCCATTAGGATATTTCTAGCCTTTGCCACCCATAAGAGCTTTATTGTATATCAAATGGACGTCAAGAGCGCATTCCTAAATAGAGAACTCGCCGAAGAAGTCTATGTTGAACAACCACCATGGTTTGTCAACACAAAAGGCGGAGACCTTGTATACACGCTACAAAAAGCATTGTTTAGACTTAAGCACCTAGGGCATGGTATGAGACACTGTCCTATACCTTACTAATAATGGATTTGAGAAAGGTGCTGTGGATAAGACCCTATTTAAAATACAGGAAGGTGATGACCTCCTAATGGTTCAAATATACGTAGATGATATTATATTTGGTTCCACTAACCTTGCTTTGTGTCAAAAGTTCTCTCATCTCACGCAAAGTAAATTTTAAATGAGTATGATGGGGGAACTTAGTTGTTTCCTAGGATTGCAGGTAAAGCAGTTGCCTACAGGAATCTTTATCAACCAAGAGAAGTACAGCAAGGAACTTGTCAACAAGTTTGGAATGAATAACTCCAAATCTTCGTCAACCCCCATGAGCACTTTTGTGCAAATTAGTGCTGATGAAGTTGGAAAGCTGTTTGATCAATCACTCTACAGGAAGCTAATAGGCTCACTCCTGTACCTAACAGCTAGCAGGCCCGATATCTAGTTTTCTCTAGGAGTGTGTGCTCGGTATCATGTAGCACCTAAAGAATCACACTTCACAATAGCCAAACGAGTCCTTAAGTACGTCAAATGAATAGTTGATGCAGGACTGTGGTATCCTAAAGAAGGCGGATTCGATTTGGTTGGCTACAGCGACTCGGATCTCGGAGGTTGCAACCTAGATAGGAAGAGTACAAGCGGTACTTGTCACTTTCTTAGACCTAGACTTGTGTCCTGGTTCAGCAAGAAACAATTGGCAAACTTGCCTTCCACAGCAGAATCAGAATACTATGCTGCTGGTAGTTACTGTATGCAGATCCTTTGGATGCAACAACAGCTATCAAACTATGGAATCATTGCCAAGGAAACACTAATTATGTGCGATAGCACGAGTGCAATTGCAATAACGCACAATCCTATATTGCACTCGCGTACTAAGCATATTCATATGAAGCATCACTTCATTCGGAATCATGTTGAGAACAAGGATGTCCGACTAGAGAAAGTTCATACAGATATTCAGTTAGCCGACATCTTTACCAAGCCTCTCAGCACAGTCAGATTGTGTATGCTTCGACAAGAATTGGGAATGCTACAGCCAGACTCCCTGTAAGTTTTTATGCTTTTACTCATCAATTGAGGGGGAATGTTGTAAGACCCAACAATATAGTATCCACCGTTAATTAACTGCACACTCAGACAGTCAGACAGCACTGTAGGACTAAGAAGACATGAAATCTTCCTACAGATGATGTGTGCATTAATTAAGGGGCATACAGTATGACCCATGAATACGGTATTTGTCCTAATATTGCTGTAAGAATTGAATCCCGTATGTACCTTTTAAGAGGGAACGCTGTATTTTCGCGAATACAGTACATACTATGGGACATCAGTTAATATTATATTCTACTCATATTAAAACAGTTCTAAGTCCACATGCCTTGTTTTTAAAATTCAAAACACTTCGAATTTAATGCTTTACACGACATCTGGACTGTATTAGCTCAAACGCCGCGATTTTTCAATTAATTAATTATTTCAAACCGCCATTTCGTGCAATAAGGGAAGTCGAAACGTCAGAAGTGGGACCGATTATCATTTCAAAATAGGATGAATAAGATGTACTAGTTACGCTCAATTCATCCTGTTCGTTCATTTAAAAGATGGTTCCCATCCCTTAAATCTGACCGTTCATTGTTTGAAAACCCTAATCTTCCCTGCCCACTATAAAAGGACTGTATCCCACTCTTACGATTTCTACATATTGAACGAGTCCAAGAGCATACAACCTACACAGTTTTCTGCAAATCACTACATATTTTGTTACTTAATCATTTTTTTGCAAACAATGGCATCTTCTCAGACTTCCTCTCAAACGTTGAAGAAAAGGGACAACATCATTGATAGACGTCTCTTCGTTCGATCTGTTGTCATGGAAAGGATCCAATCTGAGGTCGAGGACCTTGATGGCATGGAACGTGTCGTCTCCAGGATCAAACAACAAGGACTCTACCGCCTTGGTAGTCAACATACTGAAGCTTATGATGAAAGCATTGTGGAGGAGTTCTACCTTGATTCTTCCATCAAGTTTCTTTCCATGAAAAGAGGAGGAGACGTTTCCGACATTTATGCTACTGTCCGCGGAGTTTAGATCTACTTTGACCAAGAACTGCTACAGAATATTTACAGGCTGCCGTCCGATGGCCTGAAAATGGAAGAGCTGGAAACCTTCGGGTTGGAAGAATTTCTAATCGCCTATTGGGGATTATTTATAGGTGATGGTTCGGACAAGAATGTCCATCCATCTTGTCACAAAAGAAGATTTTGCTTGCCCTACATGTACTTGAATGATTTCTATTGTGGTGTCATTGAGAATAGAGCTGGTGCATTCGAGATGTGCACTAATCTGTGCTTTAGAATGATGGTCGCCATCATGTCAGGCGAACGCGTCAATTGGTGCCAGATTCTTCTCAAGCGCCTACAAGAAGAGGCTGCCGAGCCCAGCACCTAGAAGAAATCATTTGAGCTTATCCTCAACCACATTCTCACTTGTTGTGGCGTACTGCAATCTCGAGACGCCAAGAAAATCAGCCCCATAAAATTCATCGTGGGAGCAAGTCTAGTCTTCAACAAAGACGGATTGTTCTCTACCAGACCCCGTGTCAACACCATGCCCATATCTGACAATCCAAGGGATGTCACTGACAGGGCTTATAGCCAGGACAAGAAAAGGAAAAGAAGCGCTTCTCACAGCAAATCTCCTCTTTTTGTTGAGAAACCGAAGAAGAAGCAGAAGAAGGCTTCCAAAGCCAAGGCTACGGCACAACCCGCTGTACAACACCTATACGGCGCAACCCTTGCGGAAGAAGTAGCTACTACTGTTCATACAGTAGATCCAGAGCCTTTGGCGGCAATGACAGATGGACAACTATTTGCCAACTTAGAAGGCTCCGGTGAGTCGGCTTCCCCTTCGGAGCCCAAAGGCACATCTCCTATAAGGGATCCCACTCCCGTACAGGATCCCTCTCCCATTAGGGTACCAACCACTGTTGGGGATCCATCTCCAAAACAGGCTCCCACACCTGTCGTGGATCCCATTCCTACAGTAGACCCACTTACTGTACGGAGCCCCTCCCCCTCTTCTATCATTAAGGAAACCCTATTTCAAGTGCAAATTGAGCAAGCATTTGTAAGGTTTGTCCAATGGAAGTTATACAGGGTCGCACCTTATGACATTCTGTAAAATTGGGAGGATTGGAGAGAAGAAGAAAAATTTGTTCTGAAGGTGACCGATTCCCAGAATATCGAAGTCCCTATTCAATGGGGCAACAGCTTTTCCCAAGAGCTGATCAAGAGCTACTTTCTGGTAAAGAGCAAGCCAGTTTGAAAGGAAAATCGAAATCCTAAGACACTATTCCCAACAGCCCAGCATCTGACCACGACTCAGACGATGATGACGACACCTTTCAGGCAGATCTAAGAATGAGTCGCAAGGAGGCTTGAGAACAGGAATTTTCCAAAATGCAGAACCAACAGGGTCAGGGGACCTCAATCCGACAGCAGTCCCCTCCCCGTCAACAGGAAGCTGCCCAAGACCAGGAGAAATCAGTCCCTCGTATCACTGAAGAAGCGACAGTTACTGAACAGGCACCCGAGCTTGTTGCCGAACAAGAAGAAGCCCGTGCCATCCCGCACGAGGAATCAGTCCCTCTGCCGGAGCAGGCGGATGCTGAGAGACAGCAGGAGGATTAGTCCCTCCTGTACCCATGTCTATAGAAACACAACCGGAACAGGTGGAATCTACCCCTTGGCGCCGAGACTGAATAGATTGAACAACCAACAGCCATGCCCGCACCTGATGCCCCTACATCACCTCCATCCATGGAATCCGATGACAGTTTTCTACCCGAGGATAGACCACAACGGCCGCGTAACCATGTGGTCATGCTCCAGCTTAATGGATCTGAAGAATAAGAACTAGCGTGCTCCAACTCTCCCCGTACAGAAGCAAAAATCGAGCAATTGCAAGCAATCGGTCGCCAAACAATGTTTCTACAGGATGCTGTAGACGCCCTGTACAATGTTGGCAAATGGCTCGATTGGCTGCATGAGACTGCCATCGATAAGATGACTGGCCTGAAGCGATAGATTACGAAGGTTGAAGAAGATTTTTGCATTCTGCCGAGTGCATTGAAGCAAGCTCTCTCACAACTTCAGAAGCACCAGGAACAGATTCTTAAAGAAGAACAGGTAAAGCTCCGCATTTGCGAAAGCAAGACTATCGCCACCCTATAGGAGACTGGCTCCAGGCTCACAGGTCATGACCAAAAGATCGATGACATGTCTGTGCTGGTCAGTTACCTGGTGGCCAAAATCTTAAGCATAGAGACCAAACAAGACAACACAATGAAAGTCCTGGAACGCATTGATGCCAAGGTCTCCTATCTTGATGAAGCCAAAAAGGGGGGAGAGTCCAAAGAGGCTGCTAGGCAATGGAGGATAGAGAGAGAGAGAGAATTTGATGCTAGCTTAGAAGACAACATCACTGCTGCAATCAACCATTTGTCCGTGCCTGCACAAAGTTACAGGGTAACTGGTTCTCACCCAGTGTTCCATGACCCCAACTTTCCTTGGAAGAATAACGTGCAGAAGCCATCGGAGATCCGTTTGCCCGCCAACCGTCAGCCTACAACTGATGAAGTGAAGCAACGGGGGAAGAATGAACTGATGAGGTACTTCGTCAAGCTCATCAGGGAGTCTGCCATCTTCAATAAATGCAAGACATTGGCGAAGGCTGTAGACGAATTTGTAAAGATGCTGGAAAGAGGACTGCTCCCATTGCAAATTTCAATGAAATCAAGGCATCGGAAGGGAGATCGGATTACTCACCCAGAAGACTGGATTCTTGCCTTCGAACAATCGGCTGAAGGAAGAGCGATCTATCTATATCAAGGCAAGGATTCATTGGAGCACTGGTGGAGAGGAACCAAAAATGATCCTAATAAAAGGCCTTGGAGACACGCTTATTACAGGAGCTAGCATGGAGGATCCTTTTGCATTTAACTTAGCAGCATAAAATCTCTGTATCTATATTTCTTCTATAATTGTAATCTTCGACTTATATGAATAAAACTCTATCTTTGTCTTGAAATATTACAGCTCGTAATCTATTTTTATTGTTTGATTACGAATTTAAATTCAATTTATATCGCTGCAAATAACAAGTATGAAACTTGTCTAGTATCAATCTGTAAGAACTAGTCTGCGAACATTTCATAGGTTAAGTTGTATACATAGATCACACTGTACGATTGTCCCTGCGCACCAATCATAAAGTTTAAGCTGTAATACACATCCCTGTAGATGTTTTACTTACTTAGAACTTGCCTGCTAGCAGTTCACATTTTTAGACTAAGTGCAAAAGACCAGATCATTCGACAGAAGATCAAGAAGTCAGCCTCTACGGATCAAGATGTTATCAACAAAGAGGAAAATTGTTTCGACATAAAGCGGTTTTGGCATCATCAATAAAGAGGTTTTGGCATTATAAAAAGGAGGAAATTGTTGGGATAAAACATCATGTACCTTGTTTTGATAAGTGCCAACATACAACAAATTTCCACATTGCCATCATACTGCGAAGGACTTGATATACCGCTAAGTATGGAAGCTGTCTTGTATCTTCATACAGCACCAGCCACACAGTGTGGAAGATAGCCTACAGCATTGAAGTCTACAGCTAACAGCAATAAGACGTACTATGCTGAATACAACATACAGGCTGAGTGTTAGGTTAATAAACACTTATCCAATACATCTGAAGACCGTTGAGAAGGAATCTACTTTATACGCTAAAGTCAGAATGCCATTTGAAAGAAGTATTTAAATACTGACTGGATAAAGTATTTAAATACCAACCGACAAGGATCTTCAGACAAGGAGCAAAATCCGGATCTTGTTCTTGAAAGTTAATCAACCAGTCAGAATGGGTATCAGCTCACCAACCCAGCCAACGGACATATTTATAATAGATCTATTACAAGGATATAAATAGTCCATGCAAGAGGAAATTGTGAATTCACGGAAAAACGCAATACGAAATCGAACGACTGAATATTCATTATCGTCAAATAAAAGTTAACAAGAGCAAGTATATTTCTCCAAGAATCTATCTATATCTGAAGAGAAGAAATATACTTAATCACCAAGAACAGTACATCATCATCTCAAGATCATCGTGTTCAAGTAGCTTGGTATAAACTTCTTGTACAACTTGAAGTTCTTGTACAAACTTCTGCATCTAAAATGCTTCCTTGCTAGCCTTTGAGGTAGCTTGGTACTCTTCTTGGAAGGTGTAATCTGCAGTAGCGATTTGTTTGGAGCTTCTCAAAGATACTGCTCCTCCATTGAGAGTAAACAAATACCCAGATGTCGACTTACAGTCATCCTTGTCTCCTTAAAAATCAGAATCAATGAATCCAACCACTTTCAGTTCTCTACCACCGTAAGTGAGAACCATATCTTTAGTCATTATTAAGTACCTAAGTATATTCTTAACGAAAATCCAGTGTTTCCTTCCCAGGTTTGCTTGAAAATGACTTACCACACTTACAGCGTAGGCTAAGTCCAGTCTCGTGCACAACATAGCGTACATGAGGCTACCTACTGCCGAGGCATATGGTACCTTACTCATCTCTCTTTTGTCTTCCTCAGTTTAAGGACATATTTTCTTGGTCAGATGAATTCCATGTCGCATGGGAAGGAACCCTCTTTTAGAATTATCCATCTTGAATCTTCTTAGGATCTTTTCTATATAGAGGGCCTGGGAAAGTCCTATCATTCTTCGTGGTCTGTCTCTGTAAAGATGGATACCTAGAATATAGGAAGCTTCTCCCAAGTCTTTCATGAAGAACATTTTAGAAATCCAAGCTTTCACAGTGCTGAGAATTGCTACGTTATTTCCCATAAGTAGAATATTATCTACATATAGTACTAAGAACGCAATGTCGCTTCAGCACATAAATGGCTCGTTGCAGCTTATACAACTTATGAATATTAGCTTTGGACACAAAACTCTTAGGCTGCTCCATGTAGATTTCCTCCTCGAGGTATCCATTTAGAAAAGCCATTTTGACGTCCACCTGCCATATTTCATAATTGTAATGGGCAGTAATGGCAAGCATCATGCGAATAAACTTGATCATAGCTATGGGCGAGAAGGTATCATGATAATCGATCCCTCCTTTGCCACAAGCCTGGCCTTATAGGTGTCAACCTTGCCATCGCCATCAGTCTTTCTCTTCTAGATCCATTTACTTCCAATAGGCTTCATGCCAGATGGTATATCTACTTGAGTCTAGACTTGATTGGCCTGATTGGCATGCATCGAGTCTATCTCAACTTCCATAGCTTCTTGCCATTTATTAGAGTCCACATCCACTATCGCCTGGTCATATGTGACAGGTTCGTCCTCACGGTTATCAGGTATGTCATGGAGGTTCTTCGACATGTGTATAGCCATACTTCTCAAGTAATTGAGAAACCCTAGCAGACCTTCAAAGTGGAGGTTGTGTTACAATAGGTTCGGTTCATGATCCCTGATCAGATGTCTCCTCAGGACTTTCATTATGCTCTTCCAAAGAGACATTTGTACCCGACCCACCTTCCTGAATGAATTCATCCTCAAGGAAGTGCGCTTGTATAGCCACGACGACCCTATGGTGTTCCGGCATATAAAATAGATAACCCATCGAGTCTTCTAGGTATCCAATGATGTCCCTTGACGGACCTCGCTTCCAGTTTGTCCACCTTAGCCTTCTTGACATAGGCGGGACATCCCCAAATCCTTATGTGTTTGAGACTTGGTTTCTTACCCTTCCACATCTCATGCGGAGTGATAGGAACAGATTTGGAAGGACATATATTAAGGATAGAGGCAGTGGTAAGTAAGGCGCACCCCCACAGGTCAATTGGTAAATCAGTGTAGTTCAACATGGAGTAGACCATGTTCAACAAAGTCCGATTTCTCCTTTCTGAAACACCATTTAACTGTGAGGTTCCTGGCGGCGTGAATTGTGAAACTATTCCATGTTCCTTAAGGAACTCATCAAACTCGGTGCTCATATATTCGCCACCTCGGTCTAACCGAAGTGTTTTGATATGACATCCAGTTTGATCATCAACTAGGGCATTAAATTCCTTGAATTTAGTAAAGGCTTCAGATTTATGTTTCATTAAGTACACAATCCCATACCTAGTATGATCATCCGTGAATGTTATAAAATATTGATATCCATATCGGGCTACTTCTAAATCACCACAAACATTGGTATGTACCAACCCAAGTTTCTCCACATCCCTTTCAAATATCCCTGTGAAGGGGGACTTAGTCATCTTGCCTCTAAGGCAGGATTCAAAAGTTGGATAGGGTTCTTCACCCAATGTACTTAAAGGTTCATGAGCTATATGTTGGTAATAACTAGGTTGCTATTTACTGTTTTTCATTTTGAATGATTGACTAACACAAACGCGCTTATAATTGAATTACTGTGCAAAGTGTAACATTAATCGCGAAAATTCTCCCGACTACAAACAGACTAAGTTTGAAAAGGTTACAAGGTTTCCTACCCTCCATCAAACTCGTAGAAAATTGATTCCCGAGCCGGTGTGCTGTGCTTCCGAGTTATCGGGGTAGTACATTTGGTAGAGGTTGATAAATTCTTGAGTGCATTAGATGCCTTCGGTTGGTGATAAATTTTGCCCTTAGAAACCTGATAGGTTGTTGGGAGAGATTCAATAGTCAGACTAATAGACGTTGATGGTCAACAACTTAGATAGTCCAGATTGCCAAGAAACCTAATAGGTTGAGTGCATGAAGACTAGGGGTAAAATAAGATCGAATCATTCATTAGACGGGCTGGTGTTGGACACCACTTTACAGAAATTAATAGGCAAGAAACCTGAGAGGTTGTGTCTGTTAAATTTTGTGGGAGTGCGTAATTCCGGTAAAATTTGTGGGAGCTGAGACAAGAGTTATATAAGCCCTTAAATTCTATACTCGGTCATAATAAAATAAGTCCCTAATTCAATCTTATCTAAATCAATGCAGAGAAACGAAACTATATCTCTCTAAAATGGTAAAGAACCCACTTGCAATACTACTTGAAAAGAATCTCTTTACTGGCCCCAACTTTGTTGACTGGTTGCGGAATATGATGATTGTACTCAACATAGAGTCTCTGGGATACGTCTTAGAGGCGGACATTCCACCGACTCCAGTCCAGACTAGGGGTAATCAGGAAGAAATTGACGTCCATGAAAAATGGGTCAGGGATGATGAGCTGGTCCGTGGCTTTATGATGGGTTGAATGACTAATGAGCTACAGAGAGCGCACGAGAAAATGACTTCTGCGAGGCAGACTCTCGCACACAAGATCGATCTTTGTGGAGAGGACAGTAGGACTACTAGATATGAGATATCGAAGCAGTTATTTAGTGTTAGGATGAAGTACTATAATAACGAACTAAATGATCGCAACAGTGCTGTAGGATATTGCCCGGCACACTGCAGTGCTGTATGCAGCAGCGCTCGGCATCCTACAGAGCTGTACGCAGCAGTGATCGGCAGCCTACAGTGTTGTATGCAGCAGCACTCGACAGCCTACATGGCTGTATGCAGCAGCGCTCGGAAGCCTACAGGTCTGTATGCAGCAGCGCTCGGCAGCTCTCGGACGCTGTATGATTAATCGTCCAACGATGGCATATAGATAGTTTTTGGGCAGATTTCCAAAATCTTGTTATTTATGATCTTCATATTATTTATATAAATCATATTTCCAAGAAAATCCTGATTCAGATCATAACATAAAATCACGAAAAAAAATTACTACGACGAAGAATAAAAGCACAACGATTATCATATGATTCCAAATCATAAAACAACAAATCAAGCATTCCAAATGCTAAATATCGTATTTACGATCGCAATACCTCTCTCCGATACCACTGTTGGGATTCCGGATACAGAAACGAGTACGTAGCAGAATAATAGAACTCAAAATAAAGAATCCCAAACAGGATCGATCAAGTAACGCACATACGAAAAATAAATGACGAAGACAAAGGATAAAGTCCCATACCTTTGAATCCTTTGATAATATCTTCGTAATTTTGATGATGATCACGAACCCGAACACGAGCACGAAATCCATTCATCACAAACACCAAAAACACGATATCTCTACTTCATAGCGTCTGAACTTGACCGAAAAAATCAACGAGGCTCCGTTCTGATTTTTCTCTTTTATTATTTTCTCACTTCTTTTCACCTCAAAGATGATGCAGAACTTGGAAAAAATTTCTCTCTCCTTCTTTCACTCTCTCGGCCGAACACACCAAATCTTAAAGGTGGTGGTAATGTAGTTGTGATTATATAATGAGTATAAAGGAATCCCACCATATAATGTCAGGTTGGCATTATTAGTTGACATATCATGGTGGGATCACTCATCACAAAACAACAAAAGAGTAAACCACCAAGAGAGGGTGAGGGGGGCATGTGAATGTGGGAGGAAAGGGGCTGAGTCACTCGGCTCGTGTACTGGACGTTCGTCAAACGACTCCATTACATATACTCCGTTTAATCTCCAATGTATTTATACTTGATTAATTATTCCAATTAGTTAGTTATACAAGTATATTTCTCTAAGAAATGTTATTTATGAATTAAATCAATTACCCAGCAACTTAATTTCAATTCATAAGACCACTATATTTATCCAATAAATCATAATTAGATATCCAATATCTAATATTAATACAGAGATGATAAATTCATAACGATCCTGATGCGCGACTCTGTAGGTTCGTCTCATCCGGCATTGGGAGGAACCAATGAGTGCGGGCAGCACTTAGCCAGCCTAGCAGACTGCACTGTAAACCCCAACTGAGAACGAATGAAGGGGTCATTCTAGAACCATTATGTCGTGAATACCATATACGTATAGACCCTTCATCAGATGTCCCGATCAAGTCTTCGGGTCACGGTAAAGTCAAATCCTACTATTGACTAGACACTATACATGTGTTAATGCAAATCAAGACCGAATGATTACTAGTGTATCCAATACGACTAGATCAGAATTCTTTGGACAAAGACTTATGATCTTATTTGCCATTAACCGTATAGGACATTCATCTGCTCACTAACAGGAGATAGAATCCTTTATTGGCATATAGTAAAGACTGCTACCTGCCCGTACAGTCCGCACTTCGAGGTTCACCCAGCGATTAAGCAAATGAGTCTAACTACTCTAATGACAAACTAAACGTCACAGACACATCTCTTACCAAACCCTCAAGTCAAAGGTCCACGTATACTATCACAACCTTTCGATTCGTCATCGACTCTCCAAGAGTGAATACCGTGTGACTGAATCAAGTATGAGTCGTGTTTGAGTACACTCGTCCCACCAATATACTTATAACTATGCTATCAATACATGCACATGTCCTAGCATCAATTATAAAAGTCTTACTCAAAACTTAATGCCCAATTAAGTTTATCAACTTTGTGAACGGATTACATAAATAAGCTTTAAACACTTTCAGTGCATTTTCTTTTATCTGATAACGAGAGTGGAATGTTTGCTCTTATTTACATGTACTTCACTTCAATGTTTACCAAATCAAGAATGCATTTGAAATACAATAAACAATGAATGAATCATATTGCCTTTTATTAATTATTCCATAATATCAAGTACAATGCCCCTTCTCTCTCATCCCCTGAGTGGCATTCGGGGGTATATTCCTAACAATCTCCCACTTGCACTCAATGCCATACATCATGGTATCCAATACCTATGTTCTTCAGATGTCTTTCCAAGACAGTCTGAGATAACGGCTTAGTCAGCGGGTCAGAGACATTGTCTTCTGTGTCTACTCTTTGTGACGAAACATATCTTTTTTGAACCATCTCTCGAATGATGTGATACTTTCTCTCTATATGCTTGGTGCTGTGGTGATCCCTAGGCTCCTTGGCTTGGGCGACATCTCCATCATTATCACAAAAATAGTGATATACATATTCGCATTAGGCACCACTTGAAGTTCTTGCACAAACTTCTGCATCCAAAATGCTTCCTTGCTAGCCCCTGAGGCAGCTTGGTACTCTGCTTGGCAGGTGGAATCTGCAGTAGCGCTATGTTTGGAGCTTCTCCAAGATACTGCTCCTCCATTGAGAGTAAACAAATACCCAGATGTCGACTTAGAGTCGTCCTTGTCTTCTTGAAAATCATAATCGGTGATGTGACGCCCCCATAATTTACCGGAACGTTACAGTACCGTGAATCCCGTGTGGGACCCACAAGACAAATTTTTAAGAGTTTAAAAATTATCCATAAAATAATTTCGTGAAAGTGGCTCCATGACAGTTTAAATACGAAACGAAATACTTTAAAAAAACAAGTCCGCATACGCGGTAATTACATAAACGTGGAATGTTTACAGAATTTAATTTAAAGAAAATAACAAGGCTTCTCCCCAACAGTGCTCAGGCCTGACCAGAACCTTCGGGAACGTCCTGCACATATTCAACATTATACGACGAATCGTGCCAGCCAACCTAGGTCAGATAATACGAACAAAATTCATTGATAGAATTCAATAAATCCACAATTATTATTCGGTATGGCAATATATCACAGATTACTCAACATTATCTCTTCTATCAGCACATAAACTACCAAGGTTGCAACCAAGGGTCACAGAAGCATCTACACAGGAATACTCCGGACGTGGGTACCATTCAGGTTTTATCCCGCAACACAGTTCCGTACCGTATCTCAACATATAAACTCCCAAGGTCGCAACCAAGAGTCACGGAAGTATCTACTCAGGAATACTCCGGACAAGATAAGTAAAACGAACACAATTTCCACAGTTAGTGACACACATTAATTTTTGGAATTTCATATAACATAGTTCGAGTAAGATTTCACTTGCCTTAATTCCGACGAGGTAATTCCTTACTTGCAACAATAGATCGAACGACCACTATTAATCGAGAGGTCAACCTAATTACATTTTCACGATCAATACCTCATAAAGATGATGAATAAAAACGATTCCCCCCTTCCTGATTGAGTTCTTATCCCACTGCAATTCCTAACGTTGGGACCACAATTCTACGATTGATAATAAGGCGAACTACTACAATTCTCAATTCCTGGATTATCAATTTATCACAACATTAGAATCACAATGCTCCTTACAATATCGATCCAAGACGACTACACTACAACCAAAATTATCCATTAGCTAGCTACTAGTTCAAATTTTCCAACTTCAGGGTAGAATGGTCGAGCACAATTCTAGCATAATCTTACTAATTCGGTATTTTGATAACTAATTCACCTTAACAAATGATAATCGAATCAACTCAACACAATATATTACATAACTAACGCAATAGCATTGGCAAAATAGGTCTACTCCTAAGGTTACAATCCAATATACAATTTTCACAATGATATATATGAATTGCTAGTCCGAGATAGGCTCTCGTTTAACGATTAAGATTAATGGGAGTTTTCGACGGTTTGATTATAGTCAAGAGTTCTAAACTACCCCAAACATCCGAAATCTAGTACAACATAACTATCAACAATGAAATGGATTCAAAGGTTTGATGAACTCACCTTACTTGATGAGGTACGAGTAAGAACAACAAAGGACGATGAAGAACGGGAGGACAACATCTTCAAAGACTTCTCTAAAGCTTGATCAATCCACTCTACTAGGATAACACTCGGCTAGGGAGGACAAAATCCGATTAGGGAGGCTGGAGGATGATATTTGAGAGAGGGGAGATGTTTTTGGATCCAAAGAAATGAACGGGAAGATGTCATTTTATAACACTAGGATGGCTTTACGTACATTAGGCCTTACGGTTTACGTACATAATCCCTGTTACGTACGTTATTTTGAAATGGTCAATGTACGTAAGGTAACCTCAGAACCTACTGCCCGAAATAACACTGACCATTACATACGTAATGGTGTAGTAGCGTACGTAAAATTCCCCGTTTAACGTATGTAATGTTGGCTTATTAACGTACGTTAACACCAGTTGACTTGCCTGTCGCTATCGCGCTGAAAGTTATCCTGACCACGCGGGATCAAGATTCTTGTCCGAAGACTGAATACTGCATTACGTACGTAAGGCCTAAGTCTTAACGTATGTAATGCGATGATGCTTAGCATACTCAATGATCTGCGAATAACGTACGTAGGGCTTGTTTAATTCACTAAGTTATTATCACATTTAATCCTTATAATGCGACTTCCCTTTAGACCCATCCAGCAATTTCTCCGGGAACAAGACGTTAGCCACCGTCATATTCGCACCATTAATTGCTCAACGACACCAAGATATGTCACCAACATATCATCAACATCATACAATTACATCACAAAACAAATAAGTGCAGACAAGCTTTTATACATGACAATACGGTCTAAACATACGTATAAAGTACAAGCATCGATGAAGCACATTATTAATCATTAAAAACGAGCTACACAATATTAAACAGCATGGAATACTCATGGTATTATAGGTGAATCCAACCACCTTCAGTTCTCCATCACTGTAAGTAAGAACCATATCTCTAGTTCTTCTTAAGTACTTATGAATATTCTTGACGACAGTCCAGTGTTCCCTTCCCGGGTTTGCTTGAAAATGACTTACCAAACTTACAGCATAGGCTAAGTCTGGTCTCGTGCACAACATAGCGTACATGAGGCTACCCACTTCCGAGGCATAGGGTACCTTACTCATCTCTCTTTTGTCTTCCTCACTTTGAGGACACATTTTATTGGTGAGATAAATTCCATGTCGCATGGGAAGGAACCCTCTTTTAGAATTATTCATCTTGAATCTTCTCAGGATCTTATCTATATAGAGGTCTTGGGAAGTCCTATCATTCTTCGCGGTCTATCTCTGTAAAGACAGGTCCCTAGAATATATGAAGCTTCTCTCAAGTATTTCATGGAGAACGTTTTAGAAAGCCAAGCTTTCACAGTGCTGAGCATTGCTACATTATTTCCCATAAGTAGAATATCATCTACATATAGTACTAAGAACGTAATGTTGCTCCTAATGACCTTTTTGTAAACACATGGATCCTACTCATTTTGCACGAAATCAAAATCCTTGACTGCTTCATCAAATCGAAGGTTCCATCTCCGAGAAGCTTGCTTCAGCACATAAATGGCTCGTTGCAGCTTATACAACTTATGAATATTAGCTTTGGACACAAAACCCTTAGGCTGCTCCATGTAGATTTCCTCCTCGAGGTATCCATTTAGAAAAGCCGTTTTGACGTCCATTTGCCATATTTCATAATCGTAATAGGTAGCGGTGGCAACCATCATGCGAATCGACTTGATCATAGCTACGGGTGAGAAGGTATCATGATAATCGATCCCTTTCTTTTGGGTATAACCCTTTGCCACAAGCCTGGCCTTATAGTCGTCAACCTTGCCATCCCCATCAATCTTTCTCTTATAGATTCATTTACTTCCAATAGGCTTCATGCCAGTTGGTAAATCTACTAGAGTCCAGACCTGATTAGCATGCATCGAGTCTATCTCAGCTTTCATAGCTGCTTGCCATTTATGAAGTCCACATCCACTATCACTTGGTCATAAATGACAGGGTCGTCCTCACGGCTATCAAGTACGTCGTGGAGACCCAGTTCCTCGACATGTGTATAGCCATACCTCTTAGGTAAGTGAGGCATCCTATCAGACCTTCGAAGTGGAGGTTGTGTTACAATAGGTTCGGTTCGTGATCCCTGATCAGATGTCACCTCCGTACTTTCTTTATGCTCTTCCAAAGAGACATTTCTACCTGAGCCACCTTCCTGAATGAATTATTCCTCAAGGAAGTGCTCTTGTAAAGCCACAACGACCCTATGGTCCTCTAGCATGTAGAATAGATAACCCATCGAGTCCTCTAGGTATCCAATGAAACATCCCTTGACGGACCTTGCTCCCAGTTTGTCCACCATAGCCTATTTTAACATGGGCTGGACATCCCCAAATCCTTATGTTACTAAGACTGGGTTTCTTACCCTTCCACATCTAATGCAGAGTGATAGGAACGGATTTGGAAGGACATATATTAAGGATATAGGCAGCGATAAGTAAGGCATACCCCCACATGTAAATTACTAAATCAGTATAGTTCAACATGGAGCGGACCATGTCCAACAAAGTCCGATTTCCCCTTTCTAAAACACCATTTAACTGTGAGGTTCCTGGTGGCGTGAATTGTGATACTATTCCATGTTCCTTAAGGAACTCATCAAACTCGGTGCTTATATACTCGCCACCTCGGCCCGATCGAAGTATTTTGATGTGACATCCAGTCTATTTTCAACTAGGGCCTTAAATTCCTTGAATTTAGTAAAGGCTTCAGATTTATGTTTCATCAAGTACACAATCCCATACCTAGGATGATCATCTATGAATGTTATGAAATATTGATATCCATCTCGGGATGCTTCCAAAGCACCACAAACGTCGGTATGTACCAAGCACTTTGTCCGCTTCTGACAGTGACCATCACTTCCCCAGCTTGAAGTTGCCTACTCCGTTCCAGATCCTGATTCATAGTATAAATATGAGAAGTAGCGCCTGAAACCAGAATCCATGAATCAGAATAGACAGTAGCGGAACAATTAGTTTCAGAAACAAAAAGTTCCATACCTGATGCGCCTTTGATATTGTGACAAGTCCTACGTTAGTGGCCCAGCTCACCGCATTCAAGACATTTGTCTGTAGGTTTGGGACTGCCTACCTTCTGAACCTGTAGGGCCTTGCCCTTGCCTTTCTGTACCCCTTTCTTGGGTTTATACTGCTCGTAGGTCTTTTTCTTCTTGTTCTTGGACCTCCGAGGCCCAGAAGAAATCATAAGAGCAGACTCTCTCGGCTTAGTCTTCATGTTAGACTGTGTTGTCACCAGTTTGTTCATTAGGCCAGCCAATGTGCATGAAATTTCATTACAGTTGAAATTCATTACAAAATGCGTGAAGGAGTCAGGCAGAAATTGAAGGATGAGATCAATCTGAAGGGATAAATCCATATCAAAGTTGAGCACCTCGAGCCTCTCAATAATATAGATCATCTTGAGGACGTGGTCTCCCACTTTCTCCCCTTCCTTCATCCTAGCACTGAATAACTGCTTTGATATCTCATATCTAGAAATCCTACTGTGCTCACCATAAAGCTCGGTCAAGTGTGCGAGAATCTGCCTAGCAGAAGTCATTTTCTCGTGTGTCTCTGCAGCTCATTAGTCATTGAGCCCATCATAAAGCCACGGACCAGCACATCATCCTTGACCTATTTTCATGGACATCAACTTCTTCCTGATTATCCCTAGTCTGGACTGGAGTCGGTAGAATGTCTGCCTCTAAGACGTATACCAGAGACTCCATGCTGAGTACAATCATCAGATTCCGCAACCAGTCAACAAAGTTGGGGCTAGTTAGGAGATTCTTTTCAACTAGTATTGCAAGTGGGTTCTTTGCCATTTTAAGAGAGATATTGTTTCGTTTCTCTGCATTGATTTAGACAAGATTAAATTAGTGACTTGTTTTATTATGACCGAGTATAGAATTTTAAGGGCTTGTATATTTCTTATCTCGGCTCCCACTAATTTTATCGAAATTACACACTCCCATGTTATAATCCGGAAGTCATGGTTAGATCACCTTCTTAGTGGTGATCGAGTTCTTTACAAATTTTAACAGACGCAACCTGTCTCGTTTCTTGCCTATTAATTTCTGTAAAGTGGTCCAACACCAACCCGTCCAACGAGTGATTCGATCTTCTTTTACCCCTAGTCTTCATGCCCTCAACCTATCAGTTATCTTGCCAATCCAGATTATCTAAGCTGTTCGAAAATATATTGAAAATGAGACCCACTGGCCGACAGTGTCCGGCAACTGTAGGATACAGTCCGACACCCTATAGTGCTGTATGCAGCATCACTCGGCGGCTACTGATCTTTGTATGCGCGGCCTTCGGCGGCTTCTGGTATCTGCGGCGCTCAGCGGCTATAGAGTCAGTATGCGGCGGTGCTCGGCAACTATAGTGTTGTATGCAGCAGCGCTCGGCAGCTCTCGGATGCTCTGTGATTAATCGTCCACTGATGGCATACAACCCGTTTTTGAGAAGATTTATAAAATCCTGTTATTTCTGATCTACATATTATTTATATAAATCATATTTCCAAGAAAAACCTGATTTATATCATAACATAAAATCACGAAAAAAAAATACTACGATAAATAATAAAATATCTACGATTATCATATGATTCCAAATCATAAAACAACAAATCAAGCATTCCAAATGCTAAATATCGTATATACGATCGCAAGACCTCGCTACGATACCACTGTTGGGATTCTGGATACAAAAACGAGTACGCAGTAGAATAATAGAACTCAAAATAAAGAATCCCAAACAGGATCGATCAAGTAACGTATATACGAAAAATAAATGACGAAGACAAAGGATAAGGTCCCATACCTTTGAAGCCTTTGATAATATCTTCGTAATTTCGATGATGATCACGAACCAAACACGAGCACGAAATCCCTTCGTCGCAGACACCGAAAACACGATGTCTCTACTTGACATGCGTCGGAACTTGACCGGAAAAATCAACGAGGCTTTGTTCTATCAAGACACGTCTATGGAAACTCCTAGGAACTTTTCTCTCTTATTTTTTCTCACTTTTTTTCACCTTAAAGATCCTGAAGAACTTGGAAAAAATTTCTCTCTCCTTCTTTCACTCTCTCGGCGGAACACACCAAATCTTAAAGGTGGTGGTAATGTAGTTGTGATTATATAATGAGTATAAAGGAATCCCACCATATAATGTCATGTTGGCATTATTTGTTGACATATCATGGTGGTATCACTCATCACAAAACAACAAAAGAGGAAACCACCAAGAGGGGGGATGTGAAGGTGGGAGGAAACGGGTCGAGTCACTCGGCTCGTGTACTGGACGTTCGTCAAATGACTCTGTTAAATATACTCCGTTTAATCTCCAATATATTTATACTTAATTAATTAATCCAATTAATTAATTATATCAAATACAAATATATTTCTCTAAAAAATATTATTTATGAATTAAATTAATTACCCAGTAACTTAATTTCAATTCATAAGACCGCTTTTTGATATATCCAATAAATCATAATTAGATATCCAATATCTAATATTAATAAAGAGATGATAAATTCATATTTATCCATCAACGATCTTGATGCGCGACTCTCTAGGTTCATCTCAGCCGGCATTGGGAGGAACCAATGAGTGCGGGCAACATTTAGCCAGCCTAGCGAGCCGCACTGTAAACCCCAACTAAGAACGAATGAAGGGATCATTCCAGAACCATTATGTCGTGAATACCATAGACGTATAGACCCATCATCAGATGTCCCGGTCAAGTCTTCGGGTCACAGTAAAGTCAAACCCTACTGTTGACTAGAAACTATGCATATGTTAATGCAAATCAAGACCGAGTGATTATTAGCCTATCCAATACCACTAGATAGGAATTCTTTGGACAAAGACTTATAATCTTATTTGCCATGAACCATATAGGACATTCGCCTGCTCACTAACAGGAGATAGAATCCTTTCTTGGCGTACAATAAAGACTGCTACCTGCCCGTATAGTCCGCACTTCGAGGTTGACCCAGTGATTAAGCAAATGAGTCTAACTACTTCAATGACAAACTAAACGCCGCAGACACATCTCTTACTGAACCCTCAAGTCAAAGGTCCAGCACGTATACTATCACAACCTTTCGATTCGTCTTCGACTCTCCAAGAGTGAATACCGTATGACTGAATCAAGTATGAGTCGTGTTCGAGTACACTGGTCCCACCAATGTACTTGTAACTATGCTATCAAGACATGCACATGTCTTAGCATCAGTTATACAAGTCTTACTTAAAACTTAATGCCCAATTAAGTTTATCGACTTTGCGAACGGCTTACTTAAATAAGCTTTAAGCACTTCCAGTGCATTTTCTCTTATCCGATAACGAGAGTGGAATGTTTGCTCTTATTTACATGGACTTTACTTCAATGTTTACCAAATCAAGAATGCATTTGAAATACAATAAACAATGAATGAATCATATTTATTAATTATTCCATAATTACAAGTACAATGCCCCTTCTATCTCATCCTATGAGTGGCATTCGAGGGCATATTCCTAAAAATTACGTATGTTAGAGGTTGTCTTTAGCACACGCTAGCACGAAACATTGCGTACGCTATTGATCCCACGAATCTTATTGCCACTTTGTCTCAACTTTAGCGTACGTTATCAGGTAGCGCACACTAATCACCTATTGACTCAATTTTCTGCAAGCTGTCCAGGTTTTACACAAAGCATCCCTTAAAGTTCGTGATCTGGTTCCCACCTACTCCCCACCTCTTAATCAGTTGACTGCACATAGCGCACGCTATATGATATGATAACATACGTTAGCCAACATATTTAGCGTACGCTACACTTATATTTTAGCGTACGTTATCTGCATGCAGCCACATACATGTATTAACGGCCTTAACAACATATAATTATACAATCATGAGTACTGGTTAACGGATGCACGAAAATTATACTTCGATTTATACGACGTGATTAAATGCCACAAGGTTCATATACAGATAGAAATACATAGCAAATATCCGGGTATTACATACTCTCCCTCTTAAGATGAAAATAATTTCGCGTATCTCGACTTCATACTGTCCTCCGTCTCCCACATTGCCTCTTCGACTCCATGTTGTGACCATTTAACTTTAGCCAATGATATTATTTTATTCCTCAATTGCTTGACTCGACTCTCATGTATCTTAATCGGCGTCTCTTCGAGCATGCCATCATTGGCTACTTCGATCTCGCCAAAGTCGATGACATGACTGGTATCTGATATGTACTTCCGTAATTAGGATGTGTGAAACACATTGTGAACATGACTCAACGATGGCAGCAAGGCCAACCTATACGCCAACTCTCCAACTCTTTCAATAATCTCGAATGGTCCGATATATCTCGGACTTAACTTCCCCTTCCTTCCAAAGCGAAAAATTCCTCGAGTAGGAGAAACCTTTAAAAGCACGTGGTCTCCGGCATCAAATTCCAATGGTCAACGACATACCTCTGCATACGACTTCTGATGACTTTGGGCAGTCAATAATCTCTCACAGATCAGGGCTATCTTTTCTTGGGTCTGTATTATCAATTCTGGTTATGTCCCAATCAAGTCAGGCGAATCGTCCCAACATAAGGGTGACCTGCACCTCTTCCCATATAAAGCCTCAAAAGGCGCCATCTTGATCGAGGCGTGCCAACTATTATTGTAGGTGAACTCAATCAAGGGCAGATGGGCTTCCCAATCAGTCGACCAATAGTGCCCAGACTCTCAACATGTCTTCTACCATTCGAATAGTCCTCTCGGACTGTCCATCGGTTTGAGGATGATAAGCCGTGCTGAAACTCAACTCGGTTCCTAAAACCTTATGGACTGCTTTCTAAAAATGCGACACGAAACGGCCATCCCGATCCAAAATAATAGTTTTCGGTGTTCCATGTTGTAATACCCGAACTTTTATTGACTGTTTGACCTTGCCGTTTCTCTTATGTTGACGCTCTGTAAATGTTTGGAGATGTTATTGATATTGTTATTGAGTTTCGTATCTCGTTTGGTTGTTGATCATGTCGTTTAGGACCTTGCGGAAATGTTCTGGACCAGAGATATAACGCACGCTAGGCCTAGGCTAACGCACGCTAATTCTGCTTGATTAGCGCACGCTAGCTTTGAGCCGTAGCGCGCGCTAAGAAGATCAGTCAGGTCAGAACCAGTAACTCAGACTGCTCTCTGGACTGGCGGATTAACGCACGCTAGGAGTTCGTTAGCGCGTGCTATTAGTGGTTAGTAGCGCACGCTAACATCCGTCCGTAGCGCACGCTAATGGCCGGGTCGGCAGAGGCAGTGAGGTTGTCAGGTTTCTGGACTATCAAGTAGCGCACGCTATGCTTCGGCTAGCGCACGCTAAAACTGTTACGTAGCGCACGCTAAGGCATAATGGTAGCGCACGCTAATGTTTTGGTCAGTAGAAGCAGTGGAGTTTCAGACTTTCTGGACTAGCAGGTAGCGCACGCTAGGCAGCGGCTAGCGTACGCTATATGTGTTGTGTAACGCACGCTAGTGCTCAGTATTAACGCGCGCTAGCGGACCCAGGCAGTAAGCTGAGATTTTGGCAGGGCAGCAGTTAGCGCACGCAAAGGGTGTTTCGTAGCGCGCGCTAACATCTTATGGAAGTAGCCACTGGACTACCCGGTAACTTCGCTAGCGCACGCTAATGAAGGAGGCGTAGCGTGCGCTAGACTGGACAGATATAAATATGGCAGTTGACTTTATTTTCGTCATTTCTCACCTTCTTCACTCCTTTTCGACGGGAATCACTCGGGAGAGGCGATCTTAGGCGATTGGAAGTGATCTTCCTTCTAACAACAATATATTTGCTTGGAGAACAAGGATTTCTCAACATATAATTCCTCCTAACGTCCGAATCAAGGTAAAAATCCTTAGAACCCTACCTTTTGGGAATTTTGGGGTTTTTCGTAGATTTGTCCGATTTACCCGTTTTGAAGCTTGAGAACCTTCAGATTATGATGTATCTATACCGTATGTATACTTTTCCTACGATTTTATGGTTTAGATTGTGCCGTTTTCGGACTTGTGAGATTTAGGACGATTTTCCAACCTTTAGTTGATTATCCGTATATCTTTATGAATCGTAGACGGGTTTGGGGAGTTCCTTCGTGTAGGTTGAATATGGATGATTGATTATCATACTCCTTGCGAATCGTTTAGGTGCCGGAAGCGCGTTCTTGGACCTACCGAACTCATACCCTTCCTCCGTTCAATTTCTCGATGTCTCAAAGGCAAGTATACATTTATGATTGTGCGTTCTCGACTTTGAAAGTAAGAGGAATTGATGGTATGATATGAACGAACCGTTTTTACGGCATTCATAGATATATTTATGGCATATTATGAACGAACCGTTTTTACGGCATTCATATATGTATTATTGGCATGTAACGAACGAACCGTTTTGACGGCATTCCTACATGTAACGGCGTATGATCTGAACGAACCGTTTCTACGGCATTCCCATACGTCATGAGATTTTAGTCATTCCGGAATACTAGTCTTGAATTGATAAATTGACGGATTACATTTACTTTATTGTCGAGGAGTATTGTGTTTCATACTTGATATACTTGCACTAGCTATTCGACGGCTAACCCCTTTATGGGGGAAATACGTTTCATGTATTTCAGGTTCCAGGAGATCGGACAGGCAGGTACCGGGTCGGCATGAAGATGGTGGGCAAGTGTGATATTGTGTTGGTCTTCCAGTTATGTTTTGAGTTTTCCATTCAGTGTTGTTGTACTGGATTGGTCATTGAATACTCGAGTATTGCTTTCCTCTTTCCTTGAAGTTCCGGCCTGTGTTTGCCGAAGTATTGATTTGTGATGTAATGTCTGTGAATACATTGGTTATGTTTTTGGATACCTTTGTATCGTCTTTCTCCCCATTATATGTAGACCTTCTCGGTCAAGTTTTATAGTTCCGCGTATGTTTAGCCTTGTGTGTCCCACGGCGGGGCTCACGGCGCTGTAATATACCCTGAATAACTTGGGGTGTTACAGAATATGGTATCAGAGCTTAGGTCTATGGATACCTAGGCTGTCGGTCTTTTGGGTCGAATGAGTCGTCAATTTTCCACAGTATCACTACTCTGCCATCATCACAGTGCGACCGGTACTTGTAAGACCTCTTACTCTTCTGATGTTTCCTTATTCATTATGCTTCATCTATGGATGTTCTTGAGAATCGATCACCTTAATGACGTGTGTTTGAATTGTGCTTACGTACCTTGTGTGTTCTTCAGTATGTCAGCTGGTAGGGGCCGTGGCCGTGGTCGTGGCCGTGGACGAGGAAGAGGTCGTGGCACGGCCGTTTCCATCAGTTCAGTTGCGGGGTCGACCAACCCCAGTTTGTCGAACTCGGTGCATCCCGATACCGAGAGTCAGCACGACCAATCATACGGTCAGGGGAACAACGCGGACGTTGGAGTGGCGAATGCGCTTCAACAATTGGCTACTCAGATGACTATTTTGGCCCAAACTGTTCAGCTGAATAACCCGAACCCAAACACGGATGCCTTGCTTCAGAATGTAATCCGTATGCACCCTCCACAGTTTGGCGGTGCCACAGACCCGTTAGGCTGGGAAGACTGGCTAGCGGAATTAGAGAAGATTTTCGAGGCGGTTGATTGCCCCGAGGTGAGGAAAGTACCAATTGCTCAGTATTTCCTCACTAAGGAGGCCGCTACTTGGTGGAAGCTCATCAAGCCACAGGATCGTATTGCCTCGTGGGATGAATTTAAGGAGCTCCTGGAGGCCGAGTTTTGCTCTTGGCCGGTACGAGAGAGCCGAATCCGAGCCTTCTTCGAGGCTAAACCACAGGATATTCCCGTTTCGCAGGCGATCGTGGAGTACAACCAACAATTGATCCATGTGAAGGATCAAGTGCGTAACGAGCGTGATAAGATCCGTTATTTTGATATGCGGATGAATTTGGACTTACGACGGTACATGGCCGGATTTGCTTGTACCACGCTGAAAGAGTATCAGGACAGAGCTTTAGCCCATGATATGTTGAGCCCCGACAACGATACCGTTGAAGAACCGAAGAAACAGAAAGTTGCGGGAAATTTTTCTGGATCTAAAGGTGGCAACTTTCAGAAGTCTCAGACGACTAACCGTTTCGCCGGACAGTCGTCGCGTTCTAATAAAGGGAAGAGGGGTTACCGTTCCACCTGTGTACCTCAAATCGCTCGGTGACTTGCTATAATCAGGCCGCCTGTGCCACTTGAATTCGGAATGCTACTTTCCACCATTAAAGTGTCACACGTGTGGACAGATGGGGCATAGAGCGGTTTATTGCTCCGAGCCGAACCAGACTTTGGACACTCGGGCCTTCAACACCACTTGATCAAGGTATTAATCGGCAATCTTTGGTCAACCTCAGAATTTCGGCGAGGGCCGGGACGGGGCCGAATGCCGGAGGGGGAACTCTAGCGTCGGTTCGGTACAACCACGGGTTTATGAGATGCGCCGAGCGCATTTAACCCGACGCGGCGGTGGCTTCAGGTACCATTCATATCCTATCTCATCCAGTCCGTGTACTTTTTGATTCGGGTGCTACACATTCTTTTATTTCTTTGGAGTGTGTACGCCGTTTGAATATAACTTGTCTGACTGCTTGCGATCCCTTTATCGTGAAACTGCCTAGCGGGGATAGAATTGTGGGGAACCGGGAGATTAGAGATTTTCAGGTGATTATATCCGGTATGGAATGGTTATCGAACCTGATTGTAGTTGATATGAAAGGCGAGGATGTAATCCTCGGTGAGGATTGGCTTGATAGTCATCAAGCGATTATGAATTACCGTACCAAGGTTATCACCATGATGACTGAAGACGGGTCTGAGTACTCATTTTTGGGGCGTAAGTCGGGACTACCCAAGTTACTTATCAGTGCCATGAAGGCCGTAAAACTTTTGAATAAAGGTTGTGCGGGCTATTGGTGTTATGCCTTGAAAATGGAATGAAACGAAGTCGATCTCTCTTCGATTCCGGTTGTTAATGAGTATCCTGATGTTTTTCCGGATGACCTCCCGGGATTACCGCCATATCGAGAAATAGAGTTTACCGTGGACTTAGATCCAGATGCGGCTCCGATTTCTAAAGCACCTTACCGGATGGCACCTTCCGAAATGCAAGAATTGAAGAATCAGTTGGGAGAACTTCTGGAAAAAGGGTATATCAGACCGAGTGCTTCGCCTTGGGGCGCGCCTGTTCTTTTTGTGAGGAAGAAGGATGGTTCACTACGTTTGTGCATTGACTACCGTGAGCTGAACAAAGTAACCATCAAGAACAAGTATCCTTTGCCACGCATAGATGATTTATTTGATCAATTGCAAGGGGCTGCAGTTTTCTCGAAAATTGATTTAAGATCTGGGTATTATCAACTCAGGGTGAGGGAGTCCGACGTTCCGAAGACGGCAGTTCGGACAAGATATGGGCATTATGAATTTGTAGTTATGCCTTTTGGGTTGACCAATGCGCCGGCAGTATTCATGCAGTTAATGAATAAGATATTCATCGAGTACCTCGACAGGTGTGTAGTCGTCTTTATTGACGACATCTTAATTTATTCTCGAGATAAGGAGGAACATGCCCGACACTTGCGTTTGGTTTTAGACATTTTGAGAACCGAGCACCTCTATGCAAAATTCTAGAAATGTGAGTTTTGGTTGGAAGAAGTTATGTTTCTCGGCCATGTGATTTCGGCCGAAGGGGTTCGTGTAGACCCGCAGAAGATCGAGGCAGTGCTAGATTGGGCACCGCCTAAAAATGTTAAGGAGGTTCGTAGCTTTTTGGGCCTTGCTGGGTATTACCGTCGGTTTGTCGAGGGGTTCTCGAAACTCGCACGACCGCTTACGAAATTACTCCAGAAGACCGAAAAGTTTGTTTGGACGGATGAGAGACAGCAGAGCTTTGATGAACTAAAGAGACGATTGACTTCAGCGCCGATTCTAACTTTACCACATGGTAGCGAAGGCTTTGCAGTTTACAGTGACGCTTCGGGTCAAGGCACAGGTTGTGTCCTTATGCAGCATGATAAGACAATAGCTTTTGCGTCACGACAATTAAAGCCTTACGAAATGAATTATCCTACTCACGATTTGGAATTAGCCGCAATTGTCTTCGCACTCAAGATTTGGCGACATTATTTGTATGGTTCGCCGTGCCGGATTTATACCGATCACAAGAGTCTGAAGTATATTTTCAGTCAGAAGGAGCTGAATATGAGACAGCGGCGTTGGTTAGAGTTGATAAAGGATTATGATTTGGATATTCTTTACCACCCCGGAAAAGCTAATGTCGTTGCGGATGCGTTGAGCCGCAAATCGGCATCTCTTCAAATGCTCGAGGTTCTTACACCTCAGACGAAAATTCGTCAGGACTTAATTGAGCAAGGGATAGAAGTTTGGCTTCAACGAGTGCAGGGGCAACTGTGTACTCTCGAAATTACTTCGTCTTTAGTTGATGACATCAAAGGGAAGCAGTGGAGTGACCCGATGATTTCTCAACTGAAGGAAGATGTAATTAAAGGAAAAGCTCCTGGCTTTATGGTACACGAGGATAGTATTCTGAGATTTCAGGGTAGGCTTTGTGTTCCGAACGATTTAGAGTTGAGACAGAGAATTCTCCGAGAAGCGCATGCTACGCCTTACTCAATCCACCCCGGGACGAGTAAGATGTACAAAGATTTGAAGCGAAATTTTTGGTGGAATAACATGAAGAAGGATGTTACGGAGTTTGTACTACGGTGCTTGACGTGCCAAAAGTCAAGATCGAACATCAACGACCGTGGGGTTGTTGAAACCGCTTCCCATTCCCGAGTGGAAGTGGGAAGACACTTCTATGGATTTCATGTTGGCATGCCGAGAACTCGGGCCGGAATGAATATGATTTGGGTAGTTGTCGATCGGTTGACCAAGTCTCGCACACTTTTGGGTAGTAAGGATACTATGGGGCCGGATAGACTCGCACAAACCTATATTGCTGAGATCGAGAGGTTACACGGTGCCCCCAAAACCATTGTTTCGATCGAGACGGCCGTTTCGTATCGCACTTTTGGCAGCCGTTCATCGGGCTTTGGGTACTGAGTTGAGATTGAGCACTTCTTTTCATCCTCAGTCGGATGGTCAGACAGAGAGGACGATTCAAACGTTGGAAGATATGTTACGGGCTTGTGCCTTAGACTGGAGTAATGATTGGGAGCTTCACTTGCCGTTGATCGAGTTTGCTTACAATAATAGTTGGCATGCGTCGATCCAAATGGCACCCTTCGAGGCACTTTATGGTAGGCGATGTAGGTCGCCATTATGTTGGGACGAGGCTTCTGAGCTAGTTGGGACGGAGCCGGATATGTTGATGGAGACTAAGGAAAAGATTACTATTATCCGGACCGATTATTGCCGCCCAGTCGTCGAAATCTTATGTCGATACTGCGTCGACCCTTGGAGTTCGAAGTGGGGGATCATGTCTTACTCAAGGTGTCGCCGACCCGTGGAGTTTTCCGCTTCGGGAAAAAGGGGAAACT
Source organism: Orobanche coerulescens (assembly GCA_033398695.1). NCBI lineage: Eukaryota > Viridiplantae > Streptophyta > Magnoliopsida > Lamiales > Orobanchaceae > Orobanche > Orobanche coerulescens. The sequence continues at coordinate 158,988,643 of CM065807.1, forward strand.
TAGTCCGAGGTATATCGGACCTTTCGAGATTTTGGACAGAGTTGGAGATTTAGCTTATCGCTTGGCGTTGCCTCCAGCTTTGAGTCACGTCCATAGTGTCTTTCATGTGTCTCAGTTGAGGAAGTACGTACCGGATCCGAGCCACATCATCGACTACAGTGAGATCGACGTAGCCGAGGATATTACCTTTCCGGAGAGACCCGTGAAGATTCTTGAGCGTCGCGAAAAACAACTTCGGCATAAGACCATTCCACTGGTTAAAGTGCAATGGTCGAGACATGGAGTCGAGGAGGCAACTTGGGAGACGGAAGAGAAGATGCGGGTGGAATACCCCGAACTGTTTATTTCTTAAGTTTCGGGACGAAACTTCTTTTTAGAGGGGGAGAATGTAATACCCGAACTTTTATTGACTGTTTGACCTTGCCGTTTCTCTTATGTTGACGCTCTGTAAATGTTTGGAGATGTTATTGATATTGTTATTGAGTTTCGTATCTCGTTTGGTTGTTGATCATGTCGTTTAGGACCTTGCGGAAATGTTCTGGACCAGAGATATAACGCACGCTAGGCCTAGGCTAACGCACGCTAATTCTGCTTGATTAGCGCACGCTAGCTTTGAGCCATAGCGCGCGCTAAGAAGATCAGTCAGGTCAGAACCAGTAACTCAGACTGCTCTTTGGACTGGCGGATTAACGCACGCTAGGAGTTCGTTAGCGCGCGCTATTAGTGGTTAGTAGCGCACGCTAACATCCGTCCGTAGCGCACGCTAATGGCCGGGTCGGCAGAGGCAGTGAGGTTGTCAGGTTTCTGGACTATCAAGTAGCGCACGCTATTCATCTGCTAGCGCACGCTAAAAAATATACCTAGCGCACGCTAAGGCATAATGGTAGCGCACGCTAATGTTTTGGTCAGTAGAAGCAGTGGAGTTTCAGACTTTCTGGACTAGCAGGTAGCGCACGCTAGGCAGCGGCTAGCGTACGCTATATGTGTTGTGTAACGCACGCTAGTGCTCAGTATTAACGCGCGCTAGCGGACCCGAGCGATGGTGAGATTTTGGCAGGGCAGCAGTTAGCGCACGCAAAGGGTGTTTCGTAGCGCGCGCTAATATCTTATGGCAGTAGCCACTGGACTACCCGGTAACTTTGCTAGCGCACGCTAATGAAGGAGGCGTAGCGTGCGCTAGACTGGACAGATATAAATATGGCAGTTGACTTTATTTTCGTCATTTCTCACCTTCTTCACTCCTTTTCGACGGGAATCACTCGGGAGAGGCGATCTTAGGCGATTGGAAGCGATCTTTCTAACAACAATATATTTGCTTGGAGAACAAGGATTTCTCAACATCTAATTCCTCCTAACGTCCGAATCAAGGTAAAAATCCTTAGAACCCTACCTTTTGGGAATTTTGGGGTTTTTCGTAGATTTGTCCGATTTACCCGTTTTGAAGCTTGAGAACCTTGAGATTATGATGTATCTATACCGTATGTATACTTTTCCTACGATTTTATGGTTTAGATTGTGCCGTTTTCGGACTTGTGAGATTTAGGACGATTTTCCAACCTTTAGTTGATTATCCGTATATCTTTATGAATCGTAGACGGGTTTGGGGAGTTCCTTCGTGTAGTTTGAATATGGATGATTGATTATCATACTCCTTGCGAATCGTTTAGGTGCCGGAAGCGCGTTCTTGGACCTACCGAACTCATACCCTTCCTCCGTTCAATTTCTCGATGTCTCAAAGGCAAGTATACATTTATGATTGTGCGTTCTCGACTTTGAAAGTAAGAGGAATTGATGGTATGATATGAACGAACCGTTTTTACGGCATTCATAGATATATTTATGGCATATTATGAACGAACCGTTTTTACGGCATTCATATATGTATTATTGGCATGTAACGAACGAACCGTTTTGACGGCATTCCTACATGTAACGGCGTATGATCTGAACGAACCGTTTCTACGGCATTCACATACGTCATGAGATTTTAGTCATTCCGGAATACTAGTCTTGAATTGATGAATTGACGGATTACATTTACTTTATTGTCGAGGAGTATTGTGTTTCATACTTGATATACTTGCACTAGCTATTCGACGGCTAACCCCTTTTTGGGGGAAATACGTTTCATGTATTTCAGGTTCCAGGAGATCGGACGGCAGTGCAGGTCGGCATGAAGATGGTGGGCAAGTGTGATACCGTGTTGGTCTTCCATTATGTTTTGAGTTTTCCATTCGGTGTTGTTGTCTTGATTGGTCATTGAATACTCGAGTATTGCTTTCCTCTTTCCTTGAAGTTCCTACTGTGTTTGCCGAAGTATTGATTTGTGATGTAATGTCTGTGAATACATTGGTTATGTTTTTGGATACCTTTGTATCGTCTTTCTCCCCATTATATGTAGACCTTCTCGGTCAAGTTTTATAGTTCCGCGTATGTTTAGCCTTGTGTGTCCCACGGCGGGGCTCACGGCGCTGTAATATACCCTGAATAACTTGGGGGTGTTACACATGTAATCGAACTATTTCGGTCATAAACACTCGTGCCAACCTCTCTGGTCCCCAAGTATCCTTAATTCCCAGAAAATGAGCCGATTTGGATAGGCGATCAACTATTACGCAAATCATATTCATTCCCGTCCTTGTCTTTGGCATATTGGTGATAAAGTCCATTGATATATCCTCCCACTTCCATTCAGGAATCGGAAGCGGCTTCAACATTCCAGAGGGTCGTTGATGTTCAATATTAACTTGCTGACAAGATAAACACTTCGAAACATAGTCTGCCACATCGTTCTTCATGTTGCCCCACCAAAAATTCTGCTTCAGATCTTTATACATCTTACTGGTGCCTGGAAGAATAGAATAAGGCATACTGTGAGCTTCCTTCATGATTGTCTGCTTCAAAACATCATTATCAGGAACACAAAGTCGACCTTGGAATCTTAGAACTTCATATCCATGAATTACAAATCCTGGGGGCTTTCCTTTGCCCATTTTCTCACGTATCTGAATCATCAGGGGGTCATCTAATTGCTTAGATTTGATTTCATCGGTCAACGATGAAGTTAATTCCATCACACATAGTTGTCCCTGGGCTCCTTGTAACCATACTTCAATTCCTTCAAGAATCAACTCTCGTTGAATGCTGGACTAGGATGTGAGCATCTCCAGTATTGGAATAGAAACGGGTTTGCAGCTCAGTGCATCAGCTACTACGTTCGCCTTACCTGGATGATAAAGAATTTCCAAATCATATTCCTTAATCAATTCCAGCCATCTCCTCTGCCGCATGTTTAACTCTTTCTGACTGAAGATGTATTTAAGACTCTTATGATTTGTGAAGATCTGACAGTGAGTCCAATACAAATAATGTCTCCATATCTTCAAGGCAAAAACAACAGCTGCCAGTTCCAAATCGTGAGTTTGATAATTTACTTCATATGGTTTCAACTGTCGTGAAGCATAGGCGATCACCTTCTCATTCTGCATCAGTACACACCCAAGATCTTGATTTGAAGCGTCACTGTAAACTATGAATCCTCCAGTTCCTTGCGGTCGTGTTAAGATTGGAGTCGTCGTCAATCTCTTCTTAAGTTCATCAAAACTGGCTTGACACACCTTGTTCCATTCAAACTTTTGGGTCTTCTGCAGCAATCGAGTAAGTGGGCGGTAATTTTGTAAAACCCTTACACGAACCGACGATATTACCCAGCAAGTCCTAAGAAACTTCTGACTTCTTTCATGTTCTTAGGAGACTTCCATTCCAAAATTGCCTCGACTTTCTGGGGATCTACTCGGACCCCTTACGCTGATACCACGTGACCAAGGAACATCACTTCTTTTAGCCAGAATTCACATTTAGACAGTTTGGCATACAATTGTTTGCTCCTCAAGAGGTTCAAAACGATCCGTAATTGCTGTTCATGATCTTCCGGACTCTTTAAGTAAACTAAAATATCATCGATAAACGCAACTACAAACCTCTCCAAATACTATATGAATACTTGATTCATCAATTTCATAAATACTGCAGGCGCATTGGTGAGACCAAGCAGCATCACTACAAACTCATAGTGCCCGTAGCGAGTTCTGAATGCTGTCTTCGGAACATCGGATTCTTTAATCCTCAGCTGATGGTATCCCGATCTCAAATCGATCATTGAAAATATTGTTGCTCTTTGTAACTGGTCAAACAAATCATCAATCCATGGCAACGGGTATTTATTCTTGATCGTCATCCTGTTTAGCTCCCGATAGTCGATACACAATCGAAGCGATCTATCTTTCTTCCGAACAAAAAGAACTAGTGCACCCCAGGGCGAAACACTAAAGCTGAATATAAACTTTGTCCATCAATTCTTCCAGTTGCTTCTTCAATTCATACATCTGTAACACCCCGAGATATTCGGAATAATTACAGCGCCGTAAACCCTTTAGATAAGGATTTACAAGGCTAATTTTAAAAGAAGTGTAAAAATAATTCAATCGAACAACTGAAGTTCAAATACAGATTTAATTCAACCGATCAAATGAGTTAACTTATACAACCATATCGAAATGACCTTATTAAAACAGACGTACTCGAGTACTAAACGAACCAAGAAGACAATTCACAATAACAATAACATCAACCACATCACTGAGCCATTCCATCGTCCTATCGGTACTGTGGTTGCCTCCCCGCTCCTCGGCTACCTGAACATCAAAACAATGTCCACCCCCGAAGGGGTTAGCAAAACAATACTAGTACAAGTATCATCATACAATAAATCATCAATGCATCATAAAACATGCAAAACGGACTTCCGCCACCGGAATCCAACTATGCGAATCCTCACGATTCCATCAACACAATACAGGGTAATCCAGCGATCCAGCGCCCTTGGTATAGATCCCCATGATGATCCCGTCGGACCAACGCATGGTGGAAAACCCGTCCAACGATCCAGCGCCCTCAGCATAGATCCCCATGATGATCCCGTCGGACCAACGCATGGTGGACATTCGATCCAGCGCCCTCAGCATAGATCCTCATGATCCCCTCGGATCATTTATACCATAAATCAATCAACTATGCATACACATATGCATTTCAATATGTTCATCAACACGAACAAATAACAACGAATATCACGAGAATTTTCAGAAATACATCTCATATTCAACAATATGAACAAAACCACAAGCATGATCAAAGTTTCAATATAAATCGAACTCGACATATGATACTTGCCTCGAAAATGGCAAGGACGAAACACCTCGATGATCTCAACACACTCGAAGGCCGCCTCCTTCGATCAACGTGACAAGCTCGAACCTTAACAAAAGGAATGATATACAAATCATCTCAAGTCGAACGATGGCCTAACAATTCGGTCTACGGCCCAAAAGCTCAAAATAAACAATCTGCCTGGACTGCTTAGCGTGCGCTACGTACACTACGTAACATGCGCTAAGCCTGCCTGTTAGCGTACGCTATCGTATAAGACTAGCGTGCACTAGCCACGGACTGACAGTTTGAATCGGCTGATACATAACGTACGCTACGTACGTATTGTACGTTAACTGAACCCCGATAGCACACGTTAACTCACATATGTTAGCGTGCGCTAATCCTGCATGGCAGAATACTGCTAATGGAAAAACTGGGTTGAAAGGTGGTGAATTAATGAATTCTACGGTGATAAAACAAGTCATCCTCAAGCATACGGTAAATAGTGCCGATACGTCAAAAGTATCCTTCTAACATGTGATGACCGATCATAAACGAAATAGCTGGCTACCAAAACATGATCAGACATCCTTAAGAACATTACTAACATCGGTGAAGAATCATCTACCTCAAAGTAGTGAAGAGCATGGAGGAAATCGAAGCAATCCCACACCGAAGGCTTGAACACCAATCTCCAACGATGTACGATCTTCAATCACGAGCTAGGGTGTTGATATGAAGTGTTTAGGGTGAGGGAAGTTATGTTCTAAGTGTAAGAATTCGGGTAATGGGAGAAGAAAGAACTGAAATCACGAATAGGATGCTGTCCTATTTATAAGAAATGGCTATTAGCGCGCGCTAGTACCTTCTCGTAGCGTGCGCTAACGGCTCACTGTCTTAACTGTATTCAGCACTTAGCGTGCGCTACGCATATACCTGTAGCGTGTGCTAAGGCGTTGACTTGGCTTTTCCCGAAAGCCGTCCAGGTTCATCCCGACACGATCCGACAGGGGTCCCCCGGCCAGATCTCACCTACCGCACGTCTCAATCAAATTGACCACACATAGCGTGCGCTAATAATCCTTTGTAGCGTGCACTATTGAGTCTATGTTAGCGTACGCTACACATAGCCGATAGCGTACGCTACATGCGCAGAATTGCAATTTGTAAATCACATACATGAAATCATACGCTCGACAACATCGGATTATGAAATACGGAGAATAATACTCAGATCAAGTACAATCATTACAATATCACAAGTTCCAATTACATAACAGAAATCTCGGGTATTACATCCTTCCTCCCTAAAAAGAAGTTTCGTCCCGAAACTTAAGATGAAAACAACTCCGGATATCTAGTCTTCATACTGTCCTCCGTTTCCCAAGTGGCCTCTTCGACTCCATGTCGTGACCATTGTACTTTAACCAAGTGTATTAGTTTATTCCTCAATTGTTTGATCCGGCTCTCAAGTATCTTGATTGGTCTCTCTTCGAGGGTGCCATCATTAGCTATCTCGATCTCGTCGAAAGCAATGATGTGACTGGGGTCCGGTACATACTTCCGCAGTTGGGATAGGTGAAACACATTGTGAACGTGACTCAGCGATGGCGGTAAGGCCAACCTGTATGCTAAATCTCCAACTCTCTCGAGGATCTCGAATGGTCCGATATATCTCGGACTAAGCTTGCCTCTCCTCCCAAAACGGAAAATCCCTCGTGTAGAAGACACCTTCAATAGTACATGGTCCCCAACGTCGAACTCTAGAGGGCGACGACGTACATCTGCATAAGATTTCTGTCGACTCTGGGCAGTCAACAGTCTCTCTCGAATCAAAGCTATCTTCTCTTGGGTCTGGATAATCAATTCCGGTTCCATCCCGATCAAATCCGAAGAGTCATCCCAACACAGGGGTGATCGACATCTTCTCCCGTACAAAGCTTCAAATGGTGCCATTTTGATAGAAGCATGCCAACTATTATTATAAGTGAATTCAATCAAGGGCAAGTGAACTTCCCAATCAGTTGACCAATCTAATGCACAAGCTCTAAGCATGTCTTCTACTGTTTATATAGTCCTTTCGGACTGACCGTCCGTTTGGGGATGATAAGCCGTACTAAAATTGAGCTCAGTCCCCAAAGCCTTGTGAACTGCTTTCCAGAAGTGTGACACGAAACGACCATCTCGATCCGAAATAATGGTCTTCGGCGTCCCATGCAATTTGACTATCTCCGCAATAAATACGCGCGCCAATCTCTCGGGTCCCCACGTATCTTTAATTCCCAGGAAATGAGCCGACTTGGTTAGTCGATCAACTACAACCCAAATCATGTTCATTCCCGTTCTAGTCCTTGGCATACTAGTGATGAAATCCATCGAGATATCCTCCCACTTCCACTCAGGGATCGGAAGCGGCTTTAACATTCCTAGTGTCGATGTTCGATCTTAACTCTTGACAAGTCAAACACCTCGAAACATACTCTGCTACGTCCTTCTTCATATTCCCCCACCAGAAGTTTTGTTTTAAATCCTTATACATCTTACTACTGCCTGGGTGAATAGAATAGGGCGCGCTATGAGCTTCCTTCAGAATAGTCCGTCTCAGATCATCATCATCGGGAACGCAAAGTCGACTCTGAAATCTCAGAACTCCATCGTCTTGTAACACGAATCCTGGGGCTTTCCCTTTCTTCGCTTCGTCACATAATCGAAGGATCAGAGAATCGTCCAACTGCTTAGACTTGATCTCCTCGACTAGTGATGAAGTCAGTTCCATCACATAAAGTTGCCCTTGGATTCCTGGTGCCCATACTTCAATCCCCTCGCGGATCAGTTCTCGTTGAATACTGGTTTGGAACGTAAGTGCTTCCAACACTCGAAGAGAAACAGGTTTACGGCTCAAAGCATCGGCTACTACGTTTGCTTTCCCCGGATGATAGAGAATCTCCAAGTCGTAATCCTTGATCAATTCCAGCCACCTTCTCTGCCTCATGTTTAATTCTTTCTGAGGCTCTTATTATCGGTAAAGATCTGCCAATGAGTGCCGTACAAATAATGTCTCCAAATTTTCAGTGCAAAGACTACAGCTGCTAACTCCAGATCATGAGTCGGGTAATTAACCTCATACGGTTTCAATTGCCGAGAAGCATAAGCAATCACTTTATCCTTCTGCATAAATACACAACCCAGACCCTGATTCGAAGCGTCGCTATATACCATGAATCCATCAGTTCCATCTGGCAGAGCTAAAATAGGTGCTGTCGTCAGTCTCTTCTTAAGCTCATCAAAACCAGCCTGGCATTTCTCATCCCACTTAAACTTTTGAGTTTTCTGTAACAGCTGAGTGAGCGGACGAGAGATCTTGGACAATCCCTCTACAAAGCGGCGATAATATCCCGCAAGTCCTAAGAAACTCCAGACTTCTTTCACATTATTAGGAGCTTCCCATTCCAAGATTGCTTCGACTTTCTTCGGGTCCACCTGAACTCCGTCGGCTGATATCACATGTCCAAGGGAGGTTACTTCCTTAAGCCAGAACTCGCATTTTGAAAGTTTTGCATACAACTGTTCCTTCCTCAAGGTGCTCAAAACCACATGCAAATGTTCGGCATGCTCCTCTGCGTCCTTCGAATATATCAAGATGTCATCAATGAAGACGACCACAAATTTATCCAAGTATTCCAAGAATACCCGATTCATCAATTGCATGAATACTGCAGGAGCATTGGTAAGTCCAAACGGCATCACTACGAATTCATAATGCCCGTACCGGGATCTAAAAGCAGATTTTGGTATATCCGATTCCTTAATTCTCAATTGGTGGTATCCTGATCGCAAGTCAATCTTCGAGAATACCCTTGCCCCTTGCAGTTGATCAAACAAGTCGTCGATCCGAGGTATAGGATACTTATTCTTGATCGTCATCTTATTGAGCTCCCTGTAATCAATACACAGTCGGAGGGATCCGTCTTTCTTCCGAACAAAGAGAACAGGCGCTCCCCAAGGAGAAACGCTAGGTTGGATATAGCCCTTCTGTAACAATTCCTCCAGTTGCTTCTTGAGTTCATACATCTCGGTTGGCGCCATGCGGTATGGTGCTCTGGAAATAGGAGCTGCTCCAGGCTCTAATTCGATAGTGAATTCCACTTCTCTCTGCGGAGGTAATCCAGGTAGTTCGTCAGGAAATACATCTGAGAACTCATTCACAACTGAAATAGACGAGAGCTCTACTCCTTCCTCTTTCCTCATGGCATAGCACCAAAGTCCCTGACATCCCTGTTTCAGTAATTTCACGGCTTTCATTGCTTTGATCAATTTTCTCGAGCTTCCTGGTCTCCATCCTCGGAATAAGTGTTCAGATCCGTCATCAGCAATGATGGAAATGACTCTCTCTCGGTAATTCAGAATAGCTCCATAACGGTTGAGCCAATCGTCTCCGAGAATTAAATCGTCACCGTAGATGTCAACCACAATAAGGTTCGACAGCCAATCTCTCCCTCCTATAGTTACTGGAAAATCTCTAGCTTCTAGGGTTCCCACGATTCTCTCTCCACTCGGCAAACCCACAACATATGGTTCACAATCAAATAAGCACGAGATTTTCAAATGATTTACACAGTTCAATGATACAAAAGAATGTGTAGCTCCGGAATCGAATAAAACACTAACTGGTTGCAAAAGGATCTGAATTATACCTGATGCAACAGCAGTGTTCTGATCATCAGATTTCCTCATTTTGTATAGGAGCGGAGGAACGGACCCAGCACTGGATGTCTCTCTCTTCCCAACGTTCTGCTGCTGAAATCCACTCTGCTGCGTCTGGTTCACACTCGTCTCCTTCGGAACTGGAGCTGGAGTGCAAGTACCAAAGGATCGAGCCGCATTCCCACAAAATGTTGCGCGATGTCCTTCCTGTCCACACTCGAAACAGGTCACAGCAGGCGCGAAACAATCACATCGAACATGTCCCGCTTTGCCACAGTTATAACACTTCTTCCCTGCGTCTGAAACAGTTGGTGCTGCCCAGAACTTCTTTCCACCTCGAGAAGGATGCGGAGGTCTCCTGGATGAATGAAAATAGGACTGACCCCTGCGAGGCCCGCTACTCTTATCCTCCGTGAAGTTGCCAGACACCTTCTGTTTCTTTGCTTCCGTCGCTTTCTCTACTGCTGCCTCCTTCATATCATAGGCCAACGCCTTGTCCTGATACTGTCGCAAGATGGTACATTCAAATCCGGACATATACTGCTGAATTTCCGGCTTCATTCGCATGTCAAAATGAAAAATCTTCTCCACCTCGGTCCTGACCAAGTGGCGCACATAAGTCAGCTGGTGATTAAAAGTCTTAATCACGTCCGTCACAGATGCTTCTGAATTCTGTGGTGAGAAAAACTCTCGAACTCGGGCCTCTCTAACTGGGCGAGGACAATACTGCGCTTCCATCATCAATTTGAATTCCGTCCAGTCAACATTGTGCTCCTCCGGTCGAATGGCCTCCCACCAGTCGAAAGCCTCCCCTGTCAGAAGATACTGGGCGACCGGAACCTTCCTATCGTTGGGAAAGTTAATCCCCGCAAAAATCTTCTCTAATTCCTTCAGCCAGTGATCCCAAGAAAGCATCTCAGTCGAACCATCAAATTTCGGAGAATGCAATTTGACCACCTCGGTAAGCCATTTATCTCCCTGATTATCCACGTTATGCTGCTGTCCCATCGTCGTCTGCATGCGATCTACAACTTGAGCAAACTGGTTTATCTGGGCAACCACCTGCTGAAGCACTCCCGGCACGTTAGGATCTAAATTATTATTTGCCGATCCCTGCTGTCCCCCGGAATGGGAATCCGTTCGACTAGCGGTTATCTCTGGGGTAGATACCGACTCTTCTTGCCTCGCATTTCCACGTCCGCGTCCACAACCGCGTCCGCGTCCACGACCGCCTCTCAACATACTGTAAACATAAATACTCAATATCCAGGGCAAACTTTCTCAAAGTACATCCATCAATGTTAACAAGACATGAATTAAATAAAATGGTAGTATTCGAGATTAGGAAACTTACAACCACGGTCCACACGACGATGCTGGCTCAGCAGTGATGTTACGAACGACCAATAATCAAATAACGTAAACAGACCCAACTAACCCGACTGCCAAGATATCCATGAATCTTATCTCCGATACCATAATCTGTAACACCCCGAGATATTCGGAATAATTACAGCGCCGTAAACCCTTTAGATAAGGATTTACAAGGCTAATTTTAAAAGAAGTGTAAAAATAATTCAATCGAACAACTGAAGTTCAAATACAGATTTAATTCAACCGATCAAATGAGTTAACTTATAAAACCATATCGAAATGACCTTATTAAAACAGACGTACTCGAGTACTAAACGAACCAAGAAGACAATTCACAATAACAATAACATCAACCACATCACTGAGCCATTCCATCGTCCCGTTTGTGATCGTGGTTGCCTCCCCGCTCCTCGGCTACCTGAACATCAAAACAATGTCCACCCCCGAAGGGGTTAGCAAAACAATACTAGTACAAGTATCATCATACAATAAATCATCAATGCATCATAAAACATGCAAAACGGACTTCCGCCACCGGAATCCAACGATGCGAATCCTCACGATTCCATCAACACAATACAGGGTAATCCAGCGATCCAGCGCCCTTGGTATATATCCCCATGATGATCCCGTCGGACCAACGCATGGTGGAAAACCCGTCCAACGATCCAGCGCCCTCAGCATAGATCCCCATGATGATCCCGTTGGACCAACGCATGGTGGACATTCGATCCAAATACTCAAGATAGATCCTCATGATCCCCTCGGATCATTTATACCATAAATCAATCAACTATGCATACACATATGCATTTCAATATGTTCATCAACACGAACAAATAACAACGAATATCACGAGAATTTTCAGAAATACATCTCATATTCAACAATATGAACAAAACCACAAGCATGATTAAAGTTTCAATATAAATCGAACTCGACATATGATACTTGCCTCGAAAATGGCAAGGACGAAACACCTCGATGATCTCAACACACTCGAAGGCCGCCTCCTTCGATCAACGTGACAAGCTCGAACCTTAACAAAAGGAATGATATACAAATCATCTCAAGTCGAACGATGGCCTAACAATTCGGTGTACGGCCCAAAAGCTCAAAATAAAAAATCTGCCTGGACTGCTTAGCGTGCGCTACGTACACTACGTAACGTGCGCTAAGCCTGCCTGTTAGCATACGCTATCGTATAAGACTAGCGTGCGCTAGCCACGGACTGACAGTTTGAATCGGCTGATACATAACGTACGCTACGTACGTATTGTGCGTTAACTGAACCCCGATAGCGCACGTTAGCTCACATATGTTAGCGTGCGCTAATTCTGCATGGCAGAATACTGCTAACGGAAAAACTGGGTTGAAAGGTGGTGAATTCATGAATTCTACGGTGATAAAACAAGTCATCCTCAAGCATAACATGCTAATAAGGTTTGTGGAAGTTCTATGATTATGAGATACAAATATACGGATAATCATCTCAACATCATAATTCATCTTCAATCTTCAAGAAAACACTCTAAGTTCCGTTCGTCCTACGTTCCAAAACGCATGATTCCAATGTGTAAAACGTAACAATCTAGGTAATATCCGATTACTGATCATAAATCGATTTGAAAACGCTTAGGAGTCCATATACTAAGATGGTTCAAAGGTTCATACGGTAAATAGTGCCGATACGTCAAAAGTATCCTTCTAACATGTGATGACCGATCATAAACGAAATAGCTGGCTACCAAAACATGATCAGACGTCCTTAAGAACATTACTAACATCAGTGAAGAATCACCTACCTCAAAGTAGTGAAGAACACGGAGGAAATTGAAGCAATCCCACACCGAAGGCTTGAACACCAATCTCCAACGATGTACGATCTTCAATCACGAGCTAGGGTGTTGATATGAAGTGTTTAGGGTGAGGGAAGTTATGTTCTAAGTGTAAGAATTCGGGTAATGGGAGAAGAAAGAACTGAAATCACGAATAGGATGCTGTCCTATTTATAAGAAATGGCTATTAGTGCGCGCTAGTACCTTCTCGTAGCGTGCGCTAACGGCTCACTGTCTTAACTGTATTCAACACTTAGCGTGCGCTACGCATATACCTGTAGCGTGCACTAAGGCGTTGACTTGGCTTTTCTCGAAAGCCGTCCAGGTTCATCCCAACACGATCCGACAGGGGTCCCCCGGCCAAATCTCACCTACCGCACGTCTCAATCAAATTGACCACACATAGCGTGCGCTAATAATCCTTTGTAGCGTGCGCTATTGAGTCTATGTTAGCGTACGCTACACATAGCCGATAGCGTACGCTACATGCGCAGAATTGCAATTTGTAAATCACATACATGAAATCATACGCTCGACAACATCGGATTATGAAATACGTAGAATAATACTCAGATCAATTACACTCATTACAATATCACAAGTTCCAATTACATAACAGAAATCTCGGGTATTACAACATCTTGGTAGGCGCCATACGATACGGCGCCTTAGAAATCGGCATAGCTCTCGGTTCTAGCTCGATGGTAAACTCTACATCTTGTTGTGGAGGTAGCCCGAGTAATTCTTCAGGGAACACGTCCGAAAATTCATTTACAACAGGGATGGATGAAATCTCTAATGTTCTTTCTCCCTTCTTCATTGCATAGCACAAGTATCCGACACAACCCTGTTTAAGTAGTCTGATAGCCTTCATTGCCTTAATCACTTTTCCTGAACTTCCGAGTCTCCATCCTTCAAATAAGATTTCGGAACCATATTCAGCTATCATCGAAATATTTCTCTTCCGGTAGTTCATAATAGCCCCGTAGCGGTTAAGCCAATCATCTCCGAGAATCAGGCCATCTCATTGAATTTCCACCACGATCAGATTTCAAGGCCAATCTCTGCCTCCGATAAATATAGGAAAATTTATAGCTTCAAGATCCCCCACAATTCTTCCCCCACTTGTGAAACCCACAATATAAGGTTCACATTTATGAAGACAAGCAATTTTCAAATGATTTACACATGACAAAGATATAAATGAATGTGTAGCCCCAGAATCAAATAAGACACTAACTGGTTGCGAAAGAATCTGAACCGTATCTGAGGCAACCACTGTATCACTACGCCATAAATGGCCTTCGGCAACCACATAACTGTGTTACCTTAGACCCAATTTTCTGTTGCCACAGACCCAAAATGGGCAAAGGTAACACTTTAGCTAAGTTGCTCTGTGAGCAGTAGCCTTTGGACTCAAAGGCAACACGTGGATCATCCTAAGCTAACATAGGATTATTTGTTACCAAAGAACTATACAGCAACATCTTAAGGACCCTACAGCAACATCAGATTCGTGTTGCAATAGATTTTATAATTTTGTAAAATATATAGCCAATTTAGTGGGTTCCACATGTGGGCCCATTTTGTGGGTCCCACGGGTCGGGCCCACCGGTGGGACCCACTTAGTGGGGTCAACTGGAGGAGCCCATATGTGGGACCCACTTTTCTTGGGCCTATTAGTGGGACTTACTTTGTGGGGGCCACGGGTGGGGCCACAAAATGCGCAGCAATTTTTAGTCTAAGTGTTACCAATGAAAGACATTTGCAACATATATATAGTACCTAAGGTAACACTTCATTTTAACAAAATAAAAATGTAAATTTTTAATTTAGCATTTCCCATTAAAAAACCAACAAACCAATTCACAAAAACCAACTACATCATCCAACTACATAATCTCATCATAAAAAAACCAACTATATCCAATCACAAATCCAACCAACTACATTACAAGTACTAGAAGAAAATAACTTGGTCATTTTTAACCAACCACATCACAATGTCATAAGCGAGACAGAAAAACCAATACTAGTTCAAAATATACTGTCATAAAGCAGTGGACGTCTAAGACTAATATACAAAAAGGCTCTAAGAAACTATTCTGTAGAACACTTATTCAATTAGCCAAGGATTAGCCAATGTGCCTGAGTTGGTGTCCATTCACAAACTTCACCTTCTTTGAACGAGAGAGCTGCAGAGTGAAACAAGAAAGAAGAGTCAATAATTAGTGATGGTTACTAAGCTTCCAAATAGACACCCTGTTAACAACTACCTTAGAATTTAGAAGAAGAACAGTAGGTGTTGGCTGTCTATTTAGAAGTAAAACATTTTTAGAATTTAGAAGAAGAACATATAATTTATGCAGTAAGAATCTAAAAGAAATGCATAAAGAATGCCTTTAAGGCTCTACCGAATGATATAGTAAATCAAATATTAAAGGCTGAAATATCGTTATAAATAAAATATTTTAAAAAACTACCACAATAATCATAGCACAGTGGGAAGGTGGATCAAACTTGGACTGATCAAAGCACACACAAATGCAATTAAAATTAATGTAGATAATAGAAGCTAAGCTAATATTGGTAGTACAGGTCACAAAGAAAGTGTTAATCCTCACCAAAGTCCCCATCATAAGCTTCTTCTCCAGCATCTTCCCAGTCATTATTATCTTCGTCAATGCCGACATCTATAGCAGCAATAGGCATCTCGGCATCCATCTCGGCTGGAGGAGTCTTCTCCTCCAGATTCTCTTCATTTACTTCCATTGTTTTCAGGTTTCCCTCACTGAAGAACTCAGAGTACGGCTTGGAAACCTGGAGAATTTGAGAGCTGAGTATGTCATTTGCCATCATTGTTTGTTATTAGCTAAAACATGTGTCATTAGCACACTCTCACAGCAGCTCAATCACAAATGCCACACACTGATTAATAAGAAAATACAGCAACAAAGCATCAACTAGTTTACAAATAAATTATGGCAATTGCAAATCTATAAGCTTGACACCAAGGAGTATGGAATCATTTCCACCAAAGTAACATGCCTAGAGCTCAAAATTCTCGAAAAGATAGCATTCCTACCTATACTTGATCATTATCCTGATCCCAGCTGAAAGAGCTGAGGCCTGAGAGGAACATAATTCAACAAAGAGTTGGATACAACGGAGCAATTGATACAGGAGTTGGTGTGTTGAATTGGAGATGGTATTTGCTGAGACGGTGCAGAGGTCGCTGCATTTGATAATTGAAAAAGAAATCACGAATTAAGCATTAAAAGATGACCTTTGCAGGAAGGTATAAAAAAAATTGTACTCGTAAAACCTAAAAGGAACAACGTCATGGGTTACACAGGAACAATGGCACAAAATAAATCAGTATACCCACACAAAAAGCATAACCAAAATCGTCTACAGCTAAGAACTAAACAAGACAACAACAATATGTTCGCGTTTTTCAAATCAGAACTAACCAAGATCCGTGGAATAATTAAGGCTCATTGTTAAGATCAACACCAACTACACGAGCTTGTGATCATGAAAATGGTACAAAACTTGCTATAATGTACAACCTCATCCAAAAGTTCCTAGAATTGAAACATTCAGTAATTATTCAATAACAATCACACAAATTCACCCATTCCAATTCATTTCCAGTTCATTTAATCCAGTGAGAACATACTATTATCGGAAATCATTGAATAGCAGAATACTAAAATTTAAAAATTCAACTATAATCACTCTTTCAATCCTCAAACCATCGCACATACATCGCATCATATCAAGTCCATGACCCAAATTCATTGGGGTAGAACAGGTCGAAATGAAGCATTGAATCACCCCCGTATAAAAAGAAGCAAGTAAAGGGTGGCCCAGTGCACAAAGCATCCCCGTGCAGCGAGGTTCCGGTGAAGGGTAATAATTGAACTTACTGAAAAAAAATATAATATAAAGTAAAATAACTCAACTCTTAAACCAATTCAAATACTGCAAAACAATGGCCGGATCTGAGAATTCTGCTGGTGCACGTGCACCACGAGGTTATACTTAAATCCGCTTATGACCATCATGTCCAGAATCCTCGTGGGATGACACAAAGCTAAGATTGAAATGCAAAATTAAAAAAGTAAATCAGGGCTTCCTTAGAGGATTTAAGTAAAATAAAACAAAAAAGGTGGACAAAACAAAAGGTCACATCATTGAGAATTTTGAAGCAGGGTTATCATTATATGTGGTAAGAATTTCAATAATCATTCCTAGTGTTACAATAATGTACAATTATAAAACTAGAATACCTTCTTCGATGCATCATTATCCATTGAATAAGTTTCCCAAGATTCAGATTCATCCTGCAAATGAACTCTTTGTGATTAACCTATTGTAATTATGAGTCAATACGAACTTGCAACTTATGCTCTTCTAATTATTAGCCAATAACATGTTAGGCAACATATAAAGAAGATAAAAAAACTCCCGGGTTTTTTACTAGTATACAGCTGAGATTACGGTGGATCGACAGAAGCCACGGAGGTTGATGAAAGCAGAAGAGCAATGAAGAAGGAGAAGGATAATACGAACTTGCAACTTATGTTCTTCTAATTATTAGCCAATAACATGTTAGGCAACATGTGAAAAAATAACTCAACTCTTAAACCAATTCAAATAATGACCGAATCTAGGTTATACTTAAATCCGCTTATGACCATCATGTCCAGAATCCTTGTGGGATGACACAAAGCTAAAATCAGAATGCAAAGTTAAATAACTAAATCAGATCTTCCTCAGAGGATTTAAGTAAAATAAAACAAAAATGGTGGATAAAACAAAAGGTCACATCATTGAGAACTTTGAAGCAGGGTTATCATTATATGTGGTAAGAAGTTCGATAATCATTCCTAGTGTTACAATAATGTGCAATTATAAAAATAGAATTACCTTCTTCGATACATCATTATCCATTTAATAAGTTTCCCAAGATTCAGATTCATCATGAAAGACAACACTTTGTGATTAACCTACTGTAATTATGACTATATACGAACTTGCAACTTATGTTGTTCCAAATATTAGCCAATGACATTTAGGCAACATATAAAGAAGATAAAAAATTCCCGAGTTTTTTACTAGTATACATCTAAGATTACGGTGGATCGACTGAAGCCACGGAGGTTGATGAAAGCAGAAGAGCAGTGAAGAAGGAGAAGGAGGGGAGCATAGACGCTCTGGGAGCCTAGTTTTTGTGATGTTTGTAGATGTAAAATGGAAAACCCTAGCCCATCCTCCATGTGAACATTTCTTAGCATACGATCGTCGGAAAATAAAACAAAAAACATTCGACATCGGAGATTTGTGTTGAATGCAGAGAGACTAACCTTCTCAAGGTTGCGAATTTCGGAGGAAATAAGCGAAACGACGCGCGTCTGCTTCGCAATGCTCTGAAGCTGCTTCAATTCCTCAATGTCCAGCGCCAAATCATCACCGTTCGCCATTGTTACATTTGCTCTTGCAAATTGGGAATTAGTTTGCTGAATTACGTTCGTCACTCCAAAAAGCGAATTCGGGAGAGAAGCATGAAGAAGCAGATACGGGAGAAACAAATGAGAGGAACAAATGAGAGGGACGACTTCCAAAAGAAAAGAAAATACCAAATGGAGAGTGAAAGGGTGCGAGAGAGAGAGAGAGAGAGAGAGAGACGCTGAGCATTTTGAGAGTGGGAGAGTATGAGGAGTGCGGCGCACAAGCATCACACTTAGGGTTTTGTTTAATCCTTTTTTTTTTTGATTTAATCCTAATAAAAGTAATTAAGCACTTTAATAAACTTAATTGAACGGAACTACGTTTTCGATCCTAATTGAACTCACTAAATTATAGAGAGGTATAAGCTCCGGCAGAGATTTAGATAGTGAGTGTTTGCCCCATATTTCCCCCAATTTCTTTGACCTATTTTTCGTTTTGCTGCTTGTGTATTTATTTTGCCGCTCTCACCCCATTTCAATAATTCACTGTATATATTTTATTTTATTTTTAGTTTTCTTCTTAAAAAAATATCACAAATTTATTTTAATTTGTTGATGTTTAATTATAATTATTAAATTTACTATTTTAATTATTTTATAAAAATTCACAGTTATTACAAGCTCTTATTTTATCTATGAAAATTACTAATAATTTTAATCAAAAATTATTAATTTTTGAATATTACTTTATTTTAAAATCTTTTTATTCTAAATTCTTTACAAATATTTTAATATTTATAAAATATAAATAATTTGATTATTTAATAGAATATTACTTTTTATATTAATAACTTCAATAATTTTATTCAATGTAATTATTTTTAAAGTTAAATATTTATTAATTTTAAATAATCAAAAAAATTTACTAATACTCTAAGGTAACACATCCCATGGTGTTGCTAAGTGTCACACCTTTCATAGCTAGAGTAACATACGTTTATGGATTTGTTAACACCATAACCACAATGTTGTGATAGGTTCAAAATTTCATAGCTATGGTAACATCCAAGAAGGTAACACCCATGCCTAAATGTTGTAGAAAGCCATCTATGGCGTAGTGTATCCTGATCGTCCATCCTCCTCATTTCATAAAGGCGCGGAGGGACGGACCCGATGCTCGACGCTTCCTTTCAGTCATAATGTCCCCTGCCTCTTCCTCGGCCAAAATTCTGTAGTGGCAGGATGCTCTGTTGAGTTGGATTGGCACTTGTCTCTCTCTCTAGAATGATTGTGGAGTATGAACTCCAAAAGTTTTAGCAAAATCCTTGCAGTATATCACACGGTGCCCTTCTTGCCCACATTCATAACACTTTACAAAAGGGAAAGTACAGTCTCGCCAAAGATGCCCCGGCCGACTACAGTTGAAGCAGTTTTTCGCTGCATCTGCAAATGATGGTGCTGATCTAGTACTATTTCCTCACTTGGATGGATGCGAGGGCCTCTTGTATGAGCAAAAAGATGATTGAGCCCTACGGCCCCCACTATTATTGTTCTCTGAAAAACTACCAGAGACTTTCTGCTTCTTCGTCTCGGAAAACTTTTCCATAGCTGCCTCTTTCATCTCGTATGCTAGAGCTTTATCCTGATACTGACGGAGAGTGGTTCATTCAAATCCCGACATATACTTCTGTATATTCGGATTCATTCTCATATCAAAGTGAATCATCATCTCTGCATCGCTCCTGACAAGGTGTCGAACAAATTCCAGTTGTTGATTGAATGTCTTAATTGCCTGAGCCACAGGCACATCCGAAGGCTGCACGGAGAAAAATTCTCAAACTTTGGCTTCCCTCACCGGACGAGGGCAGTACTGAGCTTCCATCATAAGTTTGAACTCTCCCCAATCGGCATTGTGATCGATAGGTCGGATAGCTTCCCACCATTCGGATGCCTCTCCAGTCAGAAAATATTGAGCGATATGGGTTCTTTGATCGCGAGACAGTTAATTCCTGCAAATATTTTCTCCAACTCTCTCAGTCAATGATCTCATGTCGGCATTTCGGAGAAACCATCAAACTTTGGTAGATGCATTTTTGCCACCTCCTGGAGCCATCTGTCTCCTTGATTTCCTAAATATGGGATACCTTGTTGTCCCCCTCCTGGCTGCAGACCTACCGCCATTTGCATTATGTCCACTACTTGAGCAAATTGGGTCATTTGGTTGACCACTTGATGAAGTACGTCTGGGACAGCAGGATTGTCATTCGTCTCCACAATCTGCTCCAGATTATTGTTAACAGATTCCTGTTGCTCTCCAGAACTGAGGTTAGCCTCATTTGACAGTGAATCAGGGACGGAGTGTGTAGCTTCCCTTTCAGCATTTCCATGTCCGCGTCCACGACCACGACCACGACCTCTTCTCAACATACTGTAAGCATACATACTCAATATACATGAAGCAATATCGCTCTAACGTTCAATTATCCAAAAAGGACATAACATGTAAAGGACAATATAGAGTTTAGGAAACTTACAAACACCACTCATACGAAGACGTAGGTAGTACATTGATGTTATTCGCGGCAGGTTACCTCAAAAGACACATATGAATCCTATTTTAACCCAACGGCTAAGATATCCATAATCTTATCTACGATACCATATTATGTAACACCCCGATGTATTCAGGATTATTACAGCGCCGTAAATCCTTTATATAAGGATTTACAAGGCTACTAATTTAAAACATCAATACCTAATACCAACAGTAAAATCATTATTTCATACCAGAATTCAAAAGAACGAAACAATAACCTCGAATAGTAACATTATTACAATACCACCCAAAGAACACAAATACAACAATGTACTAGAGTACTAATTAAAACACAACTCAAAATGAAAGGACTTCCCGGACCGACAACATCACTTGATACCCTCGTCATCATGCAGCATCTGTGGCTGTTTTCGAGCTCTCCTGGAACCTGAACATAAAACCCATGTCCACCCCAAAGGGGTTAGCACAACGATGCTAGTACAAGTACGATAATTATACGACAACAGATTATTCTACAACTCATGACGAATAATAACAACACCACAACAACAATAACAACAATAGCAAGCCTCTCCAGTGAGCAAGCAATCAATACAGTACACAACAGTACAATATCAACCTATCTAGGGTAATCCAACGATCCAGCGCACACAGCATAGATGCCCAAGATGATCCCGTCGGAATAACACTTGGTGGAAAACCCGTCCAACAATCTAGCGCACACAGCATCGATACCCAATATGATCCCATCGGACCAACACTTTGTGGACAAACAACTACAACACATGTACTCGACAATCATACATAGCATTTAACACTAAACATAATTAAAGTACTTGCCTTCAAAAGACGACAAAGGTTTGAATACTTCAATGAATGCCAATATGCCCGAAGGTCACCACTTCGATCATTCACTTTACAAGGCTCGCACCTTAAACAAAAAGGATAATAACAAAGTGTTCAACCTACGCAACAAGGCTAACACACGAACATTCTAAACGTTTCCAATCTATGTCTGAGTTAATCATTTCACACATGGCTGGTGTATGGTTCACTACTTAAGGAACACTAAGCCGAACTAATATCATACTATATGTAAAATGAATGATCATCCTGGGGTAAAAATGTCGATGTTCAATGAATTCAAGGATATTCACATCATCACAAATACACACTCCCAATTCTGATTATCAACTCTAATGCGTGGTTTGGTTATTCTAACGATAGCTAGAAAGATAAACATATTCCAATCGAGTTCTAGGTCAATTCATCTCTACGATTCTCGTTCTTCCGCAAGTAATTCTTCTTGTCAAAGTTCTACGTTCAAAACAATTGTCACCAACCTAATCACTTCGTTCTAATCATCAATATGAAGATTATCACATCAAAGAAACCTCTACAAGGTATGTACTATACATGAAGAACACCTTCTACATTCATATTCTTGAATTCATCTAACATAGGTGATAACTTTAACAACTCGTTCATCATAAGAGTGTTTCAAAATCATCATTAAAGGCGTGTTACAAATATTCCAGAAAACTCCATCCCGATGTTTGGCATAATCAGGACTCAACTTATCTCAATGGGAAACCTAAGTTCATCCATTTAAATCCTCATAAACGTGTTGTTCGATTTATTATTATAATAACGAACTCAATGATATCAGTGGCATGTTCATAAAATTACTAAGAACATGAATTCCAGGTTTTATAGTCTCAACATACCTTACTACGGAGGAGAATGACGAAAAACTTGAAGGAATTCAACACCGGAAGCTTGAGCACTAATCCAAGATGCTTCCCAAATTCATCGGCCAAGTAGATATGTTAAGTCAAGGTTTATGTCGCAGGAGGGCTCTCTAAGTTTGCAGAAATCGGACAAGGAATGGAGAAAAACGAGTGTGAAATGACATTAGGGGTGATGTCCTATATATACTAAATACGAGTTAACGTATGCTATCCTATCAGCGTACGCTAACAGCTCCCCAACCTACTGCCTTGTTCTGACTTCAGCATTACATACGCTACAGAGTCATTACGTACGTTAGAGGTTGTCTTTTGTGCACGCTAGCATGAAACATTGCGTACGCTATTGAACCCACGAAGCTTACTACCTCTTTGTCTCAACTTTAGTGTACGGTACTTCTATCAGGCAGCGCACACTAATCACCTATTGACTCAACTTTCTGAAAGTCATCCAGGTTTCACGCAAAGCATCCCTTAAAGTTCGTGATCTGGTTCCAACCTACTCCGCATCTCTTAATCTGGTTGACTGCACATAGCGCACACTATGTGCTACGGTAACGTACATTAGCCAACATAGCATACGCTACGCTTATATGTTAGCGTACATTATCTGCATGCAGCCACATGCATGCATTAACATCCTTAACAACATACAATTATACAATCATTAGTACTGGTTAACAGATATGGGAAAATCATACTAAGATTTATACGATGTGATTAAATGACACAAGGTTCAAATACAGATTAAATACATAACAAATATCCGGGTGTTACAATAATGTGATGAAATACCTAGATCAAACATGACCATTGAGAAGGCCATTCCTATGACAAAGGCGGGTCCAGAAAGTAAGAGACAGAAGATTACGAGTATATCCTCGCGGGGACGGGGAAGTGAGTCCCGTGAAACTGATGATTCGAATCGTTTTTATGAGAGGATTTTCCGTTCGTTTGATCAGTCCAGCAAACTTACTCTAGTGATGACTAAGGTGAGTGGTGCGAAGATGTGTTTCAATTATAGCCTTGTGGGCCATACTCGGAAGCCGTCGTTGAGATGTTCGGGAGCTGGAGTTTCGTTCCTACTCGTGGAGGGCCCAGTGGTGCCCAGTGATAGTATGTTGTGTTTTGTTTTGCGGATTGTATCTCGTCAATATTTGATATTGATTACTGATGTTTTGGTTTGTATAATTCTGTGTCGGTTGGTGAACCTGCGGAGACACGTGACGGGAGATCACGGGGTCATGAGTATGTGATATCTAATGTTTGAACATCTATGTTTTGTTATGAGACGTTTTGATATGCTTGTCTTAAGTTTCAGGACGAGACTTATTTTTAGTTGGGTAGTATGTAATACCCGTATTTTCTAATTCTGTAATTTTAGATTCTAGCGACTCACTTGTGTTCATTGACTCATTTTGGACATGTTTTTTTCTGCTCTCTTTGTCATTCGAGCGAGTTTTGATATTGATTCGGATTAATTGTCATGTTATTGCGACCTTTTGGCATTTAGGTTCGATTCTTGTTAATCTCGCCCGAAGGTGTTGATTTGATGTTATTACAAGTTCATTTGACATTTGTGGTCCGGTTATGAACTTCGGAATTGTTGTTCGATCTTGTATCGTGATTTTTCAGACATTTAGACCGTTCCGTAATTTCCCCAAAAGTTTCGGGCATTTTCCAAACCTTCGAGTTATTGGAATCACATGTTTGTTTTCATTCGAATCGTGAGTGTTATCCATTAGCATTTCATCGCAAGTTGCGTGATTGTAGTTTCGTCGAAGAGTTCGTTTTTGGGTCGAGCTCTTGGAGCTTATCTGCAGCTTGTGCAGAAGGAATAGCGCACGCTATGTAACATTATAGCGCGCGCTATTGAGCAATAGTTACCGCATGCTATTTCGTGAGCTAACGCGCGCTAACTGGTAGTCAGTGATCGTCCAGAATCTACTGGACTGGATTTGAGGGCTCACTAGCGCATGCTAACGTCTTAGCTAGCGCACGCTAATAGCTTAGCAACGCGCGCTAAATTCACTATTGGACTGAATGTATTGGTACATTATCCCGTTAGTGCATGCTAAGTGTATGTTATAGCGCATGCTGACTGCTCCAGTATATATACTGGAGCAGCAACCCTTCTTGTCATTTCTTTCATTTTCCTCCTTCTTCCGCGACAGCTGAGGCGATCCGACTAGGGTTCGGACTTTTGGTCAATTTTGCTCCATCAAAAGGACTTTTAGAAAGTTGTAGGTGACCATTACATCATCTAATCCATTTTTCTTCGCCGGATCGAGGTATTTTTCTTGATTTCCCTAGAGTTGACTTTTTTAAGATTTGTTCTTGATTTTATTTTCAATCCGCTTTTGATGTTCAATTGGTATTTTATTATGATGGTGAACATACCCTATGGTTTCTATATCCACATTCCAGTTTCGTATAATCTGAAATGCGGTTCGGTGATCTATTGAAGTCTTGAGTATATAATGTTCGATTAAATGTCTCAATGCATTTTACTTCGATTCTTAGATGTGTTTTCCTCGATCACGTTTCTATTGCGTCTCTCGTGGAGGATCTAAGTTTAGGGACTTTCGGTCGAGCTACATTCTTCGGAGTTGTTCATGTGTTAATCATCGAGGCAAGTATTCTTGTATATACGATTTATATTGTGTGAATTGAGGTTGTATAACAAATTTGTGGTGGTTATTCCTTTCTTGTTGATTTTACCATGTTAGGTGTCGTTATAGATGTTATGTTAAGTTAGAGACCCCTTGTTGCTTGTCGTAGAGGCATGTCCATACAGAAGTGATGTCGGTTAGATAGTACACTTAGACATGTGTGTGATGTTTAAGTGATCACTGAGTTGTGTGGATAGAGTTGGGTGTTATAGAGTTGGGTTGGTAGAAATGGTTTGATTGGTTGTTGTACCTGTCGATGTGTAGCGATGCGTCTAGAATTGTTAGGTTGTTGCTAAGTTGTGTCGGTTGTAGTTTATGTGTCGGATAAATGGCCATATCTAGAAAGTGCCTTGACTGTATATATTGTGAGTAACAATCGAGACATTCAGTTTTGTAAACGTGTGTGTGTGTGTGTTGTTGTTCTTTCACCCGGAGAGGGTCCGACGGGGCCTCAGGGGGCCGATACTAATGGGTATGGCCGCGGAAGTGGTTTCCCACCCGGGGAGGGTCCGGAGGGGCCTCTGGAGGCCGATACTAATGGGTACGCTCGTGGGTTACCAATTGTGGTTTTCATCATGATGATTATATTGATGTTTTTGATAATTGTGATATGTCCGGAATATCACAACGTTTTTGTTCTCGATGTTGAGATACATTTTATATATATATATATATATATATATGGGATTTTGGTACTTGGCTAGAATGGTACCAGAATAAATATTGTTGGTGTCTTGTCCCTAGATGGTAATGTTTTAGTGCTGGAATGTAGGCTTCGATACTATTTCTGTGCATTGTGGTTTGAAGAAATATATCGGTTAAGACCCTAACGATTATGTAAAGGCTGTTTTGTAGAAAATGATTTTTGGGCCGAGACCCAATTGTCTTGAAATGGTTTTGTAACTAAGGACGTGAGGTCCAGAAGCTGGGAGCATATTGTTTTCGAAAAAGATTTTATAATCTCGGACTTGAAGTCCCAAAATATTTTTGTTGCCTTCTAAAACTCCCGGGTTAATGAATTACTTTCAAGGACTTGAACTTGTACTTTAAACTTTGAAACCTATCGGGAACTTCTTTGATAGTTTGTTGTCATCTTATAATAAATGATATTTGCGTAGTATATTTTGTATGACTTGAATATTTATACTAGCCATTCTAATGCTAACCACTTAAATGGGGGAAATGCGTATCATGCATTTCAGGTATGCTTAGTTTGTTGGAGCAATCACTGGGACGGCATGGAAGAGGAAGAGCCGCGATACTAATCAAGAGAGTTTAGTTTGATGTTTTTGTATTGTTGAGTTATCTCCAGTCTTCCGCTATATTGTATCTTGACCCCTGCGTGGGTATATACAGTAGTGAGTTTGTTTTCGGATTGATTTCTTATCGTGTGACTATATCAGTCGGTGTATTTTAATGTTTGACCTTATCGGTCAGTGTTAGTATGTAGTTCGACCCCGGTCGGTCAAACTTTTTTCATCTCGTGGTAGTAGTCTGGTAGATCCCTTTGTAAAAAGGTCTACAGCGCGTAATATTCTCGGTAGATTCTGGGGGTGTTACAAGCAATCTATGGTATTCATACATAATATATATATATATATATATATATATATATCAACGAGGTGAATTCATATAAAAGTAATGGGAAAGAGATTTACACACTCTTGATGAATAATAAAAAATGTATAATCACTAGAAGTACGAGTCTACCTCTATTCAAAGAATTGAGAACAACTCGCCGCAAACGGCCATAAGATTCCTAAAGATTTAATAGCAGTAAGTGCCAAGAATGATTCAGGAATGGCCAGATGCCTCCCTTGAGTGCTATTGATCTCAAACATTAATTGAGACATAAAAAAACCTTTGTACCAGTGGGTGAATCGATATGATACATAATATGACGATAACTTGTATAAGCATTCCAACTTTCTTCAATAACTTCATTTATGTATTTAACTTCACCCATTACATGTTCCGCCACATGTGCAAACCCTTGCTCATCCTTTTCCTCGTCCACTGATCCCACATGAATTTCCATGTGAGCTTCAAACCCATTTTTGGAACAATAAGAACATAAACAGTACGATGATAAGGATGGGAAGTCTACTCTGCTGCTATGCAGTTGAGTATAACTAGACCGATCTTGATAAAATGAAAAAAAGGAATGATAACTTGCGAGTTTAGGAGGAAATTTTGTTCGGAAAAATGATGTAGTGGAGACTAATGTCCAGTTGTCCTAGATGCAATTTTGGGTGAGAATAAAACTTCAAACGCTCAAATACTACTCTATCTGCACCTGCCACTTCACTCTTTAGGCCCCAAAGTGGCAAGTGGAACTTGAACCCCTTTTAACCTGATAATAACAATAGGATGAATAATTTCAATTTGATTAAGATGAATGAATATGCTATTTTACTGAATGAGAGTAATGATAAGCAAATACAGAAAAAGTCATTTTTGCCCCCCATAACTTTCCGGGACGCAATTTCCACCCACAATGCTGCATAAAAGCACAGTGATTTCCCCCTCACTTTCCTTTGGGAAATTTGCCCCTCAAAACTTATACTTGCATACTTATCTACATTTTAGAATACTTTTTTCTCCCCAGACACATTACTTTTTGATTTAATCATATTACCCAAATATTTATTGTGGTAAGAGGTAAAGTATATTTTAATATATATATATATATATATATATATATATCAATTACCTTTAATATCCCGACGTCCACTTTAAGAAATCCCAACAACATGTCCACACCACAACCCTTTGGGTCCTGGTCCTCTTGTATTATTGTTACAATTTTGTTCTTCTAATTATTGCTACTCTTCCATCATGTCCATAATAAATTATTATTATTGCAATTTTTTCCTTTTCCCTTGCCATTTGTGTGGTAATTTGCCTTACCGATAGTTATTTCAAATCAACTATGGTAACAACTTATCGCCGAGTATTTTCCATCCATGCTGGGCACCTCCAATTATTCCCTTGCAGACTTGTTAAGAAATTACCCAATGATAATTTAGATTACCAACAGGTATTCAAAAGTACCATAGAGTAACACCATACCAACGGGTATTTTGACTGTTCCCGGCCACCGCCAGAAGTTTCACAAAATCGAAAAATTCAAAAAAACAAAGAGGAAGTAGGAAAAAGTTATCCATGATGAAAAAATAAAAAAATAAAAAAATTATTTGCACCCATAAATCAATAAATCGAAAATTCAAAATTAAAAACACAAATATTCCAAGACCAACTAAAGCAAAAAAATGCCTCCGTCGTCCGCCGATTCTTGTGCCGACTTTAATGACGAGCACACAAGTCTTGCACAAATAGTAATCCTGGAGGACGGAAATTACATCCGCCGCCATGTTCCACCATCGGAACTCCTCCAGATGGCCGTTTGGATCCACTATGTTGGTTAATCACATTTCAGAAATGGAACCCCCGTTCCAGCCACCTCCTTCGAGTTCCTATTCACCAAATTGGTCTACCCCTCTTGACTTTGATTCGAGTCTCCTCCCTCTAAGTATGGTGTAGATTTCTCTAAGTGTGTTTTGATAAATAAATTTTATTTGAGAAAGAGGAAGCAAATGAAAAGAGAACAAAGGGAGAGGGAAACACAAATTGAGAGAGAAAAAGAAAGAAAATAAAAAAAGTGATGGGAAACTTGAAAAAAGAAAGAGAAATGAGATGAGAGAGGAAAGAGAAAAAATATTTAATGAGAGTATTGGGAAATGTGAGACAAACAGAGAAAGAATAGGAGATAGGAGAGAAAAAATATAATTAATGAGGGAATGAGATTTTTTGGAATATTTGATTAAAACTATATTTTGGAGTAAAGATTTGAAAGGGTTGTGTTTTGGAAGGTTAATCCTTTACTTTGTATTAATGAGTCATATGTGTAATATCCGCAATTTCGGATTTCCGGTAATTTTCATTTTTCGGCGGAGGTCCGTTTCGACGACTCGCTTTTGACCGTTTCGTCATTCTGAGAATATTTAATTCTACACTTTTTGTCATCCGAGTTCGTTTCGGTATCGTTTTGTTGAGTTTCGTGTTCTTAAATGACTTTTCCGCACATGAGTTCGATTCTCGCGAATCTCGTCCGAAACTGTTGTTTCGAGTTTCTCGGAAGTCCATTTAATGTTATTATTCATGTTGTAAGCTTCGGTTTGGTGTTTCGATCGTGTATCATGTATTTCGGACGTGTTGGGCCATTTTCGTAATTTCCCAAGTTTGGGGTAATTACTTCCGTTGTCGAAATTCGAGCCCTCGGGTGGTCGGAATCGTGTGTTCTCTTAGTGTTCGGATTCGTCTTTGCGATTACTTCGTAATCGTGTTTTCGGTTTACGTTCAGGTCTGAGTTTCGGGATTTTCCGGACCGTCGGATCGACCGAGGCCTGGCCGAGCCAGCCGAGCTGGCCGAGTAACGGCCGTAATGGCCCGGCGAACGCCGTAAGGCGATTACGACGTAACATCTGCCGTTACGCACGTAACATGTCGGCAGAATCGCCCAGAGAGTTCGGCCTTGGCCGACATGCGTAGGCCTTGGCCGATTACGTACGTAAGCGGCCGGCCAGTCGGCTATTTATAGGCCTGGACCGAGTCATCCGCCATTTCTCATCTTTTCTTCGTTCCTTCCGAGATTTTTCACCATAGATCGATGGTTTTGAGTAGAATCAACTTATATAAACATGTTTTGGAAGTTGGAATCATGGATTAACATCATCTTCCACCCGGATCGAAGGTAAGAACACCTAAACTTTTGGTTTTTGGATGTTCTTGAGGTTTCTTGGTGTTTTGGCCGATTTGCTTCGTTTTGATTCGTATTATTGTTAGAACTTGATTGTAAACTCGTAATTATTCAATACCCTTGAAGTTTTGTGGAACGAATTTGAGTATTCCTTTGAATAATCGATTAAATTGGACTACGCCTTCAAAGTGTCCGATAAAATGCTTCAATGGGTAGAACTTGGGAAGTTCCATATGTTTTTGTAGAATTGTGATTGAATTGATATCGTTGTGACTTAGGAACGAATTCTTGTGAAGAACTCGAGTAGGAACCATTCAGTTAGTTTCCTTCTTTGGGGTCCGAGCTTCCCGGTCGAACCGTGTTCTTCGGAGCGTTCGATAGCGGTTATCGAGGCAAGTATCTTATTATACGACTTGTATCTTGCGACTAGTAATTACGTATGCTATGTATGACGATTTTGCTTGCCTCCGTAAATATGTTCCGTTTGAGTTGGTTGTGTTTTCCGAAATTTGAAGGCTTTGTGATAATAATGATATATTGGTATACGTGTTCGGCGTTGTGCCATTTGTGCAGGATTGCGATGTACATATGAGATGGTTGTACACGTGGTTGTGCAATGTATTGTGTACCGAATGTGTGTTATGTTGGTTAAGAGTCGTTGTGATGATCATGATATTCGTGTTGTTTTGGTTTACATACTTGATTGTACATTTCGGTGTAATGTGGAATAGCTTGACATTTAATGATTATGAGTTGTGTCGTGTCGAAGTGTGTACGTGTGTTCCAGGTAGGGTCTGACGAGGCCTCTGGAGTTCGGTACATGATGTGTACGAACAAAGTGTGTGATCCAGGTAGGGTCTGACGAGGCCTCTGGAGTCCGGTACATGACGTGTACGGACAAGGTGTGTGATCCAGGTAGGGTCTGACGAGGCCTCTGGAGTTCGGTACATGATGTGTACGAACGATGTTGTGGCCGGGTAGGGTCCGTTGAGGCCTCCGGAGTTCGGTACATGATGTGTACGAACAGTGTGTGTGGCCGGGTAGGGTCCGTTGAGGCCTCCGGAGTTCGGTACATGATGTGTACGAACAGTGTGTGTGGTCCGGGTAAGGTCCGTCGAGGCCTCCGGAGTTCGGTACATGATGTGTACGAACAATGATCGTGTAGATGTGATCGTTCGGGTAACATTTTAATTATGGATCTCGGACTCATAATGATATATTATTTAGTATTCTTTGAACGAGAATCGGGCTAAGGCCCTAATATTTACGAAAAGGTTTTGTAAATTGGGACTCGAGGTCCAAAAGAATTTACCTTTAAAAATCCCCGAGATGATGTGTTCCTTTTCAAATATCTCTTACTTGAGTTCGAAATTCTAAAAATTCTGGGAACATTTTGATAATTGATTTGTGTATTAAATTCGTAGTTGCTATTTGCTTGTTACATTTCGTATGGTTTGATACTTGCACTAGTAAAGCAGTGGAGTTTTACTAACCCCGAGTATTCGGGGGTGGATGTCTGCCGTCCGGTACATGCGAGTTCGGGGAGCGATCACAGGATTGGCACAAGGGGATGACGAGCTGCGATACTAATCAAGAGTTGAGAGTTGATAGAGTTTAGTTGTATTGTTAGAGTTGATTCCGTCTTCCGCTGTATTGTATTTCGACCCCTGTGTGGGTAATGTTGTTAGTCAGTCCTGTTGATAGAGTTGTGTGACCTCATCGGTCTGTGTGTTTATGTGTAAGTGACCTTAACGGTCTGTATTATTTTATATTGTTTGACCCTGGCCGGGCAAGCATTTGGTTGTTTATGGACGTTTAGCCTGGTAGATCCTTGCGGAAAGGGTTTACGGCGTGTAATATTCCCATACGGTTTTGGGGGTGTTACAATATGCTCGAGAAAAAAATCTACGCAATTACCACAAATATTAGAAAGGTATTAAATTTATAGAAACTGGAAAAATAAAACTATACAAGTATCGGCAAATAAATTTTAAAAATCACTGTTGGCCACTAAGTATACAGAATACAGCTTGGATAGTGTTTAAGCAACAAGCTGTACGATTTTTACGTTAGAGTGCGTAGTGGAAGTCTTGTGATGAAGTTCTCAGTAAATACGGAACTAGGTATGAAGTGTATACTTAAAATAATCACAGTTATTAAAACAGTAAATACAGAAAGTAAATAACAGAAGATTTAAAGTTGTTCAAGGTAAACCCCTCTACGTCCACTGGTCCTCCACACAGGAGTGAAAATATTTATTATAAATACTGCGTACACAACTACGTATTTATAATCAAACCTATCAATGTATCGTTCACACAGATTGATACAAATATCATAGCTTTCAACCGTTCACACAGATTGGTTAAGGCTAATACTTGACTAGCTTCTTCACACACAGTTCCAAAGCTTCGTCTCTACAATGCAGATCCAAAAAGCAAGGCTTTCTCAGTCCACACAGGGCTAATGGTTTCTTCAATGAAAGAACGTTGTTTGAACAACACCTTGACTTTCTTGAGCTTGAGCTGATAATGTGTTGTTCAAGGGATGAGCACTTGTGTATTTATTTTCTTAGGATAGATTGAATGCCTGAAGAAATATTACTGCTCTTGATATACTGTTTGTTTGAGGATCTCGATGAAACTCAGTATATCTCAGATAGAATACTTGTGAAATCTAGAGTATAGTTCTTCATTCGTAAATGTTCAAGTATTCTCTTGGTATGTGTTCGTGTATATCTTGGTGTATATGATCTTCAAACTCTGGGGATATATATAACCTTTTGGAATAGATCCGTTGAGAAAGATCCATTGAGCAAAAGTTCGTTCCAACGGGATGATTTATTTGAATAAAACACGATCCGGTTTTTGCTTCTTGTTTGAAGATCTCTGACGGCTTAGTATTTAAATACTTTATCCTTTCAGTATTTAAATACTACTTTTCAAACTGGACTTGACTTTTAGTGATAAAGCAGATTCCGTCCTGAATGGTCTTATCCTGTTTGGATAAGTATTGAAGATTTCAACACTTACAACTTGGATGTTGTATCCAACGTATTGGTGTAGACTATGTTAGACTGATACTGTATGGAAGAATGTTATATGATCATTTTGGAACAGCTTCCATACTTAGCTTTATATGACTCTGTTGCTGTATGATGGCAACGAGAAGGCTTGCTGTATGTTGGCAGTATGAGAAGACTTCGATACAGGATTGACAACGTCGATCATCTTTCGATACAAGTGCTTTTCTGTATGTTGGCACAATATCAAAACTTCGATACAGGATTGTTTTATCCCAACAATTTCCCCTTTTTTGATAATTGCCAAGTCTCCTTAAGTCCTTTTGATGTTTTCCAAACATTCTTGATGATGCCAAAACCTTGAAACCTTTGAAACATCTTACAGGAGGGCGGTCTTCTTGGTCTGATGTCGAATGTTCTGGCCTTCAGCAATTAGTCTAATACTATGAACTGCTCACAGGCGAGTTTAACTTTGAAAGGAAAGAATATAACATCTTAGACTTTTGATTGGCACGCAGGCACAATCTTACAACGTAGTCTAGATACCTACAACTTAATCTATGAACTGTTCGTACACAAGTTCTTACAACTTTATATATTTAACAAGTTTTCATACTTGTTTGATTTCATCAAATGAATTGAATTGTGTAATCATACAGGAACACAGTAGATTACGAGTTGTAATCTTTCAATAGAAAAATATTTTGTTGATATTTTGAACAAGGATTACAAAATTTTGCTGTTTCAAAAGAAATAAAATTACAGGAAGAAAAATTTTAAGTAACTCCTGTAGTCTGAATGCCTCCAAGGCCTTTTAGGGTCGTTCTTGGTTCCCTTCCAGCAATTTTGTAGTGCGTCCCTGTTTCGATTTAGATAGATGGCTTGACCTTCATAGGATTTATCGAACACCAGGATCCAATCATCTGGGTGGGTAACCAAATCACCTTGCCTATGCTTGGATTTCATCTTTTGCTGTAGGGGGAGCGTTCCTTCATCCAACCTCTTTTTGAATTCCTCGGCGGCTTCCTGCATCGTCTTACAACTATTGAATATGGAAGATTCCCTAATAAGAACTACAAAGTATCTTAACAGTTCATTCTTCCTCCAATTCTTTATTCCGTCGGCAGTTGGCTGTCGGTTGGCCAGGAGGTTTATTACTTGCGGCTTTTGCACGAGGTTTTTCCATGGAAATTTAGGGTCATGAAATTCCGAACGATCTCCCTGTATCCTAACATTGTGAGTAGGAGAAGATAATCGAGAAATAGCAGTAGCGATGCTGTCTCCAAATGCAGCAGCTTCCATCTCCTTTTCTTGCTCGGGCCTCGTTCTCCTTGCAGCTTCTCTAGGCTCTTCCCCCTTTTTTGCCTCATCAAGGTAAGAGACCTTCTCATCAAGACGTTCAAGAATCTTCAAGGCATCGTCCTGTTTCATCTCAAAACTTGACATTTTGTCAACTAGGGAGCTGAGCACCTGCGACATATCTTGAATCTTTTTGTCATGTGCTCGAAGCTGGGAACCTGATTCAATAAGAGCGGATGCTGTCTTGGCCTCAGAAATACGAAGCTTTGCTTGTTCTTCCTTCAGGATCTGCTTCTGTCGCTGTTGCAATTGGTTAAGGGCCTGTTTGAAGACGGTGGGCAAGATACGGAAGGCTTCTTCCACTTTGGAAACTTAATGCCTCATACCAGTCATTTCTTCAACGGTGGATTGGTCTAACCAATCAACTTCCTTTTCGACAGCATACAGGGCATTGACGGTGTCTTGTAGGAAAACAGTTTGTCGGCCAAGAGCATGCAGTTGCTCGTTCTTCTCGATGGTTCGGGGAGAGTCGGGCTGGGCAAAGTCTTCAGCTCCGTTCAACTGTCTCAAAGCCACATTAGGACGTGACTCAATTTCAGTGTTCTAAAAATCCCCGCCTAGGCCGATTAATCCCTAGAAGGTCATCAGCCATTCCGATTATGGCCTAGGCGCTTATACTAGATGGTACCATGTGGGGAGAGGGATCCTGTACAGAGGATGGTACCCTGTCAGGAGTTGCGGCTCTTGGCTCTGAAGGGGAAGCCGACCTCCAACTTGGCAAACAATTGTTCATCCGTCATAGCCGCCATAGGCTCGGGATCTACAGATTGTGCAGCAATTGTTTCTTCCATAGAGGTTACGCACTGTGGGATAGTTGCAGCGATTGGAACAGTAGGAACATCTACAATGACTGCAGTAGTCACTGTAGCCTCGAACTTGGAAGACTTCTTAGCCTTTTTCTTTTTCTTCTCGACAGCATGTGGTTGTTGGGATTCGGTGCCTAAAACGAAGGCCCACGGGAACCGTAAAAATGAAAATTAATTCGATCCGAATCCCTACGACGATCGATCGAGCTACGTATATACGAATATAAAACGAAAGACAAAGAAGATTAGAAATCATAGCCTCGTAGTCCGTTGATTAAATGGTGTACTCCGAGAAAACGATTCCCCTCGCTCTAGTTGCTCTCCACGAATCTAATCCGCTCTAAGCTCTTGGATGATCCAACGCTGAAAGTACCGCGTCTCTACTTGCCACGCGTCGGAGAAACGAACGGAACGACAACGCCTTGCTATCTTCCAAGGATATGGCTAGAGCAAGGTTGTAGAAGCTTGTATATTAAGATTATTACACTCTAAGTGTTTTAATCTATATCTCTCTATATCACTCTATTTTTCTCCAAGAAAAACTTATGATAAAATGTGAAGAAGATGAAGTATATTACGAAGACTTGGAAAACTTTTTTTTTCTATCTTATTCTTGTCCAAAACCATATGATTCTTGTTTGTGCAAGGAGAGCTAGTAGTCTTCATTATATCATTATTCAAATCTCCCTAAACTCTCCTACTTTTGACAATATCACCAAGGGTTGATATTTGTCTCCTAGGTTGGTCACAAGTCTTCTACCCTACAAAGTGAAGACCAAGACCAAGTGAGGGAGTAGGTAATAGGGCAGCCATCTAGAAGGAATCAGATGAGTTTGATTCGTTTCGGACACCAGCGAGCCCAAACAGATAAACTCCAATTCCGTTCTGATGTATTTATATCAACTAATTAATCCAATTAATCATATCAAATACAAAATAACATAATTAATTTCTCCAAGAAATAATTATATTTATGAATTGAATTAATCAACCAGTAATTAATTTAATTCATTAGGTCGTAAATTAATTTATCCAATAAATCAATTTAGACATCCAATGTCCCAATTAGATATCTGATATCTAATATTCATAATGAGAGAATAAGCTCGATTCATTCCGTTGCCAATCCTATGGCGCGACTCGGTAGGTCCGTCTCAGTTAGCAATGGGAGGAACCAATGAGTAGTAGCACAACCTAGCCATCCTGGCGGCCTACACTGTACCCCAACTGAGAACGAATGATTGGGATCATTCAAGAACCATTCTGTCGTGAATTCCAGTATACATATAAACCCTTCTTTCAAATTTCCCGATCAAGTTATAGGGACATGGTCAGTCAAACCCTATCTGTACTTGACGCTATGCATGAGTTAATGCAAATAGAGATCATCGAGCTCTCGTGTATCCAATATAACTAGCTCAAATGCTTTGGCCAAAGACTTATGATCCATCTGCCAATAACCGCATAGGACATATAACCCGTTCACTAACAGGAGAAAGAATTCTATCTTGGTATTCAGTAGGACCTGCTACTTGCCCGTCAAGACGCACGTCGAGGTTGACCCTGTTAGGGTTGTATACGTCAAAGCATACTTTATGCTTGTATTACCTAATTTCCCGGTCTTTATCTATGAGAATATTTAATTCATTTATCACATATTTTGCATATTTATTCATGCTATGGTTATGCAAATGCAGTATAAATTACTTTATATTGTAGATAATATGGTGTGTCATGTCACACAGAAGATCAAATTATCGGTTCCTTATATAGTAATATTTAGTTCACAACCTATATAACATTAGACAGTTATGTGAGAGGTTGTAGTATATGCTTGAGATTGGTTGGATTTGACCATTAGCTATATTAGCGTATTCGTTATACATTGAATAGGATCGAGGTGAGATAGATTCTTTTGTACTGACTATAAGAAGAACGTACATCTCGAATAATTATTATTTCTTAATTCTAGTGATTAATATTTAATTATATATATTTAATATTTATTGCTTTGATTTATCATGGGTGAGAGCCGTAATGATTTACTCAATATGCTCGATATTTTGGGCAATATTATTATTTATATGATAATTAATATTATAGCTAGAAATCGTGTCTCGACCAGTTGGGTTGATCATGTCCCTTGAGGCACTCGAAAGGATTATTACATTAAACCCTGCAGGTGGAATTAATTTTTCGATATAATAATAAAGGTCGAGTGGTATACTCATGTATAACACATTAATTAATTAAAAGCTGTCAGTAGCTTAAATTAATTAATGGACATGGAATATCTTAAACACGGGAAATAATTAATTTAGAAAGGAGCCCAATTTCGTAATTTGGGATTTTGGTAGGAAGTGCAATATTAACTTATTAGTGGACTAAGTTGATATTAATAGAGTCTTAATATTAGGAAGAGTCCTAATATGGGAAGAAGATATCTATTAAGAGTCCTTACCATATCCTCCGTAAGGTCCCTAGAGTAGTCCAAAACACCTATAAATAGGAGACTTGGGATGGCCGATTTTCTACCTTTTAATTGCCCAAGAAATCGATTGTTTGTGTGTGTTTTAATTGTGGATCTTGACTTGTGTCTTGGATTCCACAATTTGGTTAACACAATATTTTTCTAAAATACTCAAAATATTCAAGCTAAATAGAGAGAACAAAAATCGTAAGTTTCTTGAGAGAAAAGTTTCGGTCGATCCCTTTGCAGTCCAAGTAGTCCGGTAGATTGTTGCCCACACGACATCCGGACGTAGGCGGGATATACTCTAGAAGATCTTGAGGTAGAAATACAAGAAGATCGTAGAGGAACACGAAGAGGACATAAATCGACCAAAAGGGATTTTCTACCACTTCGCGTCAAAGGTAAAATTTACCGACTCCCATGCGGAAATATATTTTTTTAATTGTTTATTAATCTGTTTAGTTAATTAGTTGACAAGCCTAAATAGATCCGGTTTTTGCGTTGGGTAGTTTATAAAACCTTTTATTAAATTATCATCACCAACTTGCTTCCGCTGCGTTTTATATTCCAACAATTGGTATCGGAGCCGGTCTTTAGGTCCTGTTCAATTTAATTAATTTGGTGATTAATATGCTAGCACTTAAATATTCGTATAGTATGATTTTTTGGAATATTTTGCTAGAATTTGTCTTGCAGGAAAATATGATCCAATTATCATGGTTATGTGATGTTTTTATTTATTTACGCGTTTTGGTAATTTGGCCCGTTTTTGTGGCACGTATAAGTTTTTCCCATGAGAAAATCCACGGGTAGAATAGGATTTATTTTCTTGTAATTTGATGTAAATTCGATGTATTTTATTTTGAATAAAATTGTAATCGAATTGGAACACTCAAAGTACGAAAGAGAAACAAGTACAGCACGAAGAGGAGTCCCGATCGGGCAGGCCCGAGACCGTGAGAATGCCGATCGGGACTCTGCCCGGCAGGATCTCGGCCGTGACCCGATGGCGGCTCGGCTCGGCAGCCAGGCGGCCCAGCGGCCGAGTCGGGCGATCGGGCGTGAGTCGGGCGTGAGCGGCGGGACAAGTGGTCCGGTTTGGGTCGTTCAATTCGTTTTTCCGCGAGATGCTTGAAGCAGTGGGAGCAAACGAGCCGAAGATTTTCTAGTTATTCAAAACGAGGAATAAAAATCCATGATAATTGGATACAATTGTCCAATTTTATTATTTGTTGGTTTTTATTGTTTTGATGTATGACATGTATGGATGTATGTGTGATATGTTTCCTTGCATGTTAGGACGAGAAAATTAAAAACCTTAATATGTGTGATATGTTTCCTTGCATGTTGATTTTAAATTGATTTTTGAAAATCAAATTGGCCTCCATAATTGGTTTAAATTATGAAATAATTAGCATGCATGTTGACATTAGAGTCTTCCTCCACATCGGATGTGCTAAATTATTGGCTCACTAGTTTTAAACTTCAAATTTGATAACAAAAAGGTGAATATTATTTTTTATGATAGGACCTCTCCATCTGTAGGACTATTATCATTAAATAATATTCTAAGGTTTGTTAAATTATGGTGTTCACTTAGGTGTATTAATTAATAAGCTCCCCATCGGAGTCCATGTTAATTAAATACATGGCCAAGAGGAATCAACTATTAATTTTACTTGTCAAAATGTGTCTTGGCTAGATAGTAAAATTAAAGACGTTAAAATCTACTTGAAAAAGTATATGTAAACGTCCATATTATTGTGGCTTGCATGTGCGGTTTTTTAAGGTGTTGGTTGATTGCATATATATTATTTTAAGGTTCTTTCAATATATTTTGCGTCGAATTATGTGATGAATGGTGTTTTAATTTTATTCTCAGATATCTTTCAATCCACTAGCTGTTATTCTCAAATAAAACAAACTTGATGGCACTAACTTTGCCGACTGGAAAAGAAATCTTGATATTGTCTTGACTGACGAGGGGCATAAATTTGTTTTAACTGAGGAGAGTCCTTTGGAACCAGAACCGGATGCCACTCCTGAAGAGTTGGCTGAATTCCGAAAATGGAAAAAGTCTGATGAGATGGCTCGCTGTTACATTTTGGCTTCATTGACAAATGTATTGCAGCATCAGCATCAGACGATGGGCTCGGCCGCGGAAATGATGAAAAATCTCACAGAGATGTTTGGTCATCAGAACCGGGCAGCTAGGAAAAATGCGATGAGGGTTTTGATGACAACCCAAATATCTGAAGGGAATCCAGTAAGGGATTACGTTCTTAAAATGATGTCTCATTTGAATGAACTGAGCATACTGGGGGCCACTATCGATGCGGAGTCGCAGGTTGATATTATCTTGGGCAGTTTACCGAGAAGTTTTGAGCAGTTCCGCCTCAACTACAATATAAATCGCAGGACTTACACATTGGTGGAATTTCTGACATAGCTTCAATCTGCCGAAGGTCTCTTCAAACAAGGTTATCATCAAATTCTTGCGGCAACCGGTGCTGCTTCTTCAAAACCCAAATGGGGAAAGAAGAAAAAGCAGGTTGGCCAGAAGCAAGTGGCAACCTTAAAAGCTAAGGGCAAGGCTCCTCAGTCAAAAACTCCTCAGCCGGAAGCGAACAAAAAGCCAAAGAGCAAGTGCTTCAACTGCGGTCTGAAAGGACATTTCAAGAGTAACTGCCCTAAGAAAGGTACGTCTCATGCACTAGTAGTCAAAACATGTTTGGCTGCCTGTTCCATAACTTCGTGGATAGTGGATTCGAGCTCCACTGATCATGTTTGTTATGACTCGCAGGGGTTCCAAGTAACCAAGGTACTTAGTGCGGATGAGATTACAATAAGCTTGGGCGACTATTCCAAGTTGAAGGCTGTTAGAGTGGGAGTCGTGCAACTAAAAGTTGATGATAGGATTTTAGTTCTTAATAATGTATTATTGGTACCTGATTTTAGAATGAATTTGATTTCAGTTTCTAAATTGCGTCGTGATGGATATTCAGTTTCATTTGAATATAATGCAGTTATTAAAAGAAACGGTAAATATGTTTGCACGAGTACTTATAATGAAGGACTTTATATCATTAATGCTGCACCAGCTCCCTTGCATACTTATAAATCACTTAATTCTTTGACTAATCCTAATAAAAGAAAAGAGCCTTCGAGCATAAATCCAACATATTTGTGGCATTTACGATTGGGTCATATTAACCTTAGAAGGATTCAAAGATTGATGAGTGATGGCCCATTGGATTCGCTCCAAGTTGAGTCATTTCCATCCTGCGAATCCTGTCTAGAAGGTAAAATGACTAAAAGGGCTTTTCAAAACAAAGGAAATCGTGCACAAAAGGTGTTGGAATTGGTTCATACCGATGTATGTGGTCCAATGAACATTCAGGCTAAGGGTGGTTTCGAATACTTCATCACGTTTATAGATGATTATTCGAGATATGGATACATCTATTTGATGCGACGTAAGTCTGAATCTTTTGATAAGTTCAAAGAATTCAAGGCTGAAACGGAGAAGCATCATGGGCAGAGTATCAAGTCACTACGATCTGATCGTGGTGGCGAATACCATAGTGGAGAGTTTTTGGATTTCTTGGCACATGAGGGGATTACTTCCCAGCTCACACCGCCTGGTACACCACAACAAAATGGTGTTGCTGAACGAAGGAATCGTAATTTATTAAGGATGGTTATGTCAATGATGAGTTATTCTGATTTGCCTATTTCGTTTTGGGGATACGCCTTAGAAACAGCAGCGTACATTCTGAACTTGGTGCCTTAGAAATCAGTTCCAAAAACACCCACAGAACTGTGGAATGGGCGCAAGCCCAGTCTAGGACATGTTCGGATTTGGGGTTATCTAGCACACGTGCTGAATAAGGAAGCTGATAAGTTGGCATCTCGTATAGAAGTACGAGTGTTTGTAGGATATCCTAAGGGAACGAAGGGCGGCTTATTCTATAGTCCTAAAGACCAGAAGGTCATTGTTAGCACCAATGCCCGGTTCTTAGAGGAGGACTATGTGATAAGACACAAGACTAGGAGTGAGGTCATTCTAGAAGTACTTAGGGGCGAGATTTCGACAATACCAATTGTGCAAACACCTAGTGTACCACGTATCGACACTATTGTGGATACGCAATCCAAGGACATGACTCGTCGTAGTGGGAGGGTTGTTCATCAACCCGAACATTTCATCGGCGTAGGAGCATCTTCGGACCACTCCCCGGACTAGGATGAAACGGATCCATGTACGTACAGACAGGCAGTTCAAGACAAGGATGTTGAATCCTGGAAAACAGCAATGGAATCCGAAATGGGATCTATGGATTCTAACCAAGTGTGGGAGCTAGTAGAACTACCCAATGGGGTAAAACCCATTGGAAGTAAGTGGGTCTACAAGCGTAAGAGAGGATCGAAAGGGAAGGTTGAAACCTTCAAAGCAAGGCTTGTTGTGAAAGGTTACACTCAGAAGGAGGGCATCGACTACGATGAGACCTTTTCGCCAGTAGCCATGCTTAAATCGATATGGTTTCTCTTAGTTATAGCTGCGCATTTGGATATGGAGATTTGGCAGATGGATGTCAAGACTGCATTCTTGAATGGGAGTCTTGATAAGGAAATCTATATGCGCCAACCTGAGGGATTCATTGCTGAAGGAGAGGAGCACTTAGTATGCAAGCTTAAGAGAGCTATTTATGGTCTTAAGCAAGCATCAAGGTCTTGGAACATGCGATTTGATGAGGTCATTCAATCGTATGGTTTTGAACAGTGTCCTAGTGAGGTTTGTGTATACAAAAAGTGCGATAGAAACGTGCTGGTGTTTCTTGCACTATACGTGGATGATATACTTCTAATTGGAAACAATGTGAAGATATTATCAGACGTAAGGGTATAGCTGTCTGAGCAGTTCGATATGAAGGATTTGGGAGAAGCTGGGCACATCCTTAGTATTAAGATCTTTCGAGATCGCAATAAAAGGATGTTGTGCTTATCTCAGGCATCCTATATCGATACGGTGCTAAAGTGGTTCAGCATGGAGAATTCCAAGAAAGGTTTCTTACCTTACAGACATGGAATTCATCTATCTAAGGCTATGTGTCCTAAAACACATAAGGATATAGATGACATGAAGCTGGTCTCTTATGCTTCGGCAGTGGGAAGCCTCATGTATGTTATGCTTTGCACTAGGCCTGATAACTGTCATGCTGTAGGCATGGTGGCGAGATATCAGTCGAACCCAGGACCGGGACATTAGATTGCTGTCAAGCATATACTCAAGTACCTGAGAAGGACTAGGGAGCATATGCTTGTATATCAATCAGATACACTTTGTCTTTTGGATTACACTAACTCAGATTTCCAGTCAGACAAAGTTAAGCTTAAGTCAACCTCGAGATATGTTTTTTTTGGACTTAGATGTGGTTCTAGGTTTTCATACTACTACAAAAAAGACATTCAACATCGCTCGTTTAACATCGGTTTTGTAAAAACCGATGTTAAAAAAGACGCGGTTGCATAATTGAAAATTTTAAAACAAATTAACATCGGTTCTGCTAAAAACCGATGTTAAATTAACAATTAACATTGGTTTTTAAAAAAACCGATGTTAAATTAATCCATTTCACATCGGTTTAGAAAAAT
This sequence comes from Orobanche coerulescens, assembly GCA_033398695.1. Taxonomy (NCBI): domain Eukaryota; kingdom Viridiplantae; phylum Streptophyta; class Magnoliopsida; order Lamiales; family Orobanchaceae; genus Orobanche; species Orobanche coerulescens. The sequence goes on from CM065807.1 coordinate 159,032,277, forward strand.
CGATGTTAATTGTTAATTTAACATCGGTTTTTAGCAGAATCGATGTTAATTTTTAAATAAAGTTTCGATTTTTTTAAAAAAAGTTCCAGATTTTTTTAAAAATTTAACATCGGTTATACTAAAACCGATGTTAAATTACAAATTAACAACGATTTTTAAAAAAACCGATGTTAAACAATATTAATTTTTAATTTAACATCGGTTTTTAGAAAAACCGATGTTAATTTGTAATTTAACATCAGTTTTAGTATAACCGATGTTAAAATTTTTTAAAAATCTGGAACTTTTTTTAAAAAAATCAAAACTTTATTTTTTTAAAAAAAATCCGGAATATTAATATTAAAAATTAGATGTTTATATTTATTGTTCAAAAATAAAAGGTAAAAATTGGAAGTTTTTATTTAAAGTTCGAAAATAAAAAATACACATTAGTTCGAAAATAAAAAACAAAAATCGGATGTTTTTATTTAAAGTTCGAAAATAGAAAATAAAAATCGGATGTTTTTATTCAAAGTTTTGAAAAAAAGTGGAATATTATTTTCCATAAATAAATAAAAACTGAATTATTATATATATTTTTAAAAACCTGCTAGTTTTTGTTTTTGTAATTTTTTTTACTTTTCATAAAAAAACTATTTTATATTTTTACAAAAAATCTAAAAATAAAAAAACAGATTAAATATTAATTATAAATCAGATCCATATTTTTAAATTTATTATTTTTTATTTTCAAGCTTTAAATAAAAATATCCGACTTTTAATAATAATATTCCAGATTTTTTTAAAAAAATTAATTTTCGATTTGTTAATATATATATATATATATATATATAATAAATTATCTTATATTTATAAAAAAATTATAAATGTATATAGTATATAAGTATAACACATTACGAAAAATATACAAGAAGTTCATCTGGCGGAGTGGTAATATCACACTTCCACAAGCAAGAGGTGGTGAGTTCGAAACCCACCAACAACGAAATTTAATGGTATTTGTTGTAGGTTGGTGGGGATTGGTGCGGGGGGCTGGTGCGGGTGGTTGGGCGAGTGTCTGGGTTGGGGTTGGGTTGGGCTAGCTGGGTTAGCCGCGGTCCGATAAAATTTTAAAATCACGAAATTTAACATCGGTTGTCCCAGAACCGATGTTAAATATCGGGATATTAAAATTAACATCGGTAGTTATAACAACCGATGTTAAAATCGAAGTTTAACATCGGTTATTAGAAACCGATGTTAATTTTAACATCGCGACATTTAACATCGGTTCCAAAACCGATGTTAAATGTCTGTTTTGTAGTAGTGTATAAAAGTATCACAATTTTATTGTGGCAATACTGGTGTATTTATAAACTCGGAGGAACCACGAGCCCATAGAGCAAGGAAACATATCAGTCGCAAGTAACGTTGTAAAACGATGGAACATAGTGTTGTTCAAGATTGCATCTGGAAACAACCTAGTTGATTCTTTCATGTGGAAGGAATAGGGTTGAGATGTATGGCAGCATTGCTTTGAGTATAAGTAGGAGATAGATAGACATAGTCTAGATAGTATACTTCAAAAGCATGCTTTGAGTATAAGTGGGAGATTGTTAGGGTTGTATACGTCAAAGCATACTTTATGCTTGTATTACCTAATTTCCCGGTCTTTATCTATGAGAATAATTTATTCATTTATCACATATTTTGCATATTTATTCACGCTATGGTTATGCAAATGCAGTCTCAATTACTTTATATTGTAGATAATGTGGTGTGTCATGTCACACAGAAGATCAAATTATCGGTTCCTTATATAGTAATATTTAGTTCACAACCTATATAACATTAGACAGTTATGTGAGAGGTTGTAGTATATACTTGAGATTGGTTGGTCTTGACCATTAGCATATATTAGCGTATTCGTTATACGTTGAACAGGATCGAGGTGAGATAGATTCTTCTATACTGACTATAAGAAGAACGTATATCTCGGATAATTATTATTTCTTAATTCTAGTGATTAATATTTAATTATATATATTTAATATTTATTGCTTTGATTTATCATGGGTGAGAGCCACAATGATTGACTCAATATGCTCGATATTTTGGGCAATATTATTATTTATATGATAATTAATATTATAGCTAGAAATCGTGTCTCGACCAGTTGGGTTGATCATGTCCCTTGAGGCACTCGAAAGGATTATTATATTAAACCCTGCAGGTGTAATTAATTTTCCGATATAATAATAAAGGTCGAGTGGTATACTCATATAACACATTAATTAATTAAAAGCTGTCAGTAGCTTAAATTAATTAATGGACATGGAATATCTTAAACACGGGAAATAATTATTTTAAAAAGGAGCCTAATTTCGTAATTTGAGATTTTGGTAGGAAGTGCAATATTAACTTATTAGTGGACTAAGTTGATATTAATAGAGTCTTAATATTAGGAAGAGTCCTAATATGGGAAGAAGATATCTATTAAGAGTCCTTACCATATCTTCCTTAAGGTCCCTAGAGTAGCCCAAAACACCTATAAATAGGAGACTTGGGATGGCCGATTTTCTACCTTTTAATTGCCCAAGAAATCGATTTTTGTGTGTGTTTTAATTGTGGATCTTGACTTGTGTCTTGGATTCCACAATTTGGTTAACACAATATTTTTCTAAAATACTCAAAATATTCAAGAAAAATAGAGAGAATAAAAATAGTAAGTTTCTTGAGAGAAAAGTTTCGGCCGATCCTTTTGCAGTCCAAGTAGTCCGGTAGATTGTTGCCCACACGACATACGGACGTAGGCGGGATATACTCTAGAATATCTTGAGGTAGAAATACAAGAAGATCGGAGAGGAACACGAAGAGGACATAAATCGACCAAAAGGAATTTTTCTACCACTTCGCGTCAAAGGTAAAAATTACCGACTCCCATGCGTAAATATGTTTATTTAATTGTATATTAATTTGTTTAGTTAATTAGTTGACAAGCATAAATAGATCCGGTTTTTGCGTTGGTTAGTTTATAAAACCTTTTATTAAATTATCATCACCAACTTGCTTCCGCTGCGTTTTATATTCCAACAGACCCCCGCCTTCCGGTTTACAGGGTCGAACTACTCTAATGAAAATCTTAACGTCACAAGCACATCCCCACTAAATCCTCAAGTCGAAGGTTCACGAATACCAATCACAACCTTTCGATTCCGTCATTGACTATCCCAGAGTGAAATCCGTGTGACGAATCGAGGGTGAGTCGGTTTGAGTATACTAATCCAGTTAGCATACCTATAATGTGTGCTCACACTAATCATTAGTGTTCGACAGGCACTCTCCATGTCAAAGAACACGTTATACAAGTCTTCACATAAACTTAATGCCCAGACAAGTTTCATTGACTTGCGAACGATTTAGTATTTGAGCTATAAACCTTTCTAGTGCTGACCCCATTATCCAATAAGGAGTTGAATGTTTTGCTCTCAAATACACGGACTAGTTTTTATATATATATATAAATATATATATATATATATATATATATGTGTGTGTGTGTGTGTGTGTGTGCGAGTTAACAATGCCAGTAATTAGCAGTAAATAAAGAAACATCCATTTGCCTTATGATAATGAATTACATAATAACAAGTACAATGCCCTTACTCAACATCCTCTGAGTAGCATTCGAGGGCATACTCCTAACAGGGGTGCTCGGCTGTCGGAGGCAGTCCTTTTCCTTGGCTTTTCGACGCTCGCGGTCCTCTCAGTGACATCCCTAGGGTCACTCGAGATAGGCATGAATTTGGGGTTCGGCCTTTTTGCAATCAAAGGCGATTTCTTGAACACAGTGGAAGTCATTCCTCCAATAAACTTCCCGGGGTAGATATTCTTCGCCTGTGCAGATTACTTGACCATAGCTGGTAAGGATGTAGTTGAGGATGAGGCCGAAGGATTTCTTAGCAGACTCGGGCTTGGTAGCCTCCTCCTGTATCCTTTCAATAGAATCTGGCACCAGTTTACCTTTTCGCCTGACATGATGGCGACCATCATCCGGAACCGAAGGTTTGTGCACATTTTGAATGCTTTTGTCCGGTCTTCAACAACCCGACAGTAGAAGGCCATTAGCAACTCCTATAAACAGCCTCCAGTAGGCCATTAGCAATTCCTTTTTGAACGTCCTGAGCATCTGCCTCTCTAGTAAACATCCTCCAATAGGCCGTTAGCAACTCCGCCGACCCGAAAGTCTCGAGGTCTTCTATTCTCAGGCCATCAGATGGTAACCTGTAAAGATTTTCTAGCAACTCTCTGTTCACAGTGACCTGAATCCCTTGAACATTAGCAGAGATTTCAGACACGTCACCTTATTTCTTCTTACACAAATAGACAATAGATGCGTCCAGGTAGAACTCTTCCACGATTTGTTCATCATACACATCAGCATGACGACTTGCAAAGCAGTACAGCCCTTGCTGTTTCACACGAGAAACGACCACTTCCATTCCAGAAAAGTCTTCACCTTCCAGAGTGATTCTTTCCATGATAACTGACCTGGACAAGATATGCCCATCGATTATTGTCTCCTTTTTCTTCATGGACAGAGTGGAAGTCTAGGAAGTCTACATAGATGCAGAGAAAAGTTTTGAGGAAAAAATGAAGATTATCACAGAAAATGTAGAAAGTACAGAGAAGAATGTAGGATGTTTTTGCTAGAGACTCGTTTAATTGCAGAAAGCGTAAAGAGTCTAAGGGAGCAATATACAATCCTTTTATCGTGTGCATGGAAGATTAGGGTTACATACAGTAAATAGTCAGATTTAAGGGATAGGAACCGTATCTTTAAAATGAACGCACAGGATGGACTCAGAGTAACTAGTACATCTTATCCATCTATTTTTGAAATGATAATCGGTCCTAGTTCTGACAATTCGTCTCCCCTTATTGCACGAAACGACAATTTTGAAATTACTAAAATCGCGTCATTTGAGGTATTGAAGTCCATATGTCTTTAAGGCATTTAAAGAATAAAAGGTTTGGAATGTAAATAGGGCACATGGACTTAAAAACATTTTAGATGAATGAACTATTATAATATAATATTAATTGACATCCTATAGCGTATGTGTTGTATCAGCGAAAATACAACGTTCTCCCTTAAAATGTACATACAGGATTCAATTCTTACACCAATATCTGGAGTAATACTGTATTCATGGGTCATACTGTATTCCCCCTTAATTAATGAACACGTCAGCTGTAGGAAGGTTTCATGCCTTCATTGTCCTCCAGTACTGTCTGACTAATTCTGAGTGTACAGTTAAATAATGTGGATACTGTATTCTTGGGTCTTACAGCATTCCCCCTCAATTGGTGAGTAAAATCATAAAAACTTACAGGGAGTCAGGCTGTAGCATTCCCAATTCTTGACGAAGCATGCAGAATCTGGTTGTGCTGAGAGGTTTGGTAAAGATGTAGGCTAACTGAATATCTGTATGAATATTTTCGATCCGAACATCCTTATTCTCAACATTATTCTTCATGAAGTGATACTTCATATCAATATGCTTAGTACGCGAGTGCAATACAAGATTATACGTTATTGCAATTGCACTTGTGCTATCGCACATGATTGGCGTCTCTCTGGCACTGATTCCATAACCTGATAATTGCTATTGCATCCAGAGAATCTGCATACAGAAACTTCCAGTGGCATAGTATTCCGACTCAGCTGTAAAAAGCGAGTTTGCCAATTGTTTCTTATAGAACCATGACACAAGTCTTGGTCCAAGAAAATGACAAGTTCCGCTTGTACTCTTCCTATCCAACTTAAAGCCTCCGAGATCCGAGTCGCTGTAGCCAACCAAATCGAATCCTCCTTCATTAGGATACCACAATCCTACATCAACCGTTCCTTTTACGTACTTAATAAGATTCCTTTGGCTGTCGTGAAGTGTGAATGTTTAGGTGCTACTTGATACCGAGCACACACTCCTACAGAAAACTGGATATCGGGCCTGCTAGCCGTTAGGTACAGGAGTGAGCCACTAATTTGGATGGATGTGCTCATGGGGTTGACGAGGATTTGGAGTTGTTCATCCCAAATTTGTTGAGTAGATGCTTGATGTATTTCTCCTAGTTGAGAAAGATTCATGTAGGCAACTGCTTTACCTGCAACCCTAGGAAATAACTAAGTTCCCCCATTATAATCATTTCAAATTTACTTTGCATGAGATGAGAGAACCTTTGACATAAAGCAAGGTTAGTAGAACCAAATATAATATCATCGACATATATTTGCACCATTAACAGGTCATATCCTTCATGTATATTGAATAGGGTTTTGTCCACAACGCCTTTCTCAGATCCATTATTGGTAAGTTACAGTGACAAGGTTTTTACCATGCTCTAGGTGCTTACCTAAGTCCATACAGAGCTTTCCATAGTCAGTATACAAGGTCTCTGCCTTTTGTGTTGACAAACCCTGGTGGTTGTTCAATATACACTTTTTCGGTGAGGTCTCCATTCATGAATGCACTCTTAATGTTCATTTGATATACTATAAAGCTATTATGGGCGGCAAAAGCTAAGAATATCCTTATGGCTTCTAATCTGGCAACTGGAGAAAATGTCTCATCATAGTCTATGCCTTCTTCCTGTTTATAGCCTTGTGCGACTAGACGGGATTTTTTCCTGATAACAAGTCCATTTTCATCCTTCTTGTTTTTAAACACCCATTTGGTTCCAATTACAGCTTGATGTTCTGGCCTAGGTACTAGATACCATACATTGTTTCTTTCGAAACCGTTAAGCTATTCTTCCATAGAAGTGATCCAGTGAGATCAAAGCTTCGTCCGTAGAAACAGGTTCGGATTGATCTAAGAATACAGCTAGGGTGCGCATGGCTAGTGTCCTAAGTTCAGCTTGAGATTTCCATACAGGAAAAGGAGATTTCTCATAATCGGATTCTTCTTGCACACACAGTACAGTTCGTTGTGTACTCTATATTCTTCTTCGAGTAGATACACCAGCATCAATATCACCTATAATTAACTCTTGTGGGTGATCTTTCAACCATCTCCTTTCAGGTTCTAGTTCGGCATCCCGTACTGTATCTTGAGGAGCTGTAGCTTCAGTTTCACCTTATACTGCATCGGCTTCGACGACTTCTGTTCTTACAGCTGCAGGATTGATTTGTAAGTCTACGACAGGTTCGATTGGTGTCTGAGGGTCATCAATGGAAAGTGTTCGTATATTATGGGTCATGCCTTCAACTCCTGTAGGGCAGAAATGAGGTTCATCGAACACAACATGGACAGATTCCTCGATTGTCAGCTTCCTTTCGTTAAAGATTTTGAAAGCTTTGCTGACGGAGGAGTATCCTACAAATATTCCTTCATCCGACTTCTCATCGAAAGTCTTGATTTGATCTTTTCCATTATTCAGAACATAACACCGGCATCCAAAGATATGAAAATATGAAACTAATGGAGTCTTATTATTCCATACCTCATAGTTTGTTTTGTTGTGATGCTTGTTAATAATACTGCGGTTTTGTGTATAGCACGCTGTATTTGTTGCTTCGCCCTAGAACCATTGCGGCAACTTGCTTGCAACGATCATGGTTCGTGTGGCATCCTTGAGTGTCTTATTCTTTCGCTCGACACCATTTTGTTGAGGAGTCCGGGCTATTGAGTATTCGTGTTGTATTCCATTGTCCGAACAGTATTGCTCTATAAAGCAATTTGTGAATTCAGTACCTCTGTCGGGACGAATGGACACGATACTCAACCCTTTCTCATTCTAAAGCTTTCTCAGGTGTTCTGACAACTTTGTTGTAGTTTCTTTCTTCTTGCTTAGAAAGATTGTCCAAGCATACCTGGAGTTATCATCAACAATAACGAGACAATATTTCTTACCTCCCAAACTTAAAGGGTCTACAGGGCCGTAGAGATCCATGTGTAGCATTTCCAGAACCCTGTTAGTGGACTGGTATGATTTGATTTTCAGGGTGGTTTTGACTTGCTTGCCTTTCTGACACGGTCCGCAGATGCTGTCTTTATGGAACGACACATCGGGCAAGCCTCTAACCATTCCCTGTCTGGAAAATTTGTTGATTGTCTTGAAGTTGATGTGTGACATCCTTTTGTGCCATAGCCACCTTTGATCTGCAACGCCTTTGGCAACTAAACAAGGAATAGTGGGGCTCGTAGGCTTCCAGTCAGCAATATACATATTACCTGACCTGCTTCGTGTAAGAACAACTTCTTTGGTCAAGATGTTCTTCACACTACAGTGATCTATATAGAACTTCACCGAGAACTGTTTGTCACAGAAATGGCTGACACTATGTAGATTGTACTGTAGGCCTTTAACATATGCTAAGTCGGTGACTTTGAACTTTCCTGCAAGTAGGGTTCCCTTCTCTCTTGTTCTTCCTTTGGACTTATCACCGAAGCGCACTTTTGGACCGCGACCTTCTACATAGTCTGACAGCTTGCTGATATCTCCTGTCATGTGCCGATAACACCCATTGTCAAAGTACCAGATGTCCTTCTCCTTGATATCCTGTAAGCACATAATCTAAGTAGATTTAGGTCCCCTTTTATTGTTGGGTCCATGAATGTTAGTGCCTTTTGGTACCCATATTTGCCTAACAGCAATTAGTTTACTGTAGGTTACTTTTGGTCCAGTTTTGCGATGTCTACATGGGGTAGGCATGTATTCGCTGTAACATTGAAAGTTATGCATGTAAAATATAGGGTTTTTATTACTATTCCAGTAAGATTGCCATCTAGGAGGTGGAGCCTTTTTCTGCGACCTTACAGCTTGCCTTCTGGGTCTCCAGTTGGATTCCCAGAGCTATTGATGATACTGCGCGACGACCTGTTTTCTGGATGGATAACAGGGCTCCTCTATCTAATATCTAGGCGCACTATACTGTTGAAAGTACTGCGGTGCTTGCCTTTGATACTTAGATTGTTTATCACATTTCTATCAAGAACCCATAGATATCGCACAACTTCAACTGCCAAGAACCTCGTCAATAAAGTACCCCTCACTCAAATTAGTTGATAAGAGTTTGCTTGATTTGTATTTTGAGATCTCAGATCTTCATAGTGCTTAGTATTTCCGAATGTATAGCTTGCTTGCTTTGCATTATATGTTATGATAACATTGTAATACCCGGTCTTAATTTAGTCATTATCATTCAATAATTTCATTCGGTAATTGTCATTATGTAATCTTTCACTTGTTAGTAATCATTCATCCGGGTTCACCGTTCGGAATAACTTCGAGTTGTGTATTGATATTGTTCATTGCTTCAACCTTACTTGGGAATCGAGACAAGAGTATTATCTTGATCGTGGTAATTGATTCATTAGTCGTTGTTGACGTTAGAATACATGTCATTTCAAATCTCTTCATTGTTCAAATCGTGTTCTTGTTGGACGAACACTTGTAATCATGTCTTGGAACCACCGTTTTGGGGTTTCCGTACTTCCATTTCGTGTTATTGATTCCCAAATATTGATTCTTATTGCTTTTATTCCCTTCCCGGGTCATTTTTCATCATTTTAGGACCCTAGGGGGCGTGGGCCGCGGCACAAGGAGTGTGCGCCGCGGCACACACATTTTCCAGTTTTTGGCCGAGCACTCTGTACCTTGTGCCGCGGCACATGCCGGCAGGGCCGCGGCACACTGCCGAGTCACTGACGCGGCACACTCGCATTGCATTCTCGGCCAAAACCGTCTGTACCTTATGACGCGGCACATGCCGGCAGGGCCGCGGCACACTGCCGAGACACTGCCGCGGCACACTCGTCGGTGCCGCGGCACACTGCCAACCACTGGGAGGCATTTTTGGCCCTGTGCCGCGGCACACAGGGCAGTCAACCCTATAATTGCGTTTTTTTTTGTGCGATTCAACCCATATTTTTTTTTCATTTCTTCACCCACATCCGAGAGAGAAGACTTGAAGGAGAGGATTTTCATCATCTACCACTTGATTGTTGGATTTTCATCATTTTCATTCGGTTGTGAAGCTCGGATCATCGATCTATCGCGTATTCTTCGGATCATAGTGCTTAGATCTTCAAAAGGTAATATTCATCAAACCTCTTGATTTTCGATTTTGTATTGAGATTTGATGTTTTGGATGTTAAGATCATGTTGTATGAAGTGATATACACATGATTATGGATATGTTTGATTATTCATTGGATTATTGAAGGATTATTCAAGAACACTTTGAATTTGAGTTGGATTTGGGGGTTTTCGATTAATCGTTGTTATAATCACGAATTCGAATATTCTTAATGGATTATTGATCATATTGAAGATGTTTTTTTGGTTTGAAACACTTTTTGGGGATTTGATGTTGGTATTATTGAGGTTTGGTTATAATCAATCGAAGTTGGCCACAAAGTGTTCGTTATAATGCCCCAATGAACTTGGTTTAATCGTATCGACGTTTTGAGTTTGTTCTATTCGTGTTTGATTCGTATATTGAATGGATTGTTGGTAATTGTGTTATTCAAGGTTGTTCGAGCGACCGATATCTCAATTAGGACGTTGTTCGTGGAAGGATAATTGTCACCGGTGTTGTGTAAGTTGATTCTTACTCGGTTAAAAAGGATATTCACTCCTTTTGTTGTTGATCATTCATAATCATACTCATTCATCATTTTATTAACCGTATTGAGACTTGTAATTGTCGAATAATCACTTCATCCACGAAGAACGACGGTAGCAATCATTTCATTGAGTTATCAATTCACGTCATTATTATTTTCATCTCGGTGAGTCATTCTTGGCCTTGTTGAATTATTATTCATTGATGTTCATTGCGGTCATTCTCGTTCATATGACCTTCTGGGTTCATATTGCGTGGCCGGATGTGGTTGTTTGGAATTTTTAGTCGGGCACACGATGGTTATGTATTGGGTTCACCGATACATTCGGACCGTGCACACGGTAATGCTTACCTCCGTGAGACTAATTAGGTACAAGGACGGGTGTATCCGGTCATTTGTCTTGTACACTTGCACAAAAAATTACGGGCGTACTGTGATACTCCTCTTCAGCGTAATTCATGATAGGATAATTCATAACTTCAGATATATCATGTTTGTGTATTTTCAACCCTTGAGGATTGTTGTTCTGTGTAACTGACCCCGTTAGGGGATATTGTTTTTCAGGTCACGGCCAGGCAAAGGCACAAGAAGATCATGTTGACGGCGAGGAGTCCCAGTGATACTAGTATGGGGCCCCAGTCATTCCGTTTGTCTCAGTCATTTCAGTCATTTTAGTCATTTCCGTCAATTGTATTTTCCGCTGCAAATTCCGTATAAGATGTTTATTTATTCAGGGTGGTGTATTTTATCTTCATATAAAATATACTAGTATTCTGTTTTGTCCTGGTGTAATGTACTTAAGCTCCTCATCGGAGTATTTGGTAATATAATGTGGTTCGGTACTACAATTATATTATTTAATTCATCAGTTTTCATTCGCCTGGTGGGTCCCAGTCGGGGGTCCACGGCACTGTAATATCCGCCTAGTTTGGGGTGTTACAGAGTTGGTATCGGAGCGTGGTTTTGAATACTACCTTCCGAGTCATGTCTCATTTGAAATCAACGTCATCGGACTAGTATCATTGGACTTGCGCGTAACGTGTGACCTGTGCAAATGCCGAGCCAATCAGACCAAGAACTGTAAGATTTCTAACGTCATGGTATAATTTTTGGCAATAAGAATCATTCATTCATAATTCATTAGTTAACAATCCTCAATCATCATTTTCATTTTGACTAGGACGGTCATGTTAACTCGTTAATCACTCAATTCATTTCATTACTCAGTTGTTGATCAAGAAGATCATATCATTAATCTTGTTAACTTGTCAAGATGATCATTTCAAGAATTTCATCAGATAATCATGTCACTTCAGTTAATCATTCATATAATCACTGTGTTAGAGCATGTATGCTCATTTTCATCATCTCATGTCATAATCATAACGTGATTTTCATGTGGGGAATATAATCATCATGTGACTTTCCTACTTCAGTATGGAGAGAGCAAGAGGAGGACGCGGAGGACGAGGCCGCGGAGCGGGCCGAATTCCTAGAGCTCGTGTGAATACACGTGCGAATGCGAGGAATAATGCTAATTCATCGAGCAGCGACGCTGCCACTCATTCACCTGGACGTGATCATTCACTATCGGGGAGTCGTACCTGGGACACGGCTCAGTCAGAAGGTGTCCGGGTTGACCCACTCGCTTTTATGCAGGGCATAATGGCCCAAATGACCCAGATGGCACAGCTGATGGAGACGATGCATAATTCAGTCAATCGAAATCAACAGGCTCCTCCGCCGCCACCTCAAAGGCAAGAAAGGAACGTGAGCAGTATCATCGGCGACATCTCTCGCCAAAGGCCACCTACTTTTGAAGGCTCGTCTGAGCTGGCGGATTAGCGATTACAACATAGTATATTTCGCGAGCATACAACAAGTAATCAAGTGAAGAAATATACAAGTTCTCAACGCGAACAGCACAGCCTACAGCAAACGTATATCAAAGATCAAGCTACTGTTCAGAGAATTCTACCTTTACCGTTGAGATAGTCATCAGCCCTGTGTGGACTATAGATCTCCAGATGACGCTCCAAGCTAGTCTGATAAAGTGGCTTGGTCAGTGGATCGGCGACGTTATCGGCCGAGTCTACTCTGTGTAGCACAATGTATCCCTTGCGAACAAATTCTCTTACGAGATGATACTTCCTCTCAATATGTTTGGTACTGTTGTGAAACCTCGGCTCCTTGGCCTGCGCTACAGCTCCGTCGTTGTCGCAAAGATGAACAGCACTCGGACATGGTATCACTTGAAGTTCTCCCAGAAACTTCTTAATCCAGAACCCTTCCTTGGAAGCCTCCGAGACTGCTTGATACTCAGCCTGACAGGTGGAATCAGCAGTCGCGCTTTGCTTGGCACTACGCCAAGATACTGCTCCTCCATTAAGAGTAAATATGTAGCCCGAAGTGGATATCGAGTCATCCTTCAGTCCTTGGAAGTCCAAATCAGTGAATCCCACCACATCCAATTCTCCACCACCATACATCAGAACCATATCTCTAGTCCTTCTTAAGTACTTGAGAACGTTCTTTACGGCAGTCCAATATTCCCTAGGCTCGAACATTTTGAGAAGTTGTTTGCTATAGTAGAGTGTCCCGAAGGACACAAAGTTTCAGTTGCGGCGTACTACCTGGGTAAGAGCGCTCATTCTTGATGGTTATTGTTGAAGCCCACCGAAGGATCATGTACTTGGGATAAGTTCAAAACTCTCATGATGGAGAGGTATTATCCAGCCCTACTCAGGGAAGCTAAATTGTCGGAATTACTCACTCCTGACCCTTCAACAGACGACGATGTCCTCGCCATCGCCGAGAAATTTCAGGAACTTCTCCCTTTCGCCTCATCCATCATTCATTCAGAGGCGGATAAAATCAAGTATTTCAGCAAGAGGCTGAAACCCCGTATGACACTACAGTTGCTTAATCATAATTGCACCACGTTAGCCGAATTCATTGAGAAAGCTCTTACCTATGAGCTTACTGCTAAGGAGATTGCTAAGCAGCAACCTTCATCTGCTAGCAAGAAGTCCAAGAACCATAATCAGTCTGACGGTAGTCAGGCCACTTTCAAGAAACCTCGTGCGGGCTCTACTTTTTCAGAGCGACCTCCTATGACGCTTAAGCCCGCGGAATCTCAATCATGAGCGGCCAGTTCGGCCATCACCTGTTTTAACTGTGGGGATCTTGGTCATCTCAGCACCAAGTGTCCGAGACAGACTATCACATGTCATAACTGTGGGATTGCTGGGCATAAGGCCCGTTTTTGCCATAGGGACTCCAAACCTACTCCGGCATCATCTCAGGCCGCGAAGCAGTCAGCCGTTCAGAATCAAGCTACTCAGTCAGCGTCGTTTAAGATGACAGGAGCGAACAAGGGTGGAGCCTTTAGCCATCAGACGGGAGCGTCCGGTGCCGGGACTAGCAAGCCCCGGATTTATGAGATGAAGAAGACTGATGATCCAGAAGCCCGAATGATCTCAGGTACACTCGATATTCTATCTCAACCTGTGTGTACCCTTTTTGATACTGGTGCATCGCATTCATTCATTTCCGAGTCATGTTTGAGTAGACTACGTCTGGGTAGTGCTACTAGTTGTGAGCCTTATGTCATTGGTCTACCTGATGGTAGACGAATTATCAGAAATCGTGAGATTCAGAATTTTCCGATTCAGCTTCATGGTCGTGTATGGCCAGCGGACCTAATCGTAGTAGATTTGCCGAGAGACGACGTCATCTTGGGTATTGATTGGATGGATCGTCATGATGCCATCATTAGTGTCCGTAAGCGTATGGTCACTATTATTTCAGACGATGGGGTCGAATGTGTGTTTCAGGGAGGTAATCCCAACTGTTCTGGAAGAGTTATTAATTTGATGAAAGCAGTGAGATTACTCAGTCAGGGATGTGTTGGTTATTGGTGCTATATGACCAAAACCGAGAAATCATCAGTAATGTTGATGGATATTCCGGTTGTGAGAGAATATGTCGATGTATTTCCAGACGAGTTACCTGGTTTGCCTCCACAGAGAGATGTGGAATTCAAGATTGAGTTGGAGCCTGGCACATCTCCAATATCGAAGGCACCGTACCGGATGGCCCCGACCGAAATGCAGGAGTTGAAGAATCAACTTGAGGAGTTGTTCGAGAAGGGTTATATCCGACCGAGTGCGTCCCCGTGGGGAGCACCAGTGCTGTTTGTCAAGAAGAAGGATGGTTCATTCCGTTTGGGTATTGATTACCGGGAATTGAATCGGGTGACGATCAAGAATAAGTATCCTTTACCCCGTATCGATGGTCTTTGGATTAACTTCAGGGAGCTTCAGTATTTTCCAAGATCGACTTAAGATTTGGATATCATCAGTTGTGGATTCGAGAGTCGGATATCGCGAGGACAGCGTTTCGTACACGCTATGGTCATTATGAGTTCGTAGTTATGCCGTTCGGGCTAACTAATGCACCTGCGGTATTCATGGAGTTAATGAATCGGGTTTTCATTGACTTTTTGGATCAGTTTGTTGTTGTCTTCATCGATGACATTTTGATTTATTCTCGTAACCGAGAGGAACACGAGGTTCATCTTCATGAGGTTCTCGACGTGTTGAGACGAGAGCAACTTTATGGAAAGTTTTCCAAATGTGAGTTCTGGATGTCCGAAGTGACTTTTCTCGGGCATGTAATTTCATTAGATGGAGTACGTGTTGATCCTCAGAAGACGGAGGCTATCCAAGATTGGTTACCTCCGAAGAATGTTAAGGAAATCCGAAGCTTTCTCGGATTAGCCGGTTATTATCGGTGGTTTGTGGAAGGATTTTCCAAAATTTCTCAACCATTGACGAACCTTTTGCGAAAAGATAATAAATACACGTGGTCCGACGCGTGTCAACGGAGTTTTGAGGAACTCAAGAGCCGGTTAATGTCAGCACCTGTACTTTCCTTGCCGAAAGGGACGGAAGGATTTGTGGTTTATAGTGATGCGTCCGGACAGCGTCTCGGATGTGTGCTCATGCAGAATGGGAAGGTTATTGCCTATGCTTCATGGCAATTGAGACCTTACGAGGTTAATTATCCGACCCACGACCTGGAGCTAGCAGCCATGGTGTTCGCTTTGAAAATCTGGCGTCATTACCTTTATGGCGTCACCTGTCAGATTTTCACCGATCACAAGAGTTTGAAGTATATATTTACTCAGAAGGAGTTAAATATGCGACAGAGGCGGTGGTTGAAACTAATCAAAGATTATGATATCGAGATCCTTTACCACCTGGGCAAGGCGAATGTTGTCGCCGGCGCCTTGAGTCGTAAGTCTATTCAGGAGCAGATGCTTGCTCGTTTAACAGTTCAGAAGGAGCTTCAGCAGGAATTCCTTAGACCCGAGATCGAGGTCTGGCTTCAGCGAATTCAGGGACTGCTTTGTATGTTAGAGATTTCATCGTCACTTGAGGAGGAAATAAGGGAGAATCAGGGTTCAGACCCAGCATTGTTACGCATCCATGAGGAGGTGACTCAGGGGAAAGCCCCTGGATTCGTGGTCCACGAGGATGGACTTTTGAGATTTAAGAATCGGTTGTGCGTACCGGCGAATGACGAGTTGAAAAACTCGATTTTGAGAGAAGCTCATGCTACCCCTTATTCTGTTCATTCGGGGTCTAGCAAGATGTACAAGGACTTGAAACAAAATTACTGGTGGAGTAATATGAAGCGAGAAGTCGCGGAATTTGTTTCGAGATGCTTAACCTGTCAGCAAGTCAAGATAGAACATCAGCGACCGGCGGGTATGCTGAAACCTTTCCCTATTCCAGAATGGAAGTAGGAAGACATTTCTATGGATTTTATCACGAGTTTGCCGACGAGTCGTCGTGGCATGAATATGATCTGGGTGATCGTGGACCGCTTAACTAAATCAGCTCACTTTCTCGAGATTAAGGATACTTGGGGTCCCGAGAGACTTGCCCAGCTGTTCATCAAAGAAATAGTGAGACTGCACGGTACTCCTAAAAGTATCGTTTCCGATCGTGATGGACGGTTTGTGTCTCATTTTTGGAAATCAGTTCATCGTGCTATGGGAACTCAGCTTAATCTCAGTACCGCCTTTCATCCTCAGACCGACGGACAATCAGAGAGAACTATTCAGACATTAGAAGACATGTTGAGGGCATGCGCCCTCGATTGGAAAGACGATTGGGAAGCCCAACTACCATTGATCGAGTTCACGTATAATAATAGTTGGCATGCTTCGATTAAGATGGCACCTTACGAGGCCTTGTATGGTCGTCGTTGTCGATCTCCTTTGTGTTGGGACGATTTATCATAGTCAATCGGCAACGAGCCTGATATGCTTATAGCCGCCCGTGAGAAGGTAGCTTTGATCAGGAGTCGTTTGTTGACCGCTCAGAGTCGACAGAAATCTTATGCAGACAATCTTCGTCGACCACTAGAGTTTGATACGGGTGACCACGTTTTGGTCAAGGTGTCCCTGAGTCGAGGTATTTTCCATTTCGGAAAACGGGGGAAGTTGAGTCCGAGATTTATTGGACCATTTGAGATTTTGGAACTAGTAGGCGAGCTAGCTTATCGTTTGGCCTTACCTCCGGCGTTGAGACGAATTCATAATGTGTTTCATGTCTCTCAGTTGCGGAAGTATGTTGCCGACCCGAGTCACATACTTCAGTTTGACGAAATCGAGATCGCAGATGATCATTCATATGAGGAGCGACCCATACGAGTCTTAGAGCGGCGAATCAAACAGTTGAGGAATAAGGCGATTTCTTTGGTTAAAATCCAGTGGTCTAGACACGGAGTCGAAGAGGCTACTTGGGAAACCGAGGATAGTATGCGGGAGAGTTATCCCGAGTTGTTTGACCCTTAGTTTCGGGGACGAAACTCTTTTAAGGGGGGTTGTATGTAATACCCGGTCTTAATTTAGTCGCCGAGTACTCCGAGGCACGGACTTCAGCATCAATGTCGGTATCGGTTCTGAGAGATCCTTGAGAGATGCTATTGTTGGAATGTTTTATTCCACATAATCATAAATTGGTTTTGATGATGAGCTAATGATGGTTTTGATGATGAGTTGAGAATCAAACCAAAACAACAAAGGAAACAATAGATCGAAGCAAAACAACAAGGAATCAAGTTGGGCAAAACAAGCAGATAACGCACGCAAGTAAATCAGGCTAGCGCACGCTAAATGGAGCAGCTAACGTACGCTATTTATATAGTGTAATGCACCCTAAGAAAGCTACCTGAAGACTCACCTGATGGATTAACGCACGCTACATGAAGAGAATAATGCACGTTAAATGCTGAGTTCGCGCACGCTATAAATAGAATCCAACACATGCTAACGAATGAATATATCCGTTGTAAAGAATTTCAACGCGGAGATCACGTGGTTAGTCAACGAATCTGAAAAGTGAAGTCTGAAAAATATAGCGCACGCTATACGTTAAGGTTAGCGCACACTAACGAAAGAGGCACAAGCTACTGGACTGGAGAAAATAACAGCTAACGTACGTATCCATTCATATTAACGTACGTAACATGGAATAGCGCACGCTAAACAGGAAAAATAGTGTACGCTGATGAAGACAACAGCTAATGGCTAGTTGAGGCTTTATGCCTAAATACCAAGTCATTTTGGAATCATTCAACACAACAACAACAATCAAATCACATATTGATCAGATATCATTATATATATTATTGTTGTTGTATTTGTGCTTAATTGATAAGTGTTTGAGTATTCATACATGAAAACATACACAAGAGGAAAGATACGGATTGCATATTGATTCGGTGTTACTAGGATCGTTGATCCGGCATTATTAGAATCATATCTAAATCCAAGAGAGGTTTGTCTAGTACCAATAGAATGCTAGATAGGTTGCTTCCTTGTCTGATAGAAAAGGAAAACGGTTTATCTTGGACCGACATAAAGATAAGAGTGTAACGGTTTATCTCGGACCGATAGAAGATGGGATTGTAACGGTTTACCTTGGACCGATAGAAGACAAGGCGGAAAAGGTTGATTCTGAGCCTATAGAAAAATATATGGAGAGAGGAAGTAGGCACATTTGGCCGAACCTCTATAAATCTTGTGTCATTTACTTTCCGCAATTTAATTACGCTTTCGCAATGCAAAAGAGTTTGAAAACTCTACTCCGCAATATTATCCACCATTCTAAGTGGGTGCCAATTTTTCAACAGCTATCTGTCAGTTACTTGCTTTGTTGTTGCCTTGTTTTCGTTGTTTCATGTTTCGGGGACGAAACTTCTTTTAAGGGGGATAGAATGTAATACCCGTATTTTTCATTTCTATATTTTTTCGATTCTAGCGAATTTCTTGTGCTCATTGACACATTTTGGACACGTTTTGTTCTGCACTTTTTGTCATTCGAGCGAGGTTTGATATTGTTTCGGATTAATCGGCATCTTATCGTGACTTTTCCGCATTTGGTTTGATTCTTGTAAATCTTACTCGAAACTGTTGTTTTGTCATTCCTACAAGTTCATTTACCACTTGTGGTCACGTTGTGAACTTTGGAATTGTTATTCGATCTTATGTCATGATTTTTTGAATAATTGGGGCCGTTTCATAATTTCCTAAAGTTTGGGTATTCGCTTACATGCTCGTTTCTACCTACCTTCGAGTTTTCGGAATCGCATGTTTGTTTAATTCTCTTGTTCATTGTTAAGAACTATTTGTAAGCATTATGTCGTATTTTTCGAGTCGTCGCTTTTTGAGGTCGTTCCGAACTGGTCGGACAACAAAATGGAATCTACTGCCAGAATGCAGGTTACGGCCGTAATGGCCAGTGCATTACGTACGCTATCTTGGCAGTATTACGGCCGCTATTCCCTTTCCATTACATACGTTATCGTATGTAGAAAATCGGGCAGAAGTTCTGGAACACGTTTATGTACGTAATGTATGAGCTTTTACGTACGTTAACTTGTTAACGCACGTTAAGCTTAATAGCTTACATACGTAACGCGGTCCAGTTATATAATCTGCGGGACGGTTTTTAGAGGCCATTTCGACTTCTTCTGCCTCCATCCGTTGGGTCTGGTCTTCTAGGGCGATTTGGGATGATTTTCAACATCAAGCTTCATCTTGGTGAGTCTCATTCACGTTATCAACACTATCTCACTTGTTTTCTTGTTGGATCGAGGTATTTTCTTCTTAGAAGCCTAGTTGAGTAATTTTGGGGGTTTTTCCTTGATTCCTTGATTTAATCCAAACTTGATGAATCGGTTATGTAATTCTTGTTGTTTTAGTTATGATCTACGGATCAGAATTCCGTTTATCGTTTTCGTTTCACCCAGAGCATGATTTTGATTCCCTTGAGAAAAACCCTTGAACCCACGATTGTTATTGTTGTTCCACAACAAGTTAGAGTCAGGTTTTGCGGAGTATTGTTGATTCATTGTGGAGTTATTCTCGTAATGTTTTGGAGTTGCCACTTGCTCGCTGAAATTAGAAGCTCCATGGTTGTTCGGTTGCGTCCGTTCGTCGTTTCATTCGCTCGTGGTTACAATGGTTGGTAATTGGCTACGTATGTAATTTGAATGATTTTAATGAACTTTCAAAGAATCGACATATTCTCGATAAAAGTTTTCCTTCAAAATCAACTCGTGCATTTGCAAATAAATGCGTCGTCCTGAAAATGGGTATTAGTGTTGTATTTTGGATTTCCTTATTTTCGTGTGGTACCATTGTGTGCGGCTATATCACTAGTGGACTTAAAGTTATATTCTTTCGGCTAGGGGGTGTGTGTGGATAGGTGTGCTTATTGGTGAGTACGTGATGTCAGGTGACATTGGTTATGACTCCTTTGTAAGGAGGTTGTGTCGTTCGGTATTGTTGTGAAAGTGTACTTTCTTGTTGATATGTGATTGTTGTAATTCGGTTGTATGTTGAGTATGACCATAGGGTTATCCAAATCGAGTATGTCTCGAGGAGACTTCGAGGTTCGTGGCTTGCTAGCACGATGACAGGATAACTTATGGGTGTATATTTGGACTTCTTACATACTCATCATGGGTTGTCCAAACTGAATACGCCGTCATGAGACTCCGAGGTTCGTGCTTGCTAGCATGATGACAGGATTGTAGGTCACAAGTCGTCCAGGAACAAGTCTAGAGGGGGGGTGAATAGACTTGTTGAAACTCTTGAACTCTTTTTCACGAAGAGTGAGCTTCTTCAGCTGATAGTTAAACAAATGACTTGGAGTCGTTTGTTCTTGGATATGTGCGGAAGTCAGCTGATGACGAATAGAAATTAACTTAATGAAACACTTAACAATGTATGCAGCAGTTAAAGTATGATGCAAGAAACAAGAAATAACGCAGCAATTATAGTGGTCTCGGAGGTGGGGTAATCCTCTACTAATCCACTTTTCTCCAAACTAGTTGGAGATGAATTCACTATAATTTTCAACCGGTGATAAATATTACAGTGATTCAAACCACACTACAACGACTTCCAACCGGTGGAAATCCGTGCCGTTGTACACACTTGATCGCCTTGCACCTCTTGATCCTCGATCCTCGGATGCCTTTACTGATCTCTTACTTCAACCGGTGAAGTACCCGTACTCAAGATTATAGACAAGAGTTTTTGTCTTCTCCAACTTAAGAGCTTCCTTAAGTATGAACTTTTAGATCTGCTCTTTTCACGATGCTATTGATTGCTTTAGATCGCTTGATTGCTTTGATCGCTTGAATGTATGTTCGCACCGGTAGTTGCTCAGTTTCAAATCTTCGGATATATATAGGTCACGATCTCTGAGCTTTTTCCTTTAGCCGTTGCAAATCTTTTGAACAAATCCGTCCGTTGGAGGGAGACTTCATTGTTTAATCTTTCTGAACGTTGCAAGGCTGGATTCCCATTATTTAATTTTATCTTCCGACCGTTGTGAGGACTTCTGCATGTGAGCGCCGAATCTTTTGAATATAAAAGGATTAAAGTCTTCAAGGTGGGTCTGGATGATTTATTTAAATCATATCTCTTGCGGGAATCACTCCAATTTGTCTCTTCACGTTGCATGTGAGCTTTCCGTAATACTTGACTTTTCAACGTATGCTGACGTGGACTTGGAGTACTTGGCTGCCTTCGAGTAGGCTGATATGCAGCTAACATCTCTGTAGATAGGTCCTCTCGGCTGTTCACTGTTTGTGACTTTATCTGGTCAGGTGACTTCCCTGAGGTACCTCGGCTGCAGTCTGGTCAAACTTCTCTGATAAGATTTGTTGACCAGAGCTACTCTGACTGGACTCGGCTGTTCCTCTCTGATGGACTAAGCTGTACTTAGTACTTTGCCGTTTTTCAGCCTAACTAATTTTGGCCTACAGAAGATACTCATTTGGTTCTTCTTTACATTTTGCCAAGTTTTGTACTTAACATATTTTGGCTTATGAAAGATACTCATTTGGTTCTTCCTTACATTTTGCCAATTAATAAACATTTTATTTTATATTAATGACATCATCAAAATCTAACAAGTATTCCTAACAAATTCTCCCTATTTTGATGATGGCAAAACTAAGTAAGAAATCAAATGACCAAGTCTGCACTTAAGTGCAAGACACAAACTGAAATCAGTCTAATATTGAGACAACTGGAAATTGTCATTCAACAGACTGTTATAAGATTTTCTGACTTGTTTATTATTGAAATTTTACAAGAAAGTTTTTACAGGTACAGAAAATAAAATTACAAGTAAAAGAAATAACTAAAAAATCATCTGCCTCTTCCTCTGCCTCTTCAAATGGGCTGCTTGGCAGGTTTGAAGGGTTTAGCTCCAATTGGTCTTATCTTGACTGGAGCAAGACCATATTTCCTCTTCACAACAAGTGCCGCGAAGTCTTGTTCTTGCTGGGATGTGAATCTGTTCTCAAGACACTATTGCTTGATCTCTCTTTGAAGCACTAACTCATTAAGTTCACCGTCCAGACGGGTTGGTGCTTCCTCTGCTCTGAATGAGGGAATCATAGGATAAGCATTTTGATCTTTAGCGTGCTTCTTCAGAATAGCCCAAAGCTTCGGATGAATTTCTTCCATGAAGTTTATGAAAATTTCTTGTGGGGAGAGTTTATCATCCTGGAGTAGTTCCCAGATGCAATAGTCTTTGATGAACCTCTTCTTTGCAGATCCCCACATCTCAAAAGCTTCAAATGGAATAAAGTTCTCAACATACCACAGCTCCTTCCCTTCCCATTCTAGAGTAGGCCCAAAGCCTCCTCTAGTCCTCCTTCTCTTTCCTTCAGGCTGGTCAGCCTGGTCATCTGGATCCACAGCTTCCTTTCTCTTCAGACTGGAGGGTCCTTCAATTTGAAGGACATCTTGCCTCTTCTTGCTTCTAATTTCTCTATCTTCCCCCTTAACTCTTTCTTCCCCCTTTTTTCCAGCATCAACAAGGATAGTTGATTGCTGCTCTATTTTGCTCATCCAATCAGACATGCCAAATGGCATTCTGTTGTTGGTAGGGGGAGGGGGCTGAGGAATCTCTCTCTGTAGAAGGGTGTCTATCTTGGCATTTATTGATTGAAGGTCAGGAGTGACCTGAGATGATAGCAGCTCTCCAATAGTATCTTTGACGATTTGCCTGATCAGCTCAGTCATGGTAGGGGATATCTGAGCTGATGGAGAGTGCTCTCCTGAGCCTTCTGCAAAGGAACCACTAGACTGCAGGCTCCTGTCTGCAGCTGGTAGGTCAGAGGGGGTTTTCTCCGGGGTCCCTGACCTGGAGTCTTCAGCCAGCTCTGCGTCTAGGCTGGTGTACCGGGCAGGTACCACAGTCCTATCTGCAGCTTCGTGAATAGGCTCTGGTTCCGGCTCTGGTTCTGGCTCCTTGTCTTCTTCTCTCTCTTCCTCTTTCTCTTCTTCTTCCTTTTCTTCAGAGTTTTCTTTTCCTTCTTCCTCATCTTTTTCTTTTTCATTTTCTTTTTCTGCTCCTGCATCTCCTCCATCATCATTATCATCATCATCATGCTTATCATCATCCTGCTCCTTCTTTTCTCCTTCATCATCCTCATCCTCCTTTTCTTCTTCATCATTTTCTTGATCTACCTCTTCTCCTTCTTCTTCATCTCCTTCATCAGCCAATTCTTCTGTCTTCTCAATTTCTTCTGGCTGTTTTTCAACTGGAATATTTTCTTCTGTTTTTCTCTCTTCTTCTTCTTCTTCATCCACCAAATCAATAATTTCATTATCTCCATCTACTTCTTCAATCCTAATCTCTTTTTCAACTTCCTCCTCCTCCTCTCCAAAAGAACCATCAAAAATGCAAAGCATGATAGAATGGATATAGTGGTCCATGTTTGTTTTAAAATGGGACATGAACCATTTATCCTGGAGGATTAATACTAAGTCTGATTCTTTGCAAAATTCAATCAGAACCTCCTCAGTGGCTTGGGGATATTCCCAACCACTAGTTGCAATGTAGGTTTGAAGATTTGTAAAAGTCATAGTTTTGAAAGATTTCCACTCTTCAAAAATATGTACAAACGAGTGTTTTACTGCTTGTGGCTTAACAAGCTGGAGTTGTTCAATTGAAAGGTTGAAAGTATTATTTTCTAACAGGTTAAAAGTATAATCAGCTTCAGGAATAGAGATTATGAGACCTGCTTCTTCTTCTTCGGATATGTAGACTGGGAGAGTGAGAACAGGTACAATCCGAGTTTCAATGGTGTCTGGTGCAGGCAGGTCTTCCGGATGAAATGGTGATCGAACTGAGGGGCTGGCAAGGTGTTCAGACTGCTCTCCCTCGCTAAACTGCAGTTTCCTTGGCCTCTTAGGAGAGGGTTCCGGTGATGACTGCAGGGTAGAGGGTCCTTCTGGGGCTGGTCCCCGTCTCTTGAATCTGACTGCAATGGGTGTATCGTCGGACTCGGTGTCGAACTCGACTGCAGTTGGGATATCAACTGCAGGTCTGTCCGACTCTCCTGATGAGTAGTATCTTGGGTATGTTCTTGAGTCCGGCAGCTCCTTCAACAACTGAGCTGCTTTCCTAGTGCCTCCGACTTTCTTCACCTTCTCATGGTCCATATGACCAATGTAATATCCGGTATTTTTCTTTCCCTTCTATTTTCATTTTTGGTATATTTCTCGGTCATAGTGACCCTCATGTATCTTTCAGTATGTCCTTCCTGTCAACTGTTGAATTGTATTCTCGTTATTGTTCATTGTTTCAACTTTCCTCATATGAGTTCGACTTTGTTAGATCACCATTAATTTTGGTGACTCCAAAATTTATAAATCTTTGCAATATTATAGAACATCGAGTTAGCTTTCCAATGGTTCTAACGGTGAGTCAATCGGAGTCCGGACGAGAGAGTTATGGTCGTTTCAGTTCTTGGCCAATCGCTGTGGAAATGGAGCTTTTTCCTCAAATTTCTTCACATTCGAACTTCCAGAGCCTTTCGGCCGATAGGGGGTCGATAGGCTCCCGCCGGCATTCAGTATGGGTATCGGTTGGGCCTATCGGCCGATAGAGGTGGCCGATAGGTAAATTTCTTCACATTCGAACTTCCGAGCCTTTCGGCCGATAGGGGGTCGATAGGCTCCATTCTTATGTGCATGGTATCGGTTGGGCCTATCGGCCGATAGGCTGGCCGATAGGTTCTGCTGTGTTTCACTATATTACACGGAATCTGAGGAAGATTTTTCATTTTCCTCTCCTCTCTTTTCTTCCTCTCGTCTTGGGCGATTCAGGAGTAACTTTTGGGCGATTTTAACATTTTCGGACTTGAAGAAATCATCCACTCCGAGTTTTGTTGTAGATTATCGATTTCTTCTTGAATCATTCATCCTAATCCAAGGTAATCTTCTAAGAACCCATTTTTGGGAGATTTGGGGGTTTTGGGTTTTTCTTCCGATTAGTTCCGTTTTGTTGGTGGATTCTTGATGAATACGATTAATATTGTTAGTATCTTTAGTTTCCTACGGATTCATGGATATTTTGTAGATTTTTACGGAATCGAGAGGATTTGGTTGTGGTCCGCCCTCGTTGTTATTTTTGATATGAATATACATGAATCGTAGGCGGGTTTTCGGGTGTATTCCATTTCCGTATTCGACTAGAGTTGGTTGTAATTATGTTCTTCGAATCGTTAGGTTTGGTTCCGTTGATTCCTAGTGTTCGTCGGTGATTATCCTTTCCGTTCGTTGCGTCATCAAAATATTCAAGGCAAGTATTTTTGGAAACCTTTATGCTTAACGTGAAATGGTAATGTATATTGTGTGTGCTTTACTCACCTCGGGAGGGTCCGACGGGGCCTCGAGGGAATCTATGGCTTCGTCCTGGATTCATGAGTTTGATTCGCTAGCCAGCTCGGGAGGGTCCTTAGAGGCCTCGAGTGGGATTCGTGGCTTCGTCCCGGTCCTAGGTGACGTGTGGTGCTTGATTTGTTTTGTGAATGTGGCCAGCTCGGGAGGGTCCTTAGAGGCCTCGAGTGGGATTCGTGGCTTCGTCCCGGTCCTAGGCAAATTAATTGTGACTGTTTGTTTCCGGAAAAAGACATGTCTAGTTTTGGTTTTTGAAATGATATTGGTCCATGTACTATGAAATGTGTAAGCGATTGGTTTGCCTTGATTACTTGTACTAGCGTAATTGCTAACCCCTCTGGGGACCCGTTTTGGGGAAATTCTTGTTATGGATTTCAGGGTATGATTATCCGGACGGCGGGCACTGGACAAGACGAGGACGTTGGCCGTGGTCGTTGACATGTGCAATTGGGTCTTTCTATTTCATTCGTCCATTTCGAAATGGATGTTTTCTACATATATAAATCGATAAATGTACTCGCGAGTACTTAGGCTTTTCAAATTCAACTCCGTATTGTACTACTTTCAAATTGTTACATTGTTGGTTGATGATCATTTCGCGGTTGCTCGGGCGTAACTTTATGTCTTATAATTAAATGTGTGTCCTCGCTAACCGGGATGGTTAGTCGAGTGGAGTTTTCTTGTTTGTAGCACAGTGGGTCCCATGTGGGGGTCCACGGCTGTAATATACTCGAATATCTCGGGGTGTTACGAAAATGGTATCGAGCGCAAGGTTTATGGATACCTAGGCTTGTTGGTTATTTGGGTCTAGTCATGTTTTGTTTGCACATTGTCACACCGGCCGACATCTCGGTACTTCCAAAGTGCTCGTAAGTTTTCTTACTCGATCCTTTGTTTTCTTACATTGTATTTACCTTTTGAGTTAAAGTTGCTTTTTCCTCCCTTACTCATCATCAATATACTTACATTATCTCTTAACACCGGTATGGGCCGGAGGTAACCGTGGTCGTGGTCGTGGTCGTGGTCGTGGACGCGGCCGAGGACGTGGGGGCGGCCGTGGGGCGGCCACGTCACATTCTTCGGGAGCCGCGTGCGGTGATCGTCATAGTCATGCTTCTTCTCGGAGCGCGCCGATCTTGGTATTGCGGGTTATGCGGCAAATGGTTAACCGGATGGCGGCTATAGCTCAGTGGTCGAACCCGATCAGGCCCATGCTAATCGGGCGGAACGGATCGCCGGCTTCAGGATGTCATCAAGATGCATCCTCCCGATTCGGGAGCTTCGGACCCGATCGGCCGGGAAGGGTGGGTCAAGGAGATATCCAAAGTCTTCACCGCTACCAATCGCCCCGAGGACCGTAAGGTCCCTATTGCTCAATATTTTCTCACAGGAGATGCTACGGATTGGTGGGAGGCCGTTGGTCCCAAAGATCATGTGGCTTCATGGGCCGAATTTCAAGAATTGATGGAGACCGAATATTGTCCGTGGCCGGTCGGACAGGCTCGAGTGCATGCATTCTATGATGCTCAACCACGGGATATCCCCGTATCTCGTGCCATTGCCGACTTTAACAAGGAGTTGGGTTATGTGAACACCCAAGTTGTCGAAGAGAGCGACAAAATTTTCCATTTTCGTGAGGATGAAAGCGTCCATTCGGGACTATATGTCTGGGCTCGTCTGTACTACCTTGAAGGATTATCAGAGTCGAGCTCTTGCTTATGATATGTCGGTGACGGCTAGCGATTTGGCTCGTGAGAGCAAGAAGCAGAAGTCGGTCGGAAATTTTTCTGGTCCCAAGAGTGGAGGCCAGCAGAAATCTCAGGCTGCAAATATTTCTACGGGCGGTTCGGCTCGTTTCTCTGGGAGCTTTCGGAGTGCCGCCGGGACCATCGCCCGGGACCCCAGATGCTTTAACTGTGGCAAGCCAGGCCACGTGAACCGGGATTGTCTTCGTCCACCTTTGACTTGTCATACTTGTGGTCAGTCGGGCCACAAAGCTTCTTTTTGCGAGAAGCTCAGACAGTTTCGCGGTGCCCGTTCTTCTCACCCAGCACCTATGGAGCCGAGCGTGAACCAGGGCTCATTTGCTCCGCCGCTTCCACCGAGTGCCGGCCGAGGTAGGGGTCGGGGTCAGCCCGCTAGGGGAGGAGCATCCAGTGTCGGCTCTGCCCAGCCGCGTATCTACGAGATGAGGAGGACCGATGATCCAGCAGCTACTGTGGCGACAGGTACCGTTCATATCCATTCCCATCCTGTCAGTGTACTTTTTGATTCGGGTGCTACGCATTCATTCATTTCTCTAGAGTGTGTACGCCGTTTGAGTCTCGACTGCTTGTCACCTTGCGAGCCTTTCATCGTTAAACTTCCTAGCGGTGATAGAATTGTCGGTGATCGAGAAGTCCGGACTGCTGTGATTATTTGTGAGAGGGCTTGGCTCTCTAATCTTATTGTCGTGAGTATCGAGGCGAGGATTTAATTCTCGGGAATGATTGGCTCGAACGGCATGGTGTAATCATGAACTACCGCACGAGGATCATTACCATGTTAGCCGAGGACGGCATCAACACTCTTTCGCAGGCGAAAGAGAAACCAGTTTATTATTAACGCCTTGAAGGCGATGAAACTCTGCGAAAAGGATGTCTTGGTTATTGGTGCTACGCCTTGAAGGCGGAGAATGGTGGAGTTGAGCTTTCATCGATTCCGGTCGTTAGTGAGTTTCTGATGTATTTCATGACGAGTTGCGGGATTGCCGGATCGTGAGGTTGAGTTTACTATAGAGTTAGAGCCGGGTGCGGCTCGATTTCAAGGCGCCGTATCGCATGGCACCTTCGAGAGATGTCGAGTTGAAGAAACAGCTTGAGTGAACTTCTTGAGTCGGGTATGTTCGACCGAGCGCCTCGCCTTGGGGCGCACGGTCTTGTTTGTGCGTAAGAAGGATGGTTCACTACGTTTGTGTATCGACTATCGTGAATCGAACAAGGTGACCATCAAGAACAAGTATCCTTTGCCGAGGATTGACGACTTGTTCGACCGGTTGCGGGAGCGGCGGTATTCTCAAAGATTGATTTGAGATCGGGGTACTATCGGCTCGGGTGAGGGAGTCGACGTGCAGCGACTTTTCGGACGAGATACGGACATAATGAGTTTGTAGTTATGCCATTCGGGTTAACTAACGCGCCGGCGGTGTTCATGCACTTGATGAACAAAGTCTTTATCGAGTATTTGGATAGGTGTGTCGTCGTCTTCATTGACGATATTCTTATTTATTCGAGGAACGAGGAAGAGCATGCCCATCATTTGCGGGTAGTGTTAGACATTTTGAGGACCGAGCAACTCTATGCGAAGTTCTCGAAATGTGAGTTCTGGCTGAAGGAGGTGATGTTTCTAGGTCACGTGATTTCAGCCGAGGGGGTTCGGGTGGATCCACAGAAGATAGAGGCAGTATTGGATTGGGCACCGCCCAAGAATGTGAAGGAGATTCGTAGCTTCTTGGGTTTGGCTGGCTACTACCGTAGGTTCGTCGAGGGTTTCTCAAAACTAGCTCGGCCACTTACACAGTTGCTCCAGAAATCCGAGAAGTTCGTCTGGACCGATGAGAGGCCGTCGAGTTTCGAGGAGTCAAGAAGCGTCTGACTTCAGCCCCGGTTTTGGCATTGCCATGTGGCAACGAGGGATTCGCCGTTTATAGCGATGCTTCGGGCCAGGGTCTTGGGTGCGTATTGATGCAGCACGGCAAGACCATTGCCTATGCGTCGAGACAGTTGAGGCCGTATGAGCTTAACTACCCTACTCATGATTTGGAGTTAGCGGCGGTTGTCTTTGCACTCAAGATTTGGCGTCACTATCTTTTCGGCTCTGCATGTCAGATTTTTACCGATCATAAAAGTCTGAAATACATATTTACTCAGCGAGAGTTGAATATGAGACAGAGGAGGTGGTTAGAGTTGATTAAGGATTATGACCTCGAAATCCTTTATCATCCGGGTAAGGCGAATGTCGTGGCCGACGCCTTGAGTCGGAAACCGATTGCGTTGCGAACGCTTGAGATCCTTACGTCTCAGTCTGAGCTTCGGCGGGCTTTGATTGAGTTTGATATTGAGGTTTTGTTGCCTGGAGCTGTCAGGCAACTTTGTGCTTTAGAAATTTCGTCGTCTTTGATCGATGAGATTAAGCTAAAGCAAATAGAGGATCCGATGATTACTCAAATCCGAGAGAACGTTCTTAAGGGAAAGTCTCCTGGGTTTGTGATTCACGAGGATAGTGTTTTGAGGTTCCAGAGTCGGCTTTGTGTGCCGAACGATCCAGAGTTGCGACAGTATTTTGCGTGAGGCCCATTCCACACCCTATTCCGTTCATCCTGGTTCGAGTAAGATGTACAAGGACCTGAGGAGGAACTTCTGGTGGAATGATATGAAGGAGGAGGTCGCACAGTTTGTGGCGAGATGTTTGACTTGCCAGCAGGTCAAAATCGAGCATCAGCGACCGGCTGGGTTATTGCAGTCACTTCCCGTTCCGGAATGGAAATGGGAAGATATATCGATGGATTTCATTACGAGTTTGCCGAGATCGAGATCAGGCATGAATATGGTTTGGGTGATTGTTGATCGTCTGACCAAGTCGGCACATTTTATGGGCATCAAGGACACTTGGGGCCCGGAGAAATTGGCTCGTGTGTTTATCGCGCAGATTGTGAGGCTTCACGGTACTCCGAAGTCTATCGTTTCGGATCGTGATGGCCGTTTCGTATCGCACTTTTGGAAGGCGGTGCATAAGGCATTGGGTACCCGTTTGCAATTGAGTACCTCTTTTCATCCCCAGTCAGATGGACAGTCGGAACGCACTATCCAGACATTCGAGGACATGTTGCGTGCTTGTGCCCTCGATTGGAGTAGCGACTGGGAGGAGCATTTGCCATTGATCGAATTCACGTACAACAATAGTTGGCACGCGTCGATTCGGATGGCACCGTATGAGGCACTTTATGGGCGGCGATGTCGGTCACCGATTTGTTGGAATGAGGCGTCCGATTTAGTCGGGACCGAGCCGGATGTCGTTTTAGAGACGAGGCGGAAGATAGAATTAATTCGAGAACGGATACTGACGGCCCAGAGTCGACAAAAGTCATATGCCGATGTCCGTCGTAGACCTTTAAAATTTGAGGTGGGAGACCACGTTTTGCTGAAGGTGTCGCCAACGAGAGGAGTTTTCCGTTTCGGGAAGAAGGGGAAGTTGAGTCCGAGATTTATTGGACCCTTCGAGATTCTCGAGCGAGTCGGTGGGTTAGCATACCGTTTGGCGTTACCTCCGGCCTTGAGTCATGTTCATAGCGTTTTTCATGTTTCCCAGCTGAGGAAATATGTTCCGGATCCTAGTCACGTCATCGATTATGGCGAGATTGATATTGCTGAAGATATTACTTTCGAGGAGCGTCCTTTGAAGATTTTGGAGCATCGGGAGAAACGACTGAGGCATAAGACCATCCCTTTGGTCAAAGTGCAGTGGTCGAGACACGGTGTCGAGGAGGCAACTTGGGAAACCGAAGATAGCATGCGTGCTAGGTACCCTGAGTTGTTTGTTTCTTAAGTTTCGGGACGAAACTTATTTTTAGAGGGGTAGAATGTAATATCCGGTATTTTTCTTTCCCTTGTATTTTCATTTTTGGTATATTTCTCGGTCATAGTGACCCTCATGTATCTTTCAGTATGTCCTTCCTGTCAACTGTTGAATTGTATTCTCGTTATTGTTCATTGTTTCAACTTTCCTCATATGAGTTCGACTTTGTTAGATCACCATTAATTTTGGTGACTCCAAAATTTATAAATCTTTGCAATATTATAGAACATCAAGTTAGCTTTCCAATGGTTCTAACGGTGAGTCAATCGAGTCCTGGACGAGAGAGTTATGGTCGTTTCGTTCTTGGCCAATCGCCGTGGAAATGGAGCTTTTTCCTCAAATTTCTTCACATTCGAACTTCCAGAGCCTTTCGGCCGATAGGGGGTCGATAGGCTCCACCGCCGGCATTCTGTATGGGTATCGGTTGGGCTATCGGCCGATAGGTAAATTTCTTCACATTCGAACTTCCAGAGCCTTCGGCCGATAGGGGGTCGATAGGCTCCACCGGCATTCTCAGTA
Organism: Orobanche coerulescens; assembly: GCA_033398695.1. Classification (NCBI taxonomy): domain Eukaryota; kingdom Viridiplantae; phylum Streptophyta; class Magnoliopsida; order Lamiales; family Orobanchaceae; genus Orobanche; species Orobanche coerulescens. Next base: position 159,064,311 of record CM065807.1, read on the forward strand.
TGGGTATCGGTTGGGCTATCGGCCGATAGGCTGGCCGATAGGTTCTCCGTGTTTCACTATATTACACGGGATCTCGAGGAAGATTTTTCATTTTCCTCTCCTCTCTTTTCTTCCTCTCGTCTTGGGCGATTCAGAGCAACTTTTGGGCGATTTTAACATTTTCGGACTTGAAGAAATCATCCACTCCGAGTTTTGTTGTAGATTATCGATTTCTTCTTGAATCATTCATCCTAATCCAAGGTAATCTTCTAAGAACCCATTTTTGGGAGATTTGGGGGTTTTGGGTTTTTCTTCCGATTAGTTCCGTTTTGTTGGTGGATTCTTGATGAATACGATTAATATTGTTAGTATCTTTAGTTTCCTACGGATTCATGGATATTTTGTAGATTTTTACGAAATCGAGAGGGTTTGGTTGTGGTCCGCCCTCGTTGTTATTTTTGGTATGAATATACATGAATCGTAGGCGGGTTTTCGGGTGTATTCCATTTCCGTATTCGACTAGAGTTGGTTGTAATTATGTTCTTCGAATCGTTAGGTTTGGTTCCGTTGATTCCTAGTGTTCGTCGGTGATTATCCTTTCCATTCGTTGCGTCATCAAAATATTCAAGGCAAGTATTTTTGGAAACCTTTATGCTTAACGTGAAATGGTAATGTATATTGTGTGTGCTTTACTCACCTCGGGAGGGTCCGACGGGGCCTCGAGGGAATCTATGGCTTCGTCCTGGATTCATGAGTTTGATTCGCTAGCCAGCTCGGGAGGGTCCTTAGAGGCCTCGAGTGGGATTCGTGGCTTCGTCCCGGTCCTAGGTGACGTGTGGTGCTTGATTTGTTTTGTGAATGTGGCCAGCTCGGGAGGGTCCTTAGAGGCCTCGAGTGGGATTCGTGGCTTCGTCCCGGTCCTAGGCAAATTAATTGTGACTGTTTGTTTCCGGAAAAAGACATGTCTAGTTTTGGTTTTTGAAATGATATTGGTCCATGTACTATGAAATGTGTAAGCGATTGGTTTGCCTTGATTACTTGTACTAGCGTAATTGCTAACCCCTCTGGGGACCCGTTTTGGGGAAATTCTTGTTATGGATTTCAGGGTATGATTATCCGGACGAGCGGGCACCTGGACAGTACGAGGACGTTGGCCAGGGTCGTTGACATGTGCAATTGGGTCTTTCTATTTCTTTCGTCCATTTCGATTTGGTTGTTTTCTACATTTATAAACTGATAGACTGTACTCGCGAGTACTTAGGCTTTTCAAATTCAACTCCGTATTGTACTACTTTCAAATTGTTACATTGTTGGTTGATGATCATTTCGCCGGTTGCTCCGGGCGTAACTTTTTATGTCTTATAATTAAATGTGTGTCCTCGCTAACCGGGATGGTTAGTCGAGTGGAGTTTTCTTGTTTGTAGCCTGGTGGGTCCCATGTGGGGGGGTCCACGGCGCTGTAATATACTCTGAATATCTCGGGGTGTTACAACCAAGCCTTTTATTGGGGTGGAAGGGGTCAGTGTTTCCCTTAGCCACTCCGGTCTTCTCCAAAAACCAACTGAGATGCGTTCCAAACGCCAGCTTTGTCTTGAATCTTTTCTCACCGTCAAGCCACTCGACCTTGTTCACCTCTCGCACGAGTTGCCTGAAGATGTAATCTGCCCAATCGACTTCTTCTTCCTGAATCAACGCACCCAACACCATAAACTTCGACGATGACAATTGATCATAACTGCCCGCCATCCCCATTATTATCTTGTTGGTAATATCTAACGCAACACGGTAAATCCTCTTTAGTTCATTCCTCTTGGCTGTGAATTTCAATTTTTCTGGGATATTTTCGACCTTAATCTTTTTCCAGGTTTCAGCGGCGGATTTCTTGAGAGCTTCGACCGCTAAATCACGGTGCTTCATCCCGAAGACAGAACGAATCGTCTCTCGATATATGCTGACTGGTACTCCGCCCACTGTGCTATGAATCCCGTCTTGAATCAGATAAGCTTTGCGATAGAACTCAACGACATCCTCTTTGAACAGATGTTGCGGGTTGATGTCGAGAAATGGGTAGATCCCATTAAGCTTCATTGCCCGAATCAGGTTGAGCATGTCGTAGTCCTCCAGATTGGCTTCTAATAAACCTTCAAAGTCGACAACCATCGAGAAAATGATCTGGTCTTTTACCGCCTTCAAATTCACTCCTTCGAAAGATGCCATTTCTGCAAATAGAGGATTTTAGTGTATATTTTTGCTCTGAAATATCTAGGGTTTCTGTAAGCGTAAAGAGTAAAGTGAAAGGTCTTCTTTCCTTATAAAGAAAATGAAAAGACGTTTGTATTAGTTTATTATATATTTGAACGGTGGTACGCCTTTTGATATTCTTTTGAATTTCAAATTTGAATCGGTGGCCCAATTTAAATTTCGACGGTTGATTCTGATTGGCCACCGTGGAGGTTGATTTAATAGGCGTTTGACGCGTGTATTAAATTTTCCACTTAGCTTATAAAAATGTATATTTAAATGCCATTCGTTAACCAAAATTAATATTATAAATGTGGCAGATAATAATTAAATATTCAGAGGTCAGTTTAGAAAACTTAGCTGGTCTGTTTTGTTGACTGTTGACCACTCTGCAACAGGTTAGTTGACTTCTCGCCTGGTATTCTGAACAGCTAAGTTGCTTCGTCTGGCCTTCGTCTTCTCGCCTGCATCAGCTAGGCTGATTCTGGGGTCCGTCCTTCGTCTTCTATGCTCTAACTTGCTTCAGCACTAGATTCCCAATCTAGTAATCCAAGGTCTCTGCTCAGCTCTAGGAATCTTTCTTCTGGCAAGGGTTTGGTGAAGATGTCAGCTATTTGGTAGTCTGTGCTGACTCTTTCAACTCTAACTCTTTTGTTAAGTACATGGTCTCTAATGAAATGGTGCTTAACGTCAATGTGCTTCGTCCTTGAATGCAAAACCGGGTTGTTGGTTATTGCAATAGCACTATTGTTGTCACACCAGATAGGAACTTCGTTGGCAATTATATTATAGTCCCTTAACTGTTGTCTGATCCATAGAATCAGGCACAACAGACTACCTCAGACTAGGTATTCGACTCAGAGTGGAGATAGAGTTAGAAACACGCTTCTTGCTAAACCAGATATCGACTGGTTCCTAGGAATTGACACGTTCCACTAGTGCTCTTCCTGTTGATTTTGCATCCTGCGAAATCCGCATCTGAGTATCCTGATAGCTCGAAGTTGTCATCCTTGGGATACCATAGTCCAACATTAATTGTAGACTTTAGGTACTTAATTATTCTCTTGGCTGCATCTAGGTGTGATTGCTTCGGCTTGGACTGGAATCTTGCACAAACTCCAACTGCATATGATATGTCTAGCCTGCTTGCAGTGAGGTACAGAAGAGATCCAATGAGTCCTCTGTAGTGGGTTGAGTCCACTGATATGCCTGCCTCGTCTGCATCCAGGTGAGTACTTGTGCTCATTGGAATTCTTGCGGGTTTGGCTGATTCCATTCCATATCTCTTGATAAGATCTCTGGTATACTTTGCTTGGTTGATGAAAATTCCTTTTTCCATCTTCTTAACTTGTAATCCGAGAAAGAAGTTAAGCTTTCCCATCATACTCATCTCAAATTCTCCTTGCATGAGGTTGGAGAATTTCTCGCATAGCTCTGGATTGGTTGACCCGAATATGATGTCATCCACATAAATCTGGACTATTAATATGTGGCCTCCGTGCTCCACTCTGAATAGGGTCTTGTCCACTTTCCCTTTGCAAAATCCATTTTTCTCAAGAAACACAAACAGTGTTTCATACCACGCTCTTGGTGCTTGCTTGAGTCCATACAGAGCCTTCAACAGCTTATAGACTTTGTCTCCTTTGACAAAACCTGGGGGTTGCTCTACATAGACTTATTCTTCTAGGATTCCGTTCAGAAACGCACTCTTTACATCCATCTGGTAGACTTCAAAGTCCTTGAATGCAGCATATGCGAGGAATAGTCTGATGGCCTCCAATCTTGCAACAGGTGCATAGGTTTCATCAAAATCTATTCCCTCACACTGTGCATAACCTTTTGCTACGAGTCTGGCTTTATTCCTAACAACAGCTCCGTCTTCATCACTCTTGTTTTTATACACCCATTTGGTGCCAATAACTTTCTTGTGATCAGTGTCTGCATTAGTTCCCAAACTTTGTTTCTTTCCATCTGCTCCAATTCCTCTTGCATGGCATTAATCCATGAATAATCTTCCAAGGCTTGTTCTGTAGTCTTGGGTTCAATTTGCGACATAAAACATGAGAACATCGCCATTCCTGCTGGTAGGGTTGACTGTCTCGTCTTAACTCCATCAGTCAATTTTCCGATAATTTGCTGAATTGGGTGATCCTTGAGCCATTTGGGGATATCGTCCTATTCTGGGTTTGTTCCCCCTGTTGGATTGCCCTGGTGGTTATCTGCATCAGCTGGGTTATGGTCTGCAACTGGATCAGCTACCGCCTTGTCATCTGCAGTTTGGTTCTGATCTGCAGATGAGTCTTTGTCAGCTCCGGCTGGGTCTTCTTCCGCAGAAACTGGATCAGATAGGTTTGGTGATCCTGTCTGATCTGCAGTTGGGTCTTCATCAGCTGCAGTTGGGTCATCAGGCTGGTCTCCAGGTGAGTCCACCATTCCAGTGTCATGTATAATGACTTCTTCAAGGGTTGCTGACTTGAGCTTGTTCTCAATTAGCTCAACTTGTTTCCTGTACTCAATGGTAGATTCATCAAAAACAACATGGGGTGTTTCCTCTACAACTAAGGTTCTTTTATTGAAAACTCTATATGCCTTGCTTCTTTGGGAATATCCCATAAAGAGACCGTCATCAGTTTTAGCATCAAAGGCATTTAGCTGTGTTTTACCGTTGTTGTGGATGAAACACTTACAAACAAAAACATGAAAGTAAGCAATAGTAGGAGTTCTATTATTCCAAACCTCATAGGGAGTTTTGCCATGTCTCCCTACTATCATACTCCTGTTCTGGGTGTGAAAGGCTGTGTTAACAGCTTCAGCCCAGAACCTTTTGGGTAGATCCGCTTCTGCAATCATGGACCTTCTTTGCCTTCGTGGTTCTTTCCTTCTTTCAAGAACACCATTCTCACTGGGGCGTCACAGCCGCAGAGCTTATCTTTGGATCCCATTCTGATCGCTGTAATCAGTTATCGCCTTGTTGAGAAACTCTCCTCCTCTATCTGATCTGATTTTGATTATGGAGAGGGATTTCTTATTCTGGATCCTTATCAGCAGCTCAGGTAACTTGGTCAGGGTTTCACTTTTCTTGTATAGGAAAATGATCCAAGTGTACCTTGAATAATCATCTACTATTACAAGGGCATGTTTTCGGCCGCTCAAAGTCCTTGGCTTGATAGGACCAAATAGATCCATGTGGAGTAGATCTAAGCTCCTTGATGTGAGCATTGTATGCTGAACTGGCTTGAACGATGCCTTGGTCTGCTTTCCCTTCTGACATGCATCACAGAGTGCTTCCTTCTTGAATGCTTCATTTGGGAGTCCTCTGACCAGCTTCTGAGAGCTAATCTTGTTGATGGCTTTGAAGTTTAGGTGACATAGTCTTTTGTGCCACAGCCATCCATTCTCAGCTACTGTCTTGGATAGAAAACAGGAGTTAGGTGTTCTTGTGTTCCAATCAATCATGTAGACATCTCTTCTTCGGAAACCTTGTAGCTTTATTTCTCCAGATAAGATGTCTATCACCATACACTTCAAGATGGTGAAGACTACTAGATTTTTCTCGTCGCAGAACTGGCTTATGCTCAGGAGATTGTACTTGAGTCCTTTGACATAATGAACTTTGGATATGACAATGTTTCCTCGGTGCAACTCTCCAAAGCCTTTTGTCTGTCCTCTAGAGCTATCTCCAAAGGTTACATCGGGACCTCTTTCTTTGATGTATTTGGTCAGCATCTTCTTGTTCCCGGTCATATGCCTCGAGCATCCAGAGTCTACAAACCATTCTTCACCTCCAAAATTTGAGCTTGAGGAGATGTGGTTGTAGTCCTTCCACCTTTTCTACAATTAAACAAGCAGAGATTTAGGTACCCAAATTTGTGTGGGTCCTTTGGGGTTAGTTGGTTTCCTGGAGAATTGATTTCTCCTTGGATTATAGAAATTGTTATTATTATTATTATAACCCTTATAATGTGTCTGTGGTCGAGGTCTGAATCTTCTGGTTGGATTGTATACCGGATATTCCTCAAAATTTTGATAGTGTGGGCCATTTCTAAATCTAGGCTGAGACCATTTATTAAATTTTTGTGGTCTCCACACTTGTTCATTTTGATAATTAGGATAACCTTGAGGTTTCCATCTGCCCCTCCCATTATGAAATCTATTTTTGGGGAGTTGTTGGTAATAGTGGGCATGTTGTCTGGGCTGCTGCTTTTGCCTGGGCCACTGCCTAGTCGCCTGTCTGGTGTAACCTGACTGCAGCCTAGACGTTTGACTTGGCTGTTGCCTGTTTTTGAATATCGGTTTATATACAGGCTCAGCAGTCGAGACTATTGTTTCTCCCTTGATAAACTTGGTTTCAGAACTAGAGGGAGTGTGAGAATCATATCCAAGGCCTGATTTGGTATATAGTGACCTTTTATAAGTATACAATTCTCCCAGAGTTGAAGATGCCTTCAGGGAGGTTATTTCCTGCGCCTGAGTTTTATTTATCTGAGCCAGCTTAGTAAACTCAGCTTTGGCATGAGCAAGTGCAGCTGATTTTTCTTTAAGTAAAATGGTTAGCCGATCTATCTCAGCTGTATTGACATTTGCCTGGTTTTTAAAGTCAGCTGTAGTTGTCTCAACCTTATTTAAATCTAGGCTGAGTTTTTCGAAATCATTTTTCAGCTGCCTATTCTCATCTTGCAGCTGAGTCTTCTCTTTGTCTGACTTGGTGTGCAGATTTGAGTGTTTCAAAATCTTTAAATAACTGATTTACCGATTCATGTAGATCCATATCTTGTGACATGGCTGAGCTATTATTTGAACCGGTGGGTTTAGAAGTTACCTCTTCATCAGCTAGGTTTGCCATCAGGCAATCATACTCCTCGTCTTCATCAGAAAAGAAACCGCTGCTTGATTCGACATGCTCCTGGTCTTCTCCGATGAGGGCCTTTCTTCTATCTTCCTTTCTGCCCACCTCCTTCTTGGTTTCGTCCTTCTTGAGCTCGGGACAATCCATTTGGATGTGTCCTATTTTGTTTCAGTTGTAGCATTCTACTTTCCAGTTTCCAGCCTTCTGGTTCTTTCTTGGATTCTCCTTGTAATTTTTCTTGTACTTGGAGTAGTTCTTTCTGAAATTGCTGAACCTTTGCATTATGAAAGCCATTTCTTCCTAAAAATCTAGTGGATTTGGAGGTTTCACATCAGATAGGCTCTTGGCAGGGGACTCGGCTGCAAATGCGATTCCCTTCTCTGCAGGCTCAGTTGAGGATGAACTTGGAAGTTCGAACTCATAAGCCTTCAGATCAGAGAACAACCCCTGAATCTTTATTTTATTCAGGTCCTTGGACTCTCTCATGGCTACGGCCTTCATGCTCCATTAGGGATTGAGAGATCTGAGGACCTTTAGTGCCAATTCCCTGTTGCCATAGGTTTTGCCCAGGGAGTTGATCTCATTAATAATTTCAGTGAACCTTGTGTCCACTTGATCTATGGATTCACCATTCTTCATTTTAAAGTTGTCAAATTTTTGGATAGCAATTGACAGCTTGTTTTCCTTGATCAGCTCCGTTCCTTCACACATTAGAGCTAATGTGTCCCAAATTTCTTTGGCATTCTTACAGTTCTTGATCTTGACCATGGTGGATTTGTCAAGAGTTTGATATAACACATCTCTGGCCCGGTTATCAAGATTGGCCAGCTTTCTTTCTTCGGGAGTTAGCTCCGTCCTCTTCTTAGGAATCTTTTCTGGCCTCCCTGCTGCGATCTCCTCTGCTGTGTTGTCCTTCTCAAAGATGAATGGACCGTCTTCAATGATGCACCACATGTCGTCATGGATTGAAGATAAGTGTGCCTGCAACCTTATCTTCCACATATAATACTCGTCAACTGAAAACACAGGGAGTCTAGAGTGCATGTGTTCCATTATAAAGTGAGAGTAAAGATATATATATATATATCTGATATAGATCTGGTTCGTGAAATAAATGAACCAACCTCTCTGATACCACTTGTAGGTCACAAGTCGTCCAGGAACAAGTCTAGAGGGGGGGTGAATAGACTTGTTGAAACTCTTGAACTCTTTTTCACGAAGAGTGAGTTTCTTCAGCTGATAGTTAAACAAATGACTTGGAGTCGTTTGTTCTTGGATATGTGCGGAAGTCAGCTGATGACGAATAGAAATTAACTTAATGAAACACTTAACAATGTATGCAGCAGTTAAAGTATGATGCAATAAAACAGTGAATAACGCAGGCAATTATAGTGGTCTCAGAGGTGGGGTAATCCTCTACTAATCCATTTTTCTCCAAACCAGTTGGAGATGAATTCACTATAATTTTCAACCAGTGATAAATATTACAGTGATTCAAACCACACTACAACAGCTTCCAACCAGTGGAAATCCGTGCCGTTGTACACACTTGACTGCCTTGCACCTCTTGATCCTCGATCCTCGGATGCCTTTACAGTCTCTTACTTCAACCAGTGAAGTACCCCGTGTTGGGATTCCGAAAATAAAACGAAAAACGCAGCGGAAATAAAAACGAATCCCAAACAGGATCGATCAAGTAACGTATATACGAAAAAATAAATACAAAGATAAAGATTCATACCCTTGAAGCCTTTGAAATAAATCTTCGTAAAATGTAGACGATGATCACGATCACGTCCCGAACACGAAATCCCTTCGTTCCAAGCACCGAAAATTCGAAGCCTCTACTTCACACGCGTCGGAAGTTGCCCGGAAAATTCGACGTAACTTCGTTCTCCAAGAACACGGCTAGGAAGTTACCGTAGGAATTTTCTCTCTATTTTTTCTTGAATTTCTTTCACCTCTAAGATGAAAATAACTTGAAAATAAAATTTTTTTCTCTCCCTCAAGAATACTTCACTACTGAGTTCAAGAAGAAAGTATGTGTGTGTGTGTTTTTATAGTTGTTATCATATGTGTTTAATATATATCTCTCAAACATATAATTAATATGTCTAATAATGAGATAAAATGTCAACACATAATAACAAAAATACAACTAACACATACACATGCATGGAAATGATTCCATGTGATGTGGGGAGAGGGAAGGTGGCCCATGGTGGAAGTTTCTAGAAAACGAGCCGAGTCACTCGGCTCGTGTATGGACGTTACAAACGACTCAGTTAAATACACTCCGTTTAATCACCAATGTATTTATATTAATTAATTAATCTAATTAATTAATAATATCAAATACAAATATATTTCTCTAAGAAATATAATTTATGAATTAAATTAATTACCCGAACTTAATTTTAATTCATAAGACCGCTATTTTGATTTATCTAATAAATCATAATTAGATATCAATATCTAATATTAATAGAGAGATAATAAATTCACATTTATCCGTCAACGCTCGATGCGCGACTCAGTAGGTCCGTCTCACCGGCATTGGGAGGAACCAATGAGTGCGGGCGGACTTAGCCACTTAGCGGGCCGCATCAGTAAACCCGATCGAGAACGAATGAAGGGATCATTCCGTAACCATTATGTCGTGAATACTATATACGTATAGACCCTTCATCGATGTCCCGGTCAAGTCTTCGGTCACGGTAAAGTCAAACCTCATTGACTAAACTCTATACATGTGTTAATGCAAATCAAAACCGATCGATTAATAGTGTATCTAATACGACTATATCGAATGCTTTGCCAAAGACTTATGATCTTATTTGCCATTAACCGTATAGGACATTCGCCCGCTCACTAACAGAGATAGAATCCTTTCTTGGTGTACAAGAAAGATCGCTACCGCCCGTATAGTCCGCACTTCGAGGTCGACTCGGAATTAAGCAAATGAGTCTAACTACTCTAATGACAAACTAAACGTCACAGGCACATCTTCTACTGAACCCTAAAGTCAAAGGTCCACGTATACTATCACAACCTTTCGATTCGTCATCGACTCTCCGAGAGTGAATACCGTGTGACTGAATCGAGTATGAGTCGTGTTCGAGTATACTGGCCCCACCAATATACTTATAACTATGCTATCAAGACGTGCACACGTCCTAGCATCAGTTATACAAGTCATATTAAAACTTAATGCCCATTTTAAGTTTATTGACTTGCGAACAATTTACGTAAATAAACTTTAAACACTTCCAGTACATTTTCTCTTATCCCATAACGAGAATGGAATGTTCGATTTATTTACATGGACTTCACTTCAATGTTTACCAAGTCAAGAATGCAATTGAAATACAATAAACAGTGAATGAATCGTATTGCCTTTTTATTAAGTATTCCATAATTACAAGTATAATGCCCTTACTCTCTCATCCCCTGAGTGGCATTCGAGGGCATATTCCTAACAATCTCCCACTTGCACTCAATGCCACACATCATGGTATCCAATACCCATGCTCTTGGATGTCTTTCTAAGACGGCTGAGATAATGGCTTAGTCAATGGTCGAGACATTGTCTTCGAGTCTACTCTTTCCAATGAAACATATCCTTTTTCCACCATCTCTCGAACGATGTGGTACTTTCTCTCTATATGCTTGGTGTTGTGGTGAGCCCTCGGCTCCTTGGCTTGGGCGACACTCCATCATTATCACGAATAGTGATATAGGCAACTCCGCGTTAGGCACCACTTGAAGTTCTTGTATAAACTTCGCATCCAAAATGCTTCTTTGCTAGCCTCTGAGGCGGCTTGATACTCTGCTTGGCGGGTGGAATCTGCGGAGCGGTTTGCTTGGAGCTTCTCCAAGATACTGCTCCTCCATTGAGAGTAAATAAATACCCGGATGTCGACTTAGAGTCGTCATTGTCTCCTTGAAAATCGAATCGGTGAATCCAATCACCTTGAGTTCTCCACCACCATAAGTAAGAACTAAATCTCTAGTTCTTCTTAAGTACTTAAGAATGTTCTTTACGGCGAGTCAATGTTCCCTTCCGGGTTTGCTTGAAATCGACTTACCATACTCACAGCGTAGGCTAAGTCTCGGTCTCGTACACAACATAGCGTACATGAGGCTACCCATCGCCGAGGCATAGGGTACCTTACTCATCTCTCTCTTGTCTTCCTCACTTTGAGGACACATTTTCGTGGTGAGATGAATTCCATGTCGCATGGGAAGGAACCCTCTTTAGATTCATCCATCTTGAATCTTCTCGGGATTTTATCGATATAAAGGGCTTGGGAAAGTCCTATCATTCTTCGTGGTCTATCTCTGTAAAGACGGATCCCTAGAATATAGGAAGCTTCTCCCAAGTCTTTCATGGAGAACGTTTTAGAAAGCCAAGCTTTCACGGTCTTGAGCATTGCTATGTTATTTCCTATAAGTAGAATATCATCTACATATAGTACTAAGAACGCAATGTTGCTCCCCGATCTTTTTGTAAACACACGGTTCCTCCTCATTTCGCTCAAGTCAAAGTCCTTAATCGCTTTCACAAATCGAAGGTTCCAACTCCGAGAAGCTTGCTTGGACCATAAATGGCTCGTTGCGGCTTACACACTTTATGAATATTAGCTTTGGACACAAAACCTTTAGCTGTTCCATATAGATTTCCTCCTCGAGGTATCCATTTAGAAAAGCCGTTTTGACATCCATTTGCCATATTTCATAATCATAATAGCGAATGGCAAGCATCATGCGAATCGACTTTATCATAGCTACGGGCGAGAAGGTATCATGATAATCGATTCCTTCCCTTTGGGTATAACCCTTTGCCACAAGCCCGGCCTTATAGGCATCAACCTTGCCATCCCCATCAGTCTTTCTCTTATAGATCCATTTATTTCCAATAGTCCTCATGCCGGTTGGAAGATCTACTAGAGTCCAGACTGATTGGTATGCATCGAGTCTATCTCGGCTTTCATTGCTTCTTGCCATTTATCGGAGTCTACATCCACTATCGCTTGGTCATAGGTGACAGGGTCGTTTTCTTTGCTATCGGGTGTGTCGTGGAGACCCGGTTCCTCGACATGTGTATAGCCATACCTCTCGAGTAAGTGAGATACCCTATCAGACCTTCGGAGTGGAGGTTGTGTTACAATAGGTTCGGTTCTTGATCCCCGATCGATGTCTCCTTAGGAGTTTCATTATGCTCTTCCAAAGAGATATTTCTACCCGAGCCACCTTCTGAATGAATTCATCCTCAAGGAAGTGCGCTTGTAATGCCACAACGACCCTATGGTCTTCTCGGCATGTAGAATAGATAACCCATCGAGTCCTCTGGGTATCCTATGAAACGTCCTTTTATGGACCTCGCTCAGCTTGTCCACCTTAGCCTTTTTGACATAGGGACATCCCCGGATCCTTATGTGATTAAGGCTTGGTTTCTTACCCTTCCACATCTCATGCGGAGTGATAGGAACAGATTTGGAAGGACATCTATTTAGGATATAGGCGGTTAGTAAGGCATACCCCACGGGTAAATAGGTAAATCGGTGTAATTTAACATGGAGCGAACCATGTCCAACAAAGTCCGATTTCTCCTTTCGAAACACCATTTAACCGTGGGGTTCTGAGGCGTGAATTGTGAAACTATTCCATGTTCCTTAAGGAACTCATCAAACTCGGTGCTCATATATTCTCCACCTCGGTCGACAAGTGCTTTGATATGACATCCAGTTTGTTTTTCAACTAGGGCCTTAAATTCTTTGAATTTAGCAAAGGCTTGATTTATGTTTCATTAAGTACACAATCCCATACCTAGTATGATCATCTCGTGAACGTTATGAAATATTGATATCCGTCTCGGGCTACTTCTAAAGCACCACAAACATCGGTATGCACCAATCCAAGTTTATCGGCACCCTTTCAAAAGTCCTGTGAAGGGAACTTAGTCATTTTGCCTCTAAGGCAAGATTCACAAGTTGGATAGGGTTCTACACCCAATGGACTTAAAAGTCCATCTTTCTCCATTTTCTCAACCTTGGTCGACCAACATGACCAAGTCTAAGGTGCCATTTAAGAGCTTGATTAGTATCTTGCCTACCACGTTTCCTAGTTATAGTGTTCACTTTGTTTTATTTTGCATGTTCGGATGATATAATCCATTCAACAATGTATTGTTCCAACCAATTTATTTCGAAAATAAATTTTACAAGCGCCATTGCCAATGAAGAAACAAAATCCTTTCCGGTCCAAGACTGGAATGGATACAATGTTTTTATGCCCCTTGGGCAAAACAAGTACTTCATCTAATGTCAAAATAAAACCGATTCTAAACCCGAAGGATTGATCCAATATCGGTTGCCTCGACACTTTGTCCGCTTCCAACGGTGATCATTATTTCCCGACTTCAAGTTTTCTACTTGTTCCAGATCCCGATTCATAGTACAAATGTGAGAAGTGGCACTGAATCCTTAATCCATGAAGCGAATATACGATGGCGGAACAATTAGTTTCAAAAACAAAAAGTTCCGCACGATGCGCCATTAATCTTGGGACAAGTCCTTCGCCGTGTGACTCACCGCATTCAAGGCATTTGTCCGTAGGTTTTGGACCGCCTACCTTTTGAACCTTTCGGGCCTTGCCCTTTCCTTTTTGCACCCCTTTCTTGGGTTTGTCTTGCTCGTAGGTCTTTTTCTTCTTGTTCTTGGACCTCTTAGGCCCAGAAGAAATCACAAGAGCAGCCTCTCTCGGTTTAGTCTTCATGTTAGATTGCGCCGTCACCGGTTTATTCATTAGCCCGGCTAATGTGCATGTAATTTCATTACAGTTGAAATTCATTACAAACTGCGTGAAAGAGTCAGGTAGAGATTGAAGGATGAGATCAATTTGAAGGGATAAATCCATATTAAAGTTGAGCACCTCGAGCCTCTCAATCATAGAGATCATCTTGAGGACGTGGTCTCCTACTTTCTCCCCTTCTTTCATCCTAGCACTGAACAACTGCTTTGATATCTCATATCTAGCAGTCCTACTGTGCTCTCCATAAAGTTCGGTCAAGTGTGCGAGAATCGCCAGCGAAGTCATTTTCTCGTGCGCTCTCTGCAGCTCATTAGTCATTGAGCCCATCATAAAACCACGGACTAGCACATCATCCTTGACCCATTTTTCATGGACGTCAATGTCTTCCTGATTACCCCTAGTCCGGATTGGAGTCGGTGGAATGTCCGCCTCCAAGACGTATCCCAGAGACTCCATACTGAGTACAATCATCAGATTCCGCAACTATCAACAAAGTTAGGGCGATTAGGAGATTCTTTTCAAGTAGTATTGCAAGTGGGTTTTTAGCCATTTTAGAGAGATTCAATTTCGTTTTCTGCAAAGATTTAGACAAGATTAAATTAGTGACTTGTTTAATTATGACCGAGTATAGAACTTAAGGGCTTTGTATAATTCTTGTCTCGGCTCCCACTAATTTTATCGGAATTATACACTCCCATGTTATAATCCGAAATCATGGTTAGATCGACTTCTTAGTGGTGATCAAGTTCTTTACAAATTTTAGCATGACGCAACCTATCGGGTTTCTTGCCAATTAATTTACGTAAGTGGTGTCTAACACCAACCCGTCTAACGGATGATTTGATCTTCTTTTACCCCTAGTCTTCATGCCCTCAACCTATCAGGTTTCTTGGCAATCCAGACTATCTAAGTTGTTTACCATCAACGTCTATCGGTTTGACTATTGAATCTCACCCGGCAACCTATCAGGTTTCTAGGGGCGAAATTTATCACCAACCGAAGGCATCTAATGCACTCAAGAATTTTTCAACCTCTACCAAATGTACTACCCCGATAACTCGGAAGCATAGCACATCAGCTCGGGTATCAATTTTCTACGAGTTTGATGGAGGGTAGGAAACCTCGTAACCTTTTTCAAACTTAGTCCTGCTTGTTGTCGGGAGAATTTCGCGATTAATGTTACACTTTGCACATTAATTCATTTATACGCGTTTGTATGTTTGTCAATCATTCAAAATGAAAAGCAGAAAATAGTAACCTAGTTACTACCAACATATAGCTCATGGACCTAATTCTAAATCTTGGGCTGCGAATGACCCAATAAATAAAAAAATACGAGTCTTGATTCTTCGTCTTCTCGGTCGGTTGTCTTCGGTCTTCGTCATACCCAAAATAATACTTACATCATTGAAAAATGCATCCTATACAAATTTTCTAGTAAATATAAATAGGCTCAAAACGGCCTTTACAACCCAATCGAATCGAACAAATCAAAAACTAAGTCCACGAGCTATATCACCATCACATAAGGATTCCATACAACATGTAATGGCAACGAAATTAAACAATTAATCTTTAATATAAATTAATCTAATTAATCTATAAATTAATCTATTCAATTTCTACTATATTAATCCAATTAATATAAAGTGGCATTAAAATTAAATAATCAATTAATATATTAATCCAATCAATATAAAATTAATCTATTCAATTTTAATGGTATTAATCCAATTAATACTAATAATCGTCATTTTAATTCGTTCGAAGTAATCCGGCCAAAATAATATTCTCGTTTAATTTATTTCCCTTAACACAAAAATATACCAAATATTAATTTAGTCAAATTAAAATCCAATATAAATTTTGGGAAATAATTACAACGAAATATAAACTTAAACGGAGTCCCGGACAATCCGGTTTAGGCCCAGCCCGCGGCCCGATTCAAAATCGGGCCAAAAATCGAGGGCTGCCTGGCCGAGCCACTGCTGGGCAGACTGGCCGATCATGCTCGGCCCCTGGCCGAGCACTCTCCGCTCCTGGCCGAGTCATGGCCGAGCACGCTCGGCAGCCTGGGCAGGCAGCCCAGGCAGTGCTGCCAGCACCCTGCCGACAGCCCCGTTTCTTCGTTTTCGCCCGTTTCAAAACGTGATGCTACAACGAACAATTTAAAATCTAAAATTATTCCAAACATGATTCTAAATCATAATCATCATTCAAAAGCATTCAAAATGCACAAATAATCGTATATACGGAAACATTGACCTCGCTCGATACCACCGTTGGGATTCAAAATAAAACGAAAACGCAATGAAATAAAAACGAATCCCAAACAGGATCGATCAAGTAACGTATATACGAAAAAATAAATACAAAGATAAAGATTCATACCCTTGAAGCCTTTGAAATAAATCTTCGTAAAATGTAGACGATGATCACGATCACGTCCCGAACACGAAATCCCTTCGTTCCAAGCACCGAAAATTCGAAGCCTCTACTTCACACGCGTCGGAAGTTGCCCGGAAAATTCGACGTAACTTCGTTCTCCAAGAACACGGCTAGGAAGTTACCGTAGGAATTTTCTCTCTATTTTTTCTTGAATTTCTTTCACCTCTAAGATGAAAATAACTTGAAAATAAAATTTTTTTCTCTCTCCCTCAAGAATACTTCACGGCTGGAGTTCAGCAAGAAAGTATGTGTGTGTGTGTTTTTATAGTTGTTATCATGTGTGTTTAATATATATCTCTCAAACATATAATTAATATGTCTAATAATGAGATAAAATGTCAACACATAATAACAAAAATACAACTAACACATACACATGCATGGAAATGATTCCATGTGATGTGGGGAGAGGGAAGGTGGCCCATGGTGGAAGTTTCCTAGAAAACGAGCCGAGTCACTCGGCTCGTGTACCGGACGTTCGTCAAACGACTCCGTTAAATACACTCCGTTTAATCACCAATGTATTTATATTAATTAATTAATCTAATTAATTAATAATATCAAATACAAATATATTTCTCTAAGAAATATAATTTATGAATTAAATTAATTACCCAGAACTTAATTTTAATTCATAAGACCGCTATTTTGATTTATCTAATAAATCATAATTAGATATCCAATATCTAATATTAATAGAGAGATAATAAATTCACATTTATCCGTCAACGCTCCCGATGCGCGACTCGTAGGTCCGTCTCGGCCAGGCATTGGGAGGAACCAATGAGTGCGGGCAAGACTTAGCCCGGCTAGCGGGCCGCATTGTAAACCCCGATCGAGAACGAATGAAGGGATCATTCCGAACCATTATGTCGTGAATACTATACGTATAGACCCTTCATCGGATGTCGGTCAAGTCTTCGGTCACGGTAAAGTCAAACCCTACTGTTGACTAAACTCTATACATGTGTTAATGCAAATCAAAACCGATGATTAATAGTGTATCTAATACGACTATATCGAATGCTTTGGCAAAGACTTATGATCTTATTTGCCATTAACCGTATAGGACATTCGCCGCTCACTAACAGAGATAGAATCCTTTCTTGGTGTACAAGAAAGATCGCTACTCGCCCGTATAGTCCGCACTTCGAGGTCGACTCGGCAATTAAGCAAATGAGTCTAACTACTCTAATGACAAACTAAACGTCACAGCACATCTTCTCTTGAACCCTCAAGTCAAAGGTCCACGTATACTATCACAACCTTTCGATTCGTCATCGACTCTCCGAGAGTGAATACCGTGTGAATCGAGTATGAGTCGTGTTCGAGTATCTTGGCCCCACCAATATACTTATAACTATGCTATCAAGACGTGCACACGTCTAGCATCGATTATACAAGTCATATTAAAACTTAATGCCCATTTTAAGTTTATTGACTTGCGAACAATTTACGTAAATAAACTTTAAACACTTCGACATTTTCTCTTATCCCAAAACGAGAATGGAATGTTCGATTTATTTACATGGACTTCACTTCAATGTTTACCAAGTCAAGAATGCAATTGAAATACAATAAACAGTGAATGAATCGTATTGCCTTTTTATTAAGTATTCCATAATTACAAGTATAATGCCCTTACTCTCTCATCCCCTGAGTGGCATTCGAGGGCATATTCCTAACACCCCGTACTCAAGATTATAGACAAGAGTTTTTGTCTTCTCCAACTTAAGAGCTTCCTTAAGTATGAACTTTTAGATCTGCTCTTTTCACGATGCTATTGATTGCTTTAGATCGCTTGATTGCTTTGATCGCTAGAATGTATGTTCGCACCGGTAGTTGCTCAGTTTTAAATCTTCGGATATATATAGGTCACGATCTCTGAGCTTTTTCCTTGTAGCCGTTGCAAATCTTTTGAACAAATCCGTCCGTTGGAGGGAGACTTCATTGTTTAATCTTTCTGAACGTTGCAAGGCTGGATTCCCATTATTTAATTTTATCTTCCGACCGTTGTGAGGACTTCTGCATCTGAGCGCCGAATCTTTTGAATATAAAAGGATTAAAGTCTTCAAGGTGGGTCTGGATGATTTATTTAAATCATATCTCTTGCGGGAATCACTCCAATTTGTCTCTTCACGTTGCATGTGAGCTTTCCGTAATACTTGACTTTTCAACGTATGCTGACGTGGACTTGGAGTACTTGGCTGCCTTCGAGTAGGCTGATATGCAGCTAACATCTCTGCAGATAGGTCCTCTCGGCTGTTCACTGTTTGTGACTTTATCTGGTCAGGTGACTTCCCTGAGGTACCTCGGCTGCAGTCTGGTCAAACTTCTCTGATAAGATTTGTTGACCAGAGCTACTCTGACTGGACTCGGCTGTTCCTCTCTGATGGACTAAGCTGTACTTAGTACTTTGCCGTTTTTTAGCCTAACTAATTTTGGCCTACAGAAGATACTCATTTGGTTCTTCTTTACATTTTGCCAAGTTTTGTACTTAACATATTTTGGCTTATGGAAGATACTCATTTGATTCTTCCTTACATTTTGCCAAGTAATAAACATTTGATTTTATATTAATGACATCATCAAAATCTAACAAGTATTCCTAACAAGGATAACTATTGGGTTATCAAAACCGGGTATGTCATCACGAGACTCCGAGGTTCGTGGCATGCTAGCCCAATGCCAGGATAACTATGAATGTATGTTATATGTTTGTGGTAGAATTCTAATCTTTGAGTTGCTTGCGTGACTATTGTCATGATGATGGGTGATCCCGTTTATTTACCATTGGTTTATTCACTCGGGTAGGCACGAAGAAGCTCCGAGGTTAATGCTTGTTAGCATGGGACGAGAATAACCTTTGGGCGTATGGTTGATATGGACGATTGAATCGTGAACCCCGTGTTTCGTGATATGAATTGTAGTTTAGAAAATAATCTTTGGGGCAGTGTCCCTAAGTGATTTTCGATGAGTTGAAGATAATACTATACCCATTTTATTTGCATCCCGAATATTTTTGAATTGTGACTTCTTAACGGCGAGTTTATGCATATCATTATATACATCTAAAAAGGAAAAATTTAGTAAACGAAATTCCCCACTCATGCAGATCCAGCTGACATTGTGTGCAGTGTAAAGTCGAGTTTGATATATTTTTTTTGATGACCCAGGTTGAATCCTAGGGGTCGTAGTTCTGGTCCCTCTTCCTTACCACCGGTTAAATCGCGGGATGTGCCTCAGTAACCAGGTCTGAGTACAGGTCAACTGATAACACATGCAAGGTCAAACCCCCGAAAAGAGCAAAATGCTCCCACCAGGAATCGAACCCACGCTACATGCCTTCAGCAAGACTTTATGTCCCCCTCCTTTGTCACTGAGCTATGCCCCAGGGAACAAGTCGAGTTTGATATTGTTGTCACGGAGTGTTGTGCTGTGAATTAAAGGTGATGTGTTGTGTGTGAAAAAAAAAGTCTTTGGCAAAATGTATAAAAAAGTATTGTGAGTGTAAAATTATGTAGTAACGAAGTGCTTTATATATGAAGATATATCATCCATCACTCTTTATTATATATTTGAGATTACTCGTGCCATAATTGTATGGTAGTGGTGCCATAATGGTACAATGGTGGTATCATAATTAGATTAAAATAATTAGATTACCAGATTACTTTACTAGAAAAAAAGAATGTATTGGTTCCCAAAGAATATATTGGTTTCCAAAAAAAGAATATATTGGAAGACGGGCTTGCCGTAAAAACAAAAAAGAAAAAATTTATCGGACTGCTGAAAAGCATGTCGAGAGGCTAACAAACAAAATGGTCGGCCGCCAAAAAGTAGGCTGGCAGGCCTCCCGTTAAGAGGAATAACATAAATTGATCGGTCATCAAAGGTCTATCTGCAGTGGCCCCGTCGAAATGCAGGCCGCCAGGTCTGGTGAAAAAAAAAAACAGGACCGCCAGAAAGCAGGCTGACGAATATGAAGTAAAAAATAATGATCAGCCGTCATCGGTGGCCCACAGGAATGCGGGTCGATGAACTTGGGGAAAAAGAGAAGATCGGACGTCGGTGGCGGCCGTCTGCATGTGCACCGATGGGCACAGTGTAAAATATCGTCGGCCGTCAGTGCAAGCCGCCGAGCCGGCCGACGTAAAGCGAGGCCGCAGTGCAGAGTAAAAGTTGGTCGACCGCCAGGGGTGACCCATTAGAAAGCAGACCGACGGGTTTGGTTAAAGAAAATATGCAGCCGCCCGAGGTCTATCGGCCGCCATCTATGGCCCGCCTGAAAGCAGGCCGGAGGGCCTGACGTAAAAACAAAAAAAAAAATGGCCGGTTGCCAGAGAACTGCCGACGGCCTGGCGTATAAAAAAACAACTTGTCGGCCATTGTAGATGCGGCACGCGTTGGACTCACCAAAAAACTGGTCGGCCGGAGGTTCGTCGGAGATACCCATTATAAATTTTTTTTGAAGATTAGATGTCTATTGAATTTAATTAACATTTTGAGTATTTTTTGAAATTTTTTGTTGTTGAGAAAAATGGTCGGCCGCCAGGAAGCAGGCTAGTGGCCTGGCATAAAAAACAAAAAAAAAAAAGCTGTCGGTAGGAAGCGGTGACGGCTAGCATAAAAGAAAAAAATGGCGGCGACTTGAGATCTGCTGGCCACGGGGTGTGACGTAAAAAAAAGTATCCATTTGGAAATATTTCTTTTTATGATTAGTTGTCCCTTTAGTTTAATTTAATATTCTAAGGATATTTTTTTTTATAATTTTTGTTGTTGAACATTTCATATTATTATTAGTAGTAAATTCAACCAAAAAAAAAAAGAAGGGGAGGGAAGGTATAAGGGTCTTTTCAAATGTGGACTGCCACCAAAAAATGGTCAGCTGCAAAGCAGGCCGACGGGCCTGGTGTAAAAAAACGATCGATCGCCCGGGGTGTCCCGTCGTAAAGCAGGCCGGTGGGCCTGGTTAAAAAAATATCCAATCATTGTAGGTCTGTCGGCCCTCGTCTGTGGCCCGCCGAAAAGCAGGTCGGCAGGCTTGGTGTAAAAACAAAAGAAAATGGTCGGTCGTCGGAGGGCTGTCGGCGGCGTGGCGTAAAAAAAATGGCGTAAGCAGGCCGGTAGTCTGGCATACAAAAAGTATTGATTGGTCGTCGGAAGATTTCGGCCACCGGAAAGCGGGCCAGCGGCAAGGCATAAAAAAAGATAGCCTGTCGCTGGAGATTTTCGGTGGTCGGCAGCTGTCCCATCGAAAGAATTGGTCTGCCGGAGGTCCGTCGAAGATCTACGTTAAGAAATATTTTTTTAATGTTAGTTGTCCCTTTAATTTAATTTAATATTTTAAGAGTGTTTTTTTGAAATTTATTTTTGTTGAAGATTTGATATTATTACTATTATTAAATTAAACACAAATAAAAGGGAATAAGAGGGAAGAGATACAATAGTCTTTTCGAATGAACACTACCATCAAAAAATACCGTTGTCTTTTATATTATAGATCATCCAAATAAAATTTATGGAGGCTATTTCCTATTAATATATCTTGAATATTTGAGCATATCACGACTCTAATTGAAATATTGGATCAACAATTAAATTATATCTCATAAAAAATATAAGTTTTTTGCGTGATATCAGCAACACATACACATATACCCTCGAGCTACCAACCACACACCTTCTTGCCCCTTCTCCTCACATCGTTCATGATTGAGATTTAAGGGGGGAAATTGCTGCTGGCCTTTATTTTTGGGATTGTCGGCCTCAAAATTGCTTCGTCTTTCCCATGTCCCATAAATTTAAAATCGCATTATTCCCTTAAACCTACCCTCAAAATTATATTTCACCCTCTAATTTTTTATTCCCGTATTTTACCCCATAATTCTTTGAACTGCGAATGAGATTTTATTCAAGTGATTGTGATTTTTAAAATTTATTTACCGATACTTATAAAAATTTATTTTTCCATTTTCTATAAATTTGATCCTTTTTTAATCTTTGTGGTAATTGCATACATTTTATCTTGAGCAGATGACTCATTAATACAAAGTAAAAGAATTAACCTCCCAAAAATACAACCCTTTTAAATCTTTACTCCAAACTACATTTTTAATCAAATATTCCAAAAAAGTTCATTCCTGTTCTGGAAATTATTATTCCCGTGATGTGTCTTACCTAATACTGATTGTAGATACATAGATGGAAGGTTCTAGATCCTTCTAGAGGTAGTAGGATCCTATTAGATGTCTTACCTTATCTAGGAATCCTATGTATGGAAGGACTCTCATTGTAATGCCTATATGAAGCATCATTTCATCAGGAAAATCACGTTGAGAATAAATATGTTCGGACCGAGAAGATTCATACAGACATACAGTTGGCCGACATCTTTACAAAATCTCTCAGCACAACCAGATTCTGCATGCTTCGTCAGGAATTAGGAATATTACAGCGGGACTCCCTGTAAGTTTTTACATTTTACTCATCATTTGAGGGGGAATGCTTTAAGACCCAAGAATATAGTATCCACTTTGATTAACTGTACACTCAGAACAAGTCAGATCTTACTGTAGGAAAAAGAAGGCATAAAACCTTCCTACAACTGATGTAATACCCCCAGAGCCATCCAGGAATATTACAGCACCGTGGGCCCCGAGATGGAACCCACAAGGCTAAAGGAAATTTTCGCAAACATTTACAAACACCCAAGAGGCTAACGACGGTACTATCTTTTAAAAACATTCGAAAACTTTTTAAAACCCGTTTAACAAAATCGTCGTAAAATCTCATTTGAAACCACAAGGCCAAACAGCCGAAACTCAATACAGTCGGCCAACTGTATGTCTGTATGAATCTTCTCGGTCCGAACATATTTATTCTCAACGTGATTTTCCTATCAGTGTTATGAATACAATTGATTGACTCTATTTTACAATCTTTTACTTTCTCCTGAAACACGTTATCACCACGTAGTCTACCACTGAGAGCAAGAAAAAAAATCGTCCGAAATTCAGAAAATATCGAAAAAAAATCAAAAAAAAAAGAAAAAGAAAAATTGGATTTTCCTAGAAACCCTAGCCGCCACCGGTCATCTTCTTCACTGACCGACACCGCTACCCCTTCCCCCCGGACGCGACAGTCTTCCCAGAACCCAATCGTCGCCTCCTTCAACCTCACAAGCACGGCCCGCAGTGCAGACTCGCCCACGCCGGTCGTCCTCACGCATCACCACCGTGAACCAGACGGATCCAGCCCGCAGTGCAGCCGTGACCAGCCCTAGCCGCGGTCCGCAAACCCCCCTTCCATACGGCACCACAGCCCGTGCCACCCCAATCCCATGTCTGAACCAGTTCGCCGCTGCTCTGATTCGCCTCTATCGGCCCGCTGCTTCGATCCCGGTTTGTCGTCGAGCCCGTTCGCAAGTCCAAATTTCAGAACGCCCGTGCCCAACCCGCTTCTAGCTGACCCGACCATTGCTACCTCGGTCGGCCGGTTCTAGTCTTTGTCCGTCCCGATTGCAACTGCCAGGCGACCCGACCAACAAATCGACTTTTACCCTCTCACCCGTGCAATAACTACAAATCTAATGGTGAAGATCTGATTTGGAGCAGTATTTCTCGATGAAACTGTACACGAACAGAAGCAGATTTTTACACACACACACAAAAAAAAAACGAGAAACGAGAATTTCCGCGCGTAAAATTTTTGGACAGCGCAGTCGTACCAAAATTATGTTTCCCGATACGTTAACCGTCGGATCGGTGTGAAATTTTGACAGCAACTTTCAAACACAAATATTTGTATATTCAACGGTGAAGATCGGATTCTGAGTAATATTGGTTACTGAATCTGCAGCCGAATAGAAGCAGATTTTTACGAGGAAATTTAGAGATCCGACCTCATCCAATACCGAGTTGCTGCATCGCCGTGCTCGAGTCCTTTTTCGGCCGAATCATCGAGCCCAGTAGCCCTATCTGGGCGTTTCTCAACTCTCTATTTTCCTAATTCATGATTCATTTATCATTAACTTGTATGTTTATGAATCTAATTATGTTTATGCTTTACGTGGCATATAGGAAAATATGTTGCTCATGATGATGTGCAAAATATGGAGAGAAGTCATATTTATTATCCCGGTCAAGGATCAAAGTAAATATAGAACGGAGTACCCACGGAAATATGTTGCTCATATGGAGAGAAGCTCCCGTTCAAGGATCAAAGCAAATATGGAACCAAGTACCCGTAAGACTTTATTAAAGTTCCCATTTTTCAATTTCTCTCTTTTGGGAATTTTTTTTTTTGGGAATTGGGTATTTGGGTTCTTTATCTCCCACGCTACTTTGCGGTGGATGAGACTATGAGAGGTGGTATCACTCTCGTATGTCGAAGTAAACTGTGTGACGGTCCTGGAGGAGTCACGGATAATTGTTGAAAGTCGATATTTGTGGTTGTTGCATACACCACGTTTTGGGTGTGATTTGACGTCGTCGTTTTGTCGATTTTAAACCAACAATTGAATAAAATGAATATTGTCGGTAACAGTAAAGTTATGACTTATTCATGATTAGTCACGGAATTGTGACGTACAAATGGGACAAACGTCGATTGCGACGGATATGTCGTGGTTAAAATCGATTTGTTACGGATTTGTCACGATGAATTGAGCGACCACCACGTTGGTCTTGACCCAATCCCATACTTGGAAAACTCCATCTTTCATCTTATTAAAATAAAATATTGCATGTGGGTATAGTTATGTACCGTCTCCTTGCAATATGATATATGAAAGAATGTAAGAGTAATTCTCATGAATTTTAACATGTAAAGCAATGGCATATTGCGGTAAATACATTAATTCGTTGACCTCGATTATAGTTCGCATGACTATAGGTCCGAATCCTTTTCCGAGTATTTGTAAAGGCATGTGCCTTATACATTTGACTATGTTTAGTCGATCTCATTGGATGGTCAAGACGAGTTGGTTATGGTATATTCATTATGTCTCATGGTTCAAAATGCTTAATTATGATGCACCGCGTTGTATCTATATAACATGGCTATTATGACGTATACTTGCAAATTGAGAATTAAAATACTTGGTTGATTTGATGCACTTTGGTGGATTTTGTCTACACTTTGATCATGACTAGGCGCATCCTCCTTGGTATTTATTTATGCTTTGAAAGTTCAAACGGAATAAGTGGTTTTTAAACAGCCTTAGCTGTACCGACATTCCTACTTTCTCTGCAAGTCTACCAAGTTGGAGTTACCGAAAGGATCATTAGTTGAGATAAGAAATCAAACACCATGCTGCGTTTAAACGCACATATGGCTGTCATTGCCATGTTTTTGCATCAACACTTATGCCATTGGATATGGCCTCAACCTTGTTTTCTCACTAAACTTGGGAAATACTAAACAGCCAATTAAAATATGCAATGTGATCTGAGTTTAATGATACGGAAGTCTAGTTTTCAGAACATCTGACCGTTCGTCCATAGCCTTCCTAACAAGGGAGTTATTGCTGTTTTAGTGAACAAAGGTCAAGCTGCGCGGAATTTTATTTCCAGCGATTGTACTAACTTTTGTCCCAACCAACTTGGTTCCCATCTTGAATTTGCAAGTGGTCTTATGACACATGTTTTTCAATCTCTTTTTGGCCGAATTTGCCATAGATGATGCAGTTTTTGGTATGCGTTGTACGCTAAACTATCAACTTTCAAATGTTGAAAAATAGTTTCCTTGGGGAAGTCCAAAATATGCACCCTTATAAGAAGGTCGAGCGTATGCATGATAGTTTTACACCATACTTGTGTCGTAATTTTGCCCCTTGGCATATAACCTTGACATGTTATGCACTCAATATGATAGATCATTTTGATCGTATCTGGTATAAAATCTCTATATTGTTAGAGTGTTCGCTATGCTCATATTTGTAAAATTTTGCAAGCGAAATTGAGTGCGTATTAAGCTATTTTCAAGGAACACGATATTTTTGGATTTCGGTGTATAAATCCATTATGACTATGATGACTAAGTCATCACAATCAATGAGTGGTATAATACTCAAGTTGTTGAATGCCGAATGGCGTTTTCTAGTCACATATGTTCCGTAACAACTGAACCATGTTATGACTCGATGATATATATGCCAAAGTGTATCACTCATAGCATCTCATTATGATTTGTGAGAAATAAAATCTTATGCATCACTTGTATTGGATATGTGAAAAGGAAAAATATTCATGAGTCAATATGGTCCGGCTTGCATCGGTGTGTGTAACCAGAAGATGTATTGGGACATTGACACATTTAGGCTTTAATAGTCCGGTGTTTGGACAGTTTGATGATCCATATACCACGGTATTGCCATGGACATCATTTTTTCTTTGAACAAAGAAGCTAGCTGGATCAAAGACACCAAAGTACGTTGGTGGAGTCGTGAGCAGGGCTCATGACCGATGATGATATTTATGTCATCCGCGTCTTGCTTTCATAAGCATGTGTGACGCCAAAGACCCCCCCCACTGATCCTTCTTAGCCATGTTCATTGATTTAAGCCTATTCTTTGGCATGATTAGGAGACGACACCCTCCTATGCTAAAGAGAATAATGTAGCGACTCGCATAAGCATGGTGCTGAGTCCTCCCTTTTCACCGAGTCCTTATACATACATGATCATAAGTATTAGCCTGGGTGGCTTATGATGCTATGATGGTGTTCACAAATGGTCGTACTCAAGTGATAACATTTATATGTTATGTTGTTCCCTTGACAATGATTGATAAGTTGATGAAACCTGAGTTATGGTTGTCCAACTTGCGGACCAGTCATTGTAAAGGTCGGTTCACCCACTTTTCGATCAAGTCTTGAAGTGAAATTTTAACGAGTACTTCCTAACATCCAAGGCTACCTTCTCACAAATTTCGGTGCCATTTGGAGACTTGGAAGGAGGTGAACCACTTAAATGAAGTTTTCACATACCACCAGTCGTCCCAACAACCAGTTCGATATCATTTCGATCGGTTTTTGACCACAAGGTTGATGGTTTTGGAAACCTAAACACCCGTTTATACATGCTCATGAATTTTTGAGGTGTTTGGGACTGGTGAAGGGAGTGAACTCTTCAAGAAAGCACTAGAGGTTCGATAAAACCAATGGCCTATCATCGGTTCAATCGTTTCTTTATGTTCGATCCCGGTGGTGCATGGTGGCGGTTTTGTTGGATTCTCAGGACCAGTAGCTACGGTTATGTAGCATAGGTCAACATGTCATATTTACCTATACCTATCATCATTCAAATGCTTAGTTACGAGTGTAACAGTATGCATTTTGTTAACTGGATTGCGTTAACACTCAAAACCTTTATCGTCCACATGTTCATGTGCCAAAGTACGTTACCACAACGCATTATGATGGGTTATAAATGATGAATATGACATGCGTTTTCACTCATATTCCGCTTAAAATATACCTTGGCAGACGATCTCATAAGTCACTTTGATGAGCCAGTCTTCCCGTCGTTAGGGGGAGATGCGAACGATCATGTTCGAATAGAACGACTTGGAATTGTCGTAGTTTGTCCCTACTGTGCCTCACCAAGTTCCCTAAAGTGACGAGATTAAATACATGCTGCAAACATGTCTGCAAGGATTGTGTCCGGTCATGGACGTTTGTCATCTATAAATGGTGATATGGTAACACCACAAATTGTGGTAGATGGTGTTACTAGGCCGTAGATCTCATAGAGTATTGGGATGCCACTTGGTTCGATAAATACTCTCGCTAAGAATGTATGCGAGTTTGGTACATGAAACTTGATCATATGATCAAATGAACTCATCCGTCTCATGTGATTCTGGATTATAGTCATCATTGGGGGACGCCTCAATGAATGCCAATCCATAAAGAGTACTCTATGAATAAAGCCGGTACATGAGGACGTGGAATGTGAGTTTAATCGAACCATACTTCTTTGAAAATCTACAACGTTTTAGCGTTGGCCTAAAATGGAAACATATGCGATTTCAGTATAAACAAAGTGATAGCCCTTTGTTGAAGTGGTGCCGACACTCCAAAGATAAGATCTATCCGTATACTTTGTTAAAGCGAGTGAGAGAAGGAGTTAAACTCACCTCATGGCGTGAGGTTTCTCATGAACGCACTGGAATCGACTATGATGACACGAAACTTAGTTGTGCTATCGTAATGGATGTTATAACATCCACTATCTTTTCA
This sequence comes from Orobanche coerulescens, assembly GCA_033398695.1. NCBI lineage: Eukaryota > Viridiplantae > Streptophyta > Magnoliopsida > Lamiales > Orobanchaceae > Orobanche > Orobanche coerulescens. The sequence continues at coordinate 159,092,881 of CM065807.1, forward strand.
GTTAGATAGTTTCCCAAAAACTGATGTGCAGCTTGTGGTTAAATCTTATCTTAGTGGGGAACTAAGTTAAGTGATGGAAGGATCTCTTGGTGGATCAGACTCAAATCAAGTGGCTCATGACCACGGAGCGCGTCGACAAGTGATTGTTGGGAACGCATACTAAGTATATACTTGATTTGGAAGAGATATGAAGCTTTTGCGTGTAAAACTAAGGGTTTATAGTGATGTACTCTTGTGAGACTAAGAGATTTCGCTAAATCCAAAGTTAAGAATGAAAGGATCTTGGGGACACTTGATTATGCGTATTCATCAATCGGTTTAAGGCAATCTAAGGGACGGTTTCCCTAAGAGACGATAAAGTAATGCCTATATGATTCCCAATGATTTGTCGAAGTCATCATAAGACTTGGCTCACTTAAGTGATGATGCAATCTTAAGAGAAAAGTACGGTATTATGTACTCATGTTTGACTCGATGTACTCATTCGTAATAATCCAGTAAAGCCACTATGATGATGGCCTAGGATGCGCTCACGCAATGTCTGTGATTGACAAGAAGCTTGAAGCTTGATCTATCTCGATAAAAAGGACACTTGAAAACTGATACCCGAATCTGCCCAGAATGTGTTGATCTATCTCATATGACCTACAGGGCAGCTCACTTGATGGAAAATGGTGAAATTGGTGCCATTGGAAAGGTTTGTGTCTACTTTCCAAGGAAACCAACCATTTGATCACATCCATCATGATTGAGTGACATATGACAATTGTTGCAAAGTAGGACAAGATATGTCCGGTAATTTGCTGAGTCAACTTCGATAGAGCTTTGTGATCTGCTCACGTAGATCTAGGTTACGTACTATATATGAATGAAAATCTATGGGTGTCTAGTTTTCATAAGTTCTTACAGTTTCGTTGATACCTATTGAATCGAAGAAGTTATGACTGATTTAGTGCATGGAGGTCAAGACTTTGGAAAACTTGATAAGTCTTTAGTGACTCTGCACTTTGGATGTGTCGCGCTCTTTTTGTCCTTAGACCAAGGTTTGCTTTTCCCACTGGGTTTTCACTTGGTAAGGTTTTTAACGAGGCAACCTATGAGAACATCCATACAATGATGTGTTGTACTTCTGTTCAACTTAGATCAATAGGTATTTTTCCCACTGGGTTTTTCCTTGGTATAGTTGTGAGGGCAACTTGGCATCCGACTCCTATGATTTGAGGTACTTATCAGGGGGAGTCGTTATGTATACATCAGGGGGAGTATACACGACATGTTATGTTGGTGCGTTCCATTCTTTTCCTCATCAAGCTTTTATTTTTCCCATGGAGTTTTGTTTTGGCTTGGAATAGGTTTTTACGAAGGCAACATCTTTTGCACCATTATTGTATTAGTGCTCGACACAGGGGGAGTGTTCCGGAAATTATTATTCCCGTGATGTGTCTTACCTAATACTGATTGTAGATACATAGATGGAAGGTTCTAGATCCTTCTAGAGGTAGTAGGATCCTATTAGATGTCGTACCTTATCTAGGAATCCTATGTATGGAAGGACTCTCATTGTAATGCCTATATAAAGGCCCCTCTATCAGTGTTATGAATACAATTGATTGACTCTATTTTACAATCTTTTTCTTTCTCCTGAAACAATTCCCTTATTAATTATATTTTCTCTCTCCTATCTCATATTCTTTCTCTTTTTTCTCACATTTCCCGTAAATATTTTTTCTCTTTCCTCTCTCATCTTATTTCTCTTTCTTTTCTCAGGTCTCCCATCACTTTTTTTATTTTTTTCTCTCTCTCTCTCAATTTGTATTTCCCTCTCCATCGGTTCTCTTTTCTCTTGCTTCTTCTTTCTCAAACAAAATTTATTTATCAAAACACACTTAGAGAAATCTACACCATAATTTGAGGGAGGAGACTCGAATCAAAGTAAAGAAGGGTGGACCAATTTGGCGATTAAGAACTCGAAGGAGGTTGATGGAACGGCGGTTCCATTTCTAAAATGTGATTAACCAAGATAATGGATCCAAACACCCATCTGGAGGAGTTCTGACGGCTGACCATGGTGGCGAAGGTGATTTCTGCCCTCCAGGATTACTACTTGTGCAAGACTTTTATGATCTTGTCATTAAAGTCGACACAAGAATCGGCCGACGACGGAGGCATTTTTCTGCTTTATATGGTCTTGGAATATTTATGTTTTTAATTTTGAATTTTTGATTTAATGATTTATGGGTGCAAATAATGTATTTTAATTTTCTTTTTTTTTTATACTGTGGATAATATTTGCTACTTCTCTATGTTTTTCCAATATTTATGTTTTGTGAAACTTCTGGCAGTGGCCGGGAACAGTCAAAATACCCGTTGGTATAGTGTTACCATATGGTACTTTTGAATACCTCTAAATTATCATTGGGTAGTTTTGTTAACAAGTCGGAAAGGGAATAACTGGAAGTGGCCAGCGAGGATGAAAATACTCGGCGATAAGTTGTTACCATAGAGGATTTGAAATAACTATCGGTACGATAAATTATCAAACAAATGGCAAGGAAAAAGGAAAAAATTGCAATAATAATAATTTATTATGGACCTGAGGGAAGAGTAGCAATAATTAGAAAAAAAAAAAAAATTATAGCAGTAATACAAGAGGACCAAGACCAAAAGGGTTGTGGTGTGGACATGTTAAGATTTCTTAAAGTGGACATGTGGATATTAAAGGTATTTGATAGTTGTGGTGTGGACATGTTGTTGAGATTTCTTAAGGTGGACATGTGGATATTAAAGGTATTTGATATATATATATATATATAATAAAATATACTTTACCTCTTACTAATGTTTGGGTAATAGTATTAAATCAAAGGTAATGTGTCTGGGGAGAAAAAAATATTATGAAATGCCGATAAGTATGCAAGTATAAGTTTAAAGGGGCAAATTGCCCAAAGAAAAGTGAGGGGGAAATCGTCATGCTTTTGTGGAGTATTATGGGTGGAAATTGCGGGCTGGAAAGTTATGGGGAGCAAAAATGATTTTCCCTATATTTGCTTATCGTTACTTTTATTCGGTGAGATAGCAATTTGTGCAGCATATTCGTTCACCTTAATCAAAACTGAAATTATTCATCCTATTGTTATTATCAGGTTAAAAGGGGTTCGCGTTTTAATTACCGCTTTGGGGCCTGAAGAGTGAAGTGGCAGGTGCAGATAGAGCAGTATTTGAGTGTTTAAAGCTCCATTCTCACCCAAAATTGCATCGAGGATAACTGGACAATGGTCTCCACTACATCATTTTGCCGAACAAAATTTCCTCCTAAACTCGCAAGTCATCTTTCCTTTCTTTTTTCATTTTATCAAGATTGATCTAATTATACTCAACTGCATAGCAGCAGAGTAGACTTCCCATCCTTATTATCATACTGTTTATGTTCTTATTGTAGGTTTGAAGCTCACATGGAAATTCATGTGGGATCAGTAGACGAGGAAGAGGACGAGCAAGGGTTTGTGCATGTGGTGGAACATGTTGCAATAGGTGAAGTTAAAGACTTGAATGCAGTTATTAAAGGAAGCTGGAATGCTTATACAAGTTACCGTCATACTGTGTATCATATCGATTCACCCACTAGTACAAAGGATTTTTTATGTGTCAATTAATGTTTGAGATCAATAGCACTCAAGGGAGGCATCTGTTCGTTCCTGAATCATTCTTGACAATTACTGCTATTAAATCTTTAGGAATCTCATGGCCATTTGGTGTGAGTTGTTCTCAATTATTTGAACAGAGATAGACTCGTTGTACTTCTAGTGATTATATATTTTGTATTATTCATCAAGAGTGTGTAAAACTCTTTCCCATTACTTGTATATGAATTTCACCTCGTTGATATATATATCATGTTTGAATCCCAAATATTGCCTTCCAGGTGTCGCGAGTTGAAATGGAAAAAATGCTATCATATCTCAACTGCGACGGAATAACAACATAGAGCCTCGGGTCTAGCATACGGCACTTGCGTTTAGCATTAATTTCTGCATTTTGTGTTGCACCATTTTTTTTCCTTTGAATTTTCGTTTTTCACCGTGTTTTCTTTTCATTTGTTGTATGTGTGGGAATCCTTGAATTCAGAGAACAAATTAGGCAAAAGGTCTCCGATTGGATTGGAGAGGCAAGTTTGGAAACTAGAATGCAGATAAAGTCAAGAAGTTTCATGACAGTTGATACTTTCATGCAAATGCCACTCTTTACGTTGTTGGATCAGTGCTGGAGCAGGGCCGTTCTGAGAATCCTGATTCCCCATGCCAGACTCAGAAAATATGCCCCCTCCTTCACACACAACCCAATACAAATCTAAAATTAGTAATATAAAATTTGATTTTTTCTAACTTTATATTATCAAGAATTTAAATGTTAATGAAAGCATTGAAATAGGGAAAATGGCAAAAATGGTCCTTTATGTTTGGCTCCTCGCACATGCAGTCCAAGATTTGGTTTCCGTGGCAATTTTAGTCAAAAGTTTCAAAATCGTGGCAAATTTAGTCCCAAAGTTTCAAATTTGTGGCAAATTTAGTCCTTTTTTTTAGTTTTTGAGGACTAAATCAGCAGAAATGCGTTGACACGTCACTTTTCTGTTGTCATTAATTAATTATTACTAAAAAAACTGGAAATATCAGGAGAGAGAAAAATGATATGCTAAAAATCAATGGAATAAGAAAAACGCATGAATCATAATAATCACGAGCAATGCCAAACTCAACATCAACATCATCATTACATAAAATTCAACAACATGAAGCATGAAGCTTCCAAAATAGTTAGTACAGAGTTAACAATATCTGATAATACAATAACGTGCAAATATTTCTAGCATATTCATTACGAAATTCAAAAGGGTAACCCGATACACTAGTACTATTACATACAAAACACCAAGGTTACACAATATAGCTGCAATTCGGATAGCAGCTTCAAGTAGCATCTCTTACCGCATCTTGCCATTATTATTCTTCTTGCCATTATTCTTGTCACTCGCTTTGTTTTTTTCCTCACTGACAACAGCTTTGAGATTAGACAGACGAGCAAACTTCTTGCCACCTCTTGTGAATGTAATGTTATCTCCAATTTCAGGATGGAGTTGTTTATACATGGATGGACCATCCTGCATGGTTTTGGGTGCAAGGATTTCCAAAACCTACAACAAATCACATTTCAGTAAAATATTGTGATGTCTACTAAACTATTGTCATACCCATCATAACCAACCACTTACATTTGACAAAGACGGCACCTCTATGTTCTCCCTAGATGCAATAGGTCTACTTGCATTCTCATTATTTGGTGTCTATTAAAAGGACAATGTAGCTCATAAGTTCATAGTTAAAAGGAACAATATGCACAAAGGGGTTTGCATAAACTTACATCACTTTCAATTTGGTGAACATTGTCATATTAAGCCTCTAAGACTTTGTTTGATCCTTTGCTCTTTCTTCCCTGCATATGCCAACAAATGTCAGCAAATATAAGGATCAGGGAATTCACAGTTTAAAACCCATGGCACAGAACTTACAACAGTTTCAGTTTGAGTATTCAAGTATTGTTGAGTTGACTTTCTCTTTCTTCCCTACACATGTCAATGAATATCACTAAATAATTCACTTATCACAAAAACAGGACAGATCTCATCACAAAAACAATAGAATCATCCAAAAGAATTTTATGCTAGTTATAGAATTACATAAGAGTATCACTTACCCTTCTAGTATATGTGCTGGGCTGAGTACTTGTACCTGCTTCATTTTGTGTTAGTTGACTCAATGGATCTTGTGTCATGAGTTCCGCATAAACATCTTGGAAATCATCTAAACTGTTATGTTCTAGTTGTTCTTCATCTTGCCCTTGCTCTTCTTCATCCGGAGATAGAAGATCTCTTTGTTTGTCATTGCTTATTCCAGGCCCTCAAAAGTTTATTCTCCGATAGCAACCGAAATCCCCCGTCTAACCTTGAATGCGTTCTCCTACTTTCTTTCAAATTCAAATCATTGCAAAACACATTTAACTGACCCATTGTCAGGTTCTTCATCTGCATATAATCATACTTCTTCAGGTTCCCATTATCATATATCAAGTCAGAGCCCAAAGGATTGAGTGTCCCACCATAGTGTAAGGTCAAAGTAAAGCAGTTTCTTATCCTATCTGTAAAATAAACAAAAGTTTGAGTAGTACACAGTATACTTAAAGACCAAAGAATTTGACTAATTACAAAAAAAAACAATAGTTTACCACCAATTAACACTAAACACTTCAATTATTGAATTAGTAACATTAATTTACAAGAATGGGTGTAGAATCAACTCGCAGAAACCCCGTGTCAGATTCATAAAAAAGTACCACCAAGAATTAAAAAACTATGCCATATTCATTAAAAATTCACCAAACACATATTTCAGATCCAACAACGATGAAAACCATCTCAATATTCATATAAAAGTGACCCAACCATGCTTATTAAACTCATATCTCACTAGAAAAAAAAAAACGAGTAAGACAAAAGAAGCAAAAAATGAAGCTACCATGGGATAAAACGAATCCAAGGGGACCATTTCATGCAATTCAATAAAAAAATAACTACGACAGACTTACTATGAAAAGGGGGCGGATTTTCATTTAGATGCAGGAGCCGTTCCCGGAATGTATCCATAAGATGAAGAAGGTCTTGGGTTTTCTATGCATCGAATACAAAATTGTCGGAGTAAAAACGCAGCGGAATAATAATAAGAAAACCCAATTTAGGATCTCATGCAGTAATTTAATTGTTTAATTAAAGAGTTAATCGAATTACCTTAATCCGATTGAACAATTCTAGATCCGGACTAGAAGCAGATGAATATCCCCTTCCTCTTTTGGTGATCCACACACGAACAATTCCACAAGCGGATTCTTAGATCATACGAATAATATTGATAAATAGTACAACACAAGTTCCTTACTAGAAGGATTATACTATTGATCAATATCAACTAAGGGAAGAGGGTTAGACGACCAACTTCGTTCTCCTACAGTATGAGGAAGAGGTTGACTTTTTCTTCTTCTTGGAGAGGGAGGCGTTTTTTTGATTGAGTTCTTATGACAACTCCTTGTCATGGATCTCTTATTTATACTAAGTAATCCCTAGATTCAATAATCTAGTATTTGCTTAGTTGCCCCTCAACTTATTAAATAATACAATATATATAATATCCAATATTATATATTACTTATTATTTAATCTCCTTATAAATATAATATCCAATATTATATTTATTTATTCCCAGTTGATATTTATTCCTACTTGTCTATAATTATCGTACGTGCGACCCAAAAGGCTTATATTATGTTGGCAATTATTTAATACCTTATTAAATAATAAATCATAAGCGGCCTCTAGCAAGACATTATGATTACCCAAATAATATAAGTTAATAGTCCATTAAACCTTTTAACGTGTCAAATCCCTTTGTCACGCGATATCATATTTGAACTAAGTCATGGAGTCTGTCATACTTATTTATGTTCAAATGCTTTCTCGATCTTAAGTAGATTGATTGAATCAAATGACTCTTCATTTGAGCATGGTCATGCATTTCCTTCAGTCCTACTTATCGAGGGGCCCAACAGATATCTCTCTCACTTAAGAGAGGGACAAATCCCCATCTTGATTATTCATTGCCCTCTACATGACTCCCACTAATCCCGATCGCTAACCTTTATGATCACCATGTTTCAGATGACGTTGGATTACGTCAAGGCATAGCAGTTATCATGTTGGACTCTATGATAATCTCAGGTTCAAGGATTTATTGACATACTATTATATTGAGATTCACTTATGACATTTCCATGCAGTGATCTCAATGCGGGTCGGTCCAGTATTATTTCTCCAACCAATACCCATAAGATTGTTCCGTACCATACGCATAATCATCTGATGATTATCAATCAAACTTATACTAGTATATTAATCACTTGAGTCTCTACTCAACGCGATTTTACGAGGGACGTTTGAATAATCTTATTATTCGTGAATAACTATTATTCGATTATTATAATATTAAAACATGCACACATTATAATAATCAACGAGAAATAAATGATATCAAATAACTTTATTTAAATGTGACAATTACAAATCTAGGCACATCGAATGTCCTAGGGCACTATTCCCTACAATCTCCCACTTGCACTAGGACCATTCATAACGACTTTTTGTCCTATCGCTCTAGCATGCTCAACATGCTTTCCTTGTGAGAGAGGCTTGGTAAGTGGATCTGCAACATTCTCTTCCGTTGCTACTTTGCATATTGTAATATCTCCTCGCCTGACGATCTCTCTGACTAGGTGATATTTTCTGAGTATATGTTTGGAATTATGATGGGACCTAGGCTCTTTAGCTTGTGCAATAGCACCATTATTGTCACAATAAAGGCTTATGGGACCCTGGATGGTTGGCACCACTCCTAGTTCGTAACGAACTTCTTGATCCATACTGACTTCCTTAGCCGCATCCGATGCCGCCAGTACTCGGCTCATGTGAGAATCAGCAACCATGCTTTGCTTGGAACTCTTCCAACTCACAGCACCTCCATTCAATACAAACACATAACCAGCTTGCGATTTGAAATTGTCTCTGTCGGTTTGAAACTTGCATCGGCGTAACCTCTTCTGACCGACTCATTTCCCACCCCTCCATAAACTAGGAAATCATCCTTAGTTCTTCTCAAGTACTTTAGGATGGTTTTCCTTTCTTTATCGATGACTTTCACCTGGATTCGATTGGTATCGACTTGTCATACTAAGAGCAAACGATACATCTGGTCGAATACAAATCATGGCATACATGATCGATCCAATAGCCGAAGCGTATGGTATCTTGCTCATACGGGCTCGCTCTTCAGGAGTCTTAGGACTCTGAGTCTCACTCAGATGAATGCCATGTGACATTGGCAAGAGTCCTCTCTTGGAGTCTTGCATATTGAACTTCTTCAATATTTTATTAATGTATGTACTTTGACTCAGACCAATCAATCTCTTTGATCTATCTCTATAGATCTTTATCCCAAGAATGTAAGCAGCTTCGCCTAAGTCTTTCATTGAGAAACAACTTCCCAACCAAGTCTTGATTGTCTGCAAGGTGGGAATGTCATTTCCAATGAGTAATATGTCATCTACGTATAAGACTAAGAAAACAACTATTCTCACACTAACCTTCTTGGACACACAAGGTTCATATTCATTTTGAATGAACCCAAACTCTTTGATAGTTTCATCAAAATGAAGATTCCACCTCCGAGAAGCCTGCTTCAACCCATAAATGGATCTTTGAAGCTTGCAAACCTTTTTAGAATTTTCTGGATGAACAAAACCTTCAGGTTGTGTCATGTACACATCCTCGAGTAAGTTTCCATTAAGGAATGCTGTTTTGACATCCATTTGCCATATTTCATAATCATAGTATGCGGCAATGGCAAATAAAATTCTAATTGATTTAAGCATGACTACTGGCGAAAAGGTCTCATCATAGTCAACACCATGAATCTGTCTATAACCTTTTGCCACTAGTCTAGCTTTATAGGCTTGCAGATTATCATCCATGTCTTTCTTCTTTTTATAGACCCATTTGCACCCAATGGTTTTAACACCCTCAGGTGGATCTATCAAGTTCCAAACTTGATTGTCATACATGGATTGCATCTCAGACTTCATGGCTTCTAGCCATTCCTCGGACTCTGATCCTGAAGCAGCTTCTGTATAGGTACTAGGCTCATCATCTATGAGTGATGCATCATCATCCTCTGTTACGAGATAACCATATATCTCAGGTTCATGTCGCATCCTATCATATCTGCGTGGGACTTGTGTACTTTGAACGAGCTCTTCAACTGATTGTTGAGCTTGTTCGGTTTCCATCAGTGAAGCGATGTCTTCTTGTGGTTCTCGAGTTTCCTCGATAATTACTCTTCTCCCACTGTCGCTTTTGGAAATAAATTCCCTTTCTAAGAATACAACATTTCGAGCAACAAACACTTTGTTCTCTGTGGGCTTGTAAAAGTAATATCCTTTAGTTTCCTTAGGATATCCCACAAATAAACATCTTTCAGATCTGGCTGCCAGTTTGTCAAACACTTGGCGCCTTACGAACGCTTCGCAACCCCAGATCTTTAGAAAAGACAAGTTTGGTCTTTTACCGGTCCATTTCTCAAATGGTGTCTTTTCAACTGCTTTAGATGGAACACGGTTAAGGGTGAATGCTGCTGTTTCTAAGGCGTGGCCCCAAAATGATAATGGAAGCTCTGTTCGACTCATCATGGATCGAACCATATCTAATAAAGTTCGATTCCTCCTCTCGGACACTCCGTTATGCTGAGGTGTGCCGGGAGGAGTAAGTTGCAAAATAATTCCACAACTCCTAAGATGATCATCGAATTCTTGGATCAAGTATTCCCCACCTCGATCTGTTCGAAGGTCTTTAATGGTCTTGCCAAGTTGATTCTGTACTTCATTCTGGAATATTTTGAACATTTCAAAAGATTCATGTTTATACTTCATAAGATAAACATATCCATATCGGCTAAAATCATCGGTGAATGTAATGAAGTATTGGTATCCGCCTCTGGCATGAGTGCTAAGAGGTCCGCATACATCAGTATGTATTAGGCCTAATAGATCACTAGCCCTTTCTCCATGACCGGTGAAAGGATTCTTCGTCATCTTGCCCAATAAACAAGATTCGCATGTCCCATATGATTCATAGTCAAAAGAGTCTAAAAGTCCATCATTATGGAGTTTAGAAATGCGTTTCTCGTTTATGTGACCAAGTCGACAATGCCATAAGTAAGTCGGATTAGAATCATTGAGCTTAGGTTTCTTGGATGCAATGTTATAGACTTCCAAAGTGTCGGACTCAACTAGATCAATATTGTAAAGGCCAATATATAACTTTGCAGTACCATAAAGAAAGTCATCAAAGAAAATACGAATGATCTTATTCTTAATAAGAAAACTATAACCTTCACAATCTAATGTAGAAACTGAAATAATATTCCTATTCATAGCAGGAACATAATAGCAATTGTTCAAAACTAACAAAATCCCATTGGGCAAAACTAGATCATAAGTTCCTACGGCTAGTGCAGCAACTCTTGCTCCATTGCCGACTCTTAGATCTACTTCCCCTTTCTTCAGTTCTCTACTGCTTCTCAACCCCTGCACATTTGTACAAATGTGAGATCCACATCCAGTATCTAATACCCAGGAGTTAGAGGTAGATAAGTTAACTTCTATAACAAATATACCTGTGGCAGTGCCCTTGGTACGCTTTAGCTCTTCCAAGTAAATCTTGTAATTTCTTTTCCAGTGTCATGGTTTATTGTAATGATGGCAATTTCCATCTTTGGGAGCTTTAGCCTTGAAATCCGGCCTAGTAGGGTCTTTAGATTTGGCAACTTTTGCCTTAACCTTGCCCTTGCCTTTGTTCTTAAAGGATTTCCCTTTGCTGACCATCAACACATGGCTTGGTTTCTTCTTAATATTCTGCTCAGCCGTTTTAAGCATCCCATGCAGCTCAGTAATGGACTTATCCATCTCGTTCATATTATAGTTCATAATGATCTGACCGAAACTTTCGGGCAATGAGTTTAGGATCACATCCGTGGAGTGCTCCTTAGAATGTGGAAAACCAAGCCTTTCAAGATGATCCATATATCCTTTCATCTTGAGCACGTGAGCACTGACAGATGTCCCCTCAACCATCTTGCAAGCATACAAGGCTTGAAAGGTCTCATACCTCTCTTGCCTAGCATGCTTCGAGAAAGTTTCCTTGAGGTGAGCATTTAGCTCATAAGCCTCCATTTCCTCCAGATTCTTCTGAAGTTCTGGACAAATGGTGGCCAACATAAGACAACCGACATCAATGGAATCATCACAATGTTTCTTCCATTTGTCTTTTGTTTCTTTGTTTGCATTGTCAGCTGGCTCATCGGGAATTTCTTCCTCAAGAACATACAACTTTCTTTCTTGCTTGAGAACTATTCTCATGCTCCGGATCCAATCCAGATAGTTGCTGCCATTTTCTTTGAGCTTGTCCTTCTCAAGGACGGATCGCACTGAAATGGTGGATGTGTTGTTTGATACCATTCTACAAAATTCAATATGCAAAATATTTAGTCACATTATTTTATTTCTCGAAAAATACTCCCACTAAAACAAAGTACCCTCAATTTACAACATTTGTAATTTTAGTGGGCTAAGATCCCATTTCGCACAATCCTAAACTCAGCTTTGGCATGACGCCTAGAATTGAGCTACTTTAGGTGGATAACTCTTTATCGATTACATCATATGTAACTCTTAGATTATATCATGGGATTTGGCATCGTATGCCCAAGCATGTTATAATCCCATCTTATGCCTTAAGGTTCAAAACTATTTTGATTTCCAAATTCATTAAACGTATAGGTATCACCATTACATATCCTACCTTACTAAGATAATCCGAGTGCCTAGCTTTGGCATGACCCAGTCATGATGATCGAAGTCTTGATAGGTGTTTTTCAAATGAACGGCATTAAAATTTTAACGAGAGATTTTTATCCTATGTTAATGTCTATGTTTGCTAACATACATCTAAACATACATAGAATCACATACATGCATAAATTTAAACATACATCGCATCACATGACAATAAAGCATAGGACCGTGTATAGCATGACCATAATCCTAACGTGATTTTCATGAGCCAATATGAAAATCACAAAGGTCATCTAAAGGGTTAAATATGGTCTTCATTGATCTTCCCAACTCCTTGGAACGTCATACGCGGTCAATTTGCTCCTCGAGTCCGTCTTTCTTGTCCTTCTTGTCTTCATTACATTAATGAAATTTAATACTACACTAATAAATTAAATTACAAGAAGTGCAAACGACATGCACGCCGTAAAATAATAAACAATTTAAATAGACGACTCGCAGGCCGCAAAACCAATTATAATTAAACGACACGCAGGCCGTAAAACCAACCCATAAGAAATTAAATTATCCAATCACATTGGTCAATTTATGGTAATGCCATACACCACACACATACCATAAATAATTATCAAATAATTAATAAAGCATGTAATATACTAAATAATCAATTTGTCTCACAATCAGACAATAAATTAAAACTGTGTCAAAAGTGAATAAATATGGACTTGGCCGAGATGGTTGTGATTCTTCCTTGGGAACAGGTCCGCCCAGGTTCGAAACCCGGCGATTGCAGTTGCAACATTTTGCAACTATTATTGCCAAATTTACTTTTATATTAAAAGGGCTTATAAAAAGAACTACTGAAAAGTTACCAAAGATTGTAAGTGGTGCTGAAGGAAAGTCGAATGGCATGGGATCGAATCCCAGTTTTTGCTGAATTATTTTTGCAATATTTAAAACCGATTTATTTGCCTTTAATAAAACATTCCGTGTATTGTTTCCTAAACAAAATCGCAGCGCACATGGTAAGTCGGCGGAAAGGCCGGCAGATGACCAGGGTTCGAAACCCTTCAATTGCAAAAACATTTTTGCTAATAAAATCAGCCCGCGGGTCCAGCTCTGACCCGACCCGAAACCGACCCGACCCGTCTCGGAACAGATCTGTTCCAGAACAGTTCTGGAGCAGAAATTTGCAAAAACAGTCCAGAAAATTAATTTTGACGATCCGATTTAATCAAATTAAACCAGAAAAATTATTTTATAAAATTCATATTTTATAAACATAATCAAGACATAATTTACACATAAATATGTTCTACATAAACAATTAAATTACATGCAACTTGTCTCCAATACCACTGTTGGGTTTTCTATGCAACGAATACAAAATTGTCGGAGAAAAAACGCAGCGGAATAAATAAGAAAACCCAATTTAGGATCTCATGCAGTAATTTAATTATTTAATTAAAGAGTTAATTGAATTACCTTAATCCGATTGAACAATTCTAGATCCGGACTAGAAGCAGATGAATATCTCCTTCCTCTTTTGGTGATCCACACACGAACAATTCCACAAGCCGGATTGCTAGATCCTTACGAATAATATTGATAAATAGTACAACACAAGTTCCTTACTAGAAGGATTGTACTATTGATCAATATCAACTAAGGAAAGAGGGTTAGACGACCGACTTCGTTCTCCTACAGTATGAGGAAGAGGTCGACTTTTTCTTCTTCTTGGAGAGGGAGGCGTTTTTTTTTATTGAGTTCTTATGACAACTTCTTGTCATGAATCTCTTATTTATACTAAGTAATCCCTAGATTCAATAATCTAGTATTTGAATATTTGCTTAGTTGCCCCTCAACTTATTAAATAATACAATATAAATAATATCCAATATTATATATTACTTATTATTTAGTCTCCTTATAAATATAATATCCAATATAATATTTATTTATTCCCAGTTGATATTTATTCCTACTTGTCTATAATTGTCGTACGTGCGACCCAAAAGGCTTATATTATGTTGGCAATTATTTAATACCTTATTAAATAATAAATTATAAGCGGCCTCTAGCAAGACATTTTGATTACTCAAATAATATAAGTTAATAGTCCATTAAAACTTTTAACGTGTCAAATCCCTTTGTCACGCGATATCATATTTGAACTAAGTCATGGAGTCTGTCATACTTATTTATGTTCAAATGCTTTCTCGATCTTAAGTAGACTGATTGAATCAAATGACTCTTCATTTGACCATGGCCACGCATTTCCTTCAGTCCTACTTATCGAGAGGCCCAACAGATATCTCTCTCACTTAAGAGAGGGACAAATCCCCATCTTGATTATTCATTGCCCTCTACATGACTCCCGCTAATCCCGATCGCTAACCTTTATGATCACCATGTTTCAGATGACGTTGGATTACGTCAAGGCATAGCAGTTATCATGTTGGACTCTATGATAATCTCAGGTTCAAGGGTTTATTGACATACTGTTATATTGAGATTCACTTATGACATTTCCATGCAGTGATCTCAATGCAGGTCGGTCCAGTATTAGTTCTCCAACCAATACCCATAAGATTGATCCGTACCATACGCATAATCATCCGATGATTATCAATCAAACTTATACTAGTATATTAATCACTTGAGTCTCTACTCAACGCGATTTTACCAGGGACGTTTGGATAATCTTATTATTCGTGAATAACTATTATTCGATTATTATAATATTAAAATATGCAACACATTATAATAATCAACGAGAAATAAATGATATCAAATAACTTTATTTAAATGTGACAATTACAAATCTAGGCACATCGAATGTCCTAGGGCACTATTCCCAACAGAAGGGTCGTGCGCGAGTTGCAGTCAACAGCGTGAGGGTTTTTGTCTTCCGATCGATTTGGGAATTGATTTTTCTTTTTGTCCAAGTGAGGGTTTTTGTCTTCCGAATTTTTCTTTTTGTCTTCAGCTTTTTACTGTTTTGATTTTGGGAAAATAAGAAGCGTTACTTTAAACTAGCGTGGAGACGTAGCGATTTTCCTTTTTCATTCCTTTTTTTCGTTTTTCCCCCTTTTCTTTTTTTTTTAATTCCTTTTTTATTTTTAATGACATAAGAAATTGACATGTCAACGCATTTATGTTGATTTAGTTCTCAAAAACTAAAAAAAGGACTAAATTTGTCACAAATTTAAAACTTTGGACTAAATTTGACAGGACTTTGAAACTTTGGACTAAAATTGCCACGAATACTAAACCTTGGACTGCATGTGCGAGGAGGCAAACATAAAGGATTATTTTTGCGGTTTTCCTCATTGAAATACATTATTTGCTAAAAAATTAAAGGTGGTGAGGAAGAAATTGATGCACTTCATTACTAGTGTTGGTAAAATAGCTTAAATTAATACCATAATTAATTATGGTAATTAATGATATTAAATGGTATATTTGAAATTTACATTTTGTGTAGATTAATATAGTGTATTTACTTATTCAATTTCATTAAGGAATGAATTAGTAATTAATGTACAAAGATAAGCCATTTAAATGATGAGAATGTGGTGTGGAATTCCATCCCACATTGGAAAAACAAGGTGGTGTGGAGCTATTTATAAAGAACTTTCCACCATAAAGGAGCACTCAAGTGTGCTCCATTATGATGCACCCCAATTGGCTTTAATTAGTTTTTAAGGCTAAAATCTGAATCCTACAAGGAATGTGCAAAACACCTTCTGAGTCCGAGTCCGAGCACGTGCACGTCGCACTTGTCGCAACGGGCGCTTCGTAGGCGCACTTTGCACCACCATACCCCAAGGTGTGTGTTCATCCAGAAGGTCACATTGATTCGAATAAGGTCCTTTACAGGCTATAAATAGCCCCCTGCAGATGATGGTTATATGCACAAAATTAATAAAGATAATGAATACATTCATACTAGCATAGAATTCATACTACAAGTCCCGAGTATTCAGTAGTTTGCCCGGAATTTGATTCCTAGTACAAGGTATCGAGTTCATAGAAAACCGCTGTACCTTTGGGACGTTTGCTGTTGAGCCGTGTGTACTGTATGGGGCAATTTCGTCTTACGAAGAAAGAGTCTAACTCTTGCCTCAGTTTTGCATTATTCGTCATCTTCTACATCATTCCAAACAAAAATCGTAAGACGAAATTTCTGTAGAAGATGGCGTCGTCAAGCAACAATGTTCATGCTCCTGCCCATGCCGAGAAACCTTAGAAGTTTTCAGGTTCTGATTTCAAACGTTGGCAAAATCTCTTTTTCATTCAGTGGAAAGATCGACAAAACCTCTTGAATTAATTCACACCGTTGTAGATGAAGTCAACATGGTCGGTATTCCAGTCAGATGGTGGGTGAACACCGGCGCTACCAAACACTTTTGTGCTGATAAAGCCATGTTATCCTCTTACGAGCCCGTCACCGAGGAAAGAAAGTTGTACATGGGAAACTCCGCTGCCTCAAATGTTGTCGGAACTGGAGAGGTTATACTCAAGATGACGTCGGGATTGAAAATGACACTTAAGAATATTCTACATGTTCCAGACATCCGTAAGAATCTTGTGTCTGGCTCAGCATTGAGCAAAGTCGGATTTAGGCTAGTGTTTGAAGCAGACAAAGTTGTAATAACCAAGAATGGTCACTTTATCGGAAAAGGCTACATAGATAATGGCCTTTTCAAGCTTAATGCTATCAATGTACGTGGTGATAATGAAATAAACGATAAAGTTGTTTATTTGGTTGAGTCTCCTAATGGGTGGCATGATAGATTAGGACATTCAAATCTAAATAAACTACGTCGTTTAGTAAATTTAGATTTATTGCCAAAAATGACTTTCGATCGACGCAAAAGGTGTGAAATCTGTGTTGAAGTGAAAATGGCAAAATCCCCTTTTTATTCAATGGAAAGATCGACAAAACCTCTTGAATTTATTCACACCGATCTATGCTATTTAAAACTTGTGCAAACAAGAGGTGGAAAGAATTATTTGATAGACGATTGCACAAGATTTTGTTATGTGTATCATTTGAGAAGCAAAGACGAAGCATTCGAAGCTTTCAAAATATACAAAACAGAAGTTGAAAATCAACTCAACACCAAAATCAAAATGATTCGAAGTGATCGAGGTGGTGAATATGTTGAACCTTTTGAAGAATATTGTCGTGAAAATGGCATTATTCACCAAACGACTGCACCTTATGCACCCCAATCCAATGGTGTTGCAGAACGAAAGAATAGAACATTGAAGGAAATGATGAATGCTATGTTGATAAGCTCAGGACTATCACTTAACATGTGGGGAGAAGCTATTCTTTCGGCTAATAAAATTTTGAATAAATTACCCAAAAAGAAGCAAGATAAAATTCCATATGAATTATGGAAAAGAAGGAAGTCATCCTATAAATACTTAAAAGTGTGGGGGTTCTTAGCAAAATTTGAAGTACCGAAACTCAAACAAGTAAAAATAGGACCAAAAACGGTTGATTGCATTCTCATAGGATATGCAAATAATAGTAGTGCGTACCGATTTATGGTACACAAATCGGAAGTACCCGATATAAATGAGGGAATGATCATAGAATCAAGAAATACCATATTTTTTTGAAACTATATTCCCTAAGAAAGAAAAGAATGACATGAGTTCGAAAAAAAGGACTTATGATGAAATCTCGCTAAAAAGTAATGGACCAACACCTCAACCAATACGAGGAAAAAAAATAAAAACTGCAAAAACCTTTGGTCCGGATTTTGTAGTCTACTCTTTAGAAGACGAACCGAAGACAATCAAGGAAGCATTGTATGGTTCCGATGTCGATCTATGGCAAGAAGCTATTAATAGTGAAATTGAGTCAATCTTGAACAATCACACTTGGCATATTGTTGATCTTCCTCCGGAAAATAAACCTTTAGGTTGCAAGTGGATTCTCATGAAGAAATACAAAGGCGACAAATCTATTGACAAATACAAAGCATGTTTGGTTGTCAAAGGATACAAACAAAAGGAAGGGTATGATTACTTTGATATAAACTCAATAGTTACTCGGATTACATCCATTAGAATGCTACTTGCAATAGCAGCATTATACAATCTTGAGATACACCAAATGGATGTAAAAACGGCCTTTCTAGATGGAGATATAGAAGATGAAATTTATATGGAACAACCCGAAGGGTTTGTGGTTCCCGGCCAAGAAAACAAAGTTTGTAAACTTATCAAGTCTTTATATAGACTTAAGAAAGCACCCACACAATGGCATGAGAAATTTGACCAAGTAATTATGTCAAATGGTTTCGAAATCAATGAATGTGATAAATGTGTGTACATCAAATGTACATCAGATAATTTTATCATTGTGTGTCTCTACGTTGATGATGTGCTAATTATGGGTAGCAATAATAAAATCATCATAGGCAATAAGGAAATGTTAAAGAAGAACTTCGACATGAAGGATATGGGATTAGCCGATGTGATTCTAGTAATCAAGATTTCCAGAACACCCGATGGAATAGTCTTATCACAATCTCACTATGTTGAGAATGTGCTTAAGAAATTCAAGGCATACGATCTACCTCCGGCTAAGACACCCGTTGACTTAAGTTTACACTTAGCCAAAAATCGAGTAGAACCCATATCACAAACAGAATATGCTAGGATAATTGGAAGCCTAATGTACTTGGCAAATTGTACAAGGCCAGACATATCATCTTCTATTAGTAAATTGAGTCAGTTAATGAGTAACCCCAGAAAGGATCACTGGACCGCATCGACAATGTAACACCCCGAGATATTCGGAATAATTACAGCGTCGTAAACCCTTTAAGTAAGGATTTACAAGGCTAATTAAAAAGGAAAGTAAATATAAGACATCAATACTGCGAAACTTCAAGTTTATGAAAACGTACAACTGGTTCAACGGGTAATTAATACAACCATATCGAATTGATAACAAAAGGTCACGCGTACTCGAGTACAGAAACCAAACAAGACAACAAATCTCCAATAACAATAAACATCACTGAACCCCTTCGTCGTCACGTCGGTCCTGTGGCTGTTTCCCTGCTCATCGGCTACCTGAACATCAAAACAAATGTCCACCCCCGAAGGGGTTAGCAAAACGATGCTAGTACAAGTATCATATTTAAACAATTCGAATATGCATCAACAATACACAACAAGATACATCACACGGACTTCCGCTACCGGAATCCGACAATGCGAATCCACAAGATTCCATTACACAGCCTGGGTATTCCAATGATCCAGCGCCCTCAGCATAGATCCCAAGATGATCCCGTCGGACCAACACGAGGTGGAAATAACCCGTCCAATGATCCAGCGCCCTCAGCCTAGATCCCAAGATGATCCCGTCGGACCAACACGAGGTGGACATCCGATCCAGCGCCCTCAGCATAGATCGTACAACGTATACAAACACAACTCATGCATACACATAGGCCAAATCATTATGTTCATCAACATGAACATATAAACACTATATAACGAATATCATGACAAATCAACGAAGTAAAAATCATGTTCAACAACATGCATAATCATACGCATACTCCAAAAATACCGATATTAACATATCACGATACTTGCCTCGAAGATGGCAAGAACGATATACTTCAATGCTCTCGACGCACTCGAAGGCCGCCCCCTCTGATCAACATAACAAGCTCGAACCTTAACAAAAGGAACGATATACAAATCATCTCGAGTCGAACAACGGCCTAACAATTCGGCCTACGGCCGAAAAGCTCAAACTAAACAATCTGCCTGGATTGCTTAGCGCGCGCTACGTACTCTACGTAACGTGCGCTAAGCTGGACTGTTAGCGTACGCTATCGTATAAGACTAGCGTGCGCTAGCCACGGCGCGATCGACTCATTGTCCCATAACGTACGCTACGTACGTTTTGTGCGAAAACCGAACCTCGATAGCGCACGTTAACTCACACATGTTAGCGTGCGCTAATTATGCATGGCAGAAAACTGCAAATCGAAAACTGGGTTGAATGATGAACAACTCATGAATCCTATGGTGATATTACAAGTTATCCTCGGGCATATCATGATAATAAGGTTTCTGGAAGATTTCTGATTATAAAATACCAATATACGGATAGTTATCTAGATATCACAATTCCTCTACGATCTTCAAGAAATAATCTAAGTTCCATCGTCTTACGTTCCAAAACACATGGTTCCAACGTATACAACGTATCAACTGGGTAATATCCGATTACTTGGTCATAAATCGATTTAAACATGCTTAGGTGTCCTTATAATAAGATGGTTCAAAGGTTCATTCGACATCTAGTACCGATATGTCAAAAGTATCCTTCTAACATGTGATGAACGAAATACTTGCTATCCAAACATGATTCAAATCTTCCTTATGAACATACTAATCATTGGTGAAGAATCACCTACCTCGAAGTAGTGAAGAACACGGACGAAATGAAGCAATCCAACACCGAAGGCTTGAACACCAATCTCCAATGATGTATGATCTTCAATCTCGAACTAGGAGGTTGAGGAGGTTGATACGGAGTGTTTAGGACGAAAGTAGTTATGTTCTATGTGTCAAAGTTCGGGTTGTGGGAGGAGAAGGAACTGAAATCACGAATAGGATGCTGTCCTATTTATAATAAATGGCTATTAGCGCGCTAGAACCTTTTCGTAGCGTGCGCTAACGGCTCACGCCTAAATCAGACTCGGCACTTAGCGTGCGCTACGCATCGACCATGGCGTGCGCTAAGGCGTTGACTCGGCTTTTCCCGAAAGCCGTCCAGGTACATCCGACACGATCCGACAGGGGTCCCCCGGCCAGATCTCACCTACCGCACGTCTCAATCAATCTGACCACGCATAGCGTGCGCTAATTACACTCGGTAGCGTGCGCTATGAAACCACGTTAGCGTACGCTACCCTCAGCCTGTAGCGTGCGCTACATGCACAGAATTTCAATCTTTATATCACATATACGAAATTATATGCTCGACAACATCGGATAATGAAATACAGAGAATAGTACTCATACAAAAGTACAATCATTACAATATCACAAGTTCCAATTACATAACAGAAATCTCGGGTATTACATCCTTCCTCCCTAAAAGGAAGTTTCGTCCCGAAACTTAGGATGAAAACAACTCCGGATATTTAGCCTTCATACCGTCCTCCGTTTCCCAAGTGGCCTCTTCGACTCCATGTCGTGACCATTGTACTTTAACCAAATGTATTGGTTTATTCCTCAATTGTTTGATCCGGCTCTCAAGTATCTTGATTGGTCTCTCTTCGAAGGTGCCATCATTAGCTATCTCGATCTCGTCGAAATCAATTACGTGACTGGGGTCCGGTACATACTTTCGCAGTTGGGATACGTGAAACACATTGTGAACATGACTCAGCGACGGCGGTAAGGCCAATCTGTATGCTAACTCTCCAACTCTCTCGAGAATCTCGAATGGTCCGATATATCTCGGACTGAGCTTGCCTCTCCTCCCAAAACGGAAAATCCCTCGTGTAGGAGATACCTTCAATAGCACATCCCCAACGTCGAACTCTAGAGGACGACGACGTACATCGGCATAAGACTTCTGTCGACTCTGGGCAGTCAATAGTCTCTCTCGAATCAAAGCTATCTTCTCTTGAGTCTGAATAATCAATTCCGGTTCCGTCCCAATCAAATCCGAAGAATCATCCCAACACAGGGGTGATCGGCATCTCCTCCCGTACAAAGCTTCAAATGGTGCCATTCTAATAGAAGCATGCCAACTATTATTGTAAGTGAATTCGATCAAGGGTAAGTGAACTTCCCAATCAGTTGACCAATCCAACGCACAAGCTCTAAGCATGTCTTCTACAGTTTGAATAGTCCTTTCGGACTGACCGTCTGTTTGGGGATGATAAGCTGTGCTAAAGTTGAGCTCAGTCCCCAAAGCCTTATGGACTGCCTTCCAGAAGTGCGACACGAAACGACCATCTCGCTCCGATACCATATTCTGTAACACCCCGAGATATTCGGAATAATTACAGCGCCGTAAACCCTTTAAGTAAGGATTTACAAGGCTAATTAAAAAGGAAAGTAAATATAAGACATCAATACTGCGAAACTTCAAGTTTATGAAAACGTACAACTGGTTCAACGGGTAATTAATACAACCATATCGAATTGATAACAAAAGGTCACGCGTACTCGAGTACAGAAACCAAACAAGACAACAAATCTCCAATAACAATAAACATCACTGAACCCCTTCGTCGTCACGTCGGTCCTGTGGCTGTTTCCCTGCTCCTCGGCTACCTGAACATCAAAACAAATGTCCACCCCCGAAGGGGTTAGCAAAACGATGCTAGTACAAGTATCATATTTAAACAATTCGAATATGCATCAACAATACACAACAAGATACATCACACGGACTTCCGCTACCGGAATCCGACAATGCGAATCCACAAGATTCCATTACACAGCCTGGGTATTCCAATGATCCAGCGCCCTCAGCATAGATCCCAAGATGATCCCGTCGGACCAACACGAGGTGGAAATAACCCGTCCAATGATCCAGCGCCCTCAGCCTAGATCCCAAGATGATCCCGTCGGACCAACACGAGGTGGACATCCGATCCAGCGCCCTCAGCATAGATCGTACAACGTATACAAACACAACTCATGCATACACATAGGCCAAATCATTATGTTCATCAACATGAACATATAAACACTATATAACGAATATCATGACAAATCAACGAAGTAAAAATCATGTTCAACAACATGCATAATCATACGCATACTCCAAAAATACCGATATTAACATATCACGATACTTGCCTCGAAGATGGCAAGAACGATATACTTCAATGCTCTCGACGCACTCGAAGGCCGCCCCCTCTGATCAACGTAACAAGCTCGAACCTTAACAAAAGGAACGATATACAAATCATCTCGAGTCGAACAACGGCCTAACAATTCGGCCTACGGCCGAAAAGCTCAAACTAAACAATCTGCCTGGATTGCTTAGCGCGCGCTACGATTTCTACGTAACGCGGCGCTAAGCCGATCATAGCGACGCTATCGTATAAGACTAGCGTCGCTAGCCACGAATCGCGGCCTGACTTGTCCCATAACATACGCTACGTACGTTTTGTGCGAAAACCGAACCTCGATAGCGCACGTTAACTCACACATGTTAGCGTGCGCTAATCTTGCATGGCAGAAAACTGCAAACCGAAAAC
This sequence comes from Orobanche coerulescens, assembly GCA_033398695.1. NCBI lineage: Eukaryota > Viridiplantae > Streptophyta > Magnoliopsida > Lamiales > Orobanchaceae > Orobanche > Orobanche coerulescens. The sequence goes on from CM065807.1 coordinate 159,116,661, forward strand.
TGGGTTGAATGATGAAGAACTCATGAATCCTATGGTGATATTACAAGTTATCCTCGGGCATATCATGATAATAAGGTTTCTGGAAGATTTATGATTATAAAATACCAATATACGGATAGTTATCTAGATATCACAATTCCTCTACGATCTTCAAGAAATAATCTAAGTTCCATCGTCTTACGTTCCAAAACACATGGTTCCAACGTATACAACGTATCAACTGGGTAATATCCGATTACTTGGTCATAAATCGATTTAAACATGCTTAGGTGTCCTTATAATAAGATGGTTCAAAGGTTCATTCGACATCTAGTACCGATACGTCAAAAGTATCCTTCTAACATGTGATGAACGAAATACTTGCTATCCAAACATGATTCAAATCTTCCTTATGAACATACTAATCATTGGTGAAGAATCACCTACCTCGAAGTAGTGAAGAACACGGACGAAATGAAGCAATCCAACACCGAAGGCTTGAACACCAATCTCCAATGATGTATGATCTTCAATCTCGAACTAGGAGGTTGAGGAGGTTGATACGGAGTGTTTAGGACGAAAGTAGTTATGTTCTATGTGTCAAAGTTCGGGTTGTGGGAGGAGAAGGAATCAAATCACGAATAGGATGTCATTCTATTTATAATAAATGGCTATTAGCGCGCTAGACTGCTTCGTAGCGTGCGCTAACGGCTCACGCCTAAATCAGACTCGGCACTTAGCGTGTGCTACGCATCGACCTGTAGCGTGCGCTAAGGCGTTGACTCGGCTTTTCCCGAAAGCCGCCTGTACATCCGACACGATCCGACAGGGTCCCCCGGCCAGATCTCACCTACCGCACGTCTCAATCAATCGACCACGCATAGCGTGCGCTAATTACACTCGGTAGCGTGCGCTATGAAACCACGTTAGCGTACGCTACCCTCACCTGTAGCGTGCGCTACATGCACTGATTTCAATCTTTATATCACATATACGAAATTATATGCTCGACAACATCGGATAATGAAATACAGAGAATAGTACTCATACAAAAGTACAATCATTACAATATCACAAGTTCCAATTACATAATGTAAATCTCGGTATTACATCCTTCCTCCCTAAAAGGAAGTTTCGTCCCCGAAACTTAGGATGAAAACAACTCCGGATATTTAGCCTTCATACCGTCCTCCGTTTCCCAAGTGGCCTCTTCGACTCCATGTCGTGACCATTGTACTTTAACCAAATGTATTGGTTTATTCCTCAATTGTTTGATCCGGCTCTCAAGTATCTTGATTGGTCTCTCTTCGAAGGTGCCATCATTAGCTATCTCGATCTCGTCGAAATCAATGACGTGATCGGGTCCGACATACTTTCGCATTGGGATACGTGAAACACATTGTGAACATGACTCGACACGGTAAGGCCAATCTGTATGCTAACTCTCCAACTCTCTCGAGAATCTCGAATGGTCCGATATATCTCGGACTGAGCTTGCCTCTCCTCCCAAAACGGAAAATCCCTCGTGTAGGAGATACCTTCAATAGCACATGATCCCCAACGTCGAACTCTAGAGGACGACGACGTACATCGGCATAAGACTTCTGTCGACTCTGGGCAGTCAATAGTCTCTCTCGAATCAAAGCTATCTTCTCTTGAGTCTGAATAATCAATTCCGGTTCCGTCCCGATCAAATCCGAAGAATCATCCCAACACAGGGGTGATCGGCATCTCCTCCCGTACAAAGCTTCAAATGGTTCCATTCTAATAGTAGCATGCCAACTATTATTGTAAGTGAATTCGATCAAGGGTAAGTGAACTTCCCAATCAGTTGACCAATCCAACGCACAAGCTCTAAGCATGTCTTCTACAGTTTGAATAGTCCTTTCGGACTGACCGTCTGTTTGGGGATGATAAGCTGTGCTAAAGTTGAGCTCAGTCCCCAAAGCCTTATGGATCGCCTTCCGTATGCGACACGAAACGACCATCTCGATCCGAAATAATGGTCTTCGGCGTCCCATGCAATCTGACTATCTCCGCAACAAATACTCGTGCCAATCTCTCGGGTCCCCATGTATCTTTGATTCCTAGGAAATGAGCCGACTTGGTTAGTCGATCAACTAGGACCCAAATCATGTTCATTCCTGCTCTAGTCCTTGGCATACTGGTGATGAAATCCATCGAAATGTCCTCCCACTTCCATTCAGGGATCGGAAGCGGCTTTAACATCCCGGCAGGTCGCTGATGCTCAATCTTGACCTGCTGACAAGTCAAACACTTCAAACGTGCTCTGCTACGTCCTTCTTCATATTCCCCACCAAGTTTTGTTTAAGATTCTTATACATCTTACCGCGCCGGGTGGATAGAATAGGGCGCGCTATGAGCTTCTTTCGTAATAGTCCGTCTCAAGTCATCATCGTCGAACGCAAAGTCGACTCAAATCTCGTAACTCCATCGTCTTGTATCACGAATCTCGGGGCTTTTCCTTTCTTTACTTCATCACATAATCGAAGGATCGAGAATCGTCCAACTGTTTGGACTTGATCTTCTCGACTAGTGATGAAGTCGGCCCATCACATAAAGTCGCCTCGATTCCCGGTGCCCATACTTCAATCCCTTCGCGGATCGGTTCTCGTTGAATGCCGGTTCTGGGGCGTAAGAGCTTCCAACACTCGAAGAGAAACAGTTTACACTCAAAGCATCGGCTACTACATTTGCTTTCCCGGATGATAGAGAATCTCCAAGTCGTAATCCTTGATCAATTCCACCACCTTCTCTCGCCTCATGTTTAATTCTTTTCCGATCGAAAATGTATTTGAGGCTCTTATGATCTGTAAAGATCTCGACAATGAGTGCCGTATGTATAATGTCGCCAAATTTTCAAGGCAAAGACCACACCGCTAGCTCCGTATCATGAGTCGGATAATTAACTTCGTACGATTTTAGTTGCCGAGAAGCATAAGCAATCACTTTATCCTTTTGCATCAACACGCAACCCAAACCCCGATTTGAAGCGTCGCCGTATACCATAAATCCGTCGGTTCCTTCTCGCAACGCTAATATAGGTGCTGTCGTCGGTCTCTTCTTAAGTTCGTCAAAACCACTGGCACTTCTCATTCCACGCGAACTTTTGAGTTTTCAGAATAAATGAGTGAGCGGATGAGCAATTTTGGAAAATCCCTCTACAAAGCGGCGATAATATCCACTAGTCCTAAGAAGCTTCGGACTTCCTTCACGTTCTTAGGAGCTTCCCATTCCAAGATTGCTTCGACTTTTTCGGGTCCACCTGAACTCCATCGGTGATATCACATGCCCAAGGAAGGTTACTTCCTTAAGCCGTAACTCGCATTTAGAAAATTTTGCATATAGCTGTTCCTTTCTCAAGATGCTCAAAACCACACGTAGGTGTTTAGCATGATCCTCTGCGTCCCTCGAATATATCAAAATGTCGTCAATGAAAACGACCACAATTTTATCCAAGTACTCCAAGAATACCCGATTCATCAATTGCATGAATACCGCAGAGCATTGGTAAGTCCAAATGGCATCACTACAAATTCATAATGCCTGCATCGACCCGAAGCGATTTCGATATCCGATTCCTTAATCCTCAACCGATGGTATCCCGATCGCAAGTCAATCTTCGAGAATACCCTTGCCCTTGCGCTTGATCAAACAAGTCGTCGATCCGAGGTATAGGATACTTATTCTTGATCGTCATCTTGTTAAGCTCCGTAATCAATACAGTCGGAGGGATCCGTCTTTCTTTCGACAAAGAGAACGGCGCTCCCAAGGAGAAACGTTAGGTTGAATATATCCCTTCTCAGAACAATTCCTCCACCGCTTCTTGAGTTCATACATCTCGGTTGGCGCCATACAGTATGGTGCCCTGGAAATAGGGTTTGCTCCTGTGCTCTAATTCGATGGTGAATTCCACTTCTCTTTGCGGAGGTAACCCTGGTAGCTCGTCAGGAAATACATCTGAGAACTCATTCACAACTGAAATAGACGAGAGCTCTACTCCTTCCTCTTTCCTCATGGCATAACACCAAAGTCCGTGACATCCCTGCTTCAGTAATTTCACAGCTTTCATTGCCTTGATCAATTTCCCCGAGCTTCCCGGTCTCCATCCTCGGAATAAGTGTTCAGATCCGTCATCAGCAATGATGGAAATGACTCTCTCTCGGTAATTTAGCACAACTCCATAACGGTTGAGCCAATCATCTCCGAGAATTAAATCGTCACCGCAGATGTCAACTACAATAAGATTCGATGGCCAATCTCTTCCTTCTATAGATACTGGGAAATCCCTAGCTTCTAGTGTTCCCACAATTTTCTCTCCGCTCGGTAATCCCACAACATAAGGTTCACAATTATACAAGCACGAGATGTTCAAACGTTTAACACAGTTCAAAGATATAAAAGAATGCGTAGCTCCCGAATCGAACAAGACACTAACTGGTTGCAAAAGGATCTGAATCGTACCTGATGCAACAGCAGTGTTCGCCGCCGATCTCCTCATTTCGTACAGGCGCGGAGGAACGGACCCAAAGATCGATGTCTCTCTCTTCCCGCTGCTTCACAAATCCACTCTGTGTCTCGGTTCACACTTATCTCCTTAGGAATCAAGTGCCGGGTGCGGGTACCAAAGATCTAGCAATGGCTCCACAAGGCCGCACGGTGCCCTTCTTGCCCACAATCGTAACAAGTCACGAGTAAGATGCGGGCAATCACGTCGAACATGCCCTGCCGACCACAATTGTAGCATTTCTTTGATGCGTCCGAAATCACGATGTTGCCCTAACTTCTTTCCGCCTCTAGAAGGATGTGGAGGTTTCCTAGCCGAATAAAAGGAAGACTGGCCCTTGCGGGCCCCACCACTCTTGTTTTCTGCAAAGCTGCCGGTCACCTTCTGCTTCTTTGCCTCTACTGATTTCTCCATCGCCGCCTCTTTCATGTCGTAGGCCAGCGCTTTGTCTTGATACTGTCGCAACGTAGTACACTCGAATCCGGACATGTACTGCTGAATCTCCGGCTTCATCCGCATATCAAAATGAAAAATCTTTTCTGCCTCCGTTCTGACCAAGTGTCGCACACAAGTCAGCTGATGATTAAAAGTTTTGATTACATCCGTCACGTATGCCTCCGAACTCGTGGTGAGAAAAACTCTCGGATCTTCGCCTCTCTAACTGGACGAGGACAATCGTGCTTCCATCATTTGTTTGAATTCCGTCCAATCCGCATTATGATCCTCGGGTGAACAGCCTTCCCACCAATCAAAGGCTTCCCGAATGTAAAATACTGGGCAATGGGAACCTTCCGGTCCTCGGGACAGCTTAAGACCCGCGAATATTTTCTCCAACTCCTTGAGCCTGATCCCAAGTAAGTGCCTCACAGATCCGTCAAATTTTGGCGGGTGCAATTTAACCACTTCCGCAAGCCATCCTGTCTCCCTGCTATCCTCGTGGTGCCGCCGTCCCATCGCTGCCTCGCATGCGATCAACGACTCCGGCGAATCGATTTATTTGCGCCACCACCGTTGAAGCACTCCTGGCATGTTAGGTTTGCGTCATCATTCGCCGATCCTTGCCGCCTCCGAATGGGAATCGGTTCGACTAGCCGATATTTCTGGGGTAGTTGCGGAATCCTCATGTCTCATGTTACCACGTCCGCATCCACGACCGCGTCCGCGTCCCCGACCTCCTCTCAGCATACTGTAAACGTAATTTCTCAATATGCAGAACAAAATTTTTGAAATAAAGTCCGTCAATACTCACAAAACAGTAATTAAGTAATACGGTAGTATAAGAGATTAAGAGACTTACAACCACGGTCCACATGACGACTTCGCCGAACAAAGGATGTTACAACGACCCGTAAATCAAATAACGTAAACAGACCCAATTAAAACCCGACTGCCAAGATATCCATAAATCTTAGCTCCGATACCATATTCTGTAACACCCCGAGATATTCGGAATAATTACAGCGCCGTAAACCCTTTAAGTAAGGATTTACAAGGCTAATTAAAAAGGAAAGTAAATATAAGACATCAATACTGCGAAACTTCAAGTTTATGAAAACGTACAACTGGTTCAACGGGTAATTAATACAACCATATCGAATTGATAACAAAAGGTCACGCGTACTCGAGTACAGAAACCAAACAAGACAACAAATCTCCAATAACAATAAACATCACTGAACCCCTTCGTCGTCACGTCGGTCCCGTGGTCGTTTCCCCGCTTCCTCGGCTACCTGAACATCAAAACAAATGTCCACCCCCGAAGGGGTTAGCAAAACGATGCTAGTACAAGTATCATATTTAAACAATTCGAATATGCATCAACAATATACAACAAGATACATCACACGGACTTCCGCTACCGGAATCCGACAATGCGAATCCACAAGATTCCATTACACAGCCTGGGTATTCCAATGATCCAGCCTCAAAGATAGATCCCAAGATGATCCCGTCGGACCAACACGAGGTGGAAATAACCCGTCCAATGATCCAGCGCCCTCAGCCTAGATCCCAAGATGATCCCGTCGGACCAACACGAGGTGGACATCCGATCCAGCGCCCTCAGCATAGATCGTACAACGTATACAAACACAACTCATGCATACACATAGGCCAAATCATTATGTTCATCAACATGAACATATAAACACTATATAACGAATATCATGACAAATCAACGAAGTAAAAATCATGTTCAACAACATGCATAATCATATGCATACTCCAAAAATACCGATATTAACATATCACGATACTTGCCTCGAAGATGGCAAGAACGATATACTTCAATGCTCTCGACGCACTCGAAGGCCGCCCCCTCTGATCAACGTAACAAGCTCGAACCTTAACAAAAGGAACGATATACAAATCATCTCGAGTCGAACAACGGCCTAACAATTGGCCTCTACGGCCAAAAGCTCAAACTAAACAATCTGCTCGATTGCTTAGCGCGCTACGTACTATACGTAACGCGGCGCTTAAGCCGACTGTTAGCGACGCTATCGTATAAGACTAGCGCGGCGCTAGCCACGAATCGGCACCGACTGTCCCATAACGTACGCTACGTACGTTTTGTGCGAAAACCGAACCTCGATAGCGCACGTTAACTCACACATGTTAGCGTGCGCTAATCTTGCATGGCAGAAAACTGCAAACCGAAAACTGGGTTAAATGATGAAGAACTCATGAATCCTATGGTGATATTACAAGTTATCCTCGGGCATATCATGATAATAAGGTTTCTGGAAGATTTATGATTATAAAATACCAATATACAGATAGTTATCTAGATATCACAATTCCTCTACGATCTTCAAGAAATAATCTAAGTTCCATCGTCTTACGTTCCAAAACACATGGTTCCAACGTATACAACGTATCAACTGGGTAATATCCGATTACTTGGTTATAAATCGATTTAAACATGCTTAGGTGTCCTTATAATAAGATGGTTCAAAGGTTCATTCGACATCTAGTACCGATACGTCAAAAGTATCCTTCTAACATGTGATGAACGAAATACTTGCTATCCAAACATGATTCAAATCTTCCTTATGAACATACTAATCATTGGTGAAGAATCACCTACCTCGAAGTAGTGAAGAACATGGACGAAATGAAGCAATCCAACACCGAAGGCTTGAACACCAATCTCCAATGATGTATGATCTTCAATCTCGAACTAGGAGGTTGAGGAGGTTGATACGGAGTGTTTAGGACGAAAGTAGTTATGTTCTATGTGTCAAAGTTCGGGTTGTGGGAGGAGAAGGAATCAAATCACGAATAGGATGTCATCCTATTTATAATAAATGGCTATTAGCGCTAGACCTGTCGTAGCGTGCGCTAACGCTCACGCCTAAATCAGACTCGGCACTTAGCGTGCGCTACGCATCGACCAGAAGCGCGGCGCTAAGGCGTTGACTCGGCTTTTCCCGAAAGCCGTCAGTACATCCGACACGATCCGACAGGTCCCCCGCCGATCTCACCTACCGCACGCCTCAATCAATCGACCACGCATAGCGTGCGCTAATTACACTCGGTAGCGTGCGCTATGAAACCACGTTACCGACGCTACCCTCACCTCAGAAGGCGCTACATGCACAGAATTTCAATCTTTATATCACATATACGAAATTATATGCTCGACAACATCGGATAATGAAATACAGAGAATAGTACTCATACAAAAGTACAATCATTACAATATCACAAGTTCCAATTACATAACAGAAATCTCGGGTATTACAGACAAGAGTGTTGAGATACTTAAAACACACCATCAATCATGGTATACACTATTCGAGATATCCAGCTATTTGGAAGGATATTGTGATGCCAATTAGATATCCGATACTAAAGACTCTAAATCCACAAGCGGTTTTATATTTACCATTGGTGGAGGAGCAATATCATGGAAATTTTCTAAGCAAACGTGCATAGCCTGATATATAATGGAATCAGAGTTTATTGCTTTAGACAAAGCTGGCGAAGAAGACGAATGGTTAAGAAACTTCTTAGAAGATATTCCCTATTGGGAAAAACCTTTGCCTCCCGTTATGATACATTGTGATAACATGGCAGCCATAGAGAGGGCAAAGAACAGTATATATAATGGTAAGTCTCGACATATTCGTCGAAGACACAATACCATTAGACAATTGATCACTACAGGAATAATGTGTATTGACTATGTAAAGTCAAAAGACAATATAGCGAATCCGTTTACGAAAGGTATTAACCTTGATCAATTATATAATGCAGCAAGGGGAATGGGATTGAAATCCACACATTGAGAATTTTCATAATGGTAACTCAACCAGGATGATTGGAGATCCAAAGAACTTGGTTCAATGAGATAACTAAGTTGTGAAAGTTCAAGTTAAGCACTTGAAAATCCATTCTCGTAGCTGCTCAAGTGCAAGCCTGCAACTTGCGGTAAAGGGTAAGCTTTTTAAAGCTTTTAATGATTCCTATAGCCTTTTATAGGTGGAGTATGGCAAGATACTCTTTATAGGAGATCACCTATATAAATAAAGAAGTAAGGCCGCTTCATAAAATTAAAAACACTTATGAATCCAAGAAATGGTCCAAGGCCAAAATGGACACAACGTGAGAACGAAAGATATTAGATCTATTATTGTGTGTATGTTGTTGTCTTGGTTTACATAAAAGTTGACCTGTTCAAGACATCACGTTCACCGAGCAATGAGTAAATCTGATAGCATTACACTAAAGAAGGTTCAAGGCTAACTACTACCTATCCTGATGCAATAATAGGTCGTCGGGACTTAGTGCATATTGCATTTGCATTAATCATCATTCATGTGGGGGATTGTTGGAAAAATAGCTTAAATTAATACCACAATTAATTATGGTAATTAATGACATTAAATTGTATATTTAGAATCTATATTTTGTGTAGATTAATTTAGAGTATTTACTTATTCAATTTCAGTAAGGAATGAATGAGTAATTAATGCACAAAGATAAGTCATTTAATAGATGAGAATGTGGTATGGAATTCCATCCCACATTGAAAAAATAAGAAAGTGTAGAGCTATTTATAAAGGACTTTCCACTATAGAGGAGCAATCAAATGTGCTCCAATATGGTGCACCCTAGTTGGCTTTAATTAGTTTTTAAGGCTAAAATGTGAATCCTACGAGGAAGGTGCAAAGCACCTTCCGAGTTCGATTCTGAGTCCGAGTCCGAGGCCGAGCACGTACACGTTGCACTTGTCACAACGGGCGCATCGTAGGCGAACTTTGTACTTCGCTCGTACGCCTCGGAGCGAGGAGCTATGAGGAGCCTTTCGTTTTGACAACTGAGATAGTGGCTCGGATGATGTGGAGGGTGACTAGGATGACACGTGGCAGTGACATGTCAAATAGATGATTTGTGGGTGTGGAACACGTGCGGCGGTTCATGACCGAGCCGGTGCAATGGTTCGGACCATTCTGTGCAATCTGAACCAGCACAATGGTTTGGTTCGCCTGAACCAATGCAACCCTTTGCACCAGACCACAAGGTGTCTGTTCACCCAAAAGGTCACATTGATTCGGATAGGGTCCTTTACAGGCTATAAATAGCCCCTTGCAGATGACGGTTATATACACAGAATTAATCAAGATAATTAATACACTCATACTAGCATAGAATTCATACTACAAGTCCCGAGTATTCAGTAGTTTGCCCGAAATTTAATTCCTAGTACAAGGTATCGAGTTCATAGAAAACCGTTGTATCTTGGGGACGTTTGCCGTTGAGCCGTGTGTACTGTGCGGGGCAATTTTGTCTTACGGATAAAGAGTCTAACTCTTGCCTCAATTTTACATTATTCGTCATTTTCTACACCATTCCAAACAACAACTAGCTCGGCGTTATGGTAAATCTTTTATTACTTGCTTCCCCAGAGGCGGTATCATGCTTATCTTTCCAATAAGATGCATAATGGCCATTTTCTGATTGAGAATGGGAGCCATTGAGCATTAGCCTTCTATAAGTGGAAGTTCTAAAGTATCCCATCATACCATATGTAAATATGCATCATTAGATTCATGATGAATTACTTTTTACAGATCCGAGTGTAAATACACATATATTGTATGGTATCATATGAGTACCTCAAAATTTTTCTTATAAATAATTCGTCTATTTATTTGATTTTTTCTAATAAAAATCGGATAAGAGTATATATTTAAGTTGGGTTTGTTTTTTATGGGTTTATGCTTGGGTTCTCGAATATCGGAGTTTAAATTTATGGATGTTTATGATCATATACCCGGACACCCATAAAAAGCCTAACATTTAAAAATTCAATCACAAATAGGGTTTCTGGCATAGAAAGATCGCATGACAAGGACATCATGTCATTTGTGGAATTGGCATGTTATTTTTGAAGATTTAGAATTATTATTTTCTACATTTTTATGAATATGTATCATCCATCACCTCTTTATTATATACTAGAGATTACCCATACCGTAATTGCACGGTAGTGGTGCCATAATGGCACGGTGGCGGTGTCATAATTAAATTAAAATAATTATTAATAGATTACTTTGCAAGAAAAAAATATGTTGGTTCATGAGATTCTATCAATGGCCGACGGGCATGCCGTAACAAAAAGGAAAACAATGACGGGCCGCTAAAAAGCATACCGACAGGCTATCAAACAAAATGGTCGACCGCCAGAGAATAGGTCGCTGGGCCTGCCGTTAAGAGGATTAAAATAAATCGATCGATCTCCAAAGGTCTACATGCAGTGGCCCCGTCGAAAAGCAAGCCCCCAGACCTGGTGCGAAAAATAGGCCCACCAGAAAGCAGGCCGATGGATATGGAGTAAAAAACAATGACAAGCTGTCAGCGGTGGCCCACCGAAAAGTGGGTCGGCATACTATGGGTAAAAGAAATGGTCGGCCTCTGGTGGAGGGCCATCTGTAAGAAGACCGATGGGCCTGGCGTAAAACAATCGTCGGACGTCAAAGGTCTGTCGGCTACCGATGGTGGTCCGACAAAAAGTAGGCCGACGGGCCTGGTCCGCTGGAGATCCGTCGGAGATCTCCATTTGGAAATATTTGTTTAAGATTAGTTGTCCCTTTAGTTTAATTTAATATTCTAAGAGTATTTTTTTTGAAACTTATTGTTGTTGAACATTTGATATTATTATTATTAGTAGTAGTAAATTCAACATAAAGAGAAGGGGAGAAGAGGGAGGGGGAACAATAATCTTTTCAAATGTGGACTACCATAAAAAGAAATAGTCAGCCGCAAAGCAGGCCGGCAGGACTGGTGTAAAAAAAAGACCGCCCGCCCGAGGTGACCCATCGGAAAGTAGGTCGGCGGGCATGGTTAAAAAAATATCCGGTCGCTGGAGGTCTGCCGAACCCCATTTGTGACCCGCCGGAAAGCGGGTCGGCGGGCTTGCATAAAAACAAAAAGAAATGGTAGGTCGTCGGAGGGCTGTCGCCGGCTTGGCGTAAAAAAATGGCGTAAGCAGGCCGGTAGTTTGGCATACAAAAAAGTATTGGTTGGGGGTCGGAAGGTTTCCCGCCATTGGAAAACAGGCCGGCGGCAAGGCATAAAAAGAATAGCCGGCCGCTGGAGATTTGTCGGCGGTCGGCGGCTACCCCATTGAAAAAACTAGCCGGCCGTAGGTCCGTCGAAGATCTCCGTTAATAAATATTTTTTTAAAATTAGTTATCCCTTTAATTTAATTTAATATTTTAAGAGTGTTTTTTGAAATTTATTATTGTTGAAAATCTGATATAATTACTACTATTAAATTCAACACAAATAGAAGGGAATAAGAGGGAAGAGGTACAATAGTCTTTTCGAATGCAGACTACCATCAAAAAATACCGTTGTCCATTGTATTACAGATCATCCAACTAAAGTTTATGGACGTTATTAATATATCTTGATTGTTTGAGCATATCACGACTATAATTGAAATATTGGATCAACAATCAAAATATATATTGCATTTTTATATTTCATAAAAAATATAACTTTTTTGCATGACATCAACAACACATATATCCTGGAGCTACCTACCACACACCTTCTTGCCCTTTTTCCTCACATCGTTCATGATTGGGATTTAAGGGGAAAAATGAATTTGCAGCTGGTTTTTTTTGGGGTCGGCCTCAAAATTGCTTCGTCTTTCTCATATCCCATATATTTAAAATCGCATTATTATTCCGAAAAGCTACCCTTAAAATTATATTTCACCCCCTAACTTTTTATCTCCGTATTTTACCCCATAATTTTTTGAACTGCGAATGAGATTTTATTTAAGTGATTGTGATTGTTGGGATAAAACAATCATGTATCGAAGTTTTGATATTGTGCCAACATACAGCAAAGCACCTGTATCGAAATATGATCGAAGTCATCAATCCTGTATCGAAGTCTTCTCATACTGCCAACATACATCAAGCCTTCTCGTTGCCATCATACAACAACAAAGTCATATAAAGCTAAGTATGGAAGCTGTTCCGAAATGATCATATAACATTCTTCCATACAGTATCAGTGTAACATAGCCTACACCAATACGTTGGATACAACATCCAAGCTATAAGTATTGAGATCTTCAATACTTATCCAAACAGGACAAGACCATTTAGGACAGAATCTGCTTCATCACTAAAAGTCTAGTCCCGTTTGAAAAGAAGTATTTGAATACTGAAAGGATAAAGTATTTAAATACTAAGCCGTCAGAGATCTTCAAACAAGGAGCAAAAATCGGATCGTGTTTTATTCAAATAAATCATCCCGTTGGAACAGACTTTTGCTCAACGGATATTTCTATATATATCCCCAGAGTTTGAAGATCATATTCACCAAGAACACATACCAAGAGAATACTTGAACATTTACGAACGAAGAACTATACTCTAGCTTTCGCAAGTATTCTATCTGAGATATACTGAGTTTCATCGAGATCCTCAAACAAACAGTATATCAAGAGCAGTAATATTTCTTCAGGCATTCAATCTATCCTAAGAGAAGAAATATACAAGCGCTCATCCCTTGAACAACACATCATCAGCTCAATCTCAAGAAAGTCAAGCTGTTCTTCAAACAACGTTCTTTCATTGAAGAAACCATCAGCCCTGTATGGACTGAGAAAGCCTTGCTCTTCCTGAACTGTGTGTGACGGATCTGCATTGTAGAGACGAAGCTTTGGAACTGTGTGTGAAGAAGCCAGTCAAGCGTTGGCCTTAACCAATCTGTGTGAACGGCTGAAAGCTACGATCTTTGTATCAATCTGTGTGAACGATATATTGATAGGTTTGATTATAAATACGTAGTTGTGTACGCAGTATTTATAATAAAAATTTTCACTCCTGTGTGGAGGACCAGTGGACGTAGAGGGATTTACCCCTAACCACTTAAATCTTGTGTTATTTACTTTCTGCATTTACTGTTTTAATAACTGTGATTATTTTAAGTATACACTTTATACCTAGTTGTCAGATATACAAAGAATCTCATCACATAAGACTTCCGCTACGCAGTCTAACTTAAAAATCGTACAGCTTGTTGCTTAAACACTATCCAAGTTGTATTCTGTATACTTAGTGGCCAACAAGTGGTATCAGAGAGGTTGATTCTAAAAAGAATTAGTCGTATTTTTGACCGAATCAGATCCAAAATCACTTATTTTTGTCAAACAGTCTTTTTCTTTCCTATATTCCCATATGGATACGTCAATGTTCAATAAAGTTCCTATGTTTTCTATTAACGAGTTTGACGACTGGAGAATTAAGATGGAGGCTCATCTTGCAGCAATGCACGAATAGATAATATTTGTAATACAAGATGGCCCCATAAAAATCATGAAGGTAAATCCAGCCCCAAGAATTGAAGGCCAAGCTCATGCCGAGATGCTTGAGAAAGAGTGCGAACAATGGACCTCTGATGATCGAAAGCGCGCCAACCTCGACAATGTTGCAAATAATGCGCTATTTGTCACTCTTGACAAAGGCGCATTCTCAAAGGTAAAGAGCTGTAAATCAGCCAAGAATAACTGGGATAAACTCAAGTTAATTTGTGAGGGAACTGAGCTCTCAAAAGAAAACAAAATTTCAAAATTAACTCAGCAATTTGAATCTTTTGAAATGAAACCAACTGAAATACTTGAGGAACTTGACCTTAGATTCACTGGCATTGTTGGTGAACTTGAAGCGTTGGGCAAAATTTCCACACAAAAGGAGAAGAATTTAAAAATTTTCTGATCTCTCCCTGCCCGATGGGACATTAAGACCACAGCTTTGCGTGTGTCGTGCAATCTTAATGAAATATCTACTTTTGATCTCTTTTCTGACCTCAAAGCATTTGAGTATGATATAGACAGGACAGAGAAAGATGAAGAATCACCTGCAAGGACTACATCGTTAGCCGCTGTATCCAACCGGAGACATAGCATGCCGAGCACATTAAAGTCTGCCCAAAAGAATGCTGACAGCAACGACGACATCCTGTCAAAAGATCAAATGGCGCTCCTCATGCATAAGTTCAAGAAGTTCATCAAGCAGTCGGGAAAGACTCCATACAGGCCCAAGCCTGTTCACAAGGTAAGTACCGAAACTTTCTCTGGTGATGCTAACCTGTGTTATAATTGCAGGAAACCAGGACATTATGCAAATAAATGTCCTCATCCTAAAGTTCAAAGGTTGCCGAAAGCCGAGCAAGAGGAAAAAGATGAAAGAAGACGTGCTTGGAAAAAGAAGCTCAAGGCACTTATTGGTGAATCAGAAGCCTTCCCCGCACCAACAAAGTTCGAAGATTGTCTAAAGGCAGTCACTGACAGTGCCTCGTCAGATGATGAATTCGAAGATAAAGCATATATGTGCTTCATGGCCAAAGACATACCGGAAGATGAAGATAGCGATGATGAGGTAAGCTCAACCTTAATTATTCCTACCAATGCATCTCATACCTTTAAAAATTTGATGAATGAGTTTAAGAACATTCAAAAGGCCCATGAGACTTTGAAAAATGAAAACATATAGCTCCAAATTTCTAAACTAGAGCTGAGGGAAGAAAATGACTTGCTAAAAGTAAATTACGAAAATATGTCTATTGATTGTGAAAACAGTAAAGTCGATTATGAAAAACTCATGGAGAGCAATCATCAACTTGCTCATGAACTAAGTGAGGCTAAATCTCACAGTGAAAGCAAGACAAATGATTTTGTTCTGCTTCAAGCTAAAGTAAAAACTCTCAAAAAACGAGAAGGAGAACTTGAGACCATTCTGAAACCTTTTGAGAAATCATCTAAAAGAATGGAAGAAACTCTAAGCACTGGGCAACATGCTCATGATAAAAGTGGCTTAGGATACAACTCATTTTCTAATAAAGAAAAACTAGTACTGTGTTCGTCAGGGGTGTGGAACCCATTCATATATCAGAAGAAATCCCGAGTCCTGTGAAGGAACCAATTGCACCGCGAACAGGAAGGGCTGGCATTCCGCCACCGCAGTCATATTCCAGACAGCGAAATCCTCAGCCAAACAGCATGCTCTCCGAGCATATCAACAGCACCAATAGCCGTTCATAAAGAAGGCTGTATCCAAATATCAAAGTCTCGCACGGCAGTACTTTCAGTACAGCATGCCTAGGTATTGGATACAGGAGCCTCGTTATCCCTCGCGAAAGCAAGTATCTGCACAGTATCAGCAACAGCTTCGGGAATCCGATTGGAGACCCAGAAGGCAAGCTGTAAGGCCAAAGAAAATGGTTTCATCTCCAAGACAGCATTCGTACTGGATTAATAATAATAACCCTGAATTTTACATGCATAATAATTATCATGGTTATAGCGACTACGTACCTGCCCCACGTAGATACCGCAAGAATGTACTTAACGTTCCCTACAGTAAACCTGTTGCTGTCAGGAAAATCTGGGTACCTAAAGACACTAACATTCATGGACCCAACAATCAAAGGGGACCTAAATCTACTTAATTTATTTGCATACAGGACATCTTAGAGAAGGACATCTGGTACTTCGACATCGGATGTTCTCGGAATATGACAGGAGACAAAAGCTAGCTGTCAGATTACGTAGAAGATCGCGATCTAAAAGTGCACTTTGGTGATAAATCTAAAGGAAGAACAAGAGGGAAAGGAACCCTGCTTGTAGGAAAATTCAAAGTCACCAATGTAGCTTATGTTGAATGCTTATAGTAAAATATACTTATTATTAGCCAGTTCTGCGACAAACAGTTCTCGGTGAAATTCTATATAGATCACTATAGAGTCAAGAACATCCTAACCAAAGAAGTTGTGCTCACAGGAAGCAGATTAGGTAATATGTATATTGCTGACTGGATGCCTATGAGCTCCACAATTCCTTGTTTTGTTGCCAAAGGCACTGCAGATATAAGCTGGTTATGACACAAGAGGATGTCACACGTCAACTTCAAAACAATCAACAAGCTCTTCAGACAGGGAATGGTTAGAGGATTGCCCAATGTGTCATTCCAAAAAGACAGTGTTTGTGGACCCTGTCAGAAAGGAAAGCAAATCAAGACCACCCTGAAGAGCAAATCCTACCTTTCCATTCACAGAGTTTTGGAAATGCTACACATGGATCTATACGGTCCTGTAGACTCGGTAAGTTTGGGAGGTAAAAAATACTGTCTCGTTATTGTCGATGATTATTCCAGGTACGCTTGGACAATCTTCCTAAGCAAGAAAAAGGAAACAACATCAAAGCTACCCGAGCACCTGAAGAAACTTCAAAATGAAAAAGGGTTGAGTATCGTGTCCATTCGTTCCGACAGAGGTACGGAATTCACTAACCGCTTTATAGAGCAATACTGTTCGGAAAATGGGATACAGCACGAATACTCAGCTACCCGTACACCTCAACAAAATGGTGTTGCCGAGCAAAAGAACAGGACGCTAAAAGAAGCAACTAGGACCATGATTGCCGCTAGCAAGTTGCCACAACGTTTCTGGGGCGAAGCCACCAATACAGCGTGCTATACACAAAACCACTGTATCATCAACAAACACCACAAAAAAACAGCTTATGTGGTATGGAATAACAAAACTCCATTAGTTTTGTACTTTCACATTTTTGGATGCAGATGTTACGTTTTGAACACCGGGAAAGATCAACTTAGAACCTTCGATGAGAAATCGGATGAAGGGATATTTGTAGGATATTTATCTGTTAACAAAGCTTACAGGATCTTTAATAAAAGGAATCTAACAATTGAAGAATCAGTACATGTAGTGTTCGACGAACCTCATCATGATCCTACATGAGTAGAAGATCTCACTTAGAATATCCAACAACTCACTATTGATAACCCTATAACTCCTATAGAGCCTGTCGTTGACTTAGAAACCAACCCCGTAGCTGTAAGAACTGAAGTAGATGATGCCGATGCTGTACAAGCTGAAGCCAAAACTACAACAATTCAAAATAAAGTACGGGATACCGAATTAGAACCCGACAGGAGATGGTTGAAAGATCACCCATAAGAGTTGATCATAGGAAATATTGATGCTGGAGTATCTACCCGTAGGAGAATATAGAGTACACAAGGAAATATACTATGTGTGCAAGAAGAACCCGAGTCTGAGATATCTCCATTTCCTATATGGAAATCTCAATTTGAACTTAGACGACTTAATATATGCACTATTATTGTATTCTTAGCTCAATCTGAACCTATTTCCACCAAAGAAGCTCTAGACAATTCTCATTGGATTACATCTATGGAAGAAGAGCTTAATGGTTTCGAAAGGAACAATGTAGGTATCTAGTACCCAGACCAACACATCAATCCGTAATTGGAACAAATGGGTATTTAGAAATAAGAAGGATGGAAATGGACTCATTATCAGAAAAAAATTCTGTCTAGTTGTACAAGGCTATATACAGGAAGAAGGCATAGACTACAATGAAACATTTGCCCCTATAGCCAGACTAGAAGCCATCATGATATTTTTAGCCTTTGCCGCCTATAAAAGCCTTATTGTTTACCAAATGGACATCATGCATTCCTGAATGGAGACCTTGCCGAAGTAGTCTATGTTGAACAACCACCAGGGTTTGTCAATACAGAAGGCGGAGACCTCGTATAAAGGCTAAGGAAAGCACTGTATGGACGTAAGCAAGCACCTATAGCGTGGTATGAGACCCTGTCCCTGTATCTAACCGATAATGGATTCGATAAAGGTGCTGTGGACAAGACCTTATTTAAAATACAGGAAGGTGATGACCTCCTGATGGTTTAAATATATGTAGATGATATAATATTTGGTTCAACTAACCTTGCTTTATGTCAAAGGTTCTCTCATCTCATGCAAAGTAAATTTGAAATGAGTATGATGGGAGAACTTAGCTATTTCTTAGGATTGCAGGTAAAGCAGTTGCCTATAGGGATATTCATCAACCAGGAAAAATACAGCAAGGAACTTCTCAACAAGTTTGGAATGAACACTTCCAAATCATCGTCAACCCCCATGAGCACTTCCATGCAAATTAGTGCTGATGAAGCTGGAAAGCCGGTTGATCAATCACTCTACAGGAAGCTAATTAGCTCACTCCTGTACCTAATGGCTAGTAGGCCCGATATCCAGTATGCTGTAAGAGTATGTGCGCGATATCAAGTAGCACCTAAAGAATCACACTTCACAACAGCCAAACGAATCCTGAAATACGTCAAAGGAACAGTCGATGTAGGACTGTGGTATCCTAAAGAAGGCGGATTCGATTTAGTTGGCTACAATGACTCGTATCTCGGAGGCTGCAAGCTAGATAGGAAGAGTACAAGTCGTACTTGTCACTTTCTTGGACCTAGACTTGTATCTTGGTTCAGTAAGAAGCAATTGGCAAACTCGCTTTCCATGGCAGAATCAGAATACTATGCTGCTGGTAGTTGCTATATGCAGCTATAGATGCAACAACAGCTGTCAGATTATGGAATTGAAGTCAAAGAAACACCGATTATGTGCGATAGCACGAGTGCCATTGCGATAACGCACAACCCTATATTGCACTCGCGCACAAAGCACATCAATATGAAGCATCACTTCATTAGGAATCACGTTGAGAACAAATATGTTCAGATCGAAAAAGTTCATACAGATATCCAGTTAGCCGACATCTTCACCAAACCTCTCAGCACAACACGATTCTGTATGCTTCGACAAGAATTGGGTTTGCTACAGCCTGACTCCCTGTAAGTTTTTAATGCTTTAACTCAACAATTAAGGGGGAATGCTGTAAGACCTACGAATACATTATCCACCGATAATTATATATACACTCAGACATTCCATACAACACTGTAGGAATAAAGCGACATGAAACTATCCTACAGCTGACGTGTGCAATAATTAAGGGGGTATACAGTATGACCCATGAATACCGCACTAATCCAAATATTGATGTATGAAACTGAATCTTGTATGTACCTTTTAAGGGGAACGCTGTATTTTCGCAGATCCAGCACATACTATGAAATTCAATTAATATTTAATTCTATATTCTATTTATTTCAAAACCACTTTGAGTCCATGTGCCCTGTTCTTAAAAAGCGTCTTTTGCATTAAATGCTTTACACGACATTTGGACTATTTTACTTCAAACGCCGTGATGTTTCAAATTGTTTAATATTGTCAAACCACCATTTTGGGCAAATAAGGGAAGTGGAAATGTCAGAAGTGGGACCCGCTATAATTTCAAATCGGATGGATAAGATATTCCTGTTACACTCAGTCCATCCTCGTCGTTCATTTAAAACGACGGTTTCCATCCCTTAAATCTGACTGTTCATTATTTTGAAAACCCTAAATCTTCCCACCGCCCAACTATAAAAGGACTGGTTATGCATCTTTTGACTCTTTACGCTTTCTGCTAATTAAACGAGTCTTGTGCAAACAACCTATAGTTTTCTGCGAATTTTACTGCAATTTTCTTTGAATCTCACTTCTTTATCACAGACTTTCTCTCCATCTCTCAAAAAGACCGCAAACATCATCGACGGCAGGATCTTTGCAAGATATGTGGTTGTCGAGAGAGTTCATGCTGAAGGAGACGACGTCGAATCAATGGAGTTTGTCGTTCTAAGGATTCGCCAACAAGGCCTCTATCACCTCGAAAGTCACATCCCTGAGCGCTACGATGTTCAAATGGTTGAGGAATTTTACCTTAATGCTGCTGTCCATTTCTTTTCACTTTCACAAGGAGGAAATGTCGCCGATATCACTGCTATCGTCTGCGGAGCGAAGATCCGCGTGGACCAAGCACTGCTTCAAAATCTGTATAGGCTCCCTACTGATGGCCTGTCCATGGAAGAACTTGAGACATTTGGCTCCCAAGAAATCCTCACCAAATATTTCCAATTATTCACTGGTTCAGCATCGGACGAGAATGTTCATGTTTCTTGTCATAAGAAATGTTTTTGTCTTCCATTTGTTTACTTACATGATTTTTGCTACCGTGTAATTGAAAACCGAATAGGTTCTTTTGAGATGTGCACCAACCTAAGATTTCAGATGATGGTCGCCATCATGTCCTGTGAGAAGGTAAATTGGTGCCAGATCGTTCTCAAGAGGCTGCAAGAAGAAGTTTCAAAACCCGTCTCTCAGAAAAAGTCCTTTAGACTCTTTCTTAACAATGTTCTGACAAAATGTGGTGTCCCGCAAGCCGAGGAAATAAAGAAAATAACCACACATAAATATATCGGAAGCTCCAGGCCCTCTGTATTCAACAAGCAACATTTGATTGCTAACCGGCCATTTGTCCGAACCTCGCCCCTTTCTGCTGATCCGAGGGACATGAATCCGAAGTCCCAGAGCGAGGAGACTTCAAAGAAGAGAAAGAGATCTCACAGCAAAACTCCCGTCGCTGGTGAGAAGCCGAAAAGGAAGCTAAGGAGGCTCACAAAAGTTAAAACTACAAAGATTACAGAAATCTACAAAGATGCTCCTTCAATGGCCCAACCCACCATATCAAACCCCCAGGGCGCAACCCCTGTGGAAGAGATAGCTGCTACTGTGCAAAAAGTAGATCCCGAGCCATTGGCGGCAATGATGGATATACAGCAATCTGCCAACTTGAAAGACTCAGGCGAGTCGGCTGCCCCTTTAGAGCCAATAGCCACAACTCCTGTACGGGAACCCACACCCGTAAGGGATCCATCTCCCATCAGGCTACCAACCCCTGTACGGGATCCCTCTCCAATATAGGATCCTACACCTGTAGTGGAACCCTTGCATACAACGGACCCATGCGCTGTACGCAGCCCCTCCCTGGACACCATAATTAACAAAACATTGTTATCTATGCAAATCGAGCAGGCATATGAACGTTTTGTACAATGGAAAGCTTAAAGGCTTGCTCCGTACAACACCCTGTATAATTGGAGCGAATCGAGCGAAGAAGAAAGGTTTGTTTTTGAAGTGACGGACTCTCAAGATGTTGAAGTCCTGATCCAATGGGACAACCTTTCTGTAAGGAGTTGATATCAAGCCACCTCATGGACAAAGCCGACGCCCGCAAGAGGGCAAAATCTCAATCGCGGAAACACTTCCACTCAGTCCAACATCTGACCATGACTCAGACGACGACGATGATGCCTTACAGGCTGGTCTGAGAATGAGTCGTGAAGACGCAAGCGAACAGGAATTCTCCCAGACACAACATCAATAGTGTGAAGGGACATCAAGTCACAATCAGTCCCCTTCCCAATAGCGAGAAAATGTTCACGACAACGAGGAATCAGTCCCTCCTGTCGCAGAGTAACAATCAGTTTCTCAACAGGCATCCGAGTCTGTCGCCACCGAGCCCAAAGATGTAGGCCACACCATCCCGCAGGAGGAATCATTCCCTCTGCTAGGACAGGCGGAAGCTGAGATACAGCAGGAGGAATCTGTAACACCCCAAACTAGGCGGATATTACAGTGCCGTGGACCCCCGACTGGGACCCACCAGGCGAATGAAAATTAAGGAACTAACAACGTAAATGTAGTACCGAACCTGAAAACAAAATCCCCCAACGGGGTCAGTTACACAGAACAACAATCCTCAAGGGTTGAATATACACAAACATGATATATCTCAATTATGAATTATCCTTAGTTATGAATTTAAGATGAAGAGGAGCATCATAGTACGCCCGTAATGTTCTGTGCAAGTGTACAAGACAGATGACCGGACACACCCATCTTTGTACCTGATTAGTCTCACGGAGGTAATCGTTACCGTGTGCACAGTCCAATGTATCGGTGACCCAATACATGACCATCGCGTGCTCGACTAAAAATTCCACACATCCGCACCCGGCCACGTAATATGAACCTAGAAGGTCATATGAACAAGAATGACCATAATGAATATCAATGAATAATAATCCGACAAACTCAAGAATGACTCATCGAGATGAAAATAATAGTGAAGTGATTGATAGCTCAATGAAATGATTGGAACCGTCGTTCCTCGTGAATGAAGTGATTATTCGACAATTACAAGTCTCAATACGGTTAATACAATGATGAATGACTTATGATTATGAATGAACAACAACAAAAGGAATGAATATCCTTTTAACCGAGTAAGAATTAACTTACTCAACACCGACGAAGAATGTCCGTCCACGAACAATGTCCTAAATGAGATGCCGATCGCTCGAACAACCTTGAATAACACAATTACCAACAATCCGTTCAACATACGAATCAAACATGAATATAACAAACTTAAAACGTTGATACGACTAAACCAAGTTCCTTGGGGCATTATATCGAACACGTTGTGTCCAATCTTCGATTGTTTATAACCAAACCTCAATTACACCAACATCAAATCCCCAAGAAGTGTTTTAAACCAACAAAACATCTTCAATACGATCATTAATCCAATATGAATATCCAAATTTGTGATTTCAACAACAATTAATCGAAAACCTCCAAATCCATCTCAATATTCAAAGTGTTCTTGAATAACCTTTCAATAATCCATTGAATAATCATACATATCCATAATCATGCATACTTCACTACATACAACATGATTTTAACGTCTAAAACACCATATCTCAATACGAAGTCGAAATCCAAGATGTTGAAGAAATTACCTCTTGAAGATCCAACCACTTCGATCCGATGAACACGAGTTAAATCGAGTATCCAAGCTTCCTGCATTTAATGAAGATGATGAAAATCTAACACTCAAGTGGTTGATGATGGAAAATCCCTCCCTCAAGCTCTCGCTCTCGGAACAAGATTAAAGAAATGTTGAAAAATGAGGAAATCCCGTCGGTCCACCTATATAAAGCCCAAGGACGCACGACCAAGTGTTCGTGCGTCCGGTCGTGCGTGAAGTTACTGCCGGCTGCTGTTCTTAGCGCACGAGCTCCGCGCACGAGCAGCAACTCGTGCGGCCTACTCGTGCGGCTTTCGAGCGGCCTCGCCTCTGCCCCTCTCTGCCCGCAACAACACACGAGCATCACGCCCAAGCAGTTGCTCGTGTGGCCTGCTCGTGCGGCACTAACTCGACCACTGAGCCTCCTGCCCAAACCAGCCGCACACACGAGCGCCGTGCACGACCAGGTGCTCGTGCGGCCTGCTCGTGCGGCAATGACTCGGCCGCTGGGCCTCCTGCCCACTCCAGCCGCAACGCACGAGCACCGCGCACGACCAGATGCTCGTGCGGCCCTGCTCGACAAGCAGTTCTGCCCAAAACGATGCACCGAGTACAAAAATCATAGAATTCGAGAAGTATGGGGACAAAAGTACGAGTATGACAAATATTCCGCCGAACAGTGAACACAATTGAATGAGCATGAATGATGAGTGATTAATAATGAATGAAAATTACCGAGTGACAATTACTGACTGATAATTACTAAACAAAAATGACTGAACTACAACCGGGTATTACATACTCCTCCCTTAAAAAGAGTTTCGTCCCCGAAACTAAGGGTCAAACAATTCGGGATAATTCTCCCGCATAATATCTTCGGTTTCCCAAGTAGCCTCTTCGACTCCATGTCTAGACCACTGGATCTTTACCAAAGGAATCGTCTTGTTCCTCAACTGTTTGATTCGCCGCTCTAATACTCGTATAGGACGCTCCTCGTATGAATGATCATTGGCGATCTCGATTTCGTCGAACTGAAGTATATGGCTCGGGTCGGCAACATACTTCCATAACTGAGATACGTGAAACACATGATGAATTCGGCTCAATGCCGGAGGTAAGGCCAATCGATAAGCTAGCTCGCCTACTCGATCCAAAATTTCAAACGGTCCAATGAATCTCGGACTCAACTTTCCCCTCTTCCCAAAATGGAAGATACCTCGACTCGGGGACACCTTGACCAAAACATGGTCACCTGTCTCGAACTCTAATGGTCGACGATGATTATCTGCATAAGATTTATGTCGACTATGAGCGGTCAACAAACGACTCCTGATCAAAGCTACCTTCTCATGGGCGGCTATAAGCATATCGGGCTCGGTGTCGATTGATTCTGATAAGTCATCCCAACACAAGGAGATCGGCAACGACGACCGTACAAGGCCTCATAAGGTGCCATCTTAATCGAGGCATGCCAACTATTATTGTACGTGAACTCGATCAATGGTAGTTGGGCTTCCCAATCATCTTTCCAATCGCGAACACATGCCCTCAGCATGTCCTCCAAAGTCTGAAGAATCCTCTCTGATTGTCCGTCGGACTGAGGATGAAAAGCTGTACTGAGATTAAGCTGAGTTCCCATAGCACGATGAACGGATTTCCAAAAATGAGACACGAATCGTCCGTCACGATCGGAAACGATACTTTTAGGAGTACCGTGTAATCTCACTATCTCTCTGATAAACAACTGGGCAAGTCTCTCGGGACCTCACGTATCCTTAATCTCAAGAAAATGAGCCAATTTAGTTAAGCGGTCCACAATCACCCAGATTGTATTCATGCCACGACGACTCGTCGGCAACTCGTGATGAAGTCCATTGAAATATCTTCCCACTTCCACTCTGGAATAGGGAGAGGTTTCAGCATACCCGTCGGTCGCTGATGTTCAATCTTGACTTGCTGACAGGTTAAGAATCTCGAAACAAATTCTGCGACTTCTCGCTTCATATTACTCCACCAGTAATTTTGTTTCAAGTCTTGGTACATCTTGCTAAACCCCGGATGAACGGAATAAGGGGTAGCATGAGCTTCTCTCAAAATCGAGTTTTTCAACTCGTCAATCGTCGGTATGCATACCGATTATTGAATCTCAAAAGTCCATCCTCGTAGACCACAAACCCGGGGGATTTACCCCGAGTCACATCCTCTCGAATGCGTAACAGAAATGGGTTCGAACCCTTATTCTCCCTGATCGTATTCTTAAGTGGCGATGAAATCTCCAACGTATAAAGTTGCCCTTGTACTCGCTGTAACCAGACCTCGATCTCGGGTCTCAGAAATTCCTGCTGAACTTCCTTCTGAACTGTTAATTGAGCAAGCATCTGCTCCTGAACAGACTTACGACTCAAGGCGTCGGCGACAACGTTCGCCTTGCCCGGGTGGTAAAGTATCTCGATATCATAATCTTTAATTAGTTCCAACCATCGTCTCTGTCGCATATTTAACTCCTTCTGAGTAAATATATACTTTAAACTCTTATGATCGGTGAATATCTGACAGGTAAATCCATAAAGGCAATGACGCCAAATCTTCAATGCGAAAACCACGGCTGCTAGCTCCAGGTTGTGGGTCGAATAATTAACCTCGTAAGGTCTCAATTGCCGTGAAGCATCGGCAATAACCCTCCCATTCTGTATGAGTACACATCCGAGACCATGTCCGGATGCATCACTATAAACCACAAATCCTTCCATCCCTTGCGAAAAAGAAAGGACATGTGTTGAAATTAACCGACTCTTGAGTTCCTCAAACTCCGCTGACACGCGTCGGACCACGTGTATTTCTTATCCTTTCGCAAAAGGTTCGTCATGGGTTGAGCGATCTTAGAAAATCCTTCCACAAACCGCCAATAATAACCGGCTAATCCGATAAAGCTTCAGATTTCCGTAACATTCTTCGGAGGTAACCAATCTTGGATAGCCTCCGTCTTCTAAGGATCGACACGTACACCGTCTGATGAAATTAGATGCCCGAGAAATGACACTTCGGACATCCAGAACTCACACTTGGAAAACTTTCCATAGAGTTGCTCTCGTCTCAACACATCGAGAACCTGATGAAGGCGAAACTCGTGTTCTTCCCGGTCACGAGAATAAATTAAAATGTCATCAATGAAGACAACCACAAACTGATCCCAAAAAGTCGATGAAGACCCGATTCATTAACTCCATGAACACCGCAGGTGCATTAGTTCATTAATTAACTCCACGAACTCATAATGGCTATAGCGTGTTCGAAACGCCGCCCTCGCGATATCCGACTCTCGAATGCACAACTGGTGATATCCAGATCTTAAGTCGATCTTGGAAAATACTGAAGCTCCCTGAAGTTGATCTAAGAGATCATCAATACGTGGTAGAAGATACTTATTCTTGATCGTCGCCCTGTTCAACTCCCGATAATCAATACACAAGCGAAACAAACCATCTTTCTTCTTGACAAACAACATTGGTGCTCCTTACGGGGACGCGCTCGGTCAGATATAACCTTTCTCGAACAAGTCCTCAAGTTGATTCTTCAATTCCTGCATTTCGGCCGGGGCCATCCGGTACGGTGCCTTTGATATTGGGGACGTACCAGGCTCCAACTCTATTGTGAATTCCACATCCCTTGGTGGAGGTAAACCAGGTAGCTCGTCTGGGAGTACATCGTCAAACGATAACAATGATACCACGAATGGTTGAACACCTCGATTGCCTGAGAATGGCCAATCGACGACAACGATACGATGAATGGTTGAACACCTCGATTGCCTTAGAACGGTCAATCGACGACAATGATATAATGAATGATTGAATATCTCGATTGCCTTAGAACGACCAATCGATGACAATGATAGAATGAATGATTGAATATCTCGATTGCCTTAGAACGGCCAATCGATGACAATGATATAATGAATGGTTGAATATCTCGATTGCCTAAGAACGACCAATCGATGACAATGATAGAATGAATGATTGAATATCTCGATTGCCTTATAACGTCCAATCGATGACAATGATATAATGAATGGTTGAATATCTCGATTGACTAAGAACGGCCAATCGATGACAATGATAGAATGAATGATTGAATATCTCGATTGCCTTAGAACGGCCAATCGATGACAATACAACTAAGAATGATTGAACAACTCTGATTGAGTAATTTCACTGCTTTCATCATATTAATGATTCTTCTGGAACAACGGGGATTACCTCCCTGAAATACACACTCGGCTTCAACGACGGAAATGGTAGTGACCATGCGCTTACGAACATTGAGGATGGTATCATGACGATCCATCCCACTAATACCCAATATTACGCCCTTAGGTAAATCCGCCATGATTAGGTCCGCCAACCAATCGCGATCATTTGAGCTTAATTCGGTCAGTTCTTAACCTCATGATTTCTGAAAATTCTTCTACAGCCAGGTAGACCAATGATAGAAGGTCCACAATTAATAGGACTATCCAAGTTAAGTCTATTCAAACATGATTCGGAAATGAATGAATATGATGTACCAGTATCAAAAAGGGTACACACAGGTTGAGATATAATTACGAGTATACTTGAGATCATTCGGGCCTCCGGATCGTCGGTCCACTTCATCGCGTGAATCCGGGACTTGCTGGCCCCGAACCGGACGCTCCTATCTGATAAATATGAGCTCCGCCTTTATTCGCTTCCGTCGTCTTAAACGACGCTGACAGAGCAGTCTGATTCTAAATCGCTAATTGCTTCGGGGTCTGAGATGCCACCGGAGACGGATTGGAGTACCTTCGGCAAAAACGGGCCTTATGCCCAACAATCCCACAATTATGGCATGTGATAGACGGTTTCAGACACTTAGTGCTGCAATGACCCGGTGTTCCACAGTTGAAACAGATGATGGCTGATCTGGCCACTCGGGGCTGGGATCCCGCAGGATTAGGCACCGTAGGAGGTCGCTCAGAAATGTTAGGGCCCGCACGAGGCTTCTTGAAGGTAGACTGACCGCCTTCGGACTGATTACGCTTCGTTGATTTCCTGCTGAAAGATGAAGGTTGTTGCTCAGCAATTTCCTTAGCAGTAGGCTCACACGGGAGACTTCTCTCGATTAATTCGGCTAGGGTGGCGCAATGATGATTGAGCAATTGCATATGGGTCATCATGACCTGCATAAAAGTGAGTGGATCAACCCGAACATCTTCCGATCGAGCTGAGTCCTGGGTACGACTTCCCGACAGTGAGTGATTATTTCCCAGATTTCGGCCAGCACCACGGCCTCTCCCCGTGAGTCCCCTGACAGCTCTCTCCATACTGAAGTAGGAAGGTCGCATGATAATTATATATCTCGTATGAGTACCGCATTATGATTTATGTCATGAAATGATGAAAATGAGCATACGCGCTCTAACACAATGATTACATGAATGATTAACTGAGGTGACATGATTATCTGATGATATTATTGAAATGATTATCTTGAACAAGTTAACAAGATTAATGATATGATCCTCAAGATCAACAACTGAGTGATGAAATGAATTGAGTGATTAATGAGTTAACATGATCAACATGATTAAAATGAAAATGATGTTTGAGGATTGTTAAATGATGACTTATGAATGAATGATTCTCATTGCCAGAAATTATACCATGGCGTTAGAAGTCTTACAGTTCTTTCGGTTTGATGGGCTCAGCATTTGCACAGGTCACACGTGATGCAAAAGTCCAATGATACTAGTCCGATGACGATGATTTCAAATGAGATACGACTCGGAAGGTAGTATTCAAAACCACGATCCGATACCAACTCTGTAACACCCCAAACTAGGCGGATATTACAGTGCCATGGACCCCCGACTGGGACCCACCAGGCGAATGAAAATTAATGAATTAACAACGTAAATGTAGTACCGAACCACATCAGATTATCACGTACTCCGATGAGGAGTCTAAGTATAATACACCCAGGAAGAATACTGAATACATGTATATTTTATGTGAAGATAAAATATACAACATTAAATGAAAATGAATATCCAAACGGAAGTCTGCAGTGGAAATAAAGATGAAAAGACATGAATAACTGAAATGGACTGGGCCCCCCTACTAGTATCACTGAGACACCTCCCCGTCAACATTTTATTCCCATGCTTTTGCCTTGACATGACCTGAAAACAAAATCCCCCAACGGGGTCAGTTACACAGAACAACAATACTCATGAATATACACAAACATGATATATCTCAATTATGAATTATCCTTAGTTATAAATTTAAGCTGAAGAGGAGCATCAAAGTACGCCCGTAATGTTCTGTGCAAGTGTACAAGATGGATGACCGGACACACCCGTCCTTGTACCTAATTAGTCTCACGGAGGTAATCATTACCGTGTGCACAGTCCAATGTATCGGTGACCCAATACATGACCATCGCGTGCTCGACTAAAAATTCCACACATCCGCACCCGGCCACGCAATAGGAACCCAGAAGGTCATATGAACGATAATGACCATAATGAATATCAATAAATAATAATCCGACAAAGTCAAGAATGACTCACCGAGATGAAAATAATAGTGAAGTGATTGATAGCTCAATGAAATGATTGAAACCGTCGTTCCTCGTGAATGAAGTGATTATTCGACAATTACAAGTCTTAATACGGTTAATACAATGATGAATGAGTTATGATTATGAATGAACAACAACAAAATGAATGAATATCCTTTTAACCGAGTAAGAATTAACTTACTCAACACCGACAAAGAATGTCCGTCCACGAACAACGTCCTAAATGAGATGTCGGTCGCTCGAACAATCTTGAATAACACAATTACCAACAATCCATTCAACATACGAATCAAACACGAATATAACGAACTCAAAACGTCGATACGACTAAACCAAGTTCATTGGGGCATTATATCGAACACGTTGTGGCCAATCTTCGATTGTTTATAACCAAACCTCAATTATACCAACATCAAATCCCCAAGAAGTGTTTCAAACCAACAAAACATCTTCAATACGATCATTAATCCAATATGAATATCCAAATTCGAGATTTCAACAACAATTAATCGAAAACCCCCAAATCCAACTCAATATTCAAAGTGTTCTTGAATAACCTTTCAATAATCCATTGAATAATCATACATATCCATAATCATGCGTACTTCACTACATACAACATGATTTTAACGTCTAAAACACCATATCTCAATACGAAGTCAAAATCCAAGATGTTGAAGAAATTACCTCTTGAAGATCCAACCACTTCGATCCGATGAACACGAGTTAAATCGAGTATCCAAGCTTCCTGCATTTAATGAAGATGATGAAAATCTAACACTCAAGTGATTGATAATGGAAAATCCCTCCCTCAAGCTCTCTCTCTCGGAACAAGATTAAAGAAATGTTGAAAAATGAGGAAATCCCGTCGGTCCACCTATATAAAGCCCAAGGACGCACGACCAATCCGCACGACCAAGTGTCCGTGCGTCCAGTCGTGCGTGAAGTTACTGCCGGCTGCTGTTCTTAGCGCACGAGCGCCGCGCACGAGCAAAGAACTCGCGACTCCGCTCGTGTGGCCCTCGCTGAACGCTGGGCTCTCGCCCAAGATAGCCCGCAATACACGAGCATCACGCCCGAGCAGTTGCTCGTGTGGCCTGCTCGTGCGGCACTAACTTGACCACTGAGGCTCCTGCCCAAACCAGCCGCACACACGAGCGCCGCGCACGACCAGGTGCTCGTGCGGCCTGCTCGTGCGGCAATGACTTGGCCGCTGGGACTCCTGCCCAGTCCAGCCGCAATGCACGAGCGCCGCGCACGACCATATGCTCGTGCGGCCTGCTCGTGCGGCCGTGCTCGACAAGCAGTTCTGCCCAAAACGATGCACCGAGTACAAAAATCACAGAATTCGAGAAGTACGCGGACAAAAGTACGAGTATGACAAATATTTCACCGAACAGTGAGCACAATTGAATGAGTATGAATGATGAGTGATTAATAATGAATGAAAATTACCGAGTGACAATTACTGACTGATAATTACTGAACAAAACTGACTGAATTACAACCGGGTATTACAGAATCAGTCCCTCCTGTATCAATGTCTACAGAACCAATTCCGGAACAGGAGAAATCAGTCCCTCATGTTTCTGCGCCCACATCTGATGCTCCCGCACCTTCACCTGTATTGGAATCCGACGACGGTTATGTACCCGAGGATGTCCAAATCGATTAATCGAGTCACGTCCTAATGTGGCTTTGAGACAGTTGAACGGAGCTGAAGACTTTGCCCAGCCCGACTCTCCCCGAACCATCGAGAAGAACGAGCAACTGCATGCTCTTGGCCGACAAACTGTTTTCCTACAAGACACCGTCAATGCCCTGTATGCTGTCGAAAAGGAAGTTGATTGGTTAGACTAATCCACCGTTGAAGAAATGACTGGTATGAGGCATTAAGTTACCAAAGTGGAAGAAGCCTTCCGTATCTTGCCCACCGTCTTCAAACAGGCCCTTAACCAATTGCAACAACGACAGAAGCAGATCCTGAAGGAAGAACAAGCAAAGCTTCGTATTTCTGAGGCCAAGACAGCATCCGCTCTTATTGAATCAGGTTCCCAGCTTCGAGCACATGACAAAAAGATTCAAGATATGTCGCAGGTGCTCAGCTCCGTAGTTGACAAAATGTCAAGTTTTGAGATGAAACAGGACGATGCCTTGAAGATTCTTGAACGTCTTGATGAGAAGGTCTCTTACCTTGATGAGGAAAAAAAGGGGGAAGAGCCTAGAGAAGCTGCAAGGAGAACGAGGCCCGAGCAAGAAAAGGAGATGGAAGCTGCTGCATTTGGAGACAGCATCGCTACTGCTATTTCTCGATTATCTTCTCCTACTCACAATGTTAGGATACAGGGAGATCGTTCGGAATTTCATGACCCTAAATTTCCATGGAAAAACCTCGTGCAAAAGCCTCAGGTAATAAACCTCCTGGCCAACCGACAGCCAACTGCCAACGGAATAAAGAATTGGAGGAAGAATGAAGTGTTAAGATACTTTGTAGTTCTTATTAGGGAATCTTCCATATTCAATAGTTGTAAGACGATGCAGGAAGCCTCCGAGGAATTCAAAAAGTGGTTGGATGAAGGAACGCTCCCCCTATAGCAAAAGATGAAATCCAAGCATAGGCAAGGTGATTTGGTTACCCACCCAGATGATTGGATCCTGGTGTTCGATAAATCCTATGAAGGTCAAGCCATCTATCTAAATCGAAACAGGGACACACTACAAAATTGCTGGAAGGGAACCAAGAACGACCCTAAAAGGCCTTGGAGGCATTCAGACTACAGGAGTTAGTTAAAATTTTTCTTCCTGTAATTTTATTTCTTTTGAAACAGCAAAATTTTGTAATCCTTGTTCAAAATATCAATAAAATATTTTTCTATTGAAAGATTACAACTCGTAATCTACTGTGTTCCTGTATGATTACACAATTCAATTCATTTGATGAAATCAAACAAGTATGAAAACTTGTTAAATATATAAAGCTGTAAGAACTTGTGTACGAACAGTTCATAGACTAAGTTGTAGGTATCTAGACTACGTTGTAAGATTGTGCCTGCGTGCCAATCAGAAGTCTAAGATGTTATATTCTTTCCTTTCAAAGTTAAACTCGCCTGCGAGCAGTTCATAGTATTAGACTAATTGCTGAAGGCCAGAACATTCGACATCAGACCAAGAAGACCGCCCTCCTGTAAGATGTTTCAAAGGTTTCAAGGTTTTGGCATCATCAAGAATGTTTGGAAAACATCAAAAGGACTTAAGGAGACTTGGTAATTATCAAAAAAGGGGAAATTGTTGGGATAAAACAATCCTGTATCGAAGTTTTGATATTATGCCAACATACAGCAAAGCAGCTGTATCGAAAGATGATCGAAGTTGTCAATCCTGTATCGAAGTCTTCTCATACTGCCAACATACAGCAAGCCTTCTCGTTGCCATCATACAGCAATAGAGTCATATAAAGCTAAGTATGGAAGTTGTTCCAAAATGATCATATAACATTCTTCCATACAGTATCAGTCTAACATAGTCTACACCAATACGTTGGATACAGCATCCAAGTTGTAAGTGTTGAAATCTTCAATACTTATCCAAACAGGATAAGACCGTTCAGGATGGAATCTGCTTTATCACTAAAAGTCAAGTCCCGTTTGAAAAGTAGTATTTAAATACTGAAAGGATAAAGTATTTAAATACTAAGCCGTCAGAGATCTTCAAACAAGAAGCAAAAACCGGATCGTGTTTTATTCAAATAAATCATCCCGTTGGAACGAACTTTTTCTCAATGGATCTTTCTCAACGGATCTATTCCAAAAGGTTATATATATCCCCAGAGTTTGAAGATCCTATACACCAAGATATACACGAACACATACCAAGAGAATACTTGAACATTTAGGAATGAAGAACTATACTCTAGCTTTCACAAGTATTCTATCTGAGATATACTGAGTTTCATCGAGATCCTCAAACAAACAGTATATCAAGAGCAGTAATATTTCTTCAGGCATTCAATCTATCCTAAGAAAATAAATACACAAGTGCTCATCCCTTTAACAACACATCATTAGCTCAAGCTCAAGAAAGTCAAGGTGTTGTTCAAACAACGTTCTTTCATTGAAGAAACCATTAGCCCTGTGTGGACTGAGAAAGCCTTGCTCTTTGGATCTGCATTGTAGAGACGAAGCTTTAGAACTGTGTGTGAAGAAGCTAGTCAAATATTAGCCTTAACCAATCTGTGTGAACGGTTGAAAGCTATGATATTTGTATCAATCTGTGTGAACGATACATTGATAGGTTTGATTATAAATACGTAGTTGTGTACGCAGTATTTATAATAAATATTTTCACTCCTGTGTGGAGGACCAGTGGACGTAGAGGGGTTTACCTCGAACAACTTTAAATCTTCTGTTATTTACTTTCTGTATTTACTGTTTTAATAACTGTGATTATTTTAAGTATACACTTCATACCTAGTTGCTGTATTTACAGCAACTTACTGTTACAAGACTTCCACTACGCACTCTAACGTAAAAATCGTACAGCTTGTTGCTTAAACACTATCCAAGCTGTATTCTGTATACTTAGTGGCCAACAGTAATTTTTAAAATTTATTTGCCGATACTTGTATAGTTTTATTTTTCCATTTTCTATAAATTTAATACCTTTTTAATATTTGTGGTAATTGCGTAGATTTTTTTCTCGAGCATATGACTCATTAATACAAAGTAAAGGATTAACCTTCCAAAACACAACCCTTTAAAATCTTTACTCCAAAATATAGTTTAAATCAAATATTCCAAAAAATCTCATTCCCTCATTAATTATATTTTTTCTCTCCTATCTCCTATTCTTTCTCTGTTTGTCTCACATTTCCCAATACTCTCATTAAATATTTTTTCTCTTTCCTCTCTCATCTCATTTCTCTTTCTTTTTTCAAGTCTCCCATCACTTTTTTTATTTTCTTTCTTTTTCTCTCTCAATTTGTGTTTCCCTCTCCCTTTGTTCTCTTTTCATTTGCTTCCTCTTTCTCAAATAAAATTTATTTATCAAAACACACTTAGAGAAATCTACACCATACTTAGAGGGAGGAGACTCGAATCAAAGTCAAGAGGGGTAGACCAATTTGGTGAATAGGAACTCGAAGGAGGTGGCTGGAACGGGGGTTCCATTTCTGAAATGTGATTAACCAACATAGTGGATCCAAACGGCCATCTGGAGGAGTTCCGATGGTGGACCATGGCGGCGGATGTAATTTCCGTCCTCCAGGATTACTATTTGTGCAAGACTTGTGTGCTCGTCATTAAAGTCGGCACAAGAATCGGCGGACGACGGAGGCATTTTTTTGCTTTAGTTGGTCTTGGAATATTTGTGTTTTTAATTTTGAATTTTCGATTTATTGATTTATGGGTGCAAATAATTTTTTTATTTTTTTATTTTTTCATACTGTGGATAACTTTTTGCTACTTCCTCTTTGTTTTTTTGAATTTTTCGATTTTGTGAAACTTCTGGCGGTGGCCGGGAACAGTCAAAATACCCGTTGGTATGGTGTTACTCTATGGTACTTTTGAATACCTGTTGGTAATCTAAATTATCATTGGGTAATTTCTTAACAAGTCTGCAAGGGAATAATTGGAGGTGCCCAGCATGGATGGAAAATACTCGGCGATAAGTTGTTATCATAGTTGATTTGAAATAACTATCGGTAAGGCAAATTACCACACAAATGGCAAGGGAAAAGGAAAAAATTGCAATAATAATAATTTATTATGGACATGATGGAAGAGTAGCAATAATTAGAAGAACAAAATTGTAACAATAATACAAGAGGACCAGGACCCAAAGGGTTGTGGTGTGGACATGTTGTTGGGATTTCTTAAAGTGGACGTCGGGATATTAAAGGTAATTGATATATATATATATATATATATATTAAAATATACTTTACCTCTTACCACAATAAATATTTGGGTAATATGATTAAATCAAAAGGTAATGTGTCTGGGGAGAAAAAAGTATTCTAAAATGTAGATAAGTATGCAAGTATAAGTTTTGAGGGGCAAATTTCCCAAAGGAAAGTGAGGGGGAAATCACTGTGCTTTTATGCAGTATTGTGGGTGGAAATTGCGTCCCGGAAAGTTATGGGGGGCAAAAATGACTTTTTCTGTATTTGCTTATCATTACTTTCATTCAGTAAAATAGCATATTCATTCATCTTAATCAAATTGAAATTATTCATCCTATTGTTATTATCAGGTTAAAAGGGGTTCAAGTTGCACTTGCCACTTTGGGGCCTAAAGAGTGAAGTGGCAGGTGCAGATAGAGTAGTATTTGAGCGTTTGAAGTTTTATTCTCACCCACAATTGCATCGAGGACAACTGGACATTAGTCTCCACTACATCATTTTTCCAAACAAAATTTCCTCCTAAACTCGCAAGTTATCATTCCTTTTTTTCATTTTATCAAGATCGGTCTAGTTATACTCAACTGCATAGCAGCAGAGTAGACTTCCCATCCTTATCATCGTACTGCTTATGTTCTTATTGTTCCAAAAATGGGTTTGAAGCTCACATGGAAATTCATGTGGGATCAGTGGACGAGGAAAAGGACGAGCAAGGGTTTGCACACGTGGCGGAACATGTAATGGGTGAAGTTAAATACATAAATGAAGTTATTGAAGAAAGTCGGAATGCTTATCCAAGTTATCGTCATATTATGTATCATATCGATTCACCCACTGGTACAAAGGTTTTTTTATGTCTCAATTAATGTTTGAGATCAATAGCACTCAAGGGAGGCATCTGGCCATTCCTGAATCATTCTTGGCACTTACTGCTATTAAATCTTTAGGAATCTTATGGCCGTTTGCGGCAAGTTGTTCTCAATTCTTTGAACAGAGGTAGACTCGTACTTCTAGTGATTATACATTTTTTATTATTCATCAAGAATGTGTAAATCTCTTGCCCATTACTTTTATATGAATTCACCTCGTTGATATATATATATATATATATTATGTATGAATACCATAGATTGCTTGTAACACCCCCAGAATCTACCGAGAAAATTACGCGCTGTAGACCTTTTTACAAAGGGATCTACCAGGCTACTACCACGAGATGAAAAAAGTTTGACCGACCGGGGTCGAACTACATACTAACACTGACCGATAAGGTCAAACATTAAAATACACCGACTGATATAGTCACACGACAAGAAATCAATCCGAAAACAAACTCACTACTGTATATACCCACGTAGGGGTCAAGATACAATATAGCGGAAGACTGGAGATAACTCAACAATACAAAAACATCAAACTAAACTCTCTTGATTAGTATCGCGGCTCTTCCTCTTCCATGCCGTCCCAGTGATTGCTCCAACAAACTAAGCATACCTGAAATGCATGATACGCATTTCCCCCATTTAAGTGGTTAGCATTAGAATGGCTAGTATAAATATTCAAGTCATACAAAATATACTACGCAAATATCATTTATTATAAGATGACAACAAACTATCAAAGAAGTTCCCGATAGGTTTCAAAGTTTAAAGTACAAGTTCAAGTCCTTGAAAGTAATTTATCAACTCGGGAGTTTTAGAAGGCAACAAAAATATTTTGGGACTTCAAGTCCGAGATTATAAAATCTTTTTCGAAAACAATATGCTCCCAGCTTCTGGACCTCACGTCCTTAGTTACAAAACCATTTCAAGACAATTGGGTCTCGGCCCAAAAATCATTTTCTACAAAACAGCCTTTACATAATCGTTACGGTCTTAACCGATATATTTCTTCAAACCACAATGCACAGAAATAGTATCAAAGCCCACATTCCAGCACTAAAACATTACCATCTAGGGACAAGACACCAACAATATTTATTCTGGTGCCATTCTAGCCAAGTACCAAAATCCCATATATATATATATAATGTATCTCAACATCGAGAACAAAAACGTTGTGATATTCCGGACATATCACAATTATCAAAAACATCAATATAATCATCATGATGAAAACCACACTTGGTAACCCACGAGCGTACCAATTAGTATCGGCCCCCAGAGGCCCCTCCGGACCCTCCCCGGGTGGGAAACCACTTCCGCGGCCATACCCATTAGTATCGGCCCCCTGGGGCCCCGTCGGACCCTCTCCGGGTGAAAGAACAACAACACACACACACGTTTACAAAACTGAATGTCTCGATTGTTACTCACAATATATACAGTCAAGGCACTTGCTAGATATGGCCATTTATCCGACACATAAACTACAACTGACACAACTTAGCAACAACCTAACAATTCTAGACGCATCGCTACACATCGACAGGTACAACAACCAATCAAACCATTTCTACCAACCCAACTCTATAACACCCAACTCTATCCACACAACTCAGTGATCACTTAAACATCACACACATGTCTAAGTGTACTATCTAACCGACATCACTTCTGTATGGACATGCCTCTACGACAAGCAACAAGGGGTCTCTAACTTAACGTAACATCTATAACGACACCTAACATGGTAAAATCAACAAGAAAGGAATAACCACCACAAATTTGTTATACAACCTCAATTCACACAATATAAATCGTATATACAAGAATACTTGCCTCGATGATTAACACATGAACAACTCCGAAGAATGTAGCTCGACCGAAAGTCCCTAAACTTAGATCCTCCACGAGAGACGCAATAGAAACGTGATCGAGGAAAACACATCTAAGAATTGAAGGAAAATGCATTAAGACATTTAATCGAACATTATATACTCAAGACTTCAATAGATCACCGAACCGCGTTTCAAATTATACGAAACTGGAATGTGGATATAGAAACCATAGGGTATGTTCACCATCATAATAAAATACCAATTGAACATCAAAAGCGGATTGAAAATTAAAATCAAGAACAAATCTTAAAAAAGTCAACTCTAGGGAAATCAAGAAAAATACCTCGATCCGGCGAAGAAAAATGGATTAGATGATGTAATGGTCACCTACAACTTTCTAAAAGTCCTTTTGATGGAGCAAAATTGACCAAAAGTCCGAACCCTAGTCGGATCGCCTCAGCTGTCGCGGAAGAAGGAGGAAAATGAAAGAAATGACAAGAAGGGTTGCTGCTCCAGTATATATACTGGAGCAGTCAGCATGCGCTATAACATACACTTAGCATGCACTAACGGGATAATGTACCAATACATTCAGTCCAATAGTGAATTTAGCGCGCGTTGCTAAGCTATTAGCGTGCGCTAGCTAAGACGTTAGCATGCGCTAGTGAGCCCTCAAATCCAGTCCAGTAGATTCTGGACGATCACTGACTACCAGTTAGCGAGCGTTAGCTCACGAAATAGCATGCGGGAACTATTGCTCAATAGCACGCGCTATAATGTTACATAGCGTGCGCTATTCCTTCTGCACAAGCTGCAGATAAGCTCCAAGAGCTCGACCCAAAAACGAACTCTTCGACGAAACTACAATCACGCAACTTGCGATGAAATGCTAATGGATAACACTCACGATTCGAATGAAAACAAACATGTGATTCCAATAACTCGAAGGTTTGGAAAATGCCCGAAACTTTTGGGGAAATTACGGAACGGTCTAAATGTCTGAAAAATCACGATACAAGATCGAACAACAATTCCAAAGTTCATAACCGGACCACAAATGTCAAATGAACTTGTAATAACATCAAATCAACAGCTTCGGGCGAGATTAACAAGAATCGAACCTAAATGCCAAAAGGTCGCAATAACATGACAATTAATCCGAATCAATATCAAAACTCGCTCTAATGACAAAGAGAGCAGAAAAAAACATGTCCAAAATGAGTCAATGAACACAAGTGAGTCGCTAGAATCTAAAATTACAGAATTAGAAAATACGGGTATTACATACTACCCCACTAAAAATAAGTCTCGTCCCGAAACTTAAGACAAGCATATCAAAACGTCTCATAACAAAACATAGATGTTCAAACATTAGATATCACATACTCATGACCCCGTGATCTCCCGTCACGTGTCTCTGCAGGTTCACCAACCGACACAGAATTATACAAACCAAAACATCAGTAATCAATATCGAATATCGACGAGATACAATCCGCAAAACAAAACACAACATACTATCACTGGGCACCACTGGGCCCTCCACGAGTAGGAACGAAACTCAAGCTCCCGAACATCTCAACGACGGCTTCCGAGTATGGCCCACAAGGCTATAATTGAAACACATCTTCGCACCACTCACCTTAGTCATCACTAGAGTAAGTTTGCTGGACTGATCAAACGAACGGAAAATCCTCTCATAAAAACGATTCGAACCATCAGTTTCACGGGACTCACTTCCCCGTCCCCGCGAGGATATATATGTCTCTTACTTTCTGGACCCGCCTCTGTCAAAGGAATGGCCTTCTCAATGGTCATGTTTGATCTAGGTATTTCATCACATTATTGTAACACCCGGATATTTGTTATGTATTTCTATCTGTATTTGAACCTTGTGTCATTTAATCACATCGTATAAATCTTAGTATGATTTTCCCATATCTGTTAACCAGTACTCATGATTGTATAATTGTATGTTGTTAAGGATGTTAATGCATGCATGTGGCTGCATGCAAATAATGTACGCTAACATATAAGCGTAGCGTATGCTATGTTGGCTAATGTACGTTACCGTAGCACATAGTGTGCGCTATGTGCAGTCAACCAGATTAAGAGATGCGGAGTAGGTTGGAACCAGATCACGAACTTTAAGGGATGCTTTGCGTGAAACCTGGATGACTTTCAAAAAGTTGAGTCAATAGGTGATTAGTGTGCGCTGCCTGATAGAAGTACCGTACACTAAAGTTGAGACAGAGAGGCAGTAAGCTTCGTGGGTTCAATAGCGTACGCAATGTTTCATGCTAGCGTGCACAAAAGACAACCTCTAACGTACGTAATGACTCTGTAGCGTATGTAATGCTGAAGTCAGAACAAGGCAGTAGGTTGGGGAGCTGTTAGCGTACGCTGATAGGATAACATACGTTAACTCGTATTTAGCATATATAGTACATCACCCCTAATGTCATTTCACACTCGTTTTTCTCCATTCCTTGTCCGATTTCTGCAAACTTAGAGAGCCCTCCTGCGACATAAACCTTGACTTAACATCTCTACTTGGCCGATGAATTTGGGAAGCATCTTGGATTAGTGCTCAAGCTTCCGGTGTTGAATTCCTTCAAGTTTTTCGTCATTCTCCTCCGTAGTAAGGTATGTTGAGACTATAAAACCTGGAATTCATGTTCTTAGTAATTTTATGAACATGCCACTGATATCATTGAGTTCGTTATTATAATAATAAATCGAACAACACGTTTATGAGGATTTAAATGGATGAACTTAGGTTTCCCATTGAGATAAGTTGAGTCCTGATTATGCCAAACATCGGGATGGAGTTTTCTGGAATATTTGTAACACGCCTTTAATGATAATTTTGAAACACTCTTATGATGAACGAGTTGTTAAAGTTATCACCTATGTTAGATGAATTCAAGAATATGAATGTAGAAGGTGTTCTTCATGTATAGTACATACCTTGTAGAGGTTTCTTTGATGTGATAATCTTCATATTGATGATTAGAACGAAGTGATTAGGTTGGTGACAATTGTTTTGAACATAGAACTTTGACAAGAAGAATTACTTGCGGAAGAACGAGAATCGTAGAGATGAATTGACCTAGAACTCGATTGGAATATGTTTATCTTTCTAGCTATCGTTAGAATAACCAAACCACGCATTAGAGTTGATAATCAGAATTGGGAGTGTGTATTTGTGATGATGTGAATATCCTTGAATTCATTGAACATCGGCATTTTTACCCCATGATGATCATTCATTTTACATATAGT
Organism: Orobanche coerulescens; assembly: GCA_033398695.1. Classification (NCBI taxonomy): domain Eukaryota; kingdom Viridiplantae; phylum Streptophyta; class Magnoliopsida; order Lamiales; family Orobanchaceae; genus Orobanche; species Orobanche coerulescens. The sequence continues at coordinate 159,158,788 of CM065807.1, forward strand.
ATGATATTAGTTCGGCTTAGTGTTCTTTAAGTAGTGAACCATACACCAGCCATGTGTGAAATGATTAACTCGGACATAGATTGGAAACGTTTAGAATGTTCGTGTGTTAGCCTTGTTGCGTAGGTTGAACACTTTGTTATTATCCTTTTTGTTTAAGGTGCGAGCCTTGTAAAGTGAATGATCGAAGTGGTGACCTTCGGGCATATTGGCATTCATTGAAGTATTCAAACCTTTGTCGTCTTTTGAAGGCAAGTACTTTAATTATGTTTAGTGTTAAATGTTATGTATGATTGTCGAGTACATGTGTTGTAGTTGTTTGTCCACAAAGTGTTGGTCCGATGGGATCATATTGGGTATCGATGCTGTGTGCGCTGGATTGTTGGACGGGTTTTCCACCAAGTGTTATTCCGACGGGATCATTTTGGGCATCTATGCTGTGTGCGCTGGATCGTTGGATTACCCTAGATAGGTTGATATTGTACTGTTGTGTACTGTATTGATTGCTTGCTCACTGGAGAGGCTTGCTATTGTTGTTATTGTTGTTGTGGTGTTGTTATTATTCGTCATGAGTTGTAGAATAATCTGTTGTCGTATAATTATCGTACTTGTACTAGCATCGTTGTGCTAACCCCTTTGGGGTGGACATGGGTTTTATGTTCAGGTTCCAGGAGAACTGGAAAACAGACCGCATGAATCTTTGATGACGAGGGTATCGAGTGATGTTGTCGGTCCGGGAAGTCCTTTCATTTTGAGTTGTGTTTTAATTAGTACTCTAGTACATTGTTGTATTTGTGTTCTTTGGGTGGTATTGTATTAATGTTACTATTCGAGGTTATTGTTTCGTTCTTTTGAATTCTGGTATGAAATAATGATTTTACTGTTGGTATTAGGTATTGATGTTTTAAATTAGTAGCCTTGTAAATCCTTATATAAAGGATTTACGGCGCTGTAATAATCCTGAATACATCGGGGTGTTACATAATATGGTATCGTAGATAAGATTATGGATATCTTAGCCGTTGGGTTAAAATAGGATTCATATGTGTCTTTTAAGGTAACCTGCCGCGAATAACATCACTGTACTACCTACGTCTTCGTGTGAGTGGTGTTTGTAAGTTTCCTAAACTCTATATTGTCCTTTACATGTTATGTCCTTTTTGTATAATTGAACGTTAGAGCGATATTGCTTCATCTATATTGAGTATGTATGCTTACAGTATGTTGAGAAGAGGTCGTGGTCGTGGTCGTGGACGCGGACATGGAAATGCTGAAAGGGAAGCTACACACTCCGTCCCTGATTCACTGTCAAATGAGGCTAACCTCAGTTCTGGAGAGCAACATGAATCTGTTAACAATAATCAGGAGTAGATTGTGGAGACAAATGACAGTCCTGTTGTCCCAGACGTACTTCATCAAGTGGTCAACCAAATGACCCAATTTGCTCAAGTAGTGGACATAATGCAAATGGCGGTAGGTCTGCATCCAGGAGGGGGACAACAAGGTATCCCATATTTAGAAAATCAAGGAGACAGATGGCTCCAGGAGGTGGCAAAAATGCATCTACCAAAGTTTGATGGTTTCTCCGAAATGCCGACATGAGATCATTGACTGAGAGAGTTGGAGAAAATATTTGCAGGAATTAACTGTCTCGCGATCAAAGAACCCATATCGCTCAATATTTTCTGACTGGAGAGGCATCCGAATGGTGGGAATCTATCCGACCTATCGATCACAATGCCGATTGGGGAGAGTTCAAACTTATGATGGAAGCTCAGTACTGCCCTCGTCCGGTGAGGGAAGCCAAAGTTTGAGAATTTTTCTCCGTGCAGCCTTCGGATGTGCCTGTGGCTCAGGCAATTAAGACATTCAATCAACAACTGGAATTTGTTCGACACCTTGTCAGGAGCGATGCAGAGATTATGATTCACTTTGATATGAGAATGAATCCGAATATACAGAAGTATATGTCGGGATTTGAATGAACCACTCTCCGTCAGTATCAGGATAAAGCTCTAGCATACGAGATGAAAGAGGCAGCTATGGAAAAGTTTTCCGAGACGAAGAAGCAGAAAGTCTCTGGTAGTTTTTCAGAGAACAATAATAGTGGGGGCCGTAGGGCTCAATCATCTTTTTGCTCATACAAGAGGCCCTCGCATCCATCCAAGTGAGGAAATAGTACTAGATCAGCACCATCATTTGCAGATGCAGCGAAAAACTGCTTCATCTGTAGTCGGCCGGGGCATCTTTGGCGAGACTGTACTTTCCCTTTTGTAAAGTGTTATGAATGTGGGCAACAAGGGCACCGTGTGATGTACTGCAAGGATTTTTCTAAAACTTTTGGAGTTCATACTCCACAGTCATTCCAGAGAGAGAGACAAGTGCCAATCCAACTCAACAGAGCGTCCAGCCACCACAGAATTTTGGCTGAGGAAGAGGCAGGGGACATTATGACTGAAAGGAAGCGTCGAGCGTCGGGTCCGTCCCTCCGCGCCTTTATGAAATGAGGAGGATGGACGATCAGGATACAGTGGTTGCCTCAGGTACGGTTCAGATTCTTTCGCAACCAGTTAGTGTCTTATTTGATTCCGGGGCTACACATTCATTTATATCTTTGTCATGTGTAAATCATTTGAAAATTTCTTGTCTTCATAAATGTGAACCTTATATTGTGGGTTTCACAAGTGGGGGAAGAATTGTGGGGGATCTTGAAGCTATAAATTTTCCTATATTTATCGGAGGCAGAGATTGGCCTTCAAATCTGATCGTGGTGGAAATTCAATGAGATGGCCTGATTATCGGAGACGATTGGCTTAACCGCTACGGGGCTATTATGAACTACCGGAAGAGAAATATTTCGATGATAGCTGAATATGGTTCCGAAATCTTATTTGAAGGATGGAGACTCGAAAGTTCAGGAAAAGTGATTAAGGCAATGAAGGCTATCAGACTACTTAAACAGGGTTGTGTCGGATACTTGTGCTATGCAATGAAGAAGGGAGAAAGAACATTAGAGATTTCATCCATCCCTGTTGTAAATGAATTTTCGGACGTGTTCCCTGAAGAATTACTCGGGCTACCTCCACAACAAGATGTAGAGTTTACCATCGAGCTAAAACCGGGAGCTACGCCGATTTCTAAGGCGCCGTATCGTATGGCACCTACCAAGATGTATGAATTGAAGAAGCAACTGGAAGAATTGATGGACAAAGTTTATATTCAGCTTTAGTGTTTCGCCCTGGGGTGCACTAGTTCTTTTTGTTCGGAAGAAAGATAGATCGCTTCGATTGTGTATCGACTATCGGGAGCTAAACAGGATGACGATCAAGAATAAATACCCGTTGCCATGGATTGATGATTTGTTTGACCAGTTACAAAGAGCAACAATATTTTGAATGATCGATTTGAGATCGGGATACCATCAGCTGAGGATTAAAGAATCCGATAATCCGAAGACAGCATTCGGAACTCGCTACGGGCACTATGAGTTTGTAGTGATGCTGCTTGGTCTCACCAATGCGCCTGCAGTATTTATGAAATTGATGAATCAAGTATTCATATAGTATTTGGAGAGGTTTGTAGTTGCGTTTATCGATGATATTTTGGTTTACTTAAAGAGTCCGGAAGATCATGAATAGCAATTACGGATCGTTTTGAACCTCTTGAGGAGCAAATAATTGTATGCCAAACTGTCTAAATGTGAATTCTGGCTAAAAGAAGTGATGTTCCTTGGTCACGTGGTATCAGCGTAAGGGGTCCGAGTAGATCCCCAGAAAGTCGAGGCAACTTTGTAATGGAAGTCTCCTAAGAACATGAAAGAAGTCAGAAGTTTCTTAGGACTTGCTGGGTAATATCGTCGGTTCGTGTAAGGGTTTTACAAGATTACCGCCCACTTACTCGATTGCTGCAGAATACCCAAAAGTTTGAATGGAACAAGATGTGTCAAGCCAGTTTTGACGAACTTAAGAAGAGATTGACGACGACTCCAATCTTAACACGACCGCAAGGAACTGGAGGATTTATAGTTTACAGTGACGCTTAAAATCAAGATCTTGGGTGTGTACTGATGCAGAATGAGAAGGTGATCGCCTACGCTTCACGACAGTTGAAACCATATGAAGTAAATCATCAAACTCACAATTTGGAACTGGCAGCTGTTGTTTTTGCCTTGAAGATATGGAGACATTATTTGTATTGGACTCACTGTCAGATCTTCACAAATCATAAGAGTCTTAAATACATCTTCAGTCAGAAAGAGTTAAACATGCGGCAGAGGAGATGGCTGGAATTGATTAAGGAATATGATTTGGAAATTCTTTATCATCCAGGTAAGGCGAACGTAGTAGCTGATGCACTGAGCTGCAAACCCGTTTCTATTCGAATACTGGAGATGCTCACATCCTAGTCCAGCATTCAACGAGAGTTGATTCTTGAACGAATTGAAGTATGGTTACAAGGAGCCCAGGGACAACTATGTGTGATGGAATTAACTTCATCGTTGACCGATGAAATCAAATCTAAGCAATTAGATGACCCCCTGATGATTCAGATACGTGAGAAAGTGGTCAAAGGAAAGCCCCCAGGATTTGTAATTCATGGATATGAAGTTCTAAGATTCCAAGGTCGACTTTGTGTTCCTGATAATGATGTTTTGAAGCAGACAATCATGAAGGAAGCTCACAGTATGCCTTATTCTATTCATCCAGGCACCAATAAGATGTATAAAGATCTGAAGCAGAATTTTTGGTGGGGCAACATGAAGAACGATGTGGCAGACTATGTTTCGAAGTGTTTAACTTGTCAGCAAGTTAATATTGAACATCAACGACCCTCTGGAATGTTGAAGCCACTTCCGATTCCTGAATGGAAGTGGGAGGATATATCAATGGACTTTATCACCAATATGCCAAAGACAAGGACGGGAATGAATATGATTTGCGTAATAGTTGATCGCCTATCCAAATCGGCTCATTTTCTGGGAATTAAGGATATTTGGGGACCAGAGAGGTTGGCACGAGTGTTTATGACCGAAATAGTTCGATTACATGGAACACCGAAAACTATTGTTTTGGATCGGGATGGCCGTTTCGTGTCGCATTTTTAGAAAGCAGTCCATAAGGCTTTAGGAACCGAGTTGAGTTTCAGCACGGCTTATCATCCTCAAACCGATGGACAGTCCGAGAGGACTATTCGAATGGTAGAAGACATGTTGAGAGTCTGTGCACTATTGGTCGACTGATTGGGAAGCCCATCTGCCCTTGATTGAGTTCACCTACAATAATAGTTGGCACGCCTCGATCAAGATGGCGCCTTTTGAGGCTTTATATGGGAAGAGGTGCAGGTCACCCTTATGTTGGGACGATTCGTCTGACTTGATTGGGACATAACCAGAATTGATAATACAGACCCAAGAAAAGATAGCCCTGATCTGTGAGAGATTATTGACTGCCCAAAGTCATCAGAAGTCGTATGCAGATGTATGCCGTTGACCGTTGGAATTTGATGCCGGAGACCACGTGCTTTTAAAGGTTTCTCCTACTCGAGGATTTTTTCGCTTTGGAAGGAAGGGGAAGTTAAGTCCGAGATATATCGGACCGTTCGAGATTATTGAAAGAGTTGGAGAGTTGGCGTATAGGTTGGCCTTGCTGCCATCGTTGAGTCATGTTCACAATGTGTTTCACACATCCTAATTACGGAAGTACATATCAGATACCAGTCATGTCATCGACTTTGGCGAGATCGAAGTAGCCAATGATGGCATGCTCGAAGAGACGCCGATTAAGATACATGAGAGTCGAGTCAAGCAATTGAGGAATAAAACAATATCATTGGCTAAAGTTAAATGGTCACAACATGGAGTCGAAGAGGCAATGTGGGAGACGGAGGACAGTATGAAGTCGAGATACGCGAAATTATTTTCATCTTAAGAGGGAGAGTATGTAATACCCGGATATTTGCTATGTATTTCCATCTGTATATGAACCTTGTGGCATTTAATCACGTCGTATAAATCGAAGTATAATTTTCCTGTATCCGTTAACCAGTACTCATGATTGTATAATTATATGTTGTTAAGGCCGTTAATGCATGTATGTGGCTGCATGCAGATAACGTACGCTAAAATATAAGTGTAGCGTACGCTAAATATGTTGGCTAACGTACGTTATCATAGCATATAGCGTGCGCTATGTGCAGTCAACTGATTAAGAGGTGGGGAGTAGGTGGGAACCAGATCACGAACTTTAAGGGATGCTTTGTGTGAAACCTGGACAACTTGCAGAAAATTGAGTCAGTAGGTGATTAGTGTGCGCTACCTGTTAGAAGTAACGTACGCTAAAGTTGAGACAAAGAGGCAGTAAGATTCGTGGGATCAATAGCATACGCAATGTTTCGTGCTAGCGTGTGGTAAAGACAACCTCTAACGTACGTAATTTTTAGGAATATGCCCTCGAATGCCACTCATAGGATGAGATAGAAGGGGCATTGTACTTGTAATTATGGAATAATTAATAAAAGGTAATATGATTCATTCATTGTTTATTGTATTTCAAATGCATTCTTGATTTGGTAAACATTGAAGTGAAGTCCATGTAAATAAGAGCAACCATTCCACTCTCATTATCAGATAAGAGAAAATGCACTGGAAGTGCTTAAAGCTTATTTACGTAAGCCGTTCGCAAAGTCTATAAACTTAATTGGGCATTAAGTTTTAAGTAAGACTTGTATGACTGATGCTAAGACATGTGCATGTCTTGATAGCATAGTTACAAGTACATTGGTGGGACCAGTGTACTCGAACACGACTCATACTTGATTCAGTCATACGGTATTCGCTCTTGGAGAGTCGAAGACGAATCGAAAGGTTGTGATAGTATACGTGCTGGACCTTTGACTTGAGGGTTCAGTAAGAGATGTGTCTGCGGCGTTTAGTTTGTCATTGAAGTAGTTAGACTCATTTGCTTAATCACTGGGTCAACCTCGAAGTGTGGACTATACGGGCATGTAGCAGTCTTTATTGTACGCCAAGAAAGGATTCTATCTACTGTTAGTGAGCAGGCGAATGTCCTATATGGTTCATGGCAAATAAGATCATAAGTCTTTGTCCAAAGCATTCCTATCTAGTGGTATTGGATAGGCTAATAATCACTCGGTCTTGATTTGCATTAACATATGCATAGTGTCTAGTCAACAGTAGGGTTTGACTTTACTGTGACCCAAAGACTTGACCGGGACATCTGATGATGGGTCTATACGTATATGGTATTCACGACATAATAGTTCTGGAATGATCCCTTCATTCGTTCTCAGTTGGGGTTTACAGTGCGGCTCGCTAGGCTGGCTAAATGTTGCCCGCACTCATTGGTTCCTCCCAATGCCGGCTGAGATGAACCTAGAGAGTCGCGCATCAAGATCGTTGATGGATAAATATGAATTTATCATCTCTTTATTAATATTAGATATTGCATATCTAATTATGATTTATTGGATATATCAAAAAGCGGTCTTATGAATTGAAATTAAGTTACTGGGTAATTAATTTAATTCATAAATAATATTTTTTAGAGAAATATATTTGTATTTGATATAATTAATTAATTGGATTAATTAATTAAGTATAAATACATTGGAGATTAAACGGAGTATATTTAACAGAGTCATTTGACGAACGTCCAGTACACGAGCCGAGTGACTCGACCCGTTTCCTCCCACCTTCACATCCCCCTCTTAGTGGTTTCCTCTTTTGTTGTTTTGTGATGAGTGATACCACCATGATATGTCAACTAATAATGCCAACATGACATTATATGGTGGGATTCCTTTATACTCATTATATAATCACAACTACATTACCACCACCTTTAAGATTTGGTGTGTTCCGCCGAGAGAGTGAAAGAAGGAGAGAGAAATTTTTTCCAAGTTCTTCATCATCTTTAAGGTGAAAAAAAGTGAGAAAAAATAAGAGATAAAAGTTCCTACGAGTTTCCATAGACGTGTCTTGATAGAACGAAGCCTCGTTGATTTTTCCGGTCAAGTTCCGACGCATGTGAAGTAGAGACATCGTGTTTTCGGTGTCTGCGACGAAGGGATTTCGTGCTCGTGTTTGGTTCGTGATCATCATCGAAATTACGAAGATATTATCAAAGGCTTCAAAGGTATGGGACCTTATCCTTTGTCTTCGTCATTTATTTTTCGTATATACGTTACTTGATCGATCCTGTTTGGGATTCTTTATTTTGAGTTCTATTATTCTACTGCGTACTCGTTTTTGTATCCAGAATCCCAACAGTGGTATCGTAGCGAGGTCTTGCGATCGTATATACGATATTTAGCATTTGGAATGCTTGATTTGTTGTTTTATGATTTGGAATCATATGATAATCGTAGATATTTTATTATTTATCGTAGTAATTTTTTTTCGTGATTTTATGTTATGATATAAATCAGGTTTTTCTTGGAAATATGACTTATATAAATAATATGAAGATCAGAAATAACAGGATTTTATAAATCTTCTCAAAAATGGGTTGTATGCCATCAGTAGACGATTAATCACAGAGCATCCGAGAGCTGCCGAGCGCTGCTGCATACATCACTATAGGCTGTCGAGCACTGCTGCATACAGCTCTATAGGTGCCAGCCGCTGACTCTGTAGGCTGCCAGAAGCTACTTGCCGCATACAGACTATAAAGCCGCGAGTGATCTGCTGCATACAAGATGCAGGTGTCTGATCAGTATCCTACAGCTGCCGGACACTGTCGGCCAGTGGGTCTCGTTTTCAATATATTTTCGAACAGCTTAGATAATCTGGATTGCCAAGATAACTGATAGGTTGAGGGCATGAAGACTAGGGGTAAAAGAAGATCGAATCACTCGTTGGACGGGTTGGTGTTGGACCACTTTACAGAATTTAATAGGCAAGAAACCAGACAGGTTGCGTCTGTTAAAATTTGTAAAGAACTCGATCACCACTAAGAAGGTGATCTAACCATGACTTCCGGATTATAACATGGGAGTGTGTAATTTCGATAAATTTAGTGGGAGCCGAGATAAGAAATATACAAGCCCTTAAAATTATATACTCGGTCATAATAAAACAAGTCACTAATTCAATCTTGTCTAAATCAATGCAGAGAAACGAAATAATATCTCTCTTAAAATGGCAAAGAACCCACTTGCAATACTAGTTGAAAAGAATCTCCTAACTAGCCCCAACTTTGTTGACTGGTTGCGGAATCTGATGATTGTACTCAGCATGGAGTCTCTGGTATACGTCTTAGAGGCAGACATTCTACCGACTCCAGTCCAGACTAGGGATAATCAGGAAGAAGTTGATGTCCATGAAAATAGGTCAAGGACGATGTGCTGGTCCGTGGCTTTATGATGGGCTCAATGACTAATGAGCTGCAGAGACACACGAGAAAATGACTTCTGCTAGGCAGATTCTCGCACACTTGACCGAGCTTTATGGTGAGCACAGTAGGATTTCTAGATATGAGATATCAAAGCAGTTATTCAGTTCTAGGATGAAGGAAGGGGAGAAAGTGGGAGACCACGTCCTCAAGATGATCTATATTATTGAGAGGCTCGAGGTGCTCAACTTTGATATGGATTTATCCCTTCAGATTGATCTCATCCTTCAATTTCTGCCTGACTCCTTCACGCATTTTGTAATGAATTTCAACTGTAATGAAATTTCATGCACATTGGCTGGCCTAATGAACAAACTGGTGACAACACAGTCTAACATGAAGACTAAGCCGAGAGAGTCTGCTCTTATGATTTCTTCTGGGCCTCGGAGGTCTAAGAACAAGAAGAAAAAGACCTACGAGCAGTATAAACCCAAGAAAGGGGTACAGAAAGGCAAGGGCAAGGCCCTACAGGTTCAGAAGGTAGGCAGTCCCAAACCTGCAGACAAATGTCTTGAATGCGGTGAGCTGGGCCACTAACGTAGGACTTGTCACAATATCAAAGGCGCATCAGGTATGGAACTTTTTGTTTCTGAAACTAATTGTTCCGCTACTGTATATTCTGCTTCATGGATTCTGGTTTCAGGCGCTACTTCTCATATTTATACTATGAATCAGGATCTGGAACGGAGTAGGCAACTTCAAGCTGGGGAAGTGATGGTCACTGTCAGAAGCGGACAAAGTGCTTGGTACATACCGACGTTTGTGGTGCTTTGGAAGCATCCCAAGATGGATATCAATATTTCATAACATTCATAGATGATCATCCTAGGTATGGGATTGTGTACTTGATGAAACATAAATCTGAAGCCTTTACTAAATTCAAGGAATTTAAGGCCCTAGTTGAAAATAGACTGGATGTCACATCAAAATACTTCGATCGGGCCGAGGTGGCGAGTATATAAGCACCGAGTTTGATGAGTTCCTTAAGGAACATGGAATAGTATCACAATTCACGCCGCCAGGAACCTCACAGTTAAATGGTGTTTTAGAAAGGGGAAATCGGACTTTGTTGGACATGGTCCGCTCCATGTTGAACTATACTGATTTAGTAATTTACCTGTGGGGGTATGCCTTACTTACCGCTGCCTATATCCTTAATATATGTCCTTCCAAATCCGTTCCTATCACTCTGCATTAGATGTGGAAGGGTAAGAAACCCAGTCTTAGTAACATAAGGATTTGGGGATGTCCAGCCCATGTTAAAAAAGGCTATGGTGGACAAACTGGGAGCAAGGTCCGTCAAGGGATGTTTCATTGGATACATAGAGGACTCGATGGGTTATCTATTCTACATGCTAGAGGACCATAGGGTCGTTGTGGCTTTACAAGAGCACTTCCTTGAGGAATAATTCATTCAGGAAGGTGGCTCAGGTAGAAATGTCTCTTTGGAAGAGCACAAAGAAAGTACGGAGGTGACATCTGATCAGGGATCACGAACCGAACCTATTGTAACACAACCTCCACTTCGAAGGTCTGATAGGATGCCTCACTTACCTAAGAGGTATGGCTATACACATGTCGAGGAACTGGGTCTCCACGACGTACTTGATAGCCGTGAGGACGACCCTGTCACCTATGACCAAGTGATAGTGGATGTGGACTTCATAAATGGCAAGAAGCTATGAAAGCTGAGATAGACTCGATGCATGCTAATCAGGTCTGGACTCTAGTAGATTTACCAACTGGCATGAAGCCTATTGGAAGTAAATGGATCTATAAGAGAAAGACTGATGGGGATGGCAAGGTTGACGCCTATAAGGCCAGGCTTGTGGCAAAGGGTTATACCCAAAAGGAAGGGATCGATTATCATGATACCTTCTCACCCGTAGCTATGATCAAGTCGATTCGCATGATGCTTTCCACCGCTAACTATTACGATTATGAAATATGGCAAATAGACGTCAAAACGGCTTTTCTAAATGGATACCTCGAGGAGGAAATCTACATGGAGCAGCCTAAGGGTTTTGTGTCCAAAGCTAATATTCATAAGCTGTATAAGCTGCAACGAGCCATTTATGTGCTGAAGCAAGCTTCTCGGAGATGGAACCTTCGATTTGATGAAGCAGTCAAGGATTTTGATTTCGTGCAAAATGAGTAGGATCCATGTGTTTACAAAAAGGTCATTAGGAGCAACATTACGTTCTTAGTACTATATGTAGATGATATTCTACTTATGGGAAATAATGTAGCAATGCTCAGCACTGTGAAAGCTTGGCTTTCTAAAACGTTCTCCATGAAATACTTGGGAGAAGCTTCATATATTCTAGGGACCCGTCTTTACAGAGATAGACCGCGAAGAATGATAGGACTTCCCAAGACCTCTATATAGATAAGATCCTGAGAAGATTCAAGATGAATAATTCTAAAAGAGGGTTCCTTCCCATGCGACATGGAATTTATCTCACCAAGAAAATGTGTCCTCAAAGTGAGGAAGACAAAAGAGAGATGAGTAAGGTACCCTATGCCTCGGCAGTGGGTAGCCTCATGTACGCTATGTTGTGCACGAGACCAGACTTAGCCTATGCTGTAAGTTTGGTAAGTCATTTTCAAGCAAACCCGGGAAGGGAACACTGGACTGTCGTTAAGAATATTCATAAGTACTTAAGAAGAACTAGAGATATGGTTCTTACTTACAGTGATGGAGAACTGAAGGTGGTTGGATTCACCTATAATACCATGAGTATTCCATGCTGTTTAATATTGTGTAGCTCGTTTTTAATGATTAATAATGTGCTTCATCGATGCTTGTACTTTATACGTATGTTTAGACCGTATTGTCATGTATAAAAGCTTGTCTGCACTTATTTGTTTTGTGATGTAATTGTATGATGTTGATGATATTTTGGTGACATATCTTGGTGTCGTTGAGCAATTAATGGTGCGAATATGATGGTGGCTAACATCTTGTTCCCGGAGAAATTGCTGGATGGGTCTAAAGGGAAGTCGCATTATAAGGATTAAATGTGATAATAACTTAGTGAATTAAACAAGCCTTACGTACGTTATTCGCAGATCATTGAGTATGCTAAGCATCATCGCATTACATACGTTAAGACTTAGGCCTTACGTACGTAATGCAGTATTCAGTCTTCGGACAAGAATCTTGATCCCGCGTGGTCAGGATAAATTTCAGCGCGATAGCGACAGGCAAGTCAACTGGTGTTAACGTACGTTAATAAGCCAACATTACGTACGTTAAATGGGGAATTTTACGTACGCTACTACACCATTACGTATGTAATGGTCAGTGTTATTTCGGGCAGTAGGTTCTGAGGTTACCTTACGTACGTTGACCATTTCAAAATAACGTACGTAACAGGGCTTATGTACGTAAACCATAAGGCCTAACGTACGTAAAGCCATCCTAGTGTTATAAAATGACATCTTCCCGTTCATTTCTTTGGATCCAAAAACATCTCCCCTCTCTCAAATATCATCCTCCAGCCTCCCTAATCGGATTTTGTCCTCCCTAGCCGAGTGTTATCCTAGTAGAGTGGATTGATCAAGCTTTAGAGAAGTCTTTGAAGATGTTGTCCTCCCGTTCTTCATCGTCCTTTGTTGTTCTTACTCGTACCTCATCAAGTAAGGTGAGTTCATCAAACCTTTGAATCCATTTCATTGTTGATAGTTATGTTGTACTAGATTTCGGATGTTTGGGGTAGTTTAGAACTCTTGACTATAATCAAACCGTCGAAAACTCGCGTTAATCTTAATCGTTAAATGAGAGCCTATCTCGGACTAGCAATTCATATATATCATTGTGAAAATTGTATATTGGATTGTAACCTAAGGAGTAGACCTATTTTGCCAATGCTATTGCGTTAGTTATGTAATATATTGTGTTGAGTTGATTCGATTATCATTTGTTAAGGTGAATTAGTTATCAAAATACCGAATTAGTTGAACAATCGTAAATGAAGATTATGCTAGAATTGTGCTCGACCATTCTACCCTGAAGTTGGAAAATTTGAACTAGTAGCTAGCTAATGGATAATTTTGGTTGTAGTGTAGTCGTCTTGGATCGATATTGTAAGGAGCATTGTGATTCTAATGTTGTGATAAATTGATAATCCAGGAATTGAGAATTGTAGTAGTTCGCCTTATTATCAATCGTAGAATTGTGGTCCCAACGTTAGGAATTGCAGTGGGATAAGAACTCAATCAGGAAGGGGGGAATCGTTGTTATTCATCATCTTTACGAGGTATTGATCATGAAAATGTAATTAGGTTGACCTCTCGATTAATAGTGTCCGTTCGATCTATTGTTGCAAGTAGGGAATTACCTCGTCGGAAATAAGGCAAGTGAAATCTTACTCGAACTATGTTATATTAAATTCCAAAAATTAATGTGTGTCACTAACTGTGGAAATTGTGTTCGTTTTACTTATCTTGTCCGGAGTATTCCTGAGTAGATACTTCCGTGACTCTTGGTTGCGACCTTGGGAGTTTATATGTTGAGATACGGTACGGAACTGTGTTGCGGGATAAAACCTGAATGGTACCCACGTCCGGAGTATTCCTGTGTAGATGCTTCCGTGACCCTTGGTTGCAACCTTGGTAGTTTATGTGCTGATAGAAGAGATAATGTTGAGTAATTTGTGATATATTGCCATACCGAATAATAATTGTGGATTTATTGAATTCTATCAATGAATTTTGTTCGTATTATCTGACCTAGGTTGGCTGGCACGATTCGTCGTATAATGTTGAATATGTGCAGGACGTTCCCGAAGGTTCCGGTTAGGCCTGAGCACTGTTGGGGAGAAGCCTTGTTATTTTCTTTAAATTAAATTCTGTAAACATTCCACGTTTATGTAATTACCGCGTATGCGGACTTGTTTTTTTAAAGTATTTCGTTTCGTATTTAAACTGTCATGGAGCCACTTTCACGAAATTATTTTATGGATAATTTTTAAACTCTTAAAAATTTGTCTTGTGGGTCCCACACGGGATTCACGGTACTGTAACGTTCCGGTAAATTATGGGGGCGTCACATCACCGATTATGATTTTCAAGAAGACAAGGACGACTCTAAGTCGACATCTGGATATTTGTTTACTCTCAATGGAGGAGCAGTATCTTGGAGAAGCTCCAAACATAGCGCTACTGCAGATTCCACCTGCCAAGCAGAGTACCAAGCTGCCTCAGGGGCTAGCAAGGAAGCATTTTGGATGCCGAAGTTTGTGCAAGAACTTCAAGTGGTGCCTAATGCGAATATGTATATCACTATTTTTGTGATAATGATGGACATGTCGCCCAAGCCAAGGAGCCTAGGGCTCACCACAGCACCAAGCATATAGAGAGAAAGTATCACATCATTCGAGAGATGGTTGAAAAAGGATATGTTTCGTCACAAAGAGTAGACACAGAAGACAATATCTCTGACCCGCTGACGAAGCCGTTATCTCAGACTGTCTTGGAAATACATCTGAAGAACATGGGTATTGGATACCATGATGTATGGCATTGAGTGCAAGTGGGAGATTGTTAGGAATATACCCCCGAATGCCACTCAGGGGATGAGAGAGAAGGGGCATTGTACTTGATATTATGGAATAATTAATAAAAGGCAATATGATTCATTCATTGTTTATTGTATTTCAAATGCATTCTTGATTTGGTAAACATTGAAGTGAAGTACATGTAAATAAGAGCAAACATTCCACTCTCGTTATCAGATAAAAGAAAATGCACTGAAAGTGTTTAAAGCTTATTTATGTAAGCCGTTCACAAAGTTGATAAACTTAATTGGGCATTAAGTTTTGAGTAAGACTTTTATAATTGATGCTAGGACATGTGCATGTATTGATAGCATAGTTATAAGTATATTGGTGGGACGAGTGTACTCAAACACGACTCATACTTGATTCAGTCACACGGTATTCACTCTTGGAGAGTCGATGACGAATCGAAAGGTTGTGATAGTATACGTGGACCTTTGACTTGAGGGTTTGGTAAGAGATGTGTCTGTGACGTTTAGTTTGTCATTAGAGTAGTTAGTCTCATTTGCTTAATCGCTGGGTGAACCTCGAAGTGCGGACTGTACGGGCAGGTAGCAGTCTTTACTATATACCAATAAAGGATTCTATCTCCTGTTAGTGAGCAGATGAATGTCCTATACGGTTAATGGCAAATAAGATCATAAGTCTTTGTCCAAAGAATTCTGATCTAGTCGTATTGGATACACTAGTAATCAATCGGTCTTGATTTGCATTAACACATGTATAGTGTCTAGTCAATAGTAGGATTTGACTTTACCGTGACCCGAAGACTTGATCGGGACATCTGATGAAGGGTCTATACGTATATGGTATTCACGACATAATGGTTCTGGAATGACCCCTTCATTCGTTCTCAGTTGGGGTTTACAGTGCAGTCTGCTAGGCTGGCTAAGTGCTGCCCGCACTCATTGGTTCCTCCCAATGCCGGATGAGACGAACCTACAGAGTCGCGCATCAGGATCGTTATGAATTTATCATCTCTGTATTAATATTAGATATTGGATATCTAATTATGATTTATTGGATAAATATAGTGGTCTTATGAATTGAAATTAAGTTGCTGGGTAATTGATTTAATTCATAAATAACATTTCTTAGAGAAATATACTTGTATAACTAACTAATTGGAATAATTAATCAAGTATAAATACATTGGAGATTAAACGGAGTATATGTAATGGAGTCGTTTGACGAACGTCCAGTACACGAGCCGAGTGACTCAGCCCCTTTCCTCCCACATTCACATGCCCCCCTCACCCTCTCTTGGTGGTTTACTCTTTTGTTGTTTTGTGATGAGTGATCCCACCATGATATGTCAACTAATAATGCCAACCTGACATTATATGGTGGGATTCCTTTATACTCATTATATAATCACAACTACATTACCACCACCTTTAAGATTTGGTGTGTTCGGCCGAGAGAGTGAAACAAGGAGAGAGAAATTTTTTCCAAGTTCTGCATCATCTTTGAGGTGAAAAGAAGTGAGAAAATAATAAAAGAGAAAAATCAGAACGGAGCCTCGTTGATATTTTCGGTCAAGTTCAGACGCTATGAAGTAGAGATATCGTGTTTTTGGTGTTTGTGATGAATGGATTTCGTGCTCGTGTTCGGGTTCGTGATCATCATCAAAATTACGAAGATATTATCAAAGGATTCAAAGGTATGGGACTTTATCCTGTCTTCGTCATTTATTTTTCGTATGTGCGTTACTTGATCGATCCTGTTTGGGATTCTTTATTTTGAGTTCTATTATTCTGCTACGTACTCGTTTCTGTATCCGGAATCCCAACAGTGGTATCAGAGAGAGGTATTGCGATCGTATATACGATATTTAGCATTTGGAATGTTTGATTTGTTGTTTTATGATTTGGAATCATATGATAATCGTTGTGCTTTTATTGTTCGTCGTAGTAATTTTTTTTCGTGATTTTATGTTATGATATGAATCAGGATTTTCTTGGAAATATGATTTATATAAATAATATGAAGATCATAAATAACAAGATTTTGGAAATCTGCCCAAAAACTATCTATATGCCATCGTTGGACGATTTATCCTACAGGGTCCGAGAGATGCCGAGCGCCGCCGCATACGCACTCAGAAGCTTCCGAAGGCCGCCGCATACACCATGTAGGCTGCCGAGTGTCGCCGCATACAACATCAGAAGCCGCGATCACTGCCGCATACTCTGTAGGATGCCGAAGGCCGCCGATACAAAGATCGCAGGTGCCGGCTATATCCTACAAAGATCTGCAAGCGATCATTGAGTTCGTTATTATAGTACTTCATCCTAACACTAAATAACTGCTTCGATATCTCATATCTAGTAGTCCTAGTGTCCTCTCCACAAAGATCGATCTTGTGTGCGAGAGTGTGCCTCGCAGAAGTCATTTTCTCGTGCGCTCTTTGTAGCTCATTAGTCATTCAGCCCATCATAAAGCCACGGACCAGCTCATCATCCCTGACCCATTTTTCATGGACGTCAATTTCATCCGGATTACCCCTAGTCTGGACTGGAGTCGGTGGAATGTCCGCCTCTAAGACGTATCCCAGAGACTCTATGTTGAGTACAATCATCAGATTCCGCAACCAGTCAACAAAGTTGGGGCCAATAAGGAGATTCTTTTCAAGTAGTATTGCAAGTGGGTTCTTTACCATTTTAGAGAGATATAGTTTCGTTTCTCTGCATTGATTTAGATAAGATTAAATTAGGGACTTATTTTATTATGACCGAGTATAGAATTTAAGGGCTTATATAACTCTTGTCTCAGCTCCCACAAATTTTACCGGAATTACGCACTCCCACAAAATTTAACAGACGCAACCTCTCAGGTTTCTTGCCTATTAATTTCTGTAAAGTGGTGTCCAACACCAACCCGTCTAATGAATGATTCGATCTTATTTTACCCCTAGTCTTCATGCACTCAACCTATTAAGTTTGTTGGCAATCTGGACTATCTAAGTTGTTGACCATCAACGTCTATTAGTCTGACTATTGAATCTCTCCCAACAACCTATCAGGTTTCTAAGGGCAAAATTTATCACCAACCGAAGGCATATAATGCACTCAAGAATTTATCAACCTCTACCAAATGTACTACCCCGATAACTCGGAAGCACAGCACACCGGCTCGGGAATCAATTTTCTACGAGTTTGATGGAGGGTAGGAAACCTTGTAACCTTTTCAAACTTAGTCTGTTTGTAGTCGGGAGAATTTCACGATTAATGTTATACTTTGCACAGTAATTCAATTATAAGCGCGTTTGTGTTAGTCAATCATTCAAAATGAAAAACAGTAAATAGCAACCTAGTTATTACCAACATATAGCTCATGAACCTTTAAGTACATTGGGTGAAGAACCCTATCCAACTTTTTAATCCTGCCTTAGAGGCAAGATGACTAAGTCCCCCTTCACAGGGACATTTGAAAGGGATGTTGAGAAACTTGGGTTGGTACATACCAATATTTGTGGTGATTTATAAGTAGCCCGATATGGATATCAATATTTCATAACATTCACAGATGATCATACTAGGTATGGGATTGTGTACTTAATGAAACATAAATCTGAAGCCTTTACTAAATTCAAGGAATTTAATGCCCTAGTTGAAAATCAAACTGGATGTCATATCAAAACACTTCGGTTAGACCGAGGTGGCGAATATATGAGCACCGAGTTTGATGAGTTCCTTAAGGAACATGGAATAGTTTCAAAATTCACGCCGCCAGGAACCTCACAGTTAAATGGTGTTTCAGAAAGGAGAAATCGGACTTTGTTGAACATGGTCTGCTCCATGTTGAACTACACTGATTTACCAATTGACCTGTGGGGGTACGCCTTACTTACCACTGCCTATATCCTTAATATATGTCCTTCCAAATCTGTTCCTATCACTCCGCATGAGATGTGGAAGGGTAAGAAACCAAGTCTCAAACACATAAGGATTTGGGGATGTCCCGCCTATGTCAAGAAGGCTAAGGTGGACAAACTGGAAGCGAGGTCCGTCAAGGGACATCATTGGATACCTAGAAGACTCGATGGGTTATCTATTTTATGTGCCGGAACACCATAGGGTCGTCGTGGCTATACAAGCGCACTTCCTTGAGGATGAATTCATTCAGGAAGGTGGGTCGGGTACAAATGTCTCTTTGGAAGAGCATAATGAAAGTCCTGAGGAGACATCTGATCAAGGATCATGAACCGAACCTATTGTAACACAACCTCCACTTTGAAGGTCTGCTAGGGTTTCTCAATTACTTGAGAAGTATGGCTATACACATGTCGAAGAACCTCCATGACATACCTGATAACCGTGAGGACGAACCTGTCACATATGACCAGGCGATAGTGGATGTGGACTCTCATAAATGGCAAGAAGCTATGGAAGTTGAGATAGACTCGATGCATGCCAATCAGGTCTAGACTCAAGTAGATATACCATCTGGCATGAAGCCTATTGGAAGTAAATGGATCTAGAAGAGGAAGACTGATGGGGATGGCAAGGTTGACACCTATAAGGCCAGGCTTGTGGCAAAGGAGGGATCGATTATCATGATACCTTCTCGCCCGTAGCTATGATCAAGTTTATTCGCATGATGTTTGCCATTACTGCCCATTACAATTATGAAATATGGCAGATGGACGTCAAAACGGCTTTTCTAAATGGATACCTCGAGGAGGAAATCTACATGGAGCAGCCTAAGAGTTTTGTGTCCAAAGCTAATATTCATAAGCTGTATAAGCTGCAACGAGCCATTTATGTGCTGAAGTGACATTGCGTTCTTAGTACTATATGTAGATAATATTCTACTTATGGGAAATAACGTAGCAATTCTCAGCACTGTGAAATCTTGGATTTCTAAAATGTTCTTCATGAAAGACTTGGGAGAAGCTTCTTATATTCTAGGTATCCATCTTTACAGAGACAGACCACGAAGAATGATAGGACTTTCGCAGGCCCTCTATATAGAAAAGATACTAAGAAGATTCAAGATGGATAATTCTAAAAGAGGGTTCCTTCCCATGCGACATGGAATTCATCTGACCAAGAAAATATGTCCTCAAACTGAGGAAGATAAAAGAGAGATGAGTAAGGTACCATATGCCTCGGCAGTAGGTAGCCTCATGTACGCTATGTTGTGCACGAGACTGGACTTAGCCTACGCTGTAAGTGTGGTAAGTCATTTTCAAGCAAACCTGGGAAGGAAACACTGGATTTTCGTTAAGAACATACTTAGGTACTTAATAATGACTAAAGATATGGTTCTCACTTACGGTGGTAGAGAACTGAAAGTGGTTGGATTCATTGATTCTGATTTTTAAGGAGACAAGGATGACTGTAAGTCGACATCTGGGTATTTGTTTACTCTCAATGGAGGAGCAGTGTCTTTGAGAAGCTCCAAACAAAGCGCTACTGCAGATTACACCTTCCAAGAAGAGTACCAAGCTACCTCAAAGGCTAGAAAGGAAGCATTTTGGATGCAGAAGTTTGTACAAGAACTTCAAGTTGTGCCTAATGCGGAGATGCCTATACCAAGCTACTTGAACACGATGATCTTGAGATGATGATGTACTGTTCTTGGTGATTAAGTATATTTCTTCTCTTCAGATATAGATAGATTCTTGGAGAAATATACTTGCTCTTGTTAACTTTTATTTGACGATAATGAATATTCAGTCGTTCGATTTCGTATTGCGTTTTTCATGAATTCGCAATTTCCTCTTGCATGGACTATTTATAACCTTGTAATAGATCCATTATAAATATGTCCGTTGGCTGGGTTGGTGATCTGATACCCATTCTGACTGGTTGATTAACTTTCAAGAACAAGATTCGGATTTTGCTCCTTGTCTGAAGATCCTTGTCGGTTGGTATTTAAATACTTTATCCAGTCAGTATTTAAATACTTCTTTCAAATGGCATTCTGACTTTAGCGTATAAAGTACATTCCTTCTCAACGGTCTTCAGATGTATTGGATAAGTGCTTATTAACCTAACACTCAGCCTGTATGCTGTATTCAGCATAGTACGTCTTATTGCTGTTAGCTGTAGACTTCAATGCTGTAGGCTATCTTCCACGCTGTGTGGCTGGTGCTGTATGAAGATACAAGACAGCTTCCATACTTAGCGGTATATCAAGTCCTTCGCTGTATGATGGCAATGTGGAAATTTGTTGTATGTTGGCACTTATCAAAACAAGGTACATGATGTTTTATCCCAACAATTTCCTCCTTTTTGATAATGCCAAAACCTCTTTATTGATGATGCCAAAACCGCTTTATGTCGAAACAATTTTCCTCTTTGTTGATAACATCTTGATCCAGAGAGGCTGACTTCTTGATCTTCTGTCGAATGATCTGGTCTTTAGCACTTAGTCTAAAAATGTGAACTGCTAGCAGGCAAGTTCTAAGTAAGTAAAACATTGAAAGATACCGAGATTCATGATCTCTCTCTCTCTAGAATTTCTCTCTGCCTTCTCTCTACATTCTTCATATTCTTCCCTTGCATTTTTGAGTTTTCCGGGAGTTATTCATCTGATTTCGCCAACCTCATTTTTCTTTCCGCCGCCTTGTGCGGCGGTCCTTCTTTTTTTAAAAAAAAAAAAAAAAATATATATATATATAAAAATACAAATTGAACATCTGCCCAATGGCAGACAAAAATCAGTCCGTTGGGCCGGCTCTTTTCATTAAATGCCACGCCGGTCAAGGGTCTCCCTCCACCAAATCAGATTCCTGCCATTTTAATAATACTATTTGTCCTTCACCTACCAGGAATCCCGCGGCCCACCCACCTCTGAATACCGAAGCCCAAGATAGTGGACATTTTAAAATCATCTCCTGTCCTTCCTCACCCGTGATTCCTGGTCTTCCTCATGACCATCTTCATCACTCCTCCCCAAAACCGATTTTAGAAGTCGGTCTCTCCTCCCCTCTTCTCCGACCTTCCAGCCGGATTTCCTCAACAAAAATTCTGGCTACAACATTAAAAATACGTCGGACACTTCTGGAAATCCGATTAAAAATCCCTCTAATCCAAATTCGAAACTGCGGACGGATGCAAACTCGGCCGATTCCATCAACCATCTTCCTGCGGAGCCGGTGCCTCGTAAAAAAGGGGGGATCTCGGTCACTCTAGATGATTTCCCCGCCCCTTCGTCTGCAGCTCTTTTTTCTTCCACTGTTCCCGAAGTGGCGACGGGCGTGGTGTTGAACACCATTGATGCGTCTCTTAATGTTCTCAAGGGTTCTCCTCTGCTTCCAGAATCCTCCGATAAGGGAAAAGCCGTCACGGGTTCCCCTCCGTCCAAAGTGGATACTTCCGCTCCTGTTCCAGTTGTTAAATCCTATGCAGCGGCGACCTACAATGGCGCGGACCAACACGACGTATTCGGCTCGGTTGACCGGACTGGTGATGTGCCTACTGTTATTTTCTCTAAACCGGAATGTGAGAAAGCTTCTGAAGCTTTTCGTCTCTCGGTAGTTGGTAAGTTTTCCTATGGAAAACCGGCAAATGAGGTAATCCGAAACAACCTCAATAATCTGGGTTATAAACCTTGTAAAGTACAATATCTAAACCTCCGTCATGTTTTAATAACCTGTTTTAACGAGGAACAGTTTGCAAAACTACGTATGCAACGCGAAATTCCGATTGCCGGGCTTCCGATGAGAATTTTAAAATGGACACCCGATTTTGATTTTAAAAATGAACCACCGGTGGTCCCGGTTTGGCTTAAAGCCTTTGCTCTCCCGATACAATGGTATGATATTCGGAGTCTTAAAACAATTGCTAGTGTTTTTGGGGAATTTGTTATGGCAGACGAAGCCACACTATCTAAATCTCGATTAAACTATGCGCGTTTCTGTGTCGAAATCAATCTTGAAACACCTCCTCTTCAAAAATTCGCCATATCGTGTAATGGTAAATCTGTTGATATAAATGTTCAGTTTGAACGATTACCTAAATATTGTCATTTCGTCATCATATCGACATGAGGAAATGGATTGTTATATTAAAAACCATAAACTCGCCTAATTTTGTGAAAAAACAAACTCCTTGTTGATAAAATTCCAAAACAGAACCATATTCTCAAAGATACCAAAAATGTGGAAAACCTAAAGCACTGGGAACAAGTTGAACAGCGTGGATCTAAAGAAAATTCCCCGAGAAAAAATTACCGCACCTAAAATTGATGAAATTTTATCTCATAACTCGTTTAATGTTTTGATGGATGATGGGGAACCTCAAGTTCCTTCAACTTCTTTAAAGGATGGTACTGAACTCATTGTTTTGGATCTTATGGATAGGGCCCCGAACTCCCGCCTCTTCCCCACCCCCGTCTGCTAAGCTGGACATGCTTGGGAGAGATTTACTCTCCCCGACCTTGTTCTCGCCCACCGGAGGTGCCCAAATTAATCTCACCCACCCTCCCCTGCATGATGAAATTATTGTGCTAGATTCGGTTGAACCTATCGATGAACATGTTCTGCAGACGTTTCTTTAACTACTCCTGGCCGACAAGCTGACATCCCTGGGAGAGACTTACTCTCCCCGGAACTTGCACTGCCCACCGGTAGGATTCCCCCTAAACATGTCGGTAATCCTCCCCAAGACGGAAGGAGTGCCCAAGGGTATTTCGAGTGTGCTCACAAGAAACCTAACGAAGTAGAGAATAGTGACTTGTCTCGGGACACTTACTCGCTTCGTCTGATTCTTGTGGCGACGCTGAGTCTGACTTGGGCATCCCTGACGTTGGCCCTGATATTGACTCTGATCGTGTTGCAGGGCAAGTAGAGCAGACTCTAGCCCATAAACCCCCCCGGAGTGAAAGGGATGAACAGCGGTTACGTGATATTGAATATGGGAGACAGTTGGAAAGGGAGGCTCAGGGCCTCGTTGGTCCACCCAAAGACCATGACCCGAAGGACGTCAACAACACGGAGCGCAGGAGGAGAAGCGCTAGAATCCAAAAACCCCCTAAAAAAAAAAAAAAAAAAAAAAAGTTCTAAGTAAGTAAAACATCTACAGGGATGTGTATTACAGCTTAAACTTTATGATTGGTGCGCAGGCACAATCGTACAGTGTGATATATGTATACAACTTAACCTATGAAATGTTCGCAGACTAGTTCTTACAGATTGATATTAGACAAGTTTCATACTTGTTATTTGCAGCAATATAAATTGAATTTAAATTCGTAATCAAACAGTAAACATAGATTACGAGCTGTAATATTTCAAGACAAATATAGAGTTTTATTCATATAAGTCAAAGATTACAATTATAGAAGAAATATAGATACAGAGATTTTATGCTGCTAAGTTAAATGCAAAAGGATCCTCCATGCTAGCTCCTATAATAAGCGTGTCTCCAAGGCCTTTTATTAGGATCATTTTTGGTTCCTCTCCACCAGTGCTCCAATGAATCCTTGCCTTGATCTAGATAGATCGCTCTTCCTTCAGCCGATTGTTCGAAGGCAAGAATCCAGTCTTCTGGGTGAGTAATCCGATCTCCCTTCCGATGCCTTGATTTCATTGAAATTTGCAATGGGAGCAGTCCTCTTTCCAGCATCTTTACAAATTCGTCTACAGCCTTCGCCAATGTCTTGCATTTATTGAAGATGGCAGACTCCCTGATGAGCTTGACGAAGTACCTCATCAGTTCATTCTTCCTCCATTGCTTCACTTCATCAGTTGTAGGCTGACAGTTGGCGAGCAAACGGATCTCCGATGGCTTCTGCACGTTATTCTTCCAAGGAAAGTTGGGGTCATGGAACACTGGGTGAGAACCAGTTACCCTGTAACTTTGTGCAGGCACGGACAAATGGTTGATTGCAGCAGTGATGTTGTCTTCTAAGCTAGCATCAAATTCTCTCTCTCTCTATCCTCCATTGCCTAGCAGCCTCTTTGGACTCTCCCCCCTTTTTGGCTTCATCAAGATAGGAGACCTTGGCATCAATGCGTTCCAGGACTTTCATTGCGTTGTCTTGTTTGGTCTCTATGCTTGAGATTTTGGCCACCAGGTAACTGACCAGCACAGACATGTCATCGATCTTTTGGTCATGACCTGTGAGCCTGGAGCCAGTCTCCTGTAGGGCGGCGATAGTCTTACTTTCACAAATGCGGAGCTTTACCTGTTCTTCTTTAGGAATCTGTTCCTGGTGCTTCTGAAGTTGTGAGAGAGCTTGCTTCAATGCACTCGGCAGAATGCAAAAATCTTCTTCAACCTTCGTAATCTATCGCTTCAGGCCAGTCATCTTATCGATGGCAGTCTCATGCAGCCAATCGAGCCATTTGCCAACATTATACAGGGCGTTTACAACATCCTGTAGAAACATTGTTTGGCGACCGATTGCTTGCAATTGCTCAATTTTTGCTTCTGTACGGGGAGAGTTGGGGCACGCTAGTTCTTATTCTTCAGATCCATTGAGCTGGCGCATGACCACATGGTTACGCGGCCGTTGTGGTCTATTCTCGGGTAGAAAACTGTCATCGGATTCCATGGATGGAGGTGATGTAGGGGCATCAGGTGCGGGCATGGCTGTTGGTTGTTCAATCTATTCAGTCTCGGCGCCAAGGGGTAGATTCCACCTGTTCCGGTTGTGTTTCTATAGACATGGGTACAGGAGGGACTAATCCTCCTGCTGTCTCTCAGCATCCGCCTGCTCCGGCAGAGGGATTGATTCCTCGTGCGAGATGGCACGGGCTTCTTCTTGTTCGGCAACAGGCTCGGGTGCCTGTTCAGTAACTGTCGCTTCTTCAGTGATACGAGGGACTGATTTCTCCTGGTCTTGGGCAGCTTCCTGTTGACGGGGAGGGGACTGCTGTCGGATTGAGGTCCCCTGACCCTGTTGGTTCTGCATTTTGGAAAATTCCTGTTCTCAAGCCTCCTCGCGACTCATTCTTAGATCTGCCTGAAAGGTGTCGTCATCATCGTCTGAGTCGTGGTCAGATGCTGGGCTGTTGGGAACAGTGTCTTCGGATTTCGATTTTCCTTTCAAACTGGCTTGCTCTTTACCAGAAAGTAGCTCTTGATCAGCTCTTGGGAAAAGCTGTTGCCCCATTGAATAAGGACTTCGATATTCTGGGAATCGGTCACCTTCAGAACAAATTTTTCTTCTTCTCTCCAATCCTCCCAATTTTACAGAATGTCATAAGGTGCGACCCTGTATAACTTCCATTGGACAAACCTTACAAATGCTTGCTCAATTTGCACTTGAAATAGGGTTTCCTTAATGATAGCAGAGGGGGAGGGGCTCCGTACAGTACGTGGGTCTACTGTAGGAATGGGATCCACGACAGGTGTGGGAGCCTGTTTTGGAGATGGATCCCCAACAGTGGTTGGTACCCTAATGGGAGAGGGATCCTGTACGGGAGTGGGATCCCTTATAGGAGATGTGCCTTTAGGCTCCGAAGGGGAAGCCGACTCACCGAAGCCTTCTAAGTTGGCAAATAGTTGTCCATCCGTCATTGCCGCCAAAGGCTCGGGATCTACTGTATGAACAGTAGTAGCTACTTCTTCCGCAGGGGTTGCGCCGTATAGGTGTTGTACAGCGGGTTGTGCCGTAGCCTTGGCTTTGGAAGCCTTCTTCTGCTTCTTCTTCGGTTTCTCAACAAAAAGAGGAGATTTGCTGTGAGAAGCGCTTCTTTTCCTTTTCTTGTCCTGGCTATAAGCCCTGTCAGTGACATCCCTTGGATTGTCAGATATGGGCATGGTGTTGACACGGGGTTTGGTAGAGAACAATCCGTCTTTGTTGAAGACTAGACTTGCTCCCACGATGAATTTTATGGGGCTGATTTTCTTGGCGTCTCGAGATTGCAGCACGCCACAGCAAGTGAGAATGTGGTTGAGGATAAGCTCAAATGATTTCTTCTAGGTGCTGGGCTCGGCAGCCTCTTCTTGTAGGCGCTTGAGAACAATCTGGCACCAATTGACGCGTTCGCCTGACATGATGGTGACCATCATTGTAAAGCACAGATTAGTGCACATCTCGAATGCACCAGCTCTATTCTCAATGACACCACAACAGAAATCATTCAAGTACATGTAGGGCAAGCAAAATCTTCTTTTGTGACAAGATGGATGGACATTCTTGTCCGAACCATCACCTATAAATAATCCCCAATAGGCGATTATAAATTCTTCCAACCCGAAGGTCTCCAGCTCTTCCTTTTTCAGGCCATCGGACGGCAGCCTGTAAATATTCTGTAGCAGTTCTTGGTCAAAGTATATCTAAACTCCGCGGACAGTAGCATAAATGTCAGAAACGTCTCCTCCTCTTTTCATAGAAAGAAACTTGATGGAGGAATCAAGGTAGAACTCCTCCACGATGCTTTCATCATAAGCTTCAGTATGTTGACTACCAAGGCGGTAGAGGCCTTGTTGTTTGATCCTGGAGATGACACGTTCCATGCCATCAAGGTCCTCGACCTCAGATTGGATCCTTTCCATGACAACAGATCGAACGAAGAGACGTCTATCAATGATGTTGTCCCTTTTCTTCAACGTCTCAGAGGAAGTTTGAGAAGATGCCATTGTTTGCAAAAAAATGATTAAGTAACAAAATATGCAGTGATTTGCAGAAAACTGTGTAGGTTGTATGCTCTTGGACTCGTTCAATATGTAGAAATCGTAAGAGTGGGATACAGTCCTTTTATAGTGGGCAGGGAAGATTAGGGTTTTCAAACAATGAACGGTCAGATTTAAGGGATGGGAACCATCTTTAAAATGAACGAACAGGATGAATTGAGCGTAACTAGTACATCTTATTCATCCTATTTTGAAATGATAATCGGTCCCACTTCTGACGTTTCGACTTCCCTTATTGCACGAAATGGCGGTTTGAAATAATTAATTAATTGAAAAATCGCGGCGTTTGAGATAATACAGTCCAGATGTCGTGTAAAGCATTAAATTCGAAGTGTTTTGAATTTTAAAAACAAGGCACGTGGAATATAATATTAACTGATTTCCCATAGTATGTACTGTATTCGCGAAAATACAGCGTTCCCTCTCAAAAGGTACATACGGGATTCAATTCTTACAGCAATATTAGGACAAATACTGTATTCATGGGTCATACTGTATGCCCCTTAATTAATGCACACGTCATCTGTAGGAAGATTTCATGTCTTCTTAGTCCTACAGTGCTATCTGACTGTCTGAGTGTGCAGTTAATTAACGGTGGATACTATATTGTTGGGTCTTACAACATTCCCCCTCAATTGATGAGTAAAAGCATAAAAACTTATAGGGACTCTGGCTGTAGCATTCCCAATTCTTGTCGAAGCATACAAAATCTGGCTGTGCTGAGAGGCTTGGTAAAGATGTCGGCTAACTGAATATCTGTATGAACTTTCTCTAGTCGGACATCCTTGTTCTCAACATGATTCCGAATGAAGTGATGCTTCATATGAATATGATTAGTACGCGAGTGCAATATAGGATTGTGCATTATTGCAATTGCACTTGTGCTATCGCACATAATTGGTGTTTCCTTGGCAATGATTCCATAGTCTGATAGCTGTTGTTGCATCCAAAGGATCTGCATACAGTAACTACCAGCAGCATAGTATTCTGATTCTGCTGTGGAAGGCAAGTTTGCCAATTGTTTCTTGCTGAACCAGGACACAAGTCTAGGTCTAAGAAAGTGACAAGTACCGCTTGTATTCTTCCTATCTAGGTTGCAACCTCCGAGATCCGAGTCGCTGTAGCCAACCAAATCGAATCCGCCTTCTTTAGGATACCACAGTCCTACATCAACTATTCCTTTGACGTACTTAAGGACTCGTTTGGATATTGTGAAGTGTGATTCTTTAGGTGCTACATGATACCGAGCACACACTCCTAGAGAAAACTAGATATCGGGCCTGCTAGCTGTTAGGTACAGGAGTGAGCCTATTAGCTTCCTGTAGAGTGATTGATCAAACAGCTTTCCAACTTCATCATCACTAATTTGCACAGAAGTGCTCATGGGGGTTGACGAAGATTTGGAGTTATTCATTCCAAACTTGTTGACAAGTTCCTTGCTGTACTTCTCTTGGTTGATAAACATTCCTGTAGGCAACTGCTTTACCTGCAATCCTAGGAAACAACTAAGTTCCCCCATCATACTCATTTAAAATTTACTTTGCGTGAGATGAGAGAACTTTTGACACAAAGCAAGGTTAGTGGAACCAAATATAATATCATCTACGTATATTGAACCATTAGGAGGTCATCACCTTCCTGTATTTTAAATAGGGTCTTGTCCACAGCACCTTTCTCAAATCCATTATTAGTAAGGTATAGGACAGTGTCTCATACCATGCCCTAGGTGCTTAAGTCTAAACAATGCTTTTTGTAGCGTGTATACAAGGTCTCCGCCTTTTGTGTTGACAAACCATGGTGGTTGTTCAACATAGACTTCTTCGGCGAGTTCTCTATTTAGGAATGCGCTCTTGACGTCCATTTGATATACAATAAAGCTCTTATGGGTGGCAAAGGCTAGAAATATCCTAATGGCTTCTAGTCTGGCTAGAGGGGCAAATGTTTCATCGTAATCTATGCCTTCTTCCTGTTTGTAGCCTTATGCAACTAGGTGGGATTTGTTCCTAGTAACAAGTCCATTCTCATCCTTCTTGTTTCTAAATACCCATTTAGTTCCAATTACGGCTTGATGCTCAGGTATGGGTACTAGATATCATACGTTGATTCTTTTGAAACCATTAAGATCTTCTTCCATAGATGTGATCCAGTGAGAATTGTCTAGGGCTTCTTTGGTAGAAACAGAATTGAGGTAAGAATACATCTATGGTGCACATATTAAGTCTTCTAAGTTCTGCTTGAGATTTCCATACAAGAAATGAAGACTTCTCAGATTCAGGTTCTTCTTGCACACACAGTACATTTCCTTGTGTACTCTGTATTCTCCTACGGGTAGATACTCCAGCATCAATGTTTCCTATGATCAACTCCTGTGGGTGATCTCTCAACCATCTTATGTCGGGTTCTAGTTCGGCGTCCCGTACTGTATCTTGAGTTGCTGTAGTTTCAGCTTCACCTTGTACACCATTAGCTTCAACTACTGCTGTTCTTACAACTACGGGGTTGATTTCTAAGTCAACGACAGGCTCTATTGAAATTGGAGGGTCATTAATGGAGAGTTGTTGGATATTCTGGGTAAGATATTCTACTCCTGTAGGATCATGGTGAGGTTCATTGAACACTACATGTACCGATTCCTCGACTGTCAGCTTCTGTTTGTTAAAGATCCTGAAAGCTTTGCTGACAGAGGAATATCCTACAAATATCCCTTCATCCGACTTCTCATCGAAGGTTCCAAGT
Organism: Orobanche coerulescens; assembly: GCA_033398695.1. Lineage (NCBI taxonomy): Eukaryota > Viridiplantae > Streptophyta > Magnoliopsida > Lamiales > Orobanchaceae > Orobanche > Orobanche coerulescens. Next base: position 159,189,088 of record CM065807.1, read on the forward strand.
TGATCCTTCCCATTGTTCAAAACCTAACACCTACATCCGAATATGTGAAAGTACGAAACTAATGGAGTTGTGTTGTTCCATACGTCATATGCTGTTTTGTTGTAGTAATATCCGCAATTTCGATTTCCGTTAATTTTTCTTTTTCGGCGGGAGTCCATTTTGACGACTCACTTGTGACCGTTTCGTCATTCTGAGAATGATTAATTCTGCACTTTTTGGCATCCGAGTTCGTTTCGGTGTTGTTTTGTTGAGTTCCGTGCTTCTTAGCGACTTTTCCGCATTTGAGTTCGATTCTTGCGAATCTCATTCGAAACTACTGTTTCGAGTTTTCTGTAAGTCCGTTTAACTTTGTTAGACGTGTTGTGAACTTCGGTTTGGTTATTTGATCACGTATTGTGATTTTCGGGCGTTTTGGGCCATTTTGTAATTTACCAAAAGTTGTGGGTATCCGCATTCGTATTTGTTGTCTTGACCCTTTTCATGGTCGCGTGTAATTAATTGTTGCATGGTATTTCATTTCGGGTCAATGATGATGTACGCGAGCATTTCGTCGTGTTCATTCCGCGTATTTTCGGAAACCGAATCGTCGGGTCATGGCGGCTGGGCACTGGCCGGACGGGTGCGGCAGGCAATGTCGGGAGTGCTGGGCACTGGCCAGGCAGACGCGGCAGGAACCGGCGTAGCGCGCGCTACTGCCGGCAAACTGCGCACGCTAGCTCGGCAGGACTAGCGCACGTTAATAGGCCGGCCATCGCACGCTATCGGGCTGGGAAGAGAGGTTCCTGGAGTTCTAGACTCGGGGAGGATCGGCAGGTAGCGCACGCTACTGTTGTTCGTGGCGCGCGCTAACCGGCATGTGTAGCGCACGCTGTCGGCCGACTAGCGCACGTTACCTGGCCGAGCAGTTTAGTCCAAAGGGTTCTGGACAGGCCGGCTAGCGCGGGCTAGCGTCCGCGCAGCGCATGCTATCGGGGTCGGGCAGGCAGGTCCTGGTAGGCAGGTTGGGTCAACAGTGCCGGGTCATGCGGGCCCCGGCCGAGGGTCTGGGCGATACTGGCCGATAGCGCACGCTACTGCCGGAAGGCTAGCGCACGCTAGGCCGCGCCAGTCTAAATATGACTGAGCAGTCATATTTTCACCTGTTTTTCATTTCTATCTTCTCCTTTCCGCGGCTGGAGGCTTGGTGATCAAGGAGACATGTTGTCAAGAAACTAATCCACGAAGTCCTAGAGCTTATATCATTGATTAATCATCCTATAACATCCTTTGATCCAGCGAATCAAGGTTAGATTTCCTAGAACCCTATCTTTGGGAAATTTTGGGGTTTTTGGGTTTTTGTCCAATTCGTTCCGTATTGTTGATTAATCCATGATGGGTATGATTAATCTTAGTATTATTCATGTGTTTAACATCATTTAATCCATTGTTCTTCGTCGAATCAAGGTATATTTTTTGATTTCCTTCGAGTTGACTTTTCGGGTGATTTGTTCTTGATTTCGTTTTCCATCCGTTTTTTATGAACCGATTGTTGTAAAATGATGTTTTTTAAACATATCCTATGGATTGAGTATCCATATTTCGGTTGGGAATTCCATTTTCATGTTTTTGTCGGGTCGATTCGTGTTCTTGGCCGTTTTCGGGGAAACCCTTGAACTTTCATCGTTTGTTACTTGAATTCAGCGGCTTTGGGTCGTACTTTGGAATTCATTTTCGTTGTTATTGTTGTCGTTCGTAGTTTATTGTTGCGGGTTGTCGTTCGGCGGAGTCGGCGGGTTCGTAGTCGGTCCGAGTCTCCTCACTTCGGTCGATTCTCCGCGTTGTGATTATTCGAGGCAAGTATCTTGCCCATACATTTCATGTTTCGTAGGCATAATTGTTGGTAAATGATTTTATGTAAAATCCGGATGTTTAATGAATGTTAAAAAGTATCGGTATGTTCTCGATAAATGTTGTCTTTCAACGATAACTCGGATGCTTCGTGAATAAGTGTGTTTTTGGCCTATGTGTGTTAACTCCGTTGGTTGAAAGACTTATGATCACATTTAGTGAATGTAATAAACCGTAATCATTTACTGAGGATAACGTGTTGTTATGTGTGCTTGTTCGGTGAATATGTGACGGGTGATATTGGTTGTTACTCCTTTGAAAGGAAGTTGTGATGCTTAATGTTGCTTGGCTTGATAGTTGATTATTGTTGTGTGCTTGTTGTATGTGATGTGCCTCCCGGTAGGATTGTTGAATCTCCGGGATCCATACTTGCTAGTATGGGTCGGGCGTGACCGTAGGGTTATCCATCGGGTATATCTTGCGGGGACTCCGAGGTTCGGGGCTTGCTAGACCGATGCCGAGGATAATTTGTGTGGTTATCCATCAGGTATGTCTTGCGGGGACTCCGAGGTTCGTGGCTTGTTAGTGCGATGCCGGGATAACTTATGGTTGTAATTTGGTTACGAATGTACCTGTGCTTGTGGTCACGTGACTGTTGTTAAGGTGACATGTGATTCGGTATGGTTTTCCCTGTGGGTTATTCACTCGGGTATGTTCTACGGGAGCATCTGAGGTCCGTGACTTGCTAGCACGGGACGCGAATAATCTATGGAAACATGTTGTTATGATATGATCGGGTCTTGAACCCCGTGCTTGTGATCGGGATAGTATGATTGGGTCGTGGACCCCGGGTATTGTTATTGTAAATGTGCTTTTGGAAAAATGACTTTTGGCTTGTGTCCCTAAACGTTTTCAAAACTCCCGAGATCGTAAAATGTTTTTACAAGATGCATATCGGGTTTACCCCTATCTTTCGATTTAACCGTTTTGATCAAGTGATTTACCTCCGGAAGTATGTTTATGATTTCTAAGTCTTTGGAGTATGTTATGTATGGCTTGTCTTCGTATGTTATACTTGCACTAGCAAAACAGTGGAGTTTTGCTAACCCCCGAGTATACGGGGGGTGGATGTCTGTCTTTGCATTCAGGTTTTGGGGAGCATAACACAGGGTCGGCATGAAGGGTGATGAGAGATGATCGATACTAATCACACGAGGATCCGTATGATGTCATTGGTTTAGTTGTATTTTGTTTCCGCTACAGTATTCTTTCCCGTTATACGGGAGTGTGTTGTATTCGACCCCTGTGTGGGCATGTAATGTGTTTGAGTTGTATGTATTTATTGAAAGACCAAATCAGTCTACTGAGTCATTTTAGCCTTAAAGGAATTGTTGAGATGTTCTACGGCATGTAATATCCCTGAGCGGATTGGGGGTGTTACATAAATGGTATTGGAGCTTAGGTTGTGGAAACCTAGGCTGTCGGGTTTAGTGGTGTCTGTTGAGTTTTTGTCTCGTCAGATTTTGTCTGACTGAGTTGTGTCGCGACGCGTCGTCTGAGTTTGTCGGTCGTGATTAGTATCGTGGGGCAATCATCATCTTCGTGCGACCTGTGGATGTAAGTCTCCCTCCTTTGTGTTGTGCCTCGTGTGGCACGAGTTACTGGTATGATTATATGTTAAGTTATGGAATCCTTATGCAGATTCTTGGTTTCGTGATGCGTTTGTGTGACTCTCATATTTCGTTTATATGAGGAGTGTTGTCGCTATTTATGTCCTTTTGACTGTGATATTTGACTGTTTGTTTTCCGGTAAAAGACACGTGCTGTCTTGATTTTGAGCGAGTTGATGCGTGTGCTGTGGTGTATGTAAGTGAATATTGTTACATGTGAGTTTTTAGGCATTCTATCCTAATAGATTTTCGAAAACTTGAGTATCTTAGAAAATAAATTTCGAGACGTACCTTTAAAATAAATTATTTTCTCGCGGTACTTTCAAAGTGCTTTCTAGTGCCGCAATATATTTCAAATTATTCCAATTGGGGACCAAAATATTTTGAGATATTTACAATGATTTAGAAATGCTTTGCTTAGACCCGAGGGTCGAATATTTCCGAAATTTTTTCACTAAAAGAAGAGTGTCCTCATTTTTGTTAAACGCAAGATGGTTTTCAAAGTCTCGACAATGATGTTTGTTCAACTTTTTGTAAAGTGATACTCAAGATCAACTAGTGTTTCCAAATTTTTTTTTTCAAAAGGTGGTTTTCATTTTAAAACCTATCTTCCTGTGTGAGGCCTAGGAACGTATGTACGATGTTAGCATTACCGTTAGTGGTGGTTTGAGCGTGGAGTTGTTCGCCACACAGTTGTTGTATTAGCCCTCTGTGAGAAGTGTAATGTTGGTATTGAATGTTGTCGCTTTGTGATGATTTGTGTGTTATCGCACCCGTGCGAGCTGTTGGAACTTGAGTTTGCATTATTGTGTACATACGTGGTTGTTTCGTGATATTTAGTAACCGTATGCTGGATATCGTTCGGACCGCTGTGGTTGCCGAACGATACCGTCGTTGCTGGGGTGTTTGTATGTGTGTCGCTTTACGAAGTGTTGCGTGTTATGATTTCCTGTTGTGCTGAGTGGTTGCTTATTCAGTATGCCGAGGGGCAGAGGTCGTGGTCGTGGCGACCAGGTGCGTGATCGGGATCATGCTGCTGATGATGATATCGTTGTCGGTGTTGCTACTATCTTACAAACAGTAGCTACGTATGACTACTTGACTCAGTCGTTTCAGCGCATTACAGATGTGACCCAGAACACTGGTGCAAATCAGTGGCTTCGGGAGGTAATTCGTATGAATCCCCCTTGATTCGCCGGTGTTGCGGATGCGTTGGGATGGGATGGTTGGCTTTTCCAGTTGGGAAAGATTTTCGAGGCTGTCGATTGTCCTGAAGAGCGGAAGATACCTATTGCACAGTACCTTCTTGACAAAGATGCCACTAATTGGTGGGAAGCTGTTAAGCCTCGTGATCGTGATGTCACGTGGGCGGAGTTCCAGGCATTTATGGAAGCTGAGTTCTGTCCGAAACCGATTAGAGAGCAGAGGATTCACGAATTTTATTTGGCAGAACCGCAAGATATTTCAGTGTCACAGGCTATCATCGACTATAGCAAAGAACTGAGTTATATGCGAGATCGGGTGAGAACCGAGGAAGAGAAGATCTTTCACTTTGACAGAGGGATGAAGCCAGAGATTCGCGTGTATATGTCGGGACTCACTTGCACTTCATTGAGGGACTATCAAGATCGATCCTTAGCCCGTGAACTAGCCTCGTTATCGTCGGAGCGTGTGCCCGAGTCGAAGAAGCAGAAGAAGTCCGATGACCTTGTGGACAGTGCAGGAGTTGGTGTTTCTAGTTTGCAGCATCGTAGTCTTTCCGCTGCGAAGCTCCATCGCTCGATGCGCGGGGTTGAGAGTTCCAAGTCGTCTGCTTTGACTCCTGGTAAAGCCAGAAGGTGTTTTGACTGCAATGTGCCGGGACATGTTCGTGTACATTGTCCTTCTCCGCCAGTAACGTGTTACAAGTGCGAGCTTGAGGGACACCGAGTTCAGTTTTGTGAGTTGGTCACCGAGCCTTCCGAGGCATGTACTTGAGCATTGATATCAGGACCGACTCCGAGGAGTCCCTAAGGGGCGTGTTCAATCAGTTGTATGTTATGTTATTTCCTTACCCGGTTGTTTCGAATTTCGTAGATTAAGTTCTTTTATTTGAAGTGGATCGTTTTGTGTTTATTTTCCGTTTTCTCGACTGTGCACGGTGCTTAGTGTTTTGTGATTGTTCGTATAATTTACTTGATTGTATTATCTGTTTGATGATGCTTGTCACTTGTTGGTTTTATTATGTTTCTACCGGTGGCGTTGTGTTGGTCGTCGTGGAGCGCGTTTTCACGCCGTATATTCCTTTGCGTTGCTTGTAACGTTTTGCCGATGGGCGAAAGTTACGCATTTCTTGTGTATCTCGTTGAGTGCTTCCTGGTGAGATGTTGCTCCTCCCTGCTTATTTTAAGTTCTGGGACGAAACTTTTTTTAAGGAGGGTAGTATGTAATATCCGCAATTTTGATTTCCGGTAATTTTTCTTTCTTCGGCGGGAGTCCATTTTGACGACTCTCTTGTGACCGTTTCATCATTCTGAGAATGATTAATTATGCACTTTTTGGCATCCGAGTTTGTTTCCGTGTTGTTTTGTCGAGTTCTGTGATTCTTAGCGACTTTTCCGCATTTGAGTTCGATTCTTGCGAATCTCGTTCGAAACTGCTGTTTCGAGTTTCCTGTAAGTCCGTTTAAATTTGTTAGACATGTTGTGAACTTCGGTTTGGTTATTCGATCACGTATTGTGATTTTCGGGCGTTTTGGGCCATTTTGTAATTTACCCAAAGTTGTGGGTATCCGCATTCGTATTTGTTGTCTTGACCCTTTTCATGGTCGCGTGTGATTAATTTTTGCATGGTATTTCATTTCGGGTCGATGATGTAGTCCGCGAGCATTTCGTCGTGTTCGTTCCGCGCGTTTTCGGAAACCGAATCGTCGGGTCATGGCGGCTGGGCATGTAGTCCGCGAGCATTCCCGTGATGTGTCTTACCTAATACTGATTGTAGATACATAGATGGAAGGTTCTAGATCCTTCTAGAGGTAGTAGGATCCTATTAGATGTCTTACCTTATCTAGGAATCCTATGTATGGAAGGACTCTCATTGTAGTGCCTATATAAAGGCCCCTCTATCAGTGTTATGAATACAATTGATAGACTCTATTTTACAATCTTTTTCTTTCTCCCGAAACAATTCCCTTATTAATTATATTTTCTCTCTCCTATCTCATATTCTTTCTCTTTTTTCTCACATTTCCCGTAAATATTTTTTCTCTTTCCTCTCTCATCTTATTTCTCTTTCTTTTCTCAGGTCTCCCATCACTTTTTTTATTTTTTTCTCTCTCTCTCTCAATTTGTATTTCCCTCTCCATCGGTTCTCTTTTCTCTTGCTTCTTCTTTCTCAAACAAAATTTATTTATCAAAACACACTTAGAGAAATCTACACCATAATTTGAGGGAGGAGACTCGAATCAAAGTAAAGAAGGGTGGACCAATTTGGCGATTAGGAACTCCAAAGAGGTTGATGGAACGGCGGTTCCATTTCTAAAATGTGATTAACCAAGATAATGGATCCAAACACCCATCTGGAGGAGTTCCGACGGCTGACCATGGTGGCGAAGGTGATTTCTCCCCTCCAGGATTAGTACTTGTGCAAGACTTTTATGATCTTGTCATTAAAGTCGACACAAGAATCGGCCGACGACGGAGGCATTTTTCTGCTTTATATGGTCTTAGAATATTTATGTTTTTAATTTTGAATTTTTGATTTAATGATTTATGGGTGCAAATAATGTATTTTAATTTTCTTTTTTTTTTATACTGTGGATAATTTTTGCTACTTCTCTATGTTTTTCCAATATTTATGTTTTGTGAAATTTCTGGCAGTGGCCGGGAACAGTCAAAATACCCGTTGGTATAGTGTTACCATATGGTACTTTTGAATACCTCTAAATTATCATTGGGTAGTTTTGTTAACAAGTCGGAAAGGGAATAACTGGAAGTGGCCAGCGAGGATGAAAATACTCGGCGATAAGTTGTTACCATAGAGGATTTGAAATAACTATCGGTACGGTAAATTATCAAACAAATGGCAAGGAAAAAGGAAAAAATTGCAATAATAATAATTTATTATGGACCTGAGGGAAGAGTAGCAATAATTAGAAAAAAAAAATTATAGCAGTAATACAAGAGGACCAAGACCAAAAGGGTTGTGGTGTGGACATGTTGTTGAGATTTCTTAAGGTGGACATGTGGATATTAAAGGTATTTGATATATATATATATATATAATAAAATATACTTTACCTCTTACTAATGTTTGGGTAATAGTATTAAATCAAAGGTAATGTGTCTGGGGAGAAAAAAATATTACGAAATGCCGATAAGTATGCAAGTATAAGTTTAAAGGGGCAAATTGCCCAAAGAAAAGTGAGGGGGAAATCGTCATGCTTTTGTGGAGTATTATGGGTGGAAATTGCGGGCTGGAAAGTTATGGGGAGCAAAAATGATTTTCCCTATATTTTCTTATCGTTACTTTTATTCGGTGAGATAGCAATTTGTGCAGCATATTCGTTCACCTTAATCAAAACTGAAATTATTCATCCTATTGTTATTATCAGGTTAAAAGGGGTTCGCGTTTTAATTACCGCTTTGGGGCCTGAAGAGTGAAGTGGCAGGTGCAGATAGAGCAGTATTTGAGTGTTTAAAGCTCCATTCTCACCCAAAATTGCATCGAGGATAACTGGACAATGGTCTCCACTACATCATTTTGCCGAACAAAATTTCCTCCTAAACTCGCAAGTCATCTTTCCTTTCTTTTTTCATTTTATCAAGATTGATCTAATTATACTCAACTGCATAGCAGCAGAGTAGACTTCCCATCCTTATCATCATACTGTTTATGTTCTTATTGTAGGTTTGAAGCTCACATGGAAATTCATGTGGGATCAGTGGACGAGGAAGAGGACGAGCAAGGGTTTGTGCATGTGGTGGAACATGTTGCAATAGGTGAAGTTAAAGACTTGAATGCAGTTATTAAAGGAAGCTGGAATGCTTATACAAGTTACCGTCATACTGTGTATCATATCGATTCACCCACTGGTACAAAGGATTTTTTATGTGTCAATTAATGTTTGAGATCAATAGCACTCAAGGGAGGCATCTGTCCGTTCCTGAATCATTCTTGACAATTACTGCTATTAAATCTTTAGGAATCTCATGGCCATTTGGTGTGAGTTGTTCTCAATTATTTGAACAGAGATAGACTCGTTGTACTTCTAGTGATTATATATTTTGTATTATTCATCAAGAGTGTGTAAAACTCTTTCCCATTACTTGTATATGAATTTCACCTCGTTGATATATATATCATGTTTGAATCCCAAATATTGCCTTCCAGGTGTCGCGAGTTGAAATGGAAAAAATGCTATCATATCTGAACTGCGACGGAATAACAACATAGAGCCTCGGGTCTAGCGTAGGGCACTTGCGTTTAGCATTAATTTCTGCATTTTGTGTTGCACCATTTTTTTCCTTTGAATTTTCGTTTTTCACCGTGTTTTCTTTTCATTTGTTGTATGTGTGGGAATCCTTGAATTCAGAGAACAAATTAGGCAAAAGGTCTCCGATTGGATTGGAGAGGCAAGTTTGGAAACTAGAATGCAGATAAAGTCAAGAAGTTTCATGACAGTTGATACTTTCATGCAAATGCCACTCTTTACGTTGTTGGATCAGTGTTGGAGCAGGGCCGTTCTGAGAATCCTGATTCCCCATGCCAGACTCAGAAAATATGCCCCCTCCTTCACACACAACCCAATACAAATCTAAAATTAGTAATATAAAATTTGATTTTTTCTAACTTTATCATGGCTGTTATTATCAAGAATTTAAATGCTAATGAAAGCATTGAAATAGGGAAAATGGCAAAAATGGTCCTTTATGTTTGGCTCCTCGCACATGGATTATTACTAAAAAAACTGGAAATATCAGGAGAGAGAAAAATAATATGCTAAAAATCAATGGAATAAGAAAAACGCATGAATCATAATAATCACGAGCAATGCCAAACTCAACATCAACATCATCATTACATAAAATTCAACAACATGAAGCATGAAGCTTCCAAAATAGTTAGTACAGAGTTAACAATCTCTGATAATAAAATAACGTGCAAATATTTCTAGCATATTCATTACGAAATTCAAAAGGGTAACCTGATACACTAGTACTATTACATACAAAACACCAAGGTTACACAATATAGCTGCAATTCGGCTAGCAGCTTCAAGTAGCATCTCTTACCGCATCTTGCCATTATTATTCTTCTTGTCATTATTCTTGTCACTCGCTTTGTTTTTTTCCTCACTGACAACAGCTTTGAGATTAGACAGACGAGCAAACTTCTTGCCACCTCTTGTGAATGTAAGGTTATCTCCAATTTCAGGATGGAGTTGTTTATACATGGATGGACCATCCTGCATGGTTTTGGGTGCAAGGATTTCCAAAACCTACAACAAATCACATTTCAGTAAAATATTGTGATGTCTACTAAACTATTGTCATACCCATCATAACCAACCACTTACATTTGACAAAGACGGCACCTCTATGTTCTCCCTAGATGCACCAGGTCTACTTGCATTCTCGTTATTTGGTGTCTATTAAAAGGACAATGTAGCTCATAAGTTCATAGTTAAAAGGAACAATATGCACAAAGGGGTTTGCATAAACTTACATCACTTTCAATTTGGTGAACATTGTCATATTGAGCCTCTAAGACTTTGTTTGATCCTTTGCTCTTTCTTCCCTGCACATGCCAACAAATGTCAGCAAATATAAGGATCAGGGAATTCACAGTTTAAAACCCATGGCACAGAACTTACAACAGTTTCAGTTTGAGTATTCAAGTATTATTGAGTTGACTTTCTCTTTCTTCCCTACACATGTCAATGAATATCACTAAATAATTCACTTATCACAAAAACAGGACAGATCTCATCACAAAAACAATAGAATCATCCAAAAGAATTTTATGCTAGTTATAGAATTACATAAGAGTATCACTTACCCTTTTAGTATATGTGCTGGGCTGAGTACTTGTACCTGCTTCATTTTGTGTTAGTTGACTCAATGGATCTTGTGTCATGAGTTCCGCATAAACATCTTGGAAATCATCTAAACTGTTATGTTCTAGTTGTTCTTCATCTTGCCCTTGCTCTTCTTCATCCGGAGATAGAAGATCTCTTTGTTTGTCATTGCTTATTCCAGGCCCTCAAAAGTTTATTCTCCGATAGCAACCGAAATCCCCCGTCTAACCTTGAATGCGTTCTCCTACTTTCTTTCAAATTCAAATCATTGCAAAACACATTTAACTGACCCATTGTCAGGTTCTTCATCTGCATATAATCATACTTCTTCAGGTTCCCATTATCATATATCAAGTCAGAGCCCAAAGGATTGAGTGTCCCACCATAGTGTATGGTCAAAGTAAAGCAGTTTCTTATCCTATCTGTAAAATAAACAAAAGTTTGAGTAGTACACAGTATACTTAAAGACCAAAGAATTTGACTAATTACAAAAAAAAAACAATAGTTTACCACCAATTAACACTAAACACTTCAATTATTGAATTAGTAACATTAATTTACCCGAATGGGTGTAGAATCAACTCGCAGAAACCCCGTGTCAGATTCATAAAAAAGTACCACCAAGAATTAAAAAACTATGCCATATTCATTAAAAATTCACCAAACACATATTTCAGATCCAACAACGATGAAAACCATCTCAATATTCATATAAAAGTGACCCAACCATGCTTATTAAACTCATATCTCACTAGAAAAAAAAACGAGTAGGACAAAAGAAGCAAAAAAATGAAGCTACCATGGGATAAAACGAATCCAAGGGGACCATTTCATGCAATTCAATAAAAAAATAACTACGACAGACTTACTATGAAAAGGGGGCGGATTTTCATTTAGATGCAGGACCCGTTCCCGGAATGTATCCATAAGATGAAGAAGGTGTGGGTTTTCTATGCATCGAATACAAAATTGTCGGAGTAAAAACGCAGCGGAATAATAAATAAGAAAACCCAATTTAGGATCTCATGCAGTAATTTAATTGTTTAATTAAAGAGTTAATCGAATTACCTTAATCCGATTGAACAATTCTAGATCCGGACTAGAAGCAGATGAATATCCCCTTCCTCTTTTGGTGATCCACACACGAACAATTTAACAAGCCGGATTGCTAGATCCTTACGAATAATATTGATAAATAGTACAACACAAGTTCCTTACTAGAAGGATTGTATTGATCAATATCAACTAAGGGAAGAGGGTTAGACGACCGACTTCGTTCTCCTACAGTATGAGGAAGAGGTCGAATTTTTCTTCTTCTTGGAGAGGGAGGCGTTTTTTTTGATTGAGTTCTTATGACAACTCCTTGTCATGGATCTCTTATTTATACTAAGTAATCCCTAGATTCAATAATCTAGTATTTGCTTAGTTGCCCCTCAACTTATTAAATAATACAATATATATAATATCCAATATTATATATATTACTTATTATTTAATCTCCTTATAAATATAATATCCAATATTATATTTATTTATTCCCAGTTGATATTTATTCCTACTTGTCTATAATTATCGTACGTGCGACCCAAAAGGCTTATATTATGTTGGCAATTATTTAATACCTTATTAAATAATAAATCATAAGCGGCCTCTAGCAAGACATTATGATTACCCAAATAATATAAGTTAATAGTCCATTAAACCTTTTAACGTGTCAAATCCCTTTGTCACGCGATATCATATTTGAACTAAGTCATGGAGTCTGTCATACTTATTTATGTTCAAATGCTTTCTCGATCTTAAGTAGATTGATTGAATCAAATGACTCTTCATTTGAGCATGGCCATGCATTTCCTTCAGTCCTACTTATCGAGGGGCCCAGCAGATATCTCTCTCACTTAAGAGAGGGACAAATCCCCATCTTGATTATTCATTGCCCTCTACATGACTCCCACTAATCCCGATCGCTAACCTTTATGATCACCATGTTTCAGATGACGTTGGATTACGTCAAGGCATAGCATTTATCATGTTGGACTCTATGATAATCTCAGGTTCAAGGATTTATTGACATACTGTTATATTGAGATTCACTTATGACATTTCCATGCAGTGATCTCAATGCGGGTCGGTCCAGTATTATTTCTCCAACCAATACCCATAAGATTGATTCGTACCATACGCATAATCATCTGATGATTATCAATCAAACTTATACTAGTATATTAATCACTTGAGTCTCTACTCAACGCGATTTTACCAGGGACGTTTGAATAATCTTATTATTCGTGAATAACTATTATTCGATTATTATAATATTAAAACATGCACACATTATAATAATCAACGAGAAATAAATGATATCAAATAACTTTATTTAAATGTGACAATTACAAATCTAGGCACATCGAATGTCCTAGGGCACTATTCCCTACAATCTCCCACTTGCACTAGGACCATTCATAATGACTTTTTGTCCTATCGCTCTAGCATGCTCAACATGCTTTCCTTGTGAGAGAGGCTTGGTAAGTGGATCTGCAACATTCTCTTCCGTTGCTACTTTGCATATTGTAATATCTCCTAGCCTGACGATCTCTCTGACTAGGTGATATTTTCTGAGTATATGTTTGGAATTATGATGGGACCTAGGCTCTTTAGCTTGTGCAATAGCACCATTATTGTCACAATAAAGGCTTATGGGACCCTGGATGGTTGGCACCACTCCTAGTTCGGTAACGAACTTCTTGATCCATACAGCTTCCTTAGCTGCATCCGATGCTGCCAGGTACTCAGCTTCTGTAACAGAATCATCAACCGTGCTTTACTTGGAACTCTTCCAACTCACAGCACCTCCATTCAATACAAACACATAACCAGTTTGCTATTTGAAATTGTCTCTGTCGGTTTCGAAACTTGCATCGGCGTAACCTCTTACAGCCAGCTTGTTTCCCACCCCTCCATAAACTAGGAAATCATCCTTAGTTCTTCTCAAGTACTTTAGGATGGTTTTCACCTTGTCGATGACTTTCACCTGGATTCGATTGGTATCGACTTGTCATACTAAGAGCAAACGATACATCTGGTCGAATACAAATCATGGCATACATGATCGATCCAATAGCCGAAGCGTATGGTATCTTGCTCATACGGGCTCGCTCATCAGGAGTCTTAGGACTCTGAGTCTCACTCAGATGAATGCCATGTGACATTGGCAAGAGTCCTCTCTTGGAGTCTTGCATATTGAACCTCTTCAATATTTTATTAATGTATGTACTTTGACTCAGACCAATCAATCTCTTTGATCTATCTCTATAGATCTTTATCCCAAGAATGTAAGCAGCTTCGCCTAAGTCTTTCATTGAGAAACAACTTCCCAACCAAGTCTTGATTGTCTGCAAGGTGGGAATGTCATTTCCAATGAGTAATATGTCATCTACGTATAAGACTAAGAAAACAACTATTCTCCCACTAACCTTCTTGGACACACAAGGTTCATCTTCATTTTTAATGAACCCAAACTCTTTGATAGTTTCATCAAAATGAAGATTCCAGCTCCGAGAAGCCTGCTTCAACCCATAAATGGATCTTTGAAGCTTGCAAACCTTTTTAGAATTTTTTGGATGAACAAAACCTTCAGGTTGTGTCATGTACACATCCTCGAGTAAGTTTCCATTAAGGAATGCTGTTTTGACATCCATTTGCCATATTTCATAATCATAGTATGCGGCAATGGCAAATAAAATTCTAATTGATTTAAGCATGACTACTGGCGAAAAGGTCTCATCATAGTCAACACCATGAATCTGTCTATAACCTTTTGCCACTAGTCTAGCTTTATAGGCTTGCAGATTATCATCCATGTCTTTCTTCTTTTTATAGACCCATTTGCACCCAATGGTTTTAACACCCTCAGGTAGATCTATCAAGTTCCAAAGTTGATTGTCATACATGAATTGCATCTCAGACTTCATGGCTTCTAGCCATTCCTCGGACTCTGATCTTGAAGCAGCTTGTGTATAGGTACTAGGCTCATCATCTATGAGTGATGCATCATCATCCTCTGTTACGAAATAACCATATATCTCAGGTTCATGTCGCATCCTATCATATCTGCGTGGGACTTGTGTACTTTGAACGAGCTCTTCAACTGATTGTTGAGCTTGTTCGGTTTCCATCAGTGAAGCGATGTCTTCTTGTGGTTCTCGAGTTTCCTCGAGAATTACTCTTCTCCCACTGTCGCTTTTGGAAATAAATTCCCTTTCTAAGAATACAACATTTCGAGCAACAAACACTTTGTTCTCTGTGGGCTTGTAAAAGTAATATCCTTTAGTTTCCTTAGGATATCCCACAAATAAACATCTTTCAGATCTGGCTGCCAGTTTTTCAAACACTTGGCGCCTTACGAACGCTTCGCAACCCCATATCTTTAGAAAAGACAAGTTTGGTCTTTTACCAGTCCATTTCTCAAATGGTGTCTTTTCAACTGCTTTAGATGGAACACGGTTAAGGGTGAATGCTGCTCTTTCTAAGGCGTGGCCCCAAAATGATAATGGAAGCTCTGTTCGACTCATCATGGATCGAACCATATCTAATAAAGTTCGATTCCTCCTCTCGGACACTCCGTTATGCTGAGGTGTGCCGGGAGGAGTAAGTTGCAAAATAATTCCACAACTCCTAAGATGATCATCGAATTCTTGGCTCAAGTATTCCCCACCTCGATCTGATCGAAGGGCTTTAACTGTCTTGCCAAGTTGATTCTGTACTTCATTCTGGAATATTTTGAACATTTCAAAAGATTCATGTTTATACTTCATAAGATAAACATATCCATATTGGCTAAAATCATCGGTGAATGTAATGAAGTATTGGTATCCGCCTCTGGCATGAGTGCTAAGAGGTCCGCATACATCAGTATGTATTAGGCCTAATAGATCACTAACCCTTTCTCCATGACCGGTGAAAGGATTCTTCGTCATCTTGCCCAATAAACAAGATTCGCATTGTAATACCCGAGATTTCTGTTGTGTAATTGGAACTTGTGATATTGTAATGATTGTACTTTTGTCTGAGTACTATTCTCCGTATTTCATAATCCATTGTTGTCGAGCGTATAATTTCGTATATGTGATTTAAAGGTTGAAATTCTGTGCATGTAGCGCACGCTACAGGCTGCGTGTAGCGTACGCTAACAGGGATTCATAGCGCACGCTACAGGGGATCATTAGCGCACGCTATGCGTGGTCAGATTGATTGAGACGTGCGGTAGGTGAGATCTGGCCGGGGGACCCCTGTCGGATCGTGTCGGATGTACCTGGACGGCTTTCGGGAAAAGGCCGAGTCAACGCCTTAGCGCACGCTACAGGTATATGCGTAGCGCACGCTAAGTGCCGAGTACGATTTAGGCGTGAGCCGTTAGCGCACGCTACGAACAGTGGTCTAGCGCGCGCTAATAGCCATTTATTATAAATAGACAACATCCTATTCGTGATTTCGATTCTTTCTCCTCCCATAGCCCGAACTCTTACACCTAGAACATAACTCCCTTAGTCCTAAACACTTCGAATCAACCTCCTAGTTCGAGATTGAAGATCGTATATCATTGGAGATTGGTGTTCAAGCCTTCGGTGTTGGATTGCTTCATTTTCCTCCGTGTTCTTCGCTAATTTGAGGTAGGTGATTCTTCACCAAGGATTTGTAATGTTCCTAAGGAAGTTTGAATCATGTTTGGATAGCAAGTATTTCGTTATAATCGGTCATCACATGTTAGAAGGATACTTTTGACGTATCGGCACTATATATCGAATGAACCTTTGAACCCTCTTATTATAAGGACTCCTAAGCATGTTCAAATCGATTTATGATCAGTAATCGGATATTACCCAGTTGATACGTTGTACACGTTGGAATCATGTGTTTTGGAACGTAAGACGATCGGAACTTAGATTATTTCTTGAAGATCGTAGATGGATTATGATATTGAGATGACTATCCGTATATTTGTATTTCATAATCATAAAACTTCCACAAACCTTAGTAACATGATATGCCCGAGGATAACTTGTATCATCACGGTAGAATTCATGAGTTCTTCACCATTCAACCCAGTTTTCGGTTTGCAGTATTCTGCCATGCAAGATTAGCGCACGCTAACATGTGTGAGTTAACGTGCGCTATCGAGGTTCGGTTAACGCACGAAACGTCGTAGCGTGCGTTATGAGACCACCGAGTCGAATGCCATCCGTGGCTAGCGACGCTAGTCTTATACGATAGCGTCGCTATCGGATTATTAGCGCACGTTACGTAAAGTACGTAGCGCGCGCTAAGCAATCCGCATGACTTGTTTATTTTGAGCTTTTCGGCCGTAGGCCGAATTGTTAGGCCATTGTTCGACTTTAGATGATTTGTATATCATTCCTTTTGTTAAGGTTCGAGCTTGCTACGTTGATCGAAGGAGGCGACCTTCGAGTGGGTTGAGATCATTGAAGTATATCGTTCTTGCCATCTTCGAGGCAAGTATCGTGATATGTTAATATTGGTATTTTTGGAGCATGCGTATGGTTATTCATGATGTTGAGCATGATATTTATTTCGTTGATTTGCCATGGTATTCGTTATATAGTGTTTATATGTTCATGTTGATGAACATAATGATTTGGCATATGTGTATGCATGAGTTGTGTTTGTATACGTTGTACGATCTATGCTGAGGGCGCTGGATCGGATGTCCACCTCGTGTTGGTCCGACGGGATCATCTTGGGATCTAGGCTGAGGGCGCTGGATCATTGGACGGGTTATTTCCACCTCGTGTTGGTCCGACGGGATCATCTTGGGATCTATGCTGAGGGCGCTGGATCATTGGAATACCCATGCTGTGTAATGGAATCTTGTAGATTCGCATTGTCGGATTCCGGTAGCGGAAGTCCGTGTGGTGTATCTTGTCATGTATTGTTGATGCATATTCGAATTGTTTAATATGATACTTGTACTAGCATCGTTTTGCTAACCCCTTCGGGGGTGGACATTTGTTTTGATGTTCAGGTAGCCGAGGAGCAGGGAAACAGCCACAGTACCGACGTGACGACGAAGGGGTTCAGTGATGTTTGTGGTTATTGGTGATTTGTTTTCTTGGTTTGAGTTCTGTACTCGAGTACGCATGTCTTATTGCTATTAATTCGATATGGTTGTATTAATTACTCGTTGAACCAGTTGTACGTTTTCACAAACTTGAATTTTTGTAGTGTTGATGTCTTAGATTTACTTTCCTTTTTAATTAGCCTTGTAAATCCTTACTTAAAGGGTTTACGGCGCTGTAATTATTCCGAATATCTCGGGGTGTTACACGCATGTCCCATATGATTCATAGTCAAAAGAGTCTAAAAGTCCATCATTATGGAGTTTAGAAATGCGTTTCTCGTTTATGTGACCAAGTCGACAATGCCATAAGTAAGTCGGATTAGAATCATTGAGCTTAGGCTTCTTAGATGCAATGTTATAGACTTCCAAAGTGTCGGACTCATCTAGATCAATATTGTAAAGGCCAATATATAACTTTGCAGTACCATAAAGAAAGTCATCAAAGAAAATACGAATGATCTTATTCTTAATAAGAAAACTATAACCTTCACAATCTAATGTAGAAACTGAAATAATATTCCTATTCATAGCAGGAACATAATAGCAATTGTTCAAAACTAACAAAATCCCATTGGGCAAAACTAGATCATAAGTTCCTACGGCTAGTGCAGCAACTCTTGCTCCATTGCCGACTCTTAGATCTACTTCCCTTTCTTCGCTTCTCTCGCTTCAACCCCTGCACATTTGTACAAATGTGAGATCCACATCCAGTATCTAATACCCAGGAGTTAGAGGTAGATAAGTTAACTTCTATAACAAATATACCTGTGGCAGTCTCACTGCCCTTGGTACGCTTTAGCTCTTTCAAGTAAATCTTGCAATTTCTTTTCCAGTGTCATGGTTTATTGCAATGATGGCAATTTCCATCTTTGGGAGCTTTAGCCTTGAAATCCGGCCTAGTAGGGTCTTTAGATTTGGCAACTTTTGCCTTAACCTTGCCCTTGCCTTTGTTCTTAAAGGATTTCCCTTTGCTGACCATCAACACATGGCTTGGTTTTTTCTTAATATTCTGCTCAGCCGTTTTAAGCATCCCATGCAGCTCAGTAATGGACTTCTCCATCTCGTTCATATTATAGTTCATAATGATCTGAACGAAACTTTCGGGCAATGAGTTTAGGATCACATCCGTGGAGTGCTCCTTAGAATGTGGAAAACCAAGCCTTTCAAGATGATCAATATATCCTTTCATCTTGAGCACGTGAGCGCTGACAGATGTCCCCTCAACCATCTTGCAAGCATACAAGGCTTGAAAGGTCTCATACCTCTCTTGCCTAGCATGCTTCGAGAAAGTTTCCTTGAGGTGAGCATTTAGCTCATAAGCCTCCATTTCCTCCAGATTCTTCTGAAGTTCTGGACAAATGGTGGCCAACATAAGACAACCGACATCAATGGAATCATCACAATGTTTCTTCCATTTGCCTTTTGTTTCTTTGTTTGCATTGTCAGCTGGCTCATCGGGAATTTCTTCCTCAAGAACATACAACTTTCTTTCTTGCTTGAGAACTATTCTCAGGCTCCGGATCCAATCCAGATAGTTGCTGCCATTTTCTTTGAGCTTGTCCTTCTCAAGGACGGATCGCAGTGAAATGGTGGATGTGTTGTTTGATACCATTCTACAAAATTCAATATGCAAAATATTTAGTCACATTATTTTATTTCTCGAAAAATACTCCCACTAAAACAAAGTACCCTCAATTTACAACATTTGTAATTTTAGTGGGCTAAGATCCCATTTCGCACAATCCAAAACTCAGCTTTGGCATGACGCCTAGAATTGAGCTACTTTAGGTGGATAACTCTTTATCGATTACATCATATGTAACTCTTAGATTATATCATGGGATTTGGCATCGTATGCCCAAGCATGTTATAATCCCATCTTATGCCTTAAGGTTCAAAACTATTTTGATTTCCAAATTCATTAAACGTATAGGTATCACCATTATCTATCCTACCTTACTAAGATAATCCGAGTGCCTAGCTTTGGCATGACCCAGTCATGATGATCGAAGTCTTGATAGGTGTTTTTCAAATGAACGGCATTAAAATTTTAACGAGGGATTTTTATCCTATGTTAATGTCTATGTTTGCTAACATACATCTAAACATACATAGAATCACATGCATGCATAAATTTAAACATACATCGCATCACATGACAATAAAGCATAGGATTGTGTATAGCATGACCATAATCCTTACGTGATTTTCATGAGCCAACATGAAAATCACAAAGGTCATCTAAAGGGTTAAATATGGTTTTCATTGATCTTCCCAACTCCTTGGAACGTCATACGCGGTCAATTTGCTCCTCGAGTCCGTCTTTCTTGTCCTTATTGTCTTCATTACATTAATGAAATTTAATACTACACTAATAAATTAAATTACAAGAAGTGCAAACGACATGCAGGCCGTAAAATAATAAACAATTTAAATAGACGACTCGCAGGCCGCAAAACCAATTATAATTAAACGACACGCAGGCCGTAAAACCAACCCATAAGAAATTAAATTATCCAATCACATTGGTCAATTTATGGTAATGCCATACACCACACACATACCATAAATAATTATCAAATAATTAATAAAGCATGTAATATACTAAATAATCAATTTGTCTCACAATCAGACAATAAATTAAAACTGTGTCAAAAGTGAATAAATCTGGACTTGGCCGAGATGGTTGTCATTCTTCCCTGGGAACAGGTCCGCGCAGGTTCGAAACCCGGCGGTTGCAGTTGCAACATTTTACAACTATTATTGCCAAATTTACTTTTATATTAAAAGGGCTTATAAAAAGAACTACTGAAAAGTTACCAAAGATTGTAAGTGGTGCTGAAGGAAAGTCGAATGGCGCGGGATCGAATCCCAGTTTTTGCTGAATTATTTTTGCAATATTTAAAACAGATTTATTTGCCTTTAATAAAACATTCCGTGTATTGTTTCCTAAACAAAATCGCAGCGCACATGATAAGTCGGCGGAAAGGCGGGCAGATGACCAGGGTTCGAAACCCTTCAATTGCAAAAACATTTTTGCTAATAAAATCAGCCCGCGGGTCCAGCTCTGACCCGACCCGAAACCGACCCGACTGTCCTAGCAGACTGTTCCCGAATAGTTCGAGCAAATTTGCAAAATAAATCCGTAAAATTAATTTTGACGATCCGATTTAATCAAATTAAACCAGAAAAATTATTTTATAAAATTCATATTTTATAAACATAATCAAGACATAATTTACACATAAATATGTTCTACACAAACAATTAAATTACATGCAACTTGTCTCCGATACCACTGTTGGGTTTTCTATGCATCGAATACAAAATTGTCGGAGTAAAAACGCAGCAGAATAAATAAGAAAACCCAATTTAGGATCTCATGCAGTAATTTAATTGTTTAATTAAAGAGTTAATTGAATTACCTTAATCCGATTGAACAATTCTAGATCCGGACTAGAAGCAGATGAATATCTCCTTCTTCTTTTGGTGATCCACACACGAACAATTCCACAAGCCGGATTGCTAGATCTCATTTAATAATATTGATAAATAGTACAACACAAGTTCCTTACTAGAAGGATTGTACTATTGATCAATATCAACTAAGGAAAGAGGGTTAGACGACCGACTTCGTTCTCCTACAGTATGAGGAAGAGGTCGACTCTTTCTTCTTCTTGGAGAGGGAGGCGTTTTTTTTGATTGAGTTCTTATGACAACTCCTTGTCATGGATCTCTTATTTATACTAAGTAATCCCTAGATTCAATAATCTAGTATTTGCTTAGTTGCCCCTCAACTTATTAAATAATACAATATAAATAATATCTAATATTATATATTACTTATTATTGAATCTCCTTATAAATATAATATCCAATATAATATTTATTTATTCGCAGTTGATATTTATTCCTACTTGTCTATAATTGTCGTACGTGCGACCCAAAAGGCTTATATTATGTTGGCAATTATTTAATACCTTATTAAATAATAAATTATAAGCGGCCTCTAGCAAGACATTTTGATTACCCAAATAATATAAGTTAATAGTCCATTAAACCTTTTAACGTGTCAAATCCCTTTGTCATGCGATATCATATTTGAACTAAGTCATGGAGTCTGTCATACTTATTTATGTTCAAATGCTTTCTCGATCTTAAGTAGACTGATTGAATCAAATGACGCTTCATTTGAGCATGACCACGCATTTCCTTCAGTCCTACTTATCGAGGGGCCCAACAGATATCTCTCTCACTTAAGAGAGGGACAAATCCCCATCTTGATTATTCATTGCCCTCTACATGACTCCCACTAATCCCGATCGCTAACCTTTATGATCACCATGTTTCAGATGACGTTGGATTACGTCAAGGCATAGCAGTTATCATGTTGGACTCTATGATAATCTCAGGTTCAAGGGTTTATTGACATACTGTTATATTGAGATTCACTTATGACATTTCCATGCAGTGATCTCAATGCAGGTCGGTCCAGTATTAGTTCTCCAACCAATACCCATAAGATTGATCCGTACCATACGCATAATCATCCGATGATTATCAATCAAACTTATACTAGTATATTAATCACTTGAGTCTCTACTCAACGCGATTTTACCAGGGACGTTTGAATAATCTTATTATTCGTGAATAACTATTATTCGATTATTATAATATTAAAACATGCAACACATTATAATAATCAACGACAAATAAATGATATCAAATAACTTTATTTAAATGTGACAATTATAAATCTAGGCACATCGAATGTCCTAGGGCACTATTCCCAACAGAAGGGTCGTGCACGAGTTGCAGTCAGCAGCGTGAGGGTTTTTGTCTTCCGATCGATTTGGGAATTGATTTTTCTTTTTGTCCAAGTGAGGGTTTTTGTCTTCCGAATTTTTCTTTTTGTCTTCAGATTTTTACTGTTTTGGTTTTGGGAAAATAAGAAGCGTTACTTTAAACTAGCGTGGAGACGTAGCGATTTTCCTTTTTCATTCCTTTTTTTCCTTTTTCCCCCTTTTCTTTTTTTTTTTAATTCCTTTTTTTATTTTTAATGACATAAGAAATTGACATGTCAACGCATTTATGTTGATTTAGTCCTCAAAAACTAAAAAAAGGACTAAATTTGTCACAAATTTAAAACATTGGACTAAATTTGACAGGACTTTGAAACTTTGGACTAAAATTGCCACGAATACTAAACCTTGGACTGCATGTGCGAGGAGGCAAACATAAAGGATTATTTTTGCGGTTTTCCTCATTGAAATACATTATTTGCTAAAAAATTAAAGGTGGTGAGGAAGAAATTGATGCACTTCATTACTAGTGTTGGTAAAATAGCTTAAATTAATACCATAATTAATTATGGTAATTAATGATATTAAATGGTATATTTAAAATTTACATTTTGTGTAGATTAATCTATTATACTAAAAGATTGAGTCCCCTTATTAATGTGGAGGCTTCAAGATTAAATCCCCTTATTAATGTGGAGACTTCAAGAATATGTATAGTTGAAGAATATGTACGGTAATGCAAATTCAGCCCTTTAATCAATTCAGTATTGTTCCTGGAATGCAAACCATTCCTCACTAAATGCACCTAGCAACCATAGGAAGATGAATACCAATCATTTCCAACCCTACTAATTCCACAGTTACAACAAAAAAGAATGCAAGGAAGATGAATACGAACCATTCCACATTTACACATTTACAACAAAAAAGAATGTCAACCATCCTTCAAACAGACACAACGAAAAGGCTTTCAATTCTATAAATATAATAGATGGATTCTTTTAGCACCCCGCATCAAACACACCAGCATAAGAAAAATAAACACCCCATGTCAAAGCAGCCTACACAGTCCAAAACCCCAATTTTCTTGGGCGAGTTGGATGTTAATGGAACCTCGGAGCTTCGCGATCTCCACTAGATCTAAGCCATCATCATCACCGGCGGCAACTTCCACAAGAGACGGCGCCGAGATCGGCCCTGCCTCCACTTTTCTCTTCTTCATGACTGGCTCAGCCTCCTGCGACCAGATTTCGGGGGTCTCCTCCACATACGACTCACAGGAATTGCACGGGAGGGGCTGTGGGAACCATGGCGGCAAATCGGGGAGGTAAAATGATTCGTCGCTCTCGACCGGAGATAGAGATGGAAGGGGAGTAAATGGCCAATAGGGTAGAGAGAGGAGAGAGATTGAACAGTCTTCAGCCGGAAAATCGGGAGAGGCCACGCCATCGGCGAGCCCGCCTCTCTCAGTCGTTATTGAGGCGAGGGAGCGGTGTGGATCCTCCCAATTAGGCGGAGGCGAGTCGAAGGAAGAGGGTGGCAGGGCATATCGGCGTTCGCCGGGAGAGAATCGAGAGATGGAGTGGGAATAGGGTTTCAGAAATGAGGCGTCGAGAATGAGAGAGAGAAAGAGAGAGTGAAATGAGTGTTGACTTGGATCAGTGATGTTTGATTAGGAGCCCTAATCTTTACCCAAAAGGGAAATGGGCCACAAATAAGTGAACAGCCCAAAAAGGAAAATAAGCCACATTTAAGTGAATCGAGGGAGTATTTAATTGAGTATTCCTTTAGCTCTATGTGTGGGTCCAAATGACGTTATATAAAAATTACGGTCCCAACATATAACATATACAACAACATAAAATAAAACATCTATAGCACAATAAAAACAAACACAGCAATTGCAAATACTTTAGTTTTGTACTTCATTAGATCCATGCCATCATTCAGAAATCCTAACACATTGGAATATGATAGTCATATAAATAAACGATTAGGTACAGCCTGTGTGCGTCAAACGAAAACAAAACCTAACATTAAGCAATGAACAATTAGATACAGTCCGTGTGCATCGCACGGGTCTGAATTACTCGTATAGTGTATTTACTTATTCAATTTCATTAAGGAATGAATTAGTAATTAATATACAAAGATAAGCCATTTAAATGATGAGAATGTGGTGTGGAATTCCATCCCACATTGGAAAAACAAGGTGGTGTGGAGCTATTTATAAAGAACTTTCCACCATAAAGGAGCACTCAAGTGTGCTCCATTATGATGCACCCCAATTGGCTTTAATTAGTTTTTAAGGCTAAAATCCGAATCCTACAAGGAATGTGAAAAACACCTTCCGAGTCCGAGTCCGAGTCCGAGGCCGAGCACGTGCACGTCGCACTTGTCGCAACGGGCGCTTCGTAGGCGCACTTTCCACCACCAGACCACAAGGTGTGTGTTCATCCAGAAGGTCACATTGATTCGAATAAGGTCCTTTACAGGCTATAAATAGCCCCCTGCAGATGATGGTTATATGCAAAAAATTAATCAAGATAATGAATACACTCATACTAGCATAGAATTCATACTACAAGTCCCGAGTATTCAGTAGTTCGCCCGGAATTTGATTCCTAGTACAAGGTATCGAGTTCATAGAAAACCGCTGTACCTTTGGGACGTTTGCTGTTGAGCCGTGTGTACTGTATGGGGCAATTTCGTCTTACGAAGAAAGAGTCTAACTCTTGCCTCAGTTTTGCATTATTCGTCATTTTCTACATCATTCCAAACAAAAATCGTAAGACGAAATTTCTGTAGAAGATGGCGTCGTCAAGCAACAATGTTCATGCTCCTGCCCATGCCGAGAAACCTTAGAAGTTTTCAGGTTCTGATTTCAAACGTTGGCAAAATCTCTTTTTCATTCAGTGGAAAGATCGACAAAACCTCTTGAATTAATTCACACCGTTGTAGATGAAGTCAACATGGTCGGTATTCCAGTCAGATGGTGGGTGAACACCGGCGCTACCAAACACTTTGGTGCTGATAAAGCCATGTTATCCTCTTACGAGCCCGTCACCGAGGAAAGAAAGTTGTACATGGGAAACTCCGCTGCCTCAAATGTTGTCGGAACTGGAGAGGTTATACTCAAGATGACGTCGGGATTGAAAATGACACTCAAGAATATGCTACATGTTCCAAACATCCGTAAGAATCTTGTGTCTGGCTCAGCATTGAGCAAAGTCGGATTTAGGCTAGTGTTTGAAGCAGACAAAGTTGTAATAACCAAGAATGGTCACTTTATCGGAAAAGGCTACATATATAATGGCCTTTTCAAGCTTAATGCTATCAATGTACGTGGTGATAATGAAATAAACGATAAAGTTGTTTATTTGGTTGAGTCTCCTAATGGGTGGCATGATAGATTAGGACATGCAAATCTAAATAAACTACGTCGTTTAGTAAATTTAGATTTATTGTCAAAAATGACTTTCGATCGACGCAAAAGGTGTGAAATCTGTGTTGAAGTGAAAATGGCAAAATCTCCTTTTTATTCAATGGAAAGATCGACAAAACCTCTTGAATTTATTCACACCGATCTATGCTATTTAAAACTTGTGCAAACAAGAGGTGGAAAGAATTATTTGATAGACGATTGCACAAGATTTTGTTATGTGTATCATTTGAGAAGCAAAGACGAAGCATTCGAAGCTTTCAAAATATACAAAACAGAAGTTGAAAATCAACTCAACACCAAAATCAAAATGATTCGAAGTGATCGAGGTGGTGAATATGTTGAACCTTTTGAAGAATATTGTCGTGAAAATGGCATTATTCACCAAACGACTGCACCTTATGCACCCCAATCCAATGGTGTTGCGAGCGAAAGAATAGAACATTGAAGGAAATGATGAATGCTATGTTGATAAGCTCAGGACTATCACTTAACATGTGGGGAGAAGCTATTCTTTCGGCTAATAAAATTTTGAATAAATTACCCAAAAAGAAGCAAGATAAAATTCCATATGAATTATGGAAAAGAAGGAAGTCATCCTATAAATACTTAAAAGTGTGGGGGTTCTTAGCAAAATTTGAAGTACCGAAACTCAAACAAGTAAAAATAGGACCAAAAACGGTTGATTGCATTCTCATAGGATATGCAAATAATAGTAGTGCGTACCGATTTATGGTACACAAATCGGAAGTACCCGATATAAATGAGGGAATGATCATAGAATCAAGAAATAGCATATTTTTTGAAACTATATTCCCTAAGAAAGAAAAGAATGACATGAGTTCGAAAAAAAGGACTTATGATGAAATCTCGCTAAAAAGTAATGGACCAACACCGCAACCAATACGAGGAAAAAGAATAAAAACTGCAAAAACCTTTGGTCCGGATTTTGTAGTCTACTCTTTAGAAGACGAACCGAAGACAATCAAGGAAGCATTGTCTGGTTCCGATGCCGATCTATGGCAAGAAGCTATTAATAGTGAAATTGAGTCAATCTTGAACAATCACACTTGGCATATTGTTGATCTTCCTCCGGGAAATAAACCTTTAGGTTGCAAGTGGATTCTCATGAAGAAATACAAAGGCGACAAATCTATTGACAAATACAAAGCACGTTTGGTTGTCAAAGGATACAAACAAAAGGAAGGGTATGATTACTTTGATATAAACTCAATAGTTACTCGGATTACATCCATTAGAATGCTACTTGCAATAGCAGCATTATACAATCTTGAGATACACCAAATGGATGTAAAAACGGCCTTTCTAGATGGAGATTTAGAAGATGAAATTTATATGGAACAACCCGAAGGGTTTGTGGTTCCCGGCCAAGAAAACAAAGTTTGTAATCTTATCAAGTCTTTATATAGACTTAAGAAAGCACCCAAACAATGGCATGAGAAATTTGACCAAGTAATTATGTCAAATGGTTTCGAAATCAATGAATGTGATAAATGTGTGTACATCAAATGTACATCAGATAATTTTATCATTGTGTGTCTCTACGTTGATGATGTGCTAATTATGGGTAGCAATAATAAAATCATCATAGGCAATAAGGAAATGTTAAAGAAGAACTTCGACATGAAGGATATGGGATTAGCCGATGTGATTCTAGGAATCAAGATTTCCAGAACACCCGATGGAATAGTCTTATCACAATCTCACTATGTTGAGAATGTGCTTAAGAAATTCAAGGCATACGATCTACCTCCGGCTAAGACACCCGTTGACTTAAGTTTACAATTAGCCAAAAATCGATTAGAACCCATATCACAAACAGAATATGCTAGGATAATTGGAAGCCTAATGTACTTAGCAAATTGTATAAGGCCAGACATAACATCTTCTATTAGTAAATTGAGTCAGTTTATGAGTAACCCCAGAAAGGATCACTGGACCGCATCGACAAGAGTGTTGAGATACTTAAAACACACCATCAATCATGGTATACACTATTCGAGATATCCAGCTATTTGGAAGGATATTGTGATGCCAATTGGATATCCGATACTAAAGACTCTAAATCCACAAGCGGTTTTATATTTACCATTGGTGGAGGAGTAATATCATGGAAATCTTCTAAGCAAACGTGCACAGCCTGATATATAATGGAATCAGAGTTTATTGCTTTAGACAAAGCTGGCGAAGAAGACGAATGGTTAAGAAATTTCTTAGAAGATATTCCCTGTTGGGAAAAACCTTTGCCTCCTGTTATGATACATTGTGATAACATGGCAGCCATAGAGAGGGCAAAGAACAGTATATATAATGGTAAGTCTCGACATATTGGTCGAAGACACAATACCATTAGACAATTGATCACTACAGGAATAATGTGTATTGACTATGTAAAGTCAAAAGACAATATAGCGAATCCGTTTACGAAAGGTATTAACCGTGATCAATTATATAATGCAGCAAGGGGAATGGGATTGAAATCCACACATTGAGATTCATAATGGTAACTCAACCAGGATGATTGGAGATCCAAAGAACTTGGTTCAATGAGATAACTAAGTTGTGAAAGTTCAAGTTAAGCACTTGAAAATCCATTCTTGTAGCTGCTCAAGTGCAAGCCTGCAGCTTGCGGTAAAGGGTAAGCTTTTTAAAGCTTTTAATGATTCCTATAGCCTTTTATAGGTGGAGTATGGCAGGATACTCTTTATAGGAGATCACCTATATAAGTAAAGAAGTAAGGCCGCTTCATAAAATTAAAAACACTTATGAATCCAAGAAATGGTCCAAGGCCAAAATGGACACAACGTGAGAACGAAAGATATTAGATCTATTATTGTGTGTATGTTGTTGTCTTGGTTTACATAAAAGTTTACCTGTTCAAGAAATCATGTTCACCGAGCAATGAGTAAATCTGATAGCATTACACTAAAGAAGGTTCAAGGCTAACTACTACCTATCCTGATGCAATAATAGGTCGTCGGGACTTAGTGCATATTGCATTTGCATTAATCATCATTCATGTGGGGGATTGTTGGAAAAATAGCTTAAATTAATACCACAATTAATTATGGTAATTAATGACATTAAATTGTATATTTAGAATCTATATTTTGTGTAGATTAATTTAGAGTATTTACTCATTCAATTTCATTAAGGAATGAATGAGTAATTAATGCACAAAGATAAGTCATTTAATAGATGAGAATGTGGTGTGGAATTCCATCCCACATTGAAAAAATAAGAAAGTGTAGAGCTATTTATAAAGGACTTTCCACCATAAAGGAGCAATCAAATGTGCTCCAATATGGTGCACCCTAGTTGGCTTTAATTAGTTTTTAAGGCTAAAATGTGAATCCTACGAGGAAGGTGCAAAGCACCTTCCGAGTTCGATTCTGAGTCCGAGTCCGAGGCCGAGCACGTATACGTCGCACTTGTCACAACGGGCGCATCGTAGGCGAACTTTGTACTTCGCTCGTACGCCTCGGAGCGAGGAGCTATGAGGAGCCTTTCGTTTTGACAACTGAGATAGTGGCTCGGATGACGTGGAGGGTGACTAGGATGACACGTGTCAGTGACATGTCAAATAGATGATTTGTGGGTGTGGAACACGTGCGGCGGTTCATGACCGAACCGGTGCAATGGTTCAGACCATTCTGTGCAATCTGAACCAGCACAATGGTTTGGTTCGCCTGAACCAATGCAACCCTTTGCACCAGACCACAAGGTGTCTGTTCACCCAAAAGGTCACATTGATTCGGATAGGGTCCTTTACAGGCTATAAATAGCCCCTTGCAGATGACGGTTATATACACAGAATTAATCAAGATAATTAATACACTCATACTAGCATAGAATTCATACTACAAGTCCCGAGTATTCAGTAGTTCGCCCGGAATTTAATTCCTAGTACAAGGTATCGAGTTCATAGAAAACCGTTGTATCTTGGGGACGTTTGCCGTTGAGCCGTGTGTACTGTGCGGGGCAATTTTGTCTTACGGATAAAGAGTCTAACTCTTGCCTCGATTTTACATTATTCGTCATTTTCTACATCATTCCAAACAACAACTAGCTCGGCGTTATGGTAAATCTTTTATTACTTGCTTCCCCAGAGGCGGTATCATGCTTATCTTTCCAATAAGATGCATAATGGCCATTTTCTTATTGAGAATGGGAGCCATTGAGCATTAGCCTTCTATAAGTGGAAGTTCTAAAGTATCCCATCATACCATATGTAAATATGCATCATTAGATTCATGATGAATTACTTTTTACAGATCCGAGTGTAAATACACATATATTGTATGGTATCATATGAGTACCTCAAAATTTTTCTTATAAATAATTCGTCTATTTATTTTATTTTTTTCTAATAAAAATCGGATAAGAGTATATATTTAAGTTGGGTTCGTTTTATGGGTTTATGCTTGGGTTCTCGAATATCGGAGTTTAAATTTATGGATGTTTATGATCATATACCCGGACACCCATAAAAAGCCTAACATTTAAAAATTCAATCACAAATAGGGTTTCTGGCATAGAAAGATCGCATGACAAGGACATCATGTCATTTGTGGAATTGGCATGTTATTTTTGAAGATTTAGAATTATTATTTTCTACATTTTTATGAATATGTATCATCCATCACCTCTTTATTATATACTAGAGATTACCCATACCGTAATTGCACGGTAGTGGTGCCATAATGGCACGGTGGCGGTGTCATAATTAAATTAAAATAATTATTAACAGATTACTTTGCAAGAAAAAAATATGATGGTTCATGAGATTCTATCAATGGCCGACGGGCATGCCGTAACAAAAAGGAAAACAATGACGGGCCGCTAAAAAACATACCGACAAGCTATCAAACAAAATGGTCGACCGCCAGAGAATAGGTCGCTGGGCCTGCCGTTAAGAGGATTAAAATAAATCGATCGATCTCCAAAGGTCTACATGCAGTGGCCCCGTCGAAAAGCAAGCCCCCAGACCTGGTGCGAAAAATAGGCCCACCAGAAAGCAGGCTGATGGATATGGAGTAAAAAACAATGACCAGCTGTCAGCGGTGGCCCACCGAAAAGTGGGTCGGCATACTATGGGTAAAAGAAATGGTCGGCCTCTGGTGGAGGGCCATCTGTAAGAAGACCGATGGGCCTGGCGTAAAACAATCGTCGGACGTCAAAGGTCTGTCGGCTACCGATGGTGGTCCGACAAAAAGTAGGCCGACGGGCCTGGTCCGCTGGAGATCCGTCGGAGATCTCCATTTGGAAATATTTGTTTAAGATTAGTTGTTCCTTTAGTTTAATTTAATATTCTAAGGGTATTTTTTTTGAAACTTATTGTTGTTGAACATTTGATATTATTATTATTAGTAGTAGTAGTAAATTCAACATAAAGAGAAGGGGAGAAGAGGGAGGGGGAACAATAATCTTTTCAAATGTGGACTACCATAAAAAGAAATGGTCAGCCGCAAAGCAGGCCGGCAGGACTGGTGTAAAAAAAAGACCGCCCGCCCGAGGTGACCCATCGGAAAGTAGGTCGGCGGGCATGGTTAAAAAAATATCCGGTCGCTGGAGGTCTGTCGAACCCCATTTGTGACCCGCCGGAAAGCAGGTCGGCGGGCTTGCATAAAAACAAAAAGAAATGGTAGGTCGTCGGAGGGCTGTCGCCGGCTTGGCGTAAAAAAATGGCGTAAGCAGGCCGGTAGTTTGGCATACAAAAAAGTATTGGTTGGGGGTCGGAAGGTTTCCCGCCATTGGAAAACAGGCCGGCGGCAAGGCATAAAAAGAATAGCCGGCCACTGGAGATTTGTCGGCGGTCGGCGGCTACCCCATTGAAAAAACTAGCCGGCCGTAGGTCCGTCGAAGATCTCCATTAATAAATATTTTTTTAAAATTAGTTATCCCTTTAATTTAATTTAATATTTTAAGAGTGTTTTTTGAAATTTATTATTGTTGAAAATTTGATATAATTACTACTATTAAATTCAACACAAATAGAAGGGAATAAGAGGGAAGAGGTACAATAGTCTTTTCGTATGCAGACTACCATCAAAAAATACCGTTGTCCTTTGTACTACAGATCATCCAACTAAAGTTTATGGACGTTATTAATATATCTTGATTGTTTGAGCATATCACGACTATAATTGAAATATTGGATCAACAATCAAAATATATATTGCATTTTTATATTTCATAAAAAATATAAATTTTTTGCATGACATCAACAACACATATATCCTGGAGCTACCTACCACACGCCTTCTTGCCCTTTTTCCTCACATCGTTCATGATTGGGATTTAAGGGGAAAAATGAATTTGCAGCTGGTTTTTTTTGGGGTCGGCCTCAAAATTGCTTCGTCTTTCTCATATCCCATATATTTAAAATCGCATTATTATTCCGAAAAGCTACCCTCAAAATTATATTTCACCCCCTAACTTTTTATCTCCGTATTTTACCCCATAATTTTTTGAACTGCGAATGAGATTTTATTTAAGTGATTGTGATTGTTGGGATAAAACAATCATGTATCGAAGTTTTGATATTGTGCCAACATACAGCAAAGCACCTATATCGAAATATGATCGAAGTCATCAATCCTGTATCGAAGTCTTCTCATACTGCCAACATACATCAAGCCTTCTCGTTCCATCATACAACAACAGAGTCATATAAAGCTAAGTATGGAAGCTGTTCCGAAATGATCATATAGCATTCTTCCATACAGTATCAGTGTAACATAGCCTACACCAATACGTTGGATACAGCATCCAAGCTATAAGTATTGAGATCTTCAATACTTATCCAAACAGGACAAGACCATTTAGGACAGAATCTGCTTCATCACTAAAAGTCAAGTCCCGTTTGAAAAGAAGTATTTGAATACTGAAAGGATAAAGTATTTAAATACTAAGCCGTCAGAGATCTTCAAACAAGGAGCAAAAATCGGATCGTGTTTTATTCAAATAAATCATCCCGTTGGAACAGACTTTTACTCAACGGATATTTCTATATATATCCCCAGAGTTTGAAGATCATATTCACCAAGAACACATACCAAGAGAATACTTGAACATTTACGAACGAAGAACTATACTCTAGCTTTCACAAGTATTCTATCTGAGATATACTGAGTTTCATCGAGATCCTCAAACAAACAGTATATCAAGAGCAGTAATATTTCTTCAGGCATTCAATCTATCCTAAGAGAAGAAATATACAAGCGCTCATCCCTTGAACAACACATCATTAGCTCAATCTCAAGAAAGTCAAGCTGTTGTTCAAACAACGTTCTTTCATTGAAGAAACCATCAGCCCTGTATGGACTGAGAAAGCCTTGCTCTTCCTGAACTGTGTGTGACAGATCTGCATTGTAGAGACGAAGCTTTGGAACTGTGTGTGAAGAAGCCAGTCAAGCGTTGGCCTTAACCAATCTGTGTGAACGGTTGAAAGCTACGATCTTTGTATCAATCTGTGTGAACGATATATTGATAGGTTTGATTATAAATACGTAGTTGTGTACGCAGTATTTATAATAAAAATTTTCACTCCTGTGTGGAGGACCAGTGGACGTAGAGGGATTTACCCCTAACCACTTAAATCTTGTGTTATTTACTTTCTGCATTTACTGTTTTAATAACTGTGATTATTTTAAGTATACACTTTATACCTAGTTGCTGTATATACAGCAACTTACTGTTACAAGACTTCCGCTACGCAGTCTAACTTAAAAATCGTACAGCTTGTTGCTTAAACACTATCCAAGTTGTATTATGTATACTTAGTGGCCAACAAGTGGTATCAGAGAGGTTGATTCTAAAAAGAATTAGTCGTATTTTTGACCGAATCAGATCCAAAATCACTTATTTTTGTCAAACAGTCTTTTTCTTTCCTATATTCCCATATGGATACGTCAATGATCAATAAAGTTCCTATGTTTTCTATTAACGAGTTTGACGACTGGAGAATTAAGATGGAGGCTCATCTTGCAGCAATGCACGAATAGATAATATTTGTAATACAAGATGGCCCCATAAAAATCATGAAGGTAAATCCAGCCCCAAGAATTGAAGGCCAAGCTCATGCCGAGATGCTTGAGAAAGAGTGCGAACAATGGACCTCTGATGATCGAAAGCGCGCCAACCTCGACAATGTTGCAAATAATGCGCTATTTGTCACTCTTGACAAAGGCGCATTCTCAAAGGTAAAGAGCTGTAAATCAGCCAAGGATAACTGGAATAAACTCAAGTTAATTTATGAGGGAACTGTGCTCTCAAAAGAAAACAAAATTTCAAAATTAACTCAGCAATTTGAATCTTTTGAAATGAAACCAACTGAAACACTTGAGGAACTTGACCTTAGATTCACTAGCATTGTTGGTGAACTTGAAGCGTTGGGCAAAATTTCCACACAAAAGGAGAAGAATTTAAAAATTTTCTGATCTCTCCCTGCCCGATGGGACATTAAGACCACAGCTTTGCATGTGTCGTGCAATCTTAATGAAATATCTACTTTTGATCTCTTTTCTGACCTCAAAGCATTTGAGTATGATATAGACAGGACAGAGAAAGATGAAGAATCACCTGCAAGGACTACATCGTTAGCCGCTGTATCCAACCGGAGACATAGCATGCCGAGCACATCAAAGTCTGCCCAAAAGAATGCTGACAGCAACGACGACATCCTGTCACAAGATCAAATGGCGCTCCTCATGCATAAGTTCAAGAAGTTCATCAAGCAGTCGGGAAAGACTCCATACAGGCCCAAGCCTGTTCACAAGGTAAGTACCGAAACTTTCTCTGGTGATGCTAACCTGTGTTATAATTGCAGGAAACCAGGACATTATGCAAATAAATGTCCTCATCCTAAAGTTCAAAGGTTGCCGGAAGCCGAGCAAGAGGAAAAAGATGAAAGAAGACGTGCTTGGAAAAAGAAGCTCAAGGCACTTATTGGTGAATCAGAAGCCTTCCCCGCACCAACAAAGTTCAAAGACTGTCTAAAGGCAGTCACTGACAGTGCCTCGTCAGATGATGAATTCGAAGATAAAGCATATATGTGCTTCATGGCCAAAGACATACCGGAAGATGAAGATAGCGATGATGAGGTAAGCTCAACCTTAATTATTCCTACCAATGCATCTCATACCTTTAAAAATATGATGAATGAGTTTAAGAACATTCAAAAGGCCCATGAGACTTTGAAAAATGAAAACATATAGCTCCAAATTTCTAAACTAGAGCTGAGGGAAGAAAACGACTTGCTAAAAGTAAATTACGAAAATATGTATATTGATTGTGAAAACAGTAAAGTCGATTATGAAAAACTCATGGAGAGCAATCATCAACTTGCTCATGAACTAAGTGAGGCTAAATCTCACAGTGAAAGCAAGACAAATGATTTTGTTCTGCTTCAAGCTAAAGTAAAAACTCTCAAAAAACGAGAAGGAGAACTTGAGACCATTCTGAAACCTTTTGAAAAATCATCTAAAAGAATGGAAGAAACTCT
This sequence comes from Orobanche coerulescens, assembly GCA_033398695.1. Lineage (NCBI taxonomy): Eukaryota > Viridiplantae > Streptophyta > Magnoliopsida > Lamiales > Orobanchaceae > Orobanche > Orobanche coerulescens. The sequence continues at coordinate 159,224,547 of CM065807.1, forward strand.
AAGCACTGGGCAACATGCTCATGATAAAAGTGGCTTAGGATACAACTCATTTTCTAATAAAGGGAAACTAGTACTGTGTTCGTCAGGGGTGTGGAACCCATTCATATATCGGAAGAAATCTCGAAACCTGTGAAGGAACCAATTCCACCGCGAACAGGAAGGGCTGGCATTCCGCCACCACAGTCATATTACAGACAGCGGAATCCTCAGCCAAACAGCATGCTCTCCGAGCATATCAACAGCGCCAATAGCCGTTCATAAAGAAGGCTGTATCCAAATATCAAAGTCTCGCACGGCAGTACTTTCAGTACAGCATGCCTAGGTATTGGATACAGGAGCCTCGTTATCCCTCGCGAAAGCAAGTATCTGCACAGTATCAGCAATAGCTTCGGGAATCCGATTGGAGACCCAGAAGGCAAGCTGTAAGGCCAAAGAAAATGGTTTCATCTCCAAGACAGCATTCGTACTGGATTAATAATAATAACCCTGAATTTTACATGCATAATAATTATCATGGTTATAGCGACTACGTACCTGCCCCACGTAGATACCGCAAGAATGTACTTAACGTTCCCTACAGTAAACCTGTTGCTATCAGGAAAATCTGGGTAGCTAAAGGCACTAACATTCATGGACCCAACAATCAAAGGGGACCTAAATCTACTTAATTTATTTGCATACAGGACATCTTAGAGAAGGACATCTGGTACTTCGACATCGGATGTTCTCGGAATATGACAGGAGACAAAAGCTAGCTGTCAGATTACGTAGAAGATCACGATCTAAAAGTGCACTTTGGTGATAAATCTAAAGGAAGAACAAGAGGGAAAGGAACCCTGCTTGTAGGAAAATTCAAAGTCACCAATGTAGCTTATGTTGAATGCTTATAGTAAAATCTACTTATTATTAGCCAGTTCTGCGACAAACAGTTCTCGGTGAAATTCTATATAGATCACTATAGAGTCAAGAACATCCTAACCAAAGAAGTTGTGCTCACAGGAAGCAGATCAGGTAATATGTATATTGCTGACTGGATGCCTATGAGCTCCACAATTCCTTGTTTTGTTGCCAAAGGCACTGCAGATATAAGCTGGTTATGACACAAGAGGATGTCACACGTCAACTTCAAAACAATCAACAAGCTCTTCAGACAGGGAATGGTTAGAGGATTGCCCAATGTGTTATTCCAAAAAGACAGTGTCTGTGGACCCTGTCAGAAAGGAAAGCAAATCAAGACCACCCTGAAGAGCAAATCCTACCTTTCCATTCATAGAGTTTTGGAAATGCTACACATGGATCTATACGGTCCTGTAGACTCGGTAAGTTTGGGAGGTAAAAAATACTGTCTCGTTATTGTCGATGATTATTCCAGGTACGCTTGGACAATCTTCCTAAGAAAGAAGAAGGGAACAACATCAAAGCTACCCGAGCACCTGAAGAAACTTCAAAATGAAAAAGGGTTGAGTATCGTGTCCATTCGTTCCGACAGAGGTACGGAATTCACTAACCGCTTTATAGAGCAATACTGTTCGGAAAATGGGATACAACACGAATACTCAGCTACCCGTACACCTCAATAAAATGGTGTTGCCGAGCAAAAGAACAGGACGCTAAAAGAAGCAACTAGGACCATGATTGCCGTTAGCAAGTTGCCACAACGTTTCTGGGGCGAAGCCACCAATACAGCGTGCTATTCACAAAACCATTGTATCATCAACAAACACCACAAAAAAACAGCTTATGTGTTATGGAATAACAAAACTCCATTAGTTTTGTACTTTCACATTTTTGGATGCAGATGTTACGTTTTGAACACCGGGAAAGATCAACTTAGAACCTTCGATGAGAAATCGGATGAAGGGATATTTGTAGGATATTTCTCTGTTAACAAAGCTTACAGGATCTTTAATAAAAGGAATCTAACAATTGAAGAATCAGTACATGTAGTGTTCGACGAACCTCATCATGATCCTACATGAGTAGAAGATCTCACTTAGAATATCCAACAACTCACTATTGATAAGCCTACAACTCCTATAGAGCCTGTCGTTGACTTAGAAACCAACCCCGCAGCTGTAAGAACTGAAGTAGATGACGCCAATGCTGTACAAGCTGAAGCCAAAACTACAACAACTCAAAATAAAGTACGGGATACCGAATTAGAACCCGACAGGAGATGGTTGAAAGATCACCCATAAAAGTTGATCATAGGAAATATTGATGCTGGAGTATCTACCCATAGGAGAATACAGAGTACACAAGGAAATATACTATGTGTGCAAGAAGAACCCGAGTCTGAGATATCTCCATTTTCTATATGGAAATCTCAATTTGAACTTAGACGACTTAATATGTGCACTATTATTGTATTCTTAGCTCAATCTGAACCTATTTCCACCAAAGAAGCTCTAGACAATTCTCATTGGGTTACATCTATGGAAGAAGAGCTTAATGGTTTCGAAAGGAACAATGTATGGTATCTAGTACCCAGACCAACAAATCAATCCGTAATTGGAACAAAATGGGTATTTAGAAATAAGAAGGATGGAAATGGACTCATTATCAGAAACAAATTCTGTCTAGTTGTACAAGGCTATATACAGGAAGAAGTCATAGACTACAATGAAACATTTGCCCCTATAGCCAGACTAGAAGCCATCAGGATATTTTTAGCCTTTGCCGCCTATAAAAGCCTTATTGTTTACCAAATGGACATCATGCATTCCTGAATGGAGACCTTGCCGAAGTAGTCTATGTTGAACAACCACCAGGGTTTGTCAATACAGAAGGCGGAGACCTCGTATACAGGCTAAGGAAAGCACTGTATGGACGTAAGCAAGCACCTATAGCGTGGTATGAGACCCTGTCCCTGTATCTAACCGATAATGGATTCGATAAAGGTGCTGTGGACAAGACCTTATTTAAAATACAGGAAGGTGATGACCTCATGATGGTTCAAATATATGTAGATGATATAATATTTGGTTCAACTAACCTTGCTTTATGTCAAAGGTTCTCTCATCTCATGCAAAGTAAATTTGAAATGAGTATGATGGGAGAACTTAGCTATTTCTTAGGATTGCAGGTAAAGCAGTTGCCTATAGGGATATTCATCAACCAGGAAAAATACAGCAAGGAACTTCTCAACAAGTTTGGAATGAACACTTCCAAATCATCGTCAACCCCCATGAGCACTTCCATGCAAATTAGTGCTGATGAAGCTGGAAAGCCGGTTGATCAATCACTCTACAGGAAGCTAATTAGCTCACTCCTGTACCTAATGGCTAGCAGGCCCGATATCCAGTATGCTGTAAGAGTGTGTGCGCGATATCAAGTAGCACCTAAAGAATCACACTTCACAACAGCCAAACGAATCCTGAAATACGTCAAAGGAACAGTCGATGTAGGACTGTGGTATCCTAAAGAAGGCGGATTCGATTTAGTTGGCTACAATGACTCGGATCTCGGAGGCTGCAAGCTAGATAGGAAGAGTACAAGTCGTACTTGTCACTTTCTTGGACCTAGACTTGTATCTTGGTTCAGTAAGAAGCAATTGGCAAACTCGCTTTCCATGGCAGAATCAGAATACTATGCTGCTGGTAGTTGCTGTATGCAGCTATAGATGCAACAACAGCTGTCAGATTATGGAATTGAAGTCAAAGAAACACCGATTATGTGCGATAGCACGAGTGCCATTACGATAACGCACAACCCTATATTGCACTCGCGCACAAAGCACATCAATATGAAGCATCACTTCATTAGGAATCACGTTGAGAACAAAGATGTTCAGATCGAAAAAGTTCATACAGATATCCAGTTAGCCGACATCTTCACCAAACCTCTCAGCACAACACGATTCTGTATGCTTCGACAAGAATTGGGTTTGCTACAGCCTGACTCCCTGTAAGTTTTTAATGCTTTAACTCAACAATTAAGGGGGAATGCTGTAAGACCTACGAATACATTATCCACCGATAATTATATATACACTCAGACATTCCATACAACACTGTAGGAACAAAGCGACATGAAACTATTGTAACACCCCAAACTAGGCGGATATTACAGTGCCGTGAATCCCCGACTGGGACCCACCAGGCAAATGAAAATGATGAATTAAATAATATAATTGTAGTACCGAACCACATTATATTACCAAACACTCCGATGAGGAGTTTAAGTACAACACACCAGGACAATACCGAATACTAGTGTATTTTATATGAAGACAAAATACACCACCCTGAATAAATAAACATTACAAATGGAATTTGCAGCGGAAAATACAAACGACAGAAATAACTGAAATGACTGAAAATGACTGAACAAATGGAATGACTGGGGCCCCCTACTAGTATCACTGGGACTCGTCGCCGTCAACATGCTCTTCCCGTGCCTTTGCCTTGTCGTGACCTGAAAACAAAATCCCCCAACGGGCCGCCATACGTAACAACAATCCTCAAGGGTTGAAAATACACAAACATGATTTAACTGAAGTTATGAAATATCCTTAGTTATGAATTACGCTGAAGAGGAGCATCATAGTACGCCCGTAGTGTTCTGTGCAAGTGTACAAGACGGATGACCAGACACACCCGTCCTTGTACCTAATTAGTCTCACGGAGGTAATCGTTACCGTGTGCACAGTCCAATGTATCACTCCCAATACATGGCCATCACGTGCCCGACTAAAAATTCCACACATCCGCACCCGGCCACGCAATATGAACCCAGAAGGTCATATGAACAAGAATGACCATAATGAATATCAATGAATAATACTAATCCGACAAAGTCGAGAATGACTCACCGATACGAAAGTGATAATGAAGTGATTGATAGTTTTCAATGAAATGATTGGAACCGCTGCTCTCGCTAATGAAATGATTATCCGACAATTACAAGTCTCAAAATGATTAATACAATGATGAATGAGTTATGATTATGAATGATCAACAACAAAAGGGATGAATATCCTTTTAACCGAGTAAGAATCGACTTACACAATACCGATGAAGAATGTCCGTCCACGAACAACGTCCTAAGTGAAATACCGGTCGCTCGAACAACCTTGAATAACAATAATTACCAACAACCGTTCAATACACGCATCAAACAACAAAACACGACTAACCCAAAGGTCGAAACAACGATAATCAAACTCATTGGGGCATTCTAACGAATACGTAACCAACCACACGACTTCGAAAATATCCAATCCCGAATATGTCGAAACCAACACTAAAATGAGTATTTCAACTAACAAAACGCTTCAATGATATCAATAATCCATTAGGAATCCATAATTCATGATTACAACAACATCAATCGGAAAATCCCCAATTAACCGAAGTCAACCCCAAGGGTTCTTGAAATAATTCGAAAATAACCATTAAATCCGTAAGAATATAATTATCCAAGGTAGATAATCCATATCTAACATATTCCAATGATAATCCAAGCTTACACGAAGAAATCGGAAGGAAAACCCAAAATCCAAATTCTAGATCCAAGAGATTAATACCTTTGATTCGATGTGATGAAGATGATGAAATGATGATCAATCCTAAGATGAGCTTGAAGATGATGATTGATGATTACACCTCGAAGAATCCTCTCCGAAACGCTCGAAATCGCCCAAAAATACCGAAGGAGTGAAATGAGATGAATAAATGACGAAGTCTCGACTAGCCGCCCAATTTATAGTCGATCCGTGTTAGCGTGCGCTAGCCTCAGCGTAGCGTGCGCTAACGAGTAATTTGGGTAGTCCAGTACCCACTGTCCGAACACGGTAGCGCGCGCTACGTACCTTCTTGTAGCGTGCGCTACGGCCCTTTTACTAGCGTGCGCTAAGATCCATTACTAGCGTGCGCTAACGAAATATTGATGCCCCGATCGAGTCCGTAAAACTGCCTCGCCTCCGATTCGACCTGTAGCGTGCGCTACAACCATTGTTTAGCGTGCGCTAATATATCGGTTGCGACGCTAACAACAACACATAGCGTGCGCTATGAAATAATCCAAAGGTATCCAAAGAGCCACCGGACTCAACTCGATCCGCCCTTAGCGCTGCTACACCTCATATTAGCGTGCGCTACTTCAACCGCTAGCGCGCTACTTACCAATCGTAGCGTGCGCTACTTATAACTCACCTGCAGTCCAGTACCTTCTGGACTGCAGCCAAGGTAACCTTAGCGTGCGCTAAAGCTGAGTGGTAGCGTGCGCTACCTATACCCAATTAGCGTACGCTAAATGGAGTATGTAGCGTGCGCTACTCCTCACGCACAGCTCGCAACGAAAATGACAATGATGATAAACACGGCCTAAACTCCAATCGATTAGTGATGAATGACGATTGATACACGATACAATTACTCAATGATGAATACCATGACTGAATATGAGTGACAAATGATCAATGATGAATGAAATTACTGAGTATCAATTACTGAATGATAAATACTGAATGATAATTATTGAGTGATAATTACTGAGTTACAACTGGGTATTACATACACCCCCCCTTAAAAGAGTTTCGTCCCCAAACTAAGGGTCAAAACAACTCGGGATAACTCTCCCGCATACTATCCTCGGTTTCCCAAGTAGCCTCTTCGACTCCGTGTCTAGACCACCGAATTTTAACCAAAGGAATCGTCTTATTTCTCAACCGCTTGATTCGCCGCTCTAAAACTCGTATAGACGCTCCTCATATGAATGATCGTCGGCGATCTCGATTTCATCGAATCAAGTATGTGACTCGGGTCGGCAACATACTTCCGCAACTGAGAGACATGAAACACATTATGAATTCGGCTCAACGCCGGAGGTAAAGCCAATCGATAAGCTAACTCGCCCACTCGATCCAAAATCTCGAACGGTCCAATGAATCTCGGACTCAACTTCCCCTTCTTCCCAAAACGGAAAATACCACGACTGGGATACCTTGACCAACACATGGTCGCGCCTCGAACTCTAATGGTCGATTTACGGTTATCTCGCATATGATTTCGCCGACTCGAAATCAACAAACGACTCCTGATCAAAGCTACCTTCTCACGGGCGGCTATAAGCATATCGGGCTCGGTGCCCAATGATTCTGATAGGTCGTCCCAACACAACGGAGATCGACAACGACGACCGTACAAGGCCTCGTAAGGTGCCATCTTAATCGAAGCATGCCAACTATTATTATACGTGAACTCGATCAATGGTAGTTGGGCTTCCCAATCGTCTTTCCAATCAAGGACGCATGCCCTCAACATGTCCTCTAATGTCTGAATGGTCCTCTCTGATTGTCCGTCGGACTGAGTATGAAAAGCGGTACTGAGATTAAGCTGGGTTCCCATAGCACGATGAACTGATTTCCAAAAATGAGACACAAACCGTCTGTCACGATCGGAAACGATACTTTTAGGAGTACCGTGAAGTCTCACTATCTCTTTGATGAAAAGCTGGGAAAGTCTCTCGGGACCCCATGTATCCTTGATCTCAAGGAAATGAGCTGATTTAGTTAAGCGGTCCACGATCACCCAGATCGTATTCATGCCACGACGACTCGTCGGCAAACTCGTGATGAAATCCATAGAAATGTCTTCCCACTTCCATTCGGGAATAGGAAGAGGTTTCAGCATACCCGCCGGTCGCTGATGTTCAATCTTAACCTGTTGACAGGTTAAGCATCTCGAAACAAATTCTGCGACTTCTCGCTTCATATTACTCCACCAGTAATTTTGTTTCAAGTCCTTGTACATCTTGCTAGACCCCTGATGAACGGAATAAGGGGTAGCATGAGCTTCTTTCAAAATCGAGTTTTTCAACTCTTCATTCGCCGGTACGCACAACCGATTCTTAAACCTCAAAAGTCCATCCTCGTGGACCACAAATCCAGGGGCTTTCCCCCGAGCCACATCCTCTCGGATGCGCAACAATGATGGGTCCGAACCCTGATTCTCTCGGATTTCCTCCTCGAGTGACGATGAAATCTCTAACATACACAGCTGCCCCTGAACTCGCTGAAGCCAGACCTCGATCTCGGATCTAAGGAATTCCTGCTGAAGCTCCTTCTGAACTGTTAAACGGGCAAGCATCTGCTCCTGAACTGACTTACGACTCAAGGCGTCGGCGACAACATTCGCCTTGCCCGGGTGGTAGAGGATCTCAATATCATAATCCTTGATTAATTCCAACCACCGTCTCTGACGCATATTTAACTCCTTCTGAGTAAATATATACTTTAAGCTCTTATGATCGGTGAATATCGGCTGTAACGCCATAAAGATAATGACGCCAAATTTTCAAAGCGAACACCACTGCTGCTAGCTCCAGGTCGTGGGTCGGATAATTAACCTCGTAAGGTCTCAATTGCCGTGAAGCATAGGCAATAACCTTCCCGTTCTGCATGAGTACACATCCGAGACCCTGTCCGGATGCATCACTATAAACCACAAATCCTTCCGTCCCCTGCGGCAAGGAAAGTACAGGTGCTGACATTAACCGGCTCTTGAGTTCCTCAAAACTCCGTTGACACGCGTCGGACCACGTGTATTTCTTATCCTTCCGTAGAAGGTTCGTTAAGGGTTGAGCGATTCTAGAAAATCCTTCCACAAACCGCCGATAATAACCCGCTAATCCGAGAAAACTTCGGATTTCCTTAACGTTCTTCGGAGGTAGCCAATCCCGAATAGCCTCCGTCTTCTGAGGATCGACACGAACTCCGTCGATGAAATTACATGTCCGAGAAAAGTCACTTCGACATCCGTAACTCACATTTGGAAAACTTCCCAAATAGTTGTTCTCGTCTCAACACGTCGAGCACTTGATGAAGGTGAAACTCGTGTTCCTCCCGGTCACGAGAATAAATCAAAATGTCATCGATGAAGACAACAACAAACCGATCCAAAAAGTCGATGAAGACCCGATTCATTAACTCCATGAATACCGCAGGTGTATTAGTCAATCCGAACGGCATAACCACAAACTCATAATGACCATAGCGTGTTCGAAACGCCGTCCTCGCGATATCCGACTCTCGAATCCGCAACTGATGATATCCAGATCTTAAGTCGATCTTGGAAAATACTGAAGCTCCCTGAAGTTGATCTAAGAGATCATCAATACGGGGTAAGGGATACTTATTCTTGATTGTCACCCTGTTCAACTCCCGATAATCAATACATAAGCGAAATGAACCATCCTTCTTCCTGACAAACAACACCGGTGCTCCCCACGGGGACGCACTCGGTCGGATATAACCTTTCTCGAATAACTCTTCAAGTTGGTTCTTTTACTCCCGCATTTCGGTGGGCCATCCAGACGGTGTCTTCGATATCGGGACGCACTGTGCTCCAACTCAATCGTGAATTCCACATCCCTCTGTGGAGGCAAACCGTAACTCGTCTGGAAAAACATCGGCATATTCCCTCACCACCGAATATCCGTCAACATTATCGATGACTTCTCGGTTTTGGCCATATAGCACCAATAACCGACACATCCTCGATTGAGTAATCTTACCGCTTTCATCAAATTAATGACCTTACTGCACAAATGGGATTACCTCCTCAAACACACATTCCACCCCATCGTCTCAAATGATAGTGACCATACGCTTACGGACACTAATGATGGCATCATGACGATCCATCCAATCAATGCCCAAGATGACGTCGTCTCTCGGCAAATCTACCACGATTAGGTCCGCCGCCATACACGACCATGAAATCAATCGGACAATTCTCAATCTCACGACACGATAATTCGTCTACCATCGTAGTCCAATGACATAAGGCTCACAACTAGTAGCACTACCTGCACGTAGTCTACTCAAACATGACTCGGAAATGAATGAATGCGATGCACCAAGATCAAAAAGGGTACATACAAAGTTGAGATAGAATATCGAGTGTACCCGAGATCATTCGGGCCTCTGGATCATCGGTCTTCTTCATCTCATAAATCCGGGCTTGCTAGTCCCGCACCGACGCTCCGTCCGATGGCTAAAAGCTCCACCTTTAGTCGCTCCCGCTGCTTTAAACGACGCCGATTGAGTGGCTCGATTCTCAACGGCAGATCGCTTAGGTGCTCGAGATGACGTCCGAGTAGGTTTGGAGTCCCTACGGCAAAAACGGGCCTTATGTCCCACAATTCCACGCTTATGACACGTGATGATCGTCTCGGACACTTGGTGCCGACATGACCAAGATCCCCACAGTTGTAACAGTGATGGCCGAATCGCCGCTCGTGGATCGAGATTCCGCAGTTTAGACGACACCGGAGGTCGCTCGTAAAAGCAGAGCCCGCACGGGGTTTCTTGAAGGTTGTCCATCGCTTTAGACTCGATTCCGATTCTTCGATTTCTTGCTAGCAGACGAAGGTTGCCGCTTAGCAATTTCCTTAGCAGAAGCTCATAAGTGAGAGCTTTCTCAATGAATTCACCAACGTGGTGCAATTATGATTAAGTAATCAAGTCTCATACGGGGTTTCACCTCTTGTCAAATATTTGATCTTATCCGCCTCTGAATGAATGATGGATGAGGCGAAAGGAAGAAGTTCTAAATTTCTCGGCAATGGCGAGAACATCCTCGTCTGTTGAGGGGTCGGGGTGAGCAATTCCGATAGCTTGGCCTCTCTCGAGTGGGGCCGGATAATACCCTCCATCATGAGAGTCTTGAATCGATCCCAAGTACAAGATCCTTCGGTGGGCTTCAACGATAACCACCAAGAATGTGCGCTCTTACCTGTAGTAAGCCGCAACAAACTTTGTGTCCTTCGGGACACTCTACCATAGCAAACAATTTCTCGAAATGCTCGAGCCAATGAATGATATCTCACGGCCTGCAGAGCCCTCAAAAGTAGGTGGCCTCAAGCGAGAGATATCGCCGATGATATTACTCACATTCCTCTCTTGCCTCCGAGGTGGCGGCGGAGGAGCTCGCCGATTCGATTGACGGAGTTATGCATCGTCTCCATCAACCGAGCCATCCGGGTCATCTGGGCCATCATGCTCGCATAAAAGCGAGTGGGTCAACCGGACACCTGACCGAGCCGTGTCCTGTGTACGACTCGATAGTGAATGATCGCGTCGTGTGAATGAGTGGCGCTGGCCGCCGCTCGATGAGTTAGCGTTATTCCTGGCATTTGCGTGTATTCGCACGAGTTCTCGGGATTCGGCCCGCCCACGGCCTCGTCCTCCACGTCCTCTCGCCACCCCTTCCATATCAAGTGGAAAGTCATATGATGATTATATATCTCGCATGAGTATCACATTATGATTATATTATGAAATGACGAAAATGAGCATACGCGCTCAAATACTGATGATTACATGAATGATTAATTGACGTGACATGATTATCCGATGAAGTTATGAAATGATTATCTTGAATGAGTTAACAAGATTAATGATTCGATCTTCCCGATCAACAACCGAACAATGAAATGAATTGACGACATCGAGTTAACTCGACCGTCCGGCCAAAATGACAATGATGATTGAGGATTGTTAACGATGAATTATGAATGAATGATTAATGCCGTAAATTATACCATGGCATTAGAAATCTTACAGTTCTTGGTCTGATTGGCTCGGCATTTGCACAGGTCACACGTGACGCGAAAGTCCAATGATACTAGTCCGATGACGATGATTTCAAATGAGACATGACTTGGAGGGTAATATTCAAAACCACGCTCCGATACCAACTCTGTAACACCCCAAACTAGGCGGATATTACAGTGCCGTGAATCCCCGACTGGGACCCACCAGGCAATGAAAATGATGAATTAAATAATATAATTGTAGTACCGAACCACATTATATTACCAAACACTCCGATGAGGAGTTTAAGTACAACACACCAGGACAATACCGAATACTAGTGTATTTTATATGAAGATAAAATACACCACCCTAAATAAATAAACATTACAAACGGAATTTGCAGCGGAAAATACAAACGACAAAAATAACTGAAATGACTGAAAATGACTGAACAAACGGAATGACTGGGGCCCCCTACTAGTATCACTGGGACTCGTCGCCGTCAACATGCTCTTCCCGTGCCTTTGCCTTGCCGTGACCTGAAAACAAAATCCCAACGGGGCCGCCATACGTAACAACAATCCTCAAGGGTTGAAAATACACAAACATGATTTAACTGAAGTTATGAAATATCCTTAGTTATGAATTACGCTGAAGAGGAGCATCATAGTACGCCCGTAGTGTTCTGTGCAAGTGTACAAGACGGATGACCGGACACACCCGTCCTTGTACCTAATTAGTCTCACGGAGGTAATCGTTACCGTGTGCACAGTCCAATGTATCACTCCCAATACATGGCCATCACGTGCCCGACTAAAAATTCCACACATCCGCACCCGGCCACGCAATATGAACCCAGAAGGTCATATGAACAAGAATGACCATAATGAACATCAATGAATAATACTAATCCGACAAAGTCGAGAATGACTCACCGATACGAAAGTGATAATGAAGTGATTGATAGTTTTCAATGAAATGATTGGAACCGCCGTTCCTCGCTAATGAAATGATTATCCGACAATTACAAGTCTCAAAATGATTAATACAATGATGAATGAGTTATGATTATGAATGATCAACAACAAAAGGGATGAATATCCTTTTAACCGAGTAAGAATCGACTTACACAATACCGATGAAGAATGTCCGTCCACGAACAACGTCCTAAGTGAAATACCGGTCGCTCGAACAACCTTGAATAACAATAATTACCAACAACCGTTCAATACACGCATCAAACAACAAAACACGACTAACCCAAAGGTCGAAACAACGATAATCAAACTCATTGGGGCATTCTAACGAATACGTAACCAACCACACGACTTCGAAAATATCCAATCCCGAATATGTCGAAACCAACACTAAAATGAGTATTTCGAACTAACAAAACGCTTCAATGATATCAATAATCCATTAGGAATCCATAATTCATGATTACAACAACATCAATCGGAAAATCCCCAATTAACCGAAGTCAACCCCAAGGGTTCTTGAAATAATTCCGAAAATAACCATTAAATCCGTAAGAATATACTTATCCAAGGTAGATAATCCATATCTAACATATTCCAATGATAATCCAAGCTTACACGAAGAAATCGGAAGGAAAACCCATAAATCCGAAATTCTAGATCCAAGAGATTAATACCTTTGATTCGATGTGATGAAGATGATGAAATGATGATCAATCCGGAAGATGAGCTTGAAGATGATGATTGATGATTACACCTCGAAGAATCCTCTCCGAAACGCTCGAAATCGCCCAAAAATACCAAAGGAGTGAAATGAGATGAATAAATGACGAAGTCTGACTAACTGTCCAATTTATAGTCAGTCCAGGTTAGCGTGCGCTAGCCCTTGTGTGTAGCGTGCGCTAACGAGTAATTTGGGTAGTCCAGTACCCACTGTCCGAACACGGTAGCGCGCGCTACGTACCTTCTTGTAGCGTGCGCTACGGCCATTTTACTAGCGTGCGCAAAGATCCATTACTAGCGTGCGCTAACGAAATATTGATGCCCAGTACTGGAGTCCAGAAAACTGTCTGCCCTCTGATCTGACCTCGGTAGCGTGCGCTACAACCATTGTTTAGCGTGCGCTAATATATCGGTTGCGTACGCTAACAACAACACATAGCGTGCGCTATGAAATAATCCAGTGCAGTCCAGTAGCCACTGGACTCAACCTGATCCGTCCTTAGCGCGCGTTACACCTCATATTAGCGTGCGCTACTTCAACCCGCTAGCGCGCGCTACTTACCAATCGTAGCGTGACCTTAGCGTGCGCTAAAGCTGAGTGGTAGCGTGCGCTACCTATACCCAATTAGCGTATGCTAAATGGAGTATGTAGCGTGCGCTACTCCTCACGCACAGCTCGCAACGAAAATGACAATGATGATAAACACGGCACGAAACTCCAATCAGATTAGTGATGAATGACGATTGATACACGATACAATTACTCTGAATGATGAATACCATGACTGAATATGAGTGACAAATGATCAATGATGAATGAAATTACTGAGTATCAATTACTGAATGATAAATACTGAATGATAATTATTGAGTGATAATTACTGAGTTACAACTGGGTATTACAACTATCCTACAACTGACATGTGCAATAATTAAGGGGGTATACAGTATGACCCATGAATACCGCACTAATCCAAATATTGCTGTATGAAACTAAATCTTGAATGTACCTTTTAAGGGGAACGCTGTATTTTCGCAGATACAGCACATACTATGAAATTCAATTAATATTTAATTCTATATTCTATTTATTTCAAAACCACTTTGAGTCCACGTGCCCTGTTCTTAAAAAGCGTCTTTTGCATTAAATGCTTTACACGACATTTGGACTATTTTACTTCAAACGCCGTGATGTTTCAAATTGTTTAATATTGTCAAACCACCATTTCGGGCAAATAAGGGAAGTCGAAACGTCAGAAGTGGGACCCGCTATAATTTCAAATCGGATGGATAAGATATTCCTGTTACACTCAGTCCATCCTCATCGTTCATTTAAAACGACGGTTTCCATCCCTTAAATCTGACTGTTCATTATTTTGAAAACCCTAAATCTTCCCACCGCCCAACTATAAAAGGACTGGTTATGCATCTTTTGACTCTTTACGCTTTCTGCTAATTAAACGAGTCTTGTGCAAACAGCCTATAATTTTCTGCGAATTTTACTGCAATTTTCTTTGAATCTCACTTCTTTATCACAGACTTTCTCTCCATCTCTCAAAAAGACCGCAAACATCATCGACGGCAGGATCTTTGCAAGATATGTGGTTGTCGAGCGAGTTCATGCTGAAGGCGACGACGTCGAATCAATGGAGTTTGTCGTTCTAAGGATTCGCCAACAAGGCCTCTATCACCTCGAAAGTCACATCCCTGAGCGCTACGATGTTCAAATGGTTGAGGAATTTTACCTTAATGATGCTGTCCATTTCTTTTCTCTTACACAAGGAGGAAATGTCGCCGATATCACTACTATCGTCTGCGGAGCGAAGATCCGCGTGGACCAAGCGCTGCTTCAAAATCTGTATAGGCTCCCTGCTGATGGCCTATCCATGGAAGAACTTGAGACATTTGGGTCCCAAGAAATCCTCACCAAATATTGCCAATTATTCACTGGTTCAGCATCGGACGAGAATGTTCATGTTTCTTGTCATAAGAAATGTTTTTGTCTTCCATTTGTTTACTTACATGATTTTTGCTACCGTGTAATTGAAAACCGATTAGGTTCTTTTGAGATGTGCACCAACCTAAGATTTCAGATGATGGTCGCCATCATGTCCTGTGAGAAGGTAAATTGGTGCCAGATCGTTCTCAAGAGGCTGCAAGAAGAAGTTTCAAAACCCGTCTCTCAGAAAAAGTCCTTTAGACTCTTTCTTAACAATGTTCTGACAAAATGTGGTGTCCCGCAGGCCGAGGAAATAAAGAAAATAACCACACGTAAATATATCGGAAGCTCCAGGCCCTCTGTATTCAACAAGCAACATTTGATTACTAACCGGCCATTTGTCCGAACCTCGCCCCTTTCTGCTGATCCGAGGGACATGAATCCGAAGTCCCAGAGCGAGGAGACTTCAAAGAAGAGAAAGAGATCTCACAACAAAACTCCCGTCGCTGGTGAGAAGCCGAAAAGGAAGCTAAGGAGGCTCACAAAAGTTAAAACTACAAAGATTACAGAAATCTCCAAAGATGCTCCTTCAACGGCCCAACCCACCATATCAAACCCCCAGGGCGCAACCCCTGTGGAAGAGATAGCTGCTACTGTGCAAAAAGTAGATCCCGAGCCATTGGCGGCAACGATGGATATACAGCAATCTGCCAACTTGAAAGACTCCGGCGAGTCGGCTGCCCCTTTAGAGCCAATAGCCACAACTCCTGTACGGGAACCCACACCCGTAAGGGATCCATCTCCGATCAGGGTACCAACCCCTGTACGGGATCCCTCTCCAATATAGGATCCTACACCTGTAGTGGAACCCTTGCATACAATGGACCCATGCACTGTACGCAGCCCCTCCCTGGACACCATAATTAACAAAACATTGTTATCTATGCAAATCGAGCAGGCATATGAACGTTTTGTACAATGGAAAGCTTAAAGGCATGCTCCATACAACACCCTATATAATTGGAGCGAATGGAGCGAAGAAGAAAGGTTTGTTTTTGAAGTGACGGACTCTGAAGATGTTGAAGTCCTGATCCAATGGGACAACCTTTCTGTAAGGAGTTGATATCAAGCCACCTCATGGACAAAGCCGACGCCCGCAAGAGGGCAAAATCTCAATCCGCGGAAACATTTCCACTCAGTCCAACATGTGACCATGACTCAGACGACGACGATGATGCCTTACAGGCTGGTCTGAGAATGAGTCGTGAAGATGCAAGCGAACAGGAATTCTCCCAGACACAACATCAACAGTGTGAAGGGACATCAAGTCACAATCAGTCCCCTTCCCAATAGCGAGAAAATGTTCACGACAACGAGGAATCAGTCCCTCCTGTCGCAGAGTAACAATCAGTTTCTCAACAGGCATCCGAGTCTGTCGCCATCGAGCACAAAGATGTAGCCCACACCATCCCACAGGAGGAATCATTCCCTCTGCTAGGACAGGCGGAAGCTGAGATACAGCAGGAGGAATCTGTAACACCCCAAACTAGGCGGATATTACAGTGTCGTGGACCCCCGACTGGGACCCACCAGGCGAATGAAAATTAAGGAACTAACAACGTAAATGTAGTACCGAACCATATCATATTACCAAGTACTCCGATGAGGAGTCCAAGTATAATACACCCAGGAAGAATACTGAATACATGGATATTTTATGTGAAGATAAAATATACAACATTAAATGAAAATGAATATCCAAACGGAAGTCTGCAGTGGAAATAAAGATGAAAAGACATGAATAATTGAAACGGACTGGGCCCCCCTACTAGTATCACTGGGACTCCTCGCCGTCAACGTTTTATTCCCATGCTTTTTCCTTGCCATGACCTGAAAACAAAATCCCCCAACGGGGTCAGTTACACAGAACAAAAATCCTCAAGGGTTGAATATACACAAACATGATATAACTCAATTATGAATTATCCTTAGTTATGAATTTAAGATGAATAGGAGCATCATAGTACGCCCGTAATGTTCTGTGCAAGTGTACAAGACAGATGAACGGACACACCCGTCCTTGTACCTGATTAGTCTCACGGAGGTAATCGTTACCGTGTGCACAGTCCAATGTATCGGTGACCCAATACATGACCATCGCGTGCTCGACTAAAAATTCCACACATCCGCACCCGGCCACGCAATATGAACCCAGAAGGTCATATGAACAAGAATGACCATAATGAATATCAATGAATAATAATCCGACAAACTCAAGAATGACTCATCGAGATGAAAATAATAGTGAAGTGATTGATAGCTCAATGAAATGATTGGAACCGTCGTTCCTCGTGAATGAAGTGATTATTCGACAATTACAAGTCTCAATACGGTTAATACAATGATGAATGACTTATGATTATGAATGAACAACAACAAAAGGAATGAATATCCTTTTAACCGAGTAAGAATTAACTTACTCAACACCGACGAAGAATGTCCGTCCACGAACAACATCCTAAATGAGATGTCGATCGCTCGAACAACCTTGAATAACACAATTACCAACAATCCGTTCAACATACGAATCAAACATGAATATAACGAACTCAAAACGTTGATACGACTAAACCAAGTTCATTGGGGCATTATATCGAACACGTTGTGTCCAATCTTCGATTGTTTATAACCAAACCTCAATTATACCAACATCAAATCCCCAAGAAGTGTTTTAAACCAACAAAACATCTTTAATACGATCATTAATCCAATATGAATATCCAAATTTGTGATTTCAACAACAATTAATCGAAAACCCCCAAATCCAACTCAATATTCAAAGTGTTCTTGAATAACCTTTCAATAATCCATTGAATAATCATACATATACATAATCATGCGTACTTCACTACATACAACATGATTTTAATGTCTAAAACACCATATCTCAATACGAAGTCGAAATCCAAGATGTTGAAGAAATTACCTCTTGAAGATCCAACCACTTCGATCCGATGAACACGAGTTAAATCGAGTATCCAAGCTTCCCAGACGAATGAAGATGATGAAAATCTAACACTCAAGTGATTGATGATGGAAAATCCCTCCCTCAAGCTCTCTCTCTCGGAACAAGATTAAAGAAATGTTGAAAAATGAGGAAATCCCGTCGGTCCACCTATATAAAGCCCAAGGACGCACGACCAATCCGCACGACCAAGTGTCCGTGCGTCCGGTCGTGCGTGAAGTTACTGCCGGCTGCTGTTCTTAGCGCACGAGCGCCGCGCACGAGCAGCAACTCGTGCGGCCTGCTCGTGCGGCCCTGCTCGAACGCTGGGCCTCCTGCCCAGTACAGCCGCAACACACGAGCATCACGCCCAAGCAGTTGCTCGTGTGGCCTGCTCGTGCGGCACTAACTCGACCACTGAGCCTCCTGCCCAAACTAGCCGCACACACGAGCGCCGCGCACGACCAGGTGCTCGTGCGGCCTGCTCGTGCGGCAATGACTCGGATGCTGGGCCTCCTACCCAGTCCAGCCGCAACGCACGAGCGCCGCGCATGACCAGATGCTCGTGCGCCCCTGCTCGACAAGCAGTTCTGCCCAAAACGATGCACCGAGTACAAAAATCATAGAATTCGAGAAGTACGGGGACAAAAGTACGAGTATGACAAATATTCCGCCGAACAGTGAACACAATTGAATGAGTATGAATGATGAGTGATTAATAATGAATGAAAATTATCGAGTGACAATTACTGACTGATAATTACTAAACAAAAATGACTGAACTACAACCGGGTATTACATACTCCCCCCTTAAAAAGAGTTTCGTCCCCGAAACTAAGGGTCAAACAATTCGGGATAATTCTCCTGCATACTATCTTCGGTTTCCCAAGTAGCCTCTTCGACTCCATGTCTAGACCACTGGATCTTTACCAAAGGAATCGTCTTGTTCCTCAACTGTTTGATTCGCCGCTCTAATACTCGTATAGGACGCTCCTCGTATGAATGATCATCGGCGATCTCGATTTCGTCGAACTGAAGTATGTGGCTCGGGTCGGCAACATACTTCCATAACTGAGATACGTGAAACACATGATGAATTCGGCTCAACGCCGGAGGTAAGGCCAATCGATAAGCTAGCTCGCCTACTCGATCCAAAATTTCAAACGGTCCAATGAATCTCGGACTCAACTTTCCCCTCTTCCCAAAATGGAAGATACCTCGGCTCGGGGACACCTTGACCAAAACATGGTCACCTGTCTCGAACTCTAATGGTCGACGATGATTATCTGCATAAGATTTATGTCGACTCTGAGCGGTCAACAAACGACTCCTGATCAAAGCTACCTTCTCATGGGCGGCTATAAGCATATCGGGCTCGGTGTCGATTGATTCTGATAAGTCATCCCAACACAAGGAGATCTTCAACGACGATCGTACAAGGCCTCATAAGGTGCCATCTTAATCGAGGCATGCCAACTATTATTGTACGTGAACTCGATCAACGGTAGTTGGGCTTCCCAATCATTTTTCCAATTGAGAACACATGCCCTCAGCATGTCCTCCAAAGTCTGAAGAATCCTCTATGATTGTCCGTCGGACTGAGGATGAAAAGCTGTACTGAGATTAAGCTGAGTTCCCATAGCACGATGAACTGATTTCCAAAAATGAGACACGAATCATCCGTCACGATCGGAAACGATACTTTTAGGAGTACCGTGTAATCTCACTATCTCTCTGATAAACAACTAGGCAAGTCTCTCGGGACCTCACGTATCCTTAATCTCAAGAAAATGAGCCAATTTAGTTAAGCGGTCCACAATCACCCAGATTGTATTCATGCCACGACGACTCGTCGGCAACTCGTGATGAAGTCCATTGAAATATCTTCCCACTTCCACTCTGGAATAGGGAGAGGTTTCAGCATACCCGCCGGTCGCTGATGTTCAATCTTGACTTGCTGACAGGTTAAGCATCTCGAAACAAATTCTGCGACTTCTCGCTTCATATTACTCCACCAGTAATTTCGTTTCAAGTCTTGGTACATCTTGCTAAACCCCGGATGAACGGAATAAGGGGTAGCATGAGCTTCTCTCAAAATCGAGTTTTTCAACTCGTCAATCATCGGTATGCATACCGATTATTGAATCTCAAAAGTCCATCCTCGTGGACCACAAACCCGGGGGATTTCCCCCGAGTCACATCCTCTCGAATGCGTAACAGAAATGGGTTCGAACCCTTATTCTCCCTGATCGTCTTTTTAAGTGGCGATGAAATCTCCAACGTACAAAGTTTCCCTTGTACTCGCTGTAACCAGACCTCGATCTCGGGTCTCAGAAATTCCTGCTGAACTTCCTTCTGAACTGTTAATTGAGCAAGCATCTGCTCCTGAACGGACTTACGACTCAAGGCGTCGGCGACAACGTTCGTCTTGCCCGGGTGGTAAAGTATCTCGATATCATAATCTTTAATTAGTTCCAACCATCGTCTCTGTCGCATATTTAACTCCTTCTGAGTAAATATATACTTTAAACTCTTATGATCGGTGAATATCTGACAGGTAACGCCATAAAGGCAATGACGCCAAATCTTCAATGCGAAAACCACGGCTGCTAGCTCCAGGTTGTGGGTCGAATAATTAACCTCGTAAGGTCTCAATTGCCGTGAAGCATCGGCAATAACCCTCCCATTCTGCATGAGTACACATCCGAGACCCTGTCCGGACGCATCACTATAAACCACAAATCCTTCCGTCCCTTGCGAAAAAGAAAGGACATGTGTTGAAATTAACCGACCCTTGAGTTCCTCAAACTCCGCTGACACACGTCGGACCACGTGTATTTCTTATCCTTTCGCAAAAGGTTCGTCATGGGTTGAGCGATCTTAGAAAATCCTTCCACAAACCGCCAATAATAACCGGCTAATCCGAGAAAGCTTCGGATTTCCGTAACATTCTTCGGAGGTAACCAATCTTGGATAGCCTCCGTCTTCTGAGGATCGACACGTACACCGTCTGATGAAATTACATGCCCGAGAAATGACACTTCAGACATCCAGAACTCACACTTGGAAAACTTTCCATAGAGTTGCTCTCGTCTCAACACATCAAGAACCTGATGAAGGCGAAACTCGTGTTCTTCCCGGTCACGAGAATAAATTAAAATGTCATCAATGAAGACAACCACAAACTGATCCCAAAAAGTCGATGAAGACCCGATTCATTAACTCCATGAACACCGCAGGTGCATTAGTGAATTAATTAACTCCACGAACTCATAATGGCTATAGCGTGTTCGAAACGCCGCCCTCGCGATATCCGACTCTCGAATGCACAACTGGTGATATCCAGATCTTAAGTCGATCTTGGAAAATA
This sequence comes from Orobanche coerulescens, assembly GCA_033398695.1. Lineage (NCBI taxonomy): Eukaryota > Viridiplantae > Streptophyta > Magnoliopsida > Lamiales > Orobanchaceae > Orobanche > Orobanche coerulescens. Next base: position 159,246,102 of record CM065807.1, read on the forward strand.
CTGAAGCTCCCTGAAGTTGATCTAAGAGATCATCAATACGGGGTAGAAGATACTTATTCTTGATAGTCGTCCTGTTCAACTCCCGATAATCAATACACAAGCGAAACGAACCATCCTTTTTCTTGACAAACAACATTGCTGCTCCTCACGGGGACGCGCTCGGTCAGATATAACCTTTCTCTAACAACTCCTCAAGTTGATTCTTCAATTCCTGCATTTCGGCCGGGGTCATCCGGTACGGTGCCTTTGATATTGGGGACGTACCAGGCTCCAACTCTATTGTGAATTCCACATCCCTTGGTGGAGGTAAACCAGGTAGCTCATCTGGGAGTACATCATCAAACGATAACAATGATACCACGAATGGTTGAACACCTCGATTGCCTGAGAATGGCCAATCGATGACAACGATACGATGAATGGTTGAACACCTCGATTGCCTTAGAACGGTCAATCGACGACAATGATATAATGAATGATTGAATATCTCGATTGCCTTAGAACGGCCAATCGATGACAATGATAGAATGAATGATTGAATATCTCGATTGCCTTAGAACGGCCAATCGATCACAATGATATAATGAATGGTTGAATATCTCGATTGCCTAAGAACGACCAATCGATGACAATGATAGAATGAATGATTGAATATCTCGATTGCCTTATAACGGCCAATCGATGACAATGATATAATGAATGGTTGAATATCTCGATTGACTAAGAACGGCCAATCGATGACAATGATAGAATGAATGATTGAATATCTCGATTGCCTTAGAACGGCCAATCGACGACAATACTACTAAGAATGATTGAACAACTCTGATTGAGTAATTTCACTGCTTTCATCATATTAATGATTCTTCTGGAACAACGGGGATTACCTCCCTGAAATACACACTCGGCTTCAACGACGGAAATGGTAGTGACCATGCGCTTACGAACATTGAGGATGGTATCATGACGATCCATCCCACTAATACCCAATATTACGCCCTTGGGTAAATCCGCCATGATTAGGTCCGCCAACCAATCGCGGTCATTTGAGCTTAATTCGGTCAGTTCTTAACCTCATGATTTCCGAAAATTCTTCTACAGCCAGGTAGACCAATGATATAAGGTCCACAATTAATAGGACTATCCAAGTTAAGTCTATTCAAACGTGATTCGGAAATGAATGAATATGATGTACCAGTATCAAAAAGGGTACACACAGGTTGAGATATAATTACGAGTATACCTGAGATCATTCGGGCCTCCGGATCATCGGTCCACTTCATCGCGTGAATCCGGGACTTGCCGGCCCCGAACCGGACGCTCCCATCTGATAAATATGAGCTCCGCCTTTATTCGCTTCCGTCGTCTTAAACGACGTTGACAGAGCAGTCTGATTCTAAATCGCTGATTGCTTCGGGGTCCGAGATGCCACCGGAGTCGGATTGGAGTCCCTTCGGCAAAAACGGGCCTTATGCCCAACAATCCCACAATTATGGCATATGATAGACGGTTTCAGACACTTAGTGCTGCAATCACCCGGTGTTCCACAGTTGAAACAGATGATGGCTGATCTGGCCACTCGGGGCTGGGATCCCGCAGGATTAGGCACCGTAGGAGGTCGCTCAGAAACGTTAGGGCCCGCACGAGGCTTCTTGAAGGTAGACTGACCGCCTTCGGACTGATTACGCTTCGTTGATTTCCTGCTGACAGATGAAGGTTGTTGCTCAGCAATTTCCTTAGCAGTAGGCTCACACGGGAGACTTCTCTCGATTAATTCGGCTAGGGTGGCGCAATGATGATTGAGCAATTGCATATGGGTCATCATGACCTGCATAAAAGTGAGTGGATCAACCCGAACATCTTCCGATCGAGCTGAGTCCTGGGTACGACTTCCCGACAGTGAGTGATTATTTCCCGGATTTCGGCCAGCACCACGGCCTCTCCCCGTGAGTCCCCTGACAGCTCTCTCCATACTGAAGTAGGAAGGTCGCATGATAATTATATATCTCGTATGAGTACCGCATTATGATTTATGTCATGAAATGATGAAAATGAGCATACGCGCTCTAACACAATGATTACATGAATGATTAACTGAGGTGACATGATTATCTGATGATATTATTGAAATGATTATCTTGAACAAGTTAACAAGATTAATGATATGATCCTCAAGATCAACAACTGAGTGATGAAATGAATTGAGTGATTAATGAGTTAACATGATCAACATGATTAAAATGAAAATGATGTTTGAGGATTGTTAAATGATGACTTATGAATGAATGATTCTCATTGCCAGAAATTATACCATGGTGTTAGAAGTCTTACAGTTCTTTCGGTTTGATGGGCTCAGCATTTGCACAGGTCACACGTGATGCGAAAGTCCAATGATACTAGTCCGATGACGATGATTTCAAATGAGACACGACTCGGAAGGTAGTATTCAAAACCACGCTCCGATACCAACTCTGTAACACCCCAAACTAGACGGATATTACAGTGCCATGGACCCCCGACTGGGACCCACCAGGCGAATGAAAATTAATGAATTAACAACGTAAATGTAGTACCGAACCACATCATATTACCACGTACTCCGATGAGGAGTCTAAGTATAATACACCCAGGAAGAATACTGAATACATGTATATTTTATGTGAAGATAAAATATACAACATTAAATGAAAATGAATATCCAAACGGAAGTCTGCAGTGGAAATAAAGATGAAAAGACATGAATAACTGAAATGGACTGGGCCCCCCTACTAGTATCACTAAGACTCCTCGCCGTCAACATTTTATTCCCATGCTTTTGCCTTGCCATGACCTGAAAACAAAATCCCCCAACGGGGTCAGTTACACAGAACAACAATACTCAAGGGTTGAATATACACAAACATGATATATCTCAATTATGAATTATCCTTAGTTATGAATTTAAGCTGAAGAGGAGCATCAAAGTACGCCCGTAATGTTCTGTGAAAGTGTACAAGATGGATGACCGGACACACCCGTCCTTGTACCTAATTAGTCTCACGGAGGTAATCGTTAACGTGTGCACAGTCCAATGTATCGGTGACCCAATACATGACCATCGCGTGCTCGACTAAAAATTCCACACATCCGCACCCGGCCACGCAATAGGAACCCAGAAGGTCATATGAACGATAATGACCATAATGAATATCAATAAATAATAATCCGACAAAGTCAATAATGACTCACCGAGATGAAAATAATAGTGAAGTGATTGATAGCTCAATGAAATGATTGAAACCGTCGTTCCTCGTGAATGAAGTGATTATTCGACAATTACAAGTCTCAATACGGTTAATACAATGATGAATGAGTTATGATTATGAATGAACAACAAAAGGAATGAATATCCTTTTAACCGAGTAAGAATTAACTTACTCAACACCGACAAAGAATGTCCGTCCACGAACAACGTCCTAAATGAGATGTCGGTCGCTCGAACAATCTTGAATAACACAATTACCAACAATCCATTCAACATACGAATCAAACACGAATATAACGAACTCAAAACGTCGATACGACTAAACCAAGTTCATTGGGGCATTATATCGAACACATTGTGGCCAATCTTCGATTGTTTATAACCAAACCTCAATTATACCAACATCAAATCCCCAAGAGGTGTTTCAAACCAACAAAACATCTTCAATACGATCATTAATCCAATATGAATATCCAAATTCGTGATTTCAACAACAATTAATCGAAAACCCCCAAATCCAACTCAATATTCAAAGTGTTCTTGAATAACCTTTCAATAATCCATTGAATAATCATACATATCCATAATCATGCGTACATCACTACATACAACATGATTTTAACGTCTAAAACACCATATCTCAATACGAAGTCGAAATCCAAGATGTTGAAGAAATTACCTCTTAAAGATCCAACCACTTCGATCCGATGAACACGAGTTAAATCGAGTATCCAAGCTTCCTGCATTTAATGAAGATGATGAAAATCTAACACTCAAGTGATTGATGATGGAAAATCCCTCCCTCAAGCTCTCTCTCGGAACAAGATTAAAGAAATGTTGAAAATGAGGAAATCCCGTCGGTCCACCTATATAAAGCCCAGGGCCTTACGACCAATCCGCACGACCAAGTGTCCGTGCGTCCGGCCGTGCGTGAAGTTACTGCCATTGCTGTTCTTAGCGCACGCGCCGCGCGCAGCGAGAACTCGTGCGACGCTCGTGTGGCCCTGCTCGAGCAACGGGCCTCCGCCCAAGATCTGGCAATACACGAGCATCACGCCCGAGCAGTTGCTCGTGTGGCCTGCTCGTGCGGCACTAACTTGACCACTGAGCCTCCTGCCCAAACCAGCCGCACACACGAGCGCCACGCACGACCAGGTGCTCGTGCGGCCTGCTCGTGCGGCAATGACTTGGCCGCTGGGACTCCTGCCCAATCCAGCCGCAATGCACGAGCGCCGCGCACGACCATATGCACGTGCGGCCTGCTCGTGCGGCCCTGCTCGACAAGCAGTTCTGCCCAAAACGATGCACCGAGTACAAAAATCACAGAATTCGAGAAGTACGCGGACAAAAGTACGAGTATGACAAATATTTCACCGAACAGTGAGCACAATTGAATGAGTATGAATGATGAGTGATTAATAATGAATGAAAATTACCGAGTGACAATTACTGACTGATAATTGCTGAACAAAACTGACTGAATTACAACCGGGTATTACAGAATCAGTCCCTCCTGTATCAATGTATACAGAACCAATTCCGGAACAGGAGAAATCAGTCCATCATGTTTCCGCGCCCACATCTGATGCTCCCGCACCTTCACCTGTATTGGAATCTGACGACGGTTATGTACCTGAGGATGTCCAAATCGAGCATGGTTCTAAAAAACGCTAGGCGTTAGGCGTTTGGATTGCTAACGCCTAGCGCCCAGAGGATTACTCGGGGATTAATCAGGGATTAATCGGACTAGGCGGATTTATACTTTATTATTATTTTAATCATTTTTATATATAAAAAATTATATATATATATATATAAAATAATTAAAAATAATTAAAATTTAACCATTAAATAGATATATAATCAATTATAAATTAAATTCAAAATACTGATATAGATATCAATGAGTCCATATTTTCCATAATATCTCAGTTTAGGAATTTGTAGTACTATTAGAACAAAACAAAAAAAAATCAAAAAAGTATAACTGCCTAGGCATCAGCCTAGTCGCCCATGTAGCTAGAAAATCTAAAATGTTGATATAGGTATAAAGTAGTTCATAGTATCTTAGATTGCCTTCATAGGTCCCCGCAGCCAGCCTAGATGATACCAAGTCCTCATGACTTGACGTCTCAAATCACAATGAACAATTACCCAGATTATCACGAAATCTAGGGTACAGCACAAAAATAATGCATCAAATGACCCAAATCTCAAGATTCTCAAATACGATCATTATAAAATAGATCAACAATAAATGATTCATAACCATGATACATTAATACGGATTGAGTTACACAGTCATACAAAAAGCAAGGCTACATCTCAAATGTACCCAACATTGATATCTTCCATATCATCGATCTTCTTGGTCCCATCGATTCAAGGTAGACCCAAATTCTGAACTCACCACTCAATATGACCCCAAAAGGTCACAAGAACAAGAACGATCACAATGAATGATAATGAATCGAAATCTAACAAGGATCAAGAATGACTCACCGGGGCGAAATGATAACGTAATGAGTGATAGCTCAAATGAAATGATTGGAACCATTGTTCCCGCGAAGTGAATGATTAGTTTGATAATTATAAGTCTCAACGTGATTGATATATGATGAATGACTTATGTGAATGAATGAACGACAAATGAAATGAATGATTATCCTATTACCGAGCAATAATTAACTTGTTCAAAACCAGTGACGAATGTCCTATTGTATCACAGTTAAAGCAAACAACAGTCGAACTCGTCGTCTGAGATGAAGATTCTCTCCCAGCACGAAGACGACTAGAAGACGATCTCTTGGACGTCGGAGTCCGATGTCCCTATGATAGCTCTTTCCATACCGAGGCAGGAAAGTCACATGATAATTACAGATCCCGTATGAAGATCGCATTATGATTACGTTACGGAATGATGATAATGAGCATACATGCTCTAACATAATGGATACATTAATCATGCAGTAAAATGATCGTCCATATGATGCCGGAATATGATAAGATTGCATGAAAGATCAAATGAGGTAACATGATTATCTGATGAAATTCCTGGAATGATTACCTTGAACAAGTTAACAAGGTTGAAAATTCGATCCACAAGATCAACAACTGAACCGTGAGATGGACTGGATGCTTAATGAATTAACTGAGCAATGAGATTGACTGAGTGATGAATGAATTAACTGAGCGATGAGATTGACTGCGTGATGACTGAATTAACTGAACAATGAGATTGACTGAGTGATGAATGAATTAACTGAACAATGAGATTGACCGAGTGATGAATGAATTAACTGAACAATGAGATTGACGGAGTGATGAATAAATTAACTGAAAAATGAGATTGACTGAGTGATGAATGAATTAACTGAACAATGAGATTGACTGAGTGATGAATGAATTAACTGAGCAATGAGATTGACTGAGTGATGAATGAATTAACCAAGCAATGAGATTGACTGAGTGATGAATAAATTACCTGAACAATGAGATTGACTGAGTGATGAATGAATTAACATAATCGACAAGATCAAAATGATGATTGAGGATTATTAACTGATGAATGAGTTGATCCTTAGCACTTACACAAGTCACACGTGCTCCAAAACAATTAGTCATGAATCAATCATAACAATAATATCACATATAGGTTTCAACAAAGCATGTATAATTAATGACATAATGAATGTATGAACATAAAGAGAATCGAGTCCTTACACATGTCATACGAAGCTTCAAGGTCCCGCGATACTAGTCTTCACTGACGACGACTCGATGAATGAATGACTCGTGCAGTCGTACTAATATTACGACTCACAAAACTCGACTGTCCAGATTGTCATAACCTGACAGTCCCACTACTATGCATCAGTAGATCCACATAACTCACATATCAGGGTATCTCACAACCCAAAGCTCTTATACCATCTTCTGTAACACCCCCAAATCCCATTGGGTTATTACAGTGCCGTGGATACATTAAAATTAACCAACAAGGGAGATCACGATCCCTACCATGATATCCGACACAATATTCCGATAAGGAATTTCGACGACAATGATGGGCCTACATGTCCAAAAATAAAAATACAACCACACCCACGAGCTTTGCTCGGGTAATACATAATGACAATGACTGACAAACTGGAGAACACTCTAAGTGACTGACCAACATGAACAACTCGGACTAGTATCGCTCGAATGCCTCATCGCCATCAGCATGCCCTTGTGTCTCAACTCTATCCTCGCAAGCACCTAAAACATGAAAACATGTTCCGCCCCCACGGGATCAGTCATACAGATAATGAACATCAAATACATGTATAACATGATATGCATCCAAAGGCAGAATAAAACAGTACAATGGTAATAATAATACGAGATGCTCACAAACCAAGGTAAGAACCAAGCATTCGTGAAACACTATGCCCACGGCATACTATTAATACCTGTTCCACAGGTTAGAACATAAGTGCCCAATGGTGAATCATAATCATAGAGTACCACAATGAATTACACGACATGAACCAAACCAGAACTGAATTAAATATGAATCAAAATAAATTACGTGAAGATGAACCAAACCATAACTGAATTAAATATGAATCACAATGAAGTACATGAAGATGAACCAAACCAGAAATGAATTAAATATGAATCACAATGAATTACGTGAAGATGAACCAAACCAGAACTGAATTAAATATGAATCACAATGAATTACGTGAAGATGAACCAAACCAGAACTGTATTAAATATGAATCATAGTGAATTACATGAAGATGAACAAAACAAGCCCAAAGCTGTAACAATGAAGGCCGAAGCCACGACACGAAGCCGTATCAAAATGAAACCATCCAATGGTCGTTGACCTACTGAGCTGTAGGTGTTGGGGGAAACAACCGCGAAGGTTCAGGCCCCACCAAACTTACCCCATAATGAAACCATCCAATGGTCGTTCACCTACTGAGTTGTAGGTGTTGGGAAGTCAACCGCGAAGGTTTCAAACTCCCCAAACTTACCCATAATGAAACCATCCAACGGCCGTTGACCTACTGAGTTGTAGGTGTTGGGAAGTCAACCGCGAAGGTTTTGAACTCCCCAAACTTACCCATAATGAAACCATCCAATGGCCGTTGACCTACTGAGTTGTAGGTGTTGGGAAGTCAACCGCAAAGGTTTCAAGCTCCCCAAACTTACCCATCGAGCACTAGCCGAGACTACCCTCCAAAACACAACTAATCATAAACGGCAACGATCCCAATATTACCAAATTCACGAGAATGATAGTGTGCTGCCTTGAGTCGGCCAACACGATAATGATGACTCACGGATGGGCACCGTCCTCGGCGGTCCCAATTAAATACCTCGATTACCTTAGAATGGTCAATCGATACAACGACACAATAGATGGGAACTATCATCGACAGCCCCAATTCAATACCTCGATTGCCTTAGAATGGCCAACCGATAACAATGATGCAGCGGATGATTCAATACCTCGATTGCCTTAGAACGGCCAATCAATAACAATGATACAATGAATGATTGAGTATCTCGATTGCCTTAGAACGGCCAATCGATAACAATGATACAATGAATTATTGAGCACCTCGATTGCCTTAGAATGGCCAATCGATAACAATGATACAATGAATGATTGAGCACCTCGATTGCCTTAGAACGGCCAATCGATAACAATGATACAATGAATGATTGAGTACCTCGATTGCCTTAGAACGGCCAATCGATAACAATGATACAATGAATGCCTCGGCACCTTTAATCGGTTACCGACGACGAAGATGAGAAATGAATACGTCAATGCCTTCAATCGGCCAAAACAACATCAAGGACAAAACTCCAACATTAATAACAATGATTACAACGATGTCTTAGATCGACATCAATATTAACAACACCAATCGATACATCGATACCGCGAACCGGCGATCGACAATAACATTAACAACGAGTATCCCAATGACTTTAACCGGCCATTAATGAATGATAATAAACATTTGGCATAATTGCCGAAGAGTATCGTATCGAACGATCCCCTAATTTCAATGAACTTATGAAGAGATTAAGTCTCGGAATGATACAACACATTCATACACATATATGATAACATTAATCTCATTGACTAGTACAAGTATAAAACTTGCCTCAACCGAAGGCGGTGAATTCCTTCCACAAACAATGAACGGCGTCCTCCGATAAACACAAGTACTCGAACAACCTTGAATGAAATATAATTCATTCAATAACACAATATCAATCGAAATCAACACAACGACCGAAAGAAACTCTTTGAGACATTTAATCGAACACTAAATGTTCAAAGTTCCTCAAGAACCTAAGAATCATCAATCGGGTTGAACGAATCGAAGATATGGATATACAATCCATAGAGTACGATTAATAATGTTCACTAGCATCAACTGATTCATCAAATTCGGACGAACAATGAAAATCAAGAAGAAATCTCAAAAATCAAATTCTAGGAGATTTCAAGAAATTACCTCGATCCGACGAAGAACAATGATTTGATGTTGATATAATCGATAAGAATCCTCAAAAATGCTTAGAAATCGAGTGGAATAGACCAAAAACTCCACTCCCCGATTTATCCCGTCGCCAGCCGCACCCGGGTAAAGAAATGAGGTGAAATGAAGTATGGCCCGTCGCCCAGGCCTTATATAGCCGACAGGGTTACGGCCGTAACCGGCAGGGCCTTACGGCCGTAACTCGGCACTTACGGCCGTACCCAGCAGGTCCTTACTACACAGAATCGACATTCGTCCGGAGCGCCTGCGCCGTCTGGCCGTAACTCTCGGCCCTTACGGCTGTAACCGGAATTCGTCAGGCCATGCCTGCCGATTACTTACGGCCGTAACCGGCACCATACGGCCATAACTCGGCCAGGCCAGTACCAGCACAAGATTGTGCGGCCGTGACTCGGCCGTGGCCACTCCCGACGACCCGGACAAGACCGATACCCGAACCTGAATATGAATCGAAAATATGGTTATGAAGTACTCACAAAGACGAATCCAAGCGCTAAGAGAACACACGATTCCGACCACCCGAATGCTTGAAATTCGATAACGGAAATTAATTACCCCAAACTTTGGGAAATTACGAAAATGGCCCAAAACGTCCGAAATACACGATACATGATCGAAACACCAAGCCAAAGCTTTCAACATGAATAATAACATTAAATGGACTTACGAGAAACTCGAAATAACAGTTTCGGACGAGATTCGCAAGAATCGAACTCAAGTGCGGAAAAGCCATTTAAGAACATGGAACTCAGCAAAACGATACCGAAACGAACTCGGATGAAAAAAAGTGCAGAATTAAATATTCTCGGAATGACGAAACGGTCACAATGGAGTCGCTAAGAAGGACTTCCGCCAAAAAAAAATTATCGAAAAATCGAAACTGCGGATATTACACCTAAACCTCAGGGAGATCAATCCTCTGAACCTGAACTCAGATCAATTGAAGCTGGTAAAACAACAATCTCTTAAGTTTTCATTTGTCAATATTTTTGAAGAGTGGAAGGAATTAAAATCTCTTTCCTTCACTCAATTAAAAGAGTTTGTTGAGAGAAGTACCTGGGAACACCCCCAGGCTACTGAGCAACTTCTCATGCTTTTCTGTCAAGAGACAGATATACTATTGTTGCTTCAGGAGAACTGGTTCATGTCTCATTTTAAACAAACTATGGACCAGTTTGTCCTTCATATCATGGAGGGTGTATCTCTAGATAAAACCCTTGGAAAAGAAGATCAAGTCGAAAAGGAAGATACAAGAGAAGGAGAAAAGGAAAAAATCATAATTGTTGAAGTTGAAAAGAATTATACTGAAAAAGGAGAAGAAGGAGTTGAAAAAAGAAGAAAAGGAAGAAAAAGAACAGGAAGAAGGAGTTGAAAAAGAAGAGAAGGAAGAAAAAGACCAGGAAGAAGAAGAAGTTGAAAAGGCTCAAGAAGAAGAAGGAGAGAGGAAAGAAGATGAGATAAGAGATGATGAAGTTGATGATATGGTGCACGTGATCAAGCATCCAACTCTCATCAGCCAACAGAGGATGACAAGTCAGGAACCCCCGACAAGACCCTCTCTGATCAGAAGGCAGTTGATAGGAGCTTACCTTCAGAGAATTCAACAACCAGGAGATCAGCGACACAAGAGGACTTAGGTGAAAATGCTCCTCAGATAGCACCTGAAGTTCACATCTCACCTGCAATGACTAATCTGATCAGACAAATTGTTGAATAAACAGTTGCTAGGCTTCTAGCAAATGAAGTCAAACCTGACTTGCTGTCCCTCAATACCAAGATGGACACCTTTCTCAACAGGAAGAAACTTTCCCCACCGCCCTCAAACTCCAGAATGCCTCTTGGCATGACTGATCTCATGTCTAGGTTGGTGGAGCAGCTAGCCACTATTATTGATGCTGGCAAAAAGGGGAAGATAAGGGAAAGGGGAAAGAAAGAATGCAGGGGGAAGGCAGAGAAGAATTAACAAGACCTCCCTCTCATACATGCAGGAACCTCTCACCTGAAAAGGAAAGAACCAACTGCACCATCAGACCCACCTGCAGCCAAAAGGAAGAGAACTGTACTTGAACCAGAGGTGAGGTTCCAATGGGAAGGTAAGGAGCTACAGTATGTTGAAGAATTCTTGCCTGTGGAGGTAGCGCCAATGTGGGGAAGTGGTAGGAAGCAGTTTATAGAAAAGTACTATCTCTGGGAGATGCTTCAAGACAAAGACTGCTCCCCACAGTGTATTTTCCGAAACTCTAGGAAGTTTTGAAGAAATATGTTGCACATAATTTCAATGCCTATCCAATGATTCCTAATTTCAGACCTGAAGAATCACCTACACTCATAAACAATGAACTTGATGAAATGGATCTTCACGAAGAAGTCAAAGAACTATGCATTAGAAATAACTTCACATATCCAGAGCAGCAACAGATTGGTTCATTGGTAATTAAAAGCAAATATGGGTTAGCCCAGTAACCAAGAAACCAATTAGAGCCAAGCCATTGAAGTCACTCCCTCCAGCAAGGGTCAGGGGAAGAGGAAGAGGGAGAGGAAGATGATTATTTACTTGTAAATTTTATTTTGTAATTTACTTGTAATTTTGTAATACTTGTAATTTTTTACTTGTATTTTGTTTCATTCAAACTGCACTGTAATGTAACATCAATAAAAATTTATAACAGACTTGAATAACAACCACTAGTTATCTCAAAGAGACTGAGTTTTACCTGTGTCTTGCACTTTATTTTGTGTAGACTTGTTTACATTTGAAATGCTTTAGGTTTGCCATCATCAAAATAGGGAGAAATTATTATGAATACTTGTTAGATTTTGATGATGTCATCCCTGTATTGTTAATTATTCAAATATATGCATCTAAGTACTTGGCATTGTAAAGAAGAACCAAATGAGTATCTTCTATAGGCCTTAAAATTTAGGCTAAGTCTTGATCAAGTGTTGACCAGTAATAAAAACAACTAAGTATAAAACCGCCATATATCAGAGAAGTTTACACGCAAGTTCATTATCAGAGAAGTTTTGGTCAACGCAAAATATCAGAGAGGCTTGATAAAACCCATCTACAGTCGAGTTAGAAGACGTGATATGATCAACAAATATATCAGTTGAAGTTTGACCATCTGATCAGAGAATATTCTTCAGGTCAGAGAACTTCAGTCATACCATTAGAGCAAAGAACTTTACCTCAGAGAACTTCTACCAAGATATATCAGAGAAGTTTTACATCAGAGAAGGTTGACCGCACATCAGGCAGGTTTGACCAAGAGATATCAAATAAGTTCTCTGTCAAGATATCAGCCAAGTTCAAAATACTCAGTCCACGTCAACAAGCGTTGAAAGTCAACAATAACGAAAATCCACGTGCAGACGTAAGGAGACAATCCGAAAAGATTCCCAGAAAGTTAGGAATAAAATATTCCTTGAGATCCACATTCTGAAGACCTATGATTATTCTAATCAAGAATAACAGCGCTAACAAATGAAGTCTTTCAAACGGTCGGAAATGAAAAGGGAATCAAGTTGTGCAACAGAATGATAAGATAAACAAAGAAGTCCACTCTCCAACGAACGGAATTGTTATAAGAGATGCAATAGCTATGAAGGAAGCTCAAAGAATTGTACTACAAATATATGAAGATATGAATTGAACAAAGTACGATGTGAACAATACATTCAAGGGATCAAAGAAATCAAAGCAGTCATAGTGAACAAATATCATCGTAAAGAGCAAAACTTAAATAGTCATATTCAAAGAATCTCTTGAAGTTGGAGAAGGCAAACACTCTTGTCTTTAAAGATGAGTACAGGACACTTCTGTGAACGGGGTTTCGGAAGTTTCATGACTGATAAGGCATCCACAGGTTCTTGATTGGAAAGTGATAGAAGCTCGAGAGTAGTTGAGGCATCCACGGGTTTTCGATCAAGAGGTGCTAGGCTGTCAAGGGAGTTGCAACATCCACGGGTTCCCACTGTTGGAAGCTGTTGTAATAAGGAAGAATTCATTGTAACCTTTATCACTAGTCGATAGTTATATTGAATTTATCTCCAACTGGTTTGGAGAGAAGTGGACTAGTAGAGGATTATCCCACCTCTGAAACCACTATAAGTGCTTGTGTGATTTACTGCTTTAAACATCATACATAACTGCTGCATACATATTCACTGTTCCATTAGAAAGTTATCTGCAGTCGATACTTGTTATATGCACTATTATCAGCTGTGTCTTCCGCATTATCTGTTTGCAGTCGACATAAGTCACCTGCACTTAATCACAGTGGAGAACTCACCTGATATTCAGGAAAAGAGTTTAATAAGTCTATTCACCCCCTGTAGACTTATTCCTAATGAATTGTGACCTACAAATGCCATTTTGTTGAGGAGTTCGGGCTACTGAGTATTCGTGTTGTGTTCTATTGTCCGAACAGTATTGCTCTATGAAGCGATTTGTCAATTCAGTGCCTCTGTCCGAACAAATGAACAAGATACTCAACCCTTTCTCATTATGTAGCTTCATCAGGTGCCCTGTCAACTTCGTGGTGGTATCTTTCTTTTTGCCTAGAAATATTGTCTAATCATACCTAGAAAAATAGTCAACAATAACAAGACAATATTTCTTACCTCCTAAACTTACAGGGTCTACAAGGCCATAGTGGTCCATGTGTAGCAAATACAGTACCCTGTGGGTAGACATGTATGACTTGCTTTTCAGTGTGGTCTTGACTTGCTTGCCTTTCTGACAGGGTCCACAGACACTATTTTTATGAAATGGTACATCGGGCAAACTTCTGAGCATTCCCTATCTAGCGAGTTTGTTGATAGTCTTGAAGTTGATGTGCGACATCCTTTTGTGCCATAGCCAGCTTTGACCTGTAGTGCCTTTGGCAACAAAACATGGAATAGTGGAGCTCGTAGGTTTTCAAGTAGCAATGTACATATTACCTGGTCGGCTTCCTGTGAGAACGACTTCCTTGGTCTTGATGTACTTCACCCTACAATTATATATATAGAATTTGATCGATAATTATTTGTCATAGAACTTGCTAGTAGTAAGTAGACTATAATGTAAGACTTCAATATAGGCTACGTCATTGACTTTAAACTTTCCTACAAGCAGGGTTCCCTTCCCTCTTGTTCTTCCTTTGGATTTGTCACTGAAGCGTACCCTTAGACCACGACCTTTTACATAATCTGACAGCTTGCTAATGTCTTCTTTCAAATGCCGAGAACATCCGCTCTCAAATTACCAGATGTCCTTTTCCTTGATATCATGTAAGAAAAGAGTTTTGGTAGGTTTAAGTCCCCTTTGATTATTGGGTCCATGGATGTTAGTGCCTTTTGGTACCCAAATTTGCCTGACATCAATTGGTTTGATGTAGATTTCTTTTGGTCTAGTCTTGCGATATTTACGTGGGGCAGACACATATTCGCTGTAATCTTGATTATTATGCATGAAAAATCTAGGGTTTTGATTCCAATACCACTGCCGTTTTAGAGGGGGAACCATTTTCTTCGGCCTTACAGCTTACATTCTAGGTTTTCAGTTGGATTACCAGAGCTTTTGGTGGTACTGTGCGGCGGCCTGTTTCCTGGATAGATAACGGTCTCCTGTATCCAGTGTCTAGGCACATTGTACTGTTGTATTACTGCGGCGCGTGCCTTTGATACTTACATACAGCCTTATTTCTGAATGGCTGGTGGCGTTGTTGGTATGCTCGCGGAGCATACTATTGATTATGTCTCACATGTCTGGGAGGCTGAGGTTTCCGCTATTTATGATAGGAATTTTGGGGGTGGAATCGCAGCCTTTACTATACGAGGAGCAATTGTAACCTTTGCGGGACTCGGGGCCTCTTCAGGTTCAATAATGGGTTCCACTCCCTTGACGAACGCCGTATTAGATTTTCCCTTCTGGGAGAACGAGTCATATCCTAAGCCACGCTTATCGTGGGCGTGCTTCCCAAAGCTTAGATTTTCTTCCATCCTTCTAGAAGATTTTTCAAATGATTTCAGGATGGTCTCGAGTTCTCCTTTTCATTTCTAGAGAGTTTTTACTTTATCTTCGAGTAATGCATAACCCTTTGTCTTGCACTATGAGAGTTTTCCTCATTTAGATATTTTTCAAGTTGGTGATTGCTTTCCATGAGTTTTTCCATAAGTGACTTTGCTGTTTTCGCAATCCAAAGTTTTTGAGCAAGTCATTTTCGTCTTTCAGCTCCAGGTTTAAAATTGCGAGCTATATATTTTCTCATTGAGTGTCTCATGAACTGTTTGAATGTTTTTAAATCCATTCACCATGCTTTCAAAAGTGTGCGATGCATTGATAGTAATAGTTGAATTTGAGCTTACCTCATCATCGATGTCATCATCGTCCTCTATTTCTTTGGCCATAAAGCACACGTATGCTTTATCCTCGATTTCATCATCGGATGAGTCACTGTCAATGATCACTTGTAGGCACTCCTCGGTCTTGTTTAATGCGGGCGAGGCTTCTGATTCACCAATCAGTGCTTTAAGCTTGTTTCTCCAGGCACGTCTCTTCTCATACTTTTCCTGTTGCTCAGCTTCGGGCAACTATTTCACTTTTGGATGAGTATACTTATTTGCATAATGTCCTGGATTCCTACAATAATAGCATAGGTTTAGAATTACCAGATTAACGGGATTCAGAGCTTACCTTGTTAAATGGATTGGGCGTGTATGAGGCCTTTCTAGACGGTTTGATGAACTTCGTGAATTTAAGCATGAGCAAGGCCATTTCATCTTGTGACAGGATGTTATCGTCATTGTCTGCTGCCTTGCGTGACGATTTTGATGTATTTGATGCTGAACTATGTCTCCTATCAGATAAAGCAGCCAGTGTTATAGTCTTGGCAGGTGACTCTTCAGATTTTTCTCTCTTGTCTATATCATACTCGAATGCCTGTAGGTCAGAAAAGAGATCAAAAGTAAAAATATCATTTAAGTTACATGACACATGCATAGTTGTGGTTTTTATGTCCCATCGGTCAGGGAGTGATCTAAATAATTTCAATTTTTTCTCTTTTTAGGAATACACTTTACCCAATTATTCAAGTTCACCGATAATGCCGGTAAATCTGAGGTCAAGCTCCTCAAGCATTTATGTAGGTTTCATTTCGAAAGACTCGAATTGCTGAGTTAGTTTAGAAATTTTATTTTCTTTTGAGAGCTCAGTTTCCTCGCAAATGAGCTTGAGTTTTTCCTAGATTTGTATGGCTGCCTGACATCTTTTTACCTTAGAGAATGTGCCTTTGTCGAGAGTGACAAATAGCGCATTCTTGGCGACGTTGTCCAGATTTGCCCGATTACGCTCATCGGTCGTCCATTGATCTCGCTCCTTCTCGAGCATCTCTGCATCGGGTTACCCATCCATTTTTATGGATGTATTGACCTTCATAATCTTGATATGTCCTTCCTATATGAGAATAATCACTTCTTCATGCATGGCTGCAAGATGGGCTTCAATCATGATTCTCCATTCATCAAACTCACTAATGGAAAATATAGGAACCTTATTTTCGTTGGAGATTCTTGATCTTTTCTTCATAGCCATTGCATCACTTGAACAAATTAGTTCGTTGGAGAGACTTCTTTGTTTAGTATTATATTCCTTGCAATGGCCTGTTGTTTTCTTCAAATCTTCCCATTTGAAGATTTTTCTTCAATATAAAATGTCATCGCCGCAATTTTTGATTTCTTTAATGAAGAATGTCTTGGGCGTGAATCTGGAGGAATATCTTATTCCTATTTTTCATGACAGTTGCGTGATTAACTTAATTTGTCTTTTTGTTTCTCTATTCACGTATGCATATCTCAATTTTGTTGATTATTCAACTTGCTGATGTGGATTTAGCTGAATGATACTTGGAAATTTTCAGAGTATCGAAACTCTTAGTTGTCCATACTCCGTAGTCCTTTTCAGTTGGGTTATCCGGTTGTCCATACTTAGCTGAAGTCTGGACTTAACTGTCTACTGTTGGAACCTGGCTGATATATACTTAAATTTAAAATAAACTTTAGGGCCTATAGAAGATACTTATTTGGTTCTTCCTTACAATGTCAAGTACTTATAACTTACATTTGAATCTAGCCTTAGTACATGAATGACTCCATCAAAATCTCAAGTGTATTCCTAACAAATTCCCACTATTTTTATGATGGAAAAACTTAATACTTAATCAAATGTAAAAATCACCACAAACAAGTAAATACTTGCATAAAATAAAAATCCAGTCTGTTTGAGACAACTAGCAGTTATCATGGGACTGCATATACTGTATATACTATCATACGAGTTGAGTATATTACAGTTCGAAATTTGATGTCAGAAAAAAGTTTTAAGTAAAGTTGTAAAAACAACAAAAATATTAAGTTATTCCTCGTCCCCATCCTCTTCTTATGGTCCCTGTGGGAGGAAGTGACTTCCTTCAATGGATTTTCTCTTATAGGATTTTCCACGACTGGAATGAACCCATACTTTGTCTTTACCATTTGAGTGGAAAAAGCTTGATCTTCATCAGAAATGTACTTATTTCCAATACATATTTTCTAAATTTATATTGAATAGCACTATCATCTAGATTTCATTATTGATCTAGAGGTGGTTCTTGTGGTCTAAATGGTGGAATCATGGAATAGGCATCAAAAAGCTTTCTAGCATGCTTTACCAATATTATCAACAGATTTGGCCAATTATGCTCCATGACGTCTATGAATATCTGTTGCAGAGTAATTTAAGGATCATGCAGAATTTCCCAAAGATTGTATGTTTCAGTTAATTGCTTCTCAGTAGTATCCCACATAGTAAAAGCTTCTTCAGGGCAGAAGTCTTCAACATGACATAGTTCCTTGTGCATCCAACCAATAATTTAGTCTTTCTGATTTGTCTTCCTTTTCTTGGCTGGTGGAGCAGCTAGATCTTGTGGGCTAAGTTGAGCAGACCTTTTGATTAAGATGCGTCCTGCTGGATCATCTTGGTGAGCAGCAAGTTGGGAGAGGTGGGTGGTAGGAACTGATGGAAATAAAATGCATTGGAAGTGGTAGGTTTTGGATTTACTAAAATCGGCCTCAAGAATCAGATCTATTTAGGCTCGTTAAATAATTTAAAGGAACAATATATATTTATGCATCTAAACATGATAATTCGTAGTATTCTACCTAGATCTAAAAGATCTTACAATATGTTACCTCTAAAGAAAAGTCTTTGAATTTCTCCTTGATCTTCTTGTATTTCTACCTTTAGATCTTCTATAATATGATCCGCCTTAATTCGGACGTTTTGTGAGCAAAGAGCTACCGAAGCTTGCTTGGACTTTAACCTGGGATCGGCTGAACCTTTGCTCTTGGGAGTCACTCGATTTTTCTTTGTTTTCTAGTATTATATAAACAATCTTAGAAAAATAATGTGTTATCTAAATTGTGGAATTAAACGCATAAGTCAAGATCAACAATTAAACACAAGAAGAAAATATCGATTTCTCAAGCCTCTATTTTTTGTCGGGGCCGAAATCCCCTTTAGAAGCCCTATTTATAGGCTTTGGACTACTCTAGGGATCTTAAGGATGATTAGGGTTAAGACTCCTAGTGCAACCTAACTTTCCATATTAATCCCTTTCCTAATATGATTGAGTTCACTAATATCAATTCAGGCCACTAAAGAATTAATATTGTACTTCCAACCCATATCCCATTTTACGAAATCGGACTCCTTATTTAAATATATTATTTCCGTGTTTAAGATATCGAATGTCCATTAATTAATTTAAGCTAGTGACAGCTTTAATTAACTAATATTTTACCTAAGAGTAGTACTACTCGAACCTTATTATTATATCGGAATTAAATCCACCAGTAGGGTTTAATATAATAATCATTATCGAGCTCCTTAAGGGACATCATCAACCCGCAGGGTCAGGACATGATTTCTAGGTATACTAATAATTGTCATATAAATAATATTATTGCCTAAGAAACGAAGCTTATTGAGTCAATCATTTTGACTCCAACCCATGGTAAATCAAAGCAATAAATATTATAAATACACAATTAAATATTATATACCTAGAATTAAGAAATAACAATTATCCGAGATTCTTACAGTCAGTACAGAAGACACTATCTCATTTCGATCCAGTTCAAATACACTAATGCATGTTAATAGTCAATACCAACTAATCTCAAACATACATTACAACCTTTCACATAATTTGTCTAGAATTATATAGGTTGTGAACTATTGTATTATTTTATAATGCACCGATAATGTGATCTTCCATGTGATACCAACAAACCACATTATCTACAATGTAATTAGACATTTCATTTTCATAACCATGACGTGAATAAATATGCAAAACATGTGATTATGTGTAATTAATATTCTCATAGGTAGTTATAGGGAAATAACCCAATGCAAGCATAAAGTATGCTTCGAAGTATACAACCTTAACAATACCCCACATATACTCAAAGCATGCTTTTAATTATACTACTCTATTACATAATCTCTCATTTCTCCCACTTATACTCAAAGCAATGCTGCCATACACCGTAATCTCATTCCTTCCACATGCCTTTCAAAAACTTTTGAGGATTGGCCTTTCGTTAAAGGATCAGCAAGATTATCTTCTGATGCAACTCTGGCTATAACTACATCTCCTTCCTTTACGAAGTGTCATATGATGTGGTACTTGCCATTTATATGTTTACTTGCCTTGTGGGCTCGTGGTTCCCTCGAATTTGCGACTGCACTAGTATTATCACAATAAAGTTTAATACCCTTAGGCAAATCGAGAATCACATCTAAGTCCTGCAGGAAGTACTTGAGCCATACCGCCTCTTTGGCTACCTCAGAGGCTGCCACGTACTCGTCTTCCATGGTAGAGTCAAGATGCATTTCTTCTTCACACTCCTCCAACTAATGGCTCCACTCCCCAGGTTAAACGTATAACCTAAAGTAGACTTGGACTTTTCTTTGTCTGATGAAAAATCTGAGTCAGTATAACCCACTGGACACAGGTCGTCTGATTGATATACTAGCATATACTCCCTGGTCCTTCTAAGGTACTTGAGTATGTGCTTGACAACAATCCAGTGTCCTGGTCCTGGGTTCAACTGATATCTAGCAGCCATGTCTACGGCATGACAGATATCTGGTCTAGTGCAAACATAGCATACATGAGGCTTCCCCCGACTGACGTATAAGGGATCAGCTTTATGTCATCTATCTCCTTTTATGTATTAGGAGACATATACTTGGATAGTTAAATTCCATCCATAAGGTCAAAAACCTTTCTTGGAATTCTCCATGCTAAAACGCTTTAGCACTGTATCGATCTAAGATGCCTGAGATAAGCACAACATCATTTTCTTCCGATCACGAAAGATTCCAAGGATATGTCTTGGTTCTCTCAAATCCTTCATATCGAACTGCTCAGATAGCCATACCCGTACGTCCGACAACACCTTCACATTGTCTCCAATCAGAAGGATATCATCTACATACAGTATAAGAAACACCAACATGTTTCCATCGCATTTTTTATTCACACAACTCTCACTCGGACATTGGACGAATTTATATGACTGGACTACCTCGTCAAATCGAGTGTTCTAAGATCTAGATGCCTGCTTAAGTTTATAAATGGATCTCTTATGTTTGCACGCTAAGTGCTCTTCTCCTTCAGTAATGAATCCCTCTGGTTGGCGCATGTAGATTTCCTTGTTTAGACATCCATTCAAGAATGCAGTCTTGACATCCATTTGCCAACTAAAAGAATTCGGATTGACTTAACCATGGCTATCGGCGAAAAGGTTTTATCCTAATCGATACCATCTTTCTGAGTATAACCTTTTGCTACAAGCCTCGCTTTGAAGGTTTCAACCTTCCCGTCACCTCCTTTATTTTTCTTGTAGACCCACTTACTCCTAGTGGCTTGTACCCCATCAGGTAGTTCTACTAGCTCCCGCACTTGATGGGAATCCAGAGATCCCATTTATGATTCCATTGCTACTTGCCAGGAGTCAGCAACTTTATCTTGGATTGCCTCCTTGTAAGTCCAGGGATCTGATTCGTCTTCGCCTGGGATTGAGTCCGAAGACTGTCCCACGTCTATGAATCGTTCCAGTGATGAACAACCCTCCCACTATGACGAGACAAATCCTGAGTTGTTGTAAAAGTCTCAAAATCGATATGTGGTGCAGTGTTAGTTGGTGCTTGTACGATTGGCATAGACGGAGTCTCGCCCCTCAACTCTTCCAGAATTATTTTGCTCATGGGCTTGTGACTAATCATATAATCCTCTTTTAGGAATCGGGCATTGGTGCTGACAATGACCTTCTGATCCCGGGTACTATAGAACAAGCCGCCCTTCGTTCCATTAGGATATCCTACAAACACTCGTACCTATGTACGAGATGCCAACTTATCATCTTCCTTATTCAGCACATGTGCTGGATTACCCCAAATCTGAACATGTCCTAGACTAGGCTCTCGCCTATTCCACAGTTCTATGGGTGTTGTTGGA
The DNA here is from genome assembly GCA_033398695.1 of Orobanche coerulescens. Lineage (NCBI taxonomy): Eukaryota > Viridiplantae > Streptophyta > Magnoliopsida > Lamiales > Orobanchaceae > Orobanche > Orobanche coerulescens. Next base: position 159,268,469 of record CM065807.1, read on the forward strand.
ACTGATTTCGAAGGCACCAGGTTTAGAATGTACACTGCTGTTTCCAAGACGTATCCCCAAAAAAACTAGGCAGATCCGAATAACTCATCTTTGACCTAACTATTTCTAAAAGAGTTCTGTTTCTTCTCTCATCAACACCATTTTGTTGTGGAGTTCCCGGCGTATTGAGCTGGGACAAAATCCCCTCATTTGCCAAGAAATCCAAAAACTCTCTACTAAGGTATTCGACACCACGATCAGATCGTAGTGACTCGATACTTTTCCCATGTTGCTTCTCCATTTCAGACTTACGTCGCATCAAATAGATGTATCCATATCTCGAATAATCATCTATAAACGTGATAAAATATTCGAATTCACCCCTAGGCTAGATATTCATTGGACCACATACATCTGTATGAACCAATTCTAACACATTCTGAGCATGGTTTCTCTTGGTTTTACCTTCCAGACGGGATTCACAAATTGGAAATGACTCAACTTGGAGGTCATCCAATGGGCCATCATCTACCAATCTTTGAATCCTCCTAAGGTTTACATGAATTAACTGTAAATGCCACATATATATTTGGTTTATGCTTGAAGGTTCTTTTCTCTTTTTATGTTTAGACAAAGAGTCAAGCAATTTATATTTATACATGGGAGTTTGTGCAGTATTAATGACATACAGTCCATCAGTATAAATACCATTGCAAATATATTCACCATTTCTTCTCATAATAGCATCACCATCAAAAGAAACTGAATAACCATCACAACTTAATTGAGAAACCAAAATCAAATTTATTCTAAAATCTGGTACTAATAATACATTATTAAGGACTAATATTTTATCATTAATCTAACTGCACAACCCCCACTACAACAGCTATAAGCCTGCAACAATCGCCCTAGTTGGTTGTTATCTTGTCCGCACTAAGTTGCATGGTTACCTGAAAACCATGCGAGTCAAAGCAAACATGATCAATGGAGCCTGACTCAACTATCCGCGAAGTGGAAGAATAAGCTTCCAAACATGTTTTGACTACTGGTGCACGAGACATACCTTTCTTAAGAGCAGGGTAGTCCACTATAAAATGTCCCTTTTGACCGCACTTGTAGCACTTTCCCTTTGGCTTTTTCTTCGCCTTAGGCTGAGGAGCCTTCCTTTTTACCTTGAGAGTTGCCACTTGCTTCTAGCCCACTTGTTTCTTCTTCTTTCCCAACTTGGGTTTAGAAGTTGAAACACCAGTATCCACAAGAACTTGATACCCTTTCCTAAAGAGACCTTCCGCAGCTTGAAGCTCTGTCAGTAATTCCGTCAAGATATAGTCCCTATGATTCATATTGTAATTTAGATGGAACTGCTCAAAGCTCCTAGGTAAGCTGCCTAGGATGATATCGACCTGCATTTTCCGCATCGATAGTTGCCACTCAGATATCAAGTTCGTTTAGATGAGAAATCATCTTTAGAACATGATCCCTTACCGGGGTTCCTTTAAGCATTTGAGTCGTCATCAAGACCCTCATATCATTTTGCCTAGCTGCCTGGTTCTGATGACCAAACATCTCACCGACAATTTTCATCATTTTTCCGGTCGTGCCCATGCTCTGATGCTGATACTACAATACATTTGCTAAAGAAGCCAAGATGAAACAGCGAGCCATCTCATCAGATTTATTCCATTTCCGGTATTCTTTCACCTCATAGGTGTCGAATCAGCATTCGGTTCCAATGGCATTCCTCAGTTAGAAAAAACTTGTGTTCCTCAGCAGTCAGGACATATTATTATTACGTTTCTAATCAGCAAAGTTAATGTCATCAGGTTTGTTTTCTTTGAGAATTACAGCAAGTGGTTTAAAAGACATCTGAGATAAAATTAAAAAATATTCATCACATAGTGCATAGCAAAATATATTGAAAAACCTCAAAAATATAATATATATGCTAGCAACCAACACATTAGAAAAACCCGCAGATGCAAGCCACGATTGTGTGGACGTTTACACACACATTTTTCAAGTAGAATTTTACGTCTTTAATTTTACTATTTAGTCAACTTACGTTATGACAAGTAAAATTAATAGTTGGTTCCTCTTGGCCATGTATTAATTAACATAGACTCTGATGAGGAGCTTGTTAATTAATATACCTAAGTAAACACCATAATTTAACAACCTTAAAATATTATCTTTTAAATAATAGTCCTACAGATGGAGAGGTCCTATCATAAAAAATAATATTTACCATTTATTATTATTTGAAATTCAAAACTATTGAACCTATAATTAGCATATCCGATATGGAGGAAGACCCTAATATCGGCGTGCATGCTAATTACTTTACCATTTAAATTAATTATGGCGGCCAATTTGATTTTATTTAAAAAAAAATTAATCATTTTAATCACTTGGTTATTTTAGCCTTAAGGTTTTTAGTTTTCTCGTCCTAACATGCAAGAAACGCATCACGCATAAATTCAGACATGCCATATATCTAAAACAATAAAAACCAACAACAAAAAAGATTGGATAATTAAATTCAATTATCATGGCTTTTATTCTTCATTTTGAATAACGAGAAAAATTTCGGCTCGAAATCTCCCACTGCTTCAAGCATCTCGTCACCTCTTCCAGGTTGGCAGAATTTCCTAATTTAGAAAATTTCTCTTCCATGTAAAATTAATTGCACCAGAAAATTCTAAATTTAAATATTGTGCACCAATGGACGCAATGATCAGAGGAAAAACTAAAAGGATCCTACACCGGACGACCCTACCCAACCTGTATCCTAGACCGTGGTCCCGTGGTCGGACCACACGGCAGCTTCTCGGTCCTGGTCGGTTCGTCCGATTGGGACTCCTTTTCGCGCGGGATACCTTTTCCTTCGTAGTTTGTGTACTCCAGTTCGATTATAATTTTACACAAAATAAAATACATCGAATTTACAACAAATAACAAAGAAAAATAAAATCCTATTCTACCCGTGGATTTTCTCACGGAAAAAACTTATATATGCCTCAAACTCAGGCAAAATTACCAAAATGCGTAAAAATAAAATGTGAATATTTTTAAATTGCTAGCAATCACAAAATTAATTAAATTGAACGGAACCTAAGGACCGACTTCGATACCAATTGATGGAAATAAAACACAGTGGAAGCGGCGAGTTTTGGATTTACTCAAATCAGCCTTAAAGAACCAGATCTATTTAGGCTCGTCAAATAATTAATTACACATATTAATAAGCAATTTAAGTGAACAATATATATTTATGCGTCTAAACATGATAATTTCATAGTATTCTACCTAAATCTAAAAGATCTTAGAATATGTTACCTTTAAAGCAAAGTCTTTGAATTTCTCCTTGATATTCTTATATTTCTACCTTTAGATCTTCTAGAGTATGATCCTCTTTAATATGAACGTTGTGTGGGCAACGAGCTACTGAAGCTTGCTTAGACTTCAACTTGGGATCGTCCGAACCTTTGCCCTTGGGAGTCACTCGATTTTTCTTTGTTTTCTAGTATTATATAAGCACTATTAGAAAATTGATGTATTATCTAAAATGTGGAATCAAAGACATAAGTCAAGATCCACAATCAAACACAAGAAGAAAAAATTGATCTCTCTAGCCTCTATTTTTGTCATGGCCGAAATCCCCTTTAGAAGTCCTATTTATAGGTTTTGGACTACTCTAGGGATCTTAAGGGGGATTAGGGTTAAGACTCTTAGTGCAACCCAACTTTCATATTAATCCCTTTCCTAATATGGTTGAGTTTACTAATATCCATTTAGTCCACTAAATAATTAATATTGCACTTTCAACCCAAATTCAATTCACGAAATCGATATCCTTATTTAAATATATTATTTAAGCTACTGACAGATTTAATTAATTAATATCTTATCCAAGAGTAGTACCACTCGAACCTTATTATTATATAAAAATTAAATCCACCTGCAGGGTTTAATATAATACTCATTATCGAGCTCCTTAAGGGGGCATCATCAACCCGCACGTGTTGGGGCACATTTTCTAGTTATAATATTAACTGTGATATAAATAATATTATTGCCCAAGATACGAAGCTTATTGAGTCAATCATTTTGACTCCCACCGTGGTAAATCAAAATAATAAATATTATAAATACATAATTAAACATTATGTACTTAGAATTAAGAAATAATAATTATCCGAGATTTACGTTTTTCTTACAGTCAGTACAGAAGACACTATCTCACTTCGATCTAGTTCAAATTATGCAAATACGCTAATGCATGCTAATAGTCAAGACCAACTAATCTCAAGCATACATTACAACATTTCACATAATTTGTTTAGAATTATACAGGTTGTGAAATATTGTATTATTTTATAAGGCACCGATAATGTGGTCTTCTGTGTGACACCAACACACCACATTATCTATAATATAATTAGACATTTCATTTTCATAACAATTATGTGAATAAATCTGCAAAACATGTGATTATGTGTAATTAATATTCTCATAGGTAGTTACATGGAAATAAGGTAATACAAGCATAAAGTATACTTTGTAGTATAGTACCCCAACAGGAACCACAGTAACGGAGAGTTCACTGAGTTCTGACTTTCTTTTTATTCCCTCTTTTTGCTAGCATCAATAAGCTGAGCAAGCCGACTCTCCACTTTGGACACGAAGTACTGCATGCCTAGGGGCATCATGACTGATGCAGGTGATGGGGATGACTCCTTCCTGTTCGGGATCATATCTATTTTGCTGTTGAGTTGTAATACCACGAGTATTCCATGCTGTTTAAAACCTTATACCTCGCTTTAATAATTAAATAATATGCTCCATCGTGATGCTTTTACATTTATACATATTATTTTTAGACCGTGTTGTGGCATGTAAATTCTTGAAAGTACTTAATTGTGTTGTGATGTGATTTCCTGATGTTGATGATATGTCGATGACTTACCTTGATGTTGTAATATCCGCAATTTTCGATTTTCGGTAAATTTCTTTTTCAGCCGGAGTCCGTTTTGATGACTCGCTCATGACCGTTTCGTCATTTCGAGAATGATTAATTCTGCACTTTTTGTCATCCGAGTTCGTTTCGGTATCGTTTTGTTGAATTCCGAGCTTTTTAGCGACTTTTCCGCACTTGAGTTCGATTCTTGCGAATCTCGTCCGAAACTGTTGTTTCGAGTTTCTCGTAAGTTCATTTAATGTTATTATTCATGTTGCGAGCTTTGGTTTGGTGTTTAGATCGCGTATCGTGATTTTCGGACGTTTTGGGCCATTTTCGTAATTTCCCAAAGTTTTGGGTAATTACTTCCGTTGTCGAATTCCGAGCCTTCGGGTGGTCGGAATCGTGTGTTCTATTAGCTCTTAGATTCGTATTTGCGAGTACTTCGTAACCGTAACTTCGATTCGTATTCAGGTTCGGGTTTCGGGGTCGTTCGGACGTAATTTTGATGCAGCCGGGAGGGGCTCGCCTGCACATGCAACACGGCCCCGAAACGGCCTGCAGGCGCCGTGTCTGCCGGGTCGGGCCAGATCGCAGCCTACCGAGACACGGCCGAGACACACGGCGCTGCAGGCCGTTCTTCGCCGTGTCCGGCAGCCTATAAATATGGCGAAACAGACGGGTTTTTCACCCATTTTATCACTCGTTTTCTTCCCTTCCGCGGCCGGAACTAGCTCAAACATGGAGACAAGAAGTTATACAATGAAACCACCAAGTAATGGAGTTCATAACATCAATTGATCATCACGTAACATCCTTCAATCCAGCGAATCAAGGCAAGTTTTCTTAAAATCTAGTTTTGGGGATTTTGTTCGATTTGTCCGTTTAATCCGTTTTAACTCAGAATAGTGATGTATTTATGATTGTTAAACATTATTATGTCGAATTCCTTGCTGTTCCTCGGTTGAATCGCCGAGGAATTGTCGTTTTATTGAGTTTCTTATCGACGCCTTGAAGGTGTCCGATAAAATGTCACAAAGAGGATTCGAGCGTTCTACGATTATTATTCCTCGATCGTTCGTTAATTTTTTGATGGTATGATGTTAGGGTCAGATTTCTCGCAAAGAATTTGAGTCGGAACCCTTCCGTTCGTCGTTTTCTTCAAGCTTTTCGATCGTGGGTGTATTCATTGTCTTCGCCGGAGAATCGTAGGTGTTCGAGGTGTCCCGACTGATCCGTGATTGTGGGAGTGTCCGGTATCGATTATCGAGGCAAGTATCTTGCCCATACATTACGTGTTTTGTGGATATTATGGTTGTTAATCGTCGATATGTGCTAAATAAATATTAATAACCATTTTTCAAAAGAATCGGAATATTTACCATCATGCTTTTTGTAAAGGTGACCCGTGTGTGTCGGGAATTAATGTGCTTAGTTGAATATGTGTGCTAGTGTCGAGTATAGAATCACCTTACTTTCTTGTGGTGTCATTGCGTATGATTATGTAGTTGGTAAATGTAAAGTGTAATTCTTTTGTCAAATTATGTGCTTGGAGTCATGTTTTTGTGTATGAATATGTGAGTTTGTGTGATATTAGTTGTGTCGTTCGGTGCTGTTGAAATCTTGTGCTTCCTTGTGAATCGTATCATTACTTGGTCGTGAGTATATGTTGGATGAACTGGCCATTCTAGTAAGGTACCTCGACTATATATACTATGATTGACCTTCGAGGCTTGTGGTTTGCAACTGTGATTTTGAAACGTGTGTGTGTGTTGTTCCTTCCACCCGGAGTGTCCGACGGGATGTCTGGGGGTCGATACTAAGGGGTACGGCCACGGAAGTGGACTTGGGTGCGTGTGTGGATGAACTTCCACCGGAGTGTCCGACGGGATGTCCGGGGTCGATACTAAGGGTACGGCCGCGAAGTGGTTTCCCACCCGGAGTGTCCGACGGGATGTCTGGGGGTCGATACTAAGGGGTACGGCCGCGGGTTACCAGTTGTGGTTTTCATCTTGAGGATGACGTTGATGTTTTCGTTAATTGTGATATTGTCCGGAGTATCACAATGCTTTGTGCTCGGGGTCGAGAGACATTATATTTCGAGTCTTGGTGCTTGGCTAGAATGGCATAGGATTAATGTGTTATGTGTAATGTGTCCTTGTAAGTGAATTGAAGTGGATGATCGGGTCGTGGACCCTGTGTTTTGTGACCGGAATGGTTGGGTCGTGGACCCCGTGTTTTTTTAAATGGATTTGTATTTTGAAAAATGAACTTTGGGGCTGTGACCCTAAATGGCTTTCGAGGAATTAAGAACATTTTCAATTTCTGATGTTTTCAAAACTCCCGAGATTTGGAAATGTTTTCACAATGCTTACTTGCTTCGTTTCTGCTTTCAAGACTTGAACTATTTTTAACTAAATATATCTCGGGAAGTCTTTCGTTATATTCTCGGAATGTGTTGTGTATGGCTCGTATTTGCACTTTATACTTGCACTAGCGAAACAGTGGAGTTTTGCTAACCCCAGTAATCGGGGGTGGATATCAGATTGTGTCCGTGTACATGCAGGTTTTCGGGAGCAAGACACAGGATCGGCACGAGGGATGATGAAAGACGAATGATACTAATCACACGAAGGCCAGTTTTGGGTTCAGTTAGTCGGAGTCCATTGTATTGTCTTTTCCGCTGTCTTATTGTTCGTTGTTGCAAGTATTTTACCCTTGTGTGGGTATGAGTCTGGATGAGTTTATGTATTTTGATTTGTAAGTTTGTGACGAAAGACCAAATCGGTCTATTGGTCCGTTGTTTTGATTCGTCGGTATGTAATGTAATGTGTTGTTTTGATGTCTAGCCTGGTGGATCCTCACGGAGAGGGTCTGCGGCGTGTAATATTCCCGGTTTGATCTGGGGGTGTTACATTTATGGTATCGGAGCTTAGGTTGAGGAAACCTAGGCTGTCGGGTCGAGTTATGTGTTGTTGAGTCTTGTATTGTCAGATTTTGTCTGACTGAGTATTGTCGCGACGCGTCGTCTGGGATGTCGGCCATGATTAGTATCAAGGTGCAGCCATCATCTTCGTGCGATCTGTGGATGTAAGTCTCCCTACTACATGTTGTACCACGAGCTATACGAGCCTGTATGATTCTGTGTTATGTAGTAGTATTTGAAGGTGCATCGTGAGTAAGTGACATATAATTGTTAATTCCCGTTTTGTGTTAGAATGAAGAATGATACTGCCAAATGTATCCTTGTATGAACTGTTTTTCTTGCAAGAGCAACAACCTTGGAATTTTTTTTTAGTTTCGAAGGCTTCCGGGGAGCCACGTAAATTTTTAAAATGTTCTCCAAGGGATGAAATATTTTGATTTTTTGTATGATGACCTCAAGTTCGAAAATTTTTAGACTTCAAACTACCGATATTTCATTTTCATCTCATACTATAAGTTTTCAAAACTCGAGTTTTTAACTCAAATAAGGTCTACAAAATATACTCAAGACGTGACTCTCGTTTGTAACTTTTCGGTGTCATGATTGTTGGTCAGAAGATGCGTATTGATGATGCTCTCGTTGTTGAGCAGTGGTGCCGCTTTATGATTAAAATAGTAACGTGAATGTTGAGTCCATCGGTATGTATGTGTTGAGATAGTCCTCCTTATTGAGAAGTAAAATTTTCGTTTTTGTAAGATGATTTTATTTTGATGGTTGCTTGTGAGATGTTATAATTATGTGAATCGATAACATTTAGACTCGTATGTTGTTGCTTATTTGTAACCTTCGAGTTTAGTATTACCTCGTATATGTTTGCAATCGTGTTGGTGATGAGAGCAGTTAGCACAGGCTTAATACGAGCCTAACGCGCGCTAACGTGGCGTGTTTAGCGCACATTAATCTTTGTTGTAACGCGCGCTAATCAACCTGGGCAGAGGCTATGGAATCGCATTTTAGCCGTTAGGTCTAACTTTTGCGGCCAATCACCTGTAGTTGTATTCTCTACGTGGTGTCTAGTGATAACAATCACAGCGTGAATGTGTGTTAAGACTTTTCGTATTGCTAGGTGATATTTGATTGTGTCTGATGAATTGATAAATTATGTCTGTTGTGTGTGTTCAAAAACACTTTCCTGGAAACTTCACAAAGTTTTGACGGTTGGATTAATCGGCGGCCCCATGTATACTTTGAAAATTATTTGGAATTGGCGAGCCGGCCTTGGATTCTCAAATAAAACCTCGATGGTATTTGAAAGAGTTGTTTTAAAGTACATGTAGATATTTTGTAAAATGTTACCATTGTTGATTTTCATGTAGTGTTGGGGGGGTTTTCCAAAATGATTTTTAACGTATTGTTGTATTTTCAGATAATTCGAGTACATGATTTTCAAAAATCTTTCACATCATAAAAATATTTTATTTCAAAAACCAATACGATTTTTATATTCAAAAATATATATTGAAAGATAAAAAAATCTCACTCGATGTAAACTTCAAACTCGAATTTGAGAAAGTTTCCTGTATTGATTAAAGTATGTACGAATGGTTTGATGACCTTGCGTGGCTACCTTGTTGTTATTAACGTAATGCTGGTGTGTAGTGGCGTGGTGATTTTGACAATGCCGGTTGCACAGAAAATATTATTTAGCCAATGATTTCAAAATGAGACGGTTAAAGTCTGTTGTTTAAAAGTTTTGATGAAGCAACCTGAGGTACCAAAAATACTTTTAAAGTTTTACTTTGAAGAGCACACAAATCCAAGGATTTTCAAATGATATCATTTAAAAGAATACCTCGTGGATTTTCTTATCGAGTTGTTAGTAGTTACCTTATGTGATATTGTCGTACTGAGTTGATACTTTAGCATGTTATTTTTGCGAAGTTGTGGCATCATATCGAGTGAGAATCCGCTTAGTATGCCGAGGGACAGAGGATGCGGTCGTGACCGCGGTACAGTTGGTCATGGATATCAGATGCAGGACCAAGAAGATATGGCCGAGAAGGTCGCTATTCCAAAGATTTTGTTCTCGTTGTTTAGGTTTCGGGGACGAAACCTCTTTTAAAGGTGATATGATGTAATATCCGCAATTTTCGATTTTCGGTAAATTTCTTTTTTTGGCAGGAGTCCATTTTAACAGATCGCCTATGACCGTTTCGTCCTTATGTGAATGTTTCATTCTACACTTGTTGACATCCGAGTTCGTTTCGGTGTCGTTTTGCTGAGTTCCGTGCTTTTTGGCGACTTTTCCGCATTTGAGATTGATTCTTGCGAATCTTGTTCAAAATTGTTGTTCGTATTTCCCCATAAGTCCGTTTAACCTTGTTAGACGTTTTGTGAAGTTCGGTTTGGTTATACGTTGTCTTATCGTGATGTTTCAGACGTTTGGGCCATTTTGTAATTTCCCAAAATTTTGGGGTGGTTGCCTTCGTATCGTCTTTCCAGATCTTCAAGTTAGCGGAATCATGTGTCATCTAGAGTTGCTCTGCCTGGATTGTTTCATGTTTTAAGTTTCGGGACGAAACTTCTTTTAAGGAGGGTAGAATGTAATATTCGCAATTTTCGATTTTCGGTAAATTTCTTTTTCAGCCGGGGTCCGTTTTGACGACTCTCTCATGACCGTTTCGTCATTTTGAGAATGATTAATTCTGCACTTTTTGTCATCCGAGTTCGTTTCGGTATCGTTTTGTTGAATTCCGAGCTTTTTAGCGACTTTTCCGCACTTGAGTTCGATTCTTGCGAATCTCGTCCGAAACTGTTGTTTCGAGTTTCTCGTAAGTTCATTTAATGTTATTATTCATGTTGCGAGCTTTGGTTTGGTGTTTCGATCGCGTATCGTGATTTTCGGACGTTTTGGGCCATTTTCGTAATTTCCCAAAGTTTTGGGTAATTACTTCCGTTGTCGAATTCCGAGCCTTCGGGTGGTCGGAATCGTGTGTTCTATTAGCTCTTAGATTCGTCTTTGCGAGTACTTCGTAACCGTAACTTTGATTCGTATTCAGGTTCGGGTTTCGGGGTCGTTCGGACGTAATTTTCGGTCTGTCTGGAGGGGCCTGCCCTGCACATGCAACACGGCCCCGAAACGGCCTGCAGGCGCCGTGTCTGCGCCGGGTCGGCCAGATCGGCAGCTGCCGAGACACGGCCGAGACACACGGCGCCTCGGGCCGTTCTTTGCGCTGCAACCGGCAGCCTATAAATATGGCGTAAACGGGTTTTTCACCCATTTTATCACTCGTTTTCTTCCCTTCCGCGGCTGGAACTTGCTCAATCATGGAGACATGTTGTTATACTATGAATCCACGAAGTTTTGGAGTTCATAACATCAATTGATCATCACGTAACATCCTTCAATCCAGCGAATCAAGGCAAGTTTTCTTAAAATCTAGTTTTGGGGATTTTGTTCGATTTGTCCGTTTAATCCGTTTTAACTCAGAATAGTGATGTATTTATGATTGTTAAACATTATTATGTCGAATTCCTTGCTGTTCCTCGGTTGAATCGCCGAGGAATTGTCGTTTTATTGAGTTTCTTATCGACGCCTTGAAGGTGTCCGATAAAATGTCACAAAGAGGATTCGAGCGTTCTACGATTATTATTCCTCGTTCGTTCGTTAATTTATTGATGGTATGATGTTAGGGTCAGATTTCTCGCAAAGAATTCGAGTCGGAACCCTTCCGTTCGCTGTTTTCTTCAAGCTTTTCGATCGTGGGTGTATTCATTGTCTTCACGGAGAATCGTAGGTGTTCGAGGTGTCGACCGATCCGTGAGTCTGGGAGTGTCCCGTATCGATAATCGAGGCAAGAATCATGCCCAAACAATACGTGTTTTGTGGATATTATGGTTGTTAATCGTCGATATGTGCTAAATAAATATTAATAACCATTTTTCAAAAGAATCGAATATTTACCATCATGCTTTTTGTAAAGGTGTCCCGTGTGTGTGGGGATTTTTTGTGCTTTGTTGTTTATTTGTGATAGTGTCGAGTATAGAATCACCTTACTTTCTTGTGGTGTCATTGCGTATGATTATGTCGTTGGTAAATGTAAAGTGTAATTCTTTTGTCAAATTATGTGCTTGGAGTCATGTTTTTGTGTATGAATATGTGAGTTTGTGTGATATTAGTTGTGTCGTTCGGTCTTTGTTGAAATCTTGTGCTTCCTTGTGAATCGTATCATTACTTGGTCGTGAGTATATGTTGGATGAACTGCCATTCTAGTAAGGTACCTCGACTATATATACCGTGATTGACCTTCGAGGCTTGTGGTTTGCAATCGTGATTTTGAAACGTGTGTGTGTTGTTCCTTCCACCGGAGTGTCCGACGGGATGTCGGGGTCGATACTAAGGGGTACGGCCACGGAAGTGGACTTGGGTGCGTGTGTGGATGAACTTCCACCCGGAGTGTCCGACGGGATGTCCGGGGTCGATACTAAGGGGTACGGCCGCGGAAGTGGTTTCCCACCCGGAGTGTCCGACGGATGTCCGGGGTCGATACTAAGGGGTACGGCCGCGGGTTACGATTGTGGTTTTCATCTTGAGGATGACGTTGATGTTTTCGTTAATTGTGATATTGTCCGAGTATCACAATGCTTTGTGCTCGGGTCGAGAGACATTATATTTCGAGTCTTGGTGCTTGGCTAGAATGGCATAGGATTAATGTGTTATGTGTAATGTGTCCTTGTAAGTGAATTGAAGTGGATGATCGGGTCGTGGACCCTGTGTTTTGTGACCGGAATGGTTGGGTCGTGGACCCGTGTTTTGTTAAACGGATTTGTATTTTGAAAAATGAACTTTGGGGTCATGTGACCCTAAATGGCTTTCGAGGAATTAAGAACATTTTCAATTTCGATGTTTTCAAAACTCCGAGATTTGGAAATGTTTTCACAATGCTTACTTGCTTCGTTTCGCTTTCAAGACTTGAACTATTTTTAACTAAATATATCTCGGGAAGTCTTTCGTTATATTCTCGGAATGTGTTGTGTATGGCTCGTATTTGCACTTTATACTTGCACTAGCGAAACAGTGGAGTTTGCTAACCCCAGTAATCGGGGTGGATATCTGTATTGTGTCCGGTACATGCGGGTTTTCGGGAGCAAGACACGGGATCGGCACGAGGGATGATTAAACACGAAAGAAACTAATCACACCAAGGCCGCTTTGGGTTCGATTAGTGAGTCCATTGTATTGTCTTTTCCGCTGTCTTATTGTTCGTTGTTGCAAGTATTTTACCCTTGTGTGGGTATGAGTCTGGATGAGTTTATGTATTTTGATTTGTAAGTCTGTGACGAAAGACCAAATCGGTCTATTGGTCCGTTGTTTTGATTCGTCGGTATGTAATGTAATGTGTTGTTTTGATGTCTAGCCTGGTGGATCCTCACGGAGAGGGTCTGCGGCGTGTAATATTCCCGGTTTGATCTGGGGGTGTTACAGATGTAGTTGAGCAATTATCGATACGAGTATGATGGTGACGAACGTCTTGTTTCCCGAGAAATTGCTGGATGAGTCTAAAGGGAAGTCGTGTTATAAGGATCAAACATAATATTATAACTTAGTGTATTGAACGAACATTACGTACGTTACTCGAGCAGCATTACGTACGCTATTTTCATAGCTTGACGTACGTTAAAGATTAGACTTTACGTACATTATGCAGTCTTCGGACGATATTCTCGATCCCGCATGGTCAGGGCAACTTTCGGCGCGACAATGACAGCTAGTCAACTTATCATTACGTACGTAATTCAGCCACACATTACGTATGTAATTGGCCATGACATTTCGGGCAGTAGCTCCTGAGGAACACTTACGTACGTTAGCCCATAGGTGGTAACGTACGTAACGAAGGTTACGTATGTATAACCTTAGGCATTACGTACGTAATGCTAGCCTGATGTTATATAATGACATTTCCTCTTTCATTTCCTCCGACCCTTGAACACTTCTTCTCATCCAACAATCATCCTCCAACCCTCCAAACTGAATTTTGAGCCTTCCTAGCCGTGTGTTATCGTAGTAGAGTGGATTGATCAAGCTCCAGAGAAGGTTTTGAAGGTTTTGTCCTTCCGTTCTTCATCGTCCTTCGTCGTTCTTCTTCGTTTCTTATCGAGTAAGGTAATTTTATCGAATCTTGAATTCATCTCAGTGTTGTTAGATGAGTCGTACTAGATTTCGGATGCCTTGGCTAGTTTAGAACTTTTGATAATGATCGGACCGATAAAAACTAATCACAATTGTTAATCGAAACTTGTCAAGCTAGTATTTTGAATGAATTGTAGTAGTACTCGTAGTTGGATTGTAAAACTCATAATCGAACTTGTAAATCACCAACACCATAGAATCGTCTTGTTATGGATTGGGATTATAATCCGATTATCGTATTGTAAACCCATTGGTAATTCCTTAATGAATTAATTAACGATTATCGAATCGGATAGATTATCGAATACGTTAGGATTTAGGGAGATTTTTGCTTAGTCGTTCTATTCTAGAATTTCGAAATTGAGTAAGTAATGAAATTACGGTGGCTATAAGTCGTAGTCGTGACGTAGAAATGTTGTACTAGAACATTATTGTTTAACGAGATGATAAATTGTAAATTGGCGGACCGGGGAATTTAGTAATTCGTATTGTGGTTAAAACATGAAATTTTGGTTTCGACGTCAGGAACAAACTAGGTTTAGAATCCTAATGGGACGGGGTAATTGTCGCTAATTGTCATTATCACCATAAGGTATTAATCGATGAATATCTAATAGGTTGAGCTCTCGGGTGTGGTCGTTCGAGCCGTTGTGTTATCAAGGGAGTAACTCTCACCGGACTTGAGGTAAGTGAACCCTTGCTCGGACTATGTAATATTAAATTCCAAAATTTAATGTGCGTCACTATATGTGGAATTATGCTCGTTTTACTTATCTTGTCCAGAGTATTCCTGAGTAGATACTTCTGTGACCCTTGGTTGCGACCTTGGGAGTTTATATGTTGATATACCGTATGGAACTGTGTTGCGGGATAAAACCTGAATGGTACCCACGTCTGGAGTATTCCTGTGTAGATGCTTCTGTGACCCTTGGTTGCGACCGTGGGAGTTTATGTGGTGATAGATGAGATAATATTGAGTATTCTGTAATATATTGCCTTACCAAGTAATAACATTGTATTGCGGATTTATCTGATTCTATCAATGAATTTTGTTCATATTGTCTGACCTAGGTTGGATGGCACGATTCGTCGTGTCAGGCAAATTTGTTGAATATGTGCAGGACGTTCCCGAAGGTTCCCGCCAGGCTTGAGCAGTGTTGGGGAGAAGCCTTGTTATTCTGTTTCTTAATTTGAATTATAAAAACATTCCACATTATATAATAACCGCGTACGCGGACTTGTTTTTCCTTAAGTATTTCGTTTCATACTTATGCTATCATGGGGATACTTTCCGCAAATTATTTCATGACGAATTTTTAAACTCTTTAAAAACTTGCCTTGTGGGTCCCACACGGGATTCACGGCACTGTAGCGTCCCGACAAATTTTGGGGGGCGTTACAGAAAATGGTATCAGAGATGAACACTCACATGGAAAGTTTTATCAAAATGTTTTGAAAATATTTAAATCCCTTCAAAAGTCCAACACCCCAAGCGACCGTAACTCCTCGAGGAATATCAAGGTGAAAAACACGTATGTTTCTTGAGAATCAGGTATGATGTTTGAATTCAATAGAACTTAAAGAATGATTGTACTGAACTGACCCTCTAGATCGAATAATTATCAAAATGGCACGTCGTGGGGCTAGGAGAATCGTGAACGACGCTCAGGGCTCTGCTGTGAACCAGCAGGAAGGCAGAAACACCGCTGAAACCGTTCCAGACGGAAACCAGCTGTCGTTCAATAATCAAAACGAACAGGAGGCGGAGAACCAGAACAATGGAGGAATGGATCCGGATTTCATTCAGACTCTCGCCCAGGCCATTGCAGTAGGAATCGCTCAGGCCAACCGAGCGGAGCGGGTACCAGTCATTAACATGGAGGAGAATGCCGAAAAGGATCGATGGCTGGGAGAGATGCTGAAGGCCAGACCACCATTATTTGACGGTTGAGGAGATAAACATGTGGACGACTGGATTTCTGAAATGGAGACTGCTTTCGAGGTAATCGATTGCCTAGGGAACCGTAAGGTGCCACTAGGAATCAACCAGCTCCGCGATACTGCAGCCCGATGGTGGAGGACCTACAATCCGGAAGACAGAGAAGTTGGGTGGGCCGAGTTTTCCAAACTGTTGAGAAATGAGTACTTCCCCAGGTCATCTCAAACTGCTCGTGCACGGAGCTTCTTCAGTGCAGGACCACAGAACTTGCCGGTACCGGAAATCATTCAGGCCTATAGGACCGAACTAAGCTATGTCTCACAGATGGTTCCATCTGAAGATCAACGAATTTGTCACCTTGCACAACAGTTGACGGAAGATGTTCAACATTACGTAGCTGGATTTCACTGCACAACTCTGAGGGCATATGAGGACGTAGTCACGGCACACGTCGGTACTGTTGTTAGTTCTGATACCGGGAATAACTAAAAGAAGCAGAAGACGTCTAATCAGTCTGGGAGCACCAGTAAAATGAACTCGGGGACTGGGTTCTCCTCTAAATCAGTGGTTTCATACCAACAGAAGGGCATATCTAACCGATCCCCTTGCTGGATCTGTTTCAATTATGGCATAGCTGGACATACCATGAGTCAGTGTCGAAAGGTGGCTACGAAGTGTTTTTCATGCGAAAAAGTGGGCATATGTCTTGATACTGTTCGCGGATCAATTCTACATCAAATCCAGCTCCTCAGAGTCAGCAAGGTTCGGTACAGATATCCAGGGCGCCCGCCGTGTCCGATTATCGATCTCCACCTTACCAAACCCCTTCATGCGGTGCCGGTAGAGGACGTGGCCGCGGGGGAGGCATTGCACCCTCCTCGGGGATACTGTCATCCCGCTTGTTCGAATTGAGGGCTACTGATGACCAGACCGCACCTGCTGTCTCAGGTACACTTCTTATTAATTCCCAGCCTGTTCATGTACTATTTGATACTGGAGCGACGCACTTGTTTATATCTGTGGAATGTGTTAATCGTTTGAACCTTCCTTGTGTACCTTGTGAATCTTTTACTATTAAGCTACCCGAGGGTAGCAGGGTTGGGGGTAATTTGGAAGTTCGAAATTGTCCGATCCGCATCGATGATCAGGGTTGGACAGCGAATCTCATGGTTTTTCCACTTCAGAAAGAAGATGTTATTCTGGGTATGGACTGGATGATGGTGCACAGGACGATATTAGATACCTATAACCTGACCGTTTCCATTATGACTCATGATGGTGCCACTCACATGATCAAGGGACGAGAACAGTTCAGTACTAAGGGGTCCCTCAGCCTCCTTACAGTGGAAATATCTTGTGACGCTCGAGAAACGTATTACTGGTGTTATGTTCTTCAGGAGGACGCATCACAGCTATTGGTTGATAACATTCCCACAGTGAACGAATTTCCAGATGTTTTCCCCGATGAATTACCAGGGTTGCCGCCATGACGGTAGGTCGATCTCTCGATCAAACATGAGCCGTGAACGACGCCTATCTCCAAGGCACCATACAGGATGGCACCAGTTGAAATGAAGGAATTAAAGTTACAACTCGAAGAATTGCTAAGGAAGGGACTGATCCATCCGAGTACTTCACCATGGGGTGCGCCAGTCCTTTTTGTGAAGAAAAAGGACAACTACCTGTGTCTGTGTATCGATTACAGAGAGCAAAACAAGGTCACTATCAAGAACTGTTACCCACTTCCGAGGATTGATGATTTACTGGATCAACTACAGGGGGCGACTGTATTTTCAAAAATCGATTTACGGTCTGGATATCACCAATTGAGGATTCGAGAGGAGGATATTCCCAAGACCACATTTCAATCAAGATATGGACACTATGAATACATGGTGGTGTCGTTCGGCTTGACTAATGCCCCAGCCGTTTTTATGGAGTTAATGAACAACTGACATAATTTCTCGATTAGTGTGTGGTGGTTTTTATTGATGACATTTTAATATATTCCCGGAACTGACAGGAGCATGAGGAACACTTGAGGCAGGTGTTAAGTGTTTTAAGACAACACTAACTTTATGCTAAACTTTATAAATGCGAGTTTTGGATGCCGGAGGTGACCTTTATGGGATATGTAATTTCAGCATAAGGCGTCAAGGTAGACCCCCAGAAGATCGAGACAGTGATGAGTTGGGAACCACCAAGAAACGTCAAAGAAGTGAGTAGTTTTTTGGGATTGGCAGGATATTATCGACGGTTCGTGGAGAGTTCACCACCAAAAAAAGGACTTTAGCCGACGATACTTAAAAAAATGGCCGACGACTTTTAAGTGTCGTCGGCTAAACTCTAGACTTTAGCCGACGACCCACATTGTCGTCGGCTAAAAGGTTTTAGCCGACGACTTGATCTGGGTCATCGGCTAAACCACAATGTAGTCTTCGGCTAAAGTTTAACACTTTAGCCGATGACTTTTGTAATGATTTAACCGACGACCCAGATCAAGTCATCGGCTAAACCTCCAATTTAAAATTATATATCGTACTCAGTTATTTTCAGGCGAAAAAACCTTTATTTTGTGTATTTTCTGAGTCTGTGTTGCTACTTTGAGTTGTGCTAGATGGAGTGACGAAGGTTTCTACCAATTGCTATAATCACCAATTCGATTAATTAAGGTACTTAATTATTGTATTTTTTATTGTGATTTCAAAACTCTATATTATTCATGTTGTAGATTCGAAAGCTTTTATGTATAACCCTTAATTTTTGTGATGATAATCATTATGATTAATTGTTTGTTGTGATTCCATTTATAATTTGAACAATATTAGTTAGTTGGATTAATATTAGAAAATTTATACATTTTCAGGATGGACAAGAGTTGGATTGGGTTACGAAAATGGGATCCAAGAGTAATGGATGGGATGAAGCAGTTTATGAGATTTGTAAAAGAGCACGACAGTAGTAATACGTTGCACTACTGTCCGTGTAATAAATGTAGATGTCGTAGTGATATGTACCGTTTTCCATCTGATGAGGTCTAGGAGCACTTAAAGAAGAATGGTTTTTGGAATAAATATACATGTTGGATATACCACAGTGAAGCACCGAATTCTGTTATTCCATATGATCACGGACAATTCAGTGGTAACGACGGGTTTACCGATTCGAAGAGGAGGTTGATTGATGATGTGTTTGATTATTCTGAGACGTCTGTACCAACTGAGCCAATCCCACGACCCCGTAGACCGATGCCTTGCAATACTGCTGGGCTTGACAGGTACAACAAGCTAATTCAACTCCAACAGACCCCTCTATACCCAAGGTGTAACATGACTATTCTTGATTGTGTCATGGAAACGATGAGATTAAAGGTGGAGAACAGATCATCCATCAAGTCTGTGGATGATTACTTGGAGCTTACGAGTAATATGCTTCCACAGAGTCATCGTATTCCTAACACATATCCCAAAATGAGACGAATTTTGAAAGATCTTGGTCTTTCCTACATTAAGATCCACGTATGCATGTATGATTGTGTTCTATTCTAGGGGCATCCTAATGAAGACCTCACGAGATGTCCTGTATGTGATACATAGAGATATAGGATCAGTCCTTCTGGAAGAGAGAAACCGGTGAAGGTACTTTGGTATTTTCCACTGAAGGACAGGTTGGAACGGCTTTTTATGTCTCCTCACACGGCAAAAGCAATGAGATGGCACACCGAGCCTCGCACTCATGACAGGGATACTATGATACACCCTTCAGATGGAGAGGCATGGAAGCATATAGATAGGGAGTATCCGAATTTTTCTTCAGATATCCGAAATGTGAGGCTTGGGATTACATCTGATAGTTTCAACCCTTTTGGTAACATGAGTCTTTCATATACCATATGGCCTGTTGTAGTGATTCCTTACAACCTTCCTCCATGGATGTGTATGCGGAAGGAATATAATATGTTGACCTTGTTAGTCCCAGGGCCGGGATATCTGGGAAAGTGTATCGATGTATATATGAAACCTTTGATAGAGGAGCTGAAATTGTTGTGGGAGCAAGGTCATCCCACGTACGACAGTTCTTCATCCAAGACGTTCTACTTGCACGCTATGTGTATCGGCACTATTAGTGATTTTCCTGCATATGGAATGTTGTCTAGATATGTTATTAGCGGATATACAGGTTCTACAGTGTGTTTGAATGCAGATTGTGCTAGGTACCACTATAGGAAAATTATCCGAATATGTCAACGGATATGGCTTGAGAGGGAACATGAGTGGCGTATGGATGCTGCAGCATTTTATGGCACTGTAGAAATGGGCGAGCGACCACGACAGTGGACAGGTGATGAAATACTATCGATTCTTAATGGGTACGATTTTGGTCAGCTTAGCAACCATCCAGATGTGATTGCAGCAACCCCTGAAAGGCCCGACAGGTATAAGTATTGGTCGCACAAAAGTATATTTTGGAAATTGCCTTACTGGTGCAAGTTACTGATAAGGAACTTCTTGGATGTCATGCACATTGAAAAGAATATTTGCGAAAGTGTGGTTGGGACAATCTTAGGTTGGGAGGGAAAGACTAAAGACGGGCCAAAAGCATGCAAAGGTTTGGAAGAAATGAGCATAAGAAAGTTGAAGACTGTCAAGGGAAAATAAAAAATGCATAAGGCAGCTTACACCATCACTGCCGAGCAGAAAACTGAGATATTTTGGTGGATAAAGACTGCTAGGTATCCTACCGGGTATGATGGGAATATAGGAAGATGCGTTAATTTCAGGTAGAACAAGTTAACTGGTTTGAAGAGTCATGATTGTCATATCCTACTCCAACGCCTATTTCCGGTATTTATTCGACTGTACTTACCAAAACAGGTAGTCGAGCTCTGCGTTTCATTGTCAAGATTTTTACAGAAATTATGTACGAGAGAAGTGAAGAGATCCTATTTGCGTCAAATGCAAGATGAGATCATTTATATCTTGTGCAAGTTTGAGCGAATATTTCCTCCAAACTTTTGCTCACTGGTCCAGTGCACTACACGTGGATTTACCCGGTTGAAAGGTAACATAATTTTGTATTATATATATAAAATATTGTCAAATTAAATATAATTTCTAACACAATGACAGTACTACAGGAAACTCGATGATTACAAAGACTCTGTGGCCAATAAGTCTGCACTGGGAGGATGCATTGCAGAATCATACCTTGCGTCGGAGTGTCTTACGTATATCAAGTTGTATTTGGGTGCCTTCGATCCCCCTTCACGCTCTATTCCAGCAGATGAAAGACAATTCAATCTGTCTATCATATCCACTGAGGTTGACGTCTATGTGAGGTTGCCAGGAAGACAATTAGACCCGTACGAGTCACGAATTGCACATTGGTGGATATTGCTCAATTGTACAGAAGTTGAGTACTGAAAAGACACCCACTTGTCATGCGATATGGTGCGAGGTGACACTAGATTACACAATGACACTTTTGCCGACTATTTTGGAGAATGGGTACGTATACATTCAGTTGCTATTGATTTTGGACTTTAGATATTTTATTTTACATAAAAAGTTTAATTACTACAGATGACCCATATACAAGATGACCCATATAAAGTTTATTTTCTATGAAGCTGGTTATGTCAAGAATTTATTCGATGGCCAAAGTCAACGGTGTCACATTCGTATGCCTTGAGAGACACCAAAAAAAATATGCCAAAATTCTGGGGTTATGATAGATGGTGGATATTACGGTGTTCTTATGGAAGTGGTAGAACTAATTTATGGGGATGGCATGACAATTTACTTGTTTAAGTGTCGATGGTACGACACCAGTCTTGGAACCGATATGCAAGATGACTACGGACTGTTATCCGTTGACACTTCCACTACATGGTATGAAAGTGATCCTTTTGTATTTGCAACATCAGCAAAGTCGGTGTATTATTTGGACGACTTGGTGAAGAAAGGCACATGGAAGATAGTGAACGTTGTGACAACGAGGAATATTTATAGTGCTGCTACACTGGGAGAAACAACAGGTACTGATGACGATGATGCTTATCAAGAGCCAAATGCAGCAAATATTCCACCATCAATGACAATTACGATGAATAATGTTCCTAAAGGACGAGTCGTCTGACTCCATGGTGATGCTCGCGGGTACGTTGATGTTGATACAGACAAATTACTTGAAAATTCTGATGACAATAATGTGGACGACTTGATGCATATGTTGCCAGATATCAACTCAGATAATGGGACAGACTGTAGTGATGACTCAGACTATGAGCCATAAATTTATTAGATGTTTATTTTTTCATACGTTATATATAATGATTGTTTTTTGTTTTTTGGAAACAAAAAAAAAATAGTAATAATAATCAAAACGTTAACATAATATTAATAATAATAATAATTAGAAAAAATTGGGGGAAGTCGTCGGCTAAACCTTTTTCGAAAAAAAATATTGGGACCACGGTCGAGAGGGCTAGGACCGCGATCTGGATGATTTTGGGGGGCGCTGTCACGCGGTCTGGATTTGGGACCGCGGTCCGGGTGAGGAAACAAAATTGGGGTTTAGCCGACGACTATTCTGGAAGTCGTCGGCTAAAACCCCCTGATTTTTAAAAAAAAAATTGGGGTTCAGCCGACGACTTAGATCTAGTCGTTGGCTAAACCTATAAATATATATACCTTCTTTCTTCTTTCTTTTCTTCTTTTTTCTTCTCCAAACCCCATCCCCCCACACCAGACCCTGGCACCCCGCACCAGACCCCGACCTTCATCATCCAACCACCAGACCCTGTCCTGCCGCCCGCCCGACGCCCGCCACCCGACCGTCCGCCTGCCACCCGACCGCCGCAGTACATGTAACCCTTTTTGATTTTTTTTGTTTTTGTTTTGTTTGATGAATTTATTGTATTTGTTTAGATTACTTGATGAATTTAGTATTTTCCATATTTTGTGTTTAATTTAGTTTCCATCAAATGTTAGTTGTGAATTGATGAAATATTTGATGAATTTGTGAATTGGATGAAATATTATGAATTTTGTGATGAATTAGGTAAATTGTTTGATGAGTTGTGAATTGATGAAATATTTGCTGAATTTGTTTGAGAAGGAAGGGATTGTATAGCCGGCGTTAATCAAAAGATTAATGTGGTATGGCATTGTTAATTACTGTTGTGTGATTGTTTAATTTACTGTGGAAACTTTGTCGAATTTTTGAATATCTGTATGTTTCTTTAATTTGAAGATGGAGAGAATAAAGAGAGCGTTGGGGAAGAAGTCGACAAAGTCGACCACTCCTGATTCGGGGGGGGGGGGGGCAGTTCGGCAGCCTCTAGTAGGGCGGATCACTTTACTCAGTACATATCCCAGAGTAGCGCTCGTGCCCGCAAGATACTAGAAGCTACCGGCATGAACCCTGACGATTTTGTTAGGGCGACAGATGAGCCCGTTTCACTAGCGCGGCGTTTATCCTTTCAGACACCACAGTCGACCCCCCCACGCAGACGGAGACTCGTATGCCTCCCATCCACCTACCCACGTCCAGCCCTCATATATCAGGTGATGTACGGAGTTCCTCGTCAGCGGTGACACACGGTCCGCCGCCGAGTCTATTCATGCCTCTGATGGTTCCGACTATACTGGAGGTCGATGAGACGGGAGTCCGAGTTCCCGTTCCATTGATTAGCCCTGAGGAGGCGTACGTCTACGAGTCTTGGCCAGATAACATGCGTTGGTGGAGTTGTCGGGTTTCGAAGACGAAATTGTACGAGGAGATAGAGAGGGAGAAGGAGAAGGGGTAAAATGTAGTCTAGGAGGAGAAGAAAAAGAAGAAGACTCATGGCCCGGCAAAGGGTCTGGCGCTCGACTCGTACAACAGTAAGCATGGCCGTTACGAAATTACTCTAGACAGACACGGACGGCCGGTGATGTCTTCTGACGCTACGGCAGCATATAGCCGTAATGTGGGCTTTGTCATTAGGGACAGAGTCCCCGTTTTATGGCCCGAGTGGGGGTACGTGCCGCAGTGTGTGAAGGATGCTTTGAACAATGCTATGTCGGTAAGTTATTAAATATTTAATAAGTATTTTTTCAATCAACACGTAGTTCTCCAAAATTGCCATATGTGATGTTTTTAAATTATTGCATATTTATGTTGTTCATAGGTGTGGTTTGTCATTCCGGACTCTCTACTACGTACTTGGTGTGACAAGGTGCATTCTACCAAGTAAGTCATTTTAATTTATTTTGTATCTACATTGTTTGCGTAATTTTTTTTCTTACAAATAATATATGTTGTGCAACGAGCGTTGTAGGTACAAATATTGGAAAAATGAGATGCACATGTTCTGGATAGCCTGGGGTGATATCAGAGAGGCTACCCCAAAAGAATTCAAGTTCCGGCAGAACGAGTAGAAGTGGCTACGCGCCCATTTTCGTGACCCGAAGTTCATGGTGTGAAATTATTTTTAATATATATGTCATTTTTTAATTATTGTAAAATCTTGTAATTCTTGCAATATTTTTTTGAAGGCGACTAGCTCGACCAACACGACTAATCGTGCTGGTATGACTGACCATCACAGTCTGGGTTCCCAGTCGTTAGCGAGAGTTGTGCACGAGGCCACTTCTTTTGATTTGGTGGACGCATTTGCCAATGTGACTCAGAAAGCATATCTGAACCGTCCCGAAGCGTATGTAAGTCTTTTTTTATTTTATTTTGGTAATAAAGTAAATGCTTTTGTATCATACTTTTATTGATGTTGAAATATTTATTTTCATATAACTTAGGAGCGTGTGCGGGAGGAGTCTTAGAGGATGCTTGCTGAGATTGCTCGGTAGCAGTATCCGGACTTAGCGGATACCGATCTCGACTCCGCCATTGGACAGATCGATCAGGGCGATCCTTATGTTCGCGCTAGGGTGTGGGGTACCGTCTACCCTCCTAGAGGTAGTCGGTACCGCACTAAGATGATGGGAGCCGAGGGTCACAGCCTATTGAAAGATACCCCCGGCTTCCGGCGCCCTCGCGGACTGGATGCACGGACTGCCTATCTCGAGGAGTAGTTGAGGGCGGAGAGGGAGCTCCGAGTTGAGAATGAAAGAAGGACTCAGATGCGGTTACGTGAGAGCGACCAGAGGACTGAGACGCGGTTATAGAGTTTCCAGAGGCAGTAGCAGGCCATGATGGACTATATGATGATGCTGACTCAGACAATTACTCAGGCTAGACTGCATACACCTGCTCCACCGCCTTCTATCTTCAGTCAGACCCCATCTTCACAGCCTCATGATGAGGATCTACGGGATGGTGGTAATCCTTCTACTTCTACATTTGGACATTTAGATGATTTTGGTAGTGGATTGTAAAACATTTTTATTATGTTGATGTTGATAGGATTTTGATGACGCTACTAGTTGGGCATATTATTGATGGTATCAGTTGAATGTGTTGTGCGTTGATTGTTGTTGATAATGGGAGCTGGTGTATAGAAGTTGCAGGTGCAAAAAAACAGGTTTTGGGATGCCAAATTCTGAATTAATTTTTTTTATATTAGGTTTTAGCCGACGACCTTTACAACAGTCGTCGGCTAAAGTATATTATTTTTTTTTAAAAAAAGTTTGAGCTGACGAATATTGTTAAATGTCGTCGGCTAAAGTATATTATTTTTTTTGTAAAAAAAACTTTAGCCGATGACATTTATCCAACTCGTCGGCTAAAGATCAGAGATTTAGCTGACGAGACTTAGCAGTCGTCGGCTAAAATTTTGCTGACGGCCAAATGTCATCGGCTAAACTTTGAGGTTTAGCCGACGACTACCAAGAAAGTCTTCGGCTAAACCTTGTCCGACGAACATCGGACGACGGTTTTTTACCCGACGACATTGACCTTTAGACGACGACTTAAAGTCATTGGCTAAACGCCCGATATTTGTAGTGGTTTTTCTTGTATCGCTCGGCCGTTGACGAATCTCTAAGGAAGAGTACCAAGTTTTTCTCGACAAAGGATTGCCAGGAGAGCTTTGATGAATTAAAAAGGAGACTGACTACGGCTCCGGTGTTAGTATTACCGCAGGGCACAGAAAGATTCGTGATTTATACAGATGAATCTAAACATGGACTAGGATGTGTCTTCATGCAAAACGGCAGAGTTATTGCATACGCCTCCCGACAACTCAAACCGTACGAGGTGAAGTATCCGACGCACGACTTGGAACTGGATGCAGTGGTCTACGCTCTTAAGATCTGGAGACACTACCTTTACGGGGTTACTTGTAAGATTTTTACGGACCACGAGTTTAAAATATATCTTCAACCAAAGAGAGTTAAACATGAGGCAGAGGCGTTGGCTGGAGCTACTCAAGGATTACGACATGGAGATTTTGTATCACCATGGGAGGGCTAACGTCGTAGCAGATGCACTTAGTCAGAAGATTGCGCAGGAGTTGGCACTATCCGGTTTAACGGTACATCCGTAATCGCAGCAGGACCTATGGAGGAATGGTATTGAAGTATGGATGCCACTCAGAGGATGTTGAGTGAGGGCGTTGTACTTGTTATTATGTAAATAATTAATATAAGGCAATGGCTGTTTCTTTATTTATTGGTAGTTACTGGCGTTCCTGACTCGTATATATATATATATAGAAAGTAGTCCGTGTATTTGAGAGCAAAACATTCCACTCCTTATTAGATAAGGGGATCGGCACTGGAAAGGTTTATAGCTCAAATACTTAATTGTTTGCAAGTCGATGAAACTTGATTGGGCGTTAAGTTTATGTGAAGACTTGTATGACGTGTTCTTTAACATGGAGAGTTCCTGTCGAACACTAATGGTTAGTGAGAGCACACATTATAGGTATGCTAATTGGATTAGTATACTCGAACCGACTCACCCTTGATTCGTCGGATTTCACTACGGGACAGTCAATGACAGAATCCAAAGGTTGTGATAGGTATTCGTGAACCTTCGACTTGAGGATTTAGTAGGGATGTGCTTGTGACGTCAAGATTTTCATTAGAGTAGTTCGACCCTGTAAACCGAATGGCGGGGTCAACCTCGACGTGCATCTTGATGGGCAAGTAGCAGGTCCTACTGAATACCAAGATACAATTCTTTCTCCTGTTAGTGAACGGGTTATATGTCCTATGCGGTTATTGGCAGAAGAGATCATAAGTCTTTGACCAAAGCATTGGAGCTAGTTGTATTGAATACACGAGAGATCGATGATCTCGATTTGCATTAATGCATGCATAGCGTCAAGTACATATAGGGTTTGACTGACCGTGACCCTATAACTTGATCGGGACATTTGAAAGAAGGGTTTATACGTATATTGATATTCACGACAGAATGGTTCTTGAATGACCCCAATCATTTGTTCTCAGTTGGGGTACAATGTAGGCCGCCAGGCTGGCTAGGTGGTGCTACTACTCTTTGGTTCCTCCCATTGCTGATTGAGACGGACCTACCGAGTCGCGCAATAGGATTGACAATGGAATGAATCAAGCTAATTCTCTCATTATAAATATTAGATATTGGATATCTAAATTTGGGACATTGGATGTTAAAATTGATTTATTGGATAAATTACTTTACGGCCAAATGAATTAAATAAATTACTGGGTGATTAATTTAATTTATGGATATAATTATTTCTTGGAGAAATCAATTATGTTATTATGTATTTGATATGATTAATTAATTGGATTAATTAATCGATATAAATACATCGAAATGGAATAGGAGTTTATCTGCTTGGATTCACGGGAGTCCGAAACGAACCGAACTCATCCGATTTTTCATCTTGCCCCCCCCCCCCCCCTCCACTCTTTTCTTTGGTTTTCATTTTTAAATGAAAGGAAAAGGACTTGTGGGGTGACCTCTCATGTGGCATGAGTTGTTTACACATGGGTGGAAGTAGAATAAAAGATGGAAGACTTCATCTCTCTCCTTGACAATTGATTTCATACGGTTCTTGTGAGAGAGGAAAGAGAGAGAAAAGTTCTTTCTCAAAAGTCTTATTCTTCATTTCATTTCTTGTTCTTGTTGTTCTTGGAGAATATCAAGAGATTGATTGAGAGTTGTGAGTTATACACTTAGAGTGTCATAATCACATAAAAAGCTTCATCATCCTAGCTCTAGCCGTATCCTTGGATGATAGCAAGGTGATCGTCGTTCCGTTCGTTTCTCCAGCACGTGGCAAGTAGAGACGCGGTACTTTCGGCGTTGGATCATCTAAGAGCTTGGAGTGTGTTGGATATGTAGAGATCAAGCAAAGCTTGGGGAATAGTTCAAGAAAAGGATACCATTTAATCAACGGACTACAAGGGTATGTTTCTCGTATCTCTTGTGTTTCATATTATATTCGTATATACGTAGCTCGATCGATCCTCGTAGGGATTCAGATCGAATTAATTTTCGTTTTACCGCTTTCACTGGGCCTTCATTTTTAGGCACCGAATCCCAACAGTGGTATCAGAGCGTAGGTCTTGCGATCGTGTATACGATAATTAGAATTTGGAATACTTGATTGGATGGTGAATGATTTGGAATCATTTATAGTCGTATTCGTGGTGTATGTTTTTCCGTTTGTTGTAGTTATATTTTTCGTAAGTTTATGTCTAAATATAAATTTTTAAATGGGAAATATGATTTATATTGAATATATGAATATTGAAAAATATAGATATTAGATATACGTTCGAAAATCAAGCCCCGAATTACCGTTGGACGTCCCGGGAGTGGACCAAACGAAGGGGGCCGCGGCCCAGGGCTGTTGCAGCCCTTGTGATGAAACTGGACTGGGGGCCGCGGCCCAGGGCTGCTGAGCAGCCCTGCTTGCTGCCCGACATGTTTCGGGCGTGGTCCAACCTCTTTCGGACCTGTTTCAGGCTCGTTTTCTTCGTATATTCCTGAAAATTGATTTTCCGCATTTTAAATTGGATTTAATATGATTAACATGATATATGGTATTTCATTTTATAAGGGAAAATTGATTCATTAGAATACTTGTGAGTGACCGAATACTTTGAACATTTTCATATTACCAATTATGTGAATTGATTGGATTGATTCTATTTATTGTTTGTATGTTGATTAGATCATTGTATCTCTATGCAATCCGTTTATATAGTATTTGTTGGATGAATGATTTTGAATGTGGATGTGGTTCATGGACTTAGTTTTGAATCGTTCGGTTTTATTCGATTGGGTTGTAAAGGCCGTTTTGAGCCTATTTATTTTACTAGAAATATTTGTATCTAGGATGCAATTTTTCAATGTAAAATTTATATGTAATGACGAAGACCGGAGGAAGATCAGTTTTGAGAAGACGAAGATTCAAGACGAAGACTTGTAATTAGATTACGAAGTTTTTGTTTCTAGGAACGGTCCATGAACTACATGTTGGTAGCAACTAGGTTGTGAATGGTTGTTCATATTGTATGAATGCACAAAGGCGCTTAAATGAATTAATGTGCAAAGTGTAACATTAATGGCGAAAATCCTCCCACTACAAATTATTATGTTTATAAGGTTTCAAGGTTTTCCTTCCCACCATTGAGTTTTCGGGAAATTGAAATCCAAACCGGATGTGCTATGCTTCCGAGTTATCGGGGTAGTCATTCGGGTAGGATGGATAAATTTCCGGGAGCACATTGGATGCCTTTGGTAGGAGCAAATTTTATCTCTAGAAACCTGATAGGTTGTCGGATAAGATTCAATTGTGAAACTGATTTACGTCGATGGTATAAACTTAACTTGTTCACAAACCATAGAAATCATATAGGTTGAGGGGAGTGAACAAGGGAAAAAAGAAGATCGAATCATCCATTAGATGGGTTGGTGTTGGAAACCACTTTATAAAAATTAATAGACTAGAAACCTGTTCGGTTGCCCTCTATTTAGATTTATAAATTTAACGAGTCACTAATTAATCTATCATACTTAATGCAGACATAACTATCAATATGACAATGAACCCACTCGCAATTCTACTGGAAAAGAACACCTTGAACGGACCTAACTTTGTGGATTGGCTCTGCAATCTGATGATAGTCCTCAGTATAAAGGCACTGGGATACGTCTTGGAGATGGACATTCCAGCGCCTCCAGTGCGGACGAGAGCCAATCAAAAAGAGATTGAAAACCACGAAAAGTGGGTTAAGGATGATGTAAAAGTCCGTGCTTACATGATGGCTTCTATGTCTAATGAGCTTCAGAGAGCTCATGATAAAATGACTTCTGCTAGGCAGATTCTATCTCACTTAACTGAGCGTTATGGTGAGCACAGTCGAACGGCTAGATATGAGATATCCAAGCAACTGTTCAGTGCGAGTATGAAGGAAGGTGAGAAGGTTGGGGACCATGTCCTCAAAATGATATCCATGATCGAGAGATTGGAGGCTCTTGATTTTAAGATTGATACTTCTCTTCAGACCGACCTTATCCTACAGTCTCTCCCTGATTCCTTCTCACAGTTTGTTATGAATTTCAACTACAATGAGATTGCATGCAACTTAGCAGGGCTAATGAACAAATTGGTGACCGCTCAGTCTCAAATGAACACTCCGCAGATGAAGGAGCCTGTCCTTGTGATTTCTTCTGGATCTCGGAGGTCCAAGAATAAGAAGAAAAAGACCAAGAAGCGGACGGGACCAGAAGTCAAGGACCTCAAGGGTAACGGCAAGGCCTCGATGGTTCCGAAGAATAAGAAGAATAAGGACACTTGTCTCAAGTGTGGTGAGCTAGGCCCTGGGTTAGAGACTGTCCAATTCTTCATGGCGCTTCAGGTACAAAACTTTTAGTTTCGGAAACAAATTGTTCTACTACTGTATTTTCTAATTCTTGGACACTGGATTCTGGTGCTAGTTCTCATATTTGTATCGTGAATCAGGATCTGGAACAAAGTAGGAAGCTTGGAGCTGGGGAAGTGATGATTACCGTCGGTAGCGGGCATAGTGTCGAGGCAACCGACATAGGATCACTTCTTTTGGCTTTAGAATTTGGTTTTGTTCTGACTTTAGAAGATGTACTTGTTTTGCCCAAGGGGCATAAAAACATTGTATCCATTCCGATCATGGATCGGAAAGGCTTTTCATTTTTCATTGGTGATGGTTCCTGCAAAATTTATTTTAGAAATAAACTAGTGGGCACTGCTACATTGTTAAATGGACTGTATTATCTAAACCTCAGTGACAAAGTTGTTGTGAATATTATGATTAGGAAGCGTGGTAGGATGAAGCTAATCAAGTTTTGAAATGGCATCTTAGACTTGGTCATGTTGGTCAGACGGCCTATCGCAGCAGCGACACTTTCTTCAAGAGCAGCATCGATCTCTTTTTCTCTCTGCAGCCTCTATTTCCGGCCTGCCTCTCTGGCTTCTTCCCCCTTTTTGGCATCATTAATAACTGACACCTTGGTATGAAGCTCCTGTAGGAGCTTTATAGCATTGTCTTGTTTGGTCGTCAGATTATCGATCTTATCCACCAGAGTACCGAGCACTAGAGACATGTTATCTATATTTTGAACATGGTCTGTCAGTCTGGTTCCGGTCTCCTTGAGGGCAGCAACCATCTTAGACTCTGAAGTTTGGAGCTTTTATTGTTCTTGCCGTAGGACTCTCTCCTGATGCACTTTCAGTTGATTGAGCGCTTGCCACAATGCATTAGGCGGAACTCATCCTCGACGTTGGTGATTGCAGTCTTCAGATCGGAGAGCTCAGCTTGGGCAGTTTCTCACATCCAATCAAGTTCTTTACCGACATCATACAGTGCCTTTACGGAATCCCATAGGAACAAGGTTTGTCGGCCGATTGCATGGAGTTGCTCGATGCAGGCTTCGGTGTGCGGGGAGCCAGGACGTGCAATTTTGGAATCCTCAGGCTCATTGAGTTGATGGAGAACCCCATGATGATGGGGGCGTCGTGGTCTATTGTTCGGCAAGAATCTATCATCGGAATCTGATTTTGAGTGAGCAGAGGTGGGAGATGCAGGAGCATCTTGAGCGGGCTCTTCGACAGCAGGTGCTTTGGGAGCAGGTGCTTCAGAAGATTGTGCAGCTTGTTCAGTCTTGGGGACAGGAGGGACTGGTTCCTCCTGTTCGGCTTGTTCTTCTGTAGTCAGAGGTACATGAGGGGTTGAATCCTCCTACCGACTATCAACTTCTTGAGGGATAGGCTAGGCTGCCTGTTCAGGGGCTGCTTGCTCTTCAACAGTAACAGGAGGGACTGATTCCTCCTGTTGTTGGTCGTTGGCAACTTCCTGTTGTGGGGGAGGGGACTGATTACGGTCAGATGTCCCCTGACCCTATTGGCTTTGGCAAGTAGCCATCTATCGTTCCCTTGCTTCTTCACGTATTATTTGAAGACCTGCCTGTAGGTCATCATCATCCACTTCCGAGTCAGGTCGGAGTGGTGGCTAGGTGAGGGATCTTTATCATCAGACTGTGATTTCCCTTTCAGTCTCGCTTTTTTTTGCCTTGTAAAAGTCTGAAATGAGCTCATGGCAAAAGTGATCCTCCCAACGGATCAAGTGCTCGATAGTCTGGGTGTCCATGACCTCCAGAAGAAATACTTCTTCTTCCTTCCATTCGGCCCAGTTGTACACAATGTCATATGGGGCGACCCTGTACGACTTCCAAATTTTGAAGTGTTCAAACGCTTGATCTATTTCTACGTGGAGAAGAGTATTGTTAATTATATGTGTTGCGGAGGGACTCCGTACAGTAGTAAGGTCTACAACATGGATGGGATCCTCAACAGGTATGGGAGCCTGTTCCGAGGACTAGATGTGCGTTGTCGCTTTTCTTTTGAAGCGTGAGTCAGTGCTTATATGGGGGTTGGCCCAGTTGTACAGGCGAAGTGGTTCGCATTAAGGAGTATTCCTGGAGATGTCGTTTTCAGATTGTGATGGATAGTTCATATCCCGAGTTGTTTACCCTTAAGTTTCGGGACCGAGTTCGTTTTGATATCGTTTTGCTGAGTTCCGTGTTCTTAAACGGCTTTTCCGCACTTGAGTTCGATTCTTACGAATCTCATCCGAAATGCTGTTTCGAGTTTCTCGTAAGTTCATTTAATGTTATTATTCATGTTGCGAGATTTGGCTTGGTGTTTCGATCGTGTATCGTGTATTTCGGACGTTTGGGCCATTTTTGTAATTTCCCAAAGTTTGGGGTAATTACTTTCCATTGTTGAATTTCAAGCCTTCGGGTGGTTGGAATCGTGTGTTCTCTTAGCGCTTGAATTCGTCTTTGCGAGTACTTCATAACCGTATCTTCAATTCATATTCAGGTTCGGGTTTCGGGCTTGTCCGGGCCGTCGGGGGTGGCCACGGCCGAGTCACGGCCGCACAGTCTTGTGCTGGTACTAGCCTGGCCGAGTTACGGCCGTATGGTGCCGGTTACGGCCATAAGTGCTCGGCAGGCATGGACTGATGAATGCCGGTTATGGCCGTAAGGGCCGAGAGTTACGACCGTACGGGCGCCAGGCAGCTTCCGGACGAATGCCGGTT
Organism: Orobanche coerulescens; assembly: GCA_033398695.1. Lineage (NCBI taxonomy): Eukaryota > Viridiplantae > Streptophyta > Magnoliopsida > Lamiales > Orobanchaceae > Orobanche > Orobanche coerulescens. The sequence continues at coordinate 159,301,985 of CM065807.1, forward strand.
ACGGCCGTAAGGACCTGCCGGTTACGGCCGTAACCCTGTCGGCCATATAAGGCCTGGGCGACGGGATAAATCGGGGAGTGGAGTGTTTGGTCGATTCCACTCGATTTCTAAGAGTTTTTGAGGATTCTTATCGATTATATCAACATCAAGTCATTGTTCTTCGTCGGATCGAGGTAATTTCTTGAAATCTCCTAGAATTTGATTTTCGAGATTTCTTCTTGATTTTCATTGTTCGTCCGAATTTGATGAATCGGTTGATGCTAGTGACCATTATTAATCGTATTCTATGGATTGTATATCCATATCTTCGATTCGTTCAATCCGATTGATTATTCTTAGTTTCTTGAGGAACTTTGAACATTTAGTGTTTGATTAAATGTCACAAAGAGTTTCTTTCGGCCGTTGTGTTGATTTCGATTGATATTGTGTTATTGAATGAATTGTATTTCATTCAAGGTTGTTCGAGTACTTGTGTTTATCGGAGGACGCCATTCGTTGTTCGTGGAAGGAATTCATCGCCTTCGGTTGAGGCAAGTTTTATACTTGTACTAGTCAATGAGATTAATGTTATCATATATGTGTATGAATGTGTTGTATCATTCCGAGACTTAGTCTCTTCATAAGTTCATTGATATTAGGGGATCGTTCGATACGATAATCTTCGGCAATTATGCCAAATGTTTATTATCATTCATTAATGGCCGGTTCAAGGCATTGGGATACTCGTTGTTAATGTTATTGTCGATCGTCGGTCGCAGTATCGATGTATCGATTGTTGTTGTTAATATTGATGTCGATCTAAGACGTCGTTGTAATCATTGTTATTAATGTTGGAGTTTTGTCCTTGATGTTGTTTTGGCAGATTGAAGGCATTGACGTATTCATTTCTCATCTTCGTCGTCGGTAACCGATTAAAGGTTCTGAGGCATTCATTGCATCATTGTTATCGATTGGCCATTCTAAGGCAATCGAGGTACTCAATCATTCATTGTATCATTGTTATCGATTGGCCATTCTAAGGTGCTCAATCATTCATTATATCATTGTTATCGATTGGCCGTTCTAAGGTAATCGAGGTGCTCAATCATTCATTGTATCATTGTTATCGATTGGCCATTATAAGGCAATCGAGGTACTCAATCATTCATTGTATCATTGTTATCGATTGGCCGTTCTAAGGCAATCGAGGTATTGAATCATCCGATGCATCATTGTTATCGGTTGGCCATTCTAAGGAAATCGAGGTATTGAGTTAGGGCTGTCGAGGATAGTTCCCATTCATTGTGTTGTTGTTATCGATTGACCATTCTAAGGTAATCGAGGTATTGAATTGGGACCGCTGAGGACGATGCCCATCCGTGAGTCATCATTATCGTGTTGGCCGACTCAAGGCAGCAAATGATCATTCTCGTGAATTCGGTAATATTGAAATCGTTGCCATTTATGATTAGTTGTGTTTTGGAGGCTAGTCTCGGCTAGTGCTCGATGGGTAAGTTTAGGGAGTTTGAAACCTTTGCGGTTGACTTCCCAACACCTACAACTCAGTAGGTCAACGACCATTGGATGGTTTCATTATGGGTAAGTTTGGGGAGTTTGAAACCTTCGCGGTTGACTTCCCAACACCTACAACTCAGTAGGTCAATGACCATTGGATGGTTTCATTATGGTGTAAGTTTGGTGGGGCCTGAACCTTCGCGGTTGTTTCCCCCAACACCTACAGCTCAGTAGGTCAACGACCATTGGATGGTTTCATTTTGATACGGGTTCGTGCCATGGCTTCGGCCTTCTTTATTACAACTTCGGGCTGGTTTGGTTCATCTTCATGTAATTCTTTGGGATTCATATTTAATTCAGTTCTGGTTTGGTTCGTCTTCACATAATTCATTGTGATTCATATTTAATTCAGTTTTGGTTTGGTTCATCTTCAAGTAATTCATTGTGATTCATATTTAATTAAGTTTTGGTTTGGTTCATCTTCATGTAATTCATTGTGATTCATATTTAATGCAGTTCTGGTTTGGTTCATCTTCACGTAATTCATTCCGATTCATATTTAATTCAGTTCTGGTTTGGTTCATGTCGTGTAATTCATTGTGGTACTCTATGATTATGATTCGCCGTTGGGCACTTATGTTCTAACCTGTGGAACAGGTATTAATAGTATGCCGTGGGAATTGTGTTTCACGAATGCTCGGTTCTTACCTTGGTTTGTGAGCATCTCGTAATATTATTATCATTGTACCGTTTCATTCTGACTTTAGATGCATATCATGTTATACATGTATTTGATGTTCATTATCTGGATGACTGACCCCGTGGGGGCGGAACATGTTTTCATGTTTTAGGTGCTTGTGAGGAGAGAGTTGAGACACAGGGGCATGACGATGGCGACGAGGCATTCGAGCGATACTAGTCCGAGTTGTTCATGTTGGTCAGTCAGTTGCAGTGTTCTCAAGTTCGTCAGTCATTGTCATTATGTATTACCCGAGCAAAGCTCGTGGGTGTGGTTGTATTTTTATTTTTGGCCATGTAGGCCAATCATTGTCGTTGAAATTCCTTATCGGAATATTGTGTCAAATATCACGGTAGGGACTGTGATCTCCCTTGTTGGTTAATTTTAATGTATTTAATCATGTTCGCCTGGTGGATCTCCGGGTGTGGGGTCCACGGCACTGTAATAACCCAATGGGATTTGGGGGTGTTACATTATGGAGTATCCAGCTTCTGGTATCTCTATTGACTCTTTTGCCTCTTCTTCTTCTACTGTCATCCTAGGAAGAGTTAGAAGGGTAATTACTTCAGCGACTAGTTATGTCTGATCTGGCTGATCTTCAGTAGGTGCAGGTGAAATGATGATTTGAATCTGAGCTGAAGATTCTTCAGTTGGAGCAGGTGCATGTGTTCTCTGCACTTCTTCTTCTTTGCCTTCTGATGGGTAGTCCACCAAGCCTCTCTGCTTCTTGGGGGACTTGTCTGGAGATGATGTGATACGGACAACCTCCTCTGTTGCAGGTAACTTTCTCTTTAATAGCCGAGACAGAGAAAGGTTATCGTTGTCGGAGTCATCTGCAGGTAACTGCTCAACTGCAGGTGACTTCTCAACTGCAGAAGGGGTTGAGGTGGTCTCGTCTGCAGGTAACTCAGAGGGGATTTGGTCGGCTGCATCAGAGTGAACTTCGTCTGAGTCCGAAGGCACTTTGTAGGGAGAAGTTCCACTTGTCATCTCCCTCAAAATCTAGGATACTTTCCTCAGATCGCCAAATTTATTCAAAGTTTCTTGGTCCAGGTGACCAAGTCTTTTGCTGCTATGGAATATGTCTGCAGCTCCCTTCGTCTTTCCGAGGAACTCCAAGATACAACTGATCTGGGTTCCATAGGCAAGTTTCTGTTTGAACTTCTTCTCCCCTGCATTCCAGCTCACTTTGTTCACTTCTCGGACTAACTGCCATTATATGTAGTTAGTCCGGTTAATTCCTGTTGTTGGATAAGCGCTCCCATCACAATAAACTCGGCAGATGATAACTGATAATAACTGCCGGCCATTCCCATGATAATCTTGTTTGTGATGTCAAGGACATATCTCTAATCGTATTTGAGGTCGCCTCTGCTCGCCGTAAACTTGACCTTGTTTGGTTGTTCTGGTAATTTGATCTCATACCAGGTTTCAATAGAGCTTTGTTTTAGGGCTTCTACTGTGATGCCCCTGTTCTCCATTTTGAAAGCGTCAGCAATGGTCTCAGGTGTGATGTTGATTTCTTCTCCAAAAATCGAGCTCGTGATACAGCGTTCAGTGACTCATGCTTCCTTGAAGAAGCAAATGACGGCTTCCTTGAACAGTTGCTTTGGGTTGATGTTAAGAAAATGGTAGATACCATTCTTCTTCATCATTCGTATAGCATATCTCATTTCTCCCGTGTCCACAATGTTCGCCTCCAGCAATCCTTCGAAATCGACTACAATACTGAATATGATCTGCTCCTTCACCATCTTTAGGTTAACTCCTTCGAAATACTGGGTAGAGTCCATTTCTGCCAAAAAATAGGCTTTTCGATTGAGTGCAGTGAATATTCAGAGGTTTTTCTGCTTTTGAAAACTAGGGTTCTTAGAGATTGAAGATGGTAAAAATTTGTGAAATGATATCCGCCGTCTTAAATACCCAGTTGAAAGGACTCTTTGAATTTTAATAACTAACTAATCAAGCAGCGGTCCTATTTTTGATAAATAAGGAATGACGGTTGGAGTTGATTGTACATCGTTAAGGTAGATGTGGAAGTAGTGTGGTCGTGTATTATTAGCCACGTGTAATGAAGTTAAGTATTTAAGGAAACAGAAAACTTAGCTGGTTGACTCTTTGACTTCTTGTCTGCTCTGCATCAGGTAAGTTGTGTCGCTTGTGGTTGATGTCAGCTAAATTTTCCTTGTCTAGTTTGATCAGGTTGCTTTCTTGCCTTGTCTACACATCAGGTAGCTTTTCTACATCAGGTAGCTTTCTCGCCGTCTGGTCTGGTGAGGTGACTTTTCCTCGTCTGGTCTTCACATCAGGTAGCTTTTTATTTGTCGATTCAGATGACTTTTTCTCCAGCTTCAGGTCAGGTGACTTTTCTCGTCTGTACTAGATTCCCAATCTAGTAGTACAAGTTCCCTGCTTAGCTCCAGAAACCTTTCTTCTGGTAAAGATTTTGTGAATATGTCAGCAATTTGGAATTCTGTGCTGACTCTTTCCACTCTTACTCTCTTGTTGAGCACATGGTCTCTGATAAAGTGATGTTTGACATCTATGTGCTTTGTCCTTGAGTGCAATACTAGATTGTTTGTTATTGCAATTGCACTGTTGTTGTCACACCAGATAGGAACTTCATTTGCTATGATGTTGTAATCCCTTAGCTGTTGTCTGATCCATAACATTTTAGCACAACAGCTACCTGCAGCTAAGTATTCTGACTCAGTTGTGGATATTGAGTTAGATATTTGCTTCTTGCTGAACCATGAAATAAGTCTGGTTCCTAGGAACTGACATGTTCCACTGGTGCTTTTCCTATCAATCTTACATCCTGCAAAATCTGCATCTGAATATCCTGAGAGATCGAAGTTATCATCCTTGGGATACCATAATCCAACATTGATTGTGGATATAAGATATCTGATTATCCTCTTAGATGCTTCCTGGTGAGACTGCTTTGGCTTGGACTGGAATCTGGCACACACTCCTACTGCATATGAAATATCTGGGCTGCTTGCAGTGAGGTATAAAAGTGATACAATTAGTCCTCTATAGTGGGCTGGATCTACTGAAATGCCTCCTTCATCTGCATCAAGGTGTAGGGATGTGCTCATGGGAATTCTTAGTGATTTGGCTGAGTCCATGCCAAATCTTTTGACTAAATCTCTTGTATACTTGGCTTGGTTGATGAAAATTCTATTGTCAACTTGTTTGAGTTTCAAACCAAGAAAGAAATTTAGCTTTCCCATCATACTCATCCCAAATTCTCCTTGCATGAGAGTTGAGAATTTTTCACATAGCTCAGGATTGGTTGAGCCAAATATGATATCATCCACATATATTTAAACAAGTAATATGTGGTCTTCATGTTCCACTTTGAATAGGACCTTGTCCACCTTTCCTTTGCTGAATCCATTCTTCTCTAGAAACACAGATAGTGTCTTATACCATGCCCCTGATGCTTGCTTGAGTCCATATAGAGCCTTCAGAAGCTTGTATACTTTGTCTCCTCTGACAAATCCAGGGGGTTGCTCCACATAGACTTCTTCTTCTAGTACTCCATTGAGAAAATCACTTTTTAGATCCATTTGTTAAACTTCAAAATCTTTGAATGCTGCATATGCAAGGAATAGTCTGATAGCTTCCAGTCTTGCTACAGGTGCATATGTTTCATCAAAATCTATTCCTTCACATTGAGCATATCCTTTTGCAACGAGTCTGGCTTTATTCCTAACAACAGCTCCATCTTCATCACATTTGTTTTTATACACCCATTTGGTGCCTATGACTTTCTTGTGATCTGGTCTGTCTGTTAGTTCCCAGACATTGTTCCTTTCCATTTGGTTCATCTCTTCTTGCATTGCAATTATCCATTAATAGTCCTCCAGTGCTTGATCTGTTGTCTTGGGTTCCATTTGAGACATGAAACATGAGAACATAGCCATTCCTGCTGGTTCTGTAGACTGTCTGGTTCTGAGTCCATCAGTTAGGTTTTCAATGATTTGTTTAATAGGATGATCTCTGAGCCATTTGGGATATCATCTTCAGGGTTTGTTCCCTTGTTGAGTTGCTTTAATAAACTTCAATTCTCTCTGCATCAGCTTGGTTTTGGCATTCTTGATCTGGAACTGGATCAGATACGGTCTTGTCATCTGTAGATGTGAATCCTGTCTGCTCTGCAGGTGTGTCTTTATCATCTGCAGTTGGATCTTCATCTGCTGTAGTTGGATCAGCAGGTGAGTCCATCATTCCTGTGTCATGGATGACAACTTCTTCTAGGGTGGCAGATTTGAGCTTTTTCTCAATTGATTCCACCTGTTTCCTGCACTCAACAGTCGACTCATCAAACACAAGATGATGTGTTTCTTCCACAACTAATGTTCTTTTATTAAAAACTCTGTATGCCTTGCTTATTTGTAAGTATCCCATAAAGAGACCATCACCAGTTTTAGCATCAAAGGAATTCAGTTGGGTTTTACCATTGTTGTGGATGAAACACTTACAACCAAATATACGAAAGTATGAAATAGTTGGTGTTATGCTATTCCAAACCTCATAGGGAGTTTTGCCATGTCTCCCTATAATCATACTCCTATTCTGAGTATGGCATGCTGTGTTGACAACTTCAGCCCAGAACCTCTTTGGCAGGTCAACTTCAGCAATCATTGACCTGACAGCTTCCTTCAAGGTTCTGTTTCTTCTTTCATCAACACCATTTTGTTGTGGTGTTGTTGCGGCAGATACTTCATGCTGGATTCCATTCTGATCACTGTACTCATTGATTGCCTTGTTAAGAAATTCTCCACCTCTATCTGATCTGATCTTGATGATGGAGAGGGATTTCTCATTCTGAATCTTCCTCAGTAGCTCAGGAAGCTTTGTTAGTGTTTCACTCTTTTTATAGAGAAAAACAACCCATGTAAATCTTGAGTAGTCATCCACAACTACTAGGGCATGCTTCCTTCCGCTCAATGCCATTGGCTTGATGGGGCCAAAGAGACCCATATGAATTAGATCTAAGACTCTGGTGGTAAGAGTGGTAGGCTGAACTGGTTTGAATAATGCTCTGGTTTTCTTTTCTTTCTGGCATGCATCACAAAGAGATTCTTTCTTGAATACTTCTTCTGGAAGTCCTCTGACTAAGTTTTGAGAGCTTATCTTGTTGATGGCCTTGAAATTCAGGTTACATAATCTCTTGTGCCATAGCCATCCATTTTCAGCAATTATTTTAGATAGAAAATAGGTGTTTGGAGTGCCTATATTCCAGTCTATCATGTAGACATCTCTTCTTCTGAAACCTTGTAGCTTCACTTCTCTAGATAGGATATCAATCACCATGCATTTCCAAATAGTGAAGACTACTAGGTTCTTTTCATCACAGAATTGGATTATGCTCAAAAGGTTGTATTTGAGCCCTTTGACATAATGTATTTTGGATATGGTTATGTTTCCTCTGTGCAGCTCTCCAAATCCTTTTTATCTGTACTCAAGAGCTATCTCCATAGGTTACATCTGGTCCTCTTTCTTTGATGTAGTTTGAGAGCACCTTCTTATTCCCTATCATATTCCTTGAGCATCCAGAATCTACAAACCATTCTTCACCTCCTATTATTGAACTTGAGGAGATGTGGTGGTAGTCCTTGCACCTTTTCTGCAATCAGACAAGCAGAGATTTAGGTACCCAAATTTGTGTGAGTCATTTGGGGTTAGTAGGCTTCATGGAGAATTGGTTTCTCCTTGGATTATAAAAGTTATGTTGATTGCCCCTACAAGGTGCGTGCTGTCTGGGTCTATATCCCTGGTTAAGATTGTATACTGGATATGCCTCACCTATGGTGTGGGCCATTTCTAAATCTTGGCTGAGACCATTTGTTAAATCGTTGGGGTCTCCACACCTATTCATTCTAGAACTTTGGATAACCTTGAGGTTTCCATTTAGCTCTCTCATTTTGAAATCTGTTTTTGGGGAGTTTTTGGTAATAGTTGGAATAATGTTTTGGCTGCTGCTTTTGCTTTAGCCATTGCCTAGTCTCATGTCTAGGTGGTTGCCTTGTAAACTTTGGCTGCTGCCTAAACTTTTGACTGGGTTGGTGCCTATTTTGAAATACAGGTTTATATGTAGGCTCAGCAGTCTGGACAATTGCTTCTCCCTTGATAAAGGAGGTTTTTGAACTAGAGGGAGTGTTGGGGTCATATCCAAGGCCTGATCTTAAATAAAGTGGCCTCTTGTTCATACACAATTCATCCAAGGTTATAGATGCCTTTAAGGATGTTATTTTCTTAGCTTGTGTTTTACTTAGTTGTGTCAGTTTAGCAGACTCAGATTTGACATGAGCAAGTGCAGCTGATTTCTCACTATTTAAAACAGTTAGCCTTTTAATCTCAGTTGTGTTATTACCAGCTGTGTTTTCAATTTGTTTTTAGCCTGTTTTTCAGATTCAGATTTAATTTTTGTTAACTCTAGGCTGAGTTTTTCAAAATTATCTTTCAACTACCTATTCTCATCTTGCAGCTGTGTTTTCTCGGTTGTCACAGTCAAGTGTGCAGATTTTAATTTTTCAAAGTCTTTGAGGAGCTGATAGACAGATTCATGTAAGTCAATATCTTGAGATATGTCTGAGCTGTCATTGTTTGAAATTGAGGGTTTAGATGTTACCTCTTGATCAGCTAGGTTGGCCATCAGACAGTTGTATTCATCATCATCATCATCAAAGAAGAATCAACTGCTAGATCCTACTCTTTCTTGGTGTTCTCCAATGAAATCTTTCCATTTGTCCTCCTTTCTGCCCACTTCTTTCTTGCCTTCATCTTTCTTGAGTTCTGGACAGTCAAACTGGATGTGTCCGGTTTTGTGGCAATTGTAGCATTCCACCTTCCAGTTTCCAGCCTTTTGGTTTCTCCTTGGATTGTCCTTGTAATTCTTCTTGTACGTGGAATAGTTCTTTCTGAAATTACTGAACCTCTACATGATGTAAGCCATTTCTTCTTCAATGTTCAGAGGACTGGGGGGACTGACTTCAGCTAGACTCTTTGCAGATGATTCTGCTGCAAATGCTATCCCCTTTTCAACTGGTTCATTAGATGATGAATAGGGTAGCTCAAATTCATAGGCCTTTAGATTAGAAAACATCTCCTTGATCTTTATTATGTTGAGATCTTTTGATTCTCTCATGGCCACAACATTCATACTCCATTCAGGGTTGAGAGATCTTAAAACTTTTAGCGCCATCTCCCTGTTACCATATGTCTTTCCCAGGGAGGTAATTTCATTGATAATCTCAATGAATCTTGTGTCTACCTGGTTAATTATTTCTTCGGTCTTCATCTTGAAATTGTCAAATTTTTGAGTTGTAATTGACAACTTATTTTCTTTGATCAGCTCGGTTTCCTCACACATTACAACTAATGTATCCCAGATTTCTTTGGCATTTTTATAATTCTTGATCTTGACCATGGTTGCTTTGTCAAGAGTCTGGTACAGCACATCTCTGGCCCGATTTTCAATATTGGCCAGTTTCCTTTCTTCAGGGGTCATCTCGATTTTCTTCTTGGGGATCTTCTGTGGCTTCCCAGCAGCAATTTCTTCTGGTGTATTATCCTTCTCAAATATTAAGGGTCCTTCCTCAATAATACACCACATGTCATCATGAATAGATGACAGATGAGCCTGCATTCTTATATCCCATAAGTCATATTCATCAACAAATAATACAGGTAATCTAGAGTGCATGTGTTGTATGTGTTCCATTATACTGTGAGATTAAAATATATATTCAATATATGGATCTGGTTCTGTAAAAATTGAACCAACCTCTCTGATACCACCTGTAGGTCACAAGTCGTCAAGAATAAGTCTAGGGGGTGAATAGACTTATTAAACTCTTTTCCTGAATCTCAGGTGAGCTTCTCAGCAGTGATTAAGTGCGGGTGACTTATGTCGACTGCAGACAGATAATGCGTAAGACATAGATGATAATAGTGCAGATAACAAGTATCGACTGTAGATAACTTTTTAATGGAACAGTGAATATGTATGCAGAAATTATGTCTGATGTTTAAAGCAGTAAATCACACAAGCACTTATAGTGGTTTCAGCGGTGGTGTAATCCTCTACTAGTCCACTTCTCTCCAAACCAATTGGAGATAAATTCACTATATTTGTCAACCAGTGTTACAATGAATTCTTCCTTGTTACAACAGCTTCGAACCAGTGGAAACCCGTGGCCATTGCAAATTCCTTAACTGTCTAGCACCTCTTGATCAAAAACCTGTGGATGCCTCAACAACTCTTGAGATGTCTATCGCCTTCCAATCATGAACCTGTGGATGCCTTATCAGTCGTGAAACTTCTGAAACCTCATTCACAGAAGTACGCTGTACTCAACTTTAAAGACAAGAGTGTTTGTCTTCTCCAACTTCAAGAGCTTCTTTGAATATGACTGTTTAAGCTTTGCTCTTTACGGTGCTATTTGTTCACTATGATTGCTTTGATCGCTTGAATGTATTGTTTGCATCGTACTTTGCTCAATTCATATCATCATATATTTATAGTACGATTCTTTGAGCTTCCTTCATAGTCGTTGCATCTCTTCTAACAAATCCGTCCGTTGGAGAGTGGACTTCTTTGTTTATCTTATCATTCCGTTGCACAACTTGATTCTCTTTTCATTTCCGACCGTTTGAAAGACTTCATTTGTTAGCGCAGTTATTTTTTATTAGAATGATCATAGGTCTTCAGAACGCGGATCTCAAGGAATATTTTATTCCTAACTTTTCGGGAATCTTTTTGACTTGTCTCCTTACGTTTGCACGTGGATTTCTGTTATTGTTGACTTTCAATGCTTGCTGACGCGGACTGAATATCTTGAACTTGGCTGATATCTTGACTGAGAACTTATCTGATATCTCTTGGTCAAACCTGCTTGATGCGCGTTCAACCTTCTATGATGTAAAACTTCTCCGATATATCTTGGTAGAAGTTCTCTGAGATAAAGTTCTCTGCTCTGATGGTATGACTGAAGTTCTCTGACCTGAAGAATATTCTCTTATCTGATGGTCAAACTTCAACTGATATTTTTGTTGACCAGATCCCGTCTGATAACTCGACTGTAGATGGGTTTTGGTCAAGCCTCTCTGATATTCTGCGTTGACCAAAACTTCTCTGATAATGAACTTGCGTGTAAACTTCTCTGATATATGGTAGTTTTATATTTAGTCGCTTTTGTTACTGATCAATACTTGATCAAGACTTAGCCTAAATTTTAAGGCCTATAGAAGATATTCATTTTGTTCTTCTTTACAATGCCAAGTACTTAGATGCATACATTTGAATAATTAACAATACATGGATGACATCATCAAAATCTAACAAATATTCCTAATAACGTTGCCGAGCGAAAGAACATGACGCTCAAAGAAGCATCAATGACTATGTTAGCCGCAAGCAACTTGCCGCAGCGGTTCTGGGGAGAAGCAACAAATACAACATGCTACACATAAAACTATTGTATCATCAACAAGCATCACGACAAAACAGCATATAAGGTATGGAATAATAAAACTCCAATGGTTGCATACTTCCATATTTTTGGATGCAGGTGTTATGTTCTAAACAATGGGAATGATCAATTAAAAACCTTCGACGAAAAGTCGGATGAAGGTATTTTTGTGGGATACTCCTATGTCAGTAAAGCTTTCAGTATATTTAACAAGAGGAAGCTGACAATAGAGGAATTCGCTTATGAAGTATTCGATGAACCCGATTGTGACCCTACAAGAGTAGAAGACATAACTCAAAACATCCAAACACTTTCCGTTGATGATCCCCAAACGCCAATATAACGTGTGACCTAGAAATCAATCCCGTCGCTGTAAGATCATAAGTAGTCGAAGATGATACTATACAAGCTGAAGACAAGACTCCAGCACCACAAGATACAGTACAGGATGCCAAATTAGAACCTAACAGGAGATGGCTGAGAGATCACCCCCAGGAGTTGATTATAGGAGATATCGATGCTAGTGTAACCACTCGTAGAAGAATACAGAATACACAAGGAACTGTACTCTGTGCACAGGAAGAAACAGATTCTTAAAAGTCTCAATTTCCTATATGGAAATATCAAGTCGAACTTAAGAGACTAGCTATGTGCCCTCTAGATGTATCCTTAGCCCGGTCTGAACCTGTTTCGGCCAATGAAGCTTTGAATAATTCCTTCTGGATCACCAGAATGTATGGTATCTAGTACCCAGACCAGATCATCAAGCCATAATTGGAATTAAATGGCTATTTAGAAACAAAAAGGATGAAAATAGACTTGTCATAAGAAATAAATCCCGACTAGTTTCTCAAGGTTACAGACAGGAAGAAGGCATAGACTACGATGAAAATTTTGCCCCTATAGCCAGACTAGAAGCCATAGTATATTCCTAGCATTCGCCACCCATAAGAATTTTATAGTCTATCAAATGGATGTTAAGAGTGAATTCCTGAACGGAGATCTCGTTAAAGAAGTCTATGTTGAACAGCCACCAGGGTTTGTCAACACCGATGGTGGAGAACTAGTATACAGGCTACGGAAAGTACTATATGGACTTAAGCAAGCACCTAGAGCCTGGTATAAAACCTTGTCCTTGTACCTAATCAACAATGGATTTGAGAATGGCACAGTGGACAAGACCCTTATTAAGATACATGAAGGTGATGATCTTTTAATGGTACAAATATATGTCGATGATATTATATGTGGTTCAACTAACCTTGCTCTATGTCCAAGGTTCTCTCATCTCATGCAATGTAAATTTCAAATGAGTATGATGAGAGGACTTAGCTATTTTTTAGGATTGCAGGTTAAGCAATTGCCTACATGCATATTCATCAACCAGAAAAAGTACAGCAAGGAGCTACTCAACAAATTCGGGATGAACAACTCCAAATCCTCGTCCACTCCCATGAACACTTCCATGAAAATTAGTGTTGACGAATATGGAAAGCCGGTTGATCAATCACTCTACATGAATCTAATAGGATCATTCTTGCACCTAATAGCTAGCAGGCCTGATATCCAGTTTGTTGTAGGAGTCTGTGCTCGGTATCAGGTAGCGCCTAAGGAGTCACACTTCACCATAGCCAAATGAATCCTTAAGTACCTAAAAGGATCAATCAATGTAGGATTGTGGTATCCTAAGGAATGAGGATTTGATTTGGTAGGCTACAGCGACTCGGATCTCCGAGGATGTAAGTAGGATAAGAAGAGTACAAGCGACACTTGTCACTTCCTTGGACCTAGACTTGTTTCATGGTTCAGTAAGAAGCAATTGGCCAACTCGCTTTCTACAGATGAATCAGAATATTATGCCCCTGGAAGTTGTTGTATGCAGATTCTATGGATGCAACAGTAGTTACAAGATTATGGAATCAGCGCCAAAGAGACTCCAATCATGTGCGATAGCACGAGTGCAATTGCAATCACCCACAACCCTGTATTGCACTCGCGAACTAAGCATATTGATATGAAGCATCATTTCATCAGGAATCATGTTGAGAATAAATATGTTCAGATCGAGAAGATTTATACAGACATGCAGTTAGCCGACATCTTTACAAAAGCTCTTAGCACAACCAGATTCTGCATGTTTTGCCAGGAATTGGGAATGTTACAGCGAGACTCCCTATAAGTTTTTACATTTTACTCGTCAATTGAGGGGAATGCTGTAAGACCCAAGAATACAGTATCTACTTTAATTAACTATACACTCAGAATGAGTCATATCTTATTGTAGGAAGAAGAAAGCATAAAACCTTCCTACAGCTGACAAGTGCATTAATTAAGGGGGAATATAGTACGACCCATGAATACAGTATTAATCCAATATTGCTGTAAGAATTGAATTGTGTATGTACCTCCTAAGGGGGGACGCTGTATTTTCTCGGATACAGCACATACACTGTAGGCTATCAATTATTATTATAATCGTATCTAATGCATACTCTTCCTCACAGTAAACTGTTTTAAGTCCACATGGTCTGTATGAATTTAAAATGTTTTATCCTTTAATAGTTTTAAAGACACCTGGACTTACAAAATTCAAATCGCCGTTTCGTGCAATAGTGGAAAACGAAATGTTAGAAGTTGGACTGCTCATTAATTTCAAAATCGATGGTTTAGACGTACAAGTTACATCTGAACCCAACCTGTACGTTCTTTCAAAAGACGGTTCACATCCTTTAAATCTGACCGTTCACTATTAACCTAATCATTCCTGCACCCTATAAAAGGACAGTACACTGCTCTCACATACTCTTTATGCTTTCTGCAATATTAAACAAGTCTACAACAATTTGTTTATATTTTCTCTGCATTCATTTTCTTAATTCCTTGTTTCCTCAAACTTTTTTTATAGAAAATGTCTACCTCATAGACCTCTTCAATATCTCTGAAGAAGAAGGAATCCATCATTGATGGTCGCATATTTGCCAAATTTAATTTAACGGGAAGGATTGTCTTTGAAAGTGAAGACGAAATCGGATTGGACTTGGTTGTTGCTAGAGTGAAGCAACAAGGTCTGTACCGCTGGGAAGTCATCATGCTGACAACTACGACGAATAGAGAGTGGAAGAATTCTATCAGGATGCTATGTTCAAATATTCCTTGCAGAGTAAAATCTCTGAAATCACTAACGTCATTGGGACTGTTCAAGGGATTGAGATCCCTGTGAATAAGGATCTACTGGAGAAGATATACAAGCTGCCCTCTGACGGGCTCAAGATGGAAGAACTATAGATCTTCGAGTATGAAAGCCTGCTGGCCGAATATTAGAAGCTATTTACCAGCACTTTCATGACCACCAATGTTTATCCTTCTTGCCACAAGAAGAACTTCACACTTCCATGCGTTTACCTTCATAATTTTTGCTGCCGTATTGTTGAAAATAGAAATGGTGCTTTTGAAATGTGCACCAACTTAAGATACAAAATGATGGTCGCCATCATTGTCTGGTGAAAAAGTTAATTGGTGAAAAATCCTTTTGAAACGCATCAAAGAAGAGGCTTCTAAGCCTGAGTCTGCCAAGAAATCATTTGGCCTCATCATGTACCAGAAGAATCGGTCAAGCAGACAGAAGAAGAAGAAGAAGACGCCGCCCAAGCCGTCCGCTAAGGGGAATCAGTCGCTCTTTCGGAACTAGCCGAAGCTAAGAGTTGGCAGGAGGAATCAATGTCTCTTGTAGTTCCGACTACTGAAAACCAACAAAGGCAGGAGGAATCAGTCCCTTTTGTCTCCCAGAGAGACCCTGCAGCTCAACCTTCAGAAGCCCCTATTTCCGAACAGGTTGAATCTTCTATATCTACATGTTCCCACCCTGAATTTAATGATGGTTTCCTTCCTTACGACAGACAACGCAAACCCCATCACAATGTTGTTCTTAGATAGCTCGGAGAACCGTCTGTCTCGAAGATTGAACGTCCTCGCTCTCCGTGTACAGAGGCATGAATTGAGCAACTCCAAGCCATTAGTCGCCAAACTGTATTCCTGTAGGATGCCATCAAGGCCTTGTATGACGTCGGAAAAGAGTTAGACTGGATGCACGAAATAGCTTAGGACGAGCTCCTGAAGCTGAAAATAGCTATTAATGATGTGGAAGAGGCTTTTCGCCTCATGCCAACAGCAATGTGGCAGGCCCTGAATCAATTGAAACAGCATCAGGAGCGGATCCTGAAGCTTTATGTCGCTCAAGCTTCATGTCGCTGAAGCCAACACTGTCGCCGCCTTTGAATACACCAGTTCAAACTTACTGACCACGATCACAAGATCAACAATCTTACAGCAGCAGTTGCAAAACTGGTCGATATCTTCAATGATCTGAACACCCAACAGGCCGAATCTATGAAGCTCCTTCGGGATATTCACGGCAAGGTCTCGGATCTTGATGATGCCAAAAAGGGGGAAGAGTCTAGACAGGCTTCCAGGAAGTGGAGGATGGAGAGAGAAACAGAAATGGAAGATGCGCTAGACAAAAGTGTCGCTACTGCCATCGGACGACTGGCCGGACCTGGGCTAGGTCAAGGAGCGAAAGGATACATGGTAACTGGATCTCGACCTGAGTTTCAGGACCCCAATTTCCCATGGAAGAGTACAGTATGAAAGCCGACCGAGATTTTGCTCCCAATCGATCGACAGCCTACAGTAGCTGAATTGAAGGAATGGAAAAATAATGAAGTGCTGAGATACTTCTGTATGCTCATCAAGGAGTCCTCAATGTTCAATAAATTCAAAACACTATAGGATGCCACAAACGAATTCTCGAGGCTACTGGCAGAAGGAAATATTCACTTACAGCTAAATATGAAGTCTAAACATCAAAAGGGTGAGCGGTTAACTCATCCGAAAAATTAGATCCTTGCCTACGACGTCTCCCATGAAGGACGAAGTATCTCCATGGACCGAGGCATAGACTCCTTAGTCAACTAGTGGAAAGGAACCGATCATGATCTCTCTCGAAAGACTTGGAAACATTCTCATTATAGGGACTATATTTTGTTAGTTATATGTTGTATTTTATCCTACTCTATGCTCGTCGATGTAGTATTTTTTTTCTTTCAAGCCATGTAATTTTGAATCATCAATAAAATTTTGGTTTCTTGAAAGATTACCGCTCGTAATCTACTTTTACTGTTTTAATGTTTTGATTACCATGATGTATTGTTATATTCAACAAGTACAAACTTGTTAAATCCACAAGATGTAAGAACTTGTCTGCGAATAGTTCATAGATTAAGTTGCATTCAATCTAGATTACATTCTGTAAGATTGTGCCTGCGCGCCAATCATAAGTTAAGTTGTAATACGCTTTGTCCTGTAGGACTTTCATTTTAGAACTTGCCTGCGAGCAGTTCAAATTTTTAGACTAAGTCATGAAGATCATATCTTTTGAACAGAAGACTTGAAGACAACCTCTCTGAATATAGGAAGTTTCGGCATTATCAAAAGGGGGAAATTGTTGGGATAAATACAACCTCTTTTGATAATCGCCATCATACAACAAGAAGTCTTCAGAGTTAGCATTTCGCTAAGTATGGAAGCTGTTAGGAAACTCCATACAGTCTATCCATACAACAAGAGATCTTCCTAAAGAGTCCGATTCTACAGTGCCTACATCATTATACAGCAGAAGTGAAGAGAGTTGGATACAACAATCTTGTTGTAGGAGTTTTACTTAGGAAAAGTAAAACACATCCAACAGGACTGAAGAATAGCTTTAAACCGTTGTGATAAACTTTTTTATTCATAAAGTATTCAAGGTTAAAGCAGCATTTATTGCTGATAGGACAATATTTAATGCAGCAGAAAGAGACAATAGTCTGAATGCGCTGAAGAGCATTTAATGCAAAGTCAAAAATAATGTCTAAAGTATTAAATGTGAATCGCCTTTAATTCAAACATTCTGTAGCCGCCAAGTAGAGATGTATAAATCTCACCAACCGGCCAACGACTACATTTATAACGAATCTATTTACAAGGTTATAAGTAGCCCCAAGCAGAGGATATCAGAAAATATAGCAAGTGATTATCTCACACAATACATCTAACAATCAGCTCTGACAATCAGTATATCAAGCTAAGAAAGAGCAGTATATTTCCTGAGCATACAACATTATCAAAGCGAAGAAATATACAGTCCTCAACGCAAACAGAACAGCATACAACAATCGCTCGTCAAAGCATATAGCTGCTGTTTGAACTTGTTCTACCATTTTTACCATTGAGATCAAACTTAGCCCTGTGTGGACTAGTCCTTGCTAGTTCCGACCGGTGTGGGAAGAATAGTATTGAAGACGAAGCTTCGATCTGTGTGAGAAGAATCAAGTCAAAAGAGCTAAATCCAATCTGTGTGAATGGTCCAAGCTGCGGTCACTGTATCAATCTATGTGAACGATATAGAGACAGGTTTAGTTAAAGTCACGTAGTTGTGCACGTAGTGATTTTTATAAACATTTTACTCCTGGTGGTGGACCAGTGGACGTAGAGGGATTTACCTCGAACCACTTATATTTGTGCGTTATATACATCCCATCCTTATAGTTTTTATTTATAACTGTGATTTTAAGTATATATTGAAAACCCTGTACGCATCAAGCAAACAGGAGAGTACCTACTTGTTGTACTTACAACATCTCAATATTAGTCATTCGCCACGCAAATAACTTCGAAAAACATACAACTTATTGTATTCTCCCTTTCTAAGCTATTTACTGTATACTCTATGGCCAATAGAAAGTGATAAACAACTTGAGAGTTGTCAGCCATCCACGGGTTTTTGATTAAGAGGTGACAAACAACCAAAGGACGGAGTTACCGTGGCCAAGGTTTTCACTAGTTGAAAGTTGTTGTAACTTAATTCATTGTAAACTTCAAAAGTTATTGTGAATTCATATCCAAGTGGATTGGAGAAAAATACACTAGTGAGTGTTAACCCATCTCTGATACCGCTATACGTATTGAGTTATTTATTGTTGGAAATTAGTTTTAGAAAAATGAGTTTTGACTCAATTTGAACCAATTAAATGCTAATAAAATATCTAATTCTTGGAAATTAAATATTAATTGTGAATATACGTTTCAAGGAGATAAACTTAGGATTTTCTTTTTTCTCAAAATGATTTTCGATAAGTGAAAAATAAATAATTAAGGTTGGCTATTTAATTGAAATGGTGAAGAGTTAAAGTGGGATATGGAAGGAAGGTCATCCCACATTAAAAAAATAAAGCCTTATTTACTAGATTATTAATAAGAAGGTGTATGTGTAGTTAAACAAGATAGTAGTATATACTAGTGGGCTAGCAATGAGAATCCCACACACGCGCGCTGCTGCCGGCCGGCTCGGCTCGGCATGGGCACGGGCGTGGGCTGTGGGATTTAGATCCTGGATCTTGGCAATTGGACTTTGGGCTGGACTTGGGCGACCTGGGATTTTTGGCTTGGGAGCTTGGACTGTGACTAAATTATTTTTTGCAGCCAAGTCCAATGACATCAGTCAGGTTTTAGAACTCAGCTGCCACCAGCCAGGTTTGAGAACGTAACTGCCTCAACTACTGAGCTGAGAACCCAACTGCCTCAACTACTGAGCTGAGAAACCCAGCTGTATGAACTACTGAGCTGACTAACCCAGCTGCCTAAACTACTGAGCTGACTAACCCAGCTGCTGAAAGACTGAGTTGACCAAGACATGATCTAACCCAGCTTCTAGAAACATGACTCTTCACACTCCATAGTGTAATGTCCGAATTAAAAGAGACTATTTATGGAGGTAAACTTTCTGCTTAAGGGTTAAAGAGAGCTAATGACACCTTAATATGCAGTAACTCCCCACCTGATTTAGTGGTTTTGGACCATATAAAAGGGGGTCTTATGCATTTCATTTCATACAACAAAACACGAACAACACAACATACATCAACATGTTGCAGCACATGTCCTTCCAGTTTCATACTCACTTTCCAGCACCAAACAGTTCGCCAGAACTCGGCATTTTGGAGAGCACCTAACACATAGAAGAAAATAGTTACATCTTGGGGACCTATTGCCTGAGCTGTATGCTCTTATACGGGGGCAATACTCACATCTGCTTTATTCTTTGTTTTGAATATTTTAGCAGTTGTAATAGACATCTTATTTACTTTGTAATTTCTAATGTAATTACATTGTTGTAAATTCATAGAACCAACAATCGTAAGACTATTTTATTTCTATAATTTCCAATGGCTACCGATACTGATGCTGCCACTGTTGCTGCCGCCGTTTCCAAAGCTGATGCTAACGTTCATGTTGCACCTATTATTGCAATGCAAGCTGAAGAACCCGAGAAATACTCAGGTGTTGATTTCAAGAAATGACAGCAAAAGATGTTGTTTTATCTCACTACCTTGGGGCTTGCTGTTTAATTGAAGGATGATCCCCATGTGGTCAATGAGATGGAAACTGATCGTACGAAGCACTTTGCCTATGATCAATTGTGTAATGGCGACTTCATGTGCTGTAATATGATTCTGAACGGGCTAGTTGATTATCTTTATAATGTGTACAATCAAATCAAGACCTCCAAAGATCTCAGAAATTCTTTGGAGAAAAGTACAAAACTGATGATGCTGGAACCAAGAAGTTCGTGATCGGATGCTACATGGATTTTTAGATGATGGACTTCAAAATAATTATTGAACAAGTCCAACAGTGTCAATTGATTGTGCATGAAATCAGTGCCGAGGGAATTATTCTACCTCAACCTTTCATTGTAGGGATGGTAATTGAGAAGTTGCCTCCTAGTTGGAAGGGCTTCAAAATTTACCTAAAACACAAAAGAAAGGAAATCAGTTTAAATGAATTGGTTGTTAGAGGAAGACAATCGAAAGTCTGATTCTAAATTCAAAAGAGGCCCAATGGAGGCCAAATCAAACATGCTTGCACATGGATCCGCTAGCAAAAAGAGGAAACTTAACCATGTTCAGGACAAAGGGAAAAAGCATTTCAAAGCAAAGAAATTTACTGGAAATTGTCACAAGTGTCGCAAGCCGAACCACAAGACAAAGGATTATCGCTTTCCAATGAATTCAAATGGTTAGCAAAACAAAGGCAAGCGAGTTGCTCATAAGGTTGAACATGGAAATGTTGACATGCCAGATCCGGATTTGTCAGCCATGGTTGAGGAGCTGGACGAGGAGGTCTCAGCTATGGTGATTGAAACCAATATGGTGGAGAATCACCGTGCCTGGTGTAACACCCATGTGATTTACAGAGATATTACAGCACACTTTAGATCAACATAAAACACAATTAATCATCAACAAAACCGAGACATTACCACACTTTAAAACCAACATCAACTCCAATATGACATACATCACAAAGCATACCAATACATATACATGGTCCTGTTGGATCACAACAGATACACCAACTCACAACTGATCCAACAAGATCAACAACGACTAACACCAACACATTAAACCATATATGACAGTACCAGTGCGAGTACAAAACCAAAACATGACTCTGACCATGACCAAATGACCATCGACTCAAGATGATATATGATATCAGTGTTGCTCGTCATCCTCGTGCCCTTGCCGTGCCGGCTCGCCACTAAGACCTGTACCTGAATACACAACAAGCATATCCACCCCAGAAGGGGTCAGCAAGAAGTCGGTGCAAGTATAGCGATTCCAGAATATGTACAACAAATGAATAACAGAAATTACGGTGCCATCACGGATATTCCGGAATACCATACCACAATCATCATCCCAAAACAATGGGGGCTATAATGGCACTATACCTCATGAGAGATACATACCACTCCCCAAAGAGACCTCGTCAGGCCCCTCTGGCTGTACAACCCTACAAAGTGAACCGCAGAAGCCTTGGTCTACGGAAACCAGGGGACCCTCACTGGTTTTACTTGGCACACGACCACATGTCGCATTTTCAGAAATCATCACTCTTTCACGAAATGGCACAAATAACATTTTCTGAAATTACCATTTTTCATAAAATCACATTTTCCACATATTCACACGAAGTACATCAAACACAATCAAAGTACTTGCCTCAATTACAATGGTACAGGGAACGAAGAATGAAAGGACCTGCCGCCCGAACTTTCCTCAATTATCAGGTCCTATCACAACACATCACTATATCAAACGCAGTACAACGGAAGCGGAAAGGTTTACCCTAAGTTCTACTCTTAGGTATAATCAATCGAACGCTATGGGGTCCGCATGGATCATACATAACTACGAAATGAAACACAAAACTTAATCCGTAAACTTCAATAAAAGGCAAAGGATTATAATTACAACATCATAATCCAGCACAATCACGGCTAGATCTCGACTTTAGAGGATGAAACCTCAACAAAACTCTAAATTATGAAGAACTAGGATTTCGAATGATTCATCTTGATTCGGGCGATAAAAGCTGCTCAGATCTTGTTAACTTTGCTTTAGGAACTCCAAAACGTTGTTGGGTAGTGAAATCCGGCCAAAATCCACATTTTCCCGACCCCGATGTCGCCCTGGTCACCGGAAGGAAAAAGAAGGGAGAAAAAATGACGTAAACTGAACCATGTTGTCTTATTTCTACTGGACGTGATTAGCGCACGCTACGGGAAAGGTGTAGTGTGCGCTATCGGGCTGAAAGGCAGTCCATCTATAACACCCCAACTAGGCGGATATTACAGTTCCGTGGACCCCTGACTGGGACCCACCAGGCGCATGAAAACTGATGAATTAAATAATATAATTGTAGTACCGAACCACATTATATTTCCAAATACTCCGATGAGGAGCTTAAGTACATTACACCAGGACAAAACAGAATACTAGTATATTTTATATGAAGATAAAATACACCACCCTGAATAAATAAACGTCTCAAACGGAATTTGCAGCGGAAATACAAATGAAGAGAAATAAAAATGACTGAAATGACTGAATTAAGCGGAATGACTGGGTCCCCCTACTAGTATCACTGGGACTCCTCGCCGTCAACATGCTCTTCCCGTGCCTTTGCCTTGCCGTGACCTGAAAACAAAATCCCCCAACGGCCGCCATACGTAACAACAATCCTCAAGGGTTGAAAATACACAATCATGATTTAACTGAAGTTATGAAATATCCTTAGTTATGAATTACGCTGAAGAGGAGTATCATAGTACGCCCGTAATGTTCTGTGCAAGTGTACAAGACGAATGACCGGACACACCCGTCCTTGTACCTAATTAGTCTCACGGAGTTAAGCTTTACCGTGTGCACGGTCCAATGTATCGGTGAACCCAATACATGACCATCGTGTGCCCGACTAAAAATTCCACACAGCCACACCCGGCCACGCAATATGAACCCAGAAGGTCATATGAACTAGAATGACCACAATGAATATCAATGAATAATAATTCGACAAGGCCAAGATGACTCACCGAGATGAAAATAATAGTGACGTGATTGATAACCCAATGAAATGATTTGGAACCGCTGCTCTCGTGAATGAAATGATTATTCGACAATTACAAGTCTCAATATGATTAATACCATGATGAATGAGTTATGATTATGAATAATCAACAACAAAAGGAATGAGTATCCTTTTAACCGAGTAAGAATCAACTTACACAACAACGATGAAGAATGTCCGTCCACGAACAACGTCCTAAATGAAATGTCAGTCGCTCGAATAACCTTGAATAACACAATATACCAAATATTCGATCATTACACGAATCAAATACGATCATAACCGACTCAAACGTCGATACAACAATATCCAAACTCGAATATATCGAAACCAACTCCAAGATGAGTATTCCAAACCATCAAAACACTTTCAATGATATCGATAATCTCATAGGAATCCACAATTTCAAGATTACAACAACGTCAAACGGAAATCCCCAAATTATCCAAAGTCAACCCCAAGGGTTCTTGATATAAATCCCCAAAATAGCCATTAAATCCATAGGAATACATTTATACAAGGTAGATAATCCATATCTAATATATTCCAACAACAATCCAAGTTTACACGAAGAAATCGGAAGGAAAAACCCAAAAATCCGAAATTCTAGATCCAAGAGATTAATACCTTTGATTTGATGTTAAGGAGATGATGAAGTGATGATAATCCAACTCAAAGACTTGAAGATGATGATAGGTGATAACAGCTCGAAGAGAACACTCCAAGTCGCCCGAAATCGCCCGAAGTCGCTCAAAAATGAAGAGAAGTGAGGAAATGACGAAACTCAGGCTAACTGTCCAATTTATACTGCTCCAGATTAGCGCACGCTATGACCTGCTATTTAGCGTGCGCTAACGAGTTGTATGAACATTCCAGTGAACTCTGGCTGACCCGTTAGCGTACGCTACAACCTGGTAGCGTGCGCTAACTCTATCCCAATAGCGTGCGTTAACTCCAATTGTTAGCGTGTGCTAGCTAAATATCTGCTGTCCAGTACTGAAGTCCAGAACCTTCTGTCCTCTAATCTGATCTCGGTAGCGTGCGCTGCTACACCGTTTGCATACGCTAAAATCCACTCATAGCGTACGCTATGAATTAATCCAGTGCAGTCCAGTAGCCACTGGACTCAACCTGATCCGTCCTTAGCGCGCGCTACACCAAATATTAGCGTGCGCTACTACAACCCACTAGCGCGCGCTACTTACCACTCGTAGCGTGCGCTACTTATAACTCACCTGCAGTCCAGTACCTTTTGGACTGCAGCCATGGTAACATTAGCGTGCGCTAATGCTGAGTGGTAGCGTGCGCTACCTGTACTCAATTAGCGCGCGCTAAAAAAAGTACGTAGCGTGCGCTACTCCTCACGCACAGCCCACAATGAAAAAGTCAATGATGATAAACACGGCACGGAACTCCAATTAGATTAGTGATGAATGACGATTGATACACGATACAATTACTCTGAACGATGAATACCATGATTGAATATGAGTGACAAAAGATCATTAACGAGTGAAATTACCGAATGGTAAATACTGAATGATAATTACTGAATGATAATTACTGAATTACAACCGGGTATTACATACACCCCCCCTTAAAAGAGTTTCGTCCCCGAAACTAAGGGTCAAACAACTCGGGATAATTCTCCCGCATACTATCCTCGGTTTCCCAAGTAGCCTCTTCGATTCCGTGCCTAGACCACTGAATCTTAACCAAAGGAATCGTCTTATTCCTCAACTGTTTGAATCGCCGCTCTAGAACTCGTATAGGACGCTCCTCATATGAATGGTCGTCTCGATTTCGTCGAACTGAAGTATGTGACTCGGGTCGGCAACTTACTTCCGCAACTGAGAGACATGAAACACATTATGAATTCGGTTCAATTCCGGAGGTAAAGCCAATCGATAAGCTAACTCGCCTACTCGATCCAAAATCTCAAACGGTCCAATGAATCTCGGACTCAACTTTCCCCTCTTCCCGAAACGGAAGATACCACGACTCGGGGATACCTTGACCAACACGTGGTCACCTGCCTCAAACTCTAATGGTCGACGACGGTTATATGCATATGATTTTTGTCGACTCTGAGCGGTCAACAAACGACTCCTGATCAAAGCTACCTTCTCACGGGCGGCTATAAGCATATCGGGCTCGGTGCCGATTGATTCTGATAGGTCATCCCAACACAAAGGAGATCGACAACGACGACCGTACAAGGCCTCGTAAGGTGCCATCTTAATCGAAGCATGCCAACTATTATTATACGTGAACTCAATCAATGGTAGTTGGGCTTCCCAATCGTCTTTCCAATCGAGGACGCATGCCCTCAACATGTCCTCTAATGTCTGAATAGTCCTCTCTGATTGTCCGTCGGACTGAGGATGAAAAGCAGTACTGAGATTATTTTGGGTTCCCATAGCACGATGAACTGATTTCCAAAAATGCGACACAAACCGTCCGTCACGATCGGAAACGATACTTTTAGGAGTACCGTGCAGTCTCACTATCTCTTTGATGAATAACTGGGCAAGTCTCTCGGGACCCCAAGTATCCTTAATCTCAAGAAAATGAGCTGATTTAGTTAAGCGGTCCACAATTACCCAGATCGTATTCATGCCACGATGACTCGTCGGTAAAATCGTGATGAAATTCATAGAAATGTCTTCCCACTTCCAACTGAATAGGAGAGGTTTGACATACTGCGCCGCCGATGTTCAATCTTAACTTGTTGACAGGTTAAGCATCTCTAAACAAATTCTACGACTTCTCGTTTCATATTACTCCACCAGTAATTTTGTTTCAAGTCCTTGTACATCTTGCTAGACCCCGGATGAACATAATAAGGGGTAGCATGAGCTTCTTTCAAAATCGAGTTTTTCAACTCGTCATTCGCCGGTACGCACAACCGATTCTTAAATCTCAAAAGTCCATCCTCGTGGACCACGAATCCAGGGGCTTTCCCCTGAGCCACATCCTCACGGATGCGCAACAATGATGGGTCTGAACCCTGACTCTCTCTGATTGCCTCCTCAAGTGACGATGAGATCTCCAACATACAAAGCTGTCCCTAAACTCGCTGAAGCCAGACCTCGATCTCGGGTCTAAGAAATTCCTGCTGAAGCTCCCTCTGAACTGTTAAACGGGCAAGCATCTGCTCCTGAACGGACATACGACTCAAGGCGTCGGCGACAACGTTTGCCTTGCCCGGGTGGTAAAGGATCTCGATATCATAATCTTTGATTAATTCCAACCACCGTCTCTGTCGCATATTTAACTCCTTTTGAGTAAATATATAATTTAAACTCTTATAATCGGTGAAAATCTGACAGGTGACGCCATAAAGGTAATGACGCCAGATTCTCAAAGCGAACACCACGGCTGCTAGCTCCAGGTCGTGGGTCGGATAATTAACCTCGTAAGGTCTCAATTGCCGTGAAGCACAGGCAATAACCTTTCCATTCTGCATGAGCACACATCCGAGACCCTGTCTGGACGCATCACTATAAACCACAAATCCTTCCGTCCCCTGCGGCAAGGAAAGTACAGGTGCTGACATTAACTGGCTCTTGAGTTCCTCAAAACTCCGTTGACACGCATCGGACCACGTGTATTTATTATCCATTCGCAAAAGGTTCGTCAAGGGTTGAGCGATTCTAGAAAATCCCTCCACAAATCGCCGATAATAACCCGCTAATCCGAGGAAACTTCGGATTTCCTTAACATTCTTCGGAGGTAGCCAATCTAGAATAGCCTCCATCTTCTGAGGATCGACACGAACTCCATCTGAAGAAATTACGTGTCCGAGAAACGTCACTTCGGACATCCAGAACTCACATTTGGAAAACTTCCCAAAAAGTTGTTCTCGTCTCAACACGTCGAGCACTTGATGAAGGTGAAACTCGTGTTCCTCTCGGTCACGAGAATAAATCAAAATGTCATCGATGAAGACAACAACAAACTGATCCAAAAAGTCGATGAAAACCCGATTCATTAACTCCATGAATACCGCAGGTGCATTAGTCAATCCAAACGGCATAACCACAAACTCATAATGACCATAGTGTGTTTGAAACGCCGTCCTCGCGATATCCGACTCTCGAATCCACAACTGATGATATACAGATCTTAAGTCGATCTTGGAAAATACTGAAGCTCCCTGAAGTTGATCTAAGAGATCATCAATACGGGGTAAGGGATACTTATTCTTGATTGTCACCCTGTTCAACTCCCGATAATCAATACACAAGCGAAAAGGTCCATCCTTCTTCTTGACAAATAACACTGGTGCTCCCCACGGGGACGCACTCGGTCGAATATAACCCTTCTCGAACAACTCCTCAAGTTGGATCTTTAATTCCTGCATTTCGGTCGGGGCCATCCGGTATGGTGCCTTCGATATCGGGGACGTACCAGGCTCCAACTCAATCGTGAATTCCACATCCCTCTGTGGAGGCAAACCAGGTAACTCGTCTGGAAAAACATCGGCATATTCCCTCACTACCGGAATATCCGTCAACATTACTGATGACTTCTCGGTTTTGGTTATATAGCACCAATAACCGACACACCCCTGATTGAGTAATCTCACTGCTTTCATCAAATTAATGACCTTACCAGAACAACCGGGATTACCTCCCTGCAAAACACATTTAACCCCATCGTCTGAAATGATAGTGACCATACGCTTACGGACACTAATGATGGCATCATGGCGATCCATCCAATCAATACCCAAGATGACGTCGTCTCTCGGCAAATCTACTACGATTAGGTCCGCTGGCCATACACGACCATGGCCAGATCGGACAATTCTGAATCTCACGATTACCGATAATTCGTCTACCATCAGGTAGACCAATGACATAAGGCTCACAACTAGTAGCACTACCCAGACGTAGTCTACTCAAACATGACTCGGAAATGAATGAATGCGATGCACCAGTATCAAAAAGGGTACACACAGGTTGAGATAGAATATCGAGTGTACCTGAGATCATTCGGGCCTCTGGATCCCGGCACCGGACGCTCCCGTCTACTAGCTATAGGCTCCACCTTTAGTCGCTCCTTTCGTTTTAAACGACGCTGATTGAGTGGCCTGATTCTGAATGGCTGACTGCTTAGGGGCCTGAGATGACGTCTGGGTAGGTTTGGAGTCCCTACGGCAAAAACGGGCCTTATGCCCAGCAATCCCACAATTATGACACGTGATAGTCTGTCTCGGACACTTGGTGCTGAGATGACCAAGGTCCCCACAGTTAAAACAGGTGATGGCCGAACTGGCCGCTCGAGACTGAGATTCCGCATGTTTAGACGTCACAGGGGGTTGCTCAGAAAAAGCAGAGCCCGCACGAGGTTTCTTGAAGGTTGTCTGACCGCCTTCAGACTGATTACGATTCTTCGATTTCTTGCTAGCAGACGAAGGTTGCTGCTTAGCAATTTCCTTAGCAGTAAGCTCATAAGTGAGAGCTTTCTCAATGAATTCGGCCAACGTGGTGCAATTATGATTAAGCAACTGAAGTCTCATACGGGGTTTCAGCCTCTTGCTGAAATACTTGATTTTATCCGCCTCTGAATGAATGATGGATGAGGCGAAAGGGAGAAGTTCCTGAAATTTCTCGGCAATGGAGAGAACATCCTCATTTGCTGAGGGGTCGGGTGTGATTAATTCTGACAGTTTGGCCTCTCTGAGTGGGGTCGGATAATACCTCTCCATCATGAGAGTCTTGAACTAATCCCAAGTACATGATCCTTCGGTGGGTTTCAACGATAACCACCAAGAATGAGCGCTCTTACCCAGGTAGTAAGCCGCAACTGAAACTTTATGCCCTTCGGGACACTCTACCATTGCAAATAACTTCTCGAAATGTTCGAGCCAGTGAACAATATCCGCCGGCTCAGACGAGCCCTCAAAAGTAGGTGGCCTTTGGCGAGAGATGTCGCCAATGATACTGCTCACATTCCTCTCTTGCCTCTGAGGTGGCGGAGGAGGATCCTGTTGATTTTGATTGACTGAGTTATGCATCGTCTCCATTAGCTGTGCCATCTGGGTCATTTGGGCCATCATGCCCTGCATAAAAGCAAGTGGGTCAACCCGAACACCCTCTGACTGAGCCGTGTCCCGGGTACGACTCCCCGATAGCGAATGATCACGTCCAGGTGAATGAGTGGCAGCGTCGCTGCTCGATGAATTAGCATTATTCCTTGCGTTCGCATGTGTATTCATACGAGCTCTCGGGATTCGGCCCGCACCACGTCCTCATCCTCCGCGTCCTCTTCTTGCTCTCTCCATACTGAAGTAGGAAAGTCACATGATGATTATATTCCCCGCATGAATAACACGTTATGATTATGACATGAGATGATGGGAATGAGCATACGCTCTAACACAGTGATTACATGAATGACTAACTGAGGTGACATGATTATCTGATGAAATTATTGAAATGATTATCTTGAACGAATTAACAAGATTAATGATATGATCTTCCAGATCAACGACCGAGTAATGAAATGAATTGAGTGATTAATGAGTTAACCTGACCGTCCTGGTCAAAATGACAATGATGATTGAGGATTGTTAACTGATGAATTATGAATGAATGATTATTGCCAGAAATTATACCATGGCATTAGAAATCTTACAGTTCTTGGTCTGATTGGCTCGGCATTTGCACAGGTCACACGTGACGCGAAAGTCCAATGATACTAGTCCGATGACGTTGATTTCAAATGAGACATAACTTGGAGGGTAGTATTCAAAACCACGCTCCGATACCAACTCTGTAACAACCCAACTAGGCGGATATTACAGTGCCGTGGACCCCTGACTGGGACCCACCAGGCGAATGAAAACTGATGAATTAAATAATATAATTATAGTACCGAACCATATTATATTTCCAAATACTCCGATGAGGAGCTTAAGTACATTACACCAGGACAAAACAGAATACTAGTATATTTTATATGAAGATAAAATACACCACCCTGAATAAATAAACGTCTCAAACGGAATTTGCAGCGGAAATACAAATGAAGAGAAATAAAAATGACTGAAATGACTGAAGTAAGCGGAATGACTGGGGCCCCCTACTAGTATCACTGGGACTCCTCGCCGTCAACATGCTCTTCCCGTGCCTTTGCCTTTCCGTGACCTGAAAACAAAATCCCCCAACGGGGTCACTTACACAGAACAACAATCCTCAAGTGTTGAAAATACACAATCATGATTTAACTGAAGTTATGAAATATCCTTAGTTATGAATTACGCTGAAGAGGAGTATCATAGTACGCCCGTAATGTTCTGTGCAAGTACAAGACGAATGACCGGACACACCCGTATTTGTACCTAATTAGTCTCACGGAGTTAAGCTTTACCGTGTGCACGGTCCAATGTATCGGTGAACCCAATACATGACCATCGTGTGCCCAACTAAAAATTCCACACAGCCACACCCGGCCACGCAATATGAACCCAGAAGGTCATATGAACGAGAATGACCACAATGAATATCAATGAATAATAATTCGACAAGGCCAAGATGACTCACCGAGATGAAAATAATAGTGACGTGATTGATAACCCAATGAAATGATTTGGAACCGTCGTTCCTCGTGAATGAAATGATTATTCGACAATTACAAGTCTCAATATGATTAATACCATGATGAATGAGTTATGATTATGAATAATCAACAACAAAAGGAATGAGTATCCTTTTAACCGAGTAAGAATCAACTTACAGAACAACGATGAAGAATGTCCGTCCACGAACAACGTCCTAAATGAAATGTCGGTCGCTCGAATAACCTTGAATAACACAATATACCAAATATTCGATCATTACACTAATCAAATACAATCATAACCGACTCAAACGTCGATACAACAATATCCAAACTCGAATATATCGAAACCAACTCCAAGATGAGTATTCCAAACCATCAAAACACTTTCAATGATATCGATAATCTCATAGGAATCCACAATTTCAAGATTACAACAACGTCAAACGGAAATCCCCAAATTATCCAAAGTCAACCCCAAGGGTTCTTGATATAAATCCCCAAAATAGCCCTTAAATCCGTAGGAATACATCTATCCAAGGTAGATAATCCATATCTAATATATTCCAACAACAATCCAAGTTTACACGAAGAAATCGGAAGGAAAAACCCAAAAATCTGAAATTCTAGATCCAAGAGATTAATACCTTTGATTTGATGTTAAGGAGATGATGAAGTGATGATAATCCAACTCAAAGACTTGAAGATGATGATAGGTGATAACAGCTCGAAGAGAACACTCCAAGTCGCCCGAAATCGCCCGAAGTCGCTCAAAAACGAAGAGAAGTGAGGAAATGACGAAACTCAGGCTAACTGTCCAATTTATACTGCTCCAGATTAGCGCACGCTATGACCTTCTATTTAGCGTGCGCTAACGAGTTGTATGAACATTCCAGTGAACTCTGGCTGACCCGTTAGCGTACGCTACAACCTGGTAGCGTGCGCTAACTCTATCCCAATAGCGTGCGTTAACTCCAATTGTTAGCGTGCGCTAGCTAAATATCTGCTGTCCAGTACTGAAGTCCAGAACCTTCTGTCCTCTAATCTGATCTCGGTAGCATATGCTACAACCAACAAGTAGTGTGCGCTACTACACCGTTTGCGTACGCTAAAATCCACTCATAGCGTACGCTATGAATTAATCCAGTGCAGTCCAGTAGCCACTGGACTCAACTTGATCCATCCTTAGCGCGCGCTACACCAAATATTAGCGTGCGCTACTACAACCCACTAGCGCGCGCTACTTACCACTCGTAGCGTGCGCTACTTATAACTCACCTGCAGTCCAGTACCTTCTGGACTGCAGCCAGGATAACACTAGCGTGCGCTAATGCTGAGTGGTAGCGTGCGCTACCTATACTCAATTAGCGCGCGCTAAAAAGAGTATGTAGCGTGCGCTACTCCTCACGCACAGCCCACAATGAAAAAATCAATGATGATAAACACGGCACGAAACTCCAATTAGATTAGTGATGAACGACGATTGATACACGATACAATTACTCTGAACGATGAATACCATGATTGAATATGAGTGACAAAAGATCATTAACGAGTGAAATTACCGAATGGTAAATACTGAATGATAATTACTGAATGATAATTACTGAATTACAACCGGGTATTACACCATCGCCTTTGAAAGGCGACGCAGAACTTTCTACACTGGCCGCGCTAGCGTGCGCTACCTGTTAGTTTTCCGAGTAGAGTCCAGAAACCTCTGCATATACGGACCGGCCATAATGGCGTGCGCTACCATGGCCAACTAACGTGCGCTACAAATGCATGATTAACGCGCACTAGCAACACTGTCTAGCGCGCTAACTGCTGCTTCTCAGCATCACCATTATGAAGTTTGGTCAGAATGAACACATCCTGACATGCACATGACTCGACCATTACTAACAACCAACATACCATTTCCAATTCCAATATATACACGAATCCAGGCACCAAACAATATAATATGGAAATTTCTCAAACCAACTCTCAAGGGAATATGATCAAAAATTAAATACATTATCAATAAAGTACACATAGGGGAGCGAACCGAAAAACTCAGCTTTTCGGAGCGGACAGATATTACACCCTTACCCTCTAAAAAGAAATTACGTCCTCGAAACTTGAAACAGGAAGAGGGTCGTTGAAATATATGTCCGAGTCACCAATCGTATCCATACAAAATTTTATTTTTAAATCGTAAACATTACACTAGTACATATTTATAATAAAACATCGATACATAGCATGGCCCCATTAAGCATAGCTCATGGGTTAACGACAACAGAGTTGTCTTCGACCTCTTCTTTCGGGTCCTATTCGGGATCTTTCTCGGGATCCTCTTCGGCCTCTGCAACCGGAATTGGGGATGTTGGGAGGATATCAAGGATTTCCTTAGTGTTGGCCCGTATCCTTTCCCTTTCTTGATGGATCTGATATTGGAGGGCCTCTCTCGCTTAAGTGTACTGGGCCTCCCTCTCTCGAAGAGTACGCCGTACTGCAGCCAACTGAGCTTCTAACTGCGCAGCATGCTCGCATTCTCGTACAGCTGCTTCCTGGGGAGTCTGATTTGCGTCCCGATGAAATTGTGCTATGGCCTCTAGATAATTGATATGCTCTAAGAAACAGGTATGTTTAGTAGGGTACATACTTACAAGATCATTCAACTGTTTCCTTCCGATTAACGTCTTAAATTTACCATGGAAATACCTCTCAGGGCCTTATATACACATCAAACCGACTTTAAGTCGGTGGCCCTAGCGGTGGTCCAGTTGTTTCTAGTAGCCGCTATTATGGTGGCGCCGTCATCCAGTGTTAATTATCTCTCGCCGCCACAACAATGATAATGGTAATAATTAAAATCTTAATGATAG
The DNA here is from genome assembly GCA_033398695.1 of Orobanche coerulescens. Taxonomy (NCBI): domain Eukaryota; kingdom Viridiplantae; phylum Streptophyta; class Magnoliopsida; order Lamiales; family Orobanchaceae; genus Orobanche; species Orobanche coerulescens. The sequence continues at coordinate 159,335,653 of CM065807.1, forward strand.
ACTCGCAAGGATACCTGATAGGGATCGAGTCAATCAATGGTACGAATACGACCAAAATATTGGTCAAGCTAAAAGATGCAATCACAGACTCTCGGTGCTACCACTTGATGTCAAGATGTGATGGCCATCTCTCAGATGTTGATCGTCGAACAGAAAGAAATGAAAATAGATCAAAAGAAAAGGAACTAACGCGAAAATAAAATTATTACATCCCACTCCTTTTGAAATAAGTTCATCTCAAAACTTAGGACATGAAACAATCAAGGCAAGGCAACCGTAGATAACACACGTCATCTGTTGTTGACAGCATTCGAAAGCTCCATGCCATACAGAGCCGCTATGGTCCGATTCAATACGCAAAAATGTTTACGAAGTACAATAATCAAAATGCGAGTTTAACGCTGAACAAGTACATAATTCCGACAACCTCAAATGTTTGGAAGATGACTCACTGGGACGAGTACCTGAATCTTAAGGAAATCAGACGCTCGATAATCACGATGCGAGAACGAGCAATCAACAATCGAACCACAACGATCGAACAATATTGATCAAACAACAATAACTGGACGACAATAATCAAACAACTTCCCGAGTTATACTGGCCATGTACCTCACCCGAGATACACACCCCAAGAGTCCTCATCAGGCCCTCGCTGGTTGTATAACCCAACCAAGTGATACATTTTCCAAAATATTCACTCACACGAAATACATTAAACACAAGCGAGACGATAGAATGGAAAAATACAGAAGTAAAAAACTTGGGTGTCACAATCCACTTCAAATAAAAGAAGTTTGTCCCGAAACTTAGAACAATGAAAACAAGGTAATAATGTAACAAGCAACTTCATAAGGTCAGATGACCAAATCTCTAAGCATTCTACTAACATCACGAGGATTTCTCGATAGTGACGCGATTCAGTTAACGGCACAAGTTGAAATCAAAATAAAGCACAACACAATAGATATGGTTTGCTTGGGTGGAATCATGAGTTACCAAAGGAAATATGGTCCAATATTCAACAACAATGTGGTTATACAACGAGATCTTGAAACCAGTATATGACGGAAACCACAATTACGATAAGCTTAGACATTAAGCCAATCATCGCGGTACCATCGAACTCGCAAGTTCTGCAGTGCGACAGCATAGTCAAACATAAGAGTTCAAGGTCCTAAATTGTATAAGCACAAGAATCCCAATTATTATACTCTTCTCCCCCTCAAAGGGAGTTGTGTCCTCGAAATGTAGAACTACCGAGTTAGAGATAGAAAGCAAGAAGATAAAGAGAATCAAAGCCACAATTGTCGGAAGCATCAATAATTTTGACGTATTATGGAAGCATCTGGGATACTAGACACCCCTTGATCATTTGCTTTGTTCACCGATAGTTTACGGACATATGATCGAACGTCAATTGTTCACGGTTCCTCAGGATCTTTAGAATCGTCAACCGAGTTGAACAAGTCGGAATTGTGGATATACAATTCATAGGACATGACAATCAACAATATTTAACATCAATTGATTTGTCAGGATCAGGTTGGAAATGAGACCAAGAACAAAATCTACAAAATGGTTAACTCAAGTAAATCAAGGAATTGCCTCAATCAGACGAAAAATAATGGATTAGAAGATGTTATACTTCAAAAGTCCTTTGAATGGGACAAAATCGGCCAAGACCACGAACCCTAGTTGCCTTTGATCCACACCTTGGTGTCACTCGCGGAGAAAAAGGAAAAGAGTGTAACTGATGAATCACGATTACTGTCCGGTTTATATGCCGGACAGATTAGCATACGCTAACTACAAGCGTTAGTGTGCGCTAACAAGACCTCCAGCCTTAGTCCAGTAGCTTCTGGACTGCTGCGCTAACTGCTGCACCTTAGCGCGCGCTATATAATTGCATAGCGTGCGCTACCGAACTCTCAGTCAAATGCAGTAGTTTCTGCATCCCGCGTTAGCGTGCGCTATCCACAAGATAGCATATGCTAACTGTTCTGATTCAGTAAAATGTTCGTCAACATATCTCAATCAGCATTAGAACCGAAGGTTACCAATAAACGACAACATATAATTCCGAACACCATCGGTTCGTACGTATACAACATCACACAAAGGATCATCGGAAGGTCATTAACAACGAAATTGAAATCCTACCTCTTGGTAAAGAGGATTATTACCACGAGGGTGTACGGACTGACCTAACGTTTACACCATCAACTCGATCACAATTCTGAGTACTATTGCCCAAAATCTTCCTGATGTCTTCCGTCTGCTTGTCAACTCAGTTACTGAGGGGGATTCATAGGGTATTGTCTGATCTTAGTACCCCCCCTCCCCACCGTAGCATGAATCATTGTCGTATGAACCACATCACTGCTTCCACAATCATCAACACATCTACTTCCATCAGGATTCGACATACCCAGACTTGTAATACTCTTTCGTACAATAATACCACCGGACTCAATGAACATCTCCAAGTACTCAAAGTAGGCAACACTAAAACGTCGAATTTGGGAGGCACGTATACTATATACAAGGGTGAAAATATATACACACGCGTATTATCCGTAAAATCAACTTTTGGTGTTCTGACGGGAATAATAACACCGTGTCCGAAACACAATCTTTTGCAAATAAGAGGTGAGTCACGTTTTGCCCAAACTCGTGTAATCTTTAGAAGAGGAAGTTTTATTTCTCATGTCAACTTTCAAGTTTTGCAACCAAAGTTTTAAAATGTCGTAACTAGTTTAAAGGATTTGCATTTCAAATACCGCAAATTTAAAAATCTTCCCTCTTCTACCAAAAATGTTTACTCGGGAAAAAGTTTTTGCCGAAATACGTGACCAGATAATAAGACGTTCATAGGCCTTCAGCACTTAAAAAAGCTCACAACACCATTTTAAAAATATATATGCAGCGGATAAAATTGACACTTCAAATTTCATTCTTAATAGAATGTAGGAATCGATAATATTCACGATTTTCCAATATACATCATGTAGCTATTTTCACCCAGACTGTATAGTACACTCATGCACATCCCAACAATCCTAATACCATTAACAAATCCCAGCCCCTCAACCCAGGGTTAATTGAATTAACACAACACAACCACCACACACATAGGAGGGAGCTTATAATCGAAAGACTTACCTTCTCCTTACGTCAATACGCACCAATTCCTTAGACGTATAAGGAAAGGAAAACAATAGACAAAACTCCAATGGAACACAATTCCCAAGAGGAACTCAAAAATCCAAGCATGTTCGAAAAGAGGCTAAAACAATTTGGGTAGAAGAGATTACAATTCAGAGAGACTTACAGCGCAGGTCGCATGAGATGGCAGCAACCCAGTGATATCATAAACAAACAACTAACTCAATTTTCAGCCTAGGTATCCATAAACCTAGGGCTCTAACACCACATTCTGTAACACCCCCGTGATTTACAGAGATATTACAGCGCCGTGGATTCCTTTTGGAGAACCTACCAGGCTTAGATCAACATAAAACAAAAATTAATCATCAACAAAACCGAGACATTCCCACACTTTAAAACCAGCATCAACTCCAATATGACATACATCACAAAGCATACCAATACTGTTGGATCACAATAGATACAGCAACTCACAACTGATCCAACAACATCAATAACAACTAACACCTATACATTAAACCATATATGACATTACCCGCGCGAGTACAAAACCAAAACACGACTCTGACCATGACCAAATGGCCATAGACTCAAGATGATACATGATATCAGTGTTTCTCGTCATCCTCGTGCCCTTCCCGCGCCGGCCCAGTAAGACATGTACCTGAATACACAACAAGCATATCTACCCCAGAAGGGGTCAGCAAGAAGCCAGTGCAAGTACAACGATTCCAGAATATGTACAACAAATGAATAACAGAAATCACAATGCCATCATGGATATTCCGGAATACCGTACCACAATCATCATCACAAAACAATGGGGCCTATACTGGCACTATACGTCACGCGAGATACATACCACTCCCCAAAGAGACCTCGTCAGGCCCCTCTGGCTGTAAAACCCTACCAAGTGAACCGCAGAAGCCTCGGTCTACGGAACCCATGGGACCCTCACTGGTTTTACTTGGCACAAGACCACATGTCGCATTTTCAAACATCATCACTCTTTCACGAAATGGCACAAATCACATTTTTTAAAATTACCATTTTTCATTAAGTCACATTTTCCACATATTCACACGAAGTACATCAAACACAATCAAAGTACTTGCCTCAATTACAATGGTACAGGGAACGGTGAATGAAAGGACCTGCCGCCCGAACTTTCCTCAGAGATCAGGTCCTAGCACAACACATCACTATATCAAACACAGTACAACAGAAACGAAAAGGTTTACCTTAAGTTCTACTCTTAGATCAATCGGACACTATGGGGTCAGCATGGATCATACACAACTACGTAAAAAAACTCGAAACTTAATATGTAAACTTCAACGAAAGGCAAAGGATTATAATTACAACATCACAATCCAGCACAATCACGGCTAGATCTGGACTTTAGAGGATGAAACCTCAACAAAACCCTAAATAATGAAGAACTAGGGTTTTAAATGATTTGCCTTGATCTGGACGATAAAAGTTGTTCAGATCTTGTTAACTTTGCTCTAGGAACTCCAAAACATTGTTGGGTAGTGAAATCTGGCCAAAGTTCACATTTTTTCGACCCTGATGTCGCCCTGGTCGCCGGAAGGAAAAAAGAAGGGAGAAAAACTGACGTAAACTGAACCATGCTGTCTTATTTATACTCGACGTGATTAGCGCATGCTACGGACAAGGTGTAGCGTGCGCTATCGGGGTGAAAGGCAGTTCACTGCCTTTGAAAGGCGGTGCAGAACTTTCTACACTGGTGGCGCTAGCGTGCGCTACCTGTTAGTTTTCCGAGTAGAGTGCATGTACTGACCAACCATATTGGCGTGCGCTACCATGGCCAACTATCGTGTGCTACAAATGCATGATTAGCACGCTAGAAGCACTGTCTAGCATGCGCTAACTGCTGCTTCTCAGCATCACCATTATGAAGTTTGGTCAGAACAAACACATCCTGAAAGGCACATGACTCGACCATCACTAACAACCAACATACCAGTTCCAACTCCAATATACACACGATTCCAGACACCAAACAATATAATATGGAAATTTCTCAAACCAACTCTCAATGGAATACGACCAAAAATAAAATACATTATCAATAAAGTACACGGATATTGCACCTGGTACGTTGATACTAGGGCTACTCGACATGTTTGTCCCAATAAGGACATGTTCTCTTCCTTTACTATTATTGATGGTAGGAAATTGCATATGGCAAACTCTGCTTCCTATGTAATTGAAGGTGTGGGGAATATGATCTTAAAGCTGACCTCTGGAAGGGAGCTACTGCTTAAGGATGTGCCGCATGTCCCAGACATATGATAGAATTTAGTTTCAGGCTCTCTATTAGTTAGTCATATATTTTGAGTCTGATAAATACTATTATGAACTTTGGAATGTTCCTTGGTCAAGGTTATCTTGACAGGAGATTGTTCAAAATGAATAGGATGCCTATAAGTCGTGATGGCAAGAATAAAAATAATAAAAATGGAAATGCTCCTTCCATTTACTTGCTAGAGTGCTCAAATTTATGGCATTATTAGATTAGGACATGTTGGTCTGAAATATATTAAAAGACTAATTCTTCTAGAATTGATTCCTAAAACTCATGTTGAACTTAACAAGAAATGCGAAGTATGTGTTGAAGCAAAAATGGCTAAATTATTTTTTCGTTTGGTGGAAAGGAATACTACTCCTCAACAATTAATTCACACTGATGTGTGTGACTTAAGATTTTTGCAAACTAGAGGAGGTAAAAAATACTTTGCCACTTTTATAGATGATTGCACACGATATTGTCATGTGATTCTTTTGAAAAACAAAGATGAAGCAATCGAGGCCTTTAAAATGTATAAAAATGAGGCTAAAAATCAACTGAATTATAAAACAAAAACAGTCTGAAGTGATCGAGGCGATGCGGATGTAGCACTGTTTGAACAATTATGCAATGTTTCGGGCATAATTCATCAAACGACTGCTCCTTATGCTCCTCGGTCAAATGGAGTTGCTGACGCAAAATGAACCCTGAAAGAAATGATGAATGCTTTATCAATAAGTTCAGGGTTGCATAGAACTTGTATGGGAAAGCTATTGTTACAGCTAAAAACATTCTGAATAAAGTGCCACACAAAGAAAAAGATAAAACTCCCTATGAGTTATGGAAAGGGCGCAAGCCTTCTTTCAAATATCTTAAAGTGTGTGGGTATTTGGCAAAGGTTGAAGTACCTGAACCAAAACAAGTAAGAATTGGTCAAAATACAGTTGATTGCATATTCATAGGTTATGCATACTACAGTAGTGCATATCGGTTTCTGATTCAAAAATCTGAAATTCCTGATATGCATGAGAGAATTGTCATTGAGCTTAGGAATGATGTTTTCTTTGAAAGAGAGGATTGTGACAAACTCAAACAAAAGAACTCTTGAAACTTCATAGTTCACATTCTATGAATGAAGGGCCAAGAACGAGTAAAAGAGCTCAAAAGGCTAAGTTATTTGGTCCTGACTTTGTGACTTATGCCATTGATGATGATCCAAAGATGATACAAGAAGCTTATGCTAGTTCTGATGGTCCTTTTTGGAATGAAGTGATTTATAGTGAAAGGGATTGCATCATGCAAAATTATACTTGGGAACTAGTTGATCTCCCACCAAGATGCAAGCCTTTAGATGTAAATGGATCCTAAAGAGAAAATATAAATATGATTGGTCAATAGACAAATTTAAGGCCCGACTTGTTGCCAAAGGGTTTAACAGAAAGAAGGTTATGATTTCTTCCATAGATATTCACCGATAACCAGAATAACTTCCATTGGAGTGCTTATTGCTATTGCTGCATTGCATAATCTTGAGATTCATAAAATGGATGCGAAAATTGTGTTCTTGAATGGTGAATTAGAAGAAGAAATTGATATGGAAAAACCTCAAGGTTTCAGCACTTCTAGTCAGGAAAAGAAAGTTTGTAAACTTTTAAAGTCATTGTATAGGCTAAACCAAGCTCCGAAACAATGACATTTGAAGTTTGACACAACTATGGTGGCAAAGAGATACAAGATTAATGAATGTGACATGTGTGTTTATATTAAAGGCACACCGGAATCATTTGTCATAATTTATCTATATGTAGATGATATGCTGTTAATGGGAAGTAGCAATGAAGTAACTGTGAATACAAATAGGATGTTGAGTCGAAACTTCGACATGAAGGATTTGGGTTTAGCTGAATTAATTCTTCGAATTAAAATTAGTAGAACGTCAGAAGGTATCTTTTTATCACAATCTCATTATGTTGAGAAAGTGCTCAATAAGTTCAACACTTTTGACAACTCACATGTAAAAACATCTGGTACTAGTGTTCACCTAAGTAAGAATATAAGTGATCAAGTGGCTCAAGTCAAATATTCAAGAGCAATCAGAAGCCTGATATACATTAGGAATTGCACACAGACGGACTTGGCATTTTCTGTGACAAATTGAGCAGGTTCACGAGTAATCTGAGCAAAGAGTACTGGAATGCACTAACTAGGGTTTTAAGATTTTAAATTACACCCTAAGTTATGAGCTATTTTATAGTAATTATCCTGCAGTATTAGAAGGATATAATGATGCTAATTGGATTACAGACACGAAATACTCTTACTCTACAAGTGGTATGTATTTACTATTTGAGTTATGTCTTGGAAATCAAGAAAGCAAACTTGTATAGCCCGATCCACCATTCAGAATTTATAGCTCCAGATAAAGCTGGAGAAGAAGCTGAATGGCTTCATAACTTTTCTTGAGGATATTCCATGTTGGAAGAAGCATGTGCCCAGATTTATGATCCATTGTGATAGCCAAGCTGCAATTGAAAGAGCATAGAGCATTATGTATAATGGTAAATCTCGGCATATTCGTCAGATACATAATACCATGCGACAATTGATCAAAAATGGAGTTATATCTTTTGACTATGTGAGTTCAAATGTTAATTTGACGTATCCACTCACAAAAGGTCTGAATAGGGATCAATTGCTTAAACTGCTAGAGGGAATGAGATTAAAATCCACATCCTCAAAGAACAACCATAGTGAAGACTGGAGATCCCAGAAACCAGGTTCAATTGGAAAACAAAGTTATGAAAGTTCTATTGAAAAGCACTTATTATAAATCCATCCCTATACAGCAGTATAAGTGATGAGTCCGGTGATTGTGGTGAGGTTAAGTCTCTGGACTTTTAATGATTCCTTGTCCTTGAAAAGGAAAAGTATTGCAGGATACTTCATAAATGGAGACCACATAGGCTGCCTCGAATAAACACTTAGGAAATTAATATGTTGTCCATGGCCAAAAAGGACATAAGTATGATAACAGAACGTGTTGAGACATTGTTGTGCAAGTGTCGTTGACTCGGTATACACCAAAGAGGATTAGTTGAAGGAACTGTGTCCACTACGCCGCCGGTATATCCGACGATATTTTACTAAGATAGGTTTAAAGCCACAAACTACCTTTCACCATGCAGTAGTGTTTCACAGAAACTCTTTCACCATGCAGTAGTGTTTCACAGAAACTGAATATGTGAGTCTACATTCATGCATGCATTTATTTTCACTATATGGGGATTGTTGGAAATTGGTTTTACAAAAATGAGTTTTAACTCAATTTGAATCAATTTAAAGATAATAAAATATTTAATTCTTGCGAATTAAATATTAAATTATGAATCTCTGTTTCAAGGATATGAACGTAGGATTTTATTTTTCTAAAACAAATTTTCTCTGAATGAGAAATAAATGATTAAAGTTGGTCATTTAATTGAAATGGTGAAGAGTTAAAATGCGATATGGAAGGTCATCCCATATTGAACAAAATAAAGCCTTTAACTAGTTAAATAGTAAGAACGTCTATGGGTAGTTCAACAAGCTAGTAGTATATACTAGTGCGCCACCGATGCAAAGCCCACACACACGCGCCGCCGCCCGCCGGTCGGCTCGGCTCAGGCACGGGCAGGGGCTCGGGCACGGGCATGTAATACCCGGTCTTAACTCAGTCATTATCATTCAATAATTTCATTCGGTAATTGTCACTATGTAATTTTTCACTCGTTATAATCATTCATCTGTGTTCACCATTCGGAATAACTTCGAGTTGTGTATCGATATTGTTCATTGTTTCAACCTTACTTGGGAATCGAGACAAGAGTATTATCTTGATCGTGGTAATTGATTCATTAGTCGTTGTTGACGTTGGAATTCATGTCATTTCAAATCTCTTCATTTTTCAAATCGTGTTCTTGTTGGACGAACCCTTGTAATCATTACTTGGAACCACCGTTTTGGGGTTTCCGTACTTCCATTTCGTGTTATTGTTTCCCAAATATTGATTCCTATTGCTTTTATTCTCTTCCCGGGTCATTTTTCATCAGTTTAGGACCCAAGGGGGTGTGGGCCGCGGCACAAGGAGTGTGCGCCGCGGCACACATATTTTCCAGATTTTGGCCGAGCACTCTGTACCTTGTGCCGCGGCACATGCCGGCAGGGCCGCGGCACACTTTCGAGTCACTGCTGCGGCACACCCGTCCGGGCCGCAGCACACAAGTATTGCATTTTCGGCCAAACCTGTCTGTACCTTGTGCCGCGGCACACGCCGGCAGGGCCGCGGCACACTGCCGAGACACTACCGTGGCACACTCGTCCGTGCCGCGGCACGCTGCCGATCGCTGGGGTCTGTTTTTCGCCCTGTGCCGCGGCACACAGGGCATTCAACTCTATAATTGCATTTGTTGAGCGAGTTCAGCTCATTTCTCTATTTTTTCTTCTACCTGCGAGAGAGAGAGAGCTTGAGGGGAGGAACTTATCATCATCTATCACTTGAGTGTTGGATTTTAATCATTTTCATTCGGTTGTGATGCTCGGATCATTGATCTATCGCGTATTCTTCGGATCATAGTTCTTAGATCTTCAAGAGGTAATTTCTTCAACATCTTGGATTTCGATTTTGTATTGAGATATGATGTTTTGGATGTTAAGATCATGTTGTATGAAGTGATATACGCATGATTATGGATATGTTTGATTATTCATTGGATTATTGAAGGATTATTCAAGAACACTTTGAATATTATGTTGGAATTGGGGGTTTTCGATTAATTGTTGTTGTAATCACGATTTTGGATATTCATAATGGATTATTGATCGTATTGAAGATGTTTTGTTAGTTTGAAACACTTCTTGGGGATTTGATGTTGGTATTATTGAGGTTGGTTATAATCAATCAAAGTTTGGCCACAAAGTGTTCGATATAATGCCCCAATGAACTTGGTTTAATCGTATCGACGTTTTGAGTTCGTTATATTCGTGTTTGATTCGTATGTTGAACGGATTGCTGGTAATTGTGTTATTCAAGGTTGTTCGAGCGACCAATATCTCAATTAGGACGTTGTTCGTGGAAGGATAATTGTCACCGGTGTTGAGTAAGTTAATTCTTACTCGGTTAAAAGGATATTCATTCCTTTTGTTGTTGTTCATTCATAATCATAACTCAATCATCATTGTATTAACCGTATTGAGACTTGTAATTGTCGAATAATCATTTCATTCACGAGGAACAACGGTTCTAATCATTTCATTGGGTTATCAATCACTTCACTATTATTTTCATCTCGGTGAGTCATTCTTGACCTTGTCGAATTATTATCCATTGATATTCATTGTGGTCATTCTTGTTCATATGACCTTCTGGGTTCATATTGCATGGCCGGGTGCGGATGTATGGAATTTTTAGTCGGGCACGTGATGGCCATGTATTGGGAGTGATACATTGGACTGTGCACACGGTAAAGATTAACTCCGTGAGACTAATTAGGTACAAGGACGGGTGTGTCCGGTCATCCGTCTTGTACACTTGCACAGAACACTACGGGCGTACTATGATACTCCTCTTCAGCGTAATTCATAACTAAGGATATTTCATAACTTCAGTTAAAACATGATTGTGTATTTTCAACCCTTGAGGATTGTTGTTCTGTGTAACTGACCCCGTTAGGGGATATTGCTTTTCAGGTCACGGCAAGGCAAAGGCACGGGAAGGGCATGTTGACGACGAGGAGTCCCAGTGATACTAGTAGGGCCCCCCCAGTCATTCCGGTTATTTCAGTCATTTGTATTTTCCGCTGCAAATTCCGTTTGAGATATTTATTTATTCAGGGTGGTGTATTTTATCTTCATCTAAAATATACTAGTATTCTGTATTGTCCTGGTGTATTGTACTTAAGCTCCTCATCGGAGTATTTAGTAATATAATGTGGTTCGGTACTACAATTATATTATTTAATTCATCAAGTTTTCATTCGCCTGGTGGGTTCCAGCCGGGGGTCCACGGCACTGTAATATCCGCCTAGTTTGGGGTGTTACAGAGTTGGTATCGGAGCGTGGTTTTGAATACTACCTTCCGAGTCATGTCTCATTTGAAATCATCGTCATCGGACTAGTATCATTGGACTTTCGCGTTACGTGTGACCTGTGCAAATGCCGAGCCAATCAGACCAAGAACTGTAAGATTTCTAACGCCATGGTATAATTTCTGGCAATAATCATTCATTCATAATTCATTAGTTAACAATCCTCAATCATCATTTTCATTTTGACCAGGACGGTCATGTTTACTCATTAATCACTCAATTCATTTCATTACTCAGTTGTTGATCAGGAAGATCATATCATTAATCTTTTTAACTGGTGCAAGATAATCATTTCAATAATTTCATCAGATAATCATGTCACCTCAGTTAATCATTCATGTAATCACTGTGTTAGAGCGTGTATGCTCATTTTCATCATCTCATGTCATAATCATAACGTGATATTCACGCGGGAAATATAATTATCATGTGACTTTCCTACTTCAGTATGGAGAGAGCAGGTCGAGGACGAGGAGGACGAGGCCGTGGTGCGGGCCGAATCCCGAGAGCTCGTGTGAATACATGTGCGAACGCAAGGAATAATGTTAATTCATCGAGCAGCGACGCTGCCACTCATTTACCTGGACGTGATCATTCACTATTGGGGAGTCGTACCCGGGATACAGCTCAGTCAGAAGGTGTCCGGGTTGACCCACTCGCTTTTATGCAGGGCATGATGGCCCAAATGACTCAGATGGCACAGCTGATGGAGACAATGCATAACTCAGTCAATCAAAATCAACAGGCTCCTCCGCCGCCACCTCAGAGGCAAGAGAGGAATGTGAGCAGTATCATCGGTGACATCTCTCGCCAAAGGCCACCTACTTTTGAAGGCTCGTCTGAGCCGACGGATATTATTCATTGGCTCGAACATTTCAAGAAGTTGTTTGCTATGGTAGAGTGTCCCGAAGGACACAAAGTTTCAGTTGCGGCTTACTACCTGGGTAAGAGCGCACATTCTTGGTGGTTGTCGTTGAAGCCCACGGAAGGACCATGTACTTGGGATCAGTTCAAGACTCTCATGATGGAGAGGTATTATCCGGCCCCACTCAGAGAGGCCAAGCTATCAGAATTACTCACCCCCGACCCTTCAGCAGAGGAGGATGTTCTCGCCATTGCCGAGAAATTTGAGGAACTTCTTCCGTTCGCCTCATCTATCATTCATTCCGAGGCGGATAAGATTAAGTATTTCAGCAAGAGGCTGAAGCCCCGTATGAGACTACAATTACTTAATCATAATTGCACCACGTTGGCCGAATTTATTGAGAAAGCTCTTACCTATGAGCTTACTGCTAAGGAGATTGCTAAGCAGCAACCTTCGTCTGCTAGCAAGAAGTCCAAGAACCGTAATCAGTCTGACGGCAGTCAGGCCACCTTCAAGAAACCTCGTGCGGGCTCTGCTTTTTCGGAGCGACCTCCTATGATGCCTAAGCCCGCGGAATCTCAATCACGAACGGCCAGTTCGTCCATCACCTGTTTTAACTGTGGGGATCTTGGTCATGTCAGCACCAAGTGTCCGAGACAGTCTGTCACGTGCCATAATTGCGGAATTGTTGGGCATAAGGCCCGTTTTTGCCGTAGGGACTCCAAACCTACTCCGACGTCATCTGAGGCCCCGAAGCAATCAGCCGTTCAGAATCAAGCTACTCAGTCTGCGTCGTTCAAGACGACAGGAGTGAATAAAGGTGGGGCCTATAGCCAGCAGACGGGAGCGTTCGGTGCCGGGACTAGCAAGCCCCGGATTTATGAGATGAAGAAGAACGATGATCCAGAGGCCCGGATGATCTCAGGTACACTCGATATTCTATCTCAACCTGTGTGTACCCTTTTTGATACTGGTGCATCGCATTCATTCATTTCCGAGTCATGTTTGAGTAGACTACGTCTGGGTAGTGCTACTAGTTGTGAGCTTTATGTCATTGGTCTACCTGATGGTAGACGAATTATCGGAAATCGTGAGATTCAGAATTGTCTGGTTCAGCTTCATGGCCGTGTATGGCCAGCGGACCTAATCATGGTAGATTTACCGAGAGATGACGTCATCTTGGGTATTGATTGGATGGATCATCATGATGCCATCATTAGTGTCCGTAAGCGTATGGTCACTATCATTTCAGACGATGGGGTCGAATGTGTGTTTCAGGGAGGTAATCCCAACTGTTCTGGAAGAGTTATTAATTTGATGAAAGTAGTGAGGTTACTCAATCAGGGGTGTGTTGGTTATTGGTGCTATATGACCAAAACCGAGAAATCATCGATAATGTTGTCGGATATTCCAGTCGTGAGAGAATATGCCGATGTATTTCCAGACGAGTTACCTGGTTTGCCTCCACAGAGAGATGTGGAATTCACGATTGAGTTGGAGCCTGGCACATCTCCAATATCGAAGGCACCGTACCGGATGGCCCCGACCGAAATGTAGGAGTTGAAGAATCAACTTGAGGAGTTGTTCGAGAAGGGTTATATCCGACCGAGTGCGTCCCCGTGGGGAGCACCAGTGCTGTTTGTCAAGAAGAAGGAATGTTCGTTCCGTTTGTGTATTGATTACCGGGAATTGAATCGGGTGACAATCAAGAATAAGTATCCTTTACCCCGTATCGATGATCTTTTGGATCAACTTCAGGGAGCTTCAGTATTTTCCAAGATCGACTTAAGATCTGGATATCATCAGTTGCGGATTCGAGAGTCGGATATCGCGAGGACGGCGTTTCGAACACGCTATGGTCATTATGAGTTCGTAGTTATGCCGTTTGGGCTAACTAATGCACCTGCGGTATTCATGGAGTTAATGAGTCGGGTTTTCATCGACTTTTTGGATCAGTTTGTTGTTGTCTTCATCGATGACATTTTGATTTATTCTCGTAACCGAGAGGAACACGAGGTTCATCTTCATCAGGTTCTCGACGTGTTAAGACGAGAGCAACTTTATGGAAAGTTTTCCAAATGTGAATTCTGGATGTCCGAAGTGACTTTTATCGGTCATGTAATTTCATCAGATGGAGTGCGTGTTGATCCTCAGAAGACGTAGGCTATCCAAGATTGGTTACCTCCGAAGAATGTTAAGGAAATCTGAAGCTTTCTCGGATTAGCTGGTTATTATCAGCGGTTTGTGGAAGGATTTTCTAAAATTGCTCAACCATTGACGAACCTTTTGCGAAAGGATAAGAAATACACGTGGTCCGACGCATGTCAACGGAGTTTTGAGGAACTCAAGAGTCGGTTAATTTCAGCACCTGTACTTTTCTTGACGCAAGGGACGGAAGGATTTCTGGTTTATAGTGATGCATCCGGGCAGGGTCGTAGATGTGTACTCATGCAGAATGGGAAGGTTATTACCTATGCTTCACGGCAATTGAGACCTTACGAGGTTAATTATCGGACCCACGACCTGGAGTTAACAGCCGTGGTTTTCGCGTTGAAGATTTGGCGTCATTACCTTTATGGCGTCACCTGTCAGATTTTCACCGATCACAAGAGTTTAAAGTATATATTTACTCAGAAGGAGTTAAATATGCGACAGAGACGGTGGTTGGAATTAATCAAAGATTACGATATCGAGATTCTTTACCACCCGGGCAAGGCGGATGTTGTCGCGGACGCCTTGAGTCGTAAGTCCATTGAGGAACAGATGCTTGCTCGTTTAACAGTTCAGGAAGAGCTTCAACAGGAATTCCTTAGACCCGAGATCGAGGTCTGGCTTCAGCGAGTGCAAGGGCAACTTTGCATGTTAGAGATTTCATCGCCGCTTGAGGAGGCAATCAGAGAGAATCAGGGTTCAGACCCATCATTGTTGCGCATCCATGAGGATGTGGCTCAGGGGAAAGCCCCTGGATTCGTGGTCCACGAGGATGGACTTTTGAGATTTAAGAATCGGTTGTGCGTACCGGCGAATGACGAGTTGAAAAACTCGATTTTGAGAGAAGCTCATGCCATTCCTTATTCTGTTCATCCGGGGTCTAGCAAGATGTACAAGGACTTGAAACAAAATTACTGGTGGAGTAATATGAAGCGAGAAGTCGCGGAATTTGTTTCGAGATGCTTAACCTGTCAACAAGTCAAGATTGAACATCAGCGACCGGCGGGTATGCTGAAACCTCTCCCTATTCCAGAATGGAAGTGGGAAGACATTTCTATGGATTTTATCACGAGTTTGACGACGAGTCGTCGTGGAATGAATACGATCTGGGTGATTGTGGACCGCTTAACTAAATCAGCTCATTTCCTTGAGATTAAGGATACGTGGGGTCCCGAGAGACTTGCCCAGTTATTTATCAAGAGATAGTGAGATTACACGGTACTCCTAAAAGTATCGTTTCCGATCGTGACGGACGATTCGTGTCTCATTTCTGGAAATCAGTTCATCATGCTATGGGAACTCAGCTTAATCTCAGTACCGCCTTTCATCCTCAGACCGACGGGCAATCAGAGAGGACTATTCAGACATTAGAGGACATGTTGAGGGCATGCGTCCTCGATTGGAAAGACGATTGGGAAGCCCAACTACCATTGATCGAGTTCACGTATAATAATAGTTGGCATGCTTCGATTAAGATGGCACCTTACGAGGCCTTGTACGGTCGTCGTTGTCGATCTCCTTTGTGTTGGGATGACTTATCAGAATCAATCGGCACTGAGCCCGATATGCTTATAGCCGCCCGTGAGAAGGTAGCTTTGATCAGGAGTCGTTTGTTGACCGCTCAGAGTCGACAGAAATCTTATGCAGACAATCGTCGTCGACCACTAGAGTTCGAGACGGGTGACCACGTTTTGGTCAAGGTATCCCCGAGTCGAGGTATTTTCCGTTTCGGAAAATGGGGGAAGTTGAGTCCGAGATTTATTGGACCGTTTGAGATTTTGGAGCGAGTAGGCGAGCTAGCTTATCGTTTGGCCTTACCTCCGGCATTGAGCCGAATTCTTAATATGTTTCACGTCTCTCAGTTGCGGAAGTATGTTGCCGACCCAAATCACATACTTCAGTTCGATGAAATCGAGATCGCTGATGATCATTCGTATGAGGAGCGTCCCATACGAGTCTTAGAGCGGCGAATCAAACAGTTGAGGAATAAGGCGATCGCTTTGGTTAAAATTCAGTGGTCTAGACACGGAGTCGAAGAGGCTACTTGGGAAACCGAGGATAGTATGCGGGAGAGTTATCCCGAGTTATTTGACCCTTAGTTTCGGGGACAAAACTCTTTTAAGGGGGGGTGTATGTAATACCCGGTCTTAATTCAGTCATTATCATTCAGTAATTTCATTCGGTAATTGTCACTATGTAATTTTTCACTCGTTATAATCATTCATCTGTGTTCACCATTCGGAATAACTTCGAGTTGTGTATCGATATTGTTCATTGTTTCAACCTTACTTGGGAATCGAGACAAGAGTATTATCTTGATCGTGGTAATTGATTCATTAGTCGTTGTTGACGTTAGAATTCATGTCATTTCAAATCTCTTCATTTTTCAAATCGTGTTCTTGTTGGACGAACCCTTGTAATCATTACTTGGAACCACCGTTTTGGGGTTTCCGTACTTCCATGTCGTGTTATTGTTTCCCAAATATTGATTCCTATTGCTTTTATTCTCTTCCCGGGTCATTTTTCATCATTTTAGGACCCAAGGGGGTGTGGGCCGCTGCACAAGGAGTGTGCGCCGCGGCACACACATTTTCTAGATTTTGGCCGAGCACTCTGTACCTTGTGCCGCGGCACATGCCGGCAGGGCCGCGGCACACTGCCGAGTCACTGCCGCGGCACACCCGTCCAGGTCGCGGCACACTCGTATTGCATTTTCGGCCAAACCCGTCTGTACCTTGTGCCGCGGCACACGCCGGCAGGGCCGCGGCACACTGCCGAGACACTGCCGCGGCACACTCGTCCGTGCCGCGGCACGCTGCCGATCGCTGGGGGTTGTTTTTGGCCCTGTGCTGCGGCACACTTCGGCTGAGCCGCGGCACACAGGGCAGTCAACTCTATAATTGCATTTGTTGAGCGAGTTCAGCTTATTTCTCCATTTTTTCTTCTACCTGCGAGAGAGAGAGCTTGAGGGGAGGAACTTCTCATCATCTATCACTTGAGTGTTGGATTTTAATCATTTTCATTCGGTTGTGAAGCTCGGATCATTGATCTATCGCGTATTCTTCGGATCATAGTTCTTGGATCTTCAAGAGGTAATTTCTTCAACATCTTGCATTTCGATTTTGTATTGAGATATGATGTTTTGGATGTTAAGATCATGTTGTATGAAGTGATATACGCATGCTTATGGATATGTTTGATTATTCATTGGATTATTGAAGGATTATTCAAGAACACTTTGAATATTGTGTTGGAATTGGGGGTTTTCGATTAATTGTTGTTGTAATCACGATTTTGGATATTCATAATGGATTATTGATCGTATTGAAGATGTTTTGTTGGTTTGAAACACTTCTTGGGGATTTGATGTTGGTATTATTGAGGTTGGTTATAATCAATCGAAGTTTGGCCACAAAGATATAATGCCCCAATGAACTTGGTTTAATCGTATCGACGTTTTAAGTTCGTTATATTCGTGTGTGATTCGTATGTTGAACGGATTGCTGGTAATTGTGTTATTCAAGGTTGTTCGAGCGACCGATATCTCAATTAGGACGTTGTTCGTGGAAGGATAATTATCACCGGTGTTGAGTAAGTTAATTCTTACTCGGTTAAAAGGATATTCATTCCTTTTGTTGTTGTTCATTCATAATCATAACTCATTCATCATTGTATTAATCGTATTGAGACTTGTAATTGTCGAATAATCATTTCATTCACGAGGAACGACGGTTCCAATCATTTCATTGGGTTATCAATCACTTCACTATTATTTTCATCTCGGTGAGTTATTCATGACCTTGTCGAATTATTATCCATTGATATTCATTGTGGTCATTCTCGTTCATATGACCTTCTGGGTTCATATTGCGTGGTCGGGTGCGGATGTGTGGAATTTTTAGTCGGGCACGTGATAGCCATGTATTGGGAGTGATACATTGGACTGTGCACACGGTAAAGATTAACTTCGTGAGACTAATTAGGTACAAGGACGGGTGTGTCCGGTCATCCGTCTTGTACACTTGCACAGAACATTACGGGCGTACTATGATATTCCTCTTCAGCGTAATTCATAACTAAGGATATTTCATAACTTCAGTTAAATCATGATTGTGTATTTTCAACCCTTGAGGATTGTTGTTCTGTGTAACTGGCCCAGTTAGGGGATATTGTTTTTCAGGTCACGGCAAGGCAAAGGCACGGGAAGGGCATGTTGACGGCGAGGAGTCCCAGTGATACTAGTAGGAGGGCCCCAGTCATTCCAGTTATTTCAGTCATTCAGTCATTTCAGTCATTTCCGTCATTTGTATTTTTCGCTGAAATTCCATTTCAGATGTTTATTTATTCAGGGTGGTGTATTTTATCTTCATATAAAATATACTAGTATTCTGTATTGTCCTTATGTATTGTACTTAAGCTCCTCATCGGAGTATTTGGTAATATAATGTGGTTCGGTACTACAATTATATTATTTAATTCATCAAGTTTTCATTCGCCTGGTGGGTTCCAGTCGGGGGTCCACGGCACTGTAATATCTGCCTAGTTTGGGGTGTTACAAGGCATGGGCCATGCGTCTTGGATCTTTGCAACTGGACTTTGGACTGGACTTGGGCCTTGTGTTGGAGCTTGGACTGTGACTATATTAATTTTTTGCAGCCACGTCCAACGAAATCAGTCAGGTTGAAAACTCAGCTGCCATCAGCCAAGTTTGAGAACTCAGCTGCCTCAACTACTGAGCTGAGAACCCAGCTGTCTCAACTATTGGGCTGAGAACTCAGCTGCCTCAACTACTGAGCTCAGAACCTAGCTGCCTCAATTAATGAGGTCAGTAACCCAGCTGGCTGAACTACTGAGCTTGCTAACCCAGCTGCCTGAACTACTGGACTGACTAACCCAGCTGCATGAACGACTGAGCTGACCAATACATGATCTACCCGGTTTTCGGAATATGACTATTCACACTCCATAGTGTAATGTCCCAATTAAAGGAGACTAATTGTGGAGGTCACCTTTCAGTTGAAGGATTAAAGATAATTAATGACACATTAATCTGCAGTAACTCCCCACCTGATGGAGTGGTTTTGGACACTATAAAAGGGGGTCTTATGCATTTCATTTCATATAACAAAGTACAAACAATAATATACATCAACATATTGCAACATATATCCTTCTATTTCATACTCAGTTTCCAGCACTAAATAGTTCGCCAGAACTCTGCATCTTGGAGAGCACCCAACACAGTGCCGAAACACAGTTGTATCTTGTAGACTTATTGTCTTGGCCGTCTGCTCTTATACAGGGGCAAATTAGTCTTACGCAAAGAGTTCTACTTGCCTCTGCTTTACTCAGTTGTTTTGAATATTTTATTTTAGCAGTTTGTAATGATCATCCTATTAAGTTTGTTATTTTTATTGTAATTACATTGTTGGAAATTCACAGAACCCACATTTACTCCTTTCTTGCATCATATTTAACTGCTGAATCCATATTATTTGTTGCATTAACAAACTTAGTCAACTGTAAGACTTCCGCTAATTTCTTGACACACAGTTGACAACTGAACTATACAGTAAAGTATTTTTTATCGAACTATTTCAGCCAAGTTTAAAAAACTGGTTAAGTCAAGTTCAAAAGTAGTAGAAGTCTATTCACCCCCCCAGACTTTTACTTAATGTATTAGGAACCAACACAGTGGGCTTAGGTGGTTAGGATGTTTCCAAATGCTTCTACTATGTTGGTTATGTGAATCCTGATTGACGTTGTTATGAAATAGGAAATATGCATAATGGAAGTAGGCTTAAAAAGTGAACTTAGAGTGTGTAGGGTTGGGCCAGGTGGATCTCTAAACACCTCATTTTTCTTTCTCATCAAAGTTATTTGACAAAGAGTTGTACAAGAAGACCTATGTTGAAAACCTACCAGACTGGGACCCCATGCCCCAGTCTAGTGATCCTCGAGATGTCAGTGGCTAATCCACAAGACTAAGACTAGAGATAGACAATAAGAAAGCTCCATGTAAAAAAAGAGTGATTCCCTACAGCATCTCGCTATAGCTATCGAGAAGAAAAGAAGAGAACACAAGGAGACTTCCCAAACTGACGTTTTTCTACAGCGACTCAAGTGGCTACAGCGGACCCTGAGGTCACCCAATCTGAAGCTATTTTACAGCGACTCAGGTGGATACATCGGCCCTTGAGGTCACCCAATCTGAAGCTGTTCTATAGAGACTAATGTGTCTGCAACTGCCCCTGAGGTAACCCAAACTGAAGTTGTTCCTATAGTTACTCAAGAGGCTACAATGGCTTCTGAAGTGATGCAAACCAAGGTCGCTTATATATACACCATTCAGTCTAAAGTTGTCACCCCGATGGAAGCTGTTAGTGCTGTTTCTACAGTAGATCCTGAGCCATCCACGGCTATGATGGATGAAGAAGTGCTCCTCAAGTTGGAAGGAACTGGTGAATCGGCTGTCCCCATGGATCCGATAGCCACCTCTCCCCATAGGGTACCCACCTTTGTTAGTATCCCCTCTCCATACAGGGAATCTCATCATGTACGGATCCCAACTTCTTCCCGAAAACCCACACCTGTTAAGGATTCCAACCATACAAGGATACCAACCTTTGTATGGACTGCTTCCCCATCTCAATTAATCCAATGAGACTCTGTTGGCCATGGAGACTGAGGCCACAATTGAAAGGTTCAATATGGAAAGGCTAGGAGGAATAATTTGTGTTAGAGGTTACTGATGTTGGGGACATTGAATCCATCATCAGGTATGAGGAGTATTCTTACACGGCCTCATAAATGGACACTTTTATAAGAAGGAAAGGGGCCAACTGAAACGCAAGCAACCAAGTGCACTTGAAATTCAGAGCCCAAGTCGTCACTCTAGTCCCGACCCTGACAGTGATGATGATGCACTACAAATAAGAATCCGAATGAGCCGTGAGACACTCGAGAAGCTAAATTTGCAAAGCTATATGATGCTCAGGGCCAAAGGACTCCCAAGCTAACCAGAAATCAATCCAGGTTTCATATACTGCAAACAACTCAATTGCCATCCCACAGGGCGGAGAATCATATAGCGAATTACTCCCTACTATCCCGCCTATAGAAGCACTGAAACTGGAGAAGGTACAAACCCATCTTATCCCTACAGGTCCAACAAGTCCAATAAGTCCGCATCCTTGATTTCAGGACATGATATAACCATGCTGAAAAGTGCTGCGGACATTACTGAATTGTATGCCACTTCTCCTCCCGCTCCAAACTAATCCCCAAGAAGTGCCGATCGATAATATCACCTCCGCCTTTACTGAACAAATGATATTCATAGAGGATGCTGTTCATGCCCTCTATAAATGTGACAAGTTTTGGGTTTTGGTAAAAATAGTTGAATTACGCAGCGGAAAATTAAATGGATCAAACCGTATAAATCTGAACCCCTAAGAGGATCTATCATCACTAGTAGAATTTTGTTAATAGACTTCAGTAGCACTTACTTCATTAATTATAGAAACTGAAGTCATAATATTGCACTAACTTCACGTTTGGCAGTAGTGAAGTAATAAAGTGCGTACACTTCGCCAAAATAAAACACAGAACTTGGGCGGGATCTTTAAGTAAGATACATTTCAGTAAATTGTTAATTAACAAAGTGAAAACAACGGCAAAAAATTTCTCAAAAAAACATCCCATAAAAACTAAAGTGAAGCCAGGTGGCGGGCTTTGAAAAAAAAAAAACCACCCCAAAAAAGAGTAATGCTACTTTCACAATTCACTTGACAACAAGGGTGACAATCTGTATACGTGGCACGATCCTGTGAAGTGAGATAAAAGTGAAATGTCACAATCACATTTATCTCACTTCACAGGATCGTGCCACATACACAAATTGTCAACCTCGTTGTCAAGTGGATTGTGAAAGTAGCATTACTCCCCAAAAAATACCCCAAGTGGCTGACCTTTTTACTATCTCTAAGAATTTTTTCCCTTTATTTCTTCTCCGCTCCTTTCTTCTCTTTGCCGGACCTTTTTACTCTCTAAGAAATTTTTTCACTTCTCTCCAGATCGGCTATGGCTGGAGAACATTGGCGCTGAGGCACGAGGCGCTATTCACGGTGATGACTCATGTCATATTCCATCGACTGCGGCGATTCCGAGCTTCAACCGACGACCGCTTCTTTTTGGGCCGCACTGAAGCTACCCCCTTTTTCTGACTACCAGTCGCTTTTTTTTAGCCGCACTGAAGATAACCCCTTCCGACCGCCAATCGTTTCCCTCCAAGTTGCGGCTTGCAGATCCAACAACTTGTCCGTTGTATGCTGCCGCTTCATGACTCATCTGTCACATCCCACTAGCTATTGTAGATCCAGTCGAAGTCAAGTGCGATAGATCTGGTATAATCAGATTGACTTTTGTTATTGTTTACTTTTTCAGAAAAAATGAATGATTTACAAAGAGCTTCTATTTTTGACCTTTTTCAGTAAACAAATGAGCTGGTTGTGCTTTCTGTTTTTGGAATGAAAATCAGATGGTTTCAATCTCACAGTGAAACTGAACTTGTCCAACCTCCCACCAGATGACGGTTCAGTGAGTTTCTTCTGTAAGGTCATTCATTGTGAGCTTCCCATGGTGACTGTTATATGGAATTGCTGATGTGGAAAAATTTAGAGTTGTTCTTTGATTTATTCTCTGTGCCATGTGTTTTGATCCATCTACAATCTTTTAGCTGGTTTGGTAGTTTATTTTTGAAGCACCTTCTGTTGATGTAATTTGTTACTTTCTGGGGATATATTTTTTGAATAATTACGAAAACTACCCCTGAGATGTAGCCTAGTGACAAAAAACTAAAAGTTTCCCCTCTTTGGGGTATTTTTACCAGCAATTCAACATCTGATGCTTGTTTTATTTTCTTGCGAAGCTTCAAGCGTGTTACTTTTGAATTGTATACAATGATACTTGTTCGTGAACTTCAAGGTGCACACATTAATAGAATCATTCACCATATACATTTTGCTTGTGCTTTTGGAAACGTAACTGTATGCATCTAGTATAGGTGTGCGTGTTTTGCCATAATGTTTGTAATATCGAATTTTGTTTGATGCATCTGCCTTTATATAGAGCATAAGCAAGCACTCCTGGTTAAGATTGCTTCTATAAGAGAAGTGGTCCAGGGTGCGCCATTAAAAGCATTTTTAAAACAACTTGTCTCGAGGGGTGCTAGTTATAATTTGAACCATCCTGTTTCCATTGTGCATCGGCCAAATGAGTCATTTTTTGTTGTTCTGCAGGTAATTTAATCCGAACTTTCCCCTACTCCATTGTTTTTTGCTTGGTCACATACAACATTAGTATCATCAGTTTCAACTTCCTGTTATATAGGGTTAATTACAAAAGTACCCTTGATGTTTGACCTAATTACAAAAAGGGGAAACCTCAGCTAATATTTTTTTTAACGAAAAAATACTCCTGAGATTTTAGTGTCTTACATTTACCCCCTTCATAAGCAAAAATTCAAAAGCCCCAATCACATTTATAGAATTATTACAGCCATCACCTTACTTTTGACATTGAATCAAACCTCAGGAGTATTTTCCTATCCCTATAGGACCTGAATGTCATGTGCTTGCTTGCAAGTAGATAAGGTGACAGTGGTTTTGGCCATGCGGTTTAGGGATTCCGTAGTTATTGTTCTTGCCACTTCTTTCAGGTATATGGATTGAATTATTGTGGAGAAGTTCTTTCATGCCTCTCCCCCCCTCCCCGTCCCTCTCCCGCCCGCTCCCTCCCCCTCTCCCTCTCCCTCTCACTCCCCCTCTCCCCAACCCCACTTCCTCCCTCCCTCTCTCCCTGATAAGTTCAAATGTTGTTGCAATTTTTAAATCAGACTGGAAGGACTTTTTAATGTACATTTCTAGTTGTTCCAGGAGAGGAAGGTCCAAATAATTGTTGTTTCTGCTAAAAGTATGATAAATTCAAAATCTCTATTCAGTTTGCATGTCTCTATATTTGTAACAATTGCTCTTTTCTCTCATCATGATTTAATTTTGTTGTTGTCTACTTTAGTGAATAAGTTTCTCTTCGGTCTTCAATAATCTGTCAAATATTTAGGAATTTGTCGATGCAAGGTGAACTGCTGGACTTAACAATGGCTCTCCTTGTTAGTGGTCTCCCTCTCCCCCTCAAGAATTGAAAGGAGCTTCCGATGAAGAATTGTCAGCAAACTGTGGATTTGTCAGCGTTGGTATTTACTGAAATTTGTGTTGATGTTGTAATATATTTTATTTATATGTATCTGATGAAATCAAAAATTTGTGATGAACAGTCATACTCCCTCGCCACGTGGAAGACAGAAATCTTGACGAAACTGTTTGGAGTTTATCAACGTTTCATGCTTATGTCAGCTATCATGTCAAGGTGATAAGTTGTGCACCGCAACACCCCCATGCCGAAACAAACTTGTGTTCATTTGTTATCTAACTTTTGAAGTGGCTAAGCTGTCGTACATTATTCTCATGCTAGAGAATATTGGCGAAAAGGCTTTTACGATATCCCACAAATCCCAATTACTTGTTGGTAATTTTTATTTTTCGCTTGGTGAGACTGTTTGTTTCTATCTTAGAATTTATGGAACTTTTTGTTTCTTGGTTTTACACTGAGCCGACACCACACTGAAGTATTTTTCTGTGGTTGTATTTATTTTATATTTCTGGAATGATTGAAAATTACTGGTGTGTTATATATGTAACACCCCCAGGATATTCGAGGTATATTACAGCGCCGTGAATCCCTATATGGGACCCACCAGGCTGATCAAGCATCATACTCATCGACTCACAGAAGCAACAGAAAAATATCTCGTCATAAAGACGCCCAACAAAATAATCCACCCGGTTCAACCGGTCTAACATAACACCATAATCCGACACAAACATAATAAACAACAATACAATCCCGACGAGTAAAAGTTCTTAAGTACTCGAGTACCTCTACTAGTTTAAAGACCACAAAAATAAAAAGATAGAAAGCAATAAGACACCACTCATGCACAATCATCACGCACGGCCATCATCCGCATACTGGTCCAGCACCCGCTCGTCTCGATGAACCTGACCTGAAATTCATAAAACGAATTTCCCCAAAACGGGTCCCCAGAGGGGTTAGCAATTACGCTAGTACAAGTAACCAAATGAACAACTTACATCTTACACATATAGTAATGCATGCAATTCAACAAAACATAGTTCCAAATCACCCATTTCCGGAAATGCCATAATCAAGTCACATTTGTAAAAATGCACCACAATTAATCGTGGATCCACCCCTCCGTGGACCCCTACCGAGACCCCGTCGGATCTAACCCATAGTGGTTAAAAGCAAGCTCTCGGATCCACCCCTCCGTGGACCCCTACCGAGACCCCGTCGGGTCTAACCCATAGTGAGCATACACACACACACAATTCTCATGCAATACTAATACATTAAGATTGTAAGTTCATAAGGGTACTTGCCTCGGTTAATAGACGGTGATACGAACGGAAAGGAAGAATCGAACACGACCGCGAGGAACCGGCGGAAATGAACCTAACGATTCGAATAACACAATCACAACCAACTCTAGACGATTACGGAAATGAAATACACCCGGAAACCCGCCTACGATTCATGTATATTCGTACCAAAAATAACAACGAGGGCGGACCACAACCAAACCCTCTCGATTCCGTAAAAATCCACAAAATATCCATGAATCCGTAGGAAAGCTAAAGATACTAACAATATTAATCGTATTCATCATGAATCCACCAACAAAACGGAACGAATCGGAAGAAAATCCCAAAACCCCCAAATTATTCGAAAATAGGGTTCTAGAGATATTACCTTTGGAGATTCAAGTACTAAGATCCGTAGAACACGCGTTAGATTGATTATCCGGGCCTCACAACCGAAGGAAAATGATGAAAATCAACTCCCAATTGATGAATGCTTGAGAAGTTCTCCCCCTTAGTCCTCTCTCTCTCTCGCGCAGGTGAAGAATGAAGGAAGATGGCCGATCTCGTCTAATAAGAACGAGATTATACAGTTGACCGCTTGGTCTGCCGCGGCACAGCCGAAGTGTGCCACGGCACAGGCCAAAAATTTACTCCCAGGGTTCGGCAGTGCGTCGCGGCACGGCCTGCGTGTGCCGCGGCACCCGGTACAGTCGAGTTTTGGTCGAAGATGTCACACGAGTGTGCCGCGGCACCGGACGGGTGTGCCGCGGCACTGACTTGGCACTGTGCCGCGGCACCGGATGTGTGTGACGCGGCACACAGTACAGTTCGCTCGACCAACAACTGGAGAAATGTGTGTGCCGCGGCGCACACACCTTGTGCCGCGGCTCACACCCCCTGTTGGTCCCAAAAAGATAAAAATGATCCGGAAAGAGAATAAAAGCGATATGAATCAACATCGGGGAAACAATAACACGAGATGAACCCATGGCAACCCCAAAACGGCGGTTCCGCAGAACAATAACGAGAATCAGATCGATAGATGACAGGAAAAATACACTGAAAGATACACGAGGGTTACTACAGTCGAAGAAAATACACCGGAAATAAAAATACAAGGGAAAAAAATGCGGATATTACATTCTACCCCTCTAAAAATAAGTTTCATCCCGAAACTTAAGAAACAAACAACTCAGGATACCTAGCACGCATGCTATCCTTGTAATACCCGGTTGTAACTCAGTCATTTTCATTCGGTAATTATCAGTCTGTATTTGTCACTCAGTAATTCTCACTCATTAATAATCACTCATCATTCATGAATCACTCAATTGCGTTCAATGTTGGCATGTTGTAACCGTGTATCAGTTACCGATCGTCATTTCATCTCCGTTTGAGTGTCGGAACGGGAGTATTATCATTATCATCGTGATTGGTAGTCTTGTGCTGGAGTATCATTCTTTGGCATGTGTTAGACTTGTTCATTTCCACATTCGTATGATTTGTCGGATCATTCATCAGTTGTAGCGAGGAATCGGAATCATCGGCTTTATTCACCTTGGCGGCCTTCGAGTTACGGCCGTAAGGTTCGGGATACGGCCGTAAGTTCGGCGAATGCAGTAAGGTAAGTGGCGATTCTGGCCGTAAGTGGTCCAAAGTGCCGGGCATTTTGGCCGAAGGTGAGTTACGGCCGTAAGCAAGGTGAGATACGGCCGTAAGTGGTGTTCGTAAGTTTCGGTGTTGTCGACCCGGGGTGACTTACGGCCGTAAGGGTTGCGGCATACGGCCGTAAGTCGAGGCAGGTACGGCCGTAAGGCTTGGCCGGATACGGCCGTCTGCTGCAGGAAGGATGTCCGCCATTTTGTGAAGGCGGGTTACGCCGTAAGGTTGGCGGATACGGCCGTATCATCGAGTTCTGGCCGTAAGGTGTGCGGTACGGCCGTAAGAGTGTCGGCGGGTGTTTTTGACGAAGGCGGGTTACGCCGTAACTCGAAACGATTCTGGCCGTAAGTCCTGTCGGCGAGCTTTCGGGCAAGCCGAGTTCTGGCCGTCTGAGTTGGCGATTCTGGCCGTAAGGCCGTTGACTTGGAAAGTTACGGCCGTAAGAGGGCGAGAGTTACGGCCAGTAACTTCCGTGATATTTAAGTACTCGTAGGGACATTTTTGCTCATTTTCATCCTCTTCTTCTTCTTGTTCCGAAGAGAGACTTGAGAGAGGTAATTTTCCATCCTCAATCACTTGTGTATTCGGATTTCATCATCTTATTTCGTTGGGAAGCTTGGATAGTCGATTTAACACGTTTTCATCGGATCGAAGTGGTTGGATCTTCAAAGGTAATATTCTTCAACACCTTGGATTTCGATTTTGTGTTGAGATATGATGTTTTGGACGTTATAATCATGTTATACGAAGGGATATGTATATGATTATGAGTTTGTATAAAGATTCATTGGATTATTGAAGGATTATTCAAGAACACTTTGAATATCGAGTTGAAATTGGGGGTTTTCGATTAATTGTCGTTATAATCACGTTTTTGGATATTCGTTTTGGATTATTAATCGTATTGAAGATGTTTTTGTGGGTTTGAAACCTTTCTTGAGGGATTTGATATTGGTATATTGAGGTTTGATTGTAAACAATCGGAGTTCGGACGTATCGTGTTTGATTTAATGCCTCAATGGACTTGGTTTAGTCGTATTGGCGTTTTGAGTTCGTTATATTCGTGTTTGATTCGTATATTGATCGGATTGTTGGTAATTGTATTGAATTAAGGTTGTTCGTGCGACCGACACTTCATTTAGGACGTTGTTCGTGGACGGACATTCTTCATCGGTGTTGAGTAAGTTAATTCTTACTCGGTTAAAAGGATATTCATACCTTTTGTTGTTGATCATTCATAATCATAACTCATTTATCATTGTATTAATCATATTAAAATTTGTTATTGTCAATTAATCACTTCAGTCATAAGGAACGACGGTTCCAATCTTTTCGTTGAGCTATCATTCATTTCATTATTACTCTCATCTCGGTGAGTCATTCTTGGCCTCGTCTAATTATTATTCATTGATATTCATTATGGTCATTCTCGTTCATGTGACCTTCCAGGTTCATATTGCGTGGCCGGGTGTGTCTGTGTGGAATTTTTAGTCGGGCACACGATGGTTATTGTATTGGGTTCACCGATACATTAGACCGTGCACACGGGTCATATTGTCTCGTGAGACTAATTAGGTACACGGACGGGTGTTGTACACTTGCACAGAACATTACGGGCGTACTATGATACTCCTCTTGACGTAATTCATAACTAAGAATATCTCTTAACTTGATTAAATCATGATTGTGTATTTTTCAACCCTTGAGGATTGTTGTTCTTTATGTGACCCGTTTGGGGATTTTGTTTTTCAGGTCATGGCAAGGCAAACGCACGGGAATAGCATGTTGATGTCGAGGAGTCCTAGTGATACTAGTAGGGGGCCCCGATCTTTCAGTCATTCTTATTATTGTCCTTTATTTTCCGCTGCAGATTTTCATTTGGATACTCCGTTTCATTCAGTGTTGTGTATTTTATCTTCATATAAAATACACTAGTATTCGGTATTGTCCTGGTGTGTTGTAATTAAACTCCTCATCGGAGTAATTACTGTTGTAATGTGGTTCGGTACTACATTTATCTTGTGTAATTCATCCTTTTCATTCGCCTGGTGGGTCCCAGTCGGGGATTCACGGCACGGTAATATCCGCCTAGTTTGGGGTGTTACAGAGTTGGTATCGGAGCGTGGTTTTGAATACTACCTTCCGAGTCATGTCTCATTTGAAATCATCGTCATCAGACTAGTATCATTGGACTTTCGCGTCACGTGTGACCTGTGCAAATGCCGAGCCAATCAGACCGGAAGAAGTGTAAGGTTTCTAACGCCATGGTATAATTTCTGGCAATAGTTATTCATTCATCATTCATCATTTAACAATCCTCAAACATTATCATTCATTGTGATTAGGGCGATCATGTTAACTCATTAATCACTTAATTCATTTCATTACTCAGTTAATGATCAGGACGATCTTGTTAATTCATTTATTACTCAATTCATTTCATTACTCAGTTGTCGATCTGGATGATCATATTTTTTTTAATCTTGTTAAGTTATTCAGGATAATCATTTCAAGAATTTCCTCAGATAATCATGTCACTTCAGTAAATCATTCATATAATCACTAAGTTAGAGCATGTATACTCATTTTCATCATCTCATGACGTAATCATAACATGATAATCATGCGGGAAATATAATCATTTTGCGACCTTCCTACTTCAGTATGGACAGAGGCTGTCGAGATGCACGGAAGAGGCCGCGGTGCGGGCGAAACCCGAGGAATAATCACTGTCGCCGGAAATCGTGCCCAGGACTCGGCTCGATCGAGAAGATGTTCGGGTTGATCCACTCACTTTTATGCGAGGCCATGATGACCCATGTGCGCTTGCTCAATCATCATTGCGCCACTGGCCGGATTAATCGAGAGAACTCTCCGTATGAGCACCGCTAAGGAAAGTGCTGAACAACAACCTTCATTTGTCAGCAGGAAATCAACGAAGCGTAATCGGTCCGAGAGCGGTTGGTCAACCTCCAAGAAACCTCGTGCGGGTCCTATCGTTTCTGAGCGACCTCCTACGGCACCTAATCCTGCGGGATCTCAGTCCCGAACAGTCAGTTCGGCCATCATCTGTTTCAACTGTGGGGCGTCGGGCCATTTCAGTACTAGGTGTACGACGCCGTCTATCACATGTCATAATTGTGGGAATTTTGGGCATAAGGCCCGTTTTTGCCGAAAGGACTCCAAGTCGGCTCCGGCGGCATCTCAAGCCCCGAAGCAACCAGCGTTTCAGAATCAGACTGCTTTGTCATCGTCGTTTAAGACAATGGAAGCAAATAGAGTTGGAGCTCGTATTTATCAGACGGGAGCGTCCGGTTCGGGGACCAGCAAGTCCCAGATTCATATGATGAGGAGGATCGACGATCCGGTGGTCCGAATGATTTCAGGTATACTCGTAATTTTATTTCAACTTGTGTGTACCTTTTGATGCTGGTACACCGCATTCATTCATTTTCGGAATCATACCTAAGTAAGCTTAGTAACCGCGATTGGTTGGTGGACCTAATCGTGGTGAATTTATCTTAGGACGATGTAATTTTCGGTGTTAGTTGGGTTAATCGTTTTGATACTATCCTTTATGTTTGTTAGCGTTTGGTCGCTATCTTTCCGTCGTTGGTTGTCGAATGTGTACTTCAGGGGAGTAATCCCCGTTGTTCCAGTAGAATTATTATTAGGGCGGAAGCGGAGAGATTCCGCAATCGATCTATTCAATCATTCATTATATCATTATCATCGATTGGCCTTTCTAAGACAATCGAGTCATTCAATCATTCATTTGCGTCATTTTCATCGATTGACCTTTCTAAGGCAATCGAGCTATTCAATCATGCATTGTGTCATTTTCATCGATTGGCCTTTCTAAGGCAATCGAATTATTCAAACATTCATTGTATCATCTTCATCGATTGGCCTTTCTAAGGCAATCGAGTTGTTCAATCATTCGTGGTATCATTGTCATCGATTGACGATGTATTTACAGACGAGTTATCTGGTTGCCTTCACATAGAGTAGGGAATTCAGGAGTGAGTTGGAGCCGGTACGTCCCCTTTATCGAAGGCACCGTATCGGATGGCCCCGACCAGAATGCAGGAGTTGAAGATTCAACTCGAGGAGTAATTCGAGAAAGGTTATCTCCGACCGATTGCGTCCCCGTGAGGAGCACCAGTGTGATCTGTCAAGGAGAAGGATGGCTCGTCTCGTATGTGTATTAATTACCAAGAGTTGAACAGGGCGATGATCAAGAGTAGTATCCTTTACTTCGTATTGATGATCTTTTAGATCAACTTCAGGGAGCTTCAGTATTTTCCAAGATCGACTTAAGATCTGGATATCACCAGTTGCGGATTCGAGAGTTGGATATCGCGAGGACAGCATTTCATACACGCTATGGTCATTATGAGTTCGTAGTTATGCCGTTCGGGCTAACTATTGCACCTGCAGTATTCATGGAGTTAATGAATCGGGTTTTCATCGACTTTTTAAATCAGTTGTTGTTGTCTTCATCGACGACATTTTGATTTATTCTCTTAGCCGAGAGGAACACGAGGTTCATCTTCTTCAGGTTCTCGACGTGTTGAGACGCGAGCAATTTTATGGAAGTTTTCCAAGTGTGAGTTCTAGAGGTCCGAAATGACTTTCTCGGGCATGTAATTTCATCTGACAGAGTTCGTGTCGACCCTCAGAAGACGGAGGCTGTCCGAGATTGGCAACCTCCGAAAGATGTTAAGTAAATCCGAAGTTTCCTCGGATTAGTTGATTAATTAATCAACCCACGACTGTAGCTAGCAACCGTGGTTTTCGCGTTGAAATTTGGCGTCATTACCTTTATGGCGTCACCTGTCAGTTATTCACCAATCACAAGAGATGAAGTATATATTTACTCACAAGGAGTTAAATATGTGACAGAGGCGGTGGTTGGAACTAATCAAAGATTATGATATCGAGGTCCTTTGCCACCCGGGCAAGGCGAATGTTGTCGCCGACGCCTTGAGTCGTAAGTCCGTTCTAGAGCAGATGCTTGCTCGTTTAACAGTTCAGAAGGAACTTCAGCAGGAATTCCTTAGACCCGAGATCGAGGTCCGGCTTCAGCGAGTTCAGGGACAGCTTGTATGTTAGAGATTTCATCATCTCTTGAGAAGGAAATCAGGGAGAATCAGGGTTCAGATTCATTTTGTTGATCATCCGCGAGGATGTGGTACAGGGGAAAGCCCCTGGATTTGTGGTCCACGAAGATGGACTCTTGAGATTTGAGAATCGGTTGTGCGTACCGGTAAATGATGAGTTGAAAAACTCGATCTTGAGAGAAGCTCATGCTACCCCATATTCGGTTCATCCGGGGTCTAGTAAGATGTACAAGGACTTGAAACAACATTTCTGGTGGAGTAATATGAAGCGAGGAGTCGCGGAATTTGTTTCGAGATGTTTAGCCTATGAGCAAGTCAAGATGGAACATCAGCGACCGGCGAGTATGCTGATACCGCTTCCTATTCCAGGATGGAAGTGGGACGTCATTTCTATGGATTTCTTCACAAGTTGCCGACGAGTCGTCGTGGCATGAATACGATCTGGGTGATCGTGGATCGCTATCTAAATCAGCTCATTCCCTTGAGATCAAGGATACTTGGGGTCCCGAGAGACTTGCCCAGTTATTCATCAAAGAGATAGTGAGACTGCACGGTACTCCTAAAAGTATCGTTTCCGATCGTGACGGACGGGTTGTGTCATATTTTTGGAAATCAGTTCATCGTGCTATGGGAACTCAACTTAATCTCAGTACTGCCTTTCATCCTCAGTCCGACGGACAATCAGAGAGAACTATTCAGACATTAGAGGACATGTTGAGGGCATACGTCCTCGATTGGAAGGACGATTGGGAAGCCCAATTACCGTTGATCGAGTTCACGTATATAATAGTTGGCATGCTTCCATTAAGGTAGCATCTTACGAGGCCTAGTACGGTCGTCGTTGTCGATCTCCCTTGTGTTGGGACGGCCCATCAGAATCAATCAGCACCGAGCCGATATGCTTATTAGCCGCCCGTGAGAAGGTAGCTTTGATCAGGAGACGTCATTAGCGCTCGAGTCGGCGAAATCATATGCGGTGTCGTCATCGACCACTAGAGTTCGAGACGGGTGATCCCGTTTTGGTCAAGGTATCCCCGAGTCGAGGTATTCTCCGTTTCGGAAAACGGGGAAAGTTGAGTTCGAGATTCATTGGACCGTGTGAGATTTTGAATCGAGTAAGCGAGTTAACTTATCGTTTGGCCCTATCTCTGTTGTTGGGCCGAATTCATAATGTGTTTCACGTCTCTCACATATTTCAGTTCGACGAAATCGAGATCGCGGATGATCATCCGTACGAGGAGCGTCCTGTACGAGTGTTGGAGCTGCAAATCAAACAGTTGAGGAACAAGATGATTCCTTTGGTCAGATTCAGTGGTCTAGACACGGAGTCGAAGAGGCTACTTGGGAAATCGAGGAGAATATGCGGGAGAGTTATCCCGAGTTGTTTGACCCTTAGTTTCGGGGACGAAACTCTTTTAAGGGGGGGAGTATGTAATACCCGGTTGTAACTCAGTCATTTTCATTCGGTAATTATCAGTCTGTATTTGTCACTCAGTAATTCTCACTCATTAATAATCACTCATCATTCATGAATCACTCAATTGCGTTCAATGTTGGCATGTTGTAACCGTGTATCGATTACGATCGTCATTTCATCTCCGTTTGAGTGTCGGAACAGGAGTATTATCATTATCATCGTGATTGGTAGTCGTGTGCTGGAGTATCATTCTTTGGCATGTGTTAGACTTGTTCAGTTCCACATTCGTATGATTTGTCGGATCATTCATCAGTTGTAGCGAGGAATCGGAATCATCGGCTTTATTCACCTTGGCCAGCCTCGAGTTACGGCCGTAAGGTTCTGGGATACGGCCGTAAGTTCGGCGGTACGGCCGTAAGGTTTGGCGATTCGGCCGTAAGTGGTCCAAAGGCCGCCGGGCATTTTGGCCGAAGGTGAGTTACGGCCGTAAGCAAGGTGAGATACGGCCGTAAGTGGTGTTCGTAAGTTTCGGTGTTGTCGACCGGGGTGACTTACGGCCGTAAGGGTTGCGGCATACGGCCGTAAGTCGAGGCAGTGCTGGCCGTAAGGCTTGGCCGGATACGGCCGTCTGCTGCAGAAGGATGTCCGCCATTTTTGAAGGCGGGTTACGCCCGTAAGGTTGGCCGGATACGGCCGTATCATCCGAGTTACGGCCGTAAGGTGTGCGGTACGGCCGTAAAGGTCAGGACGGTGTTTTTGACGAAGGCGGGTTACGCCGTAACTCGAGAAACGATTCACGGCCGTAAGTCTGTCGGCAGGCTTTCGGACGAAGCCGAGTTACGGCCGTACGAGTTGGCCGGTTACGGCCGTAAGGCCGTTGACTTGGAAAGTTACGGCCGTAAGAGGGCCGAGTTACGGTCGTAACTTCCGGCAGTATTTAAGTACTCGGCCGGGACATTTTTGCTCATTTTCATCCTCTTCTTCTTCTTCTTGTTCCGAAGAGAGACTTGAGAGAGGTAATTTTCCATCCTCAATCACTTGTGTATTCGGATTTCATCATCTTATTTCGTTGGGAAGCTTGGATAGTCGATTTAACACGTTTTCATCGGATCGAAGTGGTTGGATCTTCAAAGGTAATATTCTTCAACACCTTGGATTTCGATTTTGTGTTGAGATATGATGTTTTGGACGTTATAATCATGTTATACGAAGGGATATGTATATGATTATGAGTTTGTATAAAGATTCATTGGATTATTGAAGGATTATTCAAGAACACTTTGAATATCGAGTTGAAATTGGGGGTTTTCGATTAATTGTCGTTATAATCACGTTTTTGGATATTCGTTTTGGATTATTAATCGTATTGAAGATGTTTTGTGGGTTTGAAACCTTTCTTGAGGGATTTGATATTGGTATATTGAGGTTTGATTGTAAACAATCGGAGTTCGGACGCATCGTGTTTGATTTAATGCCTCAATGGACTTGGTTTAGTCGTATTGGCGTTTTGAGTTCGTTATATTCGTGTTTGATTCGTATATTGATCGGATTGTTGGTAATTGTATCGAATTAAGGTTGTTCGTGCGACCGACACTTCATTTAGGACGTTGTTCGTGGACGGACATTCTTCATCGGTGTTGAGTAAGTTAATTCTTACTCGGTTAAAAGGATATTCATACCTTTTGTTGTTGATCATTCATAATCATAACTCATTTATCATTGTATTAATCATATTAAAACTTGTTATTGTCAATTAATCACTTGATCATAAGGAGCAGCGGTTCCAATCTTTTCGTTGAGCTATCATTCATTTCATTATTACTCTCATCTCGGTGAGTCATTCTTGGCCTCGTCTAATTATTATTCATTGATATTCATTATGGTCATTCTCGTTCATGTGACCTTACGGGTTCATATTGCGTGGCGGGTGTGTGCGTGTGGAATTTTTAGTCGGGCACACGATGGTTGTGTATTGGGTTCACCGATACATTAGGCCGTGCACACGGGTCATATTGTCTCGTGAGACTAATTAGGTACACGGACGGGTGTTGTACACTTGCACGAGAACATTACGGGCGTACTATGATACTCCTCTTGACGTAATTCATAACTAAGAATATCTCTTAACTTCGCTTAAATCATGATTGTGTATTTTTCAACCCTTGAGGATTGTTGTTCTTTGTAACTGACCCCGTTTGGGGATTTTGTTTTTCAGGTCATGGCAAGGCAAACGCACGGGAATAGCATGTTGATGTCGAGGAGTCCTAGTGATACTAGTAGGGGGCCCCGATCTTTCAGTCATTCTTATTATTGTCCTTTATTTTCCGCTGCAGATTTTCATTTGGATACTCCGTTTCATTCAGTGTTGTGTATTTTATCTTCATATAAAATACACTAGTATTCGGTATTGTCCTGGTGTGTTGTAATTAAACTCCTCATCGGAGTAATTACTGTTGTAATGTGGTTCGGTACTACATTTATCTTGTGTAATTCATCCTTTTCATTCGCCTGGTGGGTCCCAGTCGGGGATTCACGGCACGGTAATATCCGCCTAGTTTGGGGTGTTACAATCCTCGGTTTCCCAAGTTGCCTCCTCGACACCGTGTCTCGACCACTGCACTTTGAGCAAAGGGATGGTCTTATGCCTCAGTCGTTTCTCACGATGCTCCAAAATCTTCAAAGGACGCTCCTCAAAAGTATTATCTTCAGCGATATCAATCTCGCCATAATCGATGACGTGACTAGGATCCGGGAAATATTTCCTCAGCTGGGAAACATGAAAAACGCTATGAACATGACTCAAGGCCTGAGGTAACGCCAAACGATATGCCAACCCACCGACTCGCTCGAGGATCTCAAAGGGGCCGATAAATCTCGGACTCAACTTCCCTTTCTTCCCGAAATGAAAAACTCCCTTCGTCGGCGACACCTTTAGCAAAACGTTGTCTCCCACCTGATTCTGAACGTGGCCTGATTCTGAACGGCTGACTGCTTAGGTGTCTGAGATGACGTCTGAGTAGGTTTGGAGTCCCTACGGCAAAAACGGGCCTTATGCCCAGCAATTCCACAATTATGACATGTGATAGTCTGTCTCGGACACTTGGTACTGAGGTGACCAAGATCCCCACAGTTAAAACAGGTGATGGCTGAACTGGCCGCTCGAGACTGAGATTCCGCGGGTTTAGACGACACAGGAGGTCGCTCAGAAAAAGCAGAGTCCGCACGGGGTTTCTTGAAGGTTGTCCGCCGCCTTGATCAAGTTACGATTCTTCGATTTCTTGCTAGCAGACGAAGGTTGCTGCTTAGCAATTTCCTTAGCAGTAAGCTCGTAGGTGAGAGCTTTCTCAATGAATTCGGCCAACGTGGTGCAATTATGATTAAGTAACTGAAGTCTCATACGGGGTTTCAGCCTCTTGCTGAAATACTTGATTTTATCCGCCTCTGAATGAATGATGGATGAGGCGAAAGGAAGAAGTTCCTGAAATTTCTCGGCAATGGCGAGAACATCCTCGTCTGTTGAGGGGTCGGGGGTGAGCAATTCTGACAGTTTGGCCTCTCTGAGTGGGGCCGGATAATACCTCTCCATCATGAGAGTCTTGAACTGATCCCAAGTATAAGATCCTTCGGTGGGCTTCAACGATAGCCACCCAGAATGTGCGCTCTTACCCAGGTAGTAAGCCGCAACATAAACTTTGTGTCCTTCGGGACACTCTACCATAGCAAACAACTTCTCGAAATGCTCGAGCCAATGAATGATATCTGCATTCGACGAGCCCTCAAAAATAGGTGGCCTCGCGAGAGATATCGCCGATGATATTACTCACATTCCTCTCTTGCCTCGAGGTGGCGGCGGAGGAGCCTGCTGATTTTGATTGACGGGTTATGCATCGTCTCCATCAATCGAGCCATCCGGGTCATTTGGGCCATCATGCCCGCATAAAGCGAGTGGGTCAACCCAGGACACCCTCCGACCGAGCCGTGTCCTGTACGACTCGATAGTGAATGATCGCGTCGGTGAATGAGTGGCGTGTCATTGCTTTCGATGAATTAGCATTATTCCTCGCGTTTGCACGTGTATTCACACGAGTTCTCGGGATTCGCCCGCTCCACGGCCTCGTCCTCCACGTCCTCTGCCACCTTTCCATATCAAGTGGAAAGTCATATGATGATTATATATCTCGCATGAGTATCACATTATGATTATATTATGAAATGATGAAAATGAGCATACGCGCTCAAATACAACGATTACATGAATGATTAATTGACGTGACATGATTATCTCGATGAAGTTATGAAATGATTATCTTGAATGAGTTAACAAGATTAATGATTTGATCTTCACGATCAACAATGAATAATGAAATGAATTGAGTGATTAATGAGTTAACTCGACCGTCTGGTCAAAGTGACAATGATGATTGAGGATTGTTAACTGATGAATTATGAATGAATGATTATTGCCAGAAATTATACCATGGCATTAGAAATCTTACAGTTCTTGGTCTGATTGGCTCGGCATTTGCACAGGTCACACGTGACGCGAAAGTCCAATGATACTAGTCCGATGACGATGATTTCAAATGAGACATGACTTGGAGGGTAGTATTCAAAACCACGCTCCGATACCAACTCTGTAACACCCCAAACTAGGCGGATATTACAGTGCCGTGAATCCCCGACTGGGACCCACCAGGCGAATGAAAATGATGAATTAATAATATAATTGTAGTACCGAACTACATTATATTACCAAGTACTCCGATGAGGAGTTGAAGTACAACACACCAGGACAATACCGAATACTAGTATATTTTATATGAAGATAAAATACACCACCCTGAATAAATAAACATCTCAAATGGAATTTGCAACGGAAAATACAAATGACGGAATAACTAAAATGACTGAAGATGACTGAACAAACGGAATGACTGGGGCCCCCTCCTAGTGTCACTGGGACTCGTCGTCGTCAACATGCTCTTCCCGTGCCTTTGCCTTGCCGTGACCTGAAAACAAAATCCCCCAACGGGCCGCCATACGTAACAACAATCCTCAAGAGTTGAAATTACACAATCATGAATTAACTGAAGTTATGAAATATTCTTAATTATGAATTACGCTGAAGAGGAGTATCATAGTATGCCCGTAATGTTCTGTGCAAGTGTACAAGACGAATGACCGGACACACCCGTCCTTGTACCTAATTAGTCTCACGGAGGTAAGCGTTACCGTGTGCACGGTCCGATGTATCGGTGAACCCAATACATGACCATCGTGTGCCCGACTAAAAATTCCACACAGCCACACCCGGCCACGCAATATGAACCCGGAAGGTCACATGAACGAGAATGACCATGATGAATATCAATGAATAATAATTAGACAAGTCCAAGATGACTCACCGATATGAAAGTAATAGTGACGTGATTGATAACCCAATGAAATGATTTGGAACCGTCGTTCCTCGTGAATGAAATGATTATTCGACAATTACAAGTCTCAAAATGATTAATATTATGATGAATGAATTATGATTATGAACAATCAACAACAAAAGGAATGAGTATCCTTTTAACCGAGTAA
This sequence comes from Orobanche coerulescens, assembly GCA_033398695.1. NCBI lineage: Eukaryota > Viridiplantae > Streptophyta > Magnoliopsida > Lamiales > Orobanchaceae > Orobanche > Orobanche coerulescens. The sequence continues at coordinate 159,375,626 of CM065807.1, forward strand.
GAATCAACTTACACAACAACGTTGAAGAATGTCCGTCCACGAACAACGTCCTAACCAAGATACCGGTCGCTCGAACAACCTTGAATAACAATAATTACCAACAATCGTTCAATACACGTATCAAGCAACAAAACACGACGAACCCAAAGGTCGAAACAACGATAATCAAACTCATAGGGCACTCCAACGAATACATAACCAACCACAACAACTTCGGAAATATCCAAACCCGAATATGTCGAAATCAACACCAAATTGAGTATTTCGAACTAACAAAACACTTCAATGATATCAATAATCCATTAGGAATCCATAATTCATGATTACAACAACATCAATCGGAACATCCCCAATTAACCGAAGTCAACCCCCAAGGGTTCTTGAAATAATTCCGAAAATAACCATTAAATCCATAGGAATATATTTATCCAAGGTAGATAATCCATATCTAACATATTCCAATGATAATCCAAGCTTACACGAAGAAATCGGAAGGAAAACCCAAAAATCCGAAATTCTAGATCCAAGAAATTAATACCTTTGATTCGATGTTTTGGAGATGATGAAGTGATGATTAATCCAACTCAAAGACTTGAAGATGATGATTGATGATTACACCTTGAAGAATACTCTCTAAATCGCCCAAATCGCCTAGAACCGACGAGAGAATGAGAATAGAATGATAAATGACGAACTCAAGCTGACTGTCCATTATATAGCAAATCCAGGTTAGCGTGCGCTAGCCCTTGTGCGTAGCGTGCGCTAACGGGTAATTTGGGTAGTCCAGTACCCACTGTCCGAACACGGTAGCGCGCACTACGTACCTTTTTGTAGCGTGCGCTATGGCCATACCACTAGCTTACGTTAAAACCCATTGTTAGCGTGCGCTAACAAATTATGTGATGCCCAGTACTGGAATCCAGAAACTGCCTGTCCTCTGATTTGACCTCAATAGCGTGCGCTAGAACCATTATTTAGCGTGTGCTATAATATCGATTGCGTACGCTAAAAACAACACATAGCGTGCGCTAAGAATTAATCCAGTGCAGTCCAGTAGCCACTGGACTCAACCTGATCTGTCGTTAGCGCGCGCTACACCACATATTAGCGTGCGCTACTACAACTCACTAGCGCGCGCTACTTACCATTCGTAGCGTGCGCTACTTATAACTCACCTGCAGTCCAGTACCTTACGGATCAGCCTGTGGCAACCTTAGCGTGCGCTAAAGCTGAGTGGTAGCGTGCGCTACCTATACCCAATTAGCGTACGCTAAAAGGAGTACGTAGCGTGCGCTACCCCTCACGCACAGCTCGCAATGAAAATGACAATGATGATAAACACGGCACGAAACTCCAATCAGATTAGTGATGAATGACGATTGATACACGATACAATTACTCTGAATGATGAATACCATGACTGAATCTGAGTGACAAATGATTAATAATGAGTGAAAATTACTGAGTATCAATTACTGAATGATAAATGCTGAATGATAATTACTGAATTACAATCCGGGTATTACAGTACCATATTCAAAGAAAAGCAAGTGGTACATATATAGTGGCTGTTCGAGGCACATGTGTGGCACCAAAGAGCTATTCGAAGAACTCGAATATCAAGAACAAGGACATCTAACCTTTGGTGAGAACAAAAAGAGGAAGATTAAGGGCACTGGTAAAGTCGGTAAGGAACCTTCTCCGTCTATTAAAGTGTTATTGGTTGATGGCTTGCATCATAATCTTCTTAGTGTCTCTCAATTGTGAAACGAGGGTTTTAAAATTCTTTTTGAGGAAACTCATTTCACGGCTTTTAAAATAGTAAAATTGCCTTTTATCAGTTTGAGATGCGGAAATATTTATATTGTCGATATTAATGACAAAATTCATTTAACGAAAAATGACTTATTACTTTAGATGAAATGTATTTTTGTGGCATAGAAAATTGGGTACATCTCTACCGATCATTTCAAAACTCTCGAGATATGATTTAGTTCGTGGCTTACCCAAACTTAAATTTGATCGTAAACATTTGTGTGAATCTTGCATAAAAGGGAAACATATTCGAGAATCTTTCAAACCAAAGTTTGAGATTTCCACTAGTCGCATTCTTGAACTTGTGCATATGGATCTAATTGGTCCATCTAGATATGTTAGCTTAAATGGAAAACTTTATACGTTAGTAATTCTTGATGATTTTTCTCGATTTACTTAGTCAGATTTATTGCTCATAAAATGATACTTTTTCTGAATTTTTTAAATGGTGTCGTTTGGTACAAAATGAGAAAAACCTTTCCATAATTTCTATTTGTACCGATCACGGAAGTGAATTTTGTTGCACCCCGTTCGGACTTTTATGTGACAAGTATGGTATTAACCATAATTTTTCGGCTCCTATATCTCCTCAACAAAATAGAGTTGTTGAAAGAAAAAACCGGTCTTTAGAAGAAATGTCGAGAACAATGTTAAATGAATACTCTCTTCCAAAATATTTTTGGGCCGAAGCAATTTTTACGGCATGTTGTGTTATCAATCGGGTTCATCTTCGTGGAGCCCAACATAAAACCCCTTATGAAATTTGGAAGGGCAAAAAGCCGAATATTTCATATTTTCATCCATTCGGTTGCAATGTTTTTATTTTAAATAATAGAAAGGAAAATTTGGGCAAATTTGATGCAATATCTGATTCCGGTATATTTCTTGGCTATTCTACAAATAGTAAAGCTTTCCGTTTTTATAATATTAGAACTAATAAATTTGAAGAATCCATTCATGTTAAATTCAATGATATGATCTCACCCTCGGGAAAGGTAGACTGTTTTGATGATGCAGGTATTCTTCTGGATTCTCATTCCTCAAATGAAAAGGAAAAGATTTCAGAATCTCAAAAGAATTTAATCGATGAGCTGCCTAAAGATTGGAAGCATATCATTGATCATCCAAGAGATCTGGTTATTCAGAATATCGAAGATGGTGTTTAAACTTGAAGAAGAACTACCGAGTATATTGCTCACTTTGCCTTCGTTTCAGAAATTGAACCCAAAAATGTGTCGGAAGCTCTTAATGATGAAAGATGGATGATGGCCATGCAAGAAGAGCTTGTTCAATTTGAACGAAACAATGTATGGAATTTAGTTACAGCTCCTAAAGATAAATCTATTATCGGAACTAAATGGGTACATAAAATCAAGTGTGACGAAGACGGGTACCCAATAAGAAATAAGTCTCGTCTAGTTGCACAAGGTTATAATCAAGAATAGGGTCTTGATTATGAAGAAAGTTTCGCTCTCGTGGCCCGTCTTGAAGCCATTCATTTGCTTTGTGCGTTTACCTCTCACAAGAAAATCAAGTTATATCAAATGGATGTGAAAAGCGCATTTCTAAATGGCATTATTCAAGAATAAGTGTTCATCAAGCAACCTCCAGGATTTGAAGATTATCAATTTCCAGATCATGTCTTCAAACTCAACAAAGCTCTCTATGATCTGAAGCAAGCACCACGAGCCTGGTATGATCGTTTAAGTCAATTTCTTATTGTAATGACTACAAAAGAGGTAAAATCGACAACACCTTATTTGTGAAAATCTGGAATAGTGATATGCTTATTTGCCAAATATATGTAGACGATATTGTTTTCGGTGCTACTAACGAATCTCTCTGTCAAGATTTTTCAAATTTAATGAAGGGAGAATTCGAAATGAGTATGATTGGAGAATTAACATTCTTCCTCGGGCTTCAGATTAAACAATTTGAAGATGGGATTTTCATCCATCAAACTAAATATACTCACGACCTCCTCAAAAAGTTCAAAATGTAGAGTAGCAAAGCAATCTCAACACCGATGTAATCTACAGTAAAATTAGACAAAGACGAAAACGGAAAACCCGTTGAGCAAAAGCTTTATCGAGGTATGATCGGATCTCTACTCTATTTAACAGCATCTAGACCAGATATAATTTTTACTACATGTTTATGTGCTAGATTTCAGTCGAATCCTAAGGAATCACATTTGATTGCTTGCAAATGTATCTTTCGCTATTTCAATGGAACTATTGGTCTTGGACTATGGTATCCATCATGTTTGGACTTTAATTTAATTGCGCACAGTGACGTTGATTTTGGCGGCTGTAAAATTGACAAGAAAAGCACTAGCAGTACATGTCATTTATCTGTTCTTGCCTAATCTCATGGGAAAGTAAAAACAAGACTAGTGTAGCAATGTCTACCGCTGAAGCAGAGTATTGCGGCCGCAGGTAGCGCTTATGCGCAAGTACTGTGGATCAAAAATCAACTCCGATATTACGGTGTTTAGTTTGAAAATACGCCTATTTTATGTGATAATACTAGTGTAACACCCCGAAAATGACGGCTATTACAGTGCCGTGGACCCCACACTAGGACCCACCAGGCGATACCCAAATATAACTTAAACCAATCAAATCCCAATTTGTGATACCTAACCACAGAATAATATTCAATGCCTCGATAAGAGGTTTAAACATCTCACGACCAGAATGACGTACTACACAGGATCCGGAATATTAGTATAAACCATATGAAGATGGAATATACTTAAAGTAATAATACAAATAACAAGAGTTACATAAAAGTGGAATAAATACCAATACATGATTTAGAGTACAACTGGATAAAAGTAGACTTGGGGCCCCTGAACTAGTATCCTTCAAACCCTTCGCCGCCATCGTGTTCTCCCTACGCCTTGGACTTGCCTCGACCTAAAATACAACACAAGTATTTTGCCCAAAACCACAGGGTTAGATATACATGATAATAATTCTCAAGATGTTATATAATTCATATACATTGGATCTCGAATAGACAACTCGACTGTCGAATATATCCCTCGGGCGTATGAACAACCAGTCGCCAAATTGTCGAACATACCCAATCAAACATGGAGTATAACGACCAATCATTATGGCTCAAGACGGACATCACAGTACGCCCGATCCAGAAATGTGTCCGGGCACATGTCCACCCCGCATCCGGAATCCAGGATATACGTGGGACATGTACCTCATTAGCCTCACGAACTAACTTCTCGTGTGCACGGTCCAAATGCGAAAACATCAACGCACGACCATATATGCCTAGTTAAAAATCCTACACAATAACCAATCGGCACGCAGATATGATTCCAGATATGTCACGATGTAACATGACAATGAAACTCAATTAATTACTCATCCAACGAGGATCAAGACTCACCGAAGTGATAAACTATAATCAGCGAGACCAACGACATCAAAGATAGCGAGCTTGGGAATACAATCCCACAACAAACGATAGACACAAGCAACGACAATACCCATTATGAATCGTAGATTCATAAAGCAATATATATATATGTGAAATGTATAACATTCACAAGAATTCCAATCATCGTTATAACCTAGCAAGATAACTTGCCTCAATAGGAGACGTGAATAATCCTTCCTCAACGAACGAACGGACGGACGGTCCTCGACTAACAACAATTACCCGAACAATCAACCTTGAATGAAATACAATTCATTCAATAATACATTTATAAAATCATCTATATTGAATTCGTAGGAAATGATATCTGTAAATTAATCCGAAGGTTCAACTATCTCAAAAGGTATTAATCAAGAACTCTATAATTCCGTAATTCATTCATATGATCGAATTCTCACCTTCAACAAGTTACTAATAAGTTATGAAGTTCTATCAACCAATAATCTAACAAGAATAATACTTATTGATAAACTTGTCTCATCAAAACCCCCATTTTAGAACATTAACAACATTCCAATATGATCTTCTAAACAATCCTACATTCATGAATCGATCAAGTTTATTTTGATCATAACAAAATCACAAGGGTTATTCGACAATTCATTTTGTTTATACTTGAATATATCATAGTTGTGATGATTATCTAATAATTCATGGAAAACACTTTCTTTAACAAGGTTATAACGTCTAACAATTTATAATGGTGAAGAATAGACTTGTATAAATGTTCTTAGTCATATCTTCTTAAGAATCAATAGCAATTATGTCATATTTCAACATTACAATCATCTAAGAAGGTTTTATCATCAATATTATCATGCTCTTATTTAGTTGCTCAAGATTATAATAACTAACATGATATGCTTGATTAATCAACTATGAATGAAAGAAAATTCATAACAGTTCAGAATCGATACGAGTTAAAACAGCCAGCCTTTGAGAATGGGGGATACACTACAAACCCTTCAAGAACACACTCAAATCCTTAATCTTAATGCTTCAATCCAAGATGCAATGCTACAATGCAAGATAGATGAGGCTAAAATCTATATGGGGTGGTAGGAGGACGATTTCTAGAGAGAGAAACGAAATATGGTTCATTTAAGAATGAAAGACAAGACATGATTATATAACCTGCACACTTCGTTACGTACGTTAACAGGGCAACATTACGTACGTAATGAACTTTACGTACGTCAACACTTTCAGTGTTACGTACGCAATATACCATCTAACCACACTGCCTCAAAACTCAGCCTCCATTACGTACGTTAAAGGATTATACGTACATAAGGTCACATGCATTACGTACGTTATGGCACACACGTTACGTACGTAATGCTCATTGACCTACTGTCCTAATCGAGCCAAGAATCCAGGCCACACTCGACCTCACACGCCGAAAGTCTAGATATGATCTGATACTCTACATTACGTACGTAAGGCACAAGGCTTAACGTACGTAACTATCCACGAATAACGTAAGTTATGCTCTCAACATAGCGTACGTAAGTGCACTAAGGATAGATTCCAGAGTGCAAATCACCAAGGATGTCTACATTCAAGATGATACGAACATCTACAATCAAGATGATACGATTATAGTAAATCTCAAAATTATAAACATCAAATAAATTCTAATTAAGACACGACAATACTCGAATCATCTGAATAATACAATGGTAAAAATGCAATAGTAAAATAAAGTTACAGCCGGATATTACATACTACCCCTTTTAAAAAGAGTTTCGTCCTCGAAACAAAGGGTAAAAAATACGGAATATCACATACTCTCCCCCTTAAAAGAGTTTCGACCTCAAAACTAAGGGGTAAACAACTCGGGATATCTCTCCCGCATGCTATCCTCGGTCTCCCACATAGCCTCCTCGACTCCATGTCGTGACCATCGAACTTTCAGCAGGGGATCGTCTTGTTCCTCAATTGTTTGATCCTCCTCTCAAGTATCTGTACAGGACGCTCCTCGTACGAATGACCATCAGCTAACTCAATCTCTTCGAACAGAAGTATGTGGATAGGATCAGCAACATACTTTCTCAACTGGGAAGCATGAAATACGTTGTGGATTCGACTCAATGCTGGCGGCAATGCTAAACGATTGGCCAGATCGCATACTCTTTCCAAAATCTCGAATGGCCTAATATACCTCGGACTTATTTGACCTCTTTTCACAAAATGAAAGACACCTCGGGTAGGAGACACTTTAACCAACATATGGTCACCAATCTCGAACTCAAGCCGTCGCTGATGATTATATGCATATGACTTCTGTCAGCTTTGATACGTTAACAAACGACTCCTAATCAGGGCGATCTTTTCACGGGCTGCTAACAATATATTGGGTTCCGTACCCAGAGGTTGGTCGTCCCAATACAAAGGGATCTACAACGATGGCCATACAGCGCCTCATATGGTGCCATCTTGATTGAAGCGTACCAACTATTATTATAGGTGAATTCCACTAAAGGTAGTTGAGCCTCCCAATCGTCCTTCCAATCAAGAGCACACGCCCTCAACATATCTTCTAGAGTTTGGATAGTCTTTTCAGATTGGCCATAGGTCTGAGGATGAAATGCCGTACTAAAGTTCAACTGAGTACCCATTGCATGATGAACTGCTTTCCAAAAGTGTGACACGAACTACCCGTCACGGTCCGATACGATACTCTTAGGGGTACCATGTAGCCTTACAATTTCTTTAATAAACAGCTGGCCCAATCTCTCGGGACCCCACATGTCTTTAGTATCCAAAAAGTGGGCTGATTTGGTCAGACGGATGCACAATCACCTAAATCATATTCATACCTCGACGGCTCGTCGGTAGGTTTGTGATAAAATCCATACATATGTCCTCCCATTCCATTCCGAAATCGGCAGTGGTTTCAGCATACCCGCCGATAACTGATGCTCAATCTTAACCTGCTGACAGGTTAAACATCTCAAAACGAACTCTGCAACCTCACGTTTTATATTACCCCACCAATAATATTGCTTCAAATCCTTATTCATCTTGCTAGACCCCGAGTGAATGGAGTATGGGGTAGTATGAGCCTCTTTCAGAATAGAGTTTTCCAACTCTTCGTCTGCGAGTACACATATTCGATTCTTGAATCGCACCAATCCATCCTCGTGGATCACAAATCCAAGGTCTTTCCCCTGAGTTACTTCATTCCGAATCCGAGATAAGAACAGGTCCATAATCTGCTTCGATCTGATTATGTCATCAATGGATGATGAAATCTCAAGTGTGCAAAGTTGTCCCTGAACACGCTGTAACCAGAATTCAATTTCCAGCCTCATAATATCTAACCACAATTATCTTTGAGTTGTCAAATGGCTAAGCATCTGCTCCTGTACTATCTTACGACTCAAGGCGTCGGCAACCACATTTGCTTTATTGGATGATAAAGGATCTCGATATCATAGTCTTTGATTAGCTCTAGCCACCTTCTCTGTCTCATGTTCAATTCCTTCTGAGTAAAAATGTAGTTCAGGCTCTTGTGACCAGTACAAATCTGACAGGTAACTCCATACAAATAGTGATGCCAGATTTTCAAAGCAAACACCACGGCTGCTAGCTCCAAATCATGAGTCGGGTAGTTGACCTCGTAAGGTTGCAACTGTCTCGATGCATAGTCAATCTTTAAAAACACAGCAGCTCCCTGAAGTTGATCCAATAAATCATCAATACGAGGCAACGAATATTTGTTCTTTATTGTTACCCTGTTCAGCTCACAGTAATCAATACACAAACACAGAGATCCGTCTTTCTTTCGTACAAATAACACTGGTGCTCCCCAAGGGGACGCACTATGTCGAATATAGCCCTTCTCAGTCAACTTCTCAAGCTGTCTCTTCAACTCCTGCATCTCAGTCGGTGCCATACGATACGGTTCTTTCGAAAGCAGAGACGTACCTGGATCTAACTCAATGGTAAACTCTACCTCACGGTGTGGAGGTAAGCCTAGCAACTCATCTAGAAATACATCTGGGTAGTCTCGAACTACCAGAATATCGGACAATTCAACTGGTCGATCTACTGTTTTAGTCATGTAACACCAATAACCAATACACCCTTGATCAAGCAGTTTCACTGCTTTCATAGCGCTGATGACTTTCCCGAAACGGCTGGGATTATTACCCTGAAAAATAAACTCAAAACCATCATCAGAAGTGATGGTCACCATCCGCCTACAGACACTAAGTATGGCATAATGACGATCCATCCAATCGATACCCAAGATTACATCCTCTTTAGGTAAATCGACCACAATCAAATCTGACAACCACTCACGGTTGTTCAAACGAATCGGACAGTCCTCAACTTCACGATTCCTAATAATTCTTGAACCATCAGGTAGACCGATCACATAAGACTCACAATTGACAACATGATCTAATTGTAAACGGCTCAAACAAGATGCAAATATAAAGGAATGCGAGGCACCAGTATCAAAAAGAGTGCATACAGGCTAAGAATGGATCTCGAGTGTACCTGCGATCATGCTGGCTTCGGGGTCGTCGGCTCTCTTCATCTCGTAGATTCTGGGTTTTGTTGCCCCAGTACCAGATGTACCCACTTGATTCCCTCGACCTACTCCCCTTTTCGCCCCGGTAGTCTGGTGGGAAGCGGACGGAGGTGCATGGTCCTGGACTGATGATTGACTGGAGCATATGAAGCCGCTGGAGTACATCCTGGTCCACTCCTGCAAAAATGAGCATGATGCCCAGAAATCCCACAAGTAAGGCATACAATAGCCGGCTTCAGGCATTTGGTGCGGATGTGTCCCTGCTCTCCACAGTTAAAACATACAACAGACGAGATGACTGCTCAGGAATATGATCCTGCCGGTTTTGACGCTGCAGGCTGCCGCTCAAAGAAAGTCATTCCGGATTGGGGCTTCTTTAATGTCCCCTGGTTACCCTCAGGTTGTTTCTGATTCCTCGATCTCTTGTTAGAAGACTGGGGCTGCTTCTTAGAGATCTCCTTCAAAGTAAGTTCATAATTAAGGGCTCTCTCAATAAACTACGGTAGAGTCGTACAGTGGTGATTAAGCAACTGCATCCTCATCTGAGGTTTCAATCTCTTCAGGAAATACTTGATCTTATCAACTTCCGTTCGAACCATAGATGTGGCGAACGGAAGAAGCGCTTGGAATTTCTCCACAATCGATAACACATCATCATCCTCAGACGGGTCTGGGTTCAGCAATTTCTCAACAAAGCAATAACATAGTATTGTGAACAAAATGGGATTCAGCATGAAATATCACCTGCAAGAACACCACAACAAAATGGTGTAGCCGAAAGAAGGAACAGAACCCTCAAGGAAGCAGCCAAGACAATGATTGCTGAGACTGATCTTCCAAAAAGGTTCTGGGCTGAAGATGTCAACACAGCATGTCATACTCAGAATAGAAGTATGATAGTGGGGAGACACAGTAAAACTCCCTATGAGGTTTGGAATGGCAGAATACCAATTGTTTCATATTTTTGTATCTTTGGTTGTAAGTGTTTCATCCACAGCAATGGCAAAATCCAACTAAATGCCTTTGATTCATAAACGGGTGATGTTCTCTTTATGGGATACGTACATATAAGCAAGGCATGTAGAGTCTTTAATAAAAGAACATTAGTTGTGGAAGAAATACCTCATGTTGTCATTGATGAATCTACTGTTGAGTATAGAAAACCAGTGGACCAAATTGAGAAAAGGCTCAAAGCCATCTCCTTGGAAGAAGTCATCATCAATGACACAAGAATGATGGACACAGCTGATGAAGACCCAACTATAGATCATCCAGGATCTCCAAACGTAGCTGATCCAACCATAGCTGACCCAACTGCAGCTGACCAAATCATAGCTGAACAAGATGCAGCTACAGATTGTCAAAACTAAGCTGATGCAGAGATAGACGCAGTCACTCAAAGCAACTCAACAGGGAGAATGAACAATGAAAACCTTAAACCAAAAGCAGAAGATGAAGATGAAACCCCCAAATGGCTAAAGGATCATCCCATTCAACAAATCACTGGGAACTTAACAGATGGAGTCAAAACCAGGAAATCAAGAGAACCAACAGGAATGGCAATATTCTCTTGCTTCATGTCCCAAATGGAGCCCAAAACAACAGATCAAGACCTGGATGACTACACATGGATGATTGCAATGCAAGAAGAATTAGACCAAGTGGAGCGGAACAACGTATGGGAACTAACAAACAGACCAAATCATAAGAAGGTCATTGGCACCAAATGGGTGTACAAAAACAAGTGTGCGGAAGATGGAGCTGTTGTAAGGAATAAGGCTAGATTGGTTGAAAAGGGATATGCTCAATGTGAAAGAATAGTTGATGAAACATATGCACCAGTAGCAAGACTAGAAGCAACCAGACCATTCCTTGCATATGCAACCTTCAAAGATTTTGAGGTTTACTAAATGGATGTGAAAAGTGCATTTCTCAATGGAGTACTAGAAGAAGAAGTCTATGTTGAGCAACCCCCTGGATTTGTCAAAGGAGACAAGGTATACAAGCCTCTGAAAGCTCTTCATGGACTCAAACAGGTACCAATATCCTGATATAATACTTTGTCCATATTTATTGAGAAAAATGGATTCTGCAAGGAAAAGGTGGACAAAACTCTATTCAGAATTGAACATGAAGACCACATACTAATAGTTTAAGTATATATGGATGATATCGTACTTGTCTTAACCAACCCTGAGCTATGTGTTGGAGAACCTATCTTCATAACTAAACAGACTATCGCAAATGCCTTCAACATGGAGAATCGTGGCATAGCAGTCGAAGCTTTAAAGCATAACCCAGTGGACATTTGGCAATGGATAAAGCTACCTGATAGCCGATGAAGATGAAGTTTACTGCCAGGAAGTCTGATCTCCAAAAATAATTCAGATACATGCTGGACATCACCAACAAAATCGTGATGGACATGGCAAGAAGCTTTGACCAGTTTTCTTCCTAAAAGTACATTGTCATGGGCGCCATGATTCAAACCAAATGACTAATTAGACTGATTACATCTACAATCAATTAGTCGAAGAGGTGAACAAAGTAAGCTGGGATATGAAAGACAAGAGCTTTGTTCACAAACTGGCTTTTGGAACTCAAATAATTAGATTCTGGAGTTTCTGGAAAAGGCTAGAGGAAAGGCAGAGAACATCATTACCATGTTGATATAATCACTAATATGAATTAATGACTTTAGAATCCATAGCTTTTGGTTTGTTGTACGAATGGGTGTGTTGATTGATTATTGTTGATCTATGATATATCTATTTGATTTTGATATCGGGATAGTAGACTTATTTATATTGAAATAAAGTGTGTTCCATTCAAGGTTGTTTTCGAATATTATTAAATTGTTGGAAGATGTTTTTTCATGGAAGGATATTTCATCTTCGGCACTGAGTCAAGTTAGTTCTTTGCTTGTTTTTGTGGATGGTGATTCTTTAGTATGTTGTACATGTACATACATTATTTAATGCTTTATAAATTATGATTTATATTGAGATGATATTGTTGATCGTGTCGGTCATTCGTTCTTGAGGAACAGTGGCTCCAAGTAATTTATTTTAACTTCTTTTCACTTAGGTAAGTTGCCTTTATCCTTCTTATATCATTGATTCTTATTAATTTTTGTTGTCACTTTTGCCACGTGACATTCTTAGAGCGTACTTTCTTTTCGGTTGGTGATGTGTAGGATTTTAAGTCGGGCATGTATAGCCGTGTGTTGATGTACACTTGTGCTTTTCACACAGGAGGGTAACATATGTGAGACTAATTAGATACATGATCACACGTGTATTTAAGGATTTCATATACATTGGTGGCTTGTGCACAAACACATTTCCATCCAGCGCATATTAAGACGTCCGCTCTTTGAGCTATTGATTTTGTGGGTTCATACTCATGTGATATTGCTTATGTTCATCATATTCAAATTGATCTTATGGTTTTGAGCAAAATATGTTGTTATCGTGTTTTAGCTTGAGAGAAGGCAAATACACAGGAAGAGCATGGTGATGACGAAGAGTCTCAAGGATACTAGTTGGGGCCTGAGTCTTCTTGTTACAGTTATATTACTCTTGTACTTGTTTGCTTTGTATTGTACTCTATTATAATTTATATTGTTTTGGTGTATCCATCTTCCATATGGATTATACTTTCACTCTGAGATGATTCTGTGTAATGATTGTTGGCCAAGTGTTGTATAAACTACTCATTAGAGTATTATATAGAAATATGTAGTTCAATACTGTATTTATGTTATCTTGAATGTAGGTGACTGTTGTTGATTAAGTGACCTGGTGGGTCCCAGTGTGAGGGTCAACAACACGATATTAGCCGCCTAGTTTGGGGCTTTATAATACCAGTGTTTATACATATTACATTAATTATTACTAATTTAATATTTTTTGTTAAGCCGAACAGACAAGCAACAAACAGATCCTATTAAATAACAGTTTCTATCAGAAACCCGATAATGATATATGTTGATGCCTATGTTAATCACTTATGAATGATATACATGATTAATTTGTATACGTAAGCATGAATATTCCACGTAAGAGTGCCTAAATGCAATAAAGATTGAATCACAATAAAGAAAATTGAAAGGACTACAAGAAATGACTCTGTTATTGGACGGATGATCTGAAATTTGGTTCTTAACTTTTTGCTTTTACAGTGCTTAGTTCGGCTGTAAAACTCTCAATTCTTATTAATGACATGATGTGAGGATATTTATAGGAAATACTACTTGAACACGTGTCATTCTCTTCTTAATTGTCGAGTATGCAGGCAGGTCGGTGGCATTGATTAGACTTCTCTTTATTATATGGCTGGCCTAATTTGCATGGATTGGACTCCTGCTGCTCTGCAGATCATACACATAGCATCCTGCATGCATTCACTGGCCTGGACCAGTCGTCTCATTGATTGAGGTTGTTGGTTCCCGAGTCCGTTCTTGGGGTGCATAGTTAGGTCACCATTTAGCGGATCTGAGTGATCGAGTGTCTCTTTGCCTGGACCAGATATCCAGATTGGATAATATCAGGCTCGCCATGAATGGGGCTATCCAAGAAATGTGCATAGCTTGAGGCTCGCAGTTAGACCAGATACCCAAGTCAGATAGTATCTGTCTCACCCATTATGGGTTATCTAGTGTACTTGGCATATTCAGTCATCCTCTCGTTAGATATCCAGGTCGGATAATATCCAGATCAGATCCTCGGTTATTGGTTCGCATGTGGATTTGTGGCGACTTGGCAAGTAGATTACCCATGTCAGATCTATCACAAACAATGGCCCCTCGAGCTCAGGATTTAACTGGGGAGTCGATTCACGAGGTTGGTTTTTTATTGGAGCCGAGGTGACGTGGAGGAAGGTGGTTCGTCACTTGATTAATTATCGAGTAATGCTACTTTCACAATTCACTTGACAACAAGGGTGACAATCTGTATACGTGGCACGATCCTGTGAAGTGAGATAAAAGTGAAATGTCACAATCACATTTATCTCACTTCACAGGATCGTGCCACATACACAAATTGTCAACCTCGTTGTCAAGTGAATTGTGAAAGTAGCATTACTCTTAATTATCCATATATTGCAACGATTGAATGTAAAAGTCGAATCTGAAGGGACGAGTGGGCTGGTAGGGATACATGGCGCCTTCCCCTATAAATACCTCCTCCCCCTTTCATTTCTCACTTTACATTTTTTAGAAGATAGAATTTTTTCCTCCGGCGGGAGAATTTAGATCGTTATCCGATTTTTTATGTGTTATTCCTAGGTAAAAGAAGTTCATTTTCCCCATTTGCTTTTGATTGTTGAATTATCTTCCTGTCAGATAGCCATACAGACCATTTAGATAGAAGTCTGAAGGTGTTCAAAGGTTTCTTAGAGGAGGAAGAGGTGTCTAACAATGGCAGGTAGTTGACGCCACAGATTTTCGGAAGGGGATAATGATTCGGGATCCATCGGAAAGAGGATTGGGGTCCTGTTTGCTCACGGTATCAGTAAAGGACATTGGATTGGTCATGTCCAGCAGACAGGGGAGGTGATAAAGGTGACAAAGGCCTCTATCCAGGCCGAGAAGCGGGAGATAAAGGCAGTGCAGGGTAAGCGATCGGCTGATGTGGTGGCGAGGGACAGTGACGGTCCGTGCATCCTTGCCGCCATATATTGTCCGGAAGGGATGTAGGAGAGACCCCGCTCTAGAACCTTGGCTCGAAGGAGCAATGGATCTTGGTATGAATGTCATCTCAGTGTCTGAGTCCAATGTGCGGGAGGCACAAGTGAATTCTCATCCCACAGATGTGAAGTTTTTCAGGCGATACCCTTTGGATAGGATGGTCAGGGTTCCTCTGTGCTGTTGGCGATCTGGAATCATATGCTTATCATCGGTGTTCACTTTCCTCTATCCTGGATTTTGGTGGAGTGCTTGAGGGGGGATCTCTAGATAGATCATATCCATCCAAATTTTTGGATGTGGTTGATCGGGATACTAGTGTTGTTTGACAAGGCGGGGGACATGAATTTGAACTACCAAGAGGGGCTCAAGACTGTGCATTTTGACTCCTCAGACTGGGTTGGCGAAAGTTGTGATGGGGGTGCCGTCGTCCTTGAAGAACTATACGAACTAGTGGTTTTTATTGGGGAGAGTTGGAGTCATGCTTTTTCCTAGGGAGAGGGATGAGGTTGTCGTCCCACAGATTTATTGCTCTAGAACAAGTAAGTGCTCTTACAAGTATCTTTCATTCATCGTGTTTTTGTGATCTCTTATCATTTGTTTGTCATGCAGAGAACTTGAAGTCGGGACAAGTCGATCCACTTTTCGTAAGTCGAGTTGAGGCGATATGTAGTTCAGATTCTAACTCCAGGAATTGGAAAAACCTGGTGACCGAGGAGAACTTCTTCGAGGCCAGACTGAGATCTATCGAGAGGAGTTCCCATAGAGCTGAGTGATCCGAAGGTAATTTACACGGATCGCCTTCGTAAATTGTTTTTTGTCCATGTATTCCTTTTGGACAGATTTGACTAACTTGCCTTTTTTGTAGTTTTTATTGCCACAAGCTTGGAATGGATTTCTCAAGCATGGAATTGGATGGGTCGAGCAAGAAGCACAATCCCGTGCCTAAGAACTCTACAGATCAGGCTAACGATCCTACGAGCAATAGACCGATGCTCGATCTGGTGAAGCTAACGATGGCCACTGGCTTCTTTGTTGATGTTTGTCCCAACGTTGCATATTGAGGACCCTGAAGAGGTTCCCTTGGTCCTGTTTGGGTCGTCCCTCCTATGGCCGAGCCAGGTCAGAAGGCCGCATCAGTGGAGGAAACCAGGAGAAGTTCAGCTCAACCACTTGGTGCCAATTAAGAGTAGGATCACACCTACAAAGGAAAAATTGTCGTGGCCGAGATGGTTCCTAGACTATACACAAGTCTGAACTCCTCTATTTGCTGCAAGTTCAGATCTCTCGAATGTGGTTCGGGAAGCTACGAATGTCCTGGTTCGAGCTTATTTGGCCAAGCTGACGAGCCCTTGCTTGTTAATGGAGGTCGGCAAGATGACGATGTTCACCATCGCCAACATGGGTTGATCCATCAATATAATGGTGGACAAGGCCGGGGTAGTGATCGAGCTGTAGAAGGAAAGGGACTCTCTTCTGTTAGGAACGAGACTTTACGGGAGGCTCACGTTGGTTGCTAGACCACGATGGAATCTGCAGAGGCCGAGATGAGTTGTTAGGTTGCGTCCACTAAGTGGGCTGAAGAGCGATCCCTTGAGACAGACCAGGCGGCTAGGCTAGCAGAATTGGTGGCCACGCAGGCAGATGATAATACGACTCATACAGAGCTCGAGCTCTCGCAGGCAAAATGGAACTTCCAGAGTGCCAAGAAGAGTTGGAGTCCCGAGCGAGGTTTGATGTTTAAGCGGCCAAGGTGGAGGGTCGGGAGCTGGGAGTCTATGAGTATCGAGGGTCCACTTAGTTTAAAAGGTCAGTCAATTATGCCTACCTGGTTTTTGGCAGGTGACTCTTGAAATAATTAAAGGATGGAAAATGGTGGAGTCGATCGACACCGAGATTGATGAGTTCAGGGATGCCCACAGCTTCGAGGACCAAAACTTGAATTGCGAAGAGGCTGAGGCAGTTGAGGGGCCGAGGGGGCCGAGGAAGGCTAGAGTTCGACTTAGGGGGAGCTAACACCGCCTATCGTGTGGCGAGTCGATGAGCTAGGGTAGGGCCTTAATGTAATATTTTATCTTATTTTGTACCAAGTGCATTTAGATAGGTGTTGGACCGGTCTCCTCTTGCATTTTACTTTGATCGTGTAGGTCCGGTCTGTAATGTAATGAATTTCATCAGTGAAATGTTTTTTTTTGGTTGCTTGTTTGTACTCTTTCTCCTTGTTTATTTTTCAAGTGTGATGAGGTCAGTGTTGGGCCGACCTGACTTTATTTCTTGCTTCTTCGATCATATTGGACAGAAATGCTTTTGCAATTCTATTTCTTGATCGGGTTGGACCGATTTGTTCATCCAGATGATTAGCTCGGTTTTATTTTAATTGCAAGTAAGATAATATAAATTCGATAACAAGACTTCTTTAAGTTAGTTTGATCGGATTCTTGTTAGTTTGGCCTTAAAGGCCTATTTCAATGTTGCCGATCTGAGATAGGTCTTTTGTATTATTTCTTAGGTTGCCTCTCTGGATCATGTCCAGTTCTAATGACCTTATTTTTGGCCGAACCAAGGTCGGTCTTTCAGCCTCTCTGTATCGTGTCTGGCTCAAATGGCCTTATTTGTTTGCCAAATTGAAGTCGCTCTTTTAGCCTCTCAAGATCATGTCTGGCTCGAATGACTTTAATTTTTTGCCAAACTTGGATCAATCTTTTAGCCTCTCCGGATCATATCCGACTTGGATGGCTTTATTTTTTGCCGAACTGAAGTCTGTCTTTTAGCCTATCCAGATTATGTCCGGCTCGGAGGGCCTTATTTTTCTGTTAACAAGGGTGGTAACTTTTAGAGATCCCAATCAGTTAACCGCCCTGCCGGGAAGCCATCATTTTTTCTAGCGGTGGGAAGAGTTTTCATTCTGCTCTGGATGACTCGACTCGCGAGGTGACATGCTTTAATTGTAACCGTACTGGCCACATCAACCACGAGTGCCATTTTCCACCTCTGAGATGTAACACTTGCGGTCAGATAGGTCACAAAGTGGTTCATTGCACTCGAGGGGATAAGAGCTTTGATGCTCAAGCTTCTGCCTCAATACTCAAGGTGGCCAAGTGTGAATCAACAGCAGTCAGCTAGCCAGCCACAATATGGTAGAGGCTAGGGACGGGGTCAGTCTACTATAGGGGGAGATTATAGTGCTGATTCGACACATCCACGAGTTTACGAGATGGGCTGGATGATCCCAATCCGGCAGTGGCCTCACATACCAATCACATTCTATCTCACACAGTTCAAGTGCTATTGTATTCTAGTGCTATGCATTCTTTCATATTCTTATACTGTGTATGCTGTTTGAGTATTAATTGCATGACTGATTTTGATCCTTTTATTGTGAGACTACCTAGTAGGGATAGAATCATAGGTAATCGCGAGATTGGAAATTATCCAGTGAGCATAGAAGGTGTAGATTGGTCGTCAAATTTGATTGTGGTTGATATCGAGGGCGAGGACTTGATCCTCGATGATGATTCACTTGAGAGTCACAGAGCGATTATGAACTATCGCAGTAAGGTTATCATTATGATGACTGAGGATGATTCCGAGTACTCTTTTGTATGATATAAACTAGGCAAGAATAAATTACTTATTAGTGCCATCAAGTTCGTGAAACTCCTGAATAAGGGTTGCACGGGCTATTGGTGTATTGTTTGAAGTAGGAGGACATCAAAATCATATTTTCTTTGATTCTAGTTGTTAGTGAGTATCCAGATATTTTTCCAAATGATATTCCTGAATTACTGCCAGATTGAGAGATAGAATTTGCTGTTGATTCAGAGCCTAACGTGGCTCCAATTTCTAAGGCATCTTATCGCATGGCACCTTCAGAAATGCAGGAATTTAAGAATCAGTTGAGAGAATCGTCCGAGAAGGGGTACATTAGACTGTAACACCCTAACCCGAAAATGGCCAAAATGTATCATTATGGTGCCAACCAGAACATACTAACGCAAACAGAAGACTTTATTATAAAATAAATACTAAGTCAAGTAAAACAACGACTTCCAAAGTATTATCTCGACAAAGTCTCAATGAAAGAAATAATCCAAAACATATGTCTGAAATGAATTAAAACTCCAAAATACTATGTCTTAAAATAATCCATAAATGGGAATCTAAACATGGGTAGGTCATCTAGCTCCTACTCTCATCACTCGTGCCTAGCATCCCGCTTATTACCTGCCGCAGAAAAAAAAATGTGGCTGAGCTAACGCTCAGTGAACATATATAAATAATGAAAGGTAATAAGCATAAACGAAATAATAAATGAATGAATCCAAGAAAACCTGCTGAACAAGATTTCGAATGAAATATGGAACAAACGATGGAGTGAAAACTTAAACAAAGGAAGATATGGAACGGATGTCAAGCATAAACAAAGGAAAATGCCCAAGTAACAAACAAATAGCAAATTGTATAAAGGAGTCCAGCTCTCCACATGTACTAATGTGAAATGGGGTGTATTGCACACACACAAGTCCATTCACCAAATTCTAAACATAACTAAGTACTTAGGATGCCTCCATACGCTCCCTGCAAAACAGATATACATATGCCAAGTTATATACAAAGCATACATACAATATACACGGGCCAAGTGTGCTATATATAGCAATATAAATAAATGGGAACGCCGTGGACAAAGTCACTGTTAGGAGTATGCCCTCGAATGCCACTCAGAGGATGTTGAGTGAGGGCATTGTACTTGTAATTATATAAACTATTGATATAAGGCAATGTATGTTTCTTTATTTACTGGTAGTTACTAGCATTCCTAACTCGTAAATATACATATAGAAACTAGTCCGTATATTTGAGAGCAAAATGTTCCACTCCTTATTGGATAAGAGGGTCGGCACTGGAAAGGTTTATAGCTCAAATACTTAATTGTTCGCAAGTCGATAAAACTTGATTGGGCGTTAAGTTTATTTGAAGACTTGTATGACGTTTTCTTTGACATGGAGAGTGCCTGACGAACAGTAATGGTTAGTGGGAGCACACGTTATAGGTATACTAATTGGATTAGTATACTCGAACCGACTCACCCTCGATTCGTCACACGGATTTCACTCCGGGACAGTCAATGATGGAATCGAAAGGTTGTGATAGGTATTCGTGAACCTTCGACTTGAGGATTTAGTAGGGATGTGCTTGTGACGTCAAGATTTTCATTAGAGTAGTTCGACCCTATAAACCGAGAGGCGGGGGTCAACCTTGACGTGCATCTCGACGGGCAAGTAGCAGGTCCTACTGAATACCAAGATAGAATTCTTTCTCCCGTTAGTGAGCGGGTTATATGTCCTATGCGGTTATTAGCATATGAGATTATAAGTCTTTAGCCAAAGCATTGGAGCTAGTTGTATTGGATACACGAGAGCTCGATGATCTCGATTTGCATTAACGCATGCATAGCGTCAAGAACAGATAGGGTTTGACTGACCGTGACCCTATATCTTGATCGGGACATTTGAAAGAAGGGTTTATACGTATACTGGTATTCACGACATAATGGTTCTTGAATGATCCCATCATTCGTTCTCAGTTGGGGTACAGTGTAGGCCGCCAGGCTGGCTAGGTGGTGCTACTACTCTTTGGTTCCTTCCATTGCTGATTGAGACGGACCTACCGAGTCGCGCAATAGGATTGACGGCGGAATGAATCGAGCTTATTCTCTCAATATGAATATTAGATATTGGATATCTAATTTATTGGACATTGGATGTCTACTTAAATTTGGGACATCGGATGTCTAAATTAATTTATTGGATAAATTAATTTATGGCCTAATGAATTAAATAAATTACTGAGTGATTAATTTAATTCATAGATATAATTATTTCTTAGAGAAATTAATTATTTTATATTTTATATGATTAATTAATTGGATTAATTAATCGATATAAATACATCGGAACGAAATTGGAGTTTATCTGTTTGGACTCACGGGAGTCCGAAACAAACCGAACTCATCCATTTTCTTCTAAACGCCGCCCCCACCTTGATTCCTAACCTTGGTCTTAGTCTTGATATGGTTGGTGAAGGACTTATGACTTGTGAGATATCATATCTCTTAAAATAAGGATAAAAGGGATTTTGTGGGATTTGTAAGTAGAATAAAGGAAGATTACTCCTGTATCCTCCACCTATTCCATCCGTGAGCACTAAGAGAGATAGAGAGAGATAGAAATCATTTTCTCAAGTCTTCATCTTTCCTTATTATTCTTCTTCATAATTTTCTTAGAGAAATTTTGTGAGGAAATATTGAGAGATATAGATTAAACACTTAGAGTGTTGTAATCTTGATTAGCAAGCTCCTACAAACTTGCTCTAGCCGTATCCTTGGAGGATAGCAAGGTGTAGTCATCCCGTTCGTTTCTCCGGTGCGTGGCAAGTAGAGACGCGGTCTTTCGGCGTTGGATCATCCAAGAGCTTGGAGCGGATTGGATTCGTGGAGAACAACTAAAGCTTGGGGAATAGCTCAAGAGAAGGAATCCATTTAATCAACGGACTACAAGGGTGAGTTTCTAATATCTCTTGTGATTTCGTTTATATATTCGTATATACGTAGCTTGATCGATCCTCGTAGCGATTCAAATCGAATTAATTTTCGTTTTACCGCTTCCGCTGGGCCTCGTTTTAGGCACCGAATCCCAATAGTGGTATCGGAGCGTAGGTCTTGCGATTGTATATACTATATTGGCATTTGGAATGCTCGATTAAATGGTGAATGATTTGGAATCATTTTAGTCATAATCGTGGTATATGTTTTTTCGTTCGTTGTAGTTATATTTTTCGTAAGTTTATGTCTAAATATAAATCTTAATTTATGGGAAATGTAATTTATATTGAAGATATGAATGTTGGAAAATAGAGATATTGGATATCCGGTCGAAAAACTAGCCCCGAGTTGCCGTTGGACGGTCCGGGAGTGGTCCGGAAGGAAGGGGGCCGCGGTCCAGGGCTCGGGGTCCGCGGCCCAGGCTCAGGGCGCCACGGCCCAGGGCTGCTGGGCAGCCCTGCTTGCTGCCTGGTGACATTTCGGGCGCGGTCCAGCCCCTTTCGGACCCGTTTCGGGCTTGTTTTCTTCGTATATTCCTAAAAATTGATTAAGATGTTATATGATATTTCATTTTATTTATTTATTGGAATACTTGTGATCGACCGAATTATTTTGAATATTTTCATATTATCGATTGTGTGAATCGATTTGATCGGTTCGTTTTGTTGATTGTATCAATGTATCTCTACGCTTACCATTTATATATAGTATTTATTGGATGAATGCTTTTGAATGGGGATATGGTTCGTGGACTTAGTTTTTGAATCATTCGTTTTATTTGATTGGGTTGTAAAGCCGTTTTGGCCTATTTATTTTACTAGAAATATTTGTATCTAGGATGCAATTTTCAATGTAAAATTTATATGTGATGACGAAGACTGAAGGAAGATCCGTTTTGAGAAGACAAAGATTCGAGACGGAGACTTGTAATTAGATTACGGAGTTTTTGTTTTTTAGGAACGTTAATGTGTAAAGTGTAACATTAATCGTGAAAATTCTCCCACTTATAAGGTTTCAAGGCTTTCCTTCCCTCCATCGAGCTTTCGGGAAATTGAAATCCAAACCGAATGTGCTATGCTTCCGAATTATCGGGGTAGTCGTTCGGGGAGGATGGATAAATTATCGGGAGCGCATTGGATGCCTTCGGTTGGAGCAAATTTTATCCCTAGAAACTTGATAGGTTGCCGGATAAGATTCAATCGTGAAACTGATTTGCGTCGATGGTATAAACTTAACTTGTTCATCAACCATAGAAACCGTATAGGTTGAGGAGAGTGAACAAGGGGAAAAAGAAGATCGAATCATCCATTTAATGGGTTAGTGTTGGACACCACTTTATGAAAATTAATAGACTAGAAACCTATTCGGTTGCCCTCTATTAAGATTTATAAAGAACTCGATCACCACTATGAAGTAGAGCGACGATACTTCCAGATTTCACATAGGGAGTGTGTTATTCCGATAAAAATAGTGGGAGCTGGGTAACAAGAATAGAAAAGACCTTAATTCTATACTCAGAACATAATATAACAAGTCACTAATTAATCTGTTATACTTAATGTAGACATAACTCTTAATATGACAATAAATCCACTCACAATTCTACTCGAAAATAACACCCTGATTGGACCCAACTTTGTGGACTGGCTCCACAATCTGATGATTGTCCTCAGTATAGAGGTATTGGGATACGTCTTGGAGACGGACATTCCGGCGCCTCCTGTGCGGACCAGAGCCAATCAGGAAGAGATTGAAAACCACGAAAAGTAGGTTAAGGATGACATAAAAGTCCGTGCATACATGATGGCTTCTATGTCTAATGAGCTTCAGAGAGCTCATGAGAAAATGACTTCTGCTAGGCAAATTCTATCTCACTTAACCGAACTTTATGGTGAGCACAACAGAACTGCTAGATATGAGATATCCAAGCAACTATTCGGTGCAAGAATGAAGGAAGGTGAGAAGGTTGGGGAACACATTCTCAAAATGATATCCATAATCGAGAGATTGGAGGCTCTTGATTTTAAAATGGATACTTCTCTCCAAACCGACCTTATCCTACAGTTTCTCCCAGATTCCTTCTCATAGTTTGTTATGAACTTCAACTGCAATGAGATTGCATATAATTTAGCTGGGCTAATGAACAAACTTGTGACCGCTCAGTCTCAGATGAAGACTCCGTGGATGAAGGAGTCTGCTCTTATGATTTCTTCTGGACCTCGGAGGTCTAAGAACAAAAAGAAAAAGACCAAAAAGCAGACTGGACCACATATCAAGGACTTCAAGGGCAAGGGCAAGGCCCCAACGGTTCCGAAGAACAAGAAGAAGAAGGATGCTTGTCTCAAGTGCGGTGAGCTGGGCCACTGGGCTAGAGACTGTCCGATTCTTCATGGCACTTCAGGTACAGAACTTTTAGTTTTAGAAATAAATTGTTGCACTCGTATTTTCTACTTCTGAATCTTGGATTCTGGTGCTAGCTCTCATATTTGTACCGTGAATCAGGATCTGGAACAAAGTAGGAAGCTTGGAGCTGGAGAAGTTATGATCACAGTCAGAAGTGGGCATAGTGTTGAGGCAACCGACATAGGATCACTTCTTTTGGGTTTAGAATCCGGCTTTGTTTTTACTTTAAAAGATGTACTTGTTTTGCCCAAGGGGCACAAAAACATTGTATCCATTCCGGTCATGGACCGAAAAGGCTTTTTATTTTTCATTGGTGATGGTTCCTGCAAAATTTATTTCAGAAATAAACTAGTGGGTACTGCTACATTGTTAAATGGATTGTATTATCTAAATCTCAGCAACAAAGTAGTTGTGAATACAATGACTAGAAAACGTGGTAAAGATGAAACCAATCAAGTTTTGAAATGGCATCTTAGACTTGGTCATGTTGTTCAGACAAGATGGAAAAAGATGGACTTATGGGTCCATTGGGATCGGATCCATTTCCTACTTGTGAATCTTGCCTTAAAGGCAAAATGACTAAGTCCCCCTTCACATAGACTTTTGAAAGAGCCATTGATAAACTGGGATTAATCCATACCGATGTAAGTGGTGCTTTGGAAGCAGCACGTGACGGATATCAATATTTCATTACGTTTACAGACGATCATACTAGGTATGGTTATGTATACTTAATGAAACATAAATCCGAGGCCTTTGAGAAATTCCAGGAATTCAAGGGCCTAGTCGAAAAACAAACTGGTAATCATATCAAAGCACTTCAGTCAGACCGAGGTGGCGAGTATATGAGTACGGAGTTTGACGAGTTCCTTAAGGAACATGGAATAGTTTCACAACTCACACCTCCAGGTACTCCTCAGTTAAATGGTGTGTCAGAAAGAAGGAACAGGACCTTGTTGAACATGGTCTGTTCCATGCTGGGCTATACTGACTTACCGATCTACCTGTGGGGGTATGCACTCTTGATTGCTGCTTACATCTTGAACAGATGTCCTTCCAAATCCATTCCTAAAACTCCACATGAGATGTGTGAGGGCAAGAAACCAAGTCTTAATCATATTAGGATTTAGGGATGTCCCGCCTATGTCAAGAAGACTAAGGTGGAGAAGTTGGAAGCGAGGTCCGCGAAGGGACGTTTCATTGGATTCCCATATGGGATGATGGTGTATCTATTCTACATGCCCGAAGATCGAAAGATCGTTGTTGCTTTACAAGCACACTTCCTGGAAGATGAGTTCATTCAGGAAGGCGAAGCAGGTAGAAGTATTTCTTTAGAAGAATACAATAAAACTCCTCGGGAGATACCTGTGCAAGAAATTGGAACCGAACCTTCTGAAATACAAGTACAACCACCTTGTAGATCTAGTAGGTTGTCTCATTTACTTGAGAGGTATGGGCTTATGCACTTGGAGGAGCTGGGTCTCCATTAGGTTCCAAGTGATAGCCAAGAGACCGAGCCAATGACCTATGACCAAGCGATGGTGGATGTAGAGTCCACGAAATGGAGTGAAGCTATGGAAGCTGAGATAGACTCGATGCATGTCAATCAAGTCTGGACTCTAGTACACCGCCCCAAGGGCATAGTGCCTATTGGGAACAAGTGGATCTACAAGAGAAAGACTGGTGGAGATGGCAAGGTTGACGTCTATAAGGCCAGGCTTGTGGCAAAGGGTTATACCCAGAAAGAAGGGATCGACTACCACGATACCTTCTCGCCTGTAGCTATGATCAAGTCTATTCGCATGATGCTTGCCATAGCTGCCTACCACGATTATGAGATATGGCAAGTGGACGTAAAGACACCTTTCCTTAATGGATTCCTCGAGGAGGAAATCTATATGGAGCAGCCTAAAGGCTTTGTGTCCGAAGTCGATATTCAGAAAGTGTGCAAGCTTCAGCGTTCCATTTATGGACTGAAGCAAGCATCGCGTAGTTGGAACCTTCGTTTTGAAGAGGCGGTCAAAGAGTTTGACTTCGTGCAAAATGAAGAGGAACCTTGTGTATACAAGAGGGTTAGTGGGAGCAATATCGCATTCTTAGTACTATATGTGGATGACATTCTACTAATAGGAAATGATGTGGGAATGCTCAGTTCTGTGAAAGCTTGGCTTTCGAGTAATTTCTCCATGGAAGACTTGGGAGAAGCAACCTATATTCTTGGTATTCGGCTCTACCGAGATAGAGCACAGAGAACAATAGGTCTTTCCCAAGCCCTATATATATAAGATCTTAAAGTGGTTTAAGATGGATGATTCTAAAAGAGGGTTCCTTCTGATGCGACATGGAATAAAACTCACCTCGAAGATGTGTCCTCAAAGTGAGGAACAACGATGGGAAATGAGTAATATAGCATATGCTTCAGCCGTGGGTGGCCTTATGTATGCTATGTTGTGTACGAGACCTGACATTGCGCATGCTGTAAGCCTGGTGAGTGGGTTTCAGGCAAACCCAGGTAGGGAACATTGGACTAACGTAAAGAATGTTCTCAAGTACTTGAGAAGGACTAGAGACATGGTTCTTATGTATGGCGGTGGAGAATTATATGTGGTGGGATTCACTGATTCGGACTTCCAGGGACAGAAGGACGACTCGATGTCTACTTCTGGCTACATCTTTACTCTTAATGGAGGAGCAGTATCTTGGCATAGCACGACTGCTGATTCCACCTGTCACGCTGAGTATCAAGCAGCCTCGGAGGCTTCCAAGGAAGGGTTCTGGATTAAGAAGTTTCTGGGAGAACTTCAAGTGATACCATGTGCTGAGCTGCCTGTTCCTCTGTACTGCGACAACGACAGAGTTGTAGCGCAGGCCAAGGAGCCGAGGTTTCACAACATCACCAAACATATTTAGAGGAAGTATCATCTCGTAAGAGAATTTGTTCACAAGGGATACATTGTGCTGCACAGAGTAGACTCGGCCGACAACGTCGCTGATCCACTGACCAAGCCACTTTCTCAGAATAGCTTGGAGCATCATCTAAAGAACATGGGTATTAGATACCATAGTGTGTGGCATTGAGTGCAAGTGGGAGATTTTTAGGAGTATGCCCTCGAATGCCACTCAGAGGATATTGAGTGAGGGCATTGTACTTGTAATTATATAAACTATTGATATAAGGCAATGGATGTTTCTTTATTTACTGGTAGTTACTGGCATTCCTAACTCGTAAATATACATATAGAAACTAGTCCGTGTATTTGAGAGCAAAACGTTCCACTCCTTATTAGATAAGGGGGTCGGCACTGGAAAGGCTTATATCTCAAATACATTATCATTCGCAAGTCGATAAAACTTAACTAGGCGTTAAGTTTATGTGAAGACTTGTATGACGTGTTCTTTGACATGGAGAGTGCCTATCGAACACTAATGGTAAGTGGGAGCACACGTTATAGGTATACTAATTGGATTAGTATAGTCGAACCGACTCACCCTTGATTCGCCACACGGATTTCACTCTGGGACAGTCAATGACGGAATCGAAAGGTTGTGATAGGTATTTGTGAACCTTCGACTTGAGGATTTAGTAGGGATGTGCATGTGACGTCAAGATTTTCATTAGAGTAGTTCGACCCTATAAACCGAGAGGCGAGGGTCAACCTCAACGTGCATCTTGACGGGCAAGTAGTAGGTCCTACTGAATACCAAGATAAAATTTTTTCTCCCGTTAGTGAGCGGGTTATATGTCTTATGCGGTTATTGGCAGATGAGATCATAATTCTTTAGCTAAAGCATTGGAGCTAGTTGTATTGGAGACATGAGAGCTCGATGATCTCAATTTGCGTTAACGCATGCATAGCATCAAGAACAGATAGAGTTTGACTGACTGTGACCCTATATCTTGATCGGGACATTTGAAAGAAGGGTTTATACGTATACTGGTATTCACGACAGAATGGTTCTTGAATGATCCCATCATTCGTTCTCAGTTGGGGTACAGTGTAGGCCGCCATGCTGGCTAGGTGGTGCTATTACTCTTTGGTTCCTTCCATTGCTGACTGAGACGGACCTACCGAGTCGCGCAATAGGATTGACGACGGAATGAGTCGAGCTTATTCTCTCATTATGAATATTAGATATTAGATATCTAATTTATTGGACATTGGATGTCTAATAAAATTTGGGACATTGGATGTTTAAATTAATTTATTAGATAAATTAATTTACGGCCTAATAAATTAAATAAATTACTGGGTGATTAATTTAATTCATAGATATAATTATTTCTTAGAGAATTAATTATTTTATATTTTATAAGATTAATTAATTGGATTAATTAATCGATATAAATACATCAGAACGGAATTGGAGTTTATCTGTTTGGACTCACGGGAGTCCAAAATGAATCGAACTCATCTGTTTTCTTCTAGAGGCCGCCCCCATCTTGATTCCTTACCTTGGACTTACATCCACAGGTCGCACGAAGATGATGATCGCCCCACGATACTAATCACGACCAACCAACTCTGACGACGCGTCGAGACACGACTCAGTCAGACAAAATCCGACGAGACAAAAACTCAACAGACACCACTAAACCCGACAACCTAGGTTTCCACAACCTTGTTCCGATACAATTTATGTAACACCTCCAATCCACTCAGGGATATTACACGCCGTAGACCCTTTCCTCAAGGATCTACCAGACTGGTAAACAACGTCGAACATCAACAATGCCTTTAAGGCTAAAAATGACTCAGTAGACCGATTTGGTCTTTCAATAAATACATACAACTCAATACATGCCCACGCAAGGGTCGAATACAAAATGCTCCCGTACAACCGGGAAAATATACTGCAGCGGAAATAAAATACAACTAAACCAATACGATAATGTACGGGTCCTCATGTGATTAGTATCGTTCATCTTTCATCATCCTTCATGTCGGCCCTGTGCTATGCTCCCCAAAACCTGAATACAAAGACAGACATCCACCCCCCGAATACTCGGGGGTTAGCAAAACTCCACTGTTTTGCTAGTGCAAGTATAAAACAGAAATACGAGCCATACAACTCACATTCCACGAATAACAATAACCAGGAATCCTCAAAGATCCAAACGTAACGAAAATTACTTCCCGAAGCAAGAGTTTGGGTAAAACATTTCAAAACCGAAAGATCACAAATCAAGGGAAACAATTTATAAAACGATTTAAAATGCCATCGAGAGTTTTATTCGAAAACAATTTAGGATTACCGAATCCTTCTATTTCCAAAATCAACAGGGCTCACAGCCCAAAGGTTTTGTTTTCATAAATGAAACCAACAACAATACACAGGGTTAAAACCCACATCACGTGTCCTCGACGGACTTAAAAATCAACACCAACTCGTGAAGTTTTACTCGTGAATCCAGGGCAAAACCATTTGACTCCCTCCGTGGCCCCGTCGAACCCTCCTGAGGTGAGCAAATACATTCACAAAACAGACACACGTACCTGTGAAGTTCTACTCGTGAATCCAGGGCAAAAACATTGGACTCCCTCCGTGGCCCCGTCGAACCCTCCCGAGGTGAGCAAATACATTCACACAAATCACGCACAGGCATCGCCTAGGACCGGGACGAAGCCACAAATCCCACCCGAGGCCTCTAAGGACCCTCCCGAGCTGGCTAGCGAAACATATCAAGCACAGGCATCGCCTAGGACCGGGACGAAGCCACAAATCCCACCCGAGGCCTCTAAGGGCCCTCCCGAGCTGGCTAGCGAATCAATCACACACAATAACATATCACACCAAGGATATCCAAACAATTCACCCAGTGGCATCAAACACTTAGCAAAACACCACGTCAAACCATAACACGACGGAAAGAAGCAATACATGTACACACGTATTATCAAGCGCAACATCAACACCAAACATATCCAAAGGATTCACGTAGTCGCTTACAACCCACACAATTTACAAAACACACGCATTTTGAAAGTGAGCCTTTAACGAGGCTAGCCGAATCTTTTGAAAACTCATTTCAAACAAACAAACAAACATACTAGGACGATCACCAATCATCATATCTACGAAACAAGAAATGTATGGACAAGGTATTTGCCTCGAAACCACGATCGCAACAAGACGACGGATGAAATACGGTCGAACGGCCCCGAACTCCGGAACTATCAAGAACGCGATAGCACCGAAATTACTACGAGAATAACACCACACGAATCATCAATCACCAACGAGATTCAACATCGGAATCCTCGAGTACCTATAAACCTCCGGAAGGAACAATAACATATGGTTACGATGAGAATCGAGGCCAAAACAACGAAAATCCCAACAAACTATCGAAGGGAACTCATTCGAACATTTAATCGAACATTAAATGTTCGAGACCCTCCAAAAACAAAGAAATCACCCCTCGGGTCGAACGAATCCAAGATACGAGTATACAATCCATAGAACATGTTCAAAAAAATGTTTATTCAACAATTAATTGATCAAAAATGGATTGGAATCGAAATAAAAAGAAAAATTCCCAAAATCTTCAAAAACAAGGGTTCAAGCCAAAATACCTTGATTCGGACGAAGAAGACGGATTGGACGATGATATAATCAACAAGGATCTTCCAAAATGCCTTAGAAATGATTAGAACCGGCCAAGAACTCGAGTTCCCAAACCCCCATCGCCATCCGCCGCAAGAAATGAGAAAAAGTGAAAAAATGAGGTCTGGTCGAGTCCCCTGGCTTATATATGCCGGGAGTTCTGGCGTAGCCGTGATGCCTTCTGATGCATCGGCATTCGTCAAAATCCGCCCAGCACCTGCCGATCGCTTACGGCCGTAACCTACAGGGCCTTACGGCCGTAACTCGGCACTTAGGACCGTACCCGACAGGTCCTTACGGCCGTAACCGGCATTCGTCCGAACACTGCCTGGCACTCGTACGACCGTAACTGACAGCCGAAACGAACTCGGATGATAAAAAGTACAGAATTATGTGAGACATTTTATATGCGTGCATTCACTCAAACTTAGCAGAAACACAAGTGTGGGGTGGGAAACACGAGTGTTTGTGAGTTATGGGCAAAGACTGACTGGTTTTGACAAGCAAAATCAGTCCGGCATAGGGCGTAACTCAGTAAAAAATTAAGGCCCGATTTTACCCTATGACAATTTGGTATCGGAGCCCCGTTGGTGGGTTCTAAGGGAAAATTCGCTGCGTGACGACTGTAGAGATGAGATCGTGGCACTGAACGAGAGGATTTAAAAGTTGGAGACTCTAATGGGGTAACCTCCACCAGCTCAAGTCGTAGAAGCAGTTTTCGAGCTGATCTCAGTGTTAAAGACCAATGTCGAAATCCCCATACTATGATGGAGGCGATTCAGAAATTTGTGGATGAGATCCTTGATTTTGTTGAAGGAAAGCTCGTTTCGTTTCAGAAAGAGATCAGTTCCATGAGCAATGCAGTAGATGTCTGGTTGGGTTGAGTCTAGGACGAGTGTTAGTTGTTGAGGATGGCGGTTATTGGCATGGGGGCCACGTGAATTTGTCCTCTTCGTCCAAGGTACGGGTTCCAGATCCAAAATCTTATGGAGGTGTGAGAAGTGCCAAAGAGTTGGTGAATTTTCTATTGGACATGGAAATGTATTTCCAAGCTGCTCATGTTTCGGAGGCGAAAAAAGTGTCGGTGGCTCGTATATTCCTAATGGAGGATGCCAAGCTGTGGTGAGGGGCTCGTGTGAGCGATGATTTGAGTCCGTATCGCGTTCTAATTGAGACGTGGGACATCTTGAAGAAGGAATTGAAATATCAATTCCTGCCATGCAATGCATCATGGCTTCCAAGAAGGTCGTTGAGAAATCTGCGACATAACGGATCCGTGAGGGATTACATGATGGAGTTTAGTTCTTTGTTGCTGGATGTTCGAGACATGTCAGATGAGGACAAGTTATTCAACTTTGTGTTTGTTTTGCAACCGTGGGCTCAAACTTAATTGCAGAGGCAAGGGGTCCATGATTTGCAATCCATTATTGATGTTGCTCATTTGTTGATTGACTTTTGGGTGGTTGGTCCCTCAACCCATGATCAAAAGAAGAAAGTGAAACAACCATTAATCGGAGCTGTTATTATAGCCAATTTTGAATATAAAAGGCTCAAATCTAATCAATAAACCTGAGTTTTCATAGAGTTCCGAATCGAATGCATGTTACGTGGTCTTATCTCCTATTAACAAGACTTAATCAAGAAGTAAAGACTTAATCTAGGCTATTATAGCCAATTTTAAATATAAAATACTCGATTATAATCAATAAACCCGAGTTTTCGTAGAGTTCCGACTCGAATACATGTAATGTGGTTTTATCTCCTATTAACAAGACTTAGAAGTAAAGGCTTAATCGGAGCTATTATATCCAATCCTTGCTACAACATAACTTAATAAAGAAGTAAAAGATTAATCGGAGCTGTTATATCCAATTATGAGTACAAAAGGCTCAAATCTAATCAATAAACCCAAGTTTTCATAGAGTTCCGACTCGAATGCATGTAACATGGTCTTATGTCATATTAACAAGACTTAATCAAGAAGTAAAGGCTTAATTGGAGCTACTATATCTAATCCTTGCCACAACAAGACTTTATCAAGAAGTAAAGGATTAATTGAACAAAAAGGCTTGAATCTAATCAATAAACCCGAGTTTTCATAGAGTTTTGACTTGAATGCATGTTACGTGGTCTTATCTCCTATTAACAATACTTAATCAAGAAGTAAAGACTTATCTAAGCTATTATAGCCAATTCTTAATATAAAATACTCGAATCTAATCAATAAACCCGACTTTTCGTAGAGTTCCGACTCAAATACATGTAACATGGTTTTATCTCCTATTAACAAGACTTAATCAAGAAGTGAATGCTTAGTCAGAGCTACTATATCCAATCCTTGCTACAAGAAGACTTAATCAAGAAGTAAAAGCTTAATCAGAGCCGTTATAGCCAATTCTGAGTGCAAAAAGCTCGAATCTAATCAATAATCCCGAATTTTCATAGACGCTCGGGTCAGAACTGTTACAGTGTCGTGGATCTATTTCGAGAATCCACGAGGCAAAAATTATTTAACCCATATATACAAAACGACCAATCAGGTTAAACATAATACAAAGAAGACCTACGTCAACCGACAAGGTCGATAATACAACACAATAAATCAACTCGACCGGCAAAGTCGAGAAAATTACGCAACAACAATACATTGACCGACAAGGTCAGATGTACACATAAATAATTCATAAGTTCATGTTTATCGTACAGGCTACAAAACTCAATAAACAATCCCAGGCCCAGACACTGCACAACTGAAACATAACAATAGAAAAGAATACTCGCAAATATACAAAATAAATTAAGAGAAAATAGCTAGATAATCCCGACGCAATATCACTGTTCCTCATCGTTCTCGTTCCCTCTATGTGCTCTCCCCGTATTATGAACAATACGGCATAATCCATATCAGGACTAGCAATTCTATATGAAATAATAGAGAAAACAATTAAACCCTAAGCAGATTTGAACTAAAGTTTTTATTTCCGTTCCACTACAATCGATAAGAACAATCCCTAAATACTCCATATATAATCATATTTCAAATCTGAACAACAAATACTTAAAGATCTTGAAGAACATGTTTAAGATTTTAAGCTGAAATTACCTTTGATTTGCCGAAAATAACTGCAATCAACTGTAAATATATTGATTCCACAAATCTTGGGGGCTGAATGTATGTTTATAGTACTTGATTTGTACTGAATTTGAAGTTACTGGAAGTTCCCCCGAAGCCCTGGACGTCCGAATGAGGAGAAATGAGGTTTTCTGCGTCAAATCTTCAACTTATATCAAACCGACCCTCCTAAGTCTGTTTGGGGCTTAACGTATGTTAGGTAACAGGGCCTAATGTACATTAGGGAGGCTCAACAAGATCATCTTTCGGTTACGATCCGTCCAGAAGTCGTAGTTCGGTCGTCGGGTCTAAAACGACCCCAAACCGTGAAAAACCAATGAAGTGGTCGCCGTAGTGTCGAAGTGAATCCTTAGGATGGAATAACAACCACTAAGCACTCTAATGAATATGATATGATTACTAACATCATGATAATACTCAGCATTAACACGGATCGGGTTTACCAAAATAAAATACAACCCACGAATGAAAACGGGTTGTTCGAGTGAAATCATGAGTTAACAAGAGGAATATGGTTCAACATTCATCAATAGGAGGATTATACAACAATATCTTGAAACCAATACACGGTGGAAACTATAATTACGATAAGTTCAGACAACAGGTCGATAATCACAAAACCACAATACTCACAAGTTCTGCAAAACGAGAACAGAATCCACATAAAGGTTCAAAAACCCTAAACTATACAAGCATAAAAATCTCGGATATCACAGAAAAGTTCTGGGAATGAGAAGAACAGACATTTGAAGGGCAAGGATAAAGTCATTGAGTCGAGTAATAGCGGGTCTGAGAAAGGCTCAATGAAGAAGCGTTATCTTGGGGGTTGCTTCATTTGTGGCAGTAAGGGGCATCAGATGCGGGAGTGTCCACAGCGGGCTACTAAGTTGAATGCTACGTTGTTAGAGACAGACGAGGCAGACAAGGTTTGTTGTGTTGGTGCGATACAACAACTGAATGCTATATGGAGTATAGATTCGGATTTGGGTGCGGATTCCTCGAGAAGGTCTACTTCGTGTCTAGTGGGAAAGAACGTGAACTTGGTGATTTTTCGACAAAGGATAACTGTCGGCAAATGATGTTTTGATCCGTTTTAGGTGGTGACAAGGCATTGGAGATGCCGGCCGAAGGTGTGAATTGGGGCCGGAATCGGGAAATATAGGTTTCCAGGTGTAGAATTCTGATTGTGCGAAGTCTTCCAATTAGGGCGAACCTAAGTCTTTGAGAGACTTGTCTATCAGAGGGCCTCTGACGAATACGAGGGTGTATTCGAGTATGGGTGGGGGAGGTTTGTTAGACCCTTATGAAGTCGGCGCGCCATGACTCGAAACTTGATAGGTAGTAGTCGAGTCATGGTGCATCATGGGTTCTGGAGTAAGTTGGTGGGGCTTAGTCGGGATTGTGCTCGGGCAAGTCGGAGAGGCTTGTTCGGAAAATGTGTGTACTCGAGTAAGTCGGTGGTGCTTAGTCGGGATTATGTTCGGGCAAATTAGAGGGGCTTGGTCGGAAATGTGTATTCGGCTAAGTTGGGAGAACATAGTCTTGAAAAGAAAAAGGGAAATTCGAACGAGTCGGTGGGACTTGTGTAATACCCGTACTTTTATTGACTGTTTGACCTTGCCGTTTTTCTTATTTTGTCGCTCTGTAAACTCTTGGTGATGTTGTCGATATTGTTATAGAGTTTCATATCTTGTTTGGATCACAATCGTGTTGTTTAGACCTTGCGGAAGTGTTCTAGGTCAGAGAAATAGCGCACGCTAGGCCTAGGCTAACGTATGCTAATTATCCTTGTGTAGCGCACGCTAGCTTTGAGCCGTAGCACGCGCTAAGGGACCAGTCAGGTCAGAACTAGTAACTCATTCTGCTTTCTGGACTGGCAGTTTAGGGGCGCTAGGAGTTCGTTAGTGCATGCCATTCGTGGTCAGTAGCGCGCGCTAACATCCGTCCATAGCGCACTCTAACGGGTTGGGTCGGCAGAGGCAGTGGAGTTGTCAGGCTGTCTGGACTATCAAGTAGCGTATGCTAGGCTTCGGCTAGTGCACGCTATAAGAGCTGCGTAGCGCACGCTAAGCTATCACGGTAGCGCACGCTAAGACCCGAGCAGGGCAGATGACAGTAGGTTCTGGACTCCAGTTTCTGGACACCACTTTTGGCTAGCGCACACTAAATATAGGCGAGCTAACGGGGCCAGCAGAAGCCACTGGACTACCCGGTGACCTCACTAGCGCACGCTAATAATAGAGGCATAGCGTGCGCTAGACTGGGCGAGTATATATTGGACAGTTGACTTCCATTTCGTCATTTTTCATCCTCTCACTCAAATTTCGATGGGAGAAGCTCGAGAGAGGCGATTTCGAACGGTTGGAGGCGATCCTTCTTCAAACATCAACATCTTCGGTTGGAGAACAAATATTTCACAACATCTAATCCATTCTAACGTCCAAATCAAAGTAAAAATCCTTAGAACCCTATTTTTGGGAATTTTGGGGGTTTTCCTAGATTCATCCGATTTATCCATTTTGAAGCTTGAGAACCTTGAGATTATGATGTATCTATCCCGTATACATGTTTTTCCTACGATTTTACAGATTGGTTTGTGCCGTGTTCGGACTTGTGAGGGTTTGGGTGATTTTCCAACCTCTAGTTGTTTACCCTTGTATTTTCGTGAATCGTAAATGGGATTCGAGAGTTTCTTCGTGAATTATGAGTATGGATTATTGATTATCATATCCCTTACGAATTGTTTAGTTCCGGAAGCACATTCTTGGACCTACCGAACTCATACTCTTTTCCGTTCAATTTCTCGGTGTCTCAAAGGCAAGTATATATTTATGATTATACGTTCTCGACTTTGAAAGTAAGATATATGAATGGTATGATTATTTATGTCCACTATGGGTGGGCCGACAGGTCCCCTGAGGGTTTCGTAGCCTTTGGTGCGATTCCACGGATAATTTGGGTTAACCACTCTGGGGCGGGCCGACGGGTCCCCTGAGGGTTCCGTAGCCTCTGGTGCGGTTCCATGGTTGATCATGTATGCATTGTTGTGATGATATGAGATTTAGTTATTCCGGAATAATAGTCTTGAATTGATGAATTGACGGTTACCTTTACTTTATTGTCGAGTATTGTATTTCATACTTGATATACTTGTACTAGCTATTCGACGGCTAACCCCTTTATGGGGGAAATACTTATTTCAGGTTCCAGTAGAGCGGACAGGCAGGTATCGGGTCGGCATGAAGATGATGGGCAAGCGTGATACTGTGTCTTATCTCCGGTTATGTTTTGTGTTTCTCCATTCAGTGTTGTTGTACTGGAATGGTTATTGAATACTCGAGTGTTGCTTGTTTTCAGTCTTCCTTGATGTTTCGGTCTGTGATGCCGAGGTTTTGATTTTGTACTGTGATGTATTTGGATATCTTGGATATCGTTTGAATACCCTTTGTATCGTCTTTCATTTCATTGTATTTGGACCTCCTCGGTCAAGTTTTATAGTTCCGCATATGATTAGCCTTGTGGGTCCCACGGTGGGTTCACAACGCTGTAATATACCCTGAATAACTTGGGGGTGTTACAGAATATGGTATCGGAGCTTAGGTCTATGGATACCTAGGTTGTTGGTCTTTTGGGTCGATTGAGTCGTCATTTGCCCATAGTATCACTACTCTGCCATCATCACAATGCGATCGGTACTTGTAAGACCTCTTACTCTTCTGGTGTTTCCTTATTCATTTTGCTTCTATTTTTGGCATTCTTGAGAATCGGTCACTTCGATGACGTGCGATTGAATTGTACTTACGTGCCTTGTGTGTTCTTCAGTATGTCAGCTGGTAGGGGCCGTCGCCGTAGATGAGGACGTGGCACGGCCGTTTCCCTCGGTTCTGTTGCGGGGACAACCAACCCCAGTTTATTGAACTTGGTGCATCCGAACACCGAAAGTCAGCACGACCAGTCGACTGGCCAGGGGAACAGCGCGGACGTTGGAGTTGCAAATGTACTTCAACAATTAGCTAACCAGATGACCATTTTATCCCAAACCGTTCACCTGAATAATCCGAACCTGAACGCGGATGCCTTGCTTCAGAATGTAATCCGTATGCACCCTCCACAGTTTGGCGGTGCCACATACCCGTTAGGTTGGGAAGATTGGCTAGCAGAGTTGGAGAAATTTTTTGAAGCGGTTGATTACCCTGAAGTGAGGAAAGTACCGATTACTCAGTATTTCCTCACCAAGGAGGCCGCTACATGGTGGAAAGTCATCAAGCCACAGGATCGTGTTGCCACGTGGGATGAATTTAAAGAGCTTTTGTAGGTCGAGTTTTGTCCTTGGCCGGTGCGAGAGGTCCGAATTCGAGCCTTTTTCGAGGCTAAACTGCAGAATATTCCCGTTTCGCAAGCAATTGTAGAGTACAACCAACAATTGATCCACGTGAAGGATCAAGTGCGAAACGAGCATGACAAGATCCGTTATTTTGATATGCGGATGAATATGGACTTACGGCGGTACATGGCCGGATTTTCTTGCACCACACTGAAGGAATATCAGGACAGAGCTTTAGCCCATGATATGTTAAGCCCCGACAATGATACCACTGAAGAATCGAAGAAGCAAAAGATCGCGGGATATTTTTTTGGCTCTAAGAGTGGCAACTTCCAGAGGTACTAGCCGTTCTGCCGGACAGTCATCACGATCTGCTAAAGGAAAGAGGGGTTTCCGTTCTGCTCCGGGCACCACAAATCGCACAGTGACTTGCTATAATTGTGGTCGTCCAGGCCACGTTAATTTGGAATGCAATTTTCCGCCGTTGAAGTGTCACACTTGCGGACAGATGGGACATAGAGTGGCTTATTGTTCCGAACCAAATCAGACTTTGGACACTCGGGATTCTGCCCCAGCACTACTTGACCAAGGCGTTAATCAGCAGCGATCTTTTGGTCAATCTCAGCAGAATTACGGCAGGGGCCGGGGACGGGGTCAGAACGCTCGAGAGGGAAACTCTAGCGTCGGTTCGGTACAACCACGGGTCTATGAGATACATCGAACAGACGAACCCGATGCGGCGGTGGCTTTAGGTACCATTCATATTTTATATCATCCAGTCCGTGCGCTTTTTGATACGGGTGCTACACATTCTTTTATTTCCTTGGAGTGTGTACGCCGTTTGAATATAACTTGTATGACTGCTTGCGATCCCTTCATTGTGAAACTACCTAGTGGGGATAGAATTGTGGGAAACCGGGAGATTAAAGATTTTCCGGTGATTATATCCGGTATGGAATGGTTATCGAATCTGATTGTAGTTGATATGGTAGGCGAGGACATGATCCTCGGTGAGGATTAGCTTGATAGTCACCAAGCGATTACGAATTATCGTACTAAGGTTATCGCCATGATGACTAAATACAGATCCGAGTACTCATTTTTTGGACATAAGTCGGGCCAATCCAAGTTACTTATCAGCACCATGAAGGCCGTAAAATTTTGAATAAAGGTTGTACTGGCTATTGGTGTTATGCCTTGGAAATGGAAGGGAACTAAGTCGATTTATCTTCGATTCCGGTTGTTAATGAGTATCCCAATTTTTTTCCGGACGATCTCCCGGGATTACCGCCAGATCGGGAGATAGAATTTTCTGTGGACTTAGAGCCAGATGCGGCTCCGATTTCTAAGGCACCTTATCGAATGGCACCTTCCCAGATGCAAGAATTAAAGAATCAGTTGGGAGAACTTCTAGAAAGAGGGTACATCAGACCAAGCGCTTCGCCTTGGGGCGCGCCTGTTCTTTTTGTGAGAAAGAAGGATGGTTCACTATGTTTGTGCATCGACTACCGTGAGCTGAACAAAGTAACCATCAAGAACAAGTACCCTTTGCCTCGTATAGACGATTTATTTGATCAGTTGCAGGGGGCTGCATTTTTCTCGAAAATTGATTTAAGATCAGGGTATTATCAACTCAGGGTGAGAGAGTCCGACGTTCCGAAGATGGCATTTCGGACGAGATATGGGCATTATGAATTTGTAGTTATGCCTTTGGGGTTGACTAATGCACTGGCAGTATTCATGCAGTTAATGAATAAGATTTTCATCGAGTATCTCGACAGGTGTTGTTGCGATATTTCGTTAAACGCAAGTGCACGTTATCGTAGACAAGTAATAAAGTGATGAGTGAGTATCGTTCCCACGAGGACTGAATTACTAAGCACCAATTTATATATATTCTAATTTTATTTGAACAATCGAAATTTGGGTTGCAATTAATAACTAAAGAAAATCAATAATAAACAGAAAAACGATCGCTCGAAGAAAGAAAATCAAATAATGAAAAAGTCTAGAATTTTGAATCCACCTCAGTTTATCCGAATTTACACTCGATTATCTGAAGTTAATGATTTCCCCAATTTATTGAAGGCGAAGATTGCTAAAATACTCTACCGCCTCTCCCGAGGTCAATAGATTTTTCTAAAGGCGAATAACGCACTCTATCCCTAGGTGAATTAATTCGATAATAGGCAAAAAGCACAAAATCTTCAAAAGGCCACGTAGTTCCTATGAGTATATTCCTATCTCACAAGATAAAACGGTTCTCACCAATAGTTCCTCACCAACTCTCCTCTCCCGATTCGAGTTGCGTAATTAAAACAATCCAATTATTGGCCAGACAATTGAAATCATTAAAATCGATTGGGAAAACTCAACATAAAAGGGAATTATATAGATAATCAAAAGCAAATCCGTCAAAACTTTGGTTTCATCAAAATCCTAGAACAGGGTTTTAGCCTGACATGCTAAAAGATAAAAATACATAATTAATGAATGAAAGCATTGAAATCAAACGCAGATGAAGACTCGGATTCCTCCATTCTTCTGGCTTCCGCCCTTTGCTCTTGGTGTCTTCTGCTTCTTGTTTTGATTCCTTTCTTCCGCAATGATCCAAGATTCCCAGCTCTCTAATTTCCAAGCTCAAAACCCTTATTTATAATTCCCAGCAGCCTCCAAAACGCGTCCGTGTAATTAGGTCGAGAACAGGCTCCAAAACGGCCCAGAAACGCGGCACTTTCTGTCAAAACCGCCTCGTGGGCCGCGGCTCACGGTGCTCAGATTAAAACCTGGGCGCTATTTTTTTTCTTCTGGGCCGCGGCTCACTATACTTGTGTCGCGGCTCAGAGTACAGTTTACTCGGGGGGTCGCTGGTCCTCTGCGTGTGCCGCGGCCCGCTTGCCTTGTGCCGCGGCCCCAGGCCAAAATTTGCCGTTTTCGCCCGTTTTTCATCGTTTCGGCTTCCGGACTCCAATTTCCTGCAAAACATATAATAATAGTGCATTAGAAGCTCATTTATGCAGATTTACTCATGAAAAGAATACAGAATAATGATAAATAAGCGTATAAAATTACGCCTAACAAATACCCCCAAACATGAGCCTTTGCTTGTCCTCAAGCAAAAATAATCAATTTCAAACAAAAGAATATCGTGAATAATCGTGCAACCCATAGTGCTCAACCTAATCAATACTAACCTAAAATTCTCAAAGAATAACACAAGTATTGTAATAGTGAGCCACGTTCAGGATACTGATTCCACAAAGTAACCAATTTCAGTTCTAATCAATCGTTCAAGAAGAAAATCGAGCTCAAAGATTAACAAGCGTGAATTTAATCAACCGCCAATATGAAGGGTTAAAATAAACAAG
Source organism: Orobanche coerulescens (assembly GCA_033398695.1). Classification (NCBI taxonomy): domain Eukaryota; kingdom Viridiplantae; phylum Streptophyta; class Magnoliopsida; order Lamiales; family Orobanchaceae; genus Orobanche; species Orobanche coerulescens. The sequence continues at coordinate 159,417,579 of CM065807.1, forward strand.
CTAACTCGCCCAATCCCACAGTCTAGTGGCAAAAATTTCAAGAGTTTCATTATCAAAAATAACCCTCGGACAGTATTCCCATATATATGCTCGATAAGATGATTCGAGTTGACCACTAGGTTCGGATCTCGGGATGTTTCATCGGGACAATCCTAGGGTGGAATTCCATTCTAATGTGTTGGGGAACCGTTTGACGTACAAGACACTCATAGGGCACATGGGTGCTTCTAGTTACTAAGTTCCCTTCCACAGCGGAGAAACAACTCGAATAGCTATTCCCGCATGTCCGATTCAAGGTCGCTGTTTTATGCGAGAGTAAACAACGGGTCACGCGAATACCCCCAGTTACTAGACTACCCATCATCGGCACATGCAAAATCTCTAAACCACTAGTCTAATCAGGGTCGTCGTTTTACGCGAGAGTAAACAACGGGTCACGCGAATACCCCCGGTTACTAAACTTCCCATCATAGAACAACTAATATCACGACTTTTGGGAAAACTGTCCGACTCTAAACTCAATTTGAGTGCCCACACGACTCATGTTACTGGACGACTAGCTAACCGAAAAATGTAACCAAACGTATAGACGACGATTTGAAAAACATGTATGTCTCCTCTCTTATCCGCTAAGATTTCTACAAAAACAAAAAGAATTTCGGACCTAGATGAATACTCAACAGAAAAAAAAATCGCTGACTGCAACTCAACTAACACTCAACCGTTTCTTCAGAGAGAAATCAGTATCGTAACATCAGTTCTACACAAAAAAAAGCACGAAAAATTCACGAATGTAATTAAAAACACGACAAGCAAGGCTAGCAACAAAAATATAACTAAAAATAACAAAAGTGCAAACGAATAAGTACAACAATAAGTATAGCGACAAAAAGTAAACCCCCCCCCCCCAAACTTAGGACGTACATTGACCTCAATGGATAAAAAGAATATGCAATAAAAGGAAAAAGGTCAAGTACTCCCCTACAGTCTGCTCACGAACTGGTGCCGGCATCGTCCGGCGAGGAGGGTGGTGTGGCTGGCCGTACAGGTGGAATGAATGGCACGTCCGGGTGCATAATGTGGGCCATCCATGCAGCAAGGTGCTCCTGGTGGTAGGCATCCCTCGCTGCCAAGCGCCTCGTCTCACGCCGGTTGGCCCGGCGGGCCTGCTCTCTCATCTCATCTGGACGGCAGCAATGATGCTCTCCCTCTCCGTCCGCCTCTCCTCTCTCAGTGCAGCCACAAGGCTCTCTCTCTCACTCCTCATCACCTCTCTCTCTCTCTCTCCTCATCTCCTCTCTCAACCCGTCGAACATCGCATGCAAGCGCTCTCTATCGGGCGGCGGGCTGGACTCCATCTGCCCCTGCGTCAAAAGAAGAGGCTCGGGGGACTGCTCATGTGCCTCATCAAGTAGAAATCCTCGCCCCCGAGCGTGTTCCAGTGCTCCACCCCACTGGTCGAAGTTTGAAATGATGCGATGGTCGATCGGGCCCTGGGGGGCTAACATCGGCTCGTCATCCGACCACGTCATCCCCGACTGCCGGCAAAGAGCGCAAATAAGAGAGGGGTGCTTCAGCCCAGTCTTGGCCCCTCCCTGAATACACTGGAAGATAGACCGGACCAGGAGAGGAGCCACATCGAATCGCAGCCCGGAGGTGATAGCATATAATGTACGGTCTCGAGAGAGAAAAACAGATCGGATCTGCGATGTGGGATCTATACATGCGCAGATGAAGTACAACCAGGCTCGCCCGAACCGACTGAGGCGCGAGCTCTTAAAGTAGAAGGTGGAAGAAGCCGGGGCGCACCTCTCCCAGTCGGAGTCGGGCTGTGTAAGAGTCTCGAGCAGAGCCTCCTTCGTGAGGCTACCCATAACTCGCGTATAAGCCGCTTCATCAACCACAGGCAGCTCAAATAACCTCCGAATAGCAGCTAATGAAAAATCCACCGTAATGCCTCGGACTACGACCTGAGTCCGAGTATCTAACTGCTGTATCATCTGCCCCGCCCGAATGTGCTTCAACAGAGCGCTCGCATAAAACTCTTGTACGATGGAGATCACCGCCGGCTCAGGAGGTGCAGCGAAACGGGTCCACCCCATCTCGTCGATCATGGTCATAAGCTCCCCGACCTGGGGGGCTGGGGTGAATCCCCTCTCCGGTATCAGAGGTCGAGGGCGGATCTTTTCATTGAAGATTTTATAAATCTCCGGGTCGGAGAATTGGTGCGCCTCCAACTCAGCTCGGCTCTGAGACGTTTCCCCTCGAGTGGGGGACGATTGCGTCCTGGCCCTTTTGCTAATCTTTTTGGTTCTAGCCATAGCGAGTCCTGAAAAGATAAACACCGGAGTTTACTTACTTAAGCAATAATGAGAATAACATTACTCGGCTAAGGATATCCAACATGAATCAAGAATTTAACGAGCTAGCACCGCCGTGAGAGAAAAATAAAATTGAGCTTTAATGTTTAAACTTGACGTTGGTTGGGGTACGCTGTAATTCCCAGAAACGAATTCGTTGCAACTAGTTTCAAAACATTGTCTTAACAAAGAAAAATTTTCATTCAGGCTTTTCATCAAACACCTTGAGTGCATACTTTTAATTGAAGAACAAACATGACCATAGCTTCATTCATTCCCCAAAAACAACATCCTGAATCGAGTATCATGACAAACATAATCCATTCATTCATAATCGAAAGATAATCATCAATAATCAATCAAAATCATCATATTCTCAACTCAACTTGATAGAACTTTTGAAAAAAAGGAAAAAACATAATCAATCATCAAATGAATAACAAAACTTCACCTTTCAATTCATAGGGCAATTAAGAGTAGGAATTCAGAGTTACCTTGCTTAGATCTTGAAGAGTGCAAGAAGAATGCAAGAAGATGAGAAAAAAAATTCTTGGCCGATCGCTTGTGCAGAGGAAGAGAAGGAAGTATACCTGGGGTCGGCCGAATTCATGTTATAAAGGTACCTGGGCTGTTCAAATTCCGAACAGGGGCCGCGGCACAACATAAGTGAGCCGCGGCCCAGAGTACAGTCCGCCTGGCCTCCTTCGTTCCATCGCCATGTGCCGCGGCTCAGAATGCGGGTGCCGCGGCTCAGAGTGTTGATGTGCCGCGGCTCACTTGGTTTGTGTCGCGGCACAGAGTACAGCGTCCTGGGCTCATCATTTGGCAATTGGTGTGCCGCGGCTCAGCAGCAACGTGCCGCGGCTCAGGAATCAAGTGTGCCGCGGCTCAGTAAGGTTGTGCCGTGGCACATAGTACAGAATGTTTAGCCTTCTGGTTCGGTTTGTGTGTGCCGCGGCTCACAAGCCTTGTGTCGTGGCTCAGGCATAAATTTTTCCGCTCGGACTTTTTCTGCACAGAATTTTCAAAGGAACACGTCAAGAACGAGAGGGATAAGCAAATCAAAGCAAAAATGATGAAAAATAAAAATTTAAAAAAAATGCAAGAAAATACTGAAACACAAAAATCTACTACTAAAACTCGGGTTGCCTCCCGAGAAGCGCTAAGTTTATAGTCTTCAGCCGGACCTATTGAAAAGTCAGTTCGCTTTTCGCGAACTCCATTTGAACTCCACCCCGTCCATCGAACCGTTAATGTGTGTTTTAAAATTTTGACCATTGGTCCGTAACGATCCGATTTTTGGTTTGGACACCCAATGTTGTTTGCGAAAAGGTTTTGCCAACTTTCCGAAGCACCCATTTTTCTCATGATTTGGCCTCCGTTTCACGTCCGGCTTATTCTTCCTTTTCTCGAACGAACTTATGACAGCATCGGAATTTCTCATTGATGGATGAACGGTTGATGATGACGGCATGTCCACATGCTTGAGATATGCAACTCGTTCTACATTTTTCTTAGAAGTCGGACCCTCTGAAACGGATTCTGAGTTTTTCGACCGACGATTCTTCTGGTGTGTGTCTTTCGCAAAGGTATCCACACTCTCAATTTGCGAGCTCTTCTCAACACCACCTGGACATGGAAAGGATTTAAATACTTGAAAAGTGACATGCTCGTCTTGAACCCTTAGAGTTAGTTCCTCTTTTTCCACGTCGATTAAAGTTCGGCCGGTTGCCAAAAATGGTCTTCCCAAGATAATTGGGATGTCGTGGTCCTCCTCCATGTCAAGCACAATAAAATCGACCGGAAAGATGAACTTATCGACTTTGACTAAGACGTCCTCTATCACTCCCCTCAGATATTTGATGGATCTATCAGCTAATTGTAAGGAGGCCGTAGTAGGTTTCGCTTCTCCAATTCCAAGCTTCTTGAAAATAGAAAGAGGCATCAGATTAATACTGTCCCCGAGATCACATAATGCTCTATCAAAAGTCAGATTTCCTATAGTGCATGGTATATTAAAACTTCCCGGATCCTTCAATTTTGGCGGAAGCTTTTTCTGAAGAATAGCGCTGCACTCCTCCGTCAATGCGACTGTCTCATACTCCTCGAGTTTTCTTTTATTTGACAAGATCTCCTTCATGAATTTGACATAACTCGGCATTTGCTCCAAGGCGTCGGCAAATGGAATGTTAATATGCAGTTTCTTGAAGACGTCGAGGAACTTAGAGAGTTGCTTGTCCACCTTTTTCTGTTGTAATCGCTGCAGAAACGAGACGGGTGGCACATATGCCTTGGGATTATCCGAAAACAGTATCGAGGGTCTCAAATCTTGTGATTCCTCAGTCGCTGAATTTTTCTTCTCCTCATCCTAACTTCTCTTTTTGCTCTGCTCAGGCTGCTCGCACAATTCCTCCCCACTTCTCAACCCAATGGCATTGACACTCTCTCTGGGATTTGTTTCGGTCGTACTTGGCAAGGTACCTTCCGGGCGGGCTGTTAATACATTAGCAATCTGGCCCAGTTGGACTTCCAAGTTGCGTATACAAGCGTAATGGTTTTGCAAGGTCGCTTCCGTACGAGCCATGAACTGATTCGTGTTCGCTGCCAATTTCGCCATTGCTTCTTCTAGAGAGATTTTTGGAGCGGGAGGAGGCTGCTGTTGGTGTTGAGTAAACGGAGGCTGGTTCGAGTTTTGTCCGTTTCTCCATGAGAAGTTAGGATGATTACGCCATCCCGGATTATACGTGTTGGAGTACGGATTTTTTTGTCGATTCCCGTTTCCTACGAACTGATCTTGATCAATTGGGGGCTGCTCGAAAGGGTTTCCGACTTGGCACTCTGTGCTAGGGTGAGATCCATTACACCAATTGCACGATTCAATGGTAACGGGAGAAGGAGCATGTGAAAAGGCTTGAAGTTGCTGCGTCAATGCTGCAACTTGGGCCGACAATGTAGAGATCGGATCATTATTCGAGATTTCCATAACTCGCTTCGGGATTACTCGTTCAGAAGGCCACTGATACGCATTTGTGGCCATAGCTTCCAACAAAGAGTGTGCTTCAGCCATCGTTTTTCCCATCAAGGCTCCTCCAGCAGCTGCATCCACAAGAGTGCATGTAGAAGCACTCAATCCGTTGTAAAATGTTTGAATTTGTAGCCAGTCCGGAAGGCCGTGGTGTGGGCATCTCCGTAACAAATCTTTGTACCGCTCCCAAGCTTCGTGAAGCGACTCCATATCAAATTGACCAAAAGTAGTAATTTCGTTTCTTAACCTCGCTGTCTTCGAAGGTGGGAAGAATTTAGCAAGGAAGGCTTGCACTAATTCCGCCCATGTCGTGATAGAGCCCGGCGGTAAGGAATTCAACCAAAATTTTGCTTTGTCCCTCAAAGAGAAAGGAAAAAGCCTTAGACGGATGGCATCATCGGTGACACCATTGTTTTTAAAGGTGTCACAAATCTCGAGAAAAGACGCGATATGCGCGTTGGGGTCATCGTTCGGCAGACCACAAAACTGGCTCGCTTGCACCATCTGAATGATCGCAGGCTTGATTTCAAAATTGTTTGCCTGAATTGTCGGACGCCGAATCCCCGAAAAGTTTGCATTAATTTGAGGCATAGCATAATCGCGGAGTGCTAATGCCGGTTGAGCTTGTTGTACAAGATTATCACCTCCGTGATTTTCGGTATTTTCGGCCATGGTGACTGTGGTTGGTAACTCTCATTTCTCCTTTTTGTTTCTCCGAAGAGTGCGCTCGAGTTCGGTATCCAAAGGTAGTAGGCCTTCGTTACCGAATTTTCTCATGCACTAACCGGAACTCCTGAAAGGAAAAAATATATAAATAAAATTACACAAAAACAAATAAAAAAATGTTCAAATTAAGAGTAGAAATACTGAAATCGATATTAGTAGAATATTCAGTCCCCGGCAACGGTGCCAAAAACTTGTTGCGATATTTCGTTAAACGCAAGTGCACGTTATCGTAGACAAGTAATAAAGTGATGAGTGAGTATCGTTCCCACGAGGACTGAATTACTAAGCACCGATTTATATGTATTCTAATTTTATTTGAACAATCGAAATTTGGGTTGCAATTAATAACTAAATAAAATCAATAATAAACAGAAAAACGATCGCTCGAAGAAAGAAAATCAAATAATGAAAAAGTCTAGGATTGTGAATCCACCTCGGTTTATCCGAATTTACTCTCGATTATCTGAAGTTAATGATTTCCCCAATTTATTGAAGGCGAAGATTGCTAAAATACTCTACCGCCTCTCCCGAGGTCAATAGATTTTTCTAAAGGCGAATAACGCACTCTATCCCTAGGTAAATTAATTCGACAATAGGCAAAAAGCACAAAATCTTCAAAAGGCCATGTAGTTCCTATGAGTATATTCCTATCTCACAAGATAAAACGGTTCTCACCAATAGTTCCTCACCAACTCTCCTCTCCCGATTCGAGTTGCGTAATTAAAACAATCCAATTATTGGCCAGACAATTGAAAGCATTAAAATCGATTGGGAAAACTCAACATAAAAGGGAATAATATAGATAATCAAAAGCAAATCCGTCAAAACTTTGGTTTCATCAAAATCCTAGAATAGAGTTTTAGCCTGACATGCTAAAAGATAAAAATACAGAATTAATGAATGAAAGCATTGAAATCAAACGCAGATGAAGACTCGGATTCCTCCGTTCTTCTGGCTTCCGCCCTCTGCTCTTGGTGTCTTCTGCTTCTTGTCTTGATTCCTTTCTTCCGCGATGATCCAAGATTCCCAGCTCTCTAATTTCCAAGCTCAAAACCCTTATTTATAATTCCCAGCAGCCTCCAAAACGCGTCCGTGTAATTAGGTCGAGAACAGGCTCCAAAACGGCCCAGAAAAGCAGTACTTTCTGTCAAAACCGCCCCGTGGGCCGCGGCTCACTTAATCTGTGCCGCGGCTCACGGTGCTCAGATTAAAACCTGGGCGCTATTTTTTTCTTCTGGGCCGCGGCTCACTATACCTGTGCCGCGGCTCAGAGTACAGTTTACTCGGGGGGTCGCTGGTCCTCTGCGTGTGCCGCGGCCCGCTTGCCTTGTACCGCGGCCCCAGGCCAAAATTTGCCGTTTTCGCCCGTTTTTCATCGTTTCGGCTTCCGGACTCCAATTTCCTGCAAAACATATAATAATAGTGCATTAGAAGCTCATTTATGCAGATTTACTCATGAAAAGAATACAGAATAATGATAAATAAGCATATAAAATTACGCCTAACAGGTGTGTAGTCGTCTTTATTGACGACATTTTGATCTATTCTCGAGATAAAGAGGAACATGCCCGACACTTGCGTTTGGTACTAGATATTTTGAGAACCGATCACCTCTATGCAAAATTCTCAAAATGTGAGTTCTGGTTGGAAGAAGGTATGTTTCTCGGCCATGTGATTTCGGTCGAAGGGGTTCGTGTAGACCCGCAAAAGATTGAGGCAGTGCTAGATTGGGCACCGCCTAAAAATGTTGAGGAAGTTCGTATCTTTTGGGGCCTTGCTGGGTATTACCATCGGTTTGTCGAGGAGTTCTCTAAACTCGCTCGGCCGCTTACGAAATTACTCCAGAAAACAGAAAAGTTTATTTGGACGATGGGGAGACAACAGAGCTTTGATGAGCTGAATAGACGTTTGACTTCAACACTGATTTTAGCTTTACCACATGGTAATGAGGGCTTTGTGGTTTATAGTGATGCTTCGGGTCAAGGTCTTGACTGTATACTTATGCAGCATGATACGACGATAGCTTTTGCGTCACGACAATTAAAGCCGTATGAGATCAATTATCCTACTCACGATTTGGAGTTGGCCGCAATTGTCTTCGCACTCAAGATTTGGCGGCATTACTTGTATGGTTCTTCGTGTCGGATTTATACCGATCACAAGAGCCTGAAGTATATTTTCAGTTAGAAAGAGCTGAATATGAGACAGAGACGTTGGTTAGAGTTGATAAAGGATTACGATTTGGAAATTCTTTACCACCCCAGAAAAGCCAGTGTCGTCGCGGATGCTTTGAGCCAGTGTCGTCGCGGATGCTTTGATAAAGGATCTCTTCAACTGCTCGAGGTTCTTACATCTCAGATGAAGATTCGTCAGGATTTAATCGAGCAAGGGATAGAAGTTTGGCTTCAACGAGTACAAGGACAGTTGTGTACTCTCGAAATTACTTCGTTCTTGGTTGACGACATCAAAGGGAAACAGTGGAGTGACCCGATGATCTCTCAACTGAAGGAAGATGTAATTAAAGGAAAATCTCCTGGCTTTATGGTTCACGAGGATAGTATTCTGAGATTTCAGGGCAGGCTTTTTGTTCCAAATGATTTATAGTTGAGGCAGAGAATTCTCCGAGAAGCCCATGCTATGCCTTACTCAACCATCCCGGAACAAGTAAGATATATAAGTACTTGAAACGAAATTTTTGGTGGAACAACATGAAGAAGGATGGCACGGAATTTGTACTTCGGTGTTTGACGTGTCAACAAGTCAAGATCGAACATCAACGACCAGCGGGGTTGTTGAAGCCACTTCCCATTCCCGAGTGGAAGTGGAAAGACATCTCTATGGATTTCATCACTGGCATGCCGAGAACTAGGGCCGGAATGAATATGATTTGGGTAATCGTTGATCGATTGACCAAGTCTGCACACTTTTTGGGTATTAAGGATACTTAGGGACCGGTTAGATTGGCTCGAACTTTTATAGCTGAGATCATAAGATTGCATGGTGCTCCCAAGACCATTGTTTCTGATCGAGACGGTTGTTTCGTATCGCATTTTTGGCAGGCCGTTCATCAGGCTTTGGGTACTGAGTTGAGATTGAGCACTTCCTTTCATCAGTCGGATGGTCAGACAGAGAGGACGATTTAGACGTTGGAAGATATGTTGCGATCTTGTGTCTTAGACCGGAGTAATGATTGGGAACTCCACTTGCCATTGATCGAGTTTGCCTATAATAATAGTTGGCATGCGTCGATCAAAATGGCACCATTCGAGGCACTTTATGGTAGGCGATGTAGGTCGCCATTATGTTGGGACGAGGCTTCAGAGCTAATTGGAATGGAACTGGATATGTTGATGGAGACTAAGGAAAATATTACTATTATTCAGGACCGATTGCTGACTGCCCAGAGCCGTCAGAAATCTTATGCTGATACTCATCGTCAACCCTTGGAGTTCGAAGTGGGGGATCATGTCTTACTCAAGGTGTCGCCGACCAGAGGGGTTTTCCGCTTCGGGAAAAAGGGGAAACTTAATCCGAGGTATATCGGACCTTTCGAGATCTTAGACAGGGTTGGGGATTTAGCTTATCGCTTAGCGTTGCCTCCAGCTTTGAGTCACGTCCATAGTGTTTTTCATGTGTCTCAGTTGAGAAAGTACATGCCGGATCCGAGCCACGTTATCGACTATAGTGAGATTGACATAGCCGAGGATATTACCTTTTCGAAGAGACCCGTGAAGATCTTTGAGCGTCGCGAGAAACAACTTCGGCATAAGACCATTCCACTGATTAAAGTGCAATGGTCGAGACATGGAGTCGAGGAGGCGACTTGGGAAACGGAAGAGAAGATGAGGTCGGAGTACCCCGAGCTTTTTATTTCTTAAGTTTCGGGATGAAACTTCTTTTTAGAGGGGGATAATGTAATACCCGTACTTTTATTGACTGTTTGACCTTGCCGTTTTTCTTATTTCGTCGCTCTGTAAACTCTTGGTGATGTTGTCGATATTGTTATAGAGTTTCGTATCTTCTTTGGATCATAATCGTGTTGTTTAGACCTTGTGGAAGTGTTCTGGGTCAGAGAAATAGCGCACGCTAATTATCATTGAGTAGCGCACGCTAGCTTTGAGCCGTAGCGCGCTAAGGGACGATCAGTCGGAACCCGGTAACTCATTACGCTCGATCGCGATTAACGCGCGCTAGGAGTTCGTTAGCGCACGCTATTCGTGGTCAGTAGCGTGCGCTAACATCCGTCCGTAGCGCACGCTAACGGGCTGGGTCAGTAAGAACGATTAATCAAGTCAAACAACGGGTTCTGGACTATCAGGTAACGTACGCTAGGCTTCGGCTAGCGCACGCTATAAGAGCTGCGTAGCGCACGTTAAGCTATCGCGGTAGCGCACGCTAAAACCCGAGCAGGGCAGAGGACAGTAGGTCCTGGACTCCAGTTTCTGGACACCATTTTTGGCTAGCGCACGCTAAAGATAGGCGATTAGCGCACGCTAACAGGGCCGGAAGAATCCACTGGACTACCCGGTGACCTCGCTAGCGCACGCTAATAATGGAGGCATAGCGTGCGCTAGACTGGCCGAGTATATATTGGACAGTTGACTTCCATTTCGTCATTTTTCATCCTCTCACTCAAATTTCGATGGGAGAAGCTCGGGAGAGGCGATTTCGAATGGTTGGAGGCGATCCTTCTTCAAACATCAACATCTTTGGTTGGAGAACAAAGATTTCACAACATCTAATCCATTCTAACGTCCAAATCAAGGTAAAAATCCTTAGAACCCTATTTTTGGGAATTTTAGGTTTTTTCCTAGATTCGTCCAATTTATCCGTTTTGAAGCTTGAGAACCTTGAGATTATGATGTATCTATCCCGTATACATGCTTTTTCTACGATTTTATGGGTTAGTTTGTGCCGTGTTCGTACTTGTGAGGGTTTGGGTGATTTTCTAACCTCTAGTTGTTTACTCTTGTATTTTCGTGAATCGTAAATGGGTTTTGGGAGTTTCTTCGTGAATTATCAGTATAGATTATTGATTATCATATCCCTTACGAATCGATTAGGTGCCGGAAGCGCGTTCTCGGACCTACCGAACTCATACTCTTTTCCGTTCAATTTCTCGATGTCTCAAAGGCAAGTATATATTTATGATTATACGTTCTCAACTTTGAAAGTAAGATATATGAATGGTATGATTGTTTATATCCACTCTGGGGCGAGCCGACAGGTCCCCTGAGGGTTTCGTAGCCTTTGGTGCAATTCCACGGATAATTTGGGTTAACCACTCTGGGGCGGGCCGACGGGTCCCCTGAGGGTTCCGTAGCCTCTGGTGTGGTTCCATAGTTGATCATGTATGCCTTTTTGTGATGCTATGAGATTTAGTTATTCCGGAATACTAGTCTTGAATTGATGAATTGACGGTTACCTTTACTTTATTGTCAAGGAGTATTGTATTTCATACTTGATATACTTGTACTAGCTATTCGACGGCTAACCCCTTTATGGGGGAAATACTTTTTATGTATTTCAGGTTCCAGGAGAGCGGACAGGCAGGTATCGGGTCGGCATGAAGATGATGGGCAAGCGTGATACTGTATCTTATCTCCGGTTATGTTTTGTGTTTCTCCATTCAGTGTTGTTGTACTGGAATGGTTATTGAATACTTGAGTGTTGCTTGTTTTCAGTCTTCCTTGATGTTCCGGTCTGTGATGCTGAGGTTTTGATTTTGTACTTTGATGTATTTGGATACCTTGGATATCGTTTGAATACCCTTTGTATCGTCTTTCATTTCATTGTATTTGGACTTCCTCGGTCAAGTTTTATATTTCCGCATATGATTAGCCTTGTGGGTCCCACGGTGGGGTTCACGGCGCTGTAATTGTTAGGGATATGCCCTCGAATGCCACTCAGAGGATGAGAGAGTGAGAGCATATGTATTGTAATTATGAATATTTAACAAGGCAATAATTATTTCTATATTATTGTATATCACTGGCATTGTGATTTGGTATATAGAATAATAGTCCTTGCATTTGAGAGCAAACATTCTACTCCTTATGGAGATAAGGAGATAGGCACTGGAAGTGTTTAGAGCTCGAATGCTTAACTCGTTCGCATGTCGATAAAACTTAACTGGGTAATAAGTTTAGACAAGACTTGTATAACGTGTAAAGTGCCAGTATTCACTAAGGGTTAGTGGGAGCACACGTTATAGGTATGCTAGTGAGATTAGTATACTCGAACACGACTCTCCTCGATTCGGTCACATGGATATCACTCAGGGATTGTCAATGACTGGATCGAAAGGTTGTGATACGTATACGTGGACCTTTGACTTGAGGTTTCAGTAGGAGATGTGCTTGTGACATTAAGTTAGTCATTAGAGTAGTTAGATCCAATCGCCGGTGTGTGGGGTCAACCTCGAAATGCAACTTAGTGGGCAAGTAGCAGTCTCTACTGAATACCAAGATAGAATTCTTTCTCCTGTAAGTGAGCAGGTAAATGTCCTATGCGGTTAATGGCAAATGAGATTATAAGTCTTTGGCCAAAGCATTTAGAGCTAGTTGTATTTGATACACGAGAGCTCGATGATCTCGGTTGCATTAACGAAAGCATAGAGTCAAGTTCTGATGAGGTTTGACTTTATCGTGACCCTAATACTTGGCCAAGGACATATGATTGAAGGGTTTATACGTATACGGTATTCACGACATAATGGTTTTGGAATGATCCGATCATTCGTTCTTAGTTGGGTTACGGTACGAAGCACTAGACTGGCTAAGTGTTACCCGTACTCCTTGGTTCCTCCTATTGCCGACTAAGACGGGCCTACGGAGTCGCGCATAAGGATATTGGATGGATAAATATGTACGTAATATCTCTTCATTAATATTAGATATTAGATATCTAATTTGATTTATTTTATCTAATGAATTGAAATTAATTACCGGGTAATTAATTTAATTCATAAATAATTATTTCTTGGAAATATATTATTATAATTTTGTATTTGATAAAATTAATTAATTTGATTAATTAATTAAGTATAAATACATTTGGGATAAAACGAAGTGTATTTAACGGACTAGACACGCGAATGTCCGATACACGAACCGAGTGGCTCGGCTCGTTTTCTCACCTAAACTCAAGTGGGCCGCCTCCCTCTCATGCTTGGAAATTCACCATGTATAGTGTGGGGTGTGTTAGTCATATTTTACAAAGTTGAGGACAAAATGCATGAGATTTGGAATCTAATCATTTTGATATCAATTTGTATTATATATTGAGATGTCTTTCACACCTCATTATGAATTGAAAAACACACCCCACAAAGACCAAGTGCATACGTGAGTTTATCACAAGAGGGAGAAAAATTTATTTTCATTTTTCTTGTTCATCTTAGAGAGAAAGAAAAGGAAGAAGAGAAGAGAAGAAAAATATATCGATTCCTAGCCGTGTTCTTTGAGAACGAATTGACATACTATTTTTTCGATCAATATCCGACGTGTGTGAAGTAGAGACATTCGGCATTTTCGGTGTTGGATCATTCAACAAGCTACAACGAATTGGATTCGTGTTCGTGTCGGTAATCGGGAAAAGGCTTGCTCGGGTTATTCCTTCGAAGATTATATTATCAAAGGACTACGAGGGTAAGTATTCTTTATTTTTCATCCTCGTTATTTATATTCGTTTATATGATGCTTGATCGGTCCATTTTTTGGGTTTGATTTTATCCGATTAGACCGGTTTATTTTCTGCTGCGTAATTTGATTTTAATCACCGAATCTCATCAGTGGTATCGGAGCGAGGTCTATGCGATCGTATATTCGATATTTATATTTGGAATACTTGATTATTTTTTATGATTTAGTATCATAATTGTTTTAATTGTTGATGTTTAATTGTTCATCTAAAAATTATTTTTCATGATTTTATGATACAATATAAATCTATTTTTCTTTTGAAAAACTGATTTAATTGTGTAATATAAAAATTAGAAAAATATTATTTTTGGATTCGGGACAAGAAAATGAGCCGAAAAATTGGCCGGACCGCTGGGGACTCTGTCAGAATTTGGGTCAATTTGAAATGGGTCAATTTGGTTGGCTTGGCTGGGCAGCCTGTCATGAGCTTGGCCCGGGCCTTATATTTTCCGACTCTGTTTTTATATTTCGTTCGGTAAATTAATTTTTCGCAAATTAAATTGGATTTAATTTGACTAAAATATAATTATGGTAATTTTATTTTAAGGGAATTAATTTAATGAAATATTTATTTTGTCCGGAGCAAATTAAAATTAATGGTTAAGTGAATTAATTGGATTAATTCTAATTGTTGGATTAATTTTTGTTGATTAGATTAATTTTAGATTAATCATTATTGTCATTTATTTTAATGTAATTGTTGCATTAATTTTGAATGGGGATATAGTTCATGGACCTAGTTTTGAATCGTTTGTTTTGTTCGATTGGGTTGTAAAGGCCTTTTTGAGCCTATTTATTTTACTAGCAAATTTGTATAGAATGCAATTTTTCAAATGTAAAATTTATATGTAATGACGAAGACCGGAGGAAGATCCGCTCGAGAAGACGAAAATTCAAGACCAAAGACATGTAATTAGATTACGATGTTTTTGTTCTAGGAACAGTCCATGAACTGCATGTTGTTAGTTTTAGGTTGTGTATGTTTTCATATTGTATGACAAACAATCAAACCGACAAACCGCGCTTATAAACGGATTAATGTGCAAAGTGTAACATATAATCGCGTTAATACTCCCACTTACAAACACTAAGTTATAAAGGTTACGAGGTTTCCTACCCTCCGTCAAACTCGTGGAAAATTGAAATCTAAACCGGAATATTATTCTTCCGAGTATGTCGGGGTAATATTTTTGGGGAAAGTTGATAAATTCTTAGAGTGCATTGATGCCTTTGGTTGTAACAAATCAAACCCCTATAAACCGTATGGGTTGCCGGGTAAGATTCAATTGTCAGACTAATAGGAGTTGATGGTTTAAACTTAGATAGTTCAGCGAGCCATAGAAACCGAATGGGTTGAGGGAAAGTGAACTAGGGGTAAAAGAAGATCGAATCATCCATTAGATGGGTTGGTATTAGACACCACTTTATAAAGAATAATAGAATAAAAAGCGTATGGGTTGCCCTCTATTAAACTTTGTAAAGAAATCGATCACCACTATGAAGTCACCCAAGACTTCCGGATTTAATATGGGAGTGTGTAAATGCTGATAAAATAGTGGGAGCCGAGTTATGAATAAAGAAAGTCCTTAAATTCTTTACTCGGATCATGATTAAACAATCACTAACGAATCTTAAATTATTCTCTGCAGTTAACAAAACTCTCAATATGACAATGAACCCACTCGCTATATTACTTGAAAAGAACATCTGGTGGTCGAACTATGTGGGTGGCCGGAACTTGAGGATTGTCCTAACTATGGAAATCTTTGGGATACGTCTTGGGCGGACATCCCGGCTCCGGCTCTACAAGAACCCGAGCCAATCAGGAAGATGTCGATGCCCATGAGAAATGGGTAAAAGACGACATAAGAGTGCGAGGGTACATGTTAGGCTCAATGGCCAATGAGCTTTAACGTGCCCATGAAAAGATGACGTCTTCGAGAGCCATCTTAGCGCACCTGGCTGAGCTCTATGGAGAGCATAGCCGAACTGCTAGATATGAGATATCGAAGCAATTATTCGGCGCCAGGATGAAGGAAGGAGAAAGGGTTGGGGACCATGTCCTCAAGATGATCTCGATGATTGAGAGGTTGGAATCTCTTGATTTTCAGATGCATGCATCTCTCCAAACTGACCTTATCCTGTAGTCACTTCCTGACTCCTTTTCACAATTTGTCATAAACTTCAACTGCAATGAGATTGCATGCAACTTGGCTGGGTTAATAAACAAACTGACGACGGCCCAGTCTCAGATGAAGACAAAGGGAAAGGAAGCTGCACTTGTGATTTCTTCTGGGACTTGGAAGTCCAAGAATAAGAAGAAAAAGAACAAGAAGCAGTTAGGTCCAATAGCCAAGATCGATAAGGGAAAGGGCAAGGCCCAAATGATTCAAAAGAGCAAGGGGGCCAAGAAAACGGATGTATGCCTCAACTGCGGTGAGCTAGGCCACTGGAAGAGGTACTGTCCAAAGCTTGACCGTAATGCGCCTTCAGGTACGGAACTACTAGTTTTAGAAACAAATTGTTCTGTAACTGTATATTCTACTTCTTGGATACTTGATTCCGGTGCGAGTTCTCACATTTGTACAATAAATCAGGATCTGGAACGAAGTAGGAAGCTGGATTCAGGGGAGGTGATGGTCACCGTCGGAAGTGGGCATAGTGTCGAGGCTTCTGATATCGGATCCCTTATGTTGGATTTAGAATCTGGTTTTATTCTTACTTTAGATGATGTACTTGTTTTGCCCAAGGGGCACAAAAATATTGTATCAATTCCGTCATGGACCGAAAGGAATTTCACTTCTTTATTGGAGATGGTTCCTGTCGTATTTATTTTAGAAATAAATTGGTTGGTACTGCTACATTATTAAATGGTTTATACCATTTAAATCTAAAGAATAAAACAATTGTGGACACTATAACTAGGAAGTGTGGTAGGGATGAAACGAACCAAGCACTTAAGTGGCATCTTAGACTTGGTCATATCGGTCAGACCAAGGTTCATAAAATGGAGAAAGATGGGCTTACGAGTCCATTGGGATCAGATCCCTATCCAACTTGTGAATCTTGCTTTCAAGGCAAAATGACTAAGTTACCCTTCGCAGGGACTTTTGAAAGAGCTGCTGAAAAACTTGGATTGATCCATACTGACGTCTGTGGCCCTTTTGAAGTGGCACGAGACGGCTTTCAGTATTTCATTACATTCACTGATGACCATACCAGGTATGGATTCGTGTACTTAATGAAACATAAGTCTGAAGCTTTTAATAAATTCAAGGAATTTAAAGCCCTAGTTGAAAATCAAACAGGTAACAATGTTAAGACTCTTCAGTCAGACCGGGGTGGTGAGTACATGAGTATCGAATTTGATAAGTTCTTAAAAGAACTAGGAATAGTGTCACAATTCACTCCTCCAGCTAGTCCACAATTAAATGGTGTATCCGAAAGAAGGAACCGAACCTTGTTGGACATGGTTCGCTCCATGCTTAACTATACTGATCTACCGATTTATCTGTGGGGATATGCGCTCCTTGGATATGTGCATATCTTGAACAGATGTCCTTCAAAATCCGTTCCTAAGACTCCCCATGAGATGTGGAGAGGTAGGAAACCAAGTTTTAATCACATTAGGATTTGGGGATGCCCTGCTTATGTCAAGAAGACTAAAGTAGAGAAATTGGAAACTAGGTCTGTGAAAGGTCGTTTCATAGGATATCCAGGGGATTCCATGGGATATCTATTCTACATGCACGAAGATCATAGGATCGTCATTGCTATACAAGCATACTTCCTGGAAGATCAGTTTATTCAGGAAGGAGGGGCAGGTAGAAATATTTCTTTGGAAGAAATAAAAGAAACACCAAATGAGACACCTATGCAAGATATTAGAACCCAACCTTCTGAAATACAAACACAACCTTACAAGTCTAGTAGAATTTCTCAATTACCTGAGAGGTATGGCTATCTGCATCAAGAGGAACTGGGTGTCCATGAGATGATAGAAAGTAGTCAAGAGAATGATCCTTCTACATACAACCAAGCGATGGTAGATGTTGACTCCACCAAGTGGCAAGAAGCTATGGAAGCTGATATAGACTCAATGCATGCTAATCAGGTATGGACTTTAGTAGATCATCCTAAAGGCATAGTGCCTATTGGAAACAAATGGATCTATAAAAGAAAGACTGATGGAGATGCCAAGGTTAATACCTATAAGGCCAGGCTTGTGGCAAAGGGTTATTCCCAAAGAGAAGGAATCGATTACTTCGAGACCTTCTCGCCTGTAGCTATGATTAAGTCTATTCGCATGATGCTTGCCATAGCAGCCCACTTAGATTATGAAATATGGCAAATGGATGTGAAAACGGCATTCCTAAATGGATTTCTTGAGTAGGAGATTTACATGGAACAGCCTAAGGGATTCATATCTCAAACCAATATTCATAAAGTATGCAAACTTCAGCGTGCCATTTATGGACTGAAGCAAGCTTCACGGAGTTGGAATCTTCGTTTTAACGAGACAGTCAAAGAGTTTGATTTTGTCCAAAACGAAGAGGAGCCCTGTATTTACAAGAAGGTTAGTGGGAGCAAAATTGCATTCTTAATACTATATGTAGATGACATTCTACTTATAGGAAACGATGTAGGAATGCTCAGTTCTATGAAAGCTTGGCTTTCTAAAGAGTTCTCAATGAAAGACTTGGGATAAGCTACCTATATTTTGGGTATTTGTCTCTACCGGGATAGAGCGAAAAGAATGTTAGGTCTTTCCCAAGCCCTCTATATAGAAAAGATCCTGAAGCGATTTAGGATGGAAGATTCTAAAAGAGGGTTCCTTCCTATGCAACATGGTGCAAAACTTTCCTTAGAGATGTGTCCTCAAAGTGAGGAAGACAGAAAGGAAATGAGTAAGGTGTCCTATGCTTCGGCAGTAGGTAGCCTCATGTATGCTATGATTTGCACTAGACCGGACATTGCCTATGCTGTGAGCGTAGTAAGTCGGTTTCAGTCAAATCTAGGGTAGGAACATTGGACTGCTGTAAAGAACATTCTTAAGTACCTAAGGAGGACTAAAGACTTGGTTCTTACATACGATGGTGGAGAAATTAGAGTGATGGGCTATACAGACTCACATTTTTCGGGGGACATGGATGCTCAGATGTCCACATCAGGGTATATCTTCACTCTGAATGGTGGGGCAGTTTTTTGGAGAAGTGCCAAGCAAAGTTCGACTGCTATCTCTACATGTCAAGCCGAATATCAGACAGCCACGAAGGCTGCTAAATAAGCTTTTTAGATTAAGAAGTTCACTGAGGAACTTCAAGTGGTTCCTAATGCGGAGAAGCCCGTGATGCTGTTTTGTGACAACGACGGAGCTGTTGCACAGGCTAAGGAGCCTAGGGCTCACCACAATACCAAACATATTGCGAGAAAATATCATTTTGTAAGAGAAATGGTTCCGGAAGGAAATGTTATACTGCAGAGAGTAGACACAGCAAATAACATTGCTGATCCGCTTACCAAGCCACTATCTCAGAAGGTCTTAGAGAGACATCTGGAGAGTATTGGTATTAGATACCATAGTTTGTGGCATTGAGTAAAAGTGGGAGATTGTTAGGGATATGCCCTCGAATGCCACTCAGAGGATGAGAGAGTGAGAGCATATGTATTGTAATTATGAATATTCTGTAACACCCTGAGATATTCGGAATAATTACAGCGCCGTAAACCCTTTAAGTAAGGATTTACAAGGCTAAATAAAAGAAATGTAAATATAATTCAACGTTACAACTGAAGTTCAAAATACAGAACTAGTTCAACTGATCCAAAGAGTTAACTTATACAACCATATCGAAAATGACATTATTAAAACACACGTACTCGAGTACTAAAGTGAACCAAGAAGACAAATCACAATAACAATAA
The DNA here is from genome assembly GCA_033398695.1 of Orobanche coerulescens. Taxonomy (NCBI): domain Eukaryota; kingdom Viridiplantae; phylum Streptophyta; class Magnoliopsida; order Lamiales; family Orobanchaceae; genus Orobanche; species Orobanche coerulescens. The sequence goes on from CM065807.1 coordinate 159,437,318, forward strand.
ACATCAACCACATCACTGAGCCATTTCATCGTCCTGTCGGTACTGTGGTTGCTTCCCCGCTCCTCGGCTACCTGAACATCAAAACTTTGTCCACCCCCGAAGGGGTTAGCAAAACAATGATAGTACAAATATCATAATACATAAATCATCAGTGCATCATAAAACATGCAAAACGGACTTCCGTCATCGGAATCCAACGATGTGAATCCTCACGATTCCATCAACACAATACAGGGTAATCCAACGATCCAGCGCCCTTGGTATAGATCCCCATGATGATCCCGTCGGACCAACGCATGGTGGAAAACCCATCCATCGATCCAGCGCCCTCAGCATAGATCCCCATGATGATCCCATAGGACCAACGCATGGTGGACATTCGATCCAGCGCCCTCAGCATAGATCCTCATGACCCCCTCGGATCATTTATACCATAAACCAATTAATTATGCATACATATATGCATTTCAATATGATCATCAATACGAACAATTAACAATGAATACCACGAGAAATTAAAGAAATAAATCTCATATTCGAAAACATGAACAAAACCATATATATGATCAAAGTTCTAATATAAATCAAACTCAACATATGATACTTGCCTCGAAAATGGCAAGAATGAAATACTCCAACAAATGACACGCGTCCGTATGCCCCCGCCCCTCGATCGTCCCCTATGCAAGGCTCGGACCTAAGAAATAATAAAGAATTCCTCTTAAGTCGTACGAATGTCTAACAATCCGGTTTACGGCCGCAAGCTCTAAAAATGAATTCTGCCTGAACTACTTAGCGCGCGCTACGTACTCTACATAACGTGCGCTAAGCCTGCCTGTTAACGTACGCAAATGACCAAGTCTAGCGTACGCTAGCTGTGTACTGACAGTCCTCTCTGATCAGCCGACTATCCTGCCTGATGACATAATGTACGTTACGTACCAAACGTAGCGTACGTTACTCATTCCCGATAGCGCACGTTAATATGCCTATCTTAGCGTGCGCTAACTGTGCATGGCAGTTTACTACTGGGCAGAAAACTTGAGCTAAAGGTGATGAAACTCATGAAATCTTCAGTGTTAATACATGCTATCTCCATGCATATCATGCTCATACGGTTTGTGAAAGATCTTTACGTATTAAATGACTACGAGACACAAGGATACGTATCATCATTACAACACCATAATTCATCTTTGATCTTCAAGAAAATATCCTAAGTTCAATCCATTTCATGTCCCAAAACGTATGATTCCTTTACGTAAGGACATAAGAACTTGGTAATCTTCATATACTGGTCATAATCGGTTTTGAAGATACATGAATATGCTTAGGAGTCCATATACTAAAAAGCTTCAATGGATTATACGATGAATAAGTGCCGAAACGTCAAAAATATCCTTCTAACACATGATGTTCGACTACTAACGAATTTAACTGACTAGATAATCCAAAATCATGATCAAAAACGTCCTTCAGAATATTACTAATATTGGTGAAGAATCACCTACCTCAAAGTAGTGAAGAACACGAAGGAACTAGAAGAAATCCAACATCGAGAGCTTGAACAACAATCTCCAATGATCTACAATCTTCGACTCGAGCTAGGATGCTGATATGAAGGGTTTAGGATGAAGAGAGTAATTCTCTAAGTCCAAGGATTCGGATGTGGGAAGTGAAAAGACTGAAAATACGAAAAAGGATGTTGTCCTATTTATAGAAAGTGGTTATTAGCGCGCGCTAGTCCATATTCATAGCGTGCGCTAACGGCTTAATGACTTCACTGTACTCAGCATTTAGCGTGCGCTATCCTCATATCAGTAGCGTGCGCTACCGTGTTGACTTGGCTTTTTCCCGAAAGCCGTCCAGGTTCATCCCGACATAATCCGACCGAAATCCGCAGCCGATCTCACCTACCGCCCTATCTCAATCATGCTGACTACGTGTAGCGCGCGCTAAGGTTCATACATAGCATGCGCTACGGATCCAAATTAGCGTACGCTACATATAGTCGATAGCGTGCGTTACATGCGCAGAATCACAATTTAGATCACATTCATGAAATCATTACAATATCACAAGGTTCAATTACATATCAGAAATCTCGGGTATTACATCCTTCCTCCCTAAAAAGAAGTTTCGTCCCGAAACTTAAGATGAAAACAACTCTGGATATCTAGTCTTCATACTGTCCTCCATTTCCCAAGTGGCCTCTTCAACTCCGTGTCGTGACCATTGTACTTTAACCAAGTGTATTGGTTTATTCCTCAATTGTTTGATCCGACTCTCAAGTATCTTGATTGGTCTCTCTTCGAAGGTGCCGTCATTAGCTATCTCGATCTCATCGAACTCAATGATATGACTGGGATCCGATACATACCTCCGTAGTTAGGATACATGAAATACATTGTGAACGTGACTCAGCGATGGCAGTAAGGCCAACCTGTATGCTAAATCTCCAACTCTCTCGAGGATCTCGAATGGTCCGATATATCTCGGACTTAGCTTGCCTTTCCTCCCAAAACGGAAAATTCCTCGTGTAGGAGACACCTTCAATAGTGCGTGGTCCCCAATGTCGAACTCTAGAGGGCGACGACGTACGTCTGCATAAGACTTCTGTCGACTCTGGGCAGTCAACAGTCTTTCTCGAATCAAAGCTATCTTCTCTTGAGTCTGAACTATCAATTCCGGTTCCGTACCGATCAAATATGAAGAATCATCCCAGCACAGGGGTGATCGGCATCTTCTCCCGTACAAAGCTTCAAATGGTGCCATCTTAATAGAAGCATGCCAACTATTATTGTAGGTGAATTCAATCAATGGCAAATAAACTTCCCAATCAGTTGACCAATCCAAAGCACAAGCTCTAAGCATGTCTTCTACTGTTTGTATAGTTCTTTCGGACTGACCGTCCGTCTGAGGATGATAAGCCGTGCTAAAGTTTAGCTCGGTCCCCAAAGCCCTGTGAACCGCCTTCCATAAGTGCGACACAAAACGACCATCTCGATCTGAAATAATGGTCTTCGGTATCCCATGTAATTTGACTATCTATGCAATAAATACTCGCGCCAATCTCTCGGGTCCCCAAGTATCTTTAATTCCTAGGAAATGAGCCGACTTGGTTAGTCGATCAACTACAACCCAAATCATATTCATTTCCGTCTTGGTCCTTGGCATACTGGTGATGAAATCCATCGAGATATCCTCCCACTTCCACTCAGGGATCGGAAGTGGATTTAACATTCCGGTAGGTCGCTGATGTTCAATCTTAACCTGCTGACAAGTCAAACACTTTGAAATGTATTCTGCTACGTCTTTCTTCATATTCCCCCACCAGAAGTTTTGTTTTAGATCCTTATACATCTTACTGCTGCCCGAGTGAATAGAATAAGGCGCGCTATGAGCTTCCTTCAGAATTGTCCGTCTCAAATCATCAGCATCGGTAACGCAAAGTCGACTCTGAAATCTCAGAACTCCATCATCTTGTATCACGAATCCTGGGGCCTTTCCTTTCTTTGCTTCGTCACATAACCGAAGGATCAGAGAATCGTTCAACTGCTTAGATTTGATTTCCTCGACTAGTGATGAAGTCAGTTCCATCACATATAGTTGCCCTTGGATTCCTGGTGCCCATATTTCAATCCCTTCGCGGATCAGTTCCCGTTGAATGCTGGTTTGGGATGTAAGTGCTTCCAACACTCGAAGAGAAACAGGTTTACGGCTCAATGCATCGGCTACTACGTTTGCTCTACCCGGATGATAGAGAATTTCCAAGTCGTAATCCTTGATCAATTCCAGCCACCTTCTCTGCCTCATGTTTAATTCCTTATGACTGAAAATGTACTTGAGGCTCTTATGATCTGTAAAGATCTGGCAATGAGTGCCGTATAAATAATATCGCCAAATTTTCAAGGCAAAGACCACAGCTGCTAGCTCCAGATCATGAGTCGGGTAATTAACCTCGTACGGTTTCAATTGCTGAGAAGCATAGGCAATCACCTTATCCTTTTGCATCAACACACATCCCAGAACCTGATTTGAAGCGTTGCTGTATACCATGAATCCATCAGTTCCATCTGGTAACGCTAATATAGGTGATGTCGTCAGTCTCCTCTTAAGTTCGTCAAAACCAGCCTGGCATTTCTCATCCCACATGAACTTTTGAGTTTTCTGTAACAGCTGAGTGAGCGGACGAGCAATTTTGGAAAATCCCTCTACAAAACGGCGATAATATCCAGCAAGTCCCAAGAAACTCCGGACTTCTTTCACATTATTAGGAGCTTCCCATTCCAAGATTGCTTCGACTTTCTTCGGGTCCACCTGAACTCCGTCAGTTGATATCACATGCCCAAGGAAAGTTACTTCCCTAAGCCAGAACTCGCATTTGGAAAGCTTTGCATACAGCTGTTCCTTCCTCAAGATGCACAAAACCACACGCAAATGCTCAGCGTGCTCCTCTGTGTCTTTCGAATATATCAAGATGTCATCGATGAAGACAACCACAAATTTATCCAAGTATTCTAAGAATACCCGATTCATCAATTGCATGAATACTGCAGGAGCATTGGTAAGTCCAAATGGCATCACTACAAATTCATAATGCCCGTACCGGGATCTGAAAGCAGACTTTGGTATATCCGATTCCTTAATTCTCAACTGATGGTATCCTGATCGCAAGTCAATCTTTGAGAATGCCCTTTCCCCTTGCAGTTGATCAAACAAGTCGTCGATCCGAGGTATAGGATACTTATTCTTGATTGTCACTTTGTTGAGCTCCCTGTAATCAATACATAATCGGAGGGATCCGTCTTTCTTCCGGACAAAGAGAACGGGCGCTCCCCAAGGAGAAACGCTAGGTTGAATATAACCCTTCTGTAATAATTCCTCCAGTTGCTTCTTTAGTTCATACATCTCGGTTGGCGCCATGCGGTATGGTGCTCTGGAAATAGGAGCGGATCCAGGCTCTAATTCGATAGTGAACTCCACTTCTCTCTGCGGAGGTAACCCAGGTAGTTCGTCAGGAAATACATCTGAGAACTCATTCACAACTGGAATAGATGAGAGCTCTACTCCTTCCTCTTTCCTCATGGCATAGCACCAAAGTCCATGACATCCCTGCTTCAGTAATTTCACGGCTTTCATTGCTTTGATCAATTTTCCCGAGCTTCCCGGTCTCCATCCTCGGAATAAGTGTTCAGATCTGTCATCAGCAATGATAGAAATGACTCTCTTTCGGTAATTCAGAATAGCTCCATAACGGTTGAGCCAATCGTCTCCGAGAATTAATTCGTCGCCATGTATGTCAACTACAATAAGACTTGATGGCCAATCTCTCCCTCCTATACACACTGGAAAATCTCTAGCTTCTAGGGTTCCCACAATTTTCTCTCCGCTCGGTAATCCCACAACATAAGGTTCACAATCATACAAGCACGAGATTTTCAAACGATTAACACAGTTCAAAGATATAAAAGAATGCATAGCTCCTGAATCGAATAAGACACTAACTGGTTGCAAAAGGATCTGAATCGTACCTGATGCAACAGCCGTGTTCTGATCGTCTGATTTCTTCATCTCGTAAATACGCGGAGGAACGGACCCTGCGCTGGATGCCTCTCTTTTCCCAACATTCTGCTGAAATCGCTGCTGCGTCATTTACGCTAGTGTCCTTCGAACCGTGCAGAGTGCGAGTACCAAAAGATCGAGTCGCATCTCCACAAAATGTTGCGCGACGCCCTTCCTGTCCACACTCGAAACAGTCACAAGGCAGCGCGAAGCGATCACGTCGAACATGCCCGCTTTGCCACGCTTATAACATTTCTTCCTGCGTCAAAGCGGTTGGTCGCCGAACTTCTTTCCACCTCGAGAAGGATGCGGAGGCTTCCTGGATGAATGAAAAGAGGACTGGCCCCTGCGAGGCCCACTACTCTTATTCTCCGTGAAGTTGCCAGACACCTTCTGTTTCTTTGCTTCCGTTGACTTTTACTGCTGCCTCTTTCATATCATAGGCCAGTGCTTTGTCCTGATACTGTCTCAAGGTGGTACATTCAAATCCGAACATATACTGCTGAATTTCCGGCTTCATTTACATGTCAAAATGAAAAATCCTCTCTGCCTCGGTCCTGACCAAGTGGCGCACATAAGTCAACTGGTGATTAAAAGTCTTAATCGCGTCTGTCACAGATGCTTCTGAATTTTGTGGTGAGAAAAACTCCCGGACTCGAGCCTCTCTAACTGGGCGAGGACAATACTGCGCTTCCATCATTAATTTGAACTCCGTCCAGTCGACATTATGCTCCTCAGGTCGAATGGCCTCCTACCAGTCGAAAGCCTCCCCCATCAGTAGATATTAGGAGACCGGAACCTTCCTGTCGTTGGGACAGTTGATCCCTGCAAAGATCTTCTCTAACTCCTTTATCCAATGATCCCAAGAAAGCGTCTCAGCAGAACTGTCAAATTTCGGAGGGTGCAATTTGACCACTTCAGTAAGCCATTTGTCTCCCCGATTATCCACATTATGCTGCTGTCCCATCGACGTCTGCATGTGATCAACAACTTGAGCAAACTGGTTTATCTGAGCAACCACCTGCTGAAGCACTCCCAGCACATTAGGATCTGCATTATTATTTGCTGATCCCTGCTGTTCTCCAGAATGGGAATCGGTTCGACTAGCAGATATCTCCGGGGTAGACGCCGAATCCTCCTATCTCATATTTCCACGTCCGCGTCCATGTCCACGACCACGTCCGCGTCCACGACCTCCTCTCAACATACTGTAAACACAAATACTCAATATCCAGGGCAAACTTTCTAAAGAAAGTCCATCAATGTTCACAAAACATGAATTAAATAAAATGGTAGTATTTGGGATTAGGAAACTTACAACCACGGTCCGCACGACGATGCTGGCTCAGCAGTGATGTTACAAACGACCAATAATCAAATAACGTAAACAGACCCAACTAACCCGACTGCCAAGATATCCATGAAACCTTGCTCCGATACCATATTCAGTAACACCCCGAGATATTCGGAATAATTACAGCACCGTAAACCCTTTAAGTAAGGATTTACAAGGCTAAATAAAAGAAATGTAAATATAATTCAACCTTACAACTGAAGTTCAAAATACAGAACTGGTTCAACTGATCCAAAGAGTTAACTTATACAACCATATCGAAAATGACATTATTAAAACACATGTACTCGAGTACTAAAGTGAACCAAGAAGACAAATCACAATAACAATAAACATCAACCACATCACTGAGCCATTTCATCGTCTCCGTCGATCGTGGTTGCTTCCCCGCTCCTCGGCTACCTGAACATCAAAATAATGTCCACCCCCGAAGGGGTTAGCAAAACAATGATAGTACAAGTATCATAATACATAAATCATCAGTGCATCATAAAACATGCAAAACGGACTTCCGTCATCGGAATCCAATGATGTGAATCCTCACGATTCCATCAACACAATACAGGGTAATCCAGCGATCCAGCACCCTTGGTATAGATCCCCATGATGATCCCGTCGGACCAACGCATGGTGGAAAACCCATCCAGCGATCCAGCGCCCTCAGCATAGATCCCCATGATGATCCCGTCGGACCAACGCATGGTAGACATTCGATCCAGCGCCCTCAGCATAGATCCTCATGACCCCCTCGGATCATTTATACCATAAACCAATCAATTATGCATACATATATGCATTTCAATATGTTCATCAATACGAACAATTAACAATGAATACCACGAGAAATTAAAGAAATAAATCTCATATTCGACAACATGAACAAAACCATATGCATGATCAAAGTTCCAATATAAATCAAACTCAACATATGATACTTGCCTCGAAAATGGCAAGAATGAAATACTCCAACAAATAACACGCGTCCGTATGCCCCCGCCCCTCGATCGTCCCCTATGCAAGGCTCGGACCTAAGAAATAATAAAGAATTCCTCTTAAGTCGTACGAATGTCTAACAATCCGGTTTACGGCCGCAAGCTCTAAAAATGAATTCTGTCTGAACTACTTAGCGCGCGCTACGTACTCTACGTAACGTGCGCTAAGCCTGCCTGTTAACGTACGCAAATGACCAAGTCTAGCGTACGCTAGCTGTGTACTGACAGTCCTCTCTGATCAGCCAACTGTCCTGCCTGATGACATAATGTACGTTACGTACCAAACGTAGCGTACGTTACTCATTCCCGATAGCGCACGTTAATATGCCTATCTTAGCGTGCACTAACTGTGCATGGCAGTTTACTACTGGGCAGAAAACTTGAGCTAAATGTGATGAAACTCATGAAATCTTCAGTGTTAATACATGCTATCTCCGTGCATATCATGCTCATACGGTTTGTGAAAGATCTTTACGTATTAAATGACTACGAGACACAAGGATACGTATCATCATTACAACACCATAATTCATCTTTGATCTTCAAGAAAATATCCTAAGTTCAATCCATTTCATCTCCCAAAACATATGATTCCTTTACGTAAGGACATAAGAACTTGGTAATCTTCATATACTGGTCATAATCGGTTTTGAAGATACATGAATATGCTTAGGAGTCCATATACTAAAAAGCTTCAATGGATTATACGATGAATAAGTGCCGAAACGTCAAAAATATCCTTCTAACACATGATGTTCGACTACTAACGAATTTAACTGACTAGATAATCCAAAATCATGATCAAAAACGTCCTTCAGAATATTACTAATATTGGTGAAGAATCACCTACCTCAAAGTAGTGAAGAACACGAAGGAACTAGAAGAAATCCAACATCGAGAGCTGTTAGGCGTATTTTTATACGCTTATTCATCATTATTTTGTATTGTTTTGAAGAGTGAATTTGATTAAATGAGCCTTTAATGCCTTAATTTTGTATGTTTGTCAGGAAGTTGAAGTCCGGAAGCTAAAACGAGGCGAAACGGGCGAAAACGGCAAATTTTGGCTATGAGCCGCGGCACAAGGAAGCAGGGCCGCGGCACAAGGAAGCAGGGCCGCGGCACAGGAAGACACCCAGCCGGGCACAAAGTAAACTGTACTCTGTGCCGCGGCACAGTCCAGGTGAGCCGCGGCACAGAAGAATTAAATGACGCCCAGGCATCCAGCTAAAGGCAGTGTGCCGAGGCACAGACTTAGTGAGCCGCGGCACACTAGGCGGCTTTTGTATGCATCGCGCGGATTTGGGCCGTTTCGAAGCCAGTTTTCGACATACTCATATGGATGCGATTTGGAGGATGTAAAAGCTATAAATAAGGGTTTAAGACCCTAATTAATGATCTTTTATCTTTTGGATCTTAAGCTTGGAATCAGATAGAAGAGACGGCAGAAGAGGAGGGAAGCAGAAGACTTCAAGAGCAGAGGGCGGAAGCCGAAGAACGGAGGAATCCGAGCTTCATATGCGTTTGATTTTAATGCTTTCATTCATTTATTCTGTATTTTCAATTATTAGTATGTCAGGCTAAAACCCTAATCTAGGATTTTGATGAAACTTACGTTTTGACGGATTTTTCTTGAGATTATCTAATTAATTACCTTTTTGTTGAGTTTTCCCAATCGTGTTTAATGCTTGCAATTATCTGGCCAATAGTTGTATTGATTTAATCATTCAATTCGAATCGGGAGAGGAGAATTGGTGAAGAACTATTGGTGAGGACCGTTTTATTCTGTGAGATATGAATATACTCATAGGAACTACGTGGCCTTTTGGAGATTTTATGCTTTTTGCCTATTGACGAATTAATTCACCTATGGATAGAGTGCGTTATTCGCCTTTAGAAAATCTATTGACCTCGGGAGAGGCGGTAGAATATATTAGCAATCTCCGCCTTCAATAAATTGGGAAAATTATTTACTACGGATAATCGAGAGTAAATTCAGATAAACCAAGTGGATTCAGAATCCTAGACTTATTCATCATTTGATTTCTTTTCTTCTAGCTATCATTTTCTACTGTTTAGTCTTTTAATAATTCTTTTAGAAATTAATTGCAAAACACAAATTCGATTGTTCGAATAAAACTAGAATACACAAAATCGGTAGTTAGTGATTCAGTCCTCGTGGGAACAATACTCACTCATCACTTTATTACTTGTAAATGATAACGTGCACTTGCGTGTAAGAAATAATCGCAACAAGTTTTTGGCGCCGTTGTCGGGGACTGAAATTTTACTAATATCAATTTCAGTATTTCTAGTCTTAGTTTGAATGTTTTATTTTATTATTTTTGTGTATTTAATTTTATTTGTTTATTTGTTTTTCCTTTCAGGATCTTTCGTGTAGTGCATGAGAAAACTCGGTAACGAAGGCCTACTACCTTTGGACACCGAGCTCGAGCGCACTCTGAGAAGGAACAAGAAGGAGAAACGAGAATTACAGACGACGGTGATCATGGCCGAGAATATCGAGATTCAAGGAGGAGATAACCATGTGCAGCAAATGCAACCGGCACTAGCTCTTAGAGACTATGCCATGCCGCAGATCAATGCTAATTTTTCAGGAATTCGGCGTCCCACTATCCAAGCCAATAATTTTGAGATCAAGCCTGCTATCATTCAGATGGTGCAGGCGAGCCAATTCTGTGGATTGCCGAATGACGACCCTCATATTGCTTCTTTCCTTGAAATTTGTGACACGTTCAAGAATAATGGTGTCACCGACGATGCTATCCGACTACGGCTTTTCCCTTTCTCTTTGAGGGATAAAGCGAAATTTTGGTTAAATTCCTTACCGCCGGGGTCGATCACAACATGGGCAGAGTTAGCGCAAGCCTTCCTTGCCAAATTCTTCCCACCTTCGAAGACGGCGAGATTGAGAAACGAGATCACCACTTTCGGCCAGCATGATATGGAATCACTCCACGAGGCTTGGGAGCGATATAAAGATTTGTTACGGAGATGCCCACACCACGGCCTCCCAGACTGGCTTCAAATTCAGACATTTTACAATGGATTGAGTGCCTCTACCCGCACTCTCGTGGATGCAGCCGCCGGTGGGGCTTTGATGGGAAAGACTATGGACGAGGCACACTCGCTGTTCGAAGCTATGGCCGCAAATGCATATCAATGGCCATCGGAAAGATTGACGCTGAAGCGAGTTATTGAAGTTTCAAGTAATGATCCGATTTCCACATTGTCAGCTCAAGTCGCCGCCTTGACCCAACAGCTCCAAGCATTTTCGCACGCACCTTCCCCCGTTACCATTGAGACATGCAATTGGTGTAATGGATCTCACCCGAGCGCGGAGTGTCAAGTCGGAAATCCGTTCGAGCAACATCAGATGGAGCAAGCTCAATTTGTGGGAAGTGGAAATCGACAAAATAATCCGTACTCCAACACGTATAATCCGGGGTGGCGTAATCATCCCAACTTTTCGTGGAGAAACGGGCAGAACTCAAACCAGCCCCCGTTCACTCAGAACCAACAGCAGCCCCGTCCCGCTCCAAAAGTTTCTCTCGAGGAAGCACTTGCGAAATTGGCAGCGAATACGAGTCAATTCATGACTCGTACTGAAGCAACATTGCAGAATCATTCCGCTTCCATTCGCAACTTGGAAGTTCAGCTGGGCCAAATTGCTAATGTGTTGACAGCCCGCCCGGAGGGAGCATTGCCTAGCACGACCGAGACAAATCCTAGAGAGAGTCTAAATGCGATCAGTCTAAGAAGTGGGAAGGAGGTGTTGGACCAGCCCGAGCGGTGTGAAAAGAAGAAGGAAATTGAGGAAAAGAATAATTTAGAGACAGAGGAGTCACAAGATTTGAAACCTTCAATAACGTTGCCGGATAACCCGAAGACATGTGTGCCCCCCGTCCCGTTTCCGCAGAGATTACAGCAGAAAAAGGCGGACAAACAATTTTCTAAGTTCCTTGACGTGTTCAAAAAGCTTCACATTAACATTCCGTTCGCCGAAGCGTTGGAACAAATGCCGAGCTACGCTAAATTCATGAAAGAGATATTGTCGAAGAAAAGAAAACTCGAGGAGTTTGAAACTATCGCCTTGACGGAGGAATGCAGCGCAATTCTTCAAAAGAAGCTCCCACCAAAATTGAAAGATCCGGGAAGCTTCAATATACCGTGCACCATGGGGAATCTTTCTTTTAATAAGGCACTGTGCGATCTCGGTGCTAGTATTAACCTCATGCCTCTGTCGATTTTTAAAAAGCTGGACATTGGGGAAGCCAAACTGACGACGGTCTCCTTGCAATTAGCGGATCGTTCGATTAAGTATCCGAGGGGATTGATTGAGGATGTTTTGGTAAAGGTGTATAAATTTATCTTTCCAGCAGACTTTATCGTTCTTGACATGGAGGAAGATGAAGATATTCCGATTATCTTGGGACGACCATTTTTGGCGACCGGCAGAACTCTTATTGACGTGGAAAAAAAAGAATTAACTCTGCGGGTTCAAGAGTAGCATGTCACGTTCCAAGTGTTCAAATCTTTTCCATGTCCCGGAAGTGTTGATAAAAGGTCACAAATTGAAAGTGTAGATGCCGTTGAAAGAGGAAAGCACCGAACACATCGTCGGTCGAAAAATTCAGATTCTGTGTCAGATGGTCCAATTTTTAAGAACGATGTAGAACGAGTAGCATTTCGAGCACTCGCACAAGTCTCTGGGGTCATGAAGTCATTTTTGAAGGAGGGAAACAAGTGGAATTCAAACGGATATCTAATCATGAGAAAAACGGGTGTTTTGAAGTTGTTCACGTCGAAACCTTTCCGCAAACAACATTTGATGTCCGAACCGAAAGTCGACCGCAACCACCGATGGTCATAATTTTGAAAACCATATGAACGGTTCGATGAACGGGCGGAAACCAAATGGAGTTTGCAAGCGAACTAATATTTTCAAATAGGTCCTATGAAGACTATAAACTTAGCGCTTCTCGGGAGGCCACCCGAGTTCGTAGTTGCAGATTTTTGCGTTTCTTTATTTTTCTTGCATTCTTGATTTTTATTTTTCATCATTTTTGTGCTTCAATTTGCTTTTGCCTCTCGCTTTTAACGTGTTCTTCTCAAAATTCTGTGCAGGAAATTCCCAGGGTAGAAACCGAAGCCTGAGCCGCGGCACACACAAATCGTAAGGAAAAGTTAAACCCATTGTACCCTGTGCCGCGGCACGGCATAAATGAGCCGTGGCACACTTGAGAACTGAGCCGCGGCACACAAAACCTGTGCCGCGGCACACGACAAAACGAACGACCAGGTAAAAAGGGACTGTACTCGGTGCCGCGGCTCACTTGAGCTATGCCGCGGCACACTATGCGGAATTGGAAAGGCCAGGTACCTTATAACCCGAAATCGGCCGACCACCCCAGGTAAGTTTTCCCTTCCTGTTCATCTCCCTTGCGCGCGCGACCGGCCGAAATACTTCTTCCAGTCTTCTTCTTGCGATTTTTTCTCTTGCACTTCTCACAAACCAATCAAGGTATGTTCCAATCTCTAATCTCTACTTGTTTTATGAATTTGAATGTGAGGTTGTGTAGTGCATTTGATGGTTGAATATTCTTATTTCCTTGAAAAGTTCTAGGATAGTTAATTGGAGGATATGAAGTTTTGGTCGATTGTTAATGTTCATTTGTGGTTATGAATGAATGGATAATGTCGTTTGTCATCTGATATGATTCGTGTTGATTGTTTTGGGGATTGAATGAAGCTTTATTCATATGTGTTCTTCAATTAAAAGGATGCCCTTAAGGTGTTTGATGAATTGTCTAAGTGAAAAAATTTTCTTTATTAAAACAATCTTTTGAATCTTTGTGCAACGTATTCGTTCTGAAATTACAGCAAGCCCAACCCTTACGTCCAGTTTAAAACGTTAAAGTCCAATTTCAATTTTTTCTCACGGATGTGCTATCTTGTTAAATTTTTGATTTACGGCTGGACATATTTAGCCGAGTGACGATTATTGTTGTTATTGTTTGCGTAAATAAACCCTGGTGTTGTATTTTTCAGGACCGACTATGGCTAGGACGAAGAAGCTGAGCAAGAGAGCCAGGACTCAATCATCCCCCACTCGAGGAGAAACCTCTCGTAGCCGCGCCGAGTCTGAGGGGCACCAGTTCTCCGACCCTGAGATCCACAAAATCTTTAATGAGAAGATTCGGCCGCGACCTCTTATCCCGGAGAGGGGATTTATTCCAGCTCCCCAAGACGGGGAACTGCTTACCATGATTGATGAGATGGGGTGGGCCAGATTTGCTGCACCCCCCGAGCCAGCGGTTATCTCGATTGTGCAGGAGTTCTACGCCAGCGCATTACTGAAGCACATTCGGGCAGGCCATACGTTGCCGTCGTTAGAATCTAGGACTCAGGTCGATGTCCGAGGTGTTACAGTTGACTTTTCCACTGCTGCCATTCAGAGGTTGTTTGGGTTTCCGGTGGTAGATGAGTCGGCTTATGACCGAGTGATGACTAGCCTCACGAAGGAGGCCCTGCTCGAGACTATTGCACAGCCCGACTCCGACTGGGAGCAGCACGCACAGGGTTCTTCCACTTTTCACTTCAAGAGCTCGCGCCTCAGCCGGCTCGGGCGTGCCTGGCTATATTTTATCTGCGCACGCATTGACCCCACCTCTCAGATCCGCACTGTCTTTCTCTCCCACGCCCGGACACTTTATGCTATCACCTCCGGGTTGCGGTTCGATGTGGCCCCTCTTTTGGTCCGTTCTATACTTCAGTGCATTCAGGGAGGGGCCAAGACGGGGTTGAAGCACCCCTCTCTCATCTGTGCTTTGTGCCGGCAGTCGGGGCTGACGTGGTCAGATGACGAGCCGATGCTTGCTCCCCAGGCCCCGATCGACCACCGCATCATCTCACATTTTGACCAGTGGGGAGGAGCGCTGGCGCACGCTCGGGGGAGAGGATTTCTGCTGGAGGAGGCCCACGAGGGATCCCCCGAGCCTCTTTTGCTGACACATGGAGATGCCGGCCCACCGCCCGACAGAGAGAGATTGCAGGAGATGTTTGATGGGCTGAGGGAGGATCTGAGGAGAGAGAGAGGAGCTGAGAGAGGAGACGAGGATAGAGAGAGAGATGAGATGAGGAGAGAGAGGGAGAGTATGTTGGCTGCCATGCGAGAGGAGCAGCCGACGGAGCGAGAGAGCGTTATTGCCGCCGTCAGAGCTGAGATGCGAGAGCAGGCCCGCCAGGCCAACCGACGAGAGGCGAGGCGTCTAGCAGCGAGGGACGCCTATCATCAGGAGCACCTTGCCGCCTGGACGGCCCATATCATGCATCCCGACGGGCCATTTAGTGCACCCGCCCAGCCAGCCACACCACCCTCCTCACCAGATGATGCCGGCACCAGCTCGTGAGAGGACTGGAGGGGAGTACTTGACCTTTTACTTTTATTGCATATCATATTTTGTCCATTGAGGTCAATGTACGTCCTAAGTTTGGGGGGGGGGGTCTACTTTCAGTTGCTACATCCATTGATGTACTTTATTTCGTTGCACTTTTCATTACTTTGCGTTATTTTTTTCGATAGCCTTGCTTGTCTTAATTTTTCTCTATTCATGAATTTTTCGTGCTTCTATTTGTGTAATACTGATGTTACGACACTGTTTTTCTCTCTGAAGAAACGGTCGAGTACTAGTCGTGTTGTAGTCAGTGATTTCTGTTTCTGCTTAGTATTCATTTAGGTCCAAAATTTTTTTTCGTGATTGTAGAGGTCTTGGCGGATAAGAGAGGATACATACTTGTTTTAAAATCACCGTCGATACGTTTGGTTACATTTTTCGGTTAGTTAGTCGTACAGTTACATTAGTCGTGTTGGCACCTAGATTGAGTTTAGAGTCGGTCAGTTTTTCCCAATAGTCGAGATATTTTTGTTCTATGAAGGAAAGTCTAGTAATCGGGGGTATTCACGTGACCCGTTGTTTACTCTCGCGTAAAACGACGACCCTGATTAGACTAGTGATTTAGATATTTCACATGTCGATGATAGGGAGCCTAGTAACCGGGGGTATTCGCGTGACCCGCTGTTTACTCTCGCGTAAAACGGCGACCTTGATTCGGACATGCGGGAATTATATATTCGAGTTGTTTCTCCGTTGTAGAAAGGAACTTAGTAACTAGAAGCATCCATGTGCCCCATGAGTGTCTTTTACGTCAAACGGTTTCCCAATACATGAGAATGGAAGTTCCACCCTAGAATTATCCCGATGAAGCATCCCGAGATCCGAACCTAGTGGTCAACTCGAATCAAATTCTTGAGCATATATATAAGGGAATACTGTCCGAGGATTATTTTTATGAAACTCGTGAAAATTTTGCCATTAGACTGTGGAACGGGACGAACTAGCTTGTTTATTTTAGCCTTTCATATTGACGGTCGATTTGATTCACGTTTGTTAATCTTTGAGCTATATTTTCTTCATGAACGAGTAATTAGGACTGAACTTGATTACTTTGTGGGATCAGTGTTCTGAGTGTAGCTCGCTATTACGACACTCGTATTATTCAGAGAGAATTTCAGGTTAGTATTGATTAGGTTGAACACTACGAGTCGCATGATGATTCACGACATTCTTTTGTTGAGATTAATTCTTTTTGCTTGAGGACAAGCAAAGGCTTAAGTTTGGGGGTATTTGTTAGGCGTATTTTTATACGCTTATTCATCATTATTTTGTATTGTTTTGAAGAGTGAATTTGATTAAATGAGCCTTTAATGCCTTAATTTTGTATGTTTGTCGAAGTTGAAGTCCGGAAGCTAAAACGAGGCGAAACGCGTAACGGCAAATTTTGGCTATGAGCCGCGGCACAAGGAAGCGGGGCCGCGGCACAGAAGACACCTAGCCGGGCACAAAGTAAACAGTACTCTGTGTCGCGGCACACCAGTGAGCCGCGGCACGAAGAATTAAATGACGCCTGTGCATCGGCTAAAGCGGTGTGCGCGGCACAGACTTAGTGAGCCGCGGCACACTAGGCGGCTTTTGTATGCATCGCGCGGATTTGGGCCGTTTCGAAGCCAGTTTTCGACCTACTCATACGGACGCGATTTGGAGGATGTAAAAGCTATAAATAAGGGTTTAAGACCCTAATTAATGATCTTTTATCTTTTGGATCTTAAGCTTGGAATCAGAGAGAAGAGACGGCAGAAGAGGAGGGAAGCAGAAGACTTCAAGAGCAGAGGGCGGAAGCCGAAGAACGGAGGAATCCGAGCTTCATATGCGTTTGATTTTAATGCTTTCATTCATTTATTCTGTATTTTCAATTATTAGTATGTCAGGCTAAAACCCTAATCTAGGATTTTGATGAAACTTACGTTTTGACGGATTTTTCTTGAGATTATCTAATTAATTACCTTTTTGTTGAGTTTTCCCAATCGTGTTTAATGCTTGCAATTATCTGGCCAATAGTTGTATTGATTTAATCATTCAATTCGAATCGGGAGAGGAGAATTGGTGAAGAACTATTGGTGAGGACCGTTTTATTCTGTGAGATATGAATATACTCATAGGAACTACGTGGCCTTTTGGAGATTTTATGCTTTTTGCCTATTGACGAATTAATTCACCTAGGGATAGAGTGCGTTATTCGCCTTTAGAAAATCTATTGACCTCGGGAGAGGCGGTAGAATATATTAGCAATCTCCGCCTTCAATAAATTGGGAAAATTATTTACTACGGATAATCGAGAGTAAATTCGGATAAACCGAGTGGATTCAGAATCCTAGACTTATTCATCATTTGATTTATTTTCTTCTAGCTATCGTTTTCTACTGTTTAGTCTTTTAATAATTCTTTTAGAAATTAATTGCAAAACACAAATTCGATTGTTCGAATAAAACTAGAATACACAAAATCGGTAGTTAGTGATTCAGTCCTCGTGGGAACGATACTCACTCATCACTTTATTACTTGTAAACAATAACGTGCACTTGC
The DNA here is from genome assembly GCA_033398695.1 of Orobanche coerulescens. Lineage (NCBI taxonomy): Eukaryota > Viridiplantae > Streptophyta > Magnoliopsida > Lamiales > Orobanchaceae > Orobanche > Orobanche coerulescens. The sequence continues at coordinate 159,455,230 of CM065807.1, forward strand.
GTGTAAGAAATAATCGCAACAAGAGCTTGAAAAACAATCTCCAATGATCTACAATCTTTGACTCGAGCTAGGATGCTGATATGAAGGGTTTAGGATGAAGAGAGTAATTCTCTAAGTCCAATGATTCGGATGTGGGAAGTGAAAAGACTGAAAATACGAAAAAGGATGCTGTCCTATTTATAGAAAGTGGTTATTAGCGCGCGCTAGTCCATATTCATAGCGTGCGCTAACGGCCATCGACTTCACCGTTTCAGCATTTAGCGTGCGCTATCCTCATATCAGTAGCGTGCGCTACCGCGTTGACTTGGCTTTTTCCCGAAAGCCGTCCAGGTTCATCCCGACATAATCCGACCGATATCCGCAGCCGATCTCACCTACCACCCTGTCTCAATCATGCTGACTACGTGTAGCGCGCGCTAAGGTTCATACATAGCGTGCGCTACGGATCCAAATTAGCGTACGTTACATAGAGTCGGTAGCGTGCGTTACATGCGTAGAATCACAATTTAGATCACATTCATGAAATCATGCGCTCAACAACACCGGATCATGAAATACGGAGAATAATAATCAGATCAAAATGCAACAATTACAATATCACAAGGTTCAATTACATATCAGAAATCTCGGGTATTACATATTTAATAAGGCAATAATTATTTCTATATTATTGTATATCACTCGCATTGTGATTTGGTATATAGAATACTAGTCCTTGCATTTGAGAGCAAACATTCTACTCCTTATGGAGATAAGAAGATAGACACTGGAAGTGTTTAGAGCTCGAATGCTTAACTCGTTCGCAAGTCGATAAAACTTAACTGGGCAATAAGTTTAGACAAGACTTGTATAACGTGTACTTTGACATGTAAAGTGCCAGTATTCACTAAGGATTAGTGGGAGCACACGCTATAGGTATGCTAGTGAGATTAGTATACTCGAACACGACTCACCTCGATTCGGTCACATGGATATCACTCAGGGATTGTCAATAACTAGATCGAAAGGTTGTGATAGGTATACGTGGACCTTTGACTTGAGGTTTCAGTAGGAGATGTGCTTGTGACATTAAGTTAGTCATTAGAGTAGTTAGATCCAATCGCCGGTGTGTGGAGTCAACCTCGAAATGCAACTTAGTGGGGAAGTAGCAGTCTCTACTGAATACCAAGATAGAATTCTTTCTCCTGTAAGTGAGCAGGTAAATGTCCTATGCGGTTAATGGCAAATGAGATTATAAGTCTTTGGCCAAAGCATTTAGAGCTAGTTGTATTTGATACACGAGAGCTCGATGATCTCGGTTGCAGACAATGTAAAGCATAGAGTCAAGTTACAGTAGGGTTTAACTTTACCGTGACCCTAATACTTGACCGAGACATATGATTGAAGGGTTTATACGTATACGGTATTCACGACATAATGGTTTTGGAATGATCCGATCATTCGTTCTTAGTTGGGTTACGGTACGAAGCACTAGACTGGCTAAGTGTTACCCGTACTCCTTGGTTCCTCCCATTGCCGACTAAGACGGACCTACGGAGTCACGCACAAGGATATTGGATGGATAAATATGTACTTAATATCTCTTCATTAATATTAGATATTAGATATCTAATTTGATTTATTTGATAAATCATGCGGTCTAGTGAATTAAAATTAATTACCAGGTAATTAATTTAATTCATAAATAATTATTTCTTGGAAATATATTATTATAATTTTGTATTTGATAAAATTAATTAATTAGATTAATTAACTAAGTATAAATACATTTGGAATAAAACGAAGTGTATTTAACGGACTAGACACGCGAATGTCCGGTACACGAACCGAGTGGCTCGGCTCGTTTTCTCACCTAAACTCAAGTGCCCCCTCTCATGCTTGAAAATTCACCATGTATAGTGTGGGGTGTGTTAGTCATATTTTACAAAGTTGAGGACAAAATGCATGAGATTTGGAATCTAATCATTTTGATTTCAATTTGTATTATATATTGAGATGTCTTTCGCACCTCATTATGAATTGAAAAACACACCCCACAAAGACCAAGTGCATACGTGAGTTTATCAAAAGAGGGAGAAAAATTTATTTTCATTTTTCTTGTTCATCTTAGAGAGAAAGAAAAGGAAGAAGAGAAGAGAAGAAAAATATTGTGTCGATTCCTAGCCGTGTTCTTTGAGAACGAATTGACATACTATTTTTCCGATCAATATCCGACGTGTGTGAAGTAGAGACATTCGGCATTTTCGGTGTTGGATCATTCAAACAAGCAACAATGAATTGGATTCGTGTTCGTGTCGGTAATCGGGAAAAGGCTTGCTCGGGTTTTTCCTTCGAAGATTATATTATCAAAGGACTACGAGGGTAAGTATTCTTTATTTTTCATCCTCGTTATTTATATTCGTTTATATGATGCTTGATCGGTCCATTTTTGGGGTTTGGTTTTATCCGGTTAGACCGGTTTATTTTCCGCTGCGTAATTCGATTTTAATCACCGAATCTCATCAGTAATATACCCTGAATAACTTGGGGGTGTTACAACTTGGTCGAGAAAGCGCGAGTGGGACAGTGGGGGACGAACCTCATAGAGGTTAACTTGGGTATACGACCGGAAAGAGTCTGGGGTGTGTGTCAAGTCATGATGTGTAACACCCCCAAAACCATACGGGAATATTACAGCGCCGTGAACCCCATATTGGAACCCACAAGGCTAAAATCATTTTCGCAAAATATTTAAAAATGCCAAAAGGTCCTTTGAAAATACACACACGCAGCGGATAAAAAGACAGTTCAAAGAATACCGAAAGCCATTTTAAAATATACACACGCAGCGGATAAAAATATAATTAAATACATTTGCAGCGGAATTATAAAAACCAGAAAGAACACTCGAATCCCAACAACCACGCCATAGCCAGTATCACCGGAAAGCTCATCCCTTCACGACTACTACTAGCTCGAACTCCGAGTACCTAAAAGATAAAGCCCACGACGGGGTCAGCCATAATACTCAACAATGATAACGATCACATCACAAAAACAATACATATCAATGTAATTACAAGGTAAGAATAATTCCAATGTAATCTTACCAAAGTAACTTTACCAACCTGTCACAACCATAACAATCAATTCTTACCATATCCCACGCCTCGTGTCCTTAAGTAATGAACGAATTCAAATGTAATCACCTGCACTGTATCCGAAACACTACTAAGATTTCCAAACATAAACATATCTCGAGTATAGAATAATCTGTCCAAGTTCAATTCTGCTGGCTGGGTCGCACAATTGGATCCCAATACTGATAGAAACCGATATCACACGATACATCTGCAAATCAACTGTCCCGAAACAATGGCAAGTCCCGGATATCAATACAAAGCATGAATGCTCACACAATCAATAATGATAAACAATCAATGCATCACAACGAAAATATCAATGACATGATAGTTCCACACAAGATCGACAAAGGATCAACCACGAACGAGAATACCATGATGTGGTAACTCCAACAAGATCAATGAAGAATCAATAACCGAGAATACCGTCAATACGGAAAATCCCAACAAGGTCAATAAAAGGTCGACAACCGAGAATACCGACGACACGGTAAGGATCAACGAATAATCAATAACCGAGAATACCGACGACACGGTAATGATCGATGAAGAATCAATAACCGAGAATGCCGACGACACAGTAAACTCTAACAAGGTCATTAAGAGTCGACAACCAGAAATACCAACGGTACGATAAACTCCAACAAGAGCAATAAGGAATCGACAACCGAGAGTACCAACGACACGATAAACTCCAATAACATCAATCAAGGACTAATAACCAAGAATACCAACGGTGAGACAACTCCCAAACAAAATCAATGAGGATCAATAACGAACGAGATTACCAATGACAGGGTGAACTCCAAACGAGATTTATAAAGGATCGATATCAATGAGTTGACCATCGATATGGTAACTCCGAACGAGATTAATAAAGGATCGATATCAATGAGTTGACCATCGATATGGTAACTCCGAACGAGATTAGTAAATGTTCAATGAAGAGAGATACACGAGAGAATAAAATCGTCAACCATATACAAATCATATACACGGGGTTTCAAAGACAACCCGAATATCGAACAGATCCAATTATACATGGACTGTGAACGACCAATCAATAAGACTCAAGATGGACGTCACGATACGCTCGATCCGGACATGTGTCCGTGTACAAGACAACCATGGGTATTGATCCGGTACCCGTCTGGTCTCGTACCTAATCAGCCTCACGAAGTACGTCTCGTGTGCACGGTTCAATATGAGGTCGAAACGAACACATGTTACACGTGCCCGTCCCGAAAATCCTACACATGAATGGTCAGAACGTATCTGACTCCAGATATGCCACGATACAACATGACAACAAATCTCAAAGAATCGCATATCCATCAAGGATCGGAAGACTTCCCAAAAGAGCAACAGTAACTCGATCATGACATATCGACACGATCACAATGTCGTATTTCCATCAGACAACAGTCCACATCATGCTCAACAATGCATATAATATTAACACATAAACCCCAAGGCAGCAGCCAAGGGTCACGGAAGCATCTCACAGGAATACTCTGGAACGTAGGTGGCATTTAGGTCTTATCCCCTAACACATTTCCATTCGGGTACCATACAGGTTTTATCCCCAACACATCGGCCCCACAGATTACGGCTCAAAGAAAGAGCACATCACAAAACATAACAACAATGGTGCATATTCACCGCATGAAATATCAACACACACATGCAATAACGAGACATGATGATTATCATAATCTAACAATATTAATTTACCTCAAGCTGGAGACGCTAACCTTTCCACGACCAACCGCCCTGAACGAATACACGGTTTATCCAACAATCCAAAATGAAGTACAGTCCATAACTAATACCAAACCACCATCCGAGTTCAACATCGACACGATAACTAACCTTGATATCCAACTTCTCATGCAATAGATCGAATTATAATTCACATTCCCATTTCCACTAGACATCCTTAAAATCATATACATTATGATTTATCTTAGTCCAAAAATACCATGCATACCACCATTCCGACAATTCATATATTTCATAATACCATTGCTATATGAATCATAAATGAAATGAAAACGAAATCATTTATTAACATTATGAACTGAGCAAGCATAACTTGCATTGATGCCAATTCGACGAAGCCGCCATCAATCCCGCCGTCTTCATCTACAAGCTCCTCAGCCCCGACCAAGACGATTCATGCATTCTCCAACCTCAACCACATCGCAACGGTTAACATCAACGATCACTAACGCAACCTAATGCAATAATCAATTAACGATACGTTCAATAACAATCAACAACCGAAATGACCAACTAATCAAACTCGATGGTTCAACGATATCTAGATCATACGAAACCAAACCATATCAACTCTTATCAATACGAATACAAGCCGAATTTCGATAATCAATAGTTCTATCAACGTCTACAACATTCTTGGTTCCGACTTCAATCTTAAATTCGGATTAACACGGCTTATTCTTTCAAATTCATAGGAATACAATTACCGGCTATCATCATGAATAATCATATACCAAAATTAACCGTAATCCTTCCAATTTACGGACATATATCATTCAAGAATTCTTCAAGAACATGAATTAGTCCATAATCATGTTTGAAGCCAACAAAACGACGTAATTCGATGTGTTCTAACATCTAATCATCATCTAATCCATAATCCAAGGCATGTATCATTTTGTTCTTCAATGTACAATTCGTATAATCTCAAAATCATAACATCAGTACCATAATCATCACTATACAGAGAAGAACATCAACACTAACATCAAAATTTGAATTCAAGGAGTGGAGTTCATCAACATACCTTTTGAAGAAGAACCACAATGATCAAACACTTCAAGAATCATTAACATCTTCATATCCAAGCCTCAAATTCATGCTCTCAAGCTCCTAACCAAGTTAAAAGTGGCTAGAATACACTTAGAAGTGAAAAAGGACGAGCTGGGGTGGGAGAAATGAGTTTCCTTTCGTGAACAAATGAAAGACTAGCTCTTATTATATAAACTGCGCGTCTCATTACGTACGTTAAGTCCCAACCTTAACGTACGTAAGGCCTTTAACGTACGCTATATGTCCTGTATAGCATACGTGATCGTCATCCAGGGTTAACTGCACTATTTTGTACCTTGCGTTGCGTACGTAATACTATCACCATAGCGTACGTAATGTAGCAGTTGACTTGCTACAGTATCAACCCATATTACATACGTAATATGCCATGCATAGCGTACGTAATGCTGAGGTTGACTCGCCTGTCCACATCCTGTGCCGAAAGCAGCCGATACTGGGTCCCACCTGCCGACCATGGCTCGATCCTGTCCGAATCCCTTCTTAACGTACGTAATGTACATTCCTTAACGTACGTTAATCCTGTTTACTTACGTACGTAAGACTCCTTACATAGCGTACGTAATGGCTTTCATACTTAGCCATTTCTGCCCCTGTCTGTCGTCTCAATAAACCGAACACATACACGCGACATACCGAATACATATACTCGTTCCGATAACATTTCCATACGATACATCTGATGCACGCTATCCTCAATTACAAATGTCGACCAAGTACGGCAATCATACAAATACTCATACGGTATATCCGACATCGAAAAACACACCAAGCATGTAATATCCTAGAATCAAAATAACCTCGATAGACATACTGGCACGGCTGTCACGGTTTCCAAAATTATTTATCCATACTGTATCGGTCCCACTGCATGCGGACAACTCAGATAAAATAATGCGAAAAATTCATAGTGAAATTCTAGGATATTACATATATACCCACTTAAATAAGTTTCGTCCTCGAAACTCAACACCTGTAATAATCAGTATCTCAATCCCGAAATATCTCAAAATCATGACACCATACTCAATAATCATCATCAAAACTGAAATAACTGAAAGAACACACTTACAGGTCCGTGAAGTCGATGATCTTCCGTGATACCAGCATACGTCTCCCATACAAAGTCTCAACACACTAACGATACACCGGCATCGCAAATACAACAATCTGAAAATATTTCAAAAATTTTGAAACCTCCAAAATCGGGTTGACTCAAAAGTTAGAAAATCATTTTCAAAAGTCACGCTACTACCGCACCGGTAGAGCCACATAACACACACGCCCGGGTTTTACGAAACCCAAGCTCTGATACCATTTTCTGTAACACCCCCAAAACCATACGGAAATATTACAGCGCTGTGGGCCCCATATTGGAACCCACAAGGCTAAAATAATTTTCGCAAATATTTAAAAATGCCAAAAGGTCCTTTGAAAATACACACACACACAGCGGATAAAAACACAGTTCAAAGAATACCGAAAGCCATTTTAAAATATACACACGCAGCGGATAAAAATATAATTAAATACATTTGCAGTAGAATTATAAAAACCAGAAAGAACACTCGAATCCCAACAACCACGCCATAGCCAGTATCATCGGAAAGCTCATCCCTTCACGACCGCTACTAGCTCGAACTCCGAGTACCTAAAAGATAAAGCCCACGACGGGTTCAGCCATAATACTCAACAATGATAACGATCACATCACAAAAACAATACATATCAATGTAATTACAAGGTAAGAATAATTCCAATGTAATCTTACCGAAGTAACTTTACCAACCTGTCACAACCATAACAATCAATTCTTACCATATACCACGCCTCGTGTCCTTAAGTATTGAATGAATTCAAATGTAATCATCTGCACTGTATCCGAAACACTACTAAGATTTCCAAACATAAACATATCTCGAGTATAGAATAATCTGGCCAAGTTCAATTCTGCTGGCTGGGTCGCACAATTGGATCCCAATACTGATAGAAACCGATATCACACGATACATCTGCAAATCAACTGTCTCGAAACAATGGCAAGTCCCGGATATCAATACAAAGCATGAATGCTCACACAATCAATAATGATAAACATTCAATGCATCACAACGAAAATATCAATGACATGATAGTTCCACACAAGATCGACAAAGGATCAACCACGAACGAGAATACCATGATGTGGTAACTCCAACAAGATCAATGAAGAATCAATAACCGAGAATACCGGCAATACGAAAAATCCCAACAAGGTCAATAAAAGGTCGACAACCGAGAATACCGACGACACGGTAAAAATCAACGAATAATCAATAACCGAGAATACCGATGACACGGTAAGGATCGATGAAGAATCAATAACCGAGAATACCGACGACACAGTAAACTCTAACAAGGTCATTAAGAGTCGACAACCAGAAATATCAACGGTACGATAAACTACAACAAGAGCAATAAGGAATCGACAACCGAGAGTACCGACGACACAATAAACTCCAATAACATCAATCAAGGACTAATAACCAAGAATACCAACGGTGAGACAACTCCCAAACATAATCAATGAGGATCAATAACGAACGAGATTACCAATGACAGGGTGAACTCCAAACGAGATTTATAAAGGATCGATATCAATGAGTTGACCATCGATATGGTAACTCCGAACGAGATTAATAAAGGATCGATATCAATGAGTTGACCATCGATATGGTAACTCCGAACGAGATTAGTAAAGGTTCAACGGCGAGAGATACACGAGAGAATAAAATCGTCAACCATATACAAATCATATATACGGGGTTTCAAAGATAACCCGAATATTGAACAGATCCAATTATACATGGACTGTGAACGACCAATCAATAAGACTCAAGATGGACGTCACGATACGCTCGATCCGGACATGTGTCCGTGTACAAGACAACCACGGGTATTGATCCGGTACCCGTCTGCTCTCGTACCTAATCAGCCTCACGAAGTACGTCTCGTGTGCACGGTTCAATATGAGGTCGAAACCAACACATGCTACACGTGCCCGTCCCGAAAATCCTACACATGAACGATCATAATGTATCTGACTCTAGATATGCCACGATACAACATGACAACAAATCTCAAAGAATCGCATATCCATCAAGGATCGGAAGACTTCCCAAAAGAGCAACAGTAACTCGATCATGAAAGATCGACACGACCACAATGTCGTATTTCCATCAGACAACAGTCCACATCATGCTCAACAATGCATATAATATTAACACATAAACCCCAAGGCAGCAACCAAGGGTCACGGAAGCATCTCACAGGAATACTGCGGAACGTAGGTGCCATTTAGGTCTTATCCCCTAACACATTTCCATTCGGGTACCATACAGGTTTTATCCCCAACACATCAGCCCCACAGATTACGGCTCAAAGAAAGAGCACATCACAAAACGTAACAACAATGGTGCATATTCACCGCATGAAATATCAACACACACATGCAATAATGCGACATGATGATTATCATAATCTAACAATATTAATTTACCTCAAGCTGGAGACGCTAACCTTTCCACGACCAACCGCCCTGAACGAATACACGGTTTATCCGACAATCCAAAATGAAGTACAGTCCATAACTAATACCAAACCACCATCCCGAATTCAACATCGACACGATAACTAACCTTGATATCCAACTTCTCATGCAATAGACCAAATTATAATTCACGTTCCCATTTCCACTAGACATCCTTAAAATCATATACATTATAATTTATCTTAGTCCAAAAATACCATACATACCACCATTCCGACAATTCATATATTCCATAATACCATTGCTATATGAATCATAAATGAAATGAAAACGAAATCATTTATTAACATTATGAACTGAGCAAGCATAACTTGCCTTGATGCCAATTCGATGAAGCCACTATCAATCCCGCCGTCTTCATCTACAAGCTCCTCAGCCCCGACCAAGACGATTCATGTATTCTCCAACCTCAACCGCATCACAACGGTTAACATCAACGATCACTAACGCAACGTAATGCAATAATCAATTAACGATACGTTCAATAACAATCAACAACCGAAATGACCAACTAATCAAACTCGATGGTTCAACGATATCTAGATCATACGAAACCAAACCATATCAACTCTTATTAATACGAATACAAGCCGAATTTCGATAATCAATAGTTTTATCAACGTCTACAACATTTTTGGTTCCGAATTCAATCTTAAATTCGGATTAACACGGCTTATTCTTGCAAAATCATAGGAATACAATTATCGGCTATCATCATGAATAATCATATACCAAAATTAACCGTAATCCTTCCAATTTACGGACATATATCATTCAAGAATTCTTCAAGAACATGAATTAGTCCATAATCATGTTTGAAGCCAACAAAACGACGTAATTCGATGTGTTCTAACATCTAATCATCATCTAATCCATAATCCAAGGCATGTATCATTTTGTTCTTCAATGTACGATTCGTATAATCTCAAAATCATAACATCAATACGATAATCATCACTATATGGAGAAGAACATCAACACTAACATCAAAATCTGAATTCAAGGAGTAGAGTTCATCAACATACCTTTTGAAGAAGAACCACAAGGATCAAACACTTCAAGAATCATTAACATCTTCATATCCAAGCCTCAAATTCATGCTCTCAAGCTCCTAACCAAGTTAAAAGTGTCTAGAATACACTTGGAAGTGAAGAAGGACGAGCTGGGGTGGGAGAAATGAGTTTCCTTTCGTAACAAATGAAAGACCAGCTCTTATTATATAAACTGCGCGTCTCATTACGTACGTTAAGTCCCAACCTTAACGTACGTAAGGCCTTTAACGTACGCTATATGTCCTGTATAGCGTACGTGATCGTCATCCAGGGTTAACTGCACTATTTTGTACCTTGCGTTACGTACGTAATACCATCACCATAGCGTACGTAATGTAGCAGTTGACTTGCTACAGTATCAACCCATATTATGTACGTAATATGCCATGCATAGCGTACGTAATGCTGAGGTTGACTCGCCTGTCCATATCCTGCGCCGAAAGCAGCCGATACTGGGTCCCACCTGCCGACCATGGCTCGATCCTGTCCGAATCCCTTCTTAACGTACGTAATGTACATTCCTTAACGTACGTTAATCCTGTTTACTTACGTACGTAAGAATCCTTACATAGCATACGTAATGGCTTTCATACTTAGCCATTTCTGCCCCTGTCTATCGTCTCAATAAACCGAACACATACACGCGACATACCGAATACATATAATCGTTCCGATAACATTTCCATACGATACATCTGATGCACGCTATCCTCAATTACAACTGTCGACCAAGTACGGCAATCATACAAATACTCATACGGTATATCCGACATCGAAAAACACACCAAGCATGTAATATCCTAGAATCAAAATAACCTCGATAGACATACTGGCACGGCTGTCACGGTTTCCAAAATTATTTATCCATACTGTATCGGTCCCACTCTGTACAGTACAACTCAGATAAAATAATGCGAAAAATTCATAGTGAAATTCTAGGATATTACATGATGGAGTCATATTCAGTCCTAATTGGTGATTTGGGTAGTCTTAAGTGTGGAAATGCAGGTGGTGTATTCATCGGCTATTCAATATCCACTGATCTCATGAATATTTATTTTTCTAAGCTTATTATAGGTGAGGAGGTGCTTAGAGAGCATCCTGCCCAAGGATGGCCCAAGGGTGTCTAGTGAGGGCCTTGGCAAGTAAAATGGACTTGTCATGAGTTTGGGTCATGGGTTGACCCATATATCTAACCCGACCCGGGGTTGGGTCGAACTCGGATTGTCCAAACGGGTTTAGTGTGGGCAAGCCAAATGTGCGGGAATAACTCGATCAAAGGCCAAGTGTTTTCAATGAAGTATTGACATGTTGGCTCGCTGGTCGGTTATGGATGCGATAGGTTCGAGACATGTGCACATCATGCGGAAAGACTCGACATGAGGTCGAGCAACTCGGCACGAGGGAGCACGTTTTGAGAAATGCGGGTTTGGTGCGGATTTGAGAGTTGGCGCCAAAATTCAAAGGGGTGGTTACGCGGGTTTGAGATCCACGTGGTCCTGAAGGCAAGGTTGGTTCACTACTGGGGTGGTTATGCATGTCGATTCTGTAATACCCCCGATATATTCAGGAATATTACAGCGCCGTAAATCCTTTACATAAGGATTTACGAGGCTGAAGAATTGAACTGACCCTAACAGGTACAAGTAAATGGAAGTAACTGGATTAAGATACAACAGTTATGACAATACTGAAAATACAATTGTTCAACAGCAACTTATTAATACATCACCAAATTCAAATTCATCATAAATGACTACGTACTCGAGTACTTATTGAAATAACCAACCAACAACAGTCAAATACACCCGGCCGGAACATCACTCTGCACCCTCGTCGTCATGCAGCTCCAGTGGTTGTTTTCCCGCTCTCCTGGATCCTGAACATAAACAAAATGTTCACCCCCGAAGGGGTTAGCACAACGATGCTAGTACAAGTACCACAACATATTATTCATATCTCACGAAGAATAATAACGTAAATGACAAAAATACAAACGAGTCTTCTCCTACGAGAAACTCATAAAAGGCATACACAACTGATAATCACAACATGATATCATAACACACACATGGTAATTCCGTCGATCCAGCGTTCACTATCTAGAACCCACGATGATCCCGTCAGACCAACCCGTGGTGGAAAAACTCGTCCGATGATCCAGCGCACGCTAGCATAGATCCCCCGATGATCCCGTCGGACCAACGCGAGGTGGACATACAACAACGACATACAAGCACGACAATATGTATAACATCAATTCATAAAACAAATAAGGTACTTGCCTCGATTCGAAGACAAGAACAATACTTCCACGAAAACAAACACTCAAAGGTCGTCCCCTCAATCAATCACGTAACGAGCTCGAACCTTAACAAAAGAAATAATATAGAATTTATCTCATGTCTTACGAATGTCTAACAATTCGATTTACGGCCAAAAGCTCATAACATGCAATCTGCCTGAACTTCTTAGCGCACGCTAAGTACTCTGTGTAGCGTGCGTTAAGTCTGCTCGATAGCGCACGCAAACAACAAAGCCTAGCGTACGCTAACTATGCATGGTCAAGACTCACCGATCACCGATCGACTTCGTCGATGGCCTAACGTCGTTAAGTACCAAACGTAGCGTCGTTAACTCATGCTCGATAGCGCACGTTAATCTACATAGCTTAGCGTGCGCTAATCGCATGGCGCTTACTCTTTGGGCGAGACGGATCTCATCATGATCAAACCAAATGAAATCCTCAGTGTTAATTCATGTTACCTCCATGAATATCATGTTCATATGGTTACGAGTGATCTTACGGATAACAACAACTTCAGATTCAAGAATATGTATACTATTATAAAACCATATCCCATTTCAAATACAATTCTTCATGCGATGATTCGGAAGGCTTTAACGGTTGATATCAACACCTTTATATCAATGAAAACTATCACTCTGAAGTTTGAATAATGTTCCATCTTAACAAGATAAATCCTTCCATGATCAACCCTATAGATTCGTCTAACAATAATGATGTAAAGGTCAAGTCCATGATTGTTATGAAAACACCTACTAGATTTGGATTACTAATGATAAAAGCTTCCTCTACTTGTTCAATGTAATAAGATTCGAATCATGATGTTCATAATCAAGGTACTTAAGGCCTATTCATCCCAATATTCCAAGCATGATGTACTTTGGATAATTCCTCCAAGAAGATCAATATTTGCTAACATGATCATCATATTCTCCATAACACGAATCTAGAGTTGAAGATAGAATCAACATACCTTAATATGACGAAATCACTGAACCACAAGCTAGAATCCGACTCCGGTTGGTTATGTGCCACTCCAAGGTGTTACTTCTCTTCAATGGTCACTCACAAGTGATAACCAATATTCAAGGATCAATAAGATGTGTTCTAAGTGTGTTAGAATGATGATTATAGCTCTGTGGCCTCTCAAGAATGAAGAATGGACGAAGGAAATGTAAGCCAAAACGGGTTGTTGTCTCATTTATAATATTCTGCACTTTAGCTAATTAGCGCACGCTAGCATACAATACTTAGCGCACGCTAATAAGCGTTGACTCCAAATCTGTCCAGGTTCGTCCGCGGGAATCTTATCCGGACCCATGTCTCGGCTGGCGCATGTGCTAGCCGCCTACCTCAATAATTCATTGTCTAGCGCACGCAACTCCTACATACGTAGCGTGTGCTAGTAATAGCCGATAGCGCGCGTTAAGCTACATTCTTAGCGTGCGCTATCACGAGTTTGTATGAGAAAATTTTGCATGTTGATATACTTAAGTACAAGGATGCCAATGTAAGAAATATCATACTCCAATAATCAAAACCACAAATCCGAATAATACAGGGTTTGAATACAGATGAAATACACAGTAATAAATCCGAATATTACATACTCTCCTACTAAAAAGGAGTTTCGTCCCGAAACTCAAGACGAAAATAACTCGGGATATCTGGACTTCATACCATCTTCCGTTTCCCATGTGGCTTCTTCCATTCCGTGACGTGACCATTGAACTTTGACCAAAACGATTGGTTTGTTCCTCAACTACTTAACTCGACTCTCGAGTATCTTGATTGGTCTTTCTTCAAACGTCCCATCCTGCGCGACTTCGATCTCGCCGAAATCAATGATATGACTGGGATCTGGTATATACCTCCGTAACTGGAATACGTGGAACACGTTATGAACATGGCACAATGACGGCGGCAATGCTAATCTGTATGCCAACTCTCCAACTCTCTCAAGGATCTCAAATGGTCCGATATATCTCGGACTCAGCTTTCCTTTCCTTCCGAAACGAAATATTCCCCGAGTAGGAGAAACCTTCAAAAGTACTGGTCCCTAGTACTGAACTCCAATGGGCGACGACGTACGTCTGCGTAAGATTTCTGGCGACTCTGGGCGGTCAACAGCCTTTCACGAATCAAGGCTATCTTCTCTCGAGTCTGCACGATCAACTCTGGTTCTGTTCCGATCAAGTCTGATGAATCGTCCCAGCATAGGGGCGATCTGCATCTCCTCTCGTATAATGCCTCGAATGGTGCCATCTTAATAGAAGCATGCCAACTATTATTGTAGGTAAATTCAATCAATGGTAGATGAACTTCCCAATCGTTTGACCAATCTAAGGCACAAGCCCTCAGCATATCCTCCACCGTTTGAATGGTTCTCTCGGATTGTCCTTCAGTCTGCGGGTGATAAGTTGTACTGAAGTTCAATTCGGTCCCCAAGGCCTTATGAACTGCTTTCCAAAAGTGAGACACAAAACGGCTGTCTCGATCAGAAATAATGTTCTTCGGCGTACCATGCAATCGAACTATCTCCGAAATAAATACTCGTGCTAACCTCTCTGGTCCCCACATGTCCTTAATGCCTAGAAAATGAGCTGATTTGGTTAAACGATCAATTATCACCCAAATCATGTTCATTCCAGTCTTGGTTCTCGGCATGCTAGTGGTAAAGCCCATCGATATGTCCTCCCACTTCCACTCAGGAATCGGGAGCGGCTTCAACATCCCGGCAGGTCGTTGATGCTCGATTTTAACCTGCTGACAAGTCAAGCATTTTGAAACATAGTCCGCTACATCTTTCTTCATATTGCCTCACCAGAAATTCTGCTTCAAGTCCTTATACATCTTACTGGTGCCCGGGTGGATAGAATAGGGCGAACTGTGAGCTTCCTTCATAATCGTCTGTTTCAGAACATCGACATCGGATACGCAGAGTCGGTTCTGAAATCTCAAAACTCCATCATCATGGATTACGAATCCGGGGGCCTTCCCTTTGATCACTTCATCACGTAACCGAATCATCATAGGATCATCTGCCTGTCTAGATTTGATTTCTTCGGTTAGTGATGAAGTTATTTCCATCACGCACAGTTGTCCTTGGACTCTTTGTAACCACACTTCAATTCCTTCTCGAATCATCTCTCGTTGAAGGCTAAGTTGGGAGGTCAGCGTCTCCAGCATCTGAATAGAAATAGGCTTGCAGCTGAGTGCATCGGCCACTACATTCGCTTTGCCTGGATGATACAAAATCTCCAAGTCATAGTCCTTAATCAGTTCTAACCATCTTCTTTGCCGCATGTTCAACTCTTTCTGACTGAAGATATACTTGAGACTCTTGTGATCCGTAAAGATCTGACAGTGAGTCCCGTACAGATAATGCCTCCAGATCTTTAAAGCAAAAATTACTATTGCTAGCTCTAAATCATGCGTTGGATAATTCACTTCATAAGGTTTCAGCTGTCGTGAAGCATAAGCGATCACCTTGTCATTCTGCATCAATACGCATCCGAGTCCTTGGTTCGAAGCATCGCTGTAAACTATGAATCCTCCAGTCCCCTGTGGAAGTGATAAAATTGGTGCTGTCGTCAATCTCCTCTTTAATTCATCAAAACTAGTCTGACACGACTCGTTCCACTCAAACTTTTGAGTTTTTTGCAGGAGTCGAGTAAGTGGGCGGGAGATTTTAGAAAACCCTTCCACGAACCGACGATAATACCCAGCAAGTCCTAAGAAACTTCGGACTTATTTCACATTCTTTGGAGGCTTCCAATCCAAAACCGCTTCGATCTTCTGCGGATCTACTCAGACTCCTTCAGCTGACACCACATGACCGAGGAACATTACTTCCTTTAGCCAGAATTCACACTTAGAGAATTTGGCGTACAGTTGCTCGCTTCTCAAAAGTCCTAATACAATCCGCAAATGCTGTGCATGCTCTTCTGGGTTCTTAGAATACACCAGAATGTCATCAATGAACACGACCACAAATTTATCCAAATATTCAATGAACACTCGGTTCATCAACTGTATGAATACAGCAGGTGCATTAGTGAGCCCAAACGGCATCACTACAAACTCATTGTGTCCGTAGTGAGTTCTGAATGCTGACTTTGGAACATCAGATTCTTTAATCCTCAGCTGATGATACCCTGATCTCAGATCGATTTTAGAAAATACTGTTGCCCCTTGCAACTGGTCAAATAAATCATCAATCCGTGGCAACAGATATTTATTCTTAATCGTTATCTTGTTCAGCTCTCGATAGTCAATACACAGTCGAAGCGATCCATCCTTCTTTCGGACAAAAAGAACTGGCGCTCCCCAGGGTGAAACGCTTGGCTGAATATAGCCTTTGTCCAGTAACTCCTCCAGCTGCTTTTTCAGTTCATACATCTCAGTTTGTGCCATATGATATGGCGCCTTAGAAATTAGTGTAGCTCCGGGTTCCAGCTCAATGGTAAATTCTACATCCCTTCGTGGAGGTAGTCCAGGTAACTCGTCAGGAAATACATCTGGAAATTCGTTCACAACAGGAATGGATGAAAGTTCCACAATCTCGTCTTCTTTCTTCATCGCATAGCACCAGTACCCGATACAGCCCTGTTTCAACAATTTGACAGCTTTCATCGCCTTAATCAACTTTCCTGAGCTTCCTGGTTTCCATCCCTCAAACAGAATTTCGGAACCATCGTCAGCGATCAGCGAGATATTCCTCCTTCGGTAGTTTACAATTGCTCCATATCGATTAAGCCAATCGTCTCCGAGTATCAGGTCGTCTCCTTGCATTTCTATTACAATCAAATTTGAGAGCCACTCTCTGCCTCCAAATGATACAGGGAAATTTCTAGTTTCTAAGTTCCCGACAATCCTCTCTCCACTCGGTAAACCAACAACATAAGGTTCACAAGTATGAAAACCGGAAATATTCAAACGATTTACACAAGACAAAGATATAAAAGAATGCGTAGCTACTGTATCGAATAAAACGCTAACTGGCTGGGAAAGGATCTGGACAATACCTGATGTGACAGCAGCATCCTGAATATCTGTCCTCCTCATCTCGTACAGACGTGGGGGAGCAGATCCGGCACTCGATGTCCCCTTTCGGTCCCATTTTCCTCTGCCTCGTCCGCGGACAAAATTTTGAGGCATTTGAACACTTTGCTGCGTCTGTTGGATACTGGCTTCCTTCTGGACCGGCTGTGGGGTACGGGCTCTAAAAGACTTTGCAGCCTCTTTACAGAACACTGCCCGATGTCCCTCTCGTCCACAATCAAAACAAGTCACGGCAGGTCGGGGGCAATTCCGTCGATAGTGCCCCGTCTGGGCACAGTTAAAGCATTTCCTGATAACATCAGTAATAGTTGATGTCGCTCCGAAGTTCTTTCCGCTCCTAACTGGGTGCGGAGGTTTCTTGAAAGAGTGAAAGGATGACTGGGCCTTGCGGGGCCCGCTGTTCTTGTGCTCTGTAAAAGTTCCAGAGACTTTCTGCTTCTTGGATTCTAAAAATTTCTCCATAGCTGCTTCCTTGATCTCATACGCCAACGCCTTATCCTGGTATTGACGGAGTGTGGTACATTCAAAACCGGACATGTACCTCTGGATCTCTGGTTTCATCCTCATATCGAAATGGATCATCATCTCTGCATCTGTTCTGACCAGATGTCGAACAAATGCCAGCTGTTGGTTAAACGTCTTAATTGCCTGCGATACCAGAACATCTGAAGGCTGAGCGGAGAAAAACTCCCGAACCTTGGCTTCCCTCACAGGACGAGGGCGATCGAGCTTCCATCATCAATTTAAACTCATCCAATCGATCATGGTCTACAGTGCCGGATGGCTTCCCACCATTCGACGCTTCCCTATCGTAAAATATTGAGTGATAGAGGCTCTCCTATTGCCCTGGCGATTAATTCCGGCAAAGATTTTCTCCAGTTCCTTCAACCAATGGTCCCAGGTGAGAGTCTCAGAAATGCCGTCGAATTTGGGTGGTTGCATCTTCGCCGCCTCTTGCAGCCACCGGTCACCTCGATTTCCCATGTCCGGGATCCCTTGCTGTCCTTCTCCCTGCTGTAGTCCCACCGCCACTTGCATTCGGTCCACGACCTGGGCGAACTGAGTTATCTGGTTCACCACCTGATGAAGAATTTCTGGTACAGCAGGTTCCGGTTCGTTATTAATAGATCGTTGCGGCTCGCCTGAGCTATGACTGGCCTGATTAGAAGGCGAAGCTTCCCTTTCAGCATTTCTTCGTCCGCGTCCACGACCGCGACCGCGTCCACGTCCGCCTCTCAACATACTGTAAGCATAAATACTCAATATACAGGAAACAGTATCGTTCTAATATTCGAGTATAAAGAGATATAACATGTAAAGAACGAGATAGAGTTTAAGAACTTACAACCACCTTTCGCATGAAGACGTAGGCAGTATAGTGATGTTATTCGCGTCCGGTTACTTCAAAAGACATAAATGACCCCTATTTTAACCCAACGATCAAGATATCCATAATCTTAGCTCCGATACCATATTCTGTAATACCCCCGATATATTCAGGAATATTACAGCGCCGTAAATCCTTTACATAAGAATTTACAAGGCTGAAGAATTGAACTGACCCTAACAGGTACAAGTAAATGGAAGTAACTGGATTAAGATACAACAGTTATGACAATACTGAAAATACAATTGTTCAACAACAACTTATTAATACATCACCAAATTCAAATTCATCATAAATGACTACGTACTCGAGTACTTATTGAAATAACCAACAAACAACAGTCAAATATACCCGGCCGGAACATCACTCTGCACCCTCGTCGTCATGCAGCTCCAGTGGTTGTTTTCCCGCTCTCATGGATCCTGAACATAAACAAAATGTTCACCCCCGAAGGGGTTAGCACAACGATGCTAGTACAAGTACCACAACATATTATTCATATCTCACGAAGAATAATAACGTAAACGACAAAAATACAAACGAGTCTTCTCCTACGAGAAACTCATAAAAGGCATACACAACTGATAATCACAACATGATATCATAACATACACATGGTAATTCCGTCGATCCAGCATTCACTGCTTAGAACCCACGATGATCCCGTCAGACCAACCCGTGGTGGAAAAACCCGTCCGATGATCCAGCGCACGCTAGCATAGATCCTCCGATGATCCCGTCGGACCAACGCGAGGTGGACATACAACAACGACATACAAGCATGACAATATGTATAACATCAATACATAAAACAAATAAGGTACTTGCCTCGATTCGAAGACAAGAACAATACTTCCACGAAAACGAACACTCGAAGGTCGTCCCCCTCAATCAATCACGTAACAAGCTCGAACCTTAACAAAAGAAATAATATAGAATTTATCTCATGTCTTACGAATGTCTAACAATTCGATTTACGGCCAAAAGCTCATAACATGCAATCTGCCTGAACTTCTTAGCGCACGCTAAGTACTCTGTGTAGCGTGCGTAAGTCTGCTCGATAGCGCACGCAAACAACAAAGCCTAGCGTACGCTAACTATGCATGGTCAGTACCTCACTGATCAGCCGACTGACTCGTCTGATGGCCTAACGTACGCTAAGTACCAAACATAGCGTACATTAACTCATGCTCGATAGCGCACGTTAATCTACATAGCTTAGCGTGCGCTAACTGTGCATGGCAGTTTACTACTAGGCAGTAGACGGATCTCATCATGATCAAACCAAATGAAATCCTCAGTGTTAATTCATGTTACCTCCATGAATATCATGTTCATACGGTTACAAATGATCTTACGGATAACAACAACTTCGGATTCAAGAATATGTATACTATTATGAAACCATATCCCATTTCAAATACAATTCTTCATGCGATGATTCGGAAGGCTTTAACGGTTGATATCAACACCTTTATATCAATGAAAACTATCACTCTGAAGTTTGAATAATGTTCCATCTTAACAAGATAAATCCTTCCATGATCAACCCTATAGATTCGTCTAACAATAATGATGTAAAGGTCAAGTCCATGATTGTTATGAAAACACCTACTAGATTCGGATTACTAATGATAAAAGCTTCCTCTACTTGTTCAATGTAATAAGATTCGAATCATGATGTTCATAATCAAGGTACTTAAGGCCTATTCATCCCAATATTCCAAGCATGATGTACTTTGGATAATTCCTCCAAGAAGATCAATATTTGCTAACATGATCATCATATTCTCCATAACACGAATCTAGAGTAGAAGATAGAATCAACATACCTTAATATGACGAAATCACTGAACCACAAGGTAGAATCCGACTCCGGTTGGTTATGTGCCACTCCAAGGTGTTACTTCTCTTCAATGGTCACTCACAAGTGATAACCAATATTCAAGAATCAATAAGATGTGTTCTAAGTGTGTTAGAAGGATGATTATAGCTCTCTGGCCTCTCAAGAATGAAGAATGGACGAAGGAAATGTAAGCCAAAACGGGTTGTTGTCTCATTTATAATATTCTGCACTTTAGCTAATTAGCGCACGCTAGCATACAATACTTAGCGCACGCTAATAAGCGTTGACTCCAAATCTGTCCAGGTTCGTCCGCGGGAATCTTATCCGGACCCATGTCCCGGCTGGCGCATGTGCTAGCCGCCTACCTCAATAATTCATTGTCTAGCGCACGCAACTCCTACATACGTAGCGTGCGCTACTAATAGCCGATAGCGCGCGTTAAGCTACATTCTTAGCGTGCGCTATCACGAGTTTGTATGAGAAAATTTTGCATGTTGATATACTTAAGTACAAGGATGCCAATGCAAGAAATATCATAGTCCAATAATCAAAACCACAAATCCGAATAATACAGGGTTTGAATACAGATGAAATACATAGTAATAAATCCGAATATTACAGATTCCAGGCGGTTTCTAGCGACGGTTTCCAGTGATGGTTACGTGGGATATGAGATCCTGCGACGTGGGCAAAGAGTGTGCGACAGTTTTAGATCGAAAATGCTACTTTCCCAACCTGGATAACAACGCGGTTGACAATTTGTGTATGTGGCACGATCCTGTGAAGTGAGATAAATGTGATTGTGACATTTCACTTTACAGGATCGTGCCACGTATACAGATTGTCACCCTTGTTGTCAAGTGAGGTTGACAATTTGTGTATGTGGCACGATCCTGTGAAGTGAGATAAATGTGATTGTGACATTTCACTTTACAGGATCGTGCCACGTATACAGATTGTCACCCTTGTTGTCAAGTGAATTGTGCAAGTAGCATTACTCGTTTTAGATAGAGTCCAAAATTACTGCAAGCGTACGTTGGCAAGAAGCGGAAGCAACACGTGACATTGATGACACACTGCGAAATAATGTTAGTGCATGTGTATGCCTATCGTCGGAGGTTGTCCAACATAACTGACCGATGTAGCATATAAATAGACAGCCTTAAGATGTACGAGTGGACATATGAGAGACTTGTCTTTGAGAGACTCCCTGACTTCTGTGCAGGACGTGACTCGATGAAAGATTAAGGCTCGATTTTACCATGCGACACCTACCCTTATATAAACGACACAGATACGGTGCGCCAAAAACCTCTACTAAGATCATATACCAAATCCGGTTCGCATAAATCTGTAAATATACAAACCTCACAACTGGCAGAACGGTTTCTGCTTCTGCACGATCTGTAACAAGCACACGCCCAAAATACCGCAAAAATGTCGCTGGAACTTCCGCGATTAACTAATTCTATTCGGCTTCCTTTCGATGTCGACCAAGCCTACCTCAACCGGAAATCCTTACTTCTGAGCTTCAATCGCCGCAGGTATGTGTATGAATGTGTTTATGCTGTACGAAATATTATAAAAATTCGTCGTTATTCCCTTTTTCCTTTTGTTTTGCTTTATGCTGTATTTTTGGTTTGAAAGGCGATTGTTTTGATGCATGATTGATCATTCAGTCCTATTTGGTGCATTAGTTCTCCAGCATCTTTTGGAGAAACGCAGCTCGCTCGTAAGATTGTCTATCGATGGGAAGAAGGTACTGCTGCACTAGAGTGTGTACATAATAAAGAGTTTATGCTTGTGTAGTTCGTCTGTGAGTTTAAATGAATTTTCTATGGTTGTGTTCTAAGTGTGTTTATGCGGTATGTTCTGTTGTGGAGTTTGAGCAAGATATGGGGTGAAGTATACTTGTGTGTGCATACATTTTTTATTTATATCTGTTTTGTGTATTATTGTGCAGCTCATGTGGAGCTACGCCAACTGTACAAGCAATTTATTGCGGCAGTGATTGAGTTGATTGGTGGAGAGGTGATGTCGGAGGAGTTCCAAGAATTGGCGTTAAATGTTTACAGGCTATTTAGTGGGCCTGCTGGATCTGAAGAGGATGAGGGTGTCAAGAGAATTTTGGCAAAAAAGTAAGTTTCTTATAATCTGTTGATAGGACGAATCTAAATGTAATCTGGGAAAACTTCGTCAATATGTTATGTTCTTACCTGGGGACTATAGTTGGGGAGCTCAGAGTTGGTGTTCGTACATATTGTTTTACGAATTTAAATTCAATTGTTTCTGAACTCTTAAATCAGTTGATTCGTGCTGGTCATATTATAATTATGCGGAGTAATCCTTTTCCTATTAGAAGATGCAGATTTAGTATTTGAAATGCTGCTGCTTGTGATTTCATGTAATTTGTATTCTTATAGAAAGTGAGTAGTTATGGTCCTCAGTTGTTGACGATACATGGTACTAAGGGACCTGGTTACGATGTATAATTTCTTTCAGGTATTGTATTTGCCTAACAGAAAATTTGGACTCTCAGGAGGCTAAAAAGTTTAGTGAACAATGGTGAGAAAAGGAAAAGAGAGGAAGAAATAGGATTTGTGGAACATTAAAAAAATTAATCCCCAATAGATTCGTTAAACAGATTATTTGAGAGGTCTATTAATTTAGTCATTAGCGTTTGCGGAGCCTTTTTACTTTCTTGTATTCAGTATATGGCCTGAACCTGGATCTTGGGTGTTTGTATTAGAAAGTTTGAATATTAAGTTTCTTCAGGTTTGAGTTGCAAACACTAGTTGGGCATACTGTTCATGAAGCAGACATATTGAAAGTTGCATCATTGGCGGAGAGGCTTTCTAGTTTACAGAATACTGAATATGGGATTAGCAGTTTAACGGAACTTGTGAGTGAAAGTAGCAAGGATTTGGAATTGGGAGCAGACGTTGTATTCCGACCTCCAGCTCGATTTTTAGTTGATAATTCTCAGGAGGATACAGGAAGTTTGATGGAGGAAACTAGCACATTATCTTCTAATTATGGGGGATGGTCGGATTATGGTCGCTCTGCAAATTTCCATTCTTCTGTTGGTGAAAATAATTTTGATCTAGAGTGGTTGCAAGATGTGTGTGACAAAATTGTCAGTGCAAGTACTTCACTGCTTCCTCGGGATGAACTAGCAATGACCATTTGCGGGATTCTTGATTCAGAGAAACCTGGTGATGAGGTACACAGTTAAAATTGATAACACTTTCGTTCTGATCTGCCATCCCTGTAATGTGCTTTTCTAACTTACAAGGGACCGAGTTCTTCAAATTATGATTTGATCTCATAGATTGCTGGAGATTTGCTGGATCTTGTTGGTGATAGCTCCTTCGAAACCGTTCAAGACCTTATCATGGTATGGGTAATGATAAGTCATATATGATATATCGATTTTTGTTTATTGACGGTAAAGTAACTAATATTTTTTAAAGAAACTCATATATGGATAATGTATTCTTACTTTATAAACATTCAACTTGATAGTAAATTTCATCCCTGTAGTTGTGAAGATAATTAAACAATCTGTTGCAAGATATAATCCATTATTCCTTTAATTAAATTTAGAGGTAGTAAGTTGGTATAAAGAATCCTGTGGAATTATGATAATTCATGTTGTTTTTTTGGAAGGAATTTTTACTCACTCTCTCTCTCTCTCTCTCTCTCTCTCTCTCTCTCTCTCCCCCTCCCCCCCCGTCTCTCTCTCCCCCCCCCTCCCCCTCTCTCTCTCTCTCTCTCTCTCTCTCTCTCTCTCTCTCTCTCTCTCTCTCTCTCTCTCTCTCTCTTCCTCCCTCCCTCCCTCTCTCTCAGCATAGAAAGGACCTGGTTGAGAGAATCCATCATGGACTGCTTGTCCTCAAATCTGATAAATCAACTTCAAACACAAGGATCCCAAGTTATGCTACTCAGGTAAATAAAGTGATTTATTTTCATCCTTTTTTATCCTTTTCAAATCTGTCATCTTTACTGTGGTTATAATATTTGATATTTGGAAATTAACTCTTGGTATCTGTGTGTACCTGTTCAACCAAAATATTAATATAATAAACTTCAGCGATTTTCCTTCTTATTTTATTTAGTTATCTATTCTTGTGCTAGGTTTTCAGCTTTCATCTTTTATATTTCATAAATGGTCTGGTTATTTAGTTAATCACTTGAAACTTAATTTCTATATATAGGTAACTGTTCAAACAGAATCTGAACGTCAAATTGATAAACTTCGGCGCAAGGAGGAGAAAAAACACAGACGTGGAACTGATCATGGAATTGAGAGCGACTTATCTCTCTTTTCTTTTAGTTCCTTACTTCAAGCAAGTGAGAAGAAAAGTTTACTGGATGACCTTGTTGGGCATGGTGGTGGTGCTGTCACGGCCCTTCCTCAGGGCACTGTGAGGAAGCATTACAAGGGATATGAAGAAGTCACCGTTCCCCCTACACCAACTGCACCAGTGAAACCTGGGGAGAAGCTGGTATGTTTAATGTATACGGTATACCACAGTATGCTATTTTTACTAGAAGGGCTACATGTTCTTATTTTGTGGTAATTTGGATAAACATTGTGCCATGCTTGTTTCTTTTGCTTCCGTTTTATTCGGGAGACATATCTTTACTTTTTGAGTGCAGACGAACCAGTAGGGAGGATTGGTTATGTGTGTAAGTGTTTGCCTTATATTCCATTAGTACTTGTTAAAATGAGTCAGATTATTTTATTTTTAATGTAAATTTGCTTGTTCTCTAGATTTTGGGCTAAAGTTTTAGTCTAACATAACTGGAACTTATCAGGAAAAAATTTTATTTGTGGAAGTTTCATTTTCATCTTACAGTTCTGACTTGCTGTTTACGATTACAGCTTGAAATAAAGGAGCTAGATGATATTGCACAAGCTGCTTTCCATGGTTACAAGTCTTTGAACCGGATACAGAGCAGAATATTCCAAACAACTTACTACACTAACGAAAATATACTGGTGAAAAAAAGTCCTATTTTATGCTTTATTTGGGTGTTTCAGCCAGGATAATAGAACCTTTCTTACTTGGAAGTTTTTTTTATTTGATTGCAGGTATGTGCTCCAACTGGGGCTGGAAAGACAAATATTGCTATGATCTCTATTCTGCACGAGGTGTGAATGAACAATTCCTTTATTCTCTCTGTGATATATTTAGATGCTTGCTGTTACTAACGGCATATTCATGTATTACAACTTCTACTCAGTTAGTAGGAGCCGGCAATATGGTGTCAGAGGCGCTGCATGAAATTGATTTGGATATCGACATAATAGAAAGATTATGATGCAAAAAAGGCAGTAGATTGATGAAGTACCTGTAGTTGTGAGATAGACTTAGAGACAATATTACTGTGATGTAGCTAATTCTTCTATATATTTGGAAGAACTGGAATATGATTGATATAGGGGTCTCTAATGCAAAACTGCTTCTCTCCAACTCTTGCGAAACCTTCACAACTCAAGATGATCTCTGTGAAGCAATCTTTGCCATTAATCGACTTCCACAATTTGCTTCTACTTATAAATTGACTGTTCAATTATTACGCATATTATGTAGTCTTTTTAAAAGGATGAGGGGTAATAGTTACACGCTGAACATATTCTATCGTTGTTCCTTATGTACATATGTAGAATTTCATGTATCTTTAATCGAATAGGATGTTCTACTTTCTTTATACTTGATGGTGATTAGGACCGTAAACGAGCCAAACTGTACCTAATCCTCACTGGGTTCGGGTCGGCTCGAATTTCTTCGAACATTAGGTTCGATTCGGCTCGAAATTTTCGAACCTCATAATTTGAGGTCCGATTCCGCTCGAAGGCTATTTTTTTTAGTTCGATTCAATTCGGCTCGACTTTTTGAACCATTCGAATATAGTTCGATTCGGATCAAGTTAAAGTCCAGTATAACTCCGTAAGTCCATAATCCAAAATATACCAAGTCGAACGGATAGGTCCGATCCGCCGAAGCCGTACGGTTCGG
Organism: Orobanche coerulescens; assembly: GCA_033398695.1. Classification (NCBI taxonomy): domain Eukaryota; kingdom Viridiplantae; phylum Streptophyta; class Magnoliopsida; order Lamiales; family Orobanchaceae; genus Orobanche; species Orobanche coerulescens. The sequence goes on from CM065807.1 coordinate 159,482,477, forward strand.
CCTGGGATGGGGGGTTTATGTTTTGGGCCAAAGCTCCCCTCGAACCGAGCCGAACGGTTCGGTCCGATTCGCCGAATCCTATTTTATTGTGTTTGGTTCTACGTTTGGTGCCCCAAATCGGGCCACGAATCGAGCTTTTTCGAGCCGAATCCTTCGAACCGAATAGAACAATTTCACATCCCTTGTGGTGATGCTTTGGGTGAAGCTAGTGCAACAAGCCTCTTCTTCTATTTTGATCCTTGCATATGAATTTGCACCTTAAAACTTGCATTTGATTGGTTATAACAGATTGGACAACATTTCAGAGATGGTTACCTGCACAAAGAAGAATTCAAAATTGTTTATGTTGCTCCAATGAAGGTAAAATTTTCATATAATTAATCCCAATCTTCTATTAATTGCTAATATTTGGTGAATCCTAGGCATTAGCTGCGGAAGTCACTTCAACCTTCAGCCATCGATTATCTCCTTTAAATGTAACTGTGAGAGAACTCACTGGGGATATGCAGCTCTCCAAAAATGAGCTTGAAGAAACACAGGTTATGTTATTCATGTGACTGTTGGTTTATTCAGTTACTTTTAGCATTATGAATGAAGAATGTTATAAATGAAGAATGTCATGTAGTTTTGCTTGAGTAGTTTGCAGTCTGTACTCTTAAGCTTCTTGGATTCTTTTTTGTGATCAGATGATAGTAACAACTCCTGAAAAGTGGGATGTGATTACTCGTAAAAGCAGTGATATGTCACTCTCCATGCTAGTGAAGCTCCTGATTATTGATGAAGTACATTTGTTGAATGATGATAGAGGTCCAGTAATAGAGGCATTAGTGGCTCGCACTCTTCGTCAGGTATGACATGCTATATAAGTTTGTATTTGTTAAATTGTTTGCAAGTTCTAACTGCTATGCTTTCATTCTTTCACGCAAATAAACAAAAAGTAAGAGTATATTAAGTGTATGTTTGGTAAGCACAATAAGCTACTTTATAGCGTATTTGGAGCTCTTGTACTCAAATAAGCCCCATTTGGTTGGATGAGCTTTTTTAAAAAGATAGAGCTTATCTCAGATGCTTTTAAATAAGCTCATTTTGTCTATATTCCTCGCTTAACCTTTTTCTTTTTCGTACAATTACACGGTTATTCCATCAGGTATTTAAAAGAGAGATTCCTTTTACATATTTATTTTAAATTACACTTTTAACACGTTAAAAATAACACTGTTCTGCCATTTGGTTGTTTATTCTATTATCATTTTTAATTAGTGTTCTCTTCACTATATATGCTGCTTATTTTACTTAAAATATAAGAAGTAGAAACAATAATAATTAGATTAACAATACTAATGTAAATATTATTATTTAAACATGTATTTTGTTTAATTTTGTAGTTTAGAGCTAGCTTATGAGCTAAAATTGCCAAAGTTTTATTTATATTAGCTAGCTTTTAATTATCAGCCATCAGTTATTAGCTATCAGCTCCAAACTAGCTTGTTAGCTATTAGCACCCTTTTAGGTTTGTGTGCCACACATACCCTATGTAGAAATCGTTGCATATTCCTAAAAGCGAATCCGCCCTTTTTGAAAAGTTCTGAGTTAAAAAAATAAAGATAATGCTTTCAGAAAATAAAATAAAATTTATGAGCCAGGAGCTGAGTTATTGTGTCTATCGAGTCTAAATTCCCATGGTGTTATGTTAAATATGGTATAGAAACAACTTTTATTCCTTAAATTAATCAATGATTTTTTTCCTGAATTTTTTAAGGGTTTCTGGTTATCATCAGATGCTGTATTTGATATAAGGAGGTTACTCTAATTCTTTCTCCTTTTCTTGTCCGTTTCCTGTTTAAAGTTACATAAGTCCTTTCATTTTTTTTGGTTTTCCAAAATTCCACTCTACAAGGGCAATAGGGGGTGGGGGGAGTCGAACCCGGGTATAAACCCTAGTGAAAAGAACCTGTGGCCGCTACGCACAGAAGTCTGTCATTTGCACTCAAATTATTATTAGTATTTCTTTTAGACAGCACATCTTTGAGAGTGGCCTAATGATTGTTGAACTCTTGTAATGAGATGAACTATTCATAGGCTATTGTTGAAGACAGTTGACGGTTCCTCAATTTTCTGGAATACCTTGACCTTCTTGTTAGTCATTTATATATGTTGTTCTTCATAGATTTTCTTTATCGCGGAATTAAACTAATGAGTCATACCATGAAGTTGTGGGAACGAGTGATTGAACAAAGGATCAGGAAATGTGTGAAGATAAGAAAATCGGGCTGATTTATGCCCTGGAAGATCGACTATGGAAGCAATTTATCTTATCCTATGATTGATGGAACATTATCGAGATAAAAAGAAAGATCTGCATATGGTTTTTATTGATTTAGAGAAGGCATATGATAAAGTACCAAGAGAAGTACTTTGGTGGGCCTTAGCAAAGAAGGGTGTATCGCGGAAATATATTGACATTATAAAGGACATGTATGAGGGAGCTAGTACAAGTGTACGTACTAATGTTGGGAGGACGAGAAGAATTTCCTATTACGATTGGGGTGCATCAAGGATCTGCTCTTAGTCCTTTTCTCTTTGTCATAGTCATGGACGAATTGACAAGAGAAATTCAAAATGACGCCCGTGGTGTATGATGTTCGCAGATGATATTGTGTTGATTGATGAAACGAAGGTTGGAGTGCAATGAAATTGGAACTTTGGAGGGATACTTTGGAAGCTCGAGGCTTTAGGCTGAACAGAAGTAAGACCGAATATATGGAGTGTAGGTTTAGCGAAAACAGTGATAGAGAGGCGGGGATGATCACATTTGATGGGAAAGTTGTTCATGGATCCACTTTCTTTCGGTATCTTGGATCTATTATCCAAAAGGATGGAGAGCTAGATGGCGATGTGGCTCATGAGAATAAAGGCGGGGTGGTTGAAGTGGAAGAGTACCACGGGGTTTTATGTGATCCGGCATGCCTCATAGATTAAAGGGTAAATTTTACCGCACGGCAATTAGGCCTGCTTTGTTATATGGCACCGAGTGTTGGTCAGAAAAGCGAGGTCACGTTCAAAAGATGAATGTGGCGGAGATGCGTATGCTACGATGGATGTGTGGTCATACAAAAAGGATCGGCTCAGAAATGAGGTGATCAGAGAGAAGGTAAGAGTTGCGTCTATAGAAGACAAGATGATGGAGAATCGATTACGATGGTTTGGTCATGTGAGAAGAAGACCTATTGATGCCCCAGTGAGGAGGCTAGAAAGTTGGGGAGCAAGTAATGTTGTGAAAGGTAGAGGAAGACCCAAGAAAACTTGGATAAAGATGATTGAAAATGATATGCGGTTTCTTGGAATTGGAGAAAGTATGGCGATGGAGAGGCAAATGTGACGGGAAAGAATACGGATGGTGGATGGAGTCTGATTCTTTTTTTTTTTTTTTTTTTTTTTTAATTTCATTTTTTTTTTGTTTTTTTTTTTTTTTTTTTTTTCATTTATTCTCTTTTTTTATTTGCTTTTTTCTCTACTTTTTCCCTCTTTTTTCCTTTTATGTTATTTATGTAACGATTATTGACGGTTTCAAAGTTTGATTCATGTTAGCCGACCCCAAATCATTTTGGGACTAAGGCTTAGATGTTGCTGTTGTTGTTGTTGTTGTTGAGTAGTCCTGTGTTATAACTTATAACATTCTAATCTCCTAGCTGCAAAAGTAGGAAGGGACCGGTAAGATAGATTCAGTTATAGAAGGAATGACTGAATGATATCACCTTAATATGCAACATCGAACATTTGGTTAAGAGTCTCAAAATGGATTTCCTTTTGATATAACTAATAGTTGGGAATTTTGGCACAGGCTTTGCCAAGTATGAATTGTAAGGGGATGATTGGTTGACAAAATGTTTGGGAGAATAAAGTCTGAAAGTGTGATTGGTTGATTTTATGATTTCTTAGTGTAATAGTGATTGGACAGGATTGCTGATGTGATGATTTTGTAGTATAATAGTGATTGGATGTGATTGTTGGTTTGTAAAATAAGAGAATTAAATTATGTATTTGTCTTCTGGGATATGATTGTTCAATGATGATACTTGTTGGTGATGTTCTTTTAATAAATAATAAGTTGGATAGATTGATGATTAGAAAAGTGAGAATGAGTAAACAGTGTATTTTTTAAAATCTTTCACAAGCAATCACACGCCATGACAAAACGATTTGCATAAAAGCATCCACAGCGTAATTACCTTAAATCCGACCCAAATAGAAGACTTTATAATATATGATTAAACTTACTAAACAAAATGATTCAGTTGCACAATGTATTTTGTTAGAAGCGACTTCCATTTATCCTCAAAAAGAAGTCTAATAGGTGGTTCAGTATTGATGGTTTCTATTGTTTCGGCGGTAATTGGAATCATTTGCCAGTATCATTATGGGGATTGTTCTTCTCAGCAAACTGACTTTTTTCTATCTCGTCTTTTCTTTATTTACTTCTATTTTTTATCAACTATCCCAAACATTTTGGGACTAAGGCTTAGATGTTGTTGTTGTTGTTGTATCCCAAACATTTATTATGTTTTTTCACCCTTAATTGGTTTCTTGTAAATCGTAAATGTTGCTAAATAGTTATCCAAATATGTTAACAACGGGCTCTGTGATAGTTGAGTGCATAACCAACCCGATAAAGTGCAACCAGAGAAACTACTTCTATGACTGTTGGTTACAGTAAACAAGGCAACTTGAAAACTTACAGAACGCTAGAAAGATACCATCGCCACATTTTTGAAGAGAATAACCACGAGCGCTAGGAGTATGACATGACTAATTGTTGCATACTCAAAAGTGGTCGAGAATATGGCTTCTCCACAGTCAGATCCCTTCTCCCTTCTTTGCGACATCCTCCCTCCGAATATTGTTCTCATGCACAATGCTAAATGTGAGCTTATCATAGTGATTTTCATCAAAAAACTGTTGCTCTTTTTCTGTTATAACTCAAAATACATCTCACTTGAGGGGTAAGGATTGTTAGAATTGAGAGTGATATTAGGCCTGATTAGGCTTGATTATCTGCAATTGAAATGGTAGACTTGAAAAAAGTGGTTGATTATGATGCATGGTTGTTACGGCGGTAAGTCGAGTCGAGTCGACGGAGGTCCGGCATGGCGAGTCGTAGACTAGTCGAGACTAGTCGACTAATTATAAATATAATTATATATATATAATATATATATATATAATTATATATATGAAATTGTTGTGTAAATATGTAATGACAATTGACAAATACCACATTGCGAAATAGAATAACAATAATCATCCAATTTTAAGTTGCAAGTTTCAACAAAAGAAAAGTAGAATCCAATAGAGTGCAAAATAAATTAATATATATACTGTATGTACTATATATATTTATATGTAATATGTATACTACTGTATGTACTATATATTATATATATACTGATTATATATAAAGTAATATATATATATATATACTGGCTGTACGTATATATATATATATATCCAATATATTAGTATATCCAGTATATATTAGATACTGCTATATATATATACACAGTATATTAGTGTGTCAGTATATTAGTGTGTGCGTGTATATATATAATATATATATATATATATATATATATATAATATCAATAGAAATAGGAAGAAGAATCGGCGCGGCAAATTAGGAAGAAGAAGAAAACATTTTTTTCTTTTTAAGTATTCTGCCTGCGATTAAAAAAAAAAAAATCTGCAGGTCCAAGTCGGACCCGAGTCGTCGCCCAGTCGACCCAAGTCGTCGACTAGGCGACCCAGTCGACCCAAGTCGGGCGACATTTTTACACACGGCGAGTCGGAGTGGCGCGGCGACCATCCTCCATCGCCTGGTCGACTAGTCGCCGACTAGTCGCGACTAGTCGAGCGCCGTAACAATAGTGTTATGATGCCAACAACTCAGTGGTTGGCAGGATATCTTTTATAGTAATGGAGCAACTAATGAATTATGAATGTTTTGGCTAGTGGCATGTGGAAATGGAGGCTGTGTAAAAGAAGTTGTTCACACTCTTGTTTCGTGGGGGATTCAACCGCGTGGTTTCAACCGTACCGTCGTTCGATGGAAATCGTAACTGTGAACCGCCATAGATCGGTTCTGCTTCGATTGGTGGTTTTAATCAACCGCCAACCGGCAGTTCAACCTATGGTTTTCTGGTTTTAAAAATAAAATTGAATTTCATATGTGTATTAGTTATTATGAGCCATGTTCTATAATGTATGTGTCTTTTACAATATCAATCACGTAATGTGATATGACTATAACAATTATCTCGACTCATCACCGTCTCATGATATTTTCCATGTGACTGGAAAAAACTATGATGTTGATGGTTTTTGAATTTTATTTCATATCTTCTTTGTATGAAGGTTGTGACAGGAAGGGCGGGCGTAAAACTTATTGCCACTTTGTTTTTTGCATGAATTACAGTGTTAACTAAAGACAATTTGTTGGCACTATAATCTTCATGCCACCGACCCAACATAGTTGGGATTGAGGTGCACTCATAGTTGTTAATAGTAGCGACGCGAAGCGAAGCTGCATCGCTACACAGTTTTATGGGCTATGGATTTTTGGATAGCGAGCACTATCCTCGCTATCCTCGTTATCCTCGCTATAGCGCCGATCGCGATAGCAAGAATAGCGGCACTAGCATACCTCATGCTTTCCAGTTTTTTTTTTTCAATTTTTTTTTTTATTTTTAGGACGTTTTTGTAAGTTGCGCTTTTCTATTCCAACAAGAAATATGTTTATGGGCAAGATAAATCTTGAAAAAAAATAAAAACCCAAAATCTGAAACGTGTCTTCAGGTACGATGAATTTTATATTTTGTTTTTCTCTTATTAGAATTGATGTTTTGCGTTCCTTGAACTTATATTTATGTTATATTTCAATATATGCATGAAATTTTAATTAAATTTGGTATATGCTATATATTATGTATTTATATACTTGTGGAGCCTTACTTTCAAATAGCCCTCTCTATTCGCTATAGCGATCGCTGTAGCCATAAGGGACCTTGTCGCTATGGGGCACTATGCGCGATTGACAACTATGGTTGCAGTTGATGATGTTGATGATGATGATGTGTATTAGTAATTATGTAGTGATCACATGTATTCTAGCTATAATTATTATTCGTGATGTGAGGATAACAAAATATACATACATGATCATGATGTATATTCGTATATAAACACATATGTATATCGGAACTATTATATGTACTTAATCAATATAATATATTCTAGTGATATATACTTATGTATCCGATATGTGTGTATATAATATACTATACATATTCTATGTGTATATTTGAACATAGTATTCGATATGTTCTATATTCTTGATGTGGTGATAATAAAATATGTATCCATGAATATGATCATGGTGTATATATATATAATATCAATATAGAGGATGGATCAAATGAGAATGGGTTTTGGAGTAAGAAATAGGAATAAATGTGAACCATTTATCTTTGTGTGATCTACGACCCAATTAGCCTATGCATAAAATATATGCATTTAATGCATCAAAATACTAATGCATTAAGGTTATGCATTATATGTATAAAAATGTCGATACATTAAAACAATGCATTCCATGTATAAGTTTTCGTGAGAATAAAATCTTGGCAATCCATTTAATCAATATATATGGACCAAATTTGTTCCTATTTCTTGACGTAAACCCCATTTTTACCGATTGTGGCGGGAAGGAATACGGTTGGTGGATGGAATCTGATTCTTTTATTTTATCTGTATTTTGTTCCTATTTTCTTTTATTTCATGTTATCTTTTAATTTATTTTTCAGGATTTTTTATTTTTTTTTTCTTTTTTTTTAACATTCATTCTCTTTTTTTATTTACTTTTTTCTCTACTTTTTTCGCTCTTTTTTTCCTTTTATGTTATTTATGTAACGATCATTGATGGTTTCAAAGTTTGATTCATGTTAGCCGACCCCAAATCATTTTGGGACTAAGGCTTAGATGATGTTGTAAACCCCATTTTTACCGGAACCATTCCCTATCAATACATAGTATAATCACATATTCTTCTGGTTAACTTTCGCCATTTGTTTTTCACTGTTGGGGTTGGTAAGGTAAAGCCCACTAGAAATGCTATTGTAGCTAGAAGTATTTTCTCAAAGCTACGCTCATCCAGCTGAACCTAAGTACATTTCTTTTCTCTTTCTCCCCCATTTTTAGAGATGAACCACGGGGAATCTGATTCCTAACGTAAGTGATAAATGGGCAACTTTATTCAGATATTTAAAATTAGATTTTTTGATTTTAGCATCAAATATTTGAATTAAGCTCAAAATCATTTCTTCTCAACCTCCCCCACTATTTATTAAAATTTAAAACTAATTTTACATTTGTAAATATTCTGATTAAAAAAAAGAACCACAATCGCCGGTTTTCAACTGAACCGGAACCGCCGGTTGGCGGTTGAAAACCAAACTGCCTAGCGCCAGTGGTCCGGTTCTGGTTGGCCATTTCCGCAACCGGAATCGGCGGTAGTCTCAACTACCCAACACCTCTACCTTGTCGGATTGGTGTACCAATGGAGCTTGTTTCTAAGGGAGAGTTTCTTCTACGTTTGCCGGCATAAAGCAAAACAGAAGTATTTTTCATGCCTCAAAATGTTCATGAGTTAGTTAATGGTTTTAAGAATCATTTATATATTAGCAGTTTTTGGATCTATAGAAGAAATCTGCAATAGCAGCATTAATTTTATAAATGTAGGTTTTGAGAATGCTCTTATCTGGTGGTCTGTCTTGTGTCGAGCAGATTAATTTTGTTGGGAAGATTATTGTTATAAAGGATACATTAATATTGTAAGTATTTAAAAAGATAATATTACATTGCATAATTTATCAAGCTGACTTTGGTGGAAAGTTGAATGGGGGAAGTTTGCGCAAGTGACGAGATGGGCCTACTAATACAAAATATATACAAGCAGTCGAGCTTACCTCGTGTCAAGTTACTTGGCTTTGTTATATTAAATTATTTTCCAAATTTCACTGTGGAAAATCCTTGAGTTTTATATCGTAAAAGGAATATTACTCATGTGAAATGCAAACTTTTCAATTTATAAGGTCGATCGATGGTGATCACAAACTAGATTTTCTCTAATCTAAATATTGGAAGCAATATGGTAATTGACATATTCACCGCTGGGAAAAAAACATTTAGTCCACTAAGTAATAAAATCACATACACAGACACACGTATATCATCGTCACCATCATCATCATCATCATCATCTGCACCTTAATCCCAATCATGTTGGGGTCAGTGACATAAAGATTATAGCGTCAGTTAACGGTCAAAGTTAGTTAACACTATAAAATCATGCAAAAAGCAAAGTAGCAAAATTATACGCCGGATGCCCCTCCTGTCGCAACCTTCATAAGAAGGAGAAATAAGATGAAATTCTAAAACCGTCATCACCATAAGTTGTTTCACATCATTATCATCAACTGCACCTTAATCCCAACTATGTTGGTGTCAGTGACATGAAGATTATAGTGCCAAGATTATAGTGCTAGTTAATTGTTTAAAGTTAGTTAACACTATAATTCATGCAAAAATCAAAGTGGCAAAAGTTTTAATGAGACTGCACATTATCATCATCAACTGCACCTTTTTCACATGCATGGAAAATTCATGAGACTGCAATGAATTAAATCATGTTCCTTTACATGATTGCTATTGTAAAATCGACATGTACATTGTGGAACATGATCGAGACACACACACACACACACACATATATATATATATTTATGTGTGTGTGTGTGTGTATATATATATATCCGGATTCTGGTCTTGTTTCGTATTTCGGCACTTTTGTCTTTGTTAGCGTGCATGTCTTGTGCGATCAATCGCCTTTGCTGAGTAGCGCACGCTACTCCGGACTCACTAGCGTGCGCTATCACTGTGTGGTTAGCGTACGCTAACCTGGGGTTCGTAGCGTGCGCTAACGATTTCAGCAGTATATATATATATATATATATATATATATATATTGGTTGAAATGCAGTTTAAAGATGAAAGGAATCTTTTTGGGTTTAACTTACTGGTTGACGCCCACTGTTTAGGAGAACAGTCTTGAATCAATTAATTTATTTTCTTTTTTCACCTTCTCTAGCCTCCATGCTATGCACAGCGGACTGTACTATTTTAAATTAGTGAATATTAGTGAAGGTGTCCTTGATATTCTAGTGGGGTCGGTGGCATGAAGATTCTAGTCATTGTTTGAAAGACTACCATTTGATAGAATGAAATGCCTGTTGATTTTCATTTTTATGGATTGGATATGTGCGTCTTCACATCTGTAGATGTTTATACTTCTACAAAAACTAGGTTGCACAATTTCTGAGAGTAAATTCCGAAGCATGCCTATTTTTCTTTGATTCAAGCTATCGCGCTGTACCTCTTGAGCAGCAGTACATTGGGATTTCTGAACATAACTTCTTAGCCCGTAATGATTTGATGAATGAAATATGCTACAATAAGGTTGGATTTATTTGTGAATTTCTGATTTAAATGTTACTTCTAGGTAGAAGTCTTACCATTACTGTTGTACTATACTGTTGTACATTTATGATGGGTGAAGGTGTCCTTGATATTCTAGTGGACTAGAATCTTCATGCCACCGACCCCAACATTTGGCACAACTGATACAACTTTTGCTCTGATTGTTGTTTTTGTGTCCTTGATAATCCCTTGTCCAGATAGCGTTTTAGAACATTGCTAGGAAATGGATGAGACAATATCATTAATTAAATTAATGTTAATCCATGAAATAAATGCATATATATATGGATAATCAAAAAATTGTTGACCTTATAATAATATAGTTTGGCATCAATTGTCTTTAAATACTGACAAAGTAGTAATAGTTTTTTTTTGGGTTTATGTGTAGGTGAAAGTTTCTGCTCCCCTAGCCATAACCTCATATTTCTTAGTTTACTTCTATAGCAAGGATTTTCCATTTTAAAATTGTGAGTTCCAATTTTTATAGTTCCCCTAGTTCATGCCCCAGGTTTGCTTGCCCGAATGATCTCAGTCACACGGTCCAACTTGTGAGCTCTATGTGACCATAAAGCCCGACTGCATATCAATATCTCACTACACTTGTTGGCGTTTCTGAAGCCTTATTTTACTTGTACATGTAGAAGTTGTTGTCACAAGCATACATAAATTGCATTGTCTCCGTTACTCGTTAGTACTGTGTCAGAATGATCATTTGGAATAGTTTTTCATATGATTCATTCCTTCAAACTGGAGCAATTTTACATCACCATGAGTGCTGAAATGGAAATCATAAGTGTACTTAAATATCTTGTCCAATCGCTTATCCCACACTTTGTTTACACACACACTGTCAATATGAATTTGCAGATACTTCCCCTGTGCCGACTAGTCAGTTTTTGTTTTGTGTTGCATACAGGTTGAATCCACTCAAAGTATGATTCGCATTGTTGGCCTTTCTGCCACTTTACCCAATTATTTGGAGGTAACATGCTTTAACTTGCTCAGATCATTGTTTGAAAGACTAGAATGAAATGGCGGTTGATTTTCATTTTTATGGATTGGATATGTGCGCCCTCACATCTGTAGATGTTTATACTTCTGCAAAAACTAGGTTGCACAATTTCTGAGAGTAAATCCCGAAGCAGGCCTATTTTTCTTTGATTCAAGCTATCGCCCTGTACCTCTTGAGCAGCAGTACATTGGGATTTCTGAACATAACTTCTCAGCTCGTAATGATTTGATGAATGAAATATGCTACAATAAGGTTGGATTTATATGTGAATTTCTGATTTAAAATGCAACTTCTAGGTAGAAGTTTTACCGTTACTGTTGTACATTTATGATAGGTGGTTGATTCACTAAGGCGAGGACATCAGGTTATGGTTTTTGTTCATTCACGGAAAGACACCGGAAAAACAGCTGAAAAATTGGTAACATGTTGTACAGTCTCCCATAAATACCTTGTATTTTTGCTATTTTCCGTCCTTTTTCAAGATCCAACATTCTGAAAAAAAGCATATGCTAACAAGTTATTTCAATCCTGAACGTCGGGTGTTTTCTGGGTTGCCAACTTTGTTTGTTTCGGAAATGCAACTTCAACCACATGGGTTTTATTAATCCCAACCTCCAGTGGCCGGCGATGCCAAGCCGTTGGAAAAGGCGTCATTTGCATTGCATGCCCCATTTAAGGACTTTTTTTGGGCGAAAATGAAACCTCAATTGCAGGGGTTTAATTAATCCCAGTCTCTGGTGGCCGGCCGGTGATTTACAGTTGGTTGGGATAAATAATACCTTTGTAGTTGGGGTTGCATTTTAAAATTAAATAAATTAGTTTAGGTTGCAAAGTCAAAAAACGGTTGTAGTTGTTGTTGACAATACTTTCTAGCCTCATTTTACAGATTGCTTCCACTTTATGTGATGTAGTTCATAAATCACTTCTGCTTTATAACCATATTATATGGCGTAATCCACAGGTTGAAATGGCCTCAATACATGAGGACTTTGATCTTTTTACGAATGCTTCCCATCCTCAGCAGGGACTTATGAAGGCAGGGAACCTTTGTTGAAAGTTGTGTGACATCCATCCTATGCAAACTTAATTGTTTTCAAATTCTCATTCTTTTAACTGTATTCATCATCTCAGAGGGAAGTTCTGAAGTCTAGAAATAAGCAGCTCGTCCAACTCTTTAATAATGCTGTTGGCATCCATCATGCTGGGATGCTACGTGCTGACAGAGGCCTGACAGAACGACTTTTTTCTGAGGGCCTTTTAAGGGTATGCTATCCACTTTCATCTCATTCTTGAATATTATAGTAAATCTCCCACTAAAAATAGTTCCGTTATTGCTAGGTACTTGTTTGCACAGCAACCTTGGCATGGGGAGTAAATCTACCTGCTCACACTGTAGTGATTAAGGTTGTTCCGGATTTAGCTTTACCTGTTTGATAATGGTTTTCCATGCAATCTGGATTTGTGGTTTCTGTTCTTGTCATGCCTTCTTTGTCTAGTTTCTTCCTGGTTTCTCTCTGTCTTATCTCCTGGTTTTCTAGAGGAGTTGTTTTTTGGTCCATGATAGGATTGTCCAATTCTCTCAGAAAATAATTCTTTACGTAACAGCGACTGCGCTCTGAGCTTTTGCTGACATGGATAATATCTCTGTTACTTCCCCTCCTCTTTTCAGGAAAAGACTTTTTAAGTTTTTAATAATACAGAAAGAGCTCTATTTTGTTGTGTTTCCTTTCATTCCCTTAGATAGATTGGAGCAGAGGGTACCTTGGTTTGCTGTAGGCCATCGTTGTGATGTCTCCTTCTGGCAATGTCCTGGGAAGTGATGCTTCATTCTTTTCATAGTAACTAATTTTTCAAAATACCTTAAAAGAGAGAATGCGATCGACATAATATTTTTTACCAACTCATTTATACGACTTCAAGCTAGAAAATTTGTTTCTGGGTGGAAGTGGGACGAGATGAGCATTCTCTATGTTTGATGTTCTGAACCAGTATAACTCGTTTTGATATGTACATAGCAGTTTATGTAATTAACAAACTCTTGATCCGAATGGAGACATTGGGTCTGAACTGAAAACTTGGTTCAGTTTCAGTATTTCCTTTTTGTATTATATTCGGTTTGTAATTAACTTGCTTAAAGTTGAGTTTTAAACAAAAGTCCCTAACATCCTTACCTTCCATCTATAATGATTTGTAAATATGAGATTTGTCTGGGTTAATCCACTACAGTATTTTCTTCTACTCTCCACAATGTTAGAATAGAAAGAAAGTTATTCGGTGGAGGTTTTGCAAGGTGTTTTAACCAGCGAGTTCTCCTAGTTGTCACGTTCTCTCTCTCTCTCTCCTTTTTTATTTCGTTTTAATTAAATATATATGAAATGACCTTTTCAGCTCTGTATTGGTCAGTATAGCTGCTATGCCGTTTGTTGGATAGAGCTCAAGTCGTCAAAATTGTCCCGGCCTACCCGATTTTATCGACTACTGCACCTTAATCCCAACTATGTTGGGGTCGGTGGCATGAAAAATTATAGTGCCAATTAATTGTCTAAAATTAGTTAACTCTATAATTCATGCAAAAAACAAAGTGGCTTATTTTACGCCTGTTGCCCTTCCTGTCGCAACCTTCATATAAATGAGCCGATTTTAAGGCTGATATGGGCTTTAGTTTCATTGGTCATGCTACAAGAAGACACTCATCAACAATCAAAAGAATTGATTTTCTTTTTTCCAGTAAATGTTTCTAGGCTATTTTGGCCCAGACATATCGGGCTTTCGTGGCCTGAGCTCGCTTGGCCCTATGCGTTGTTTGGGACGATCCATTTAGGCCTGATCTTTTATCGATTAAATGAAACTAACGTCCAAACAAGCCTTAAAGTCGCTCAAGCCGGGCCACAGCGGGCCGGGTCAATTTTGACAGCATTTATTGTTGGGTAATATAGTTGAGTAGTTCTTAATTTCTGTCTTATTTTCAAATTCCCATGTTGTAGACTGACCTTTGAAGTTTGAATTTAACCAAAGCTTCAATCATTCCTCTTGCTAGAGTTGGAGATGCTTCTGTATGTACATTTACCAGCCTAGTAATGGTGTTTATGTATCTTACACCAGGGAACTCAAATATATGACCCAAAGGCTGGTGGATGGCGAGATCTGGGCATGCTTGACGTAATGCAGGTGAAAGACAACTTTATGCTTCTTGATATATGGAGATTTTCTCAAATATGTGCTTTCTCTCTCTTTCTCTTGTCATATGCCCTTCTAAGGTTAATAGATTCTTCTATAGATATTCGGTCGTGCTGGAAGACCCCAGTTTGATAGAAGTGGTGAAGGCATCATAATAACCAATCATGACAAATTGGCATATTATTTGCGTCTTTTAACCAGTCAACTTCCGATTGAGAGTCAGGTAAATCCTTGCTTGTCTCCTTTTTCCTCTTAAATTTTATATTGTTAGCGCATTCCTGATTTTGGAATTAAGCTTGTTCTGCAAATCACTGACATTCCTAGTTGTTAAAGGCCCGCCTAGATAAAAAGGCAGGTTTAGTTTTTAAGCCCAAAGGCAGGTGACCTCAGCCAGCCGCCCAGGTGGGCCTTTTCGCTGCGCACCTCTGCGTTAAGATTCATTTTTGCTTTTTTCTCTGTTTTTTAAGAATATTTAAACGTTATTTATTGTTGTTTCGACACTTTAATTATGTCAATTATTATGATTTTTGTTGATAGTATATTTTCTTGTCATTATTTTTTATTTTTTTGTGCGCTTCACCTCATACATGCCTCGCCTTGCACCACAGGTGATAGGATCCCGTGTTGCATTGGTGCGCCTTCACCTTTAACCACTACGTTGACATATTTTTAAAGCACATTCACTAAGAAACAATTGATTTAGTCATATAAATTGAAATGAGATCATGCTATAGGTACAATATGCGGCTACTTTATTAAGTATGCATTGACCTAATAAAGTCTATGTTGGTCACAATATACTTGACTTACAGCTTAGATGGGAGGTTGAATAAGCTGTACTCTTTTTCGAAGTTTGTTATGCGTACTGGAAGTCCTAAACTAAGTTGCTGTAAATACAGCAACTGGATAGTCTCCTGTAACTGGGTGCTTACAGGGTTTTCAAAGTAAGTATACTATAAATTACAGCCAGTAAGAAAACAATAAGTACAGGAATTAATAAGACACAAGTTTAATGTGGTTCGTGGTAAACCCCTCTACATCCACATGTCTCCACACAGGAGTAAATAATTTATCAAAATCAAGGCGTACACAACTATATAATTTTAACTAAACCGGTTGCGGCATTGTTCACATTGATTGATACACACGACTGTAGCTTGAGCCTTTCACACAGATTGGCTGTAGGCTTCTATGCCTTGCTTCTTCTCACACAGATTGAAGCTTCGTCTCTTAACTCTCTTCGTCCCACACATGGCTAATGATCTCAACGGTAAAGTTTTGAATCACACGAATCAGAGCAGCTGCTGTAGGTTATGAAAGTCTTGACTGTAGTGTGCTGTTCTCAGTTGTGGACTTGGTATTTCTTCACTCAAGAATATGCGTTGTAGGCTTGAGGAAATAAATTGCTCTTAGATAATGAATATTTCGGATTCTTGATCAATCAGTTAGTGGCAATGTCCTCTTGCTTGGGCTATTTATAACCTTGAAAATAGATCCGTTATAAGTGTAGCCATAGGCCGGTTGGTGATATTTTGACAAATCGGATTGACGACTTGCAGAATGTTTGAATTAAAGATATCCGCATTTAATTCTTCAGACATTCTTTTTGATCCACATTAAATGTTCTTCCACATTAAATGCTGTTGTGTCAGCATTAAATGCTTCTCTGAAGCCGTGAATACTTTGTGAATAAAGAAAGACTTATCTCACAACGGTTTAAAAGTCTAAGCCTAAATCCGGTTGGATTGTGTTTTACTTTTCCAAAGTAAAGTACCTACAGGTTCCTTGCTGTAACCAGCAATCTTTCTTGCTGTACTCTTAGAACCTCCATTTGGCTGTATGATAGATCTTTAGACGCTGCATAGAGTTAACTGGTGGTAGGAAGTATTATCAGAACACTTTGGGATATTATTTTTCCCAACAATTTCTCCTTTTCTGATAATGCCAAAACCTCCTAAAACAAACAGGGCTGTCTTCAAGTCTTCTGTCGGATGGTTTGATCTTCGAGATTTGGACTAAAATTTGAACTACTCGCAGACAAGTTCTAAAATTTTAAATCCTACAAGACTAAGTATATTACAACTTAAGATATGATTGGCTCGTATGCTCAATCTTACAGCAATCAGTCTAAATGAATACAACTTAATCAATGAACCGTTCGCAGATAAGTTCCTACAGCTTCTGGACTTAGCAATTTTTATACTTAGCAAATATTCCAATATATATCGCAATCAAGTAGTAAATGGAGATTACGAGCTGTAATCTTTTGATGTAAATCAAAATTTTATTGATAACATAAGCTAGATTACAATGCTTATGGAATTGAAATTTACATCGGAGAGAATAAAAAAACATGAAAGATACAGCAGAAAGGAATCATCTTCTACACTGCTGTTGTCTGGTTAACTTCTTGGAGGGATCATAATCAGTTCCTCTCCACTAGTTAACTAAGGAATCTCTGCCTCGGTCCCTGTAGATGTTCCTTCCTTCCGGGGTCACATCGTAGTCGAGAATCCAGTCTTCTGGGTGATCAGTTCACCCTTCAAATGCCTTGACTTCAGCTTTACTTGCAGTGGAAGTCTTCCTTCTGCTAGGAGCCTTAAGTACTCCTTCGCAGCATCATCCAGCGTCTTGAATTGAGTAAACATGGTGGACTCCCTGTTGAGAAGACAGAAGTATCTGAACAGTTCATTGTTTTTCCATGCCTTCAGTTCCGCCGTTGGCTGTCTGTCTGTAGGAAGAGGAATCTCAGCAGGCTTCTGGTTTGTACTCTTCTCTCGGAATTTCGGATCGTGGAACTCAGGACGAGAACCACTCACCTTATATCCTCTAACTCCTTGACCTGGCCCGGGTCCGGCCAGTCTCCCGATTGAAGCAGCTACGCTGTCATCCAGTAGCGCTTCCATCTCCCTTTCTCTTTCTAACCTCCACCTCCTTGCCCACGAGCCTCTTCCCCGTTTTAGTATTATCTAGCTCAGTGACTTTACCATGAATATCGCGAAGAATATCCATAGAGTCAGCTTGCTTGGCCTGAATATCTTTCACCGAGTTCACAAGACTTGCGATCGCTGTAGTCAGGTCGTCAATCTTTTGATCGTGAGCATTGAATCTAGACCCGGTGTAACATCGGGAGGCAACTGTTTTGGCTTCGGCAACTCAACTTTTCTTGCTCCTGCGTGAGAATTTGCGCCTGGTACATTTGGAGCTGATGCATGGCCTTGTAGATTGCATTTGGCAACAACCTGCTTCAAGTGTAAGTTCATCCTAGGCGGTATCTCGCATCCAGTCGAGTTCCTTCCCGACATCGTACAATGCTTTAACAGCATCCTGTAGGAATACGGTTTGGCAACCGATGCATTGTAGTTGCTCGATTCTTTCTTTGGTGAGAGGGGAGTCGGTTTGAGAGTTTGAGGATTCTCCTACCTGTTCGATGACCACATTGTGGGTTAGCTTCTTCAGACTTTCAGGTAGGAAGTCCTCATCTGGTTCAGAAGATGAACCTGTTGGGATAGGAGGGACTACCTGTTCGGCCGCTGGAACCTATGTTCCGTCTGAGAGACAAAAGAGAGTGATTCCTTTTGCCTCAATTCGGTGTCTGTAGCCTGTTAAACAGGAGGACCGATTCCTACTGCTGGCTCTCAACTTTAGGAGGGATTGAATCCTCTTGTCGGACGACGTGGGTCACATCCTCCTCTCTCGGAGGGACTGATTCCTCCAGGGCGGGAGATGCTGTTTCCTCCTGCTGCGGGGCAGATGCAACAATTTCATCAGTTACTGATTCCTCTTGTAAGGGGTCAATTTGGACAACTTCGTTCTGCCGGGAGAGGGACTTGTGCTTATCAGATGTTTGTCTGGATGTCCCCTAGCCCTGGGCGGCCTGTATATTGGCAAACTCCTTCTCTCAGGCTTCTTCACGGCTCATCAGCATTCCAGTATTTAAGGCATCGTCGTCGCCGTCAGAGTCTGGATCTGAATGGTGACTTGAGCTTCGAGTTCCGTCATTTGATGGCTGTTTTCCCTTAAGTCGGGCCTTCTCATTCTCTACGTATTATTTTATGATTAGCTCGTGGCAAAAGGGATCATTCCACTTGATAAGGACCTCGACGTTGTGGGTGTCGGTAACCTCCTGCACAAACAACTCCTAATCCTTCCATTCTTCCAAATTGTACATGGTGTCGTAAGGGGCAATCCTGTAGCTTTTCCATACTTTGTAGCGTTTGAATGCTTCATCGATTTTGGACTCGGAGGACCGTTTGGTTGATGATTGCGGAGGGGGAGGGACTCTGAACATTAGAGGGTTCAAATGTTCGGTTGTGATCCTCTTCAGGTATGGGGCCTGCTGAGGAGATTGATCCCTGACAAGGTTGGTGCCCTGTTAGGAGAAGGGCTCCTCACAGGGGTAGGGGCTCTCTAAGGAGAAGTGGTTGTCGGCTCCATAGGGGCAGCCTATTCACCAACTCCTTCAAGCTTGCAGAACAACCGCTCATCCATCATAGCCGCAGCTTGCTAAGGATCTGCTATAGGAGCAGCCAATGTTTCTTTCATAGGAACAACTTTCGATGGGTAGACTACTGCAGGGGTAGGTACAGTAGGCGGAACTGCCTCAGTGACCGCTGTAGTCGGCGGAGGTGCTGTAGGAACAGCTTTCGACTTTGAAGACTCCTTCTTTTGCTTTGTCTTCTTCTTCTTCTTCTTCTTCTTCTTCGTCTTTTGCTCCTCCTCGACAGCTGTGGGTTAGCTGTTGTCGGGGATCGCTCTTTTCTTGCTTACATGCCTCTTCTTTTTATCGCTGTCACCAGCTACCACTGACATCCCTTGGGTCACTCAACATCGATATAGAGTTTGGGTCCGTCCTGTGAGCAATAGGCGTAGCCTTGTTGTACAGGGTGGGTTTGGAACCACCTAAAAACTTCCCAGGAAGAATCTTCTTTGCTGGAGGTGATTGCTGGATGCCACAACTCGTCAGAATGTAGTTCAGCATTAGGTCGAAGATTTCCTTGCCGTTTCTGGCTTGGAGGCCTCCTCCTGTAGACGCTTCATAACTACCTGGCACCAGTTCACCTTCTCTCCACTCATGATGGCCGCCATCATTCTAAGTCTCAGATCTGTGCACATTTCTAATGCACCGGTTTTGTTCTCTACAACCCGACATCAAAATTCGTGCAAATAGGAATAGGGAAGAGCAAAACTCTTCTTGTGGCAAGAGGGGTGAATGTGTGTAGCTTTGGGATTTCCGGTGAATAGCTTTCAGTATGCTTCAAGCATACTGTCAGACCCAAAGGTCTCCAGGTCCTCCAATGAAAGGCCGTCAGAGGGCAACTTGTACAATTGTCTAGAAGTTTCTTGGTTATTGAGATCTCCTTCTTCTGCACGGTGCTCAAAATGGCAGTTAACGGAGAACCCTTCTTATCTGATGCGTAGTTGAAATGGCATCCAGATAAAATTCCTCCACGATCGATTCATCATAGTTTTCTGGGTGTAGACTACCCCGTTTGTAAAGACCTTGTTCCTCGATACGGGAAATCACCATATTTATCCCGGTCATATATTCTTCCGCAGAGATGATGCGTTCTTGCAGCACAGAGCACGCGAATCATAGTTTCTGTCTTTCTCAGAGACATCGATGAAGTCTGAGATGAAGTCACTTTTCACAACCGAAAAAGGTGAAAATTGAGATAGAAAAGTTTGCAGAAAAACTTCCAAGTATGTAGGCGGTATGCTGTAGGTTCAAATTTAATGCCTGGTTCCACGGCTGCCACATTACTGCCTCCACTATCGTACGTTCAGGCGGTTTGTATTGTAAAATCGCGGGTTTCAAGGTCTTAAATTCTAGATACGTTTCAATATTGAAAGTTAAATCGTTTTAAATTTAGACGATGCACGTGGACTTAAATTCATTTTGAAAAGTTGTATGTATGAAATTGGATAAGATAAAATATTAATTGATATCTATATTATTTGTCCTGTATCTGCGAAAATATAGCTTCCCCCCCCCCCCCCCCCTAAAATGGTACATACAGGATTCAATTCGTATTTTAAGGTCTTACTGTGTTCCCCCTTAATTAATGCACACTTCAGCTATAGGAACTTAATTGTACCCTCTTTCTACAACTTCAATTATGTTTGGATGTTGTTATGTGTGACTATGAATTTGAACTTTATTGAATTTGAACTTTATATTCTTTTAGATTTTGGCGAGAACTAAAACATTGTTTTGTGTTTGGGTATATTATGTATTAAATCTAATAAAAATTATGTATATACGAATTGACTTCATGACTTGTCCTCCTGACAATGCATGAGCGACTTGGCTCGACTTGGTGTTACGATATCCCACATCGATTCCACATGAAAATGTGGAAGGGTATATGAGGGAGAGTCAATCCTTTACCTTTGATCATGGTCTTGGGTTAAGTTAGACCCATCTAGCTTATATGCCTAACAATTTGGTCCGACCTATTGGATTCGGGCGGGCTACTGAAAGGGGCTGCCTGATGGTGGGCCCAGGGGTTGCCACCCTGGATGTGGGCCCAAAGGGGCTGCCACCCGGGAAGTGGGCCTTCGTTTGGGTTGCCACCCGGAGTGTGCCGTCCGTGGACGTCCAGTTTGAAAGGGGGATATAAGTGGGCGTCAATCCTTTACCTTTGACCATGCCTAACACTTGGCATCGTGATAACCTGAAAATTGACAACTGACCAACCAGGGTTTTTATCGAGGAACAAAACTCTATTTGAACATTGATTTATATTATTGTCGACTGTTATTGGCATTTTCCTTATTTCTGTTTATTTAATTTGGCAGTTTATCAACTCTTTGAAAGATAACCTAAATGCTGAGGTAGCATTGGGAACTGTGACAAATGTTAAGGAAGCTTGCGCTTGGCTAGGGTATACATATCTTTTCATAAGGATGAAAATGAATCCGCTGGCATATGGTATTGGATGGGATCAGGTATTTTTCAGTTTTGTACTCTTTTGTTATTACAAACAAACAAACTGATAGAGCAGATAAAAGCTGGAGAAAAAAAAGAAATAGTTTTGGTGTAGCAAATCCATTGAAAGAGCTTTCTGTTTGATGTCATTTATCGAATTATTTTGTATATGTTGCTCATATGCAAGTTGTTGATTTCAGTTGTTGATTTCAGTTCTGTTAGATCATGTAATAAACAGCTTAAGCTTCGGGCTTAGAAATTAGAATAGATCACCCTAAAGGTTAAGAGGATGATCTCTTATTTGCTTCACACTCATATTCTGGTTTATAGACTTGAGGAGGTCAGTAGATGCTTACGTGAGCCACATTTGAAGCAGACCCATTTTAGCATTTGATATTCAGACTTTGCTTCATTTTCTTCTATGGACTGTTCCCCACACCGCTACTCTGCCTTCACGATAGTAATGAAATCGACAGTAGTAAAGTACCTTTGGGACAGACGGATTATCTGCCAGCAGTACGGCATTTTTAGAGTGCACTGATCCTTCTGCCAACAATCCAATTTGGTCAAGATTAGGATGAGTTTCAGGACAGCGTTTCAGAATGGACACACACAAGGTAGATCTTCCAAAGAACCCAAAATGTATACTATTAAAGGGACAGACTGCAAAATTAGGACCATAAAATAGGAGACTATCTGTACTTGATCTAGGGAAAAAAAGAAATGGATCATTCCAGTTTTTCCAGAATAAGAACACATCTTTCAGTACTCTTCAAGCTGGTGGCTGAATATCTTTCATTCGGAGCTTCTGTTAACATCAGCAAGCTGGTGGATCAACTTCAACAGGTCTTGTTCGGTTTACACCGAACTGAGTTATGAGCAATGTTGATAGCTGACTTGTTGTTACAATAGAATTCCATATGATCCTCTCCACTTGATCTTCAAGCAGGCCAAAGTTATCTTGATCTATCACTAGCCTGCTCGGCTGTTTCTAGAGGCATGATCAAAACTTGCCCCCTGCAATTTTGAGCTGCAATATTTTGCTTCTTCTCGTAGCAGAGCATTACCCCCTAGCAATCTGTAGTTCCCAGAAATTGATCTTCCATTCAGGAGTAACCATACTTGATATAAATCTTAAGCCTCGAGACTTTGTGTGCCAACCTAAGAAGCACGGATGCGGGGATACGGGTGCGGGTGCATAGTACGGCGATTCGGGAATTCGGTAAATTTGAAAATATGGGGATTCGGGTGCGGGGCGATACGGCATATATAAAAATATTTAAAACATATATATATATATATGTATAAAAATGATTTTAGATGCAATGAAATTCATTAAAATGCAAGAATTTCATACTTCCATTGAAATAAAACCAAAAACATATAAATAAACATCTTAAAACATCAATCATCTTAAATAATCATGACTTCCAACTCAGGCTCATCAAGTGAAAGACTAGCTATCTCAAGCTCCTCCGCACCTTCAAGCGCCACCAATATCCCACAATTTTGTCTCTCCTACTCTTTCTAGATAAGAGTCTGACCGGTGTGCACAAACATCAAGTCTTCTGCCCGAGTTGGAAGTATCTTATTCATTCGAACCGAGTGAATCAAGGAATATGTACTCCAATTGATGCAGAACAACCTGCGTGTGCTCCAGATTATGATTAAAAACAACAAGCCTGACTTCACACCGACGCAACCGTAGGCGTACCTAGGTTTCTTTAGCGCACCCAAGACAATAGAATCACGCAGATTCACACAAGAAAGCAATATTTGCTGGGAAAATTCTTTATTCTCAAAAAACTCACAAACTTTATATAGCTAACAAAACCCAAACCTCCAGGGAAACCAATTCCTTAATTAAAATAGGAAACTAAATCCTAGACTCAAACTAATCCTTTATGGATCTGGACTCTGCATTAAAAAGACTCCTAAATCAAAAAGGAAGACTATTCCCAGCAATCAACTAAATTAATTGAATTACTAAATTACTAAATTACTAAAACCTATGATGTTGACGGTTTTGGAATTTCGTTCTATTTCTCCTTCATATGAAGGTTGCGACAGGAAGGGCATCCGGCGTAAAACTTTGCCACTTTGTTATTTGCATGAGTTATGGTGTTAACTAATTTTAGACAATTAAACGACACTATAATCTTCATGCCACCGACCCCAACATAGTTGGGATTAAGGTGCTGTTTATGATGATTGATGATGACTAAATTACTAAATTAACCCTGCATCAGAAACAAAACAAAAAAAATCAGATCTTAATTAATTACTCCAATGCCCAAGTCGGCTCCATATCATCATAGGCATCCCAGATCAGAGCTTGAGTTTTGGAGGCATCTTTCCCTCGCCTTTCGTATGTCTTGAGTGGCTGTTGCCACTTGTTTCTATCATCTCTCCCCGGCTTGAAAGAACTCGACTTTGGCGAGTTAAAGGCGTGAAACTGGTCATAAAGCTTAGGGTTAAGATGTTGGAACTCTTAACCCATGTGCATTCTGAAAATGGACGCCCCTTCCACTTAACAAGAAACTTTTGGTAACCACCTCCTCGAGTTGAAACAAGCTGCTGATCGACAATATCTTCAATTTCTTCCGCTATTCTTGGAGCTAGTGGTAAACGAACATTGTTATGCTCATTTGTATCATCCTTGTCATGGCCAGAATATAGAGTCAGGTCTTCAACATTGAACATATTGCTAATACCCATATCAGTTGGCAAGTCAAGTACATAAGCATCAGAGCTGATTTTCTTAAGGATTTTGTAAGGGCCAGCACTTTTGGAGTGAAGTTTCTTGTATACACGTTCAGGCCTGATCCGTACCATCACCATATCTCCCTCACTGAAATCAAGGAATCTCCTGTGCAAATTGGCACGCGTTTTGTACTCTTCATTGCTGATTGCAATCCTGCGTCTGACATCATCATGCAGCAAGCGGATATGTTCAGCAAATTCTTCTGCTTCCGCACTTGGGCGTGCCTCAACAGGTAGTGGGACTAAATCAATAGGCTTTCTTGGTCGTAATCCTGTGACAATTTCAAATGGGCTGCGACCTGTTGTTTTGTTTACCGAACTGTTGTAAGCAAATTCAGCCATAGGAAGTACAAAATCCCAAGAGTAAACATGATCTCCGACAAGGCACCGGAGGAGATTGCCCAAACTACGATTAGCAACCTCGGTCTGACCATCGGTTTGAGGATGAAAAGCTGAAGAAAATTTCAACTTTGTATTAAGTAATTTCCATAAAGTACGCCAAAAGTAACTCATAAACTTCACATCACGATCAGATACAATTGTAAGAGGTAATCCATGAAGTCGAACAATTTCTCTGAAGAACAGCTTTGCGATGTGTAAGGCATCAGAAGTTTTAGAGCACGGGAGAAAGTGAGCCATCTTGGAGTATCGATCCACCACAACGAATATTGCGTCATGCCCTCTTAATGTTTTTGGCAGTCCAAGAACAAAATCTATGCTTAAATCTTTCCATGGTTCGTGTGGTTTTGGTAAGGGTGTGTACAAACCAGTATTTTTCTTCCTTCCCTTGGAAATCTGGCAAGTGCGACATCTAGAATCAGCCCTTGCAACATCACGCTTTAAGTCTGGCCAATAGTAACGATCTTCCACCATTGCAACAGTCTTGTCTCTCCCAAAATGACCAGCTGCACCCCCATACTTCCCGTAAAGAAGTATTTGGCAAGCATAAGCGGGTTCCTCGAAACAAATGGCCATCATGTAAAGAGAAATCTATATGGTTTGAGGTCTGTCCCGACATCCATTCAGCATAGATAACGCTGAAATCTCTGCACAATGGATAATCTCTTTTGAGTAAATCAAAGCCCACTACTTGCACTGACATCGATGAAAGAAGATGCACCATTCGACTAAGCGCATCCGCTGCTTTATTCTGCACTCCCGCCTTGTGTTTGATAACAAATGCGTACTCTTGCAAAAATGAAACCCACTTTGCATGTCGGTGATTCAACTTTCTTTGGGAATTTATGTATTTTAATGCTTCATGGTCTGAATAGAGTAGAAACTCCTTGGAGATAAGATAGTGTCGCCAATACCGCAATGCTTGCACTATCGCATAGAATTCCTTATCATATGTAGAGTACCTTTGTTTTGCCTCATTCAATTTCTCGCTGAAGTATGCTATAGGGTGGCCTTCTTGACTTAGTACACCTCCAATCCCAACATTAGATGCATCACAAGCCACTTCAAACAAGAAGTCAGGTAAGCGCAATACAGGAGCATTGCTTATCCTGTTCTTGATTTCTTTGAGCGCTTCTGCTGCTGCCCTTGTCCAACAGAATGCTCCTTGCTTCATGCAATCTGTTATTGGCGCCATTATGCTGCTGAAATTGTGTATGAAACGTCGGTAGAATGTTTCCAGGGCATGAAAACTCCGAGCTTCACTAATTGAGGTGGGAATCGGCCAGTCACGAATAGCTTTTACTTTTTCTGGATCAGCCTCTATGCCTCTAGAAGAAATCACAAAGCCCAAGAATACTACCTGGTTACTCATAAATGAACATTTCTTCAAATTGGCATAAAGCTTTTCTTGGCGAAGAGTTCTCATGACTTGCTGCAGGTGATCCAAATGTTCTTCCTTGTTCTTGCTATAAATTAAGATATCATCGAAGTATACCACCAAAAAACGACCAATAAAAGGCTGAAGTACCTGTGTCATAAAACGCATGAATGTGCTAGGTGCATTTGAGAGTCCAAACGACATGACAAGCCATTCGTAGAGGCCATCTTTGGTCTTAAAGGCGGTCTTCCATTCATCCCCAGTTCTGACCCTGATTTGGTGATACCCACTCTTCAAATCGATCTTTGAAAACACCATCGAACCAGCCATCATATCCAGCAAATCATCTAGTCGAGGAATTGGGAACCGATATTTGACAGTGATCTTGTTAATAGCACGGCTGTCGACACACATACACCAAGTTCCATCTTTTTTTGGCGTAAGTAATGCTGGTACACCACATGGGCCGAGGCTCTCACGAATAAACCCTTTGGCTAGCAGCTCTTCCACTTGTCTCCTAAGCTCTGCATGTTCAGTAGGGTTCATGCGATATGCTGGAAGGTTAGGTAACTGAGATCCCGGCACAAAATCTATCTCATGTTGAATGTTGCGCAGAGGAGGAAGCTCATTTGGCAGCTCTTCAGGTGCTACATCTGAAAAGTCATTCAACAGCTTATGAACTTCCGGAGACAGTTCACTAGTTGCCATCTTAGAGTCCTTGTTGCGTCTTAATACTACAGCAATTATCACATTACTATCTCTGCTCTCTTTTAAGAGGGATTTCTTTGTCACGATCTGGAGAAACTTTTTTTTTTATTTCCAACTGGACATTTTGGTGAAGGTTCCTTATGTTTGTTAATCTCTACTTCAGCCATAGGGAACAATGTTACAGAGTTATTCTGATGCGTAATGCTATAGGTGTTACTTTCTCCACAATGTTTCACTTTTCGGTCATAGAGCCAAGATCGTCCAAGTAGAATATGAGCAACTTTCATAGGGACCACATCACATAACACAGAATCTTGATAGTTCTTGTATGAGAAAGAAATAAGGCAACGATGAGTTACCGGAATAGTTGAGTTATCAATCCTAGCAACTTTATAGGGTTGAGGATGTGGTTCAATAGGAAGTTTGAGACGTTCCACCGTTGATGCTGAAACTACATTCATACAGCTACCGCCATCAATTATGAGTTTTTTGGCTTGAGTTCCACAACGAACCAACATTTGAAAGATTGAAGTACGCCGCCAATCTTCCTCTTGAGCTTTAGGGGCTGCCAAGATGCGTCTGACTACTGCAGAGAACGAAACGTCCTCTTCTAGCTCCTCTAAATCATCAGCCTTGAATACCCCAACCTCGAAGTCACCACCATCGTCTTTGTCCTCTAGATGCTGTTCTTCAGACTATTTCAGCACCAATATGCAGATTTTTCTTCGGGCAATTGTAGCTCATATGACCTGGATCCCCACACTTGAAACAACCGTCATTATACTTTCCACTCCCTTTAGAAGGCATGATGTTCTTGCCCTTCGGATCATCTGTCTTTGATTTCAATCCATTTGGTGACTGCTTAGTTGCTGCAAACCTTTTATTTGATGTCTCCCCGACTTGAGAACCAAACTTCCTCGCTGGAAGTGGTTTAAGGTATTCTTCCAATCAAGCGCTGTTTGAAACACATCTTCCATACCATAAACAGGTTGCCTAAGCAACTCTCGTCGTATGTCTGCTCTTAACCCGGTCTTGAAACGTGCTAGGGTTTGACGAGGATCTTCAACAATCTGACTCCGAGTTTTAATCTCATCAAATCGTTGCATATATTCTGTTACACTCAAATTACCTTGCCTCAGATTAACAAGTTCGCACAACTTGTCTTGGTAATTTATAGGCATGTACTTCTCGATGAGCTTTGTCTTCATCTCTTGCCATGTCCCTATAGGTTGTTGTCCCAATCTCCTTGTATTTTCTTCAATTCCACGCCACCATACCTTAGCTAAACCAATAAGTTTCATCTTTGTAAATCTAACCCGTTGCTCGTCCGACATATCAAACCAATCAAAGTATTCTTCAAGTGCAGCAAGCCAATCAGAAAATACTGTGGGATCGAATTTTCCTTCAAAATTTGGGACATCAGTCTTTACTTTCTTCGTGATATCTCCAGCCGTATCACGTGGTTCAAAGCGACCTCTTTCCAACATTTCTCTAGCCCAATCGTTTGCAGGTTGATGTCCTCCTCTCTGACCTCGATCACCTCTTATTTCCCTTCCTCCGTGCTGGGCAACTCGCTGATCTTCATGACCAGCTTGTTCACCTTCTGGATTTGCTGGTATTTCACCATTAGGAACAACTTCATCTCGATTCTCTTCCACAACTCCATCTTCCTGATTTCTGCCTTCTATAACGTTAACGCGAATAGATAAATTGTCAAGTCGTTCCAGGATCTGAAGAAGGATTGCATCCCTCTCGTTATTAGAAAGCTCCTGTCTGTATGGTCTGCCAGAACGAGTAGTCATGATCTAACGTAGGCTCTTGATACCAATTGATGCAGAACAACCTGCATGTGCTCCAGATGGCAGATTCTGATTAAAAACAAGCCTGGCTTCACACCGAGGCAACTGTAGGCGTACCTAGGTTTCTTGAGCGCACCCAAGACAATAGAATCACGCAGATTCACACAAGAAAGCAATATTTGCTGGGAAAATTCTTTATTCTAAAAAAACTGTCAATAAAGTGGACACTCACAAACTTTATATAGCTAACAAAACCCAAACCTCCAGGGAAACCAATTCCTTAATTAAAATAGGAAACTAAATCCTAGACTCAAACTAATCCTTTATGGATCTGGACTCTGCATTAAAAAGACTCCTAAATCAGAAAGGAAGACTATTCCGAGCAATTAACTAAATTAATTGAATTACTAAATTACTAAATTAACCCTGCATCAGAAACAAAACAAAAAAAAATCAGATCTTAATTAATTACTCCAACGCCCAAGTCGGCTCCATATCATCATAGGCATCCCAGATCAGAGCTTGAGTTTTGGAGGCATCTTTCCCTCGCCTTTTGTATGTCTTGAGTGGCTGTTGCCACTTGTTTCTATCACCAATTTCTCTCGCAACAAGAAGAACAAGGTTGTCCCAATAGCTTCAAAGCTATTTTTTCGAATATTTGGTGCTGAAGCTCCATGACAAAGCCACCACATCTTTGGATCCATAGCGCCTCTATCTTCTATAGAATCAGCAGTACCAAATGAATCCATTTGTCCAGAAAATCGAGCAAATTCAACATTCACAGCTGTTCTTGCCTCACTAGCTGGACAGTATCTTTTGAGACACTTGTTTCTTTCCTCGGATAGCTCTATATCTTGATGTGGAGGTATACGATCCGGAGCCGCACTAAGCCATGCATCACTATAGTACCTAAACAAATTAATAAATAAAAATTAATCGAAGTTTAAAGATGTTTTACAAAAACTGTACATATTAATATTTAAAAGTTTACCTTGGATTGAGTGAGTGAGCCAATCAATGAAGTGGTGAAGAACTCTTAGTCCATCTATCAACGAGAATGTCAAACTATATCATAAAATGTGGACTTTTGAGTGAGCTCTTTATTTTCATGCTTATATATGATAGTCTTCACTTTCTCAATCATATCATCCCACATGTCATAAATCAAATGAAGTGAATGCTTATCCGTATCAGCAAAACGAATGATACCATCTATAGGAGCACTAAACTCAAGAATGTAATCAACCTTATCCCCCCATGTTTCATCAAGCACTGTACTTCTAATAAGTTGAGCTCTCGTGGTATTACACTCTCGGTAACTACTCCACTCCTCACAAAGCACCAATCTTTCAAGAGAACCTTTAAGGAGTTTAAATCTTTTGAGCATGATAATCACAGATGCAAATCTTGTTTCAGCAACAGAAAGAAGTTTCAAAGGAGCAATCTGAGTAAACATTGTGTTAACCATGTTGTGATTAAGAATATAATTCTTAATCATTAGTGCTCTCTCACCCAACTCCGTAATCCAATGACATTCATCATACACATCCACATTTGAGTCAAGATTCTTAGCATCACAAATATTTTTAATGCCAAATTAAGTGTGTGCACTACACATGGAGTCCAGAAAATATGAGGATAATGAGTCTCAACGATCATACCGGCTGCGTTGCAAACTGGAGCATTATCGGTGATAACTTGAACCACATTCTGAGGTCCCACCTCCATGATTACACCTGATTAAGTCGGACATGAAAAACTTATCTTTGATTACACCTTCACAATTAACTGCTTTCAAGAACATAGGACCACTTTGTGTAACAGCCATAAAATTGATTAATGGCCTTCTTTGACTATCACTCCACCCATCAGAAACCATGGACACACCTTTCTCCTTCCAAGTTGTCTTTATTGGAACCAGTAAACTTTCGACATGTGCTCTTTCCTTTTGCAACAAAGTTGTTCTCACAGCATTATAAGTAGGAGGAAGATAGCCAGAAATGCCGCTCTCTGCAGCTTTATTATACGAACTGATGTAATACGGGTTTCTCGCATAATGAAAAGGTAAGCCACCTGTATAAAATGCTCTTGCAATCTCGTTGTCCAACTGTGCTCTCACTTCCATGTTGTATGCTTTGCTGATAGGATTTTTCGAGTCAGATGCCCTTCTTTTGGTTCCAATTTGCACCTTTTCAACTCCTCCCCAAGCTGATTGATTTTGACCAGAAGGAGGTAGTGGAATGTCAACTGATTTGCTTCTCTCTTCTGCCTCTTCCAATTCTCTTTTAATCAGCCTTAGAACTTCTACAGTGATTTTAGTACAAATTGTAGCTCCTTGCCCTTTAATCTTCAATAGATGTGCTCGCACCCTTGATAAAGAACCAACAAATTCATTATTGCAAAAGTTACATTTTATCTTTGTATTTCCACCTCTTTCTTTCTAGTTCGACTTTGCCACTTTAGTCACATGGCTCCATAAAATAGCATCCGGTTGTTGATTTAGGGTACCTGCTGTACTTGTAGCCGAATCCGTAGAAGACATTGAGGCCGAAGAAGACATTAATAAACTGAAAAATAAGAAAAAGAAAATGATTAGCACAAAAAGAAAATGATTAGAAAGTCGGGAAGAGGCAAAAAGAACAAGAAAGACAAAAGAGAGGAGACAATCGGGAGAGCACACAGATATACACATATATACAAACAGATATGCACATATATGATACATACACATATACACACAGATCTGGGAGATGAACTTACAGAACGAAGATGGAAGACGACGATGGAAGACGACGATGGAAGATGGAAGACGACGATGGAAGTCGGGATACAAAATGAATTTGAGATACAAAGTGAATTACAGAATTAGGGATTCTAATTAGGTTAGTATATTTTTTTAAAAATTTGACCGAAAATTACGGTCAATGCC
Organism: Orobanche coerulescens; assembly: GCA_033398695.1. Taxonomy (NCBI): domain Eukaryota; kingdom Viridiplantae; phylum Streptophyta; class Magnoliopsida; order Lamiales; family Orobanchaceae; genus Orobanche; species Orobanche coerulescens. Next base: position 159,514,160 of record CM065807.1, read on the forward strand.
CTTCCCGCACCCCCCGCACCCCTTCCACAAAATTCGTGGACACGCCGCGTGTCGCGTCCCGTACGCACCCCCGGCGAATCCCCGCGCACCCCTGTACCCGGGCGAGTCCCACACACAGTTCTTCAGTATATAGCCGAATCCCTGCTACCTAGGTGCCAACGCATAAATTCCTTGGCATGGTATTCCCTTCGTTTTGATAAATTGGCTCATTACAGTTGTGGGGTAGCTTGTATCTGTCATTATCGTGACATGTAAGTTAGCTTTTTGACAAGCCTTTGATAAAGTTTTATCAACTGAAGTGTTGAGATTCGGCTCTGTTGAATATTTATAGCTAATTTCAGATTACTGGTCTCAGTTAAAATGAAGGGATAGTTTTATTTGAGGTTCGAGAATTCCATGTTTAGAGTGTGCAACCTAATGTCTTAGAAAGTACTTTAACCTTCCTAACAACTCCTTGATGTGGAATTTCTTGGCCGGGCACCTTTTAACTTGTCAATTTTATCCTCACTAGTCCCATCAACAACGGCGACGTCAACATATACTGGTAGGTATCTCACGAAGCCAAATTGGAACCCCGGAAGGACTCATAAAGCGGATAGAAAAATGAGTTGTAAATGCAAAAGCTTTTAGATTAGAACCCTGATGACGTGTTATATATAATAATTATAATTTTAATAGTTTTTAATAATACTGGGAGTTATTTTCTAACTAAATTTTACTTGAGCATGGGTCAGCTACTTCTGAATTAGTTGGCTTTGCAATTTTCAGTTTCTTTACCACATCGAATGGGTTCCTTCATATATTGTTACGTCACTTTTTTCATTTTACTTTGGGAAAAGGTCCATTTGTTTGTTACTGTTTTTACTACATGAACCACAACACGAATCCCACAGATTCACTCTCATGAATCCTCCTTCTCCATTGTTTCCTGAATCTTCCTCCATTGTTTCCTGCCAGTCCACACTCCACATATCTCCGTCTATTCCCTTAACTTCCAACCTTTGTGGATAACATCGAACCAAGTCTTCTTCGGTCGTCCCTTAGCTTTTTGAAGGGAGCTTAAACTCATATGTGCAACTCGCCGAACTGGTGCAACGCTAGGCAATATGTTGCACATGAACAAACCACCTCAGGCAATGCTCTTGCATCTTCTCCTCTATAGGAGCTACACCTACTTTAGCGCGAATGTTTTCGTTCCTCACCATAGCGCGTCTAGTTTCTACATATTCAATGCAAATGTGCATCTTTGTCACACTCATATTCTGGATATGATGTTTTTTGACGCCTAACATTTCACTCCATATAACTAAGATGGTTTGGTAACATTTTAATAACAATTTCCTTTCACCCATAGTGGGATATTGCTGTGATGTTCTGGTGCATCTCAGTTCACCCGCCTGGATTCTTTGATTGACATCCTTCTGAAATATGGATCTTAAGTATCTAAACTAGCTGCTCTTTGGAATCTCTTTTCATCAAGGAGACAATCTTTGTGTTTTGGATCATGCATTTACTAAACTTACACTCAGTATACTCTGTCGTAGACCGACATTTTTGGAAACCCCGACCTTTAAAAGTTTGTCTCCATAACTCTAATTGTGCATTGACCTCTCCTCTCGTCTCATCTATCAAAACAATGTCGTCTGCGAACAACATTGTCCATGATATCTCCTTTTGGATGTTTTTTGTAAGCTCATAAGCAAACAAGAATGAGCTCAGAGTAGATCATTAATTCAACCAAATAGTGTTCCGAAACTCACTTGTGACACCACCACGGGTTCTCGCATTTGCTGCTACTCCATCATACATGTCCGTAATAATATTAATGTATTTCATATGATGCCTTTCTTTCCAAGTGTCCACCACAATACTTCTCTTGGTACTTTATCACAGATCGATAAATACCATATGCAGATCTTGACTCCTCTCTCTATAACGCTCAACAAGTCGACAAAACAAATGACTAGCCTCACTCGTCGATCGTCCTCGCATGAAGCTAAACTGATTCTCTGGTATCTGAACAATTTGCCACAATCTATGTTCAAAATCTTTTTGCCAAAGTTTTATTGTATGACACGAGTTTGATCCCATGATAGTTGGACAAACGCTGAATCATCTTTATTTTTGTAGTGATGTACCAACATACTTCTCCACTCTTCTGGAAGTATCTATGTAATCATCATAAAACCAGCTAAGATGTCATAGTTAGCATTGTTATCACGTCGCCAACTAGTCGCTGACAAGTAGATAAGTCGCCTCAGTAAACTAGTATGTGAATGACTTACTCAGTTTGATGATGGTGGGTTTACCCGGACCCGACAAGGTATCAAACGCAAACCCGACCCTGCCCAGTGTTAAAAAAGAATTCTATTCGTTCAAAACAAAGGAAACGCGTTGAAAACCCTACCCCTTTTATAAAGCGGCGACTGCCACGAATCCGCATCCAAATCCATCGTTCAAATCCATTCAGAACTTCAGATCCGTCCTCTAGCATCGTCTTCCCCGTCTTCGGTCAGGCATCCTTCTCATTCTCCATCGTCTTTTCGTCCCCCTTCGGTATGTATAACTATATTTGTGTACTGTTTCTATATATATATATATATATTATATCATATAAACATATTAACGTATATATATGTATGCATGTATATAACGTATACATATGTTAATTTAGTATATATCATATGTTAATTATGGTGTGCCATCACCTGATCCAAGCAATGCCAATGATGAAGATGGAGTTGGAGATGGAGAAGATATTGAGATAGATGATTTTGCTTGAGTTTATACTCATATATATTATGATCTATTGTGGGTACTATTAATATTATGTGGCGCGTTCTATGCAGTACCAATATTAGATGCAGTACTTTACAGTACTAATTTATGCATGAGTTTTGTACTAATTATGTATGAAATATATGCATTTCGTGCATTAAAATTTCAATGCATTAAAATATGCAATATATGCATCAAAATATCGATGCATTAAAATATTAGATTATATGCATCAAATATTTTGCATATTTTAATGCATTGAAATTTTGATGCATGAAATGCATATATTTCATGCATAATTAGTACAAAACTCATGCATAAATTAGTACCGTAAAGTACTGCATATAATATTGGTACTGCATAGAACGCGCCCCTTAATATTATTATGTAGTAACTAGGATCTATTATGGATATTTGTTGAATTTGAACTTATTATCGTGTTAGTTTTGTTGAAATTGAACTTATATTATTATGTTTAAATCTAGTAAATGTATGTATATGAAAGACTTGTAGACTGGTCATTACTAGTCGGGGCGACTTGTTGACTAGTCTTCTCGAATGTATTCGCTCGACTTGGCATTGTGATAACCATGATAGTTTGGGTAATGACTAACGTGTTTCTAAGTGTAGCATTCTTCCCGTACGGGGTATTATAGCATAGTTTACTCCATAGAACCATTGAAATATCTCTATATTCATTTGAAAACCAGGTCACTATGTCATAATGTTTTGACCTGGTCTTATGTGGGGCTAATATAAATGAACCTCTCCCTCTCCCTCTCCCTCGTTTTTGTTAAATTAGTTGTTGTAATATGCAGGTCATTGCAGATCCTTCATTAGGCCTGAAACAAAGAGCTCTGGTATCAGATGCTGCACGAGCTCTCGACAAGGCAAAGATGATGCGCTATGATGAGAAAAGTGGAAACTTTTATTGTACTGAGCTTGGTCGTATTGCTAGCCACTTTTACATTCAATACTCTAGTGTTGAAACTTATAATGAGCTGTTGAGACGTCACATGAATGATAGTGAGGTAATTGATCAATAATTGGTTTCTGTGGTCGTTTTCAGTAGTGAGGAGTTCATTAATTTTTTGTCAATGTGCTTTCCTTTATTAAAAAGAGGCTTGATTTTGTTGTTGTGTTGCTTTCCGTTTTAATATTTTGTAATTAGTTATATAACAGTTCTGTACGTCCTCTATTTAAAATATTCCGAGTTTTACACTCTTTGTGCCTTCCTTTTCGAAATATGAAATTTATTGGAACTTGGAAGAAAATTGAGGGAGTACCTAATAATGTATTTTTGCATGATGCTGGTCATCATAAGTAAATTACAATAAAGCATATACGAACGTGGTATCTCGAATTTCTGCATTAAGAACACATGTCCTTCATTAAAAAAACACATGTTCTTTCATAACCTTTTTCTCTTCAAGTGAACAGAATTTTGGGAAGGCACTACAGTACTGAATCAATTTCCGCTGAAAATATGCTTTGAAGTAACATCCGTCGAAAATGGCAGACATGCTATGTACAGTGAACTATTTTTGTCTTTACATGTCTTTGCAGAACATTTTTTATATGGCCTCGTACTTTACTAAAAGTTAATTTACCATCAGTGCTTATACATAGTACTTCTTGTGTGATTGATTTTAGTGCAAATGTTAAATTATGGTTTATGGTCCAACAGTTGTTGGGAAGCTGGATATTTTTTTTTGAATCACTTGAGAAGGTGCATTGCGTTTTCTTGCAGCATCTAACAAGTCCTTAAATTCTTCACCCGTGGCTAGACATTTTTCTTTGTTTTTTCCTTTTTAGTTATTTCTCTGTTTGCCGCTCTCTTTTATTTTCACTTCTAGGAAAGAGATTTCGTCGGAAGGGCTATATGTGTGAGATGATATTTTCTGTGCTTCAAGTTAATAATAGCCAACTGATCATGACCTAGGAAGTGTTTTTTTGAGTTAAATAGTTTTGTAAAATGATAAGCACATGAAATTGTTTCAGGAAATAGGGAACACAATACTAATCTAACGATTAGCAATATTTGATTTGTGAATGTTCACTTGTGTACAACATCTCTACTCTCTATCTGTAAAGAAGAGTGATGTTGCCATTGAATCTTAATCGGTAGGTTGCTTAGGGTGGGGTATTTAGTATATCATTTCTTGTAGCCAGTTGTTCAATAACAACATCTAAGCCTTAGTCCCAAAATGATTTGGGGTCGGCTAACATGAATCAAACTTTGAAACCGTCAATAATCATTACATAAATAACATAAAAGGAAAAAAGAGGGAAAAAAGTAGAGAAAAAAGCAAATAAAAAAAAAGAGAATGAATGTTAAAAAAAAAAAGAAAAAGAAAAAAAATGAAAAATCCTGAAAAATAAATTAAAAGATAACATGGAATAAAAGAAAATAGGAATAAAAATACAGATTTAAAAAAAAGAAAAGAAAAAAAAGGAATCAGATTCCATCCACCATCCGTATTCTTTCCCGCCACATTTGCCTCTCCATCGCCATACTTTCTCCAATTCCAAGAAACCGCATATCATTTTCAATCATCTTTATCCAAGTTTTCTTGGGTCTTCCTCTACCTTTCTCAATCATTTGTAGCTAGTTGTTTATTATTCTTTTTTTGTAGGTGATTGACATGGTTGCCCATTCTTCGGAATTTGAAAATATTGTTCTTCGAGAGGAGGAACAAAATGAGCTAGAAACGTTGGCTCGCACATGTCCTTTGGAAATCAAGGGTGGTCCATCAAATAAACATGGAAAAGTGTCGATACTTATTCAGGTTGGTGGCTGTTAGTACGTATAAAGCATGGTCCATTAGAAGAAGATATCCTTGTCTTATGCTTATGTATTAAATTTGTCCTGCAGATGTACATATCCAGGGGCTCAATTGATACTTTCTCACTAGTTTCTGATGCATCATATATCAGTGCAAGCTTGGCTCGAATTATGCGAGCCTTGTTTGAGATTTGTTTACGGAGAGGGTGGAGTGAGATGTCATCACTTATGCTGGAGTATTGCAAGGCTGTGGATCGTCAAATTTGGCCTCACCAACATCCGCTCAGACAATTTGATAGAGATATTACAGCAGAAGTTTGGCCGGAAAATTGTTATTTTTACTATTTTAGAGTATTTCAAATTGAGATGTTTTAAATGAGCTCTATGTTAAAATTATGTTTCAGATACTGAGGAAGCTTGAAGAAAGAGGAGTGGACTTAGATCGTCTATATGAGATGCCAGATAAGGAAATTGGAGCTTTAATTCGCTATGCTCCTGGAGGGAAGGTATCTCTTTTATTAATCGTGTTATAGGGGTTGGACAAAATTCCTTTCCCTGGTAATCTGTTACATGAATAGTAGTTTGACTACCTTTCACATTGAAGTTGGTCAAGCAATACATGGGATATTTTCCAATGGTCCAGTTATTTGCTACAGTAAGCCCAATCACAAGAACTGTTTTGAAGGTATTGGCAAGTTGGTGACATTTTCTTTTCTTTCAGCTATTAGATGTTTTATAAAGCCTTGTTGTCATTCTGAGCACCCTTATGTGTTCATGTTAGGTTGATTTGACTATTACACCAGAGTTTGCCTGGAAGGACCGGTTTCACGGTACTGTGCAGCGTTGGTGGATTTTAGTTGAGGTACTTCCATGCTAATTGGTTTCTTTTTTTGGAAGATTGAATGGTAACGAAGAAGAGCTGTGAATTGATATATCCATTTAGGCTCACATATTTGTGTTATAAAGAATTAGAATGTTTGTGGTTTTGTTAACTCTTGAATCTTGACGTTCTAGGAAGAAAACATCAAGTTTGGAAGTAGAATCTTAATTGCTTTTGTTCTGGTTATTGGTTACTTTTTTTTTTTTTTTTTGAGATATCTACGATATATATTTGATGGACATGAATCATAATTTGAATATTATTGGGGCATTTCCTCAGTCTATTGGAGACGACTTGACGTTTTCAGAGATTGATTCACGTTAGACGACCCCAAAGCATTTTGGGACTAAGGCTCTGATATTGTTGTTGTTGTTGTTGTTGTCGTCGTCGTCGTCGTCGTCGTTGTATATCCACGATGTACATCTTGATTTTACAACGTCAATCATGTAATCGGGACATGACTACAACTATTACTTAACTCATCGCCATCTCATGATATTTTCCATGCAAGTGGAAAAACCTATGATGATGGTTTTGAAATTTCATCTCATTTTTCACCCGTAAGAAGATTGCGACAGGAACGTTTCCAGCTTAAACCTTTGCTACTTACCTTTCTGCATGAATTTCTAGTGTTACCTAATTGTAGACCATCAATTGACACTGTAGTCATCATGCCATTGACCCCAGCATAGTTGGGACTAAGGTGAAGTTGATGATGATGATGCTTAATTGAAAGAGAGTGAAATGGGATGGTCATTTTTTGTTGCTTGATCATTTCTTCCTTAGGCTGTTAGGCATGTTATGCCATAAATTCTCGTGAAACTGCATTGAACATTACTTTATGAAGTAGATAGTGCTGAAAGTCCAATCTGTTTGTCTTTAGGATTTTTGTGGGACAAGTTGGTAATTGCAATTAAAATTTAGATGTAGTATAATCTTTCTCTTCTGACCACGATCTATTCTCGATTGTGGTTCTTTATACAGATGATGGTTCAAGAACCACGTTGACTATTTGTTTGTCTTATTTGCTTAACTGTGTTTGATTCCTTATTAAGTTACTGATTTATCAGTGTTCTGTGACTTACTGCACATCGTTATGTAAGGGTCACTAGAGGTGTGCTGAGAAACTGAATAGAAACATATAGGGTGCGACTGTTTGGCCTTTCAACATGAAAAATTTGCTTTGAAAATAGAAGAGTTGGGTGTGTACTGGAGGGGACTTGCAATTGTAATCGTAACAATTGTAATCGATACAATGGTTTTTTATTGGGTGAAGTGGTGATTGGATGTAATAAATTTATTGAACTAATTATGGAATATTGTTTGGATGGATGCGAATTTTCTTTAAGAATTTTCATTTGCTATTTATTCTATTTTAACTCTTTTAATATATAATTATTTTTTGTCTCTTCTCTAGTACTTAAATTAGTCTTGGTAGACAGCTACATTATACAACTGAGCTTATATCTATCGTGTATCTATGTAGTTACATTAATATTTTAAAGAATATTATAAAATGATTTTTTGATTTAAACGTTCTATCACACATAAATGCATTTCACTTTCGTTTGCATTTCCTCTGAATTGTTTTTGATGTTTAGATTGATTTGATTATAATTGTGCATAGAGGTATATATTTGTTCTATTTTCGACATATATACAAATCTATGTTGGTATCTGTAAAGTTATTAGTATTATTAGGAAAATAACAAGAATATTTTTGCACAAAATTGATGCATTACACATAAGCACCCCGTACTCATAAGTTTTGTTTAACCTACAAATCATTTTTGATGTGTAACCTTTCAATTTGGATGGGTTGTATACCTACATGTGCTTTTGTTGAATGTGTAAATTGTTAGAATTCTCACTGTGTGCTTTGGGGAATTGAACTACTGGCTGATCATTGTATTTTTCAGGATTCTGAGAATGATCATATATACCACTCAGAGCTCTTTGCGTTAACAAAGAAGATGGCCAAAGGGGACCCTCAGAAGCTATCCTTCACCATTCCAATTTTTGAGCCACACCCTCCTCAGTATTTTATTCGTGCAATTTCAGATTCTTGGTTGCATTCGGAGTCTTTCTATGCTATATCTTTCCAGAACCTTGCGCTTCCTGAGGTGGTTTTACAGTTTGGCTTACGTGTTTTTCTGAAATGTGCAAGAGGAATTTATCTGTGGGGCCTTATTGAGTACTAAACCTGATCCTTCCTTCAGGCACATACAACTCATACTGAACTCCTTGATCTGAAACCGCTTCCTGTGACTGCACTTGGCAATGAAACTTATGAAGCATTGTATAAGTTTACGCACTTCAATCCCATACAAACACAGGTTTTGATTAAACTTGTTCTGTAGTTCCCTTTTCTGTGTGTATTTTAGTCTTTTTTTCTTTTTCCTTTTTTCTCCCCGTAGTTTCTCTCTGTGACCTTTTTGCATCTTTATTGCTACTGGCATGATTTAGCAGCCAATTTGTGCAGGCATTTCACGTGCTTTATCATACGGACCAAAATGTTCTTCTAGGAGCTCCAACAGGAAGTGGTAAAACCATATCGGCTGAGCTTGCCATGCTCCATCTGTTTAATACTCAGCCTGATATGAAAGTATATCCCTTACTTCTATTCATGCTGTATTGTTCTCTATGGTTACTATTTGTTCAAAATTTTCAAAATTGTCTTGGTGTTTAATACTCAGCCTGATATGAAAAGTATATCCCTTACTTCTATTCATGCTGTATTGTTCTCTATGGTTACTATTTGTTCAAAATTGTCTTGGTGTTTACTATGTCATGAACTTTTTTGGTTGTGTTCCATCCATGGTTATCACGTCGACTACTAGTCGACAAGTCGCCGCAGGAATTAAGTTGCTGGACGACTTTTTGAGTTTGGCATTGCCGGGTTAAAGCCGGTTTCAGCGGGCACCAACTCAGACCCGACCCCGTTTTTTACTTAAAAAAAATCAGTTCAGAATTAGAAATCGCTCTTTCCCACCTGACTGGAAAACGTGTTTGAAACCCTCGTCTTCGTCGTCTCTGTACAGATTCCAGATCCTATACGAACTTCCGGTCTGTTCGAACTTCCGATCTGTTCAGCATCGTCTTCCTCGTCTTCTATCCGGCGTCCTTCTCCTTCTCTGCGGGCTTCTCTTCTCCCTCCTTTGTGTGGTGCTCGTGTGTATGTCTGTGTCGGTCAACGGTCAGCTAAAGGACATATGTGTGTGTGTGTGTTGTATACGTGTTGTGTGTATGCGTGTGCTTGTAGTTACTAGTTCTTGAGTTAGTGTGCTGTTAGTACTAGTATAATTATTAATATTTTATTTTAAAAAAATTAAATTATAAATAAAAATCTGTCATACTAAATTAAAATCTGTCATACTAATATAATTAATATTTTTTTTTGTGAAATTTAAATTTTAAATAAAAATCTGTCATTTATTTTAACTGCTATATAATTCTTTATTCAAAAAATTATAAATAATATTTTTAATTATATTAACAGAACTTGTAAATCATAATAATATTATGGAATATGCATATTTCTTAAATTGGAACTTGTTATCATGTTAGTTTTGTTGAATTTGAACTTATATATAATGTTTAATTATCTCATATATTAAATCTAGTAAATATATGTATATGAAAGACTTGTCGACTAGTCACGACTATTCGGGGCGACTTGTCGGCTAGCCTTTTCGAAGGTACTCGGTCGACTTGGCTCGACTTGGCGATGTGATAACCATGGTTCCATCAGCCTGAAGAATATCTCAAATTATAATCATAGACTGAATCCCCCACAAAAAAACAAAAAAAAAAAATTTTTGTTCTCAACAATCACCTCTGTCAAATCTTGGTGGCTGTTGTCTATTTTTCCCACCATGGGGCAATGACTATTAAGTGCATCTTCACTAAGCTTGCTGTATTGAATCATTATACTTTTTGTACTTTGTAGTTGCTTTTGCTTTTTGGCAGGTAACCGAAACAATGTCTGTTATCTCTCACTTATGGTTGTTACATGGAGATAATTGCAACTGGAGTGGCTAAACTTGGAAAGAATAAATCAAAACCTGACCTCATTCCCTGAACTCAGTATTTTTGCACAGTTTCTTAAATTTAAAAAATTGTATTCCACACTCGCCCTCAAGCTGATGAATGTATATTAGCCACGCGAAGCTTGTCAAATAAACTCTGAAAAGTTTGACTCGACAGAATCAGGATTATTACAGTTTCCTAAACTGAAGAACTTGTCTTTCCCCGCGTGAAACTGATGAATGGATATTAGCCACAGCTAAATTACGAAAAGCTGCTTTTTACTACCCATTTGTGTGTATATCTACCAATATGTTCCGCGTGGTAACGAACGGAGTGCAAATTAGGCCATTGTCAAGTTTCACTTCCGTAAAATTATGGTCAACCTGTGTGTTTTGTGCGATCATGTTCTACTGGATAATGTGCAATATTAATAGCCGAGTTACTGTAACAATATAATAATCACATTGAACCTTCCCACTTAATCTTCATATCACCCAAAATCATCTTTGACCTTAGGAGCGCACAAATCCAAAGTGCCATTGGCCTAACTTTTGCGTCTGCACTTGATTTTGCAACCACACTCTGTTGTTTACTCCATGTAACTAGGTCTCCACCCAAGAATGTACAATAACCTGAGGTTGATCTTCTATCATTGTCGACCCTACACAATCAACATCTCAGATAGCTTCGACTTCATTCCCTCTTTTGATCCCTTTACCAGTGAACCCTTCAAAATTCAACATCGTAGCACTCACATCCCTGATATGAGTTTCTTTGGGATTATGCATAAACTGGCTCACCGCACTAACAACACATGCTCTCGTCTAATGGTCTAGTGTGCTAGAAGTAAACTAATTTTCCTATAAGGCTCTGATAGTCTTTACCAAGTGAAGCATCTTTGGGTCATCTCCCAACCTATGGTTTAAATTCTATAGGTATGTATACTAGCTTATCTCCCAATTTGCCTGTATCAATAGCAGATAAATCACATACTTTTGCTGAGATATGAAAATCTCTTGCCAAGAGTGGGTAACTTCTATGCCAAATAAGTATTTCAGCTTACCAAGTGTTGTTACCCAAAATATTATCCGAAGATAGTATTGCTGGAATGATCGAGTAACCAACAAGTGCGGGAGCACGTCCGTGAGAAATTAAATGACACAAGATTTGCCGGGGTTGTTAATCCCGGGCTTGAATGCTCTCGCGAGATTTTATTAATAAGTATACTGTTGAGTACAAATATTAATGTTAGAATCTATCACAAAGAGTGTAAAGATTTCTAGTTTTCTAAGCTGTGGAGCGTATAGAATGCTGGAAGAATCAGATATGGAGTTCTGTGAATTCTTGCTATGAATGTTCTGTGTATGAGAATGTCTTTCTCTTTTCTCTCTCTTGTTTGCTGTATTTTCGAAGCCCTTATTCTGTGTTATGGACCTTCTATTTATAGCAGACCAAGTTCCTGGGGGGCCCCCTGCGATCGCAGGCGATCGTCGTTATTTATATTATAATAAGACGGCCGATCGTCTCGTCGCGTGGGGCTTTTCCCTTCAAGTCCGCGGTTGTTACTGACAGCCGGCTGTACGGTCTGACGGGGAACTCGCATGCGTCCTGAGCCGCTGTCACCCACCTTTTCGGCGGTACTGTTGGTAGGTGAGGTAGGTGACAGACTGTGAGCACAGGTCTTGTCTGTCAGCACCTTTTGAGATCTGCACGCGGGTCCCAGCCCGAGATTTGGGCTTTGATGACTTTTGACGGATGTTGGATTAATACGTGGCACGAGACGATCGCCAATCAACAAAAGACGATCGCCAATCAACAAGAGGCGATCGCCGTGGGTCTTGAGTTCGGGCGTTTGCCCGAGCATATCTCTTATGGTAGACTCCCATTGCTATGACGATCGCCTTCGAGGCGTGTTTAAATGCCGCACAACAATTGCCCCACTCGGCTCGATGTTGAAAACACGGGGTGAGGTGGCACTTTGGCGATCGCCAATGTTTTAGACGCAAAGGCGATCTGATTTCAAATTTGGACGATCTCCTTTTGCGCTGGGAGCGGCGGGAAAAGAAAAGCGGGCTCTCGAAACAATGCAAGGACACGCGTCGCGTTTCTATTGAGGGAGCCCGACGGTTCGTCAGACTTTGTCGATTGGCGTGCCCTCGAAAAGACGCGTACGCGGGACTCGAGGGCCGCATTTATCGCGTTCCCCAACTGTCGGTTGCATCCTAGCCCTCGGACTTTCGCCTATTTGCACAGAGACCCCCGCCTCTATCTATAAAAGGGGCTAGGGCTACTCCATTTTCATCTTTTACGCGTCCTTGCCTTTTTGCTGAAGCTCTGCAAAAATTTCCGAAGCTTGTTGTGCCGACCGTCTTCCTTTCTTTAGGTAAGAAACCCAATTTTTCTTTCTCCCTTAATTTTTGAGAATATGTCGGGAGGATCTAAGGTCTTCGAGGCCGGAAGCACTTCTGCCGCTGCGGCTTCGCCGGACCGGGAGGGAATTCCTGTGGGAATCCCCGTGGAAACGGCCGTAGAGGCTATTCGTGCGGGGATTGCACCCGCAGAGCTTGATGAGCTTTTCAACGAGGCCGTAGTGGCGGGATCTGCGGCGGCGGAGGAGCGAGATGCGTCGCCGGTGGAGGAAGACGAACTGCTGCGTTTGTCTTGGGAAAAAGATACCGTCTCCGGCCCCGTCTATTCGGCTTTTGCTAAACTTATGGAGGGGATTGCCGGGCCCTGTCCGGAGTTTGATTTCGAGGCTTACTCCGCCGCTCATCCCTACGTACATGTGAAGCGGACGGAGTTTCGAGCCTTGAACCGTCTCAATGGACTCTTGGTCGATTCGGAGTTCGGCGACTGGAAGGACATGACCATTTGGAGGGCAAATATAATATCCTCGATGTGTCATTGCACGTGCCCTCCGAGAACGACGTGCCGACCGGCCTCCGAGGGTATGGTCGCCATCAACGAAATGACCACTTGCCGGATGCGGTTTCCCTTAGTTGCCGTTTCGTATCTGGCGATCGCTGAATTTGGCGCCTCTTCGATTGGCCTTGACACAAGACATTGACATTATTTGGCGGTCACCGGTTGTTTCGCTTGCCTTCTCGCTGGAGATGAATTATCTTTTTAAGCCGATCGTGCGAAGGGATCGATCGGCGGTTACTATATCCAAGGTCGCCAGGTAGGGTGGTTATTGGGGTGCCGAGGAAGACTCGGGCGACTGAAAAGTGGTCTTTGGGTTGGTGGTGCATGGAGGTCGGCATCGAGCGAACCACGGAGGAGGAGTTGGATATCCCTACCAATTTTCGGAGAGGAATCCAAGTAAGGGTTTCCATTCTCCCTTTATTTGGATACTCCTTGGGTGATCTAATTTATTTCCCTTTTGCGGGATCCCTTGTTCCATCGATCGACGATCTCCCCTTTGATTTCTCGATCGTCTGGGAGCGGATTCGCGCATTGCCGGTTTCTATAAAGACGTTGATCAATCGGCCACGAATCTCATCGGTTGGGAGCTCATTGTTTGCTTCCCTCGCCACTGAAGGCCCCGGTATGACTTTTCATCCACTCTCTTCTGCGAGGCGATCGTCTCAAGAGGTCGCCATGTTTACGTAAGTGTCTAACTTGTTTTAGTTTCTTCTTTGGCGTAGATTTATTTTCCCCGTATCGCCGAGCTACCGCAGAGATTGCCATGTCTAATCCCGGTTTTCTCGGCCGCCTTCATCGGGAAAGAAAACGGGTCGCGTTCTTTGCGACGTCGTCTCGCCTCGCCCCTGTGGTGAGGCCGTGCGGTGCCGTCGCCGAACCGGAATCTCAAGGTGAGGAACAACTTGCCGCAACCGCAAGAGGCGGAGGCCGGAGGGTCCCTTCCGTCGGTGAGGCGGATTTAGCTATTTTGGAGCCGCCGATCGCCGCTCCCCGTTTCTTAGTTCCGATGGCGGAGGGGTGCAGTCCCGTGCCATCGGCATCAAGCTCCGGACACTGCCGGCTTTTTGAAAAGGACGGCGATCGCTGACGCCGAGACTTCTCGGGGAAAGCCCTATTTCGGCCGTGATCCAGAGCTGGTCAACAGGTGAGAATGGTTTGAACCTTCCGAGCTAGGCGTTCTGAGTAAGGCTTAGGCTAACTCTTTGGTTTCCTTGGTTTGCGCTGTAGGGTTCGTCTCGCCGATCCGGACGTTGCTCCCATGGTGCTGGACTTTCTGTCGAGCAAGGCTCATGTGATCTCTCGAAGTCCCACCTACGTTCGCCAGGCTATCACCTCTCTGCCCAAGGCTTGGACGACCGACCTTGATGCGATCGCTCGTCGGCGATCTGGAGACGCCATGCAGGCGACCGTTGCCCTGGCTCTTCAGACGGCGACGATGGTCGTCCAAGCTGCTAGGGATTTTGAGGGGCGACCCTCCACTGCTCATCTCTATCGCGACCTCGAGGCCGCCCGGAACAAAAATATCGAGGATGCTAATCGGATCCGGTTTATGGAGGAGTATGAGGAGACGGCCAAAAGGGCTAAGCAGGACGTGGATCGATTGAAGCAGGAGCTGAGCCGCTCCAAGGAGGCTGCCGATCGGTCCCGTGATGAGGAGAAAGAAACCCGCCAGAAACTCGCGGCGTCGCAGGAGGAGGCGGCCGGTCTGAAGGCGATGGTGGATCGGCTCAGCGGTGAGCTGGACGTGGCGAAGAAGGAGCTGGAGAAGGCCCAGGGTGAGAATGCCGCCAAGGTTGTCGAGCTGGCGGAGGCTGAGAAGACGGCCGCGGAGTTGAAGGGCCAACTGAAGGCGATCGAGACCGATCCCTACCAAAGTGTGGCGCTCGCCGGCGAGTTCGCCTATTACTTGGCCTATGCTGACGCTGTCCGAGCCGCAAAAAAGGCAGGGATCGAGATCGGTCCCTTGATGGAGAGCTTCAAATCCTACGCCCTCGCGAATCCTCTTCACCCGGAGTTCTCCTTGCCGATCCTTGACTTAGCCGACTTCGGGATCTACTTGAGTTGGTATAAGGGTAAACTCATTCATCCCGAGGCCGAAGCCGATCCGCAACCCGAGGGCGATGGTCAGCCGGCGGGGCCTTGAGAGACATTTTGTTTTCCTCTGTTACTTTGTACTTTTTGTTTTCCTTTTGTAATGCCTTCGGGCCCCGTAATGTATGAAATTTGTGTTATGAATAAAATACTCCTTTTTTTATACTGCGTAATGTATTACATGCGATCGCCTTTGACTGTTTGCGTGCAATTTTTACGAGTACGTGTATATTTGCTTTCGACTTTTTGTTCGTCCGGCCGATTTGTCTGAGTGTTGAAAGCATTGACATGTTTTGAATCGGAATTCTTACTTGTAATTTTTGTCGGACGACCCCGATCGCCCTGCATGTTTTTGAGCGAAGCCGATCGAGTGTGGTTCCTCTTTGTTCGATCGTATCTGAGATTAGCTCGGCCTATCCCTGCCCCCTTGTTTTTGTTCACTTATTGTAAGTAAGGAAACAAAGACTAGTCTGTCTGGCGAGCTATCTTCATTTTGCCGATTACAAGAGTCATGTGGTTGGGGTGTTCGATGGATCGACCTCCCTTATCGTGTCTTTGTGTGCGAGGGATGTTGTGTATCCCGCGACTCACTTTCTGTGAGGGTCCTCCGTTAGACTACGCCTGCCTCGTGTTAGAACGAAAGGTGGGCGATCTTGGTCTGGAGGAGTCCTTGCGCGGGGCGTCGTCGGTTTATTCGACTCCACGCCCGCGGCTTGTCAGCTCTGCTTCCACCTCGGCCCGCCATGAAGATGTCGACCCTCGACGGTGTACGTTGAGACGGGGGTAGTGGCACGTCGCATTGTCCGGGTTCACAATGTTAGATGATGAACCATTGAGGGAGGGCGATCGTGTCCACTGATTAGTTTTGGAGGGTCCTTCGGCTACGCCGGCCTCGTATTTAAACGAAGGGCGGGCGATCTAAGCTCGAAGGAACCTTGCATGGGCGAAGCTGTCGGTTCCATCGACCTCCAGTGCCATGGCTGTATTATTTTCTACCTCGGATTGTCATTCTTGAACGACGATCCTCGACGGTATGTAATGTGCTAGTGGGGCGATCGCCAGAATAGATGGGATAGAGAACAACAATATTTCATTATATTCCTTGTACATTTGGCAGTTGAAAATGAATACAAAGTTATCATTGATAGTATTTCTTCAGATGTACTGCGTTCAGGATATCGGTCCGAGTACCGTCAGGTGTTCCATTTCGTAGGCTCCCTTAGTTAGCCATTTCGATATTCGAAGGGGCCTTCCCAACTTGGTCCAAAGACACTGTGTGGGTTTGGATCTTTTTGAGGCGAGATCGCCCACTTGAAACCGCCTTTCCCTGACCTTCGAATTGAAGAACTTTTTGGATCTCCTTTTGTGGATAGTGTTCTTCATTTCCGAGGTCAGTCGACGTTCTTCGAGCATGTCGAGGTCGATCCGCCGGGCCACATCATTATCGATCGTCATCTCTTGCTCGGTTCGATGGCTGAGGACGGCGATCTCCGAGGGAATCACCGCTTCTGTTCCGAAGGCGAGGGCGAATGGGGTTTCGCCCGTTGAATTGCGGGTCGTTCGGTAAGACCACAAAACGTCTGGGAGCTCGCTCGCCCATCGTCCTTGCCTGGATTCGAGTCGCGCTTTAATTGTGTCTTTGAGGATCTTGTTCACTGCCTCTACCTGCCCGTTCGTCTAAGGGTGATAGGGAGCCGAGAACAACCTCTTGATTCCCCACTTATCACAGAACTGCATGACTTCTAAGCCGTCGAACTGCTTTCCATTGTCGGAGATGATGGCCTGGGGTAGACCGAACCGGCATATGATGTTTCTCCAGATAAACTTGATCACTTGCTCTTGGCCGATCTTGTTTAGCGGTTCGGCCTCTGCCCATTTGGTGAAATAGTCGACCCCGACGATGGCGAACTCTGACCTCTGGAGCCGTTGGTAAGGGACCTATAAGGTCGATGCCCCATCGAGCGAATGGCCATGGGCCGTACATTGAGGTGAGTTGCTCGGGGAGATTTTAATACTTGGTCCCATTACTTGACATCTATGACACGACTGGCATAGCGATCGCATCCTTCAAGTGACGGCGAGAAAAAACCTTGCTGGTTGTCTTATGGATGAGCTCGTCGCCGTGGTTTCCAGATTCCGTCGTGGATCTCGGCTAAAGCAGTATCCTTCCTCCTGTAATACACTTGAGGAGGAAGGGTGGCTCGTTTGTAAAGACGATCGTCGATAGGGTATATCTGGTCGCTCGGAGTGAGTTGGCGAGCTTTGATACGGTCGTCGAGGACCGTCCGTCTTCAAGTATTTGATGAACGGAGTCATCCGGCTTTCTTCGGCAAACAGCTGTGGCCACGAGGTTTCTTTCGATTCAGCTGACTTTGTAATTTGGATATTAGAGAAATCGGCTGCCCCATCCAACGACGCTAGCTTGGATAGGGCATCGGCCTGCGAGTTGTGCTCTCTCGGGACTTGTTCGATTTGTACTTCTTCAAATTTCGTGCACATCTCGGCGACCAGCTCTTGGTATTTGATCATCTGTTCGCCACGTGCCTCATATTCTCCTTTGACTTGGTTCACGACCAGGAGGGAGTCCATGAAGATATGGAGGCGACGAACGTCTAGGGCGAGAGCCAGGTCGAGCCCGCCTACCAAGGCTTCGTATTCGGCTTCATTGTTGGTCGCACGAAACCCGAAACGCATGGCATTTGTGAAACTTTGTCCGTTGGGGCTAATGAGGACGATCCCTGCCCCTGATCGCGAGTTGGTCGCCGAACCGTCAACGTACAGCTTCGAGGCAGGTCGACCGATATGGGTCGGACTGTGAGGGAATGTTAACTCCACCACGAAGTCCGCCAGAGCTTGGCCCTTGATCGCCGTGCGAGGAGCTTATGTGATGCCGTATTGAGCGATCTCTAGTGACCATTTGAGGAGTCGTCCGTTGGTGTCCGGTCGATGTAGAACTTGCCTTAGAGGGAGAGTTGTCAAAACCTCCACTTGATGGTCGAAAAAGTAGGCTCTTAGCTTACGGACACTCATGACTAGAGCGTAGGCGATCTTCTCCAAAGGTGTATAGCGTGTTTCAGCGTCGTGGAGCGCTTGACTAACATAGTAGATCGGCAGATGGACTAGTCCCTCCGCTCGTACCAAGACCGCACTCAGCGCGACCTCCGAGGCCGCTAGGTAAAGGAATAATTTCTCCCCGGGGATCGGCTTTGCCAGGATCTGGGGGTTGGATAAATATTCCTTTATTTTGGCGAGCGCTATCTGACTCTCCTTCGTCCATGCGAACTTCTTGTTCTTGATGGTCGCGAAGAAAGGCTTGCTTTTATCGCCGAGCCGAGATATGAAACGGTTGAGGGCGGCCAGACAACCTGTGAGGCGTTGTACCTGCTTGATGTTCCGAGGTTCCTGCATGTCAAGGATCGCCTGTATCTTGGTGGGATTCGCCTCGATCCCCTTCTGGCTGACGATGTGCCCCAGGAATTTCCCGGAGCCCACCCCAAAGTTGCATTTCTTGGGGTTCAGCTTCATGTTGAATTTTTTGAGGATGGCGAATGTTTCGGCGAGATCATTGAGGTGATCTTCCTTCTTGAGGCTTTTGACCACGATGTCGTCGATGTAGACCTCCATGGTCTTGCCGATCTGATTGGCGAACATCCTGTTGACCAAACGCTGGTAGGTCGCCCCCGCATTCTTCAGGCCGAACGGCATCCGGACCCAAAAGTATATGTCTTTTTCCGTGTGGAAAGATGTGTGTTTTATGTCTTTCTCCGCCATTGGGATTTGATGATATCCGGCGAAGGTATCCATAAACGACATCATTTCGCGACTGCAGATCTTATCGACCAAGTGATCAATATGAGGCATCGTAAAGTGATCTTTTGGACAAGCCGCGTTGAGGTCGGTGAAGTCGATGCATAACCTCCGAGAACGGTTGGCTTCTTGACGAGTACCGCGTTGGCGACCCATTGTGGGTCCGTAGCTACCCCGATTAACTTGTTGTCGAGTAACTTTTGGACCTCTATGTCGAGCGCCGCGTATTTTTCGGGCGAATTTCCCTCGCTTTGGTGAACAGGCTTCATCGCCAGGTCGATCTTTAGATAGTGGCAAGCGTGCTCGGGACTTATGCCAACCATATCTTGATGCGACCATGCGAAGACTCCGATGTTCTTACGTAGCAAATTGACCAGATCTCCTTTCAGTGCGAGGTCGACGCTTGCGCCGATCTGTACTTCCCGTTCTGGACGAGCCGGATCTATGGCTATATTCTCCAACTCTTCGATGGGGACGGTCGCTTCTTGCTTGGAACGATTTCCGGACTCGATCCTTGGATCGACGTCGAGACTCGGCTCGAAACCGATCCTTGGCTCGATGTCGTCCGTTAACTGATCCGAGATGGCGCCCTCTGAGTTGGGTTGGTACGATGTGTTTGGTTCGTCGATCTCCATGGGTCGATCGTCGATCGTTTCAACGTTACACATATCGGGGGAAGTATTGAAAACAGTAACGACATAGGAGTAATTCAACCATCTTTTTGCCATTAGCTGATCCCCCTTTACAGTACCGACCGTCCCATCGGCAGTGGGGAATTTGATACAATAAAAGAAGGACGAAGCGACCGCCTCAAAGGTTTCTAAGAATGGACGACCTAGGAACCCATTATAGATGCTGGGTCTATCTATGATTACAAAATTTAGGTTCCTAGTAATCCTAACCTTGGGATCGTAAAAGCATATCAGCTCGACGGAGAGCTTGATCCTCCCATAGGCTTGGACAGTGCTGTCGCCGAATCCTTGGAGCACGGTGTCGAATGGCTTGATGAATTTGGTTAAGTTTCCGAGCTGATCCAGAGCTGTTTTGAATATGATATTACAGAAGCTCCCGTTGTCAACCAGCACGCGGTCGACCGCCTTCCCAAGGATATAGGCAGAGATCACTAATGCATCCTCTTTGGGGCATTGTACCCCCTCCCTGTCTTTATTGGAGAAGGTGATGAGCGCGTCTCTAGCGATGGTCGGCTCTGGGGGCACCACAATATGGACTCCGGCGAATGCCCTCAGTTCGGCCTTCCGCTTCCTGTTTGACGCGGTGGAAACCGGGGAAAGGCCCCCGAGGTTCCCACCTCCTGCTTGGAGCATATTAATCCGACCGCCAGGGTTGATCGGAGGAATCGATTCGTCGGAATGCTCTGGCTCGTGCTCGATCCTGGCGACCGGATTGGGAGGCGTCCTTTCGTTTTGCCGGCGCTCGCGCCCTCCGGTCCTCTCTGTTCGAGGTTCTGGCTTGGTGACCAGGTTGTCTAATTTGCCTTCTTGAGCAGCCGCGAGTTACTGAGGAGGTCGCGGCATTGGCTGGTGTTGTGGCCGGGACTTTTGTGGTAGGCACAGAATTTGCTACGGTCTAGATGACCGTGGTCCCTTATTGGCTTCGGTTTGGAAAGCCACTCCCGCCCCTTAATTGCGTTGAAGATGTGGGCTGGAGATAAGTTGAGGTTGTGGAGGAGGTGAACCTCTACATCACCGAAGGCTTTGAATTCGCCAGGCGGCTTTGCGACCGCCTTTCTGGGCTTGGCGACCGCCTTCTTCTGAACATGGGATGGCATCTTCCCCTCTCCGGTGGGTTCCTCATCTAAACGGAGGGAGAGCATCCTCTGCCTGGCTAGGAAATCGGCGGCTCTGACGCGGAAGACCGAGTAGGTCGGGGGATATCCTTTGTGAGATGCCTGAACATGGGTGAGTGGCCGTAGAATCCCCCCGGACTGAATAGAGGGCGAGCTCGTCGCTAATGGGTTCGCCGGTGAGGACTATCTCGTCCACCCGGTCGATGTAATCTTCATGTGGCTCGTCCTTCCCCTGCTTGATTTTCATCATGCGGTGGGGGCCTTCAGGGCGAGCGACTTTGGCGGCGAAGTACGACGTAAAGTCGTTCGCCAACTTCTCGAAGCAATTGATTGAGCGAGATGGCAGTGAGATGTACCACCTGTGGGCGAGGTCGCCCAGAGTTAGCGGGAACATCCGACACTTCGTCGCATCTGATGCTCCACATCCGGTCATGTAGATCCGGAATTTGCTCAAGTGGGTCTCCGGATCCGATCTTCCCTCATATAGAGGTGTCTGCGATTGTTGGTTGAACCGGGGCGAGCTCGATCTGGACCGCGAGTGGTTCACTTGGTCCAGAGATCGATCTCCTGGCGCCTGCCCCAGTGTCTAGTAGCGCCTTCATTTCGTCGAGCTGGCGCTGCATTGCGGCCATCGCCGTGGCCTGACTGCTCGCTGATTGGCTACCGGAGCGCGAGCCGAGGCGATCATGTACCGATCCCCTGCCCCCATGGTGGATGACGAGTTCTCTGCCCGCGGATTCATTTCTTGGGCGAGTGGGGGCCTGTCGACCGGCCTGTCTTCCGGGAGTCGGATATGCCGAACTCCTGGTGACGGATCGGACTCCGATGCCTCCCGACTCGGGCCCGACCGCCTGGTCGCCACGAGGATCACTCCTGGCGGTCAAGACGGAGTCGTCCCGCCTAACGAGAGCCTTTACTGCGGCTCGTGGTTTTCGTTGATTTCTCAACATATATCCCTTTGAGCTTAAGCTTGCGGCTCGGCGGATGGTTGACGGAGTGATGGTGGGCGAGTCGCATGCAATCCGTCGCTCCCCGAGGACGGCTATGGCCTCCTTAACTGCTCCGCGGATGCAGGCCCGATCGAGTGAGAGACTAGGGCCGTCCCTTGTGGGCGGGAGTGAGGACCTAGCGTCGCCGCGGTCGCCCTCCGTCGCGGGCTGGGATTCTGTCCGGGTCGGAATGATATTTCTGGCAGATCTCAGGGTGGCTCTCTTGGAAGTTGTTGCAGACGTCATTTTTCTGAAGGTTTATTTCTTTTGAAGAACAAGGAGTGTTTCTTCAAGTGTGAGTCCGGAGAACAATGAGTGTTCTACGAGACGATCGGAATAAAAGTGAAGGTCAGCCCTCCTTCTAGCGCCAATTGTTGTTACCCAAAATATTATCCGAAGATAGTATTGCTGGAATGATCGAGTAACCAACAAGTGCGGGAGCACGTCCGTGAGAAATTAAATGACACAAGATTTGCCGGGGTTGTTAATCCCGGGCTTGAATGCTCTCGCGAGATTTTATTAATAACTATACTGTTGAGTACAAATATTAATGTTAGAATCTATCACAAAGAGTGTAAAGATTTCTAGTTTTCTAAGCTGTGGAGCGTATAGAATGCTGGAAGAATCAGATATGGAGTTCTGTGAATTCTTGCTATGAATGTTCTGTGTATGAGAATGTCTTTCTCTTTTCTCTCTCTTGTTTGTTGTATTTTCGAAGCCCTTATTCTGTGTTATGGACCTTCTATTTATAGCAGACCAAGTTCCTGGGGGCCCCCTTGCGATCGCAGGCGATCGTCGTTATTTATATTATAATAAGACGGCCGATCGTCTCGTCGCGTGGGGCTTTTCCCTTAAAGTCCGCGGTTGTTACTGACAGCCGGCTGTACGGTCTGACGGGGAACTCGCATGCGTCCTGAGCCGCTGTCACCCACCTTTTCGGCGGTACTGTTGGTAGGTGAGGTAGGTGACAGACTGTGAGCACAGGTCTTGTCTGTCAGCACCTTTTGAGATCTGCACGCGGGTCCCAGCCCGAGATTTGGGCTTTGATGACTTTTGACGGATGTTGGATTAATACGTGGCACGAGACGATCGCCAATCAACAAAAGACGATCGCCAATCAACAAGAGGCGATCGCCGTGGGTGCCGAGTTCAGGGCGTTTGCCCCGAGCATATCTCTTATGGTAGACTCCCCGACTGCTATGACGATCGCCTTCGAGGCGTGTTTAAATGCCGCACAACACCAAGCTTTTTGCTCTCGAACCCTTTCGTCGAGCATATCTCTAACTTTTCAATTTCTTCCATATCATCCCAAGTGACTTTGACGTCATCTACGTGAACCAGCAAAGCCGTAACTCCCATTCAAGATCTCACGAACAGGGTATGATCACCTTGACTTTGTTTGGAACCAGACTCAACTTTGGTAAACCTCCCAAGCAAGTTCTCGGAGATTGAGTACATATACTGCTTTTTATAGTTTATATACTAGTCATTCATTAATTGAGTTGACACAAGGAGAAACTTCCATATAAATTTCTTCTTCTAGATCACCATGCAAGAAGGGTTTTAACCTAAATTTTCTGCAATATCCACCCGATATTGGCTGCCAATGACAATAACACTCTTACTGTATTCATCTTCGTATCTGGACCAATGTTTAAAGATAGTCCACATTATGTGTTTGAGTATAAGTTTTTGAAACTAACTTGGCTTATATCTTTCTAAGAACCATTAGACTTTTGCACCGTAAAAAGTAAAAACCCATCTGCACCCAACAATTCTTTTCCCCTTGGGCAATTTCATCAATTACTCCTTTTTTCTTTTTCTTTTTAAATGGTCGATCTCCACCTTCATGGCATTCTTCCAATTCTTATATGTGAGTTTATTACTCTTGCGACATATAAATGAATACAATAATAAAAAAATAATGTTTATGGGTCCAACTCATTGGAACCAAGGAGTTTTTGGTCTGGGTGCTCAATGCATGCAGGGAAAAATTCAGATCCGACTTTTTTGGCAGAGCAGGTCTTGGGTCCAAGCCTACCACGTTGCCATTCATATGCTTGATTCATTATTATGGAGGCAATATAATTCCGAATTTGTGTAACCCTAAAGTTAGGTAGTTTGGATGTTGATGCTTGTGTACATCTTGTTGCATCACCAATAAATTAATAACCAAAAACCCCCGCCTAAACTTCCTCCATTGTCTTTCCCTATGTTGCTGGGACTCTTCAAAATTGTGGATGTCCTCCGAGTCCGAGATGCACGGAATCTTCAAAACATCGGCGATCTTTTTTCTTTTTCTCGTGACTTTATTGTTTGATTTTCTCTTTGATAATATCTATTGTTTATGTCTTCTTTTTTATATATTTATAGACATATCCCGTACCCATATCCTGATTTTGGATCCTTCATAGCCGTGTCCTTGTATCCTAATTTTGAAGAAATACATTGTCGAACTTCTGATGTACACCCATGTCACGTACCCGTACCCATGTCCGAGCAACATAGGTCTTCCTACACAGCCAGTAACTTGCCTTTATGCAATCTCCCTTTTTTGACTGAGTTAACCGCTTGTACATCCATAGTTATTATATGCCCACTAGTAGCTGTAAATATGTCAAAATAAGCTGAACGGCCTATTTATGAACTTGGAATTGCAGTCTACAATATCAGTTTACCAGACCTTAAAGTTGACGTCCTATTTTGAAAACTTAACTAAAGACTGTATGTCGATTTTCTATAAAAGAGTCTAAACACAACACACAAAGACCACTAGTAGTAAGTTCCTTGCGATTTATTAGGGAACTTTGTCCACGAGCTCTTTCCTGATAGGAACTTTCTTTGAAACGGATTCTTATTATACATTGAATACAATTACCAAGTGTTTAGGTTAGAATTCATTCAAATTATATTTGTTGCATTCCACACACAGTTCATGTTTGTCTTTTGATGTTATTGATGATCGAATGTTTGCGACATCGCGTTAATGCAGGTTATTTATATAGCGCCTTTGAAGGCTCTTGTTCGGGAAAGAATGAATGATTGGAGGAAGTGTTTTGTTTCCCAGCTAGGAAAACATATGGTGCTTGCGTTGTTTCCTCTTCATATGTGCACAGTTATGCCAAACATAACTAGTCTAATGTGATTTCATTATTATTAGGTGGAACTGACCGGGGAATATACCCCAGATCTAGCAGCTCTGCTAGCAGCCGACATTATAATTTCTACTCCCGAAAAATGGGATGGCATAAGCCGTAATTGGCATACTCGAGGCTATGTTACCAAGGTGAATTATTTTCTGGGGCACTTAACTTGAGAATAAATGCCACTTTTTTTGCCCGTCTTAATTCTCGACTGATATTCTGAATTTTAGTTTAGAGTTTACACCTTACACATTTTTTTTTTTGAATCTGAACTTGCCCTCTATTGTCTATTTCTGTAGACTAGTTCTCTATGAAAATATTTTTTCTTTTTCTTTCCTTCAAAACATATCTTTCAATATTACTTTGTAACTAGAAATTGGAGTTCTCATATTATTTTATGAATTTGAGTCGCCGTACATTAATTTTTAAGAATATGCCTAGGTTGGACTAATGATATTGGATGAGATTCATTTACTTGGAGCTGATCGAGGACCCATATTAGAGGTATGCACAATTTATTGCTTGGATATTTTTTTTTTACCTAGAGTTTCATCAAGTATGGACTTCAGTAAATAATGATCCTTGGTTTGCTTATGCTAGAAGTCTAGCAAGCTGACTTCTTGCACTAGAATTAGACTTGGGATTGGTGATCGGGTCAAACATTTACTGACAAAGTTCACCAAGTAATTGTAATCCAGAATGCTATGCACTAGAATGGAACTACTATGGCATGGTACTTGAAAGTTGAGACTGGATAAATAAGTCACAATTCACAAAGACATTAAGCACTTGCTTGCCTTTGGAGTGGATTACGCATCCTCTCATATATAGACTTGAGATTTAGCACTTTGGTAACTGTGTCTTGTTTTCTTTGAAGTGGATTACTCCTCCACTGGTTGTATTTTTAATGAATGAAATGTTTTGTTTTTAATAAAGAAATAATGATCTTGAGGGGTTCCACCCTATCATGTAAGTTGCCCTCAGCCGATCGCAAGAAAATAAATTTCTTTCAGGTACAAGTGTCTTTGCCCTACTTTTAGCAAAAGGCATAATAACGCCCCCAAAACCATCCGGGATATTACAGCGCCGTGGGCCCCCGCGCCGGAACCCACCAGACTGAAACCATTTCCAAAAACGTTCAAAAACGTTAAAAGGCCGATGACGGTAATATTTTGCAAATACTCGAATCTTTTAAAAAACATAGATCTCAAATACCGTCATAAAATACCATTTGAAAGTACAAGGCGAAATGCCAAATCTCGACAGTTTCAAAATGTACGCTAAGCCACCACTTAAACGTACTGACAAAATAGTTTACGAAAAAGGGTTTAACGAAATAACCCAAGTTTACGAAATACCCAAAAAGGCCATTTTGAAAGTTATACACGAGTTGGTAAAAATACCGGAAGGCCATTTTAAAATAGCCACGCAGCGGATAAATCACAGTTCAAAATACACATTTGCAGCGGAATAAAACAACCAGTCAAAATACTCGGTTCTCCAAAACATGCCACAACCAGTATCACCCGGGAAGCTCATCCCTTCACGACCGCTACTAGTTCGATCTCCGAGTACCTAAAAATAAAGCCCACGACGGGGTCAGCCACAATACTCAACAATGATATCGATCACATCATCATAAATAATTACATACCAATGTAATAACAAAGTAAGAATACTACCAATATAATCTTATCGTCATAACCTTACCAATCCATAACAATCCATAACAAATCAATCCTTACCATAATCCACGTTTCGCATTATTAAATGACGAAATGAACTCAACTACATCCATCTGTATTGTATCACAAGAATACTCAAATTCTAAAACATCATCATAACTCAGATGCGTGAAATAATCCATCTGTGCCAAATCCTGTCAGTCGGATTGCACCGTCAAATCTCAATCTGGAATAGAAATCAATAACACACAATATATCTGTAGATCAACTACCACCAAACAGTGATAACGAATCCCGAAACATCAACGTACAGTCCGAATACTCATACGATCAATAACAATGATCAACCAATAATTCGACCGAGAATATCATCGACATGATAAACTCCAATACGACAAAGGATCGACGATAACCGAGATTACCATCAACTTGATAAACTCCGACACGATCAACAAAGGATCAACAATAACCGAGAATACCCTCAACATGGTAAACTCCAAACACGATCAACAAAGGATCAACAATAACCGAGAATGCCCTCAACAAGGTAAACTCCAAACGATCAACAATAATGAATCTCAAAGAAATAACCCCGACTGTCGAGCATACCTCTCGGGCGTATGATCAACCAGTCGCAAATCGTCGAACATAACTAACCATAAATGGAGGATGAACGACCAATCAATATGGCTCAAAGATAGACGTCATAGTACGCCCGATCCGGAAATGTGTCCGTGCACATGTCCACCCCGTGTACGGAATCCAGGATATACGTGGGACATGTACCTAATTAGCCTCACGAACTACGTCTCGTGTGCACGGTCCAATGTGGAAATATCAACACATGACCATCGTGTGCCCAGCTAAAAATCCTACACAAATCGGCACGCAGATATGATTCCAGATATGTCACGATGCAACATGACAACGAAACTCAAAGAATCACATATCCAATAAGCATAGTTGTTAAAGGCGCGCCTCAGGCGCGCCTCAGGCGTAAGGCGCGCAGAAAAAAAGGCTGGTCGCCTTTTAAGCCTCCAGGCGGGCGACCTCAGCCAGGCGCGCGCCTCGGTGTGCCTTTTTGGTGCGCCTCAGGCGCGCCTCGGCAGTATGACTTCTTTTTTGTTTTTGTTTTTTCTTTATTTTTCATAATATTTTAAAAGTTATTTGGTTGTATTGACACTTCAATTTTATTAATTATCAAGTTTTTTATGGATAGTTATATTTTCTTGTGACTATGTTCTTATAAATTTTATAATTCAATTTAATTTATTTTTTAGTTTTTATGCGCCTCACATCTCTCAGGCGCGCGCCTCGCCTTGCGCCTCAGGCGATGGGAGCCCGAATCGCCTTGGTGCGCTTTTCGCCTTTAACAACTATGCCAATAAGGATCAAAAGACTCACCGAAGTGAACAACAACAGACTGACAATGAAAAGTCGACACGACTAATCAATATCCAAACAACAATCATGGGATCATCATCCCCAATGAATGTTCAATACGATCAACGGTCTCAATACATCAGTCCTGGAATCAACTTCCCTCAACGAAATAGTCAACACAACCATCAATACCATACAATGGTTCTGGGATCAACATCCCTTGACGAACAGCCAATACGAATCTCATTATACGAAACCTCAACATATACAACAACTCAACATACTAATTATCCTCATAACTGAACAATGCTTAAATTACCTCAAAGTCGAAGACAATATCCTTTCCACGAACAAACCATCATCCCGACAATTTACACTTATAATATCATTGCTATATGAACTATAAATGAAATGAAAGCGAAATCATTCATTAAATATTATAACTGGACAAGTATAAACTTGCCTCAATACCGATACCATGAAGCCGTTACCAATCCCATTGTCTTCGTTCACGAGCTCCTCAGCCCCGACCAAAAAGCAATCCACGAACTCTTCAACCTCAACCGCAACACAACGGTCAAAATCAACGATCAATTATCACAACCTATTGCAATAATCGATTAACACACATTCGATAACCAATCCACAACTGATATAACCAATCCACAAACCCAACGATTCTAAAATATTTCAGTCATATACAAAACCAAACAATCCAACTTAACAATTACGAACTCATATCAACAATACAAGCCGAAATCCGATAATCAACATTGATAATTAGTATAACCGATAACAAACCCAATTCGAATAATCACGAACCCATAACCACAACACGAAAAAACTACAATGTCTGTGTACTTAGCGCACGTTAGACACATAACGTAGCGTGCGCTAATAGTCACCAATTATCGTGCGTTAATAGTCACCAGTTGCGCTAATGACATGCAGTTGCATGCATTCCAAGTGCCGACTAACTCCTTGCTACTATGAATCCGAATGTAAAGGAAATCTTATTCCAAGATCAATCACAACCTTTCCAAATTCCATTCATAAAATCATGACATATATAATTCAAGAGTTCTTCAAGAACATTAATCCGTAATCACGTTCATATTCAACAAAACGACATAATCCCATGTGTTCTAGCATCTAAACAATGCTCATTCATAATCCAAGACGTACATCATGGTCCTCAACATACACACCTCATTACATCAAGAATCGCAACAATACTACCAAGAACACTATGATTCCATAACCATGCTCTTGACAAAAAGACATAATCCAATATATATATCATCATGTCATCATCTTCCTTAACAAAATTCCCGTGAAATACCAAGAGTCATCATAACACCTCCATAAACTATTATCATACGAAGTAATCATCAACAACAACATCAAAATCCGAAATGAGGAGAGGATTATCCAACATATCTCAAGAAGACAAACAACACAAGTCATACCACAAGAATCATATCAACATCCGTATATCAACAACAACATCATCGTAATTCGGTAATCTCTTTCATAATCATACTTATCAACTCGTTTATATGATAATCATCAACTCAAAAACACAAATATTCAATCCCAAAGCGAAATCCAAAGTGAACGTTAATTACCTCTTCGATGAAATGGGTTGATCCTCAAGGTGGAATCCATTTCCAATCGATTCCAAGCTTAATATTGTTACCAACGATCAACTCCATGATACTCTAAGTGCTTGGAAACTCAAGACCTCCCCCAAGAATACTCTCTATCGGGTGAGAGGAAGAAATGGCCGAAAATGAACAACATTACTCAACTGCACATATATATACTGCACATTACTAGCGTGCGCTACTCTCACAAAATAGCGTGCGCTACTTGCCTTAGTGTGCGCTAACTGACTTTGTTAGCGTGCGCTATCGCAACCCAGAGGCTACTGTCTTACTTCGCACAATGCTTTACGTACGTAGAATCCATGCCATAGCGTACGTAACATGGCGTTTACTTGCTACAGTAAAAGGCTCATTAGCGTACGCTATTCTTCACCCATAGCGTGCTTTAATCATAGTTGACTCGGCAGTCTGCACCTACCCCGAAGATGCGTGGGTCCTACACGCCGAAAGCAACCGACAAAGCTGAGATTTCCTTGACCGATCTAAAATTAGCGTGCGCTAACCTTAGGATGTAGCGTGCGCTAGATGCCGATAACAATCAGTCTGGGCCTACCTATCGGCCACCTTCTGAACCTTATCCAGAATGTCTTACGTACGTTAGGGGTCCTCCTTAGCGTACGTAATCCAAATCTCTTAGCGTGCGCTAAGTATACATCGTAGCGTGCGCTAACGTGGCTGTACTTAGCCATTTCCAACTTTTCGTGTCCGTTGTCTAGACATACTGGATACGAACATACGGCATACTGAATACATATACTTGATCCAATAACATTCCCATATGATATACCCGATATCCAAATCGAAACAAACTGATACACGATATCCTCAAATATAATTGTCGGCCAGTTACGTCACTTATACAAATACAACTGTCTCAGTTCTCAAATTATTTTATCCATACTGTATAGACACAGCTATCCAGCATATCTCTGATAAAATAACGCGAAAATTTTATACTGAAAATCCGGATATTACGCATACGAGCGGAAAAAACATATTACTCAAACACAAACCCTTAGAGAACACTTTTTCCCCTGCATCACTTTTGTTAGGAAGAGGTAGAGAATGTATACTGTAGCCTACATGCAGTGAGCTTAGTTATTTTTCCTTTCCCAATCTTTGAGCCTGACGGAAATTAAAATATTTGAGAAAAATGTTAGTCTGAGGAAGATTTTTCCTACAATATAAATCATATGTTATAAAACTTATCTGGTAACCCTTTAGATTTCAATTTGACCCTTTTAGATTCATATACCGCATCGCCCACGGGTTTTCTTGATATAGGATTAAAAGAATTATGTTTATATATTAGAACTTAGTCACAGTTTCTCATTTTAATTCTTATGGGAAATTCTGCGCAAGTCAAGTAATTACTAGTTCTGTTGATCCTGTAGCATTTGATAATTATTTTATGTTCATAGGTTATTGTTTCTCGGATGAGATACATATCGTCACAGACAGAGCGTTCAGTTCGTTTTGTTGGTCTTTCAACTGCTTTGGCTAATGCACAGTAGGTTTTTCACTGTCCATTCTTTGTTGATTTTGTTGTTATTCTTTGATTTTCACTCATTACCCTCTTATTTGACACCTCACCAACAATTTTTTTTTATATTAATTCCACCACCAGTGGTATAGAGAACATTTATGAATATTATTCATTTAGAGGAAATTACATTGTGTGGTCCTAGTTGTACGCGTGCTTGTACATTACTCGTCAACCTATTTTTGTTAAACATTGACACCAAAGTAAACAAACATCACACTTAGTCATCCAGGAGCTCGCGCCAGTAGGATAATCCTTTGAGATTCCTTTACAATTTATTCGAGTTTATGAATCGAGTTTGCTATATTTATTCAGCTACATTTTTCATTATGCTGAACTATATTAGTTACATTTTTCATTTTGCTGAAGTCACAACTAGTCTTAAATTCTCACTAATCGCTGTCATATGAACCACTGTGGAAGGTTTTTTTTATCTTTTTTTTTTTTTTTTTTAATAACGAGTCTTGTTTTGTTGATCCAGTGATTTGGCTGATTGGCTTGGTGTTGAAGAGAATGGTCTGTTCAATTTCAAGCCCAGTGTTAGGCCTGTTCCTCTTGAAGTTCATATCCAGGCAAGTGATGGTCCTTGGTTTCGTTGTTTTTTCATAGAGCTGATTGTAGCTTATGTAACACCCCCAGATTTAACCGGAAATATCCGAGATGGAACCCACAAGGCTAAAGGAAATTTTCGCAAACATTTATAAATGCCCAAGAGGCCGACGACGGTACTATCTTTAAAATATTCAAAGACTTTATAAAATCTATTTATCAAAACCGTCGTGAAATCTCGTTTTGAAAAGGGCAAGGCCAAACGACCGAAACTCAATAGTTTAGAAAATGATTCCCAAAGTAACTCAAATTACCAGAAATGAAAGGTCATTTAAAAATACTCACGCAATGAAAAGCCAAACAATTAAAAATACTCTAGCAATGAATACAATGATCGATCAGAAACTCAATACAAAAATACATGCCCTAGCCATTATCCTCCGGGAAGCTCATCTCTCCACGACCGCTACAAGCTCGAAAATCCAAGAACCTAAAAAGAAAGCCCACGACGAGGTCAGCCATAATATCCAACAATGATGTCAATCACATCACATCAATAATTACATACCAATGAGAATACAAAAATAAGAATACGACCAAAGTAATTTTATCGTCATAACTTTACCAAAGTTCACATCTCGTATCCTCAACAACATGATAGGCCCATAACCAATCATATGTACTGTATCTCAAACGGAACCCCAAGGTTCTCAAAGCATCATCATAAATCACTGTTACGAAATCTACTAACTTAGTCCAATCCCAATCCATCGGGTGACATCATCACATCTCGACACAATAATCGATTGTCCACTAAAGACAATTACCAAAGGAATACATCAAGATGCACAATCTCATGACAATCATGTCAGTCTAATCCGAGATCAGATCAAAGCAACATACGAACACGGTCCTAACACAAGACCTACAAATGCATACTCATGTGACAACGTCAATATGCTCAAAAAGAATAACAATGTATACTCACTGGCAATCCCATGATCTAGCGCCCTCAGCATAGATCCCAAGATGATCCTACAAAATCAACACGAGGTGGATAACCAATAATATACACACAACAACACATATAAAACCAACGATGCGAATCCACATGATTCCATCAACACGACACTGGGTAATTCAATGATCCAGCGCCCTCAGCATAGATCCCAAGATGATCCCGTCGGACCAACACGAGGTGGAAAAATCCGTTCAATGATCCAGCGCCCTCAGCATAGATTCCAAGATGATCCCGTTGGACCAACATGAGGTCGACATCTGATCCAGCGCCCTCAGCATAGATCACACGATCCCATCGGATCAACACAACACAAACAACACAATTATGCATACACATATGCAAATCAAAATGTTCATCAACATGAACAACATATGAATCAAAACATGAACGACACTATGATGAAACAACTAGGACGACTTCATGCTCAGCAACATGAATGACAACCTGCATGATCAACATCATTAACACTAAACCGAATCAAACTAAGATATTTGTCCCGAGTCCTTCAGGAGCAATCTCGATGTCAAATCATCACCGGCAATTATCCTCAATGCTCGGCGATCCAAACGTACAATGAACTATAGATACTCATATCCTCGTCTTTATCGCAACATAACCTCGATACCCGAACATACCAATAACCGAGATAAAGCATATACATTATGATTTACCTCCCAGAATCGGAAGAACGATATACGATCTAAATACCCAGAGTTCACAATAATAATCATCGCTATATGCATTATAAACGAAATGAAACTGAAACCATTCATTAAATATTATAACTGAGCAAGTAATAACTTGCCTCGATACCGATACCACGAAGTCGCTATCAACACATCGCTTTGTCTACGAGCTCCTCAACCCCGATCAAAAGCAACACAACGGTCGTAATCCACGATCAATTATCGCAACCTAATGCAATAATCAAATGACAACACATCCGATAATAATCAACAACCGACAAACCAACCCACCGAACTCAACGGTTCAACAAAACCTCGAATAAAAGCAGTCGGAACAAACCAAATCAAACCATCACGAATTCATAATCACAACACAAAAATACTGCACTGTCTGCCTACTTAGCGCACGTTAAACGCATAACGTAGCGTGCGCTAAGTTGCTCCCGTTAGCGTGCGCTAGCCAGTAAGCTTAGCGTGCGCTAATGCTGTACAGTGGCATGCATTCCAAGCATCGACTAACATCTTGCAACTACGAATCCGAATGAAAGGAGACATAAATCTCCATATCTCTTGAAGATAACGACACCATAACTATCACAAGGATCATATCAATGTCTATATATCAATAACAACATCAACAATCAAACCGACTCGATAACAAGGATCATATCATACTCAATCTGGAATTCAACCTAGTATCATGATTCGTCTCATCTAAATCGACCAATATAATTACCAAGATTCAGAAATCCATCTTAGATCGGGTTAAACGAATCAACATCTTTATAGTATGAAGAATCTTAACATCCGAAACTCTTATCAAAATTCCATTGAATCTCATATAACATCATCATCTGATTATCCAACATGCTCCTCACATGTAATCATCCAAGAAAAACGAACCACCATCAAAGGGATACGAAAATTACCTGGATTGGATGAACCAAGAATAAGAACACTTGACTCCATTCCAAGAATCATGAATAACTTGGAGAACAAGGCTTGAATCCATGCTCTCCATCTTAATCTTGTTAAAGATCATCATCTCACCATGTTTGGGAACCTCAAGAACCTCCCAAAGCTCTCTCTATCGACTGAAGGAGAAAGAATGGACTAAATGCATCTCAAAACCCGTCTGTCCCCTTATATAATAAACATTACTAGCGCGCGCTACTCTCATAAAATAGCGTGCGTTATTGCCCTAGCGTACTTTGTTAGCGTGCGCTATCGCAGCCCAGAGGCAGGCCTCGCTTCGTAAACTAGCTTACGTACGTAATGCCCATGCATTAACGTACGTAAAACATCATGTCTAGCGTACGCAAGTCCTTGCCCTTAGCGTGCGCTATCCGAAGTTGACTTACTACAGTATTCACCTACCACTCGTGCCCCCACATGCCGAAAGCATCCGCGATTTCCGGGATTCCTATGACCGATCTGGAATTAGCGATTAGCGTGCGCTAACCATACGGTTTAGCGTGCGCTAGCCCTACATGACAAACACCCGCTGACCTTATCTGGACACGCGTCACAAGTGGCCGGGTCCACTCGCCGAAAGCCAAAATTCCAGCGTACGTTAACCATCCTTGGTAGCGTGCGCTAAATGCCGGTCAACCCGGGCCTACCTGTCGGCCGCCTTCCGAACCTTTCCCATAATGCCTTACGTACGTTAAGGATCCTCCTTGGTGTACGTAATGCGAACCTATTAGCGTACGCTAACTGCACCATGTAGCGTGCGCTACTCATACCTCGTAGCGTGCGCTAAGCATATTTCATAGCGTGCGCTAACGTGGTTATACTTAGCCATTTTCAGCTATCCTCGTCCAACATCTCGACATACCAAAAAATGAACATACGGCATACTGAATACATATACTCAACACATTATATCCTCAAATACAATTGTCGACCAAATACGACAATTATACCAATACTGACATCTCAGTCCTTCATTTATTTTATCCACCAATTGAGCACGTATAGCATCTTTTTTCAGATTCCACGTTGTACAACATAACTCGGATAAAATAACATTAAACAATAGTAGTAGAAATTTCGGATATTACAGCTTACACATGAGATGCTAATTCTATAATTTAGTTGGTTTTTCCTCATCCTGTCTGTTGATCTTGCTTGTATTAAACAAATAAAGAATCCTACATAACATAGCGGCCACTAAGCATGCTGCTATTGCTTCAAGGTCTGTTCCCTGTATCCTGTTCTTCTGTTTAGAGCAATATATTTATGAACCTTTGTCCGGTATTCAGTTTGCCACTTGTATTGGTATAAAGTTTCATCAAAAGTTGGAAATGTATAAATTTTGATGCATTGACAAAATAAGTTTGTATGAAACTTTACCTAAACATTTTCTACTTGGAGGAATAGTTGAAAGAAACTAATTAATTTTTTGAGCTGGACAATTTTTAAAGGAAATTTGGTCTTCATTTCATGGATTTCTATTTCTCAGTTTTGGCGCTAGGAGTTTTCTTCTGTCGTATAAATATATCAAAATTGCTTTTTGTGGACTGTATTTAGAGTCTGAAGACCTTCGTCATAATAATGGCTCCAGATTATCAGTTGTTCTTACTATTCTCTCTCTACATATAGGATGCTGGTTGCCAGCCCACTTTAACACCAATCAACTAAATTAAATTTGTATTTTCTTATCAATGTTTTTGCTTGCGTCAGTTTAAACAATTATCTGGACACCATTTACCCATTTTTGCCTGTTCGCAGTTGGCATTAAATTCCTATGACTGTGGTTATCAAGTCGTCGACTAGTCGATGACAATTCATCCTCTCTGGTTTTGAAAAAAGTCGCTGGATGACTTATTGAGTTTAGACGGTAAAATTTTAACCCGAAACCCGACCCGACAACCATGAATTTTACCCGGAAACCCAGTTTTTTTACCCAGATTCTTACTTCAGTTACATTTGGATGTTATGACTATGATCTATTATGGATATTTGTTGAATTTGAAGTTTATATTTTTGATGAAAACAATGAAATTGTTGTGTGTGTAGTTATATTTTGTATTAGATCTAATAAATAAATATTTATATATATGTGAACTTCTTGTCGACTTGACACGACTAATCGGACGACTTGTCTACTTGTCGGCCTGTCAGTGCATGAGCGACTTGGCAACTAGAGCTATATCAGTACTGATCTCACATTCATTAGGGATATTCCGGGAAGTATCCTGAAGTATTTCAGTATCGATTTCACGTTTTTCGTTCTCATTAGGGATATCCTGGAAAATATTATTGCCCAAGGATGAATAGCATGAACAAACCCACTTATGCTGCTATATGTACTCATTCTCCCACAAAACCAGTTCTTGTATTTGTTTCATCCCGTCGTCAGACCAGGCTTACTGCCTTGGACCTCATTCAGGTTAGACTCAACATCATGATGCCTTTCTTTGCAATTCTTACTTTAGCCTCTTCGCTTATCTTTTTTGTTCCTATAATTAAGTATGCAGCTTCAGATGAGCACCCAAGACAATTCCTTACTATTTCTGAAGATTCACTTCAGATGATACTTTCCCAAGTAACTGATCAGAACCTTAGACACACTCTGCAGTTTGGTATTGGGTTGCACCATGCAGGATTGAACGATAAGGACAGATCTCTTGTTGAGGAACTTTTTGCGAACAACAAGATACAGGCAAATACTTTTTACTATCTTTGGTTGAAGGATTGGAATATAAATTTTTTAAATGTTGGCATGTGTGTGAATATTTGTATGTTTATGATGTTATCTTGTTCTGATGTATTTTTCAGGTCTTGGTTTGCACCAGTACATTGGCATGGGGTGTTAACCTTCCAGCTCATTTAGTTATTATAAAGGTCAGTGAAAGTATCTTCTCTACGTATACGAGTGTCATTTTTTTTGCTGAACTAGTATTACTGTAGCTGTGTGCTATTATATTTCCAAATAAAGTCTCGTAGAAATAGTGAAGTTCCTTTACTTAATCTAGCAACGCCCATTGTCCGAGTTCTGACATGAAAGATAAAATGGAATGAAAGAAAGTGACACTAGCATTTTATAAAATTTCGCACAAATAAGAGATTGCTGCTAGTCGGGGAACATGGAATGCAAATTTAAAATCTAAACTAATACAAAGATTGATGAGACCTTCACGAGCAATAGGATGAAATCTACCTTAAGTTATCCGATTTTTTGACATTTCTTGCAAGGAAAACAGAGACATCCTTACTATAGGAGAAATGCTTTGCCCCACCCCATGATTACAGAGTCAGAGAGATTGATGGGTATTTTGTTTAATAATTTTGGAGTGTTTAACCTTTAGTATTTGTTGGTAGATTTTAAGTTTATTAGTTATCCTTTCAATATCAAAAACGGTCGATTCGTCCGAGTCGACTCGCGAGTCGAGTCGAGGCGAGACGGTGGAGGAGCGTACTTAGTCGTACGAGTTAGACATAAAGATAGAAACTTATGTCTTGATCTTCGAGGCGGACGAGTCAGAATTTTTTTTTTTTAAAATCTTTTTCTCTTATCTTTCCTTCTCTTATCTTGCATCTCTTTCCTTACCTTCTGCTCGCTGCGAACAGAGATAATATACTTGCTCGTGTCCTTTTCTTTTAAACAAAGCTCCAGCTCGAGAAAAGTGAGAGGAAGTGAGAGACGGTAAGGTGAGAAGAGACAGATAGAGGAGATGCGGCATGAGAGGGTGAAATGCAACAAGACCCTAATTATAAATATAACAGTAATTTGGGCCGCGTAACTCATTATTTCCATTCATCATCATCATCATCATCATCAACTTCACTTCACCTTAATCCCAACTATGTTGGGGTCAGCGACATGAAGATCATAGTGCCAATTAATTGTCTAAAATTAGTGAACACTATAATTCGTGCAAAAAACAGCGGCAAAGTTTTACGTTGGATGTTCTTCCTATTGCAACTGTCATACGAAGGATAAATGAGATTAAATTATAAAACCATCAACTCCATGGGTTTTTCCAGTTACATGGAAAATATCATGAGATAGCGATGAGTCGAGATAATTGCTGTAGTCATGTCCCTTTACGTGATTGATATTGTAAAATCAACACGTACATCATGAAATATGACTTAAAATAGTAAAAGCCTCATAAGTTAACTAATAGCAAACCTATATAATAAACTGAGCCGTTTTCATTCATTCTCTTTCATATAAAGTTCTTTTAGGGTGAGTATTACTTATTCATGCAATACGTTTACTTGTAGTAAGTTGTACTTTGAATAAATCTTTGAAATATGGAATATATATTTTATATTTTTATATGTAATAGATTCTTTTGGACTGATTTTTTATTTTTTGAATTTTTAATATTACTAATTATTACTTTATGAAATTTGTGTTGGTTTATTATTTTATAATTTGTATATTTTTTTTCTCTAAAAAGCTGAGGCTTAAGCCTTTTTCCTCCTCGAGGCATACGCCTCGCCTCATTCGGACAAGAGCCTCGAATACGCCTCCTGTATTTAAAACATTGCTTTCATTCTTTATAGCTGGAGTTAAGTGAATTAAATAAAGGTGGGAGACAAATGTAACACCCCCAAACCACTCGGGAATATTACAGCGCCGCAGACCCTCTCCGCGAGGATCTACCAGGCTAGATACAAAACAATGCATCACTTCACATGCCGACATGGCTACATAAAGGACCATTAGACCGATATGGTCTTATATCACAACACACAGAACAATACATACAAGATCCTTGCCCAGAACACATACCCACGCAGGGGCTAGAATACAATATCACTTCCATAATTCGATAAAATAACACATCGGAGGAATAATCAACACGACTCTACCAAATACTCTATAATTGGTCTTCACGTGATTAGTATCTTCGTTTCCCATCATCCTTCGTATCGATCCTGTGATTCGCTCCCCAGCTACCTGCAAGTACCTGGACGCAATACAGACATCCACCCCCCGAATACTCGGGGGTTAGCAAAACTCTACTGTTTTGCTAGTGCAAGTATAAAACCAAAAGTACAAGCCATACAAAACGTGCTTCAAGAATATAAAATCTTGAATATATTTCCCGAGATAAATCACTTAATCAAAACAGCTTGATTTATAAACGGTAGGAAAAGAACCATGTGTCTCATACAAAATATTTTACGGTCTTGGGAGTTTGAAAACATTTGGAAATAAGGAATTCTCAAGTCTTTCGAAGACACTTGGGGACACGGCCCAAAATCATCTTTCCAAAATACGATTCCGATAATAAAACGCGGTTCCACAACCCAATTCACAAAACACAGGGTCCAAGACCCGAATCATAAGCCACAGGGTCCACGACCCGAATCACATGTCACATGTTCCTAGGATTATTCGCGTCCCGTGCTAACAAGCCACGAACCTCAGATGCTCCCGTAGAACATACCCGAGTGAATAATCCAATAGGAACCCATACCAAATCACATGTCCTCGTGGCAACAACCACAGAACCATTCCAAAATCACAACCATAAGTTATCCCGGCATCGGGCTAACAAGCCACGAACCTCGGAGTCCCCGCAAGACATACCCGATGATAACCCCACAAGTTATCTCGGCATCGGGCTAGCAAGCCCCGAACCTCGGAGTCCCCGCAAGACATACCCGAATTGGATAACCCTACGATCACGCCCGACCCATACTAGCAAGTATAGATCCCGGAGATTCAACAATCCTACCCGGAGGCACATCACTTTCAGCAATCACATAACAATGAGCAGAACATCAAGCCAAGCAACACTTAAACATCACAACCTCCTTTCAAAGGAGTAACAACTAATATCCCACGTAATACATTCTTAACGAACAAGTACACATAACATTACGTAATCCCCGGCAAAGGATTACGGTTTAATAAACTCATTCAAAGTGATCATATCATCTTTTCACATACAAAACCAACACACATATTCCGAGAACACATATATTCACGAAGTACATAAATTATCGTTGAAAGGCAACAT
This sequence comes from Orobanche coerulescens, assembly GCA_033398695.1. Lineage (NCBI taxonomy): Eukaryota > Viridiplantae > Streptophyta > Magnoliopsida > Lamiales > Orobanchaceae > Orobanche > Orobanche coerulescens. Next base: position 159,554,914 of record CM065807.1, read on the forward strand.
TTATCGAGAATATACCGATCCCTTTTTACGTTCATTAAACATTGGGTTTCGTATATAATCATTTATCAATAATTACGCCTACGAAACATGAAATGTATGGACAAGATACTTGCCTCGATATCACGAGCAACGAAACGATTTAACGGCACGATCGGCAACCTTCAACCTCCAAAACGATCAAGACTTCGACAAATTTCACGAATACTACGAAAATAGCATCACCACGAATCAATAACACTAATCGAAATCCGAAACGATCCTAAAAACGACAAGAATCTAAGTATTTGCAAAGAAATCAAGAATCGTTGATCCGGGCGATAAAAATGGATGAACGGTTAACAAAATCTGAAGATTACGGTGAAGACAACCAAAAATACACAATCGATCGGATGAGATCGGTTAAGAATCACAAATCCAAGGAAAAACCCCAAATTCAAGAAACTAGGGTTCTAAGAAGAGATTACCTTGATCTGGACCAAGAAGACGATTAGATGTTGTTAAACATCTACAAATCCGCTCAGAGATGAAGCTAGAAGAAGAAGATCGGTCCTAATCGCCTCTGGATCTCACTCCCGTCGGAAGGGATGAAGAAAAGTGGAAAATGACGACTTAATCTGCCGTCCAAGATTTATATCGATGCTTATTAGCGTGCGCTAATCACCCTTCATTAGCGTGCGCTAATGGGTCAACGCTCCAGAAACCGCATATAACATAGTTAGCGTGCGCTAGCTAAAAGCCGTAGCGGCGCTAACGGTCACAAAACTACGAGTAGTCCTCGGATGACTGCACCTACCGGTAGCGTGCGCTAGAAAGAAGAGGGAGCGTGCGCTTGCGGCCGATAGGCGCTAGCTATCGGCCTTAGCGTGCGCTAACAAAGCCTCGCCCGATCCAAAGAGCTACCGGATCGCTCTCGATCGCCAAGCGTGCGCTACACATTCAGTAGCGTGCGCTAAACACCACGCAGTAGCGTGCGCTATGCTTCAAGCATTAGCGTGCGCTACACCACAAAATCTCAAAAACTCACAAAGTGATCCGAAATGCCTCCAAACACATGCCCCAATAATGCACGACCAAAATATGGCACAAAATTCCAACGATGAGGACAATGACAATCCGATAAAACCCAGAAAACCCATCGAATCCGGAATAAAGATCTCGGGTATTACATTCTACCCCTCTTAAAAGAAGTTTCGTCCTCGAAACTTGAAACATGGAACGAACGACGCAAAACAAACTCACACGATATCCGTTGCCGAAATAACAAAACACGACGAACGAAAATCAATACGGTTGAACAATTCAACAGTACATCAGTCAAAACACGAGCTATTCGCTGAACCAATACGAAATTCCACAGCCCAAGGGTTGAAAGATCGAACACAAAACTAATTTCCTGAACTTAAGGAAATTACGAAGGAGTCCTAACGCTCAACAATTACGAAACGAGATCAACAAAAACTGAACCATCAAACGATTGAGTTACAACGATTGAGACAACAACAGTCTATCAATCATGTTCGAATCACGACGAACAATAATACTCAAACAACAACCCCAAAGTTCACATCTCGACTAGAGATAATATACGATCCGGTGAAGGCAACAAGATGTGCATTCACATAAGATCCACAGGAAAGGGAATAGCAATTTGGAGAGTCATAACGACAAACGGGTCATTCTGAAACCATACCACAACTCGTTCGATCAATAAAAGCACAGATGTGACAAGATCGGAAAATATCAACGAATATAAACGATTCGACAGAGTCGAGTACGAGTTCAAAATCCGATCCACTTCAAATAAAAGAAGTCAATCTCTGAATTTCAAACAACAAAGCAAGGGAAATAATTCAACATGCAATCGATAGACCACGCCCCTCAGGACTACTCGGGTCGATCCCGATATCAAAGTTCAAGTCCTCGCCTCGGAATGCTCGGTAACCATCTCGCAAATCGAACCGGTGTCCCTCGAGTCCGCACCTGTAACACGTTACTGGTGGGGAAGGACAATGTGCACGAACATGTCCCGCCACATTACAGTTAAAACATCTCCTGGCTTTACCAGGAGTCAGAACAGACGACTTGGAACTCTCAGTTCCACGCATCGAGCGCTGGAGCTTCACAGCGGAAAGGCTACGACATTGAAAACTAGAAACACCAACTCTTGTACCGTCCACACGGTCATCGGACTTCTTCTGCTTCTTCGACTCGGACACACGCTCCGATGATAACGAAGCTAGTTCACGGGCTAATGCTCGATCTTGATAGTCCCTCAACGAAGTGCAATTGAATCCCGACATATATACGCGAATATCCGCTTCATCCGTCTCACAAAGTGAAGGATCCTCTCTTCCTCGGTTCTCACCGGTCTCGCACATAATCGAGTTGTTTGCTATAATCAATGATAGCTTGCGACACCGATATATCTTGCGGTTACGCCAAGTAGAATTTGCGAACCTCTCGCTCTCTAATCGGTTTTGGATGAACTCGGCCTCCATAAATGCTCCTGAACTCCACCCACGTGACATCACGATCACGAGGTTTAACAGCCTTCCCACCAATTAGCGGCATCTTTGTCGAGAAGGTGCGAGCGATAGGTACCTTCCGCTCTTCAGACATCCGACACCTCGAAAATCTTTCCTAATCGAAGATCCAATCATCCCACCAACGCATCCGCGGACCGCGAATCGAGGGGATTCATACGAACTACCTCGCGAAGCCATTGATTTACACCAACGTTCTGACTCGCGTCAATGCTACGTTGAACCACCTGGGTCAACTGAGTCATCTGAGTCGCTACTTGTTGCAATATAGTAGCAACACCCAAACTAAAATCATTCGCAGCGGCATTCTCTCGATTCCGCATCTGATCCCCGTGGCCATCAGCGGCACGGTTACGACCACGACCTCTGCCCCTCGGCATACTAACAAACAACAACTTAGGGTAAAGAAAGATCATAACACATAGCAAGATATTCAAGTCTCTGTCTTTAATCCAACATCATTAAATTATATACATATTACCATTTAATTCCAGCTAGAGCACAATATACAAACTATTATACCAACGATCTTCATTTATAATGCCATTGTTATGCGATTTATAAATGCAATGAAATTGAAATCATCCATTACATCAAAATCACTTTCTGTACGGTTTCCGCGCCGGAACTCACCAAGTTGAAAACCATTTTCGAAAACGTTCCAAAATGCCAGAAAGGCCGATGATGGTAATACTTTCCAAATACTCCCCAAAGGTCATTTTCCAAATACCAAATACCGTCACCAAATACCGTTTGAAATTACAAGGCGTAGACGCGAAAACTCAACAGTTTCAAAATATATGTTAAATCGCCCGACAAAAGAGTTGGGAAAAAGGGTCAACGAAATAATTCAATTTTACAAATACGAAAGGTCATTTTGAAACACACACTATTTGGTAAAAGTACCCAAAAAGTCATTTTGGACTTTACACACGCAGCGGACATGAACACAGTTCAAGTTACACATTACCATACAACAATTGTTATTCATGAACAACACACATGGAGTACCGTCTCAAACGGTCAGCCTAACAATCGCAAAAGTTAGACTTACGGCCAGAATGTAGTTTCCGAGCTTCTGCTCAGACCGGTTAAGGTATGATTTAACAGAGACTTAGCGTGCGCTAGCCATGCCACGTTAGCGCGCGCTAGCTATTCTCATCCAGCAACACATTCATAAACATATACCAAATAATGCCAAACGCCGAAGGTTACATATAAATAACAATATACGAATCCAAACGCCAACAATTTACATTCTCACTACATATCGTTTAATCGAAAAAGTTGAAGGCGAAAGTCACGTCTCAAGTAAACTATTGGTAGACCTCGTTTAAGCATTTAAAATCAAATTTTGAAAATTTTCAATGCAAGATGAAAATATAATATGTGTAGTTTGAATTCTCAAAATCTTTGGTCTCGAGGTCATCATACGAAAATCAAATCATTTTTCCTTCTCGAAGGATATTTTTAAATAGAATTTACATGACTTCCCCAAAACATTTGAAATTGAAATATCACATTGATAAACTTTTATTGAGTAACCAATCCAAAACATCACTCCTGTAAAAACAACGATTTCACACAAAGATGTATACATATATACATGCATACCGGTACTACTCTTTGTTCCAACACAATACGAGAATCAAACAAGTATGGAGTAAGTATTCACGAGGCACAATTAAACTCCACATAATAACACAGAATCACATAAACTCGTATAACACGAGATACAATAAAATAGGGAGACTTATATCCACAGATCGCACGAATATGATGGTTGCACCTCGATACTAATCACGACCGACAACTCAGACGACGCGTCGCGACACCACTCAGTCAGACCAAATCTGACAAGACAAGACCCGACAACACACAACTCAACCCGACACCCTGTTCTCTCAACCTAAGCTCCGATACCATATTCGTAACACCCCAAACCACTGGGAATATTACGGCCGCAGCACTCTCTCCGCGAGGATCTACCAAAGCTAGATACAAAACAATGCATCACTTCACATGCCGACATGGCTACATAAAGGACCATTAGACCGATATGGTCTTATATCACAACACACGTAACAATACATACAAGATCCTTGCCTTAACACATACCCACGCAGGGCTAGAATACAATATCACTTCCATAATTCGATAAAATAACACATCGGAGGAATAATCAACACGACTCTACCAAATACTCTATAATTGGTCTTCACGTGATTAGTATCTTCGTTTCCCATCATCCTTCGTATCGATCTCGTGATTCGCTCCCGCCTACGCAAGTACCGGACGCAATGACATCCACCCCGAATACTGGGGTTAGCAAAACTCCACTGTTTTGCTAGTGCAAGTATAAAACCAAAAGTACAAGCCATACACAACGTGCTTCAAGAATATAAAATCTTGAATATATTTCCCGAGATAAATCACTTAATCAAAACAGTTTGATTTATAAAAGGTAGGAAAAGAACCATGTGTCTCATACAAAATATTTTACGGTCTCGGGAGTTTGAAAACATTTGGAAATAAGGAATTCTCAAGTCTTTCGAAGACACTTGGGGACACGGCCCAAAATCATCTTTCCAAAATACGATTCCGATAATAAAACGCGGTTCCACAACCCAATTCACAACACACAGGGTCCAAGACCCGAATCATAAGCCACAGGGTCCACGACCCGAATCACATGTCACATGTTCCTAAGGATTATTCGCGTCCCGTGCTAACAAGCCACGAACCTCAGATGCTCCCGTAGAACATACCCGAGTGAATAATCCAATAGGAACCCATACCAAATCACATGTCCTCGTGGCAACAACCACAAAACCATTCCAAAATCACAACCATAAGTTATCCCGGCATCGGGCTAACAAGCCACGAACCTCGGAGTCCCCGCAAGACATACCCGATGATAACCCCACAAGTTATCTCGGCATCGGGCTAGCAAGCTCCGAACCTCGGAGTCCCCGCAAGACATACCCGAATTGGATAACCCTACGGTCACGCCCGACCCATACTAGCAAGTATGGATCCCGGAGATTCAACAATCCTACCCGGAGGCACATCACTTTGAGCAATCACATAACAATGAGCAGAACATCAAGCCAAGCAACACTTAAACATCACAACCTCCTTTCAAAGGAGTAACAACTAATATCCCACGTAATACATTCTTAACGAACAAGTACACATAACATTACGTAATCCCCGGCAAAGGATTACGGTTTAATAAACTCATTCAAAGTGATCATATCATCTTTTCACATCCAAAACCAACACACATATTCCGAGAACACATATATTCACGAAGTACATAAATTATCGTTGAAAGGCAACATTTATCGAGAATATACCGATCCCTTTTTACGTTCATTAAACATTGGGTTTCGTATATAATCATTTATCAATAATTACGCCTACGAAACATGAAATGTATGGACAAGATACTTGCCTTGATATCACGAGCAACGAAACGATTTAACGGCACGATCGGCAACCTTCGAACCTCCAAAACGATCAAGACTTCGATAAATTACGAATACTACGAAAATAGCATCACCACGAATCAATAACACTAATCGAAATCCGAAACGATCCTAAAAACGACAAGAATCTAAGTATTCGCAAAGAAATCAAGAATCGTTGATCCGGGCGATAAAAATCGATGAACGGTTAACAAAATCTGAAGATTACGGTGAAGACAACCAAAAATATACAACCGATCGGATGAGATCGGTTAAGAATCACAAATCCAAGGAAAAACCCCAAATTCAAGAAACTAGGGTTTTAAGAAGAGATTATCTTGATCTGGACCAAGAAGACGATTAGATGTTGTTAAACATCTACAAATCCGCTCAGAGATGAAGCTAGAAGCAGAAGATCGGTCCTAATCGCCTCTGGATCTCACTCCCGTCGGAAGGGATGAAGAAAAGTGGAAAATGACGACTTAATGCTGCTGTCTAGTATTTATACTGGACAGTTATTAGCGTGCGCTAATCACCCTTCATTAGCGTGCGCTAACGGGGTCAACGCTCCAGAGAAACCGCGTATAACATAGTTAGCGTGCGCTAGCCAAAAGTCGTAGCGTGCGCTAACGGGTCACAAAACCAGTCGAGTAGCCCCTGGACGGAACTGCACCTACCGGGTAGCGTGCGCTAGAAAGAAGAGGGAGCGTGCGCTAAGCGGTCGATAGCGTGCGCTAGCTATCGGCCTTAGCGTGCGCTAACAAAGCTCGGGCCCCATCCCAAAGAGCTACCGGATCGCTCGATCGCCGCTAGCGTGCGCTACACATTCAGTAGCGTGCGCTAAACACCACGCAGTAGCGTGCGCTATGCTTCAAGCATTAGCGTGCGCTACACCACAAAATCTCAAAAACTCACAAAGTGATCCGAAATGCCTCCAAACACATGCCCCAATAATGCACGACCAAAATATGGCACAAAATTCCAACGATGAGGACAATGACAATCCGATAAAACCCAGAAAACCCATCGAATCCGGAATAAAGATCTCGGGTATTACAACAAAGGGGCATTTGAAGCAACCTAGATTATGTTAAAAATCTAGCAGTGTTCCACTCATGTTCATAACTAATAGCTTGGACGGCTCCTGCTTAATTTTGCATGCATCGGCATACGTGGAAACAGAGAATCTAGGTCAAAGCAATTCTATTTATCTATTTATTTGCTGATCCTATGCTTGAAAACGTACGTTGTTTGTCCTAACCTTCTAAGGATTTTCTATCGTCAGGCAGCTGTATGGCCCCGACAACAGGCATTGACTTATGACAAGACAAATAAATGGGACTTATAACAATTCGTGAGATTTTTACAAAAATAAAGTTATGAGAACGATTTAGTGTGTCCTAACCATCGGCATCATGTTTTTGCAAAGGGCGATCATCTTTCTTATCATATAAGAGGTTTAGTGTGTCGTAAATAATTTAGTTGTATTGCATATGTGCAAATTATAATTAATCTTACATTCTAATCAATTATTATCAAACTTTTCATAATACAAGAGAAGCTGCCTGTTGTTAGGGCGAAGGCTGGCTGACCGTCGAAGAGCCCTTATGTTCTACTTTCTTATGTTTTTTTTATTCAATTCTCAATATTTGATGACAAATGCTTTTGATGCATCTTGTGATCAGGGAACAGAGTATTTTGATGCAAAATCGAAGAGATATGTTGATTTTCCAATTACAGATATATTACAAATGATGGGTCGAGCAGGACGCCCTCAGTACGATCAGCACGGGAAAGCTATTATTCTTGTTCATGAACCAAAAAAGAGCTTCTACAAAAAGGTCTGAAAAATATTGAGTCATTTTAGGTGTATCATTACATGGCTTCATTTCACATTAAGTGAACAATTTTTGTATGTTTTCTTCCCAGTTTCTATATGAACCATTTCCAGTTGAAAGCAGCCTCAGAGAGCAATTGCATGATCACATCAATGCTGAGATAGTTTCTGGAACAATTAGTCATAAAGAGGATGCAGTACATTATCTCACCTGGACATATTTATTCCGTAGATTGGTATGGTTTTTGATATTTTGAAATTCAAAATGAAATAGTGTATGTCCTATCATGTGATTATACTGTTTTAATAGTTCTTATTTTGACAATACATGATCACTAATGAAATAGTTCTTATACTGCACAATAGCTGGCAGTTTGTTAGCATCTGTTTTCCCCCCTCCCGCTTTCTGTCTATAATATCTGTATGCTAATGAAGTCATTGTTGTAGATGAGACAATATCTCTCACTTGCTCTGTCGTGTACATGGTACAATCTTTTTGACAAGTATGTTTCTGGTGAAAATGTACATGTTCTAATTACTATCATATAGGTCAGCTCTAGCTTAATTGGTACAACAATGACTGTCCAGTCTACATAAGAGTGGCCAGTATTCAGATCTCGTCATGGAGAGTTTGATGGGACTTTAGATTTAATTCCTTAAGGTATAGTTTAATTGGGGATGGCTACCCCATTTGTGTAGCCAGTCACAATTTTTAATTATATTTCCGCTCTAGTCTTTGATTAGAGTTTTGGAAAAAAAAATTAGTGTTATATAAATAGTATATTATCTGAACAGCTGAACGAATTTCTGAGTGTAATTATGACCTTGTGAAATCCCAAAACAATATCATTAATGGGACATAGCACATATACTCGATTTCTGTCTAACAAATGATTAGTTCCTTTTCTGAACTTATATCTTTGCGTGTATGTTTTTCTTATGATTATACATGTATGCTCAAGCCCAAGTTAGCCTCTGTTAGAAGACTGCCCATTTTCTAAATGTCAAGAACACAATCGTCGATATTTGTCATTTTCTCGAATGTTTCATTTTGGGGCATTAAACAGTATAAACAAAGATCAAACTCAAAATAACTTAGTAGAATATCTTGGATGCCTGCTACCAGTTCAGTTAAGGTTTTGTATCACTGAGATAGAGTTGTAAATCTTCTCTTAACAGGTGGTTAATCCAGCTTATTATGGCTTAGAGTACACAGATCCTGGAACTCTAAGTTCATACTTGTCAAGGTGACGTGAATTATATATTGAAGTGTTTATATTGGACTTGGTTTTCCCCTGTTGGCGATGCCAAGTCTCAGTAATCTCTTTTTTAACAGCTTAGTGGTGAGCACGTTTGAGGATCTTGAAGATAGTGGTTGCATCAAAATCGATGAGGAGAGAGTGGAGCCAATGATGTTGGGTTCAATAGCATCTCAGTATTATCTAAAATACACTACTCTGTCGATGTTTGCTTCGAATATAGAAGCAGACACATCACTTGAAGTGAGTTAATTCCCTGACCGAACCAATCACGGTATTTTGGTTTTAATTTGATGTCATACTAACATTATTCTCTGTTTTAGGTTTTTATCCACGTACTATCTGGTGCATCTGAATATGATGAGCTTCCTGTGCGGCACAATGAAGTAAGTGACTACTTTTCTTGATCCCACTAAGAACTTGGTGTAGAGCCAATGGACTTTTATTATAGTGCAAGCTGGTAATCTAGCAAGTCGTACAAGATATCATAGTTCTGTTACATTGTGAAGTTGTAGCAACTCTTTTGTTTTATATTTATATGCTTCATTCAGATCTTAACTTTTGCTTTAAGTATTTGTGATGATTTCTTAATTGCATTTTCTTGTTGTTCAGCTATTTTCTTTTGTTTCATTTAGTTATGCATCGTTGCAATATTGTAAAGTAGCATAATAGCTATAGCAACAACCAGAAACTGGCCACAAAATTATCTAACATTTCATTTGTTCTTCTTGATGGTACATGGTTTTCGTTTTGCCATCACAAATATTATGGTTTATTAAGGTTGGACATTTTCAGTCATGCATGTTTATTTTGTCTTCTTTTGTTATTGACATGATCATTATTATTCTTTTGTTTTGTTGTTTAAGAGCTATTAACTGTTCCTGAATTTGCTATCCTAGAAACTTGGAATTGGGCATTAACCTTTCCCTATACGTGTTTTTCTATTTAGGGCGCATATTATATTAATGCAACTTTAGAAACTTAGAGGACCAGCAGAGCCATCATAGACCCCTTTTATTTATATTTGTTTTTTTCTTAGTTATATTAGTCTTCCCTTTTTCTAGTTCTTGGGTTATATGTTTGTTATTGTAGCTGTGGCTTTTATTTGCACTGTAGGAAAATTACAATGCAGAACTTTCCAGTAAGGTTCCGTACATGGTTGACCAGAACCTTCTTGATGATCCTCATGTGAAGGCAAATCTTCTTTTTCAGGTTAGATTTTTTTCCAATATGCACAATTGATTTGTTTTGGCAATTTTAGTTTGGAGACATTTCTACCTCTACATTCTGCCATTTTTTTCACATGTATTTTTACGGGATACAGGCACACTTTTCACGAATTGAACTACCAATCACTGACTATGTCACGGATTTGAAGTCGGTTCTTGATCAAAGTATTCGTATTATCCAGGCAATGATTGATCTATGTGCCAACAGCGGATGGCTCTCTAGTACGCTTACTTGTATGCATCTTCTGCAAATGGTCATGCAGGTATCTATATAGTCCCATCACAATGATCAGCTTGTCATGATAAATATTGCTAGTTTATACTAGAAAAATTCGGCTCGTGGTTTTAGCTAAACCTAAGCTTCTTTAGTTTCTCTTTTTCTTCGGCATTATAGATGTGTATGATAACGTGCTGAAACCAGTAGTACTCAAGTATTTTTTTTAATCAAATATTATTTTGGGTATATTATATTTCAGGGGTTGTGGTTTGACAGAGATTCCACTTTATGGATGCTACCATCCATGACAGATGATCTGGTTACTACATTGAGCCAGAGAGAAATCTTGAATATCCTGCATTTATTAGACCCTCCTTCAGCAACTCTGCAAGGTCTCATTAGAAGTTCCATAGCCATGAGGTTACATGAGGTATGTCTATCTGCTTCATTAAAGCAATTTGAGCACACTGCTTTGTTACTACTTGAGACTAGTAAATGTGGCATGATATATTTAATATATGTCAAATACATGGGTGAGACCACTACAATGGTTTTTATAGTGTGAGGCAAAATCTAAATGTTAGTTTTCTATTTTTAAATTTTTTCAGTTTTTAGGGGAGTAATTTTTTCATTTTTTTATGGGTAATTTTTCTTAGGGTTTTTAAGTTTTTTAGGATTTTGTAGGGTTTTTATTTTTTTCTTTTCATCCTTTTCTCAATTTTCTAGGCTTTTATTTCAGTATTTTAGTGTTTGTAAGAGTTTTCTACTTATTTTTTGTTATTATTTGTATTTTAAAATTTTGTTTTAGGAAATCTGTGTCATGGTGAGCTCATCTAATATTATTACAAACTGCCTAGTGAATTTTACCTAAAAACAAAAAATATGACTAGCATTACTTTGTTTGGTTAGTTTCAAGCTTGAACCTGAGTTTTTTTTTTTTCTCTTTCAGAAACAAAAGCCAACGTTACAAGTCTGCCAAACTTTTCTTTTACTCAATGAACTACTCATTCTAATTTAATGTCTTATTATATTCCGATATACGTAGGAACTGCAGCATTTTCCCCGTATTCAAGCACGACTAAGAGTTCAGAAACAAAATGCTCATGGTGACCCTTGTTCTGGTCTGAACATTAGATTGGAAAAGACAAATAGACACAAGAAAGCATCACGAGCTTTTGCTCCTCGATTTCCTAAGGTTAGCCTCACATTTTGCTGGTATAGTGAGTAGTGACCATTTTAGTATAATAAAAGTAAAAGAGGAAAACCGACACCGTCTGTACTTACTACAGGTCAAAGATGAAGCATGGTGGTTGGTCCTGGGAAATACCTCAACCTCTCAACTCTATGCGTTGAAGAGAGTATCGTTCAAGGATGTTCTACAAACAAACATGGACATACCATCAAATGTGAACGACTCCCAGGTAAGAACAGTTTAGGCTTCTTGAATTCGGCTCTCGGCTTTTACTCTCAAACCATAGGGTCATATAAACTAGCATTCTTTTGATACGAGCTTTAGATTTTGCGGTACACAAACTTGTGAAATAAGGGTTTCTATTTGCATTGTGTGGTGACATGTTTTCTTGTTTCTTTTCTTTTTTATTTTTTAAAAACTTTCATGTCTTTTTAATTGGGGAGTTTCTTGTTTCTCAGGGTATGAAGTTGATCATTGTTTCGGACTGTTATCTTGGGCTCGACCAAGAGTACTCTATTGAGAGACTTGCGTGATCCCTTTAACAGGATATTGTTTACTTAATGTATGGTAAGTCAGACATCTAAGTGTTCCTTGGGAAGCCTCGACTTCTGCATACCCCAACCTCCAATTTTTGATACACCTATTTCGACCCTTATAAGCTGCTTAATGGAGGGTTATTTTCGTAATTTAAAAAGTTTCCAGTTTATACTAAAACTACACCTAATATGCTACTTATAAGTTGATAACTGTAGGATTACTCTTATAATTTTAATAGTTAGCAGTCTTTCAATTTAACCTTGCGATTAAATCCAATAGTTGATTATATTGATTACAAAAATTATCACGTGTAAGATTTTAGTCTTCTCTTTTTTGGATTTACAAAATCTTAGTTACTTCCTAACAATTTTGAAGTATCTATATTTTCAGTTTTTTCAATTCAGTCTTCCGATTTGTTATAAATAAACTTTATCTTAGATTTGATTTCTATCTAATAATCGAAATATTTGTGAGATTTTTAAGACAACTTAGTTTTTTCAAAAATGAATTTTATATTTTTTAAATGTTTGAATTTTAAAATAATCAATTCGTCAAATAGTTCAAGAAAATACATTCTTTGTTTCACTAAATTAGTTTATGAGGCTTTGGAGTTGAGTGCCATTCTGAATTTTTTTTCCTCATATTTCATTTGCTTGTTATATAACGAAATTACTGATGAGAGGGTGAAATAATAGTTTGATCAAAAGATTACGTTGCTCATTTAGATGATCGAAGGGGAATGAAGAATAACATGATGGCTCAGATTGTAAAATAAAATTAGTTACTGTGTGAATTGGATAACATAAACCTCAGAACGATGTAATGCTTAAATCACAAATGAATACCTCACTTTATAGGTAATAGACAACAAAATGTTGGTCTTTGGAAAGATATGTCATTAAATGGACATCAAACTGCATCAAATACTTGACTAAAATCGACGATCTCAATAAAAATGTTATATATCTAAAGAACTAAGAGATAATTTCACATTGTAAATATTGATCTCAATATGCATGAGTTTGTGACCGATGGTGGAGGTGATAGGGGATGAGTAGGTAATGTTGGAATTTTACCCTAGAATGAGGGTGGGTTTGGATTGCTAGTGGTACCTGGGACCAGGGGCAACCTTCCTAGAAAAAATTTCACATCGTAAATACATAGATGCAAAAGTATGTGTATATTAGAACACTTCATTATACTTTAGCACTTTTGTGTAATCAGGTGCTTGGCTTGCAAAAGTCATCAACTTTCAGATGTTAAAACGCCGCCGAATCTCAAACGGTTCCACAAGGCTATTTTAAAATATAAAACATTGATATTTTAATAAAGAGTCTCAAATGAGTTATCCTAGAATTTAAAACAATAATATTTAAATAGGTACGTTATTACACAATTATTACATGTTAATATGATCATAACAGTTCATCCTTATTTTCAAAAGGAAGATGATATCGGTTTAATCGTCTCCCAACACTCCATATGCAATTGATTTACTTAAGACGACGAAATGTGCCAACTAACGTTAGATTGATATCATAAAATTATGACACATACGAAAAGAACCATAAACACATTATTACACTCAAATTGAAACTAACACATGTGCCGGATGTGATACCCGATCTCATTTGGTCAATATGATTAATGCATTACACTTACAAATCATGTGCTAGTTATTCTTAATTTGACTTTTCAAAGTTTACTTCATCTTAAACTTTACTTAAATGCATTCAATGATATGGAACATGTAAATTTACTCTTGAAAACTTTAACAAGTAGATAATATTAAATTTATATAAGGATAAAGTACATGTTAAGATAGTATATAACTCTAAGTTCATTTGGTGAACCTAGAAGTACTAATTGTGCTTCTGAGATGTCTATTTTATGTCAACTGATTTATCTAGGGGTCTTAGTCGGCATATATGCTAAGTAAATATAGATTACAGTCAGAGCAAATAAACCTAATCTAGTTTAAATATACGTCAAGTATCATTATCCTTATCAACACCATATAGGGCACAATGGTGTCACCCTGTAACCTTGTTAAATAGTTCGATATGTCGATGCCCGATTCGTCTCAATTGAGGTCGATACTCTTGAACTTATCTTTAACCTTATAGTACAAACCATACCACATTGTTAAATTAGTCGTTACATTCTTATCTATAGTGTTCTATGTACGAGACACTAGAGGATTTGACAAGAAACTCCTCTTCTAGCATTTTTACCTTATCCGCGCGAGTAACCGACTTTAAATAGTTGAAACACATATTATAACTCTACAAAAACCTTGGACCGGTCAATAATATCATAATACGGTCCTTATAAGCTAAGAACCGGTCCAAGTTGTCCAAAAAACCGGACCTCATGTGCTCAAATCGGCTTACACCATAGAAGATGGTTTTTTAGAGGTTACTAGGGGTAGTTTTATAATTTCCCCTTTATAACGGACTCTCTCTCTTGGATAAATGCTAAAACCGATCTTCCACCCTCATATACTATCTAAACTTGAGCAAGAAGCTTCACCCTTCGAAAATATCTCATAAATTCAAGGAGAAATCATCAAACAACACCTCAATTTCCTTGACAATCAACGTGAGTCTTCTTTGGTTGTCTTGTTGTTTTTGTTATGTTTCTTGGTTGTTTTGAAGTTAGTAAAGCTTTTTAAGTTCGTTAAACATGTTATGAAGATGTTAAGAATTCGTTCATGGCTCAGTCAATTGTTCATGATGGACCTATAGAGCTTAAAACTCACTAGGATAATAAAGGGTTTAATTCTGCCACCTTTTCGAAACATCTATATGTTGTATGAAATCCGTGGGTTTCAGGAGGTTTGATATATTTTTTGTTAAGTATGTTGAGGATATTTTGCTAAAATTCGATGCAAATGCAATCTATATCCAAGTAGTTATAAGCAAAATAAAACCTGATTAGTACAAGGCTTTCTAAGTCTTTTTATATAAACATGTTGCTATAAAATCTAAGAGACATTTGTTGTGGTGTCTCAAAGAGCATTAAAACTTGATATTTTAACATACTAAAAGGTTATAAATGCTAGATTAGCAGGCTGGTGTACGTAGAATGCGGAGATAAAATCGTGAAAAATTAACTAGGCATCCTGATAGACATCGGTAAAACCCTCCAGATAGGAAGTGTGTTGAACTTTATGAATACCATTACTCCTATTTAAGCACACTACTTGAAACAGGGTATCAATGTTTATCATCACAGCCATCTCATAGTGAGATAAGAGTAAGGCTATCACTCGAACAAGGTAAGTAGAAATCCATCTGCAACTACAATGCATAAACATAGTATTGTTTGTATAACTATTTGTTGAACTTGATATCTTGAGAGTGTTCAATTATATAGTATGATTGATCTGAATTATGCTTAAAGTATTTGGTTTCACCTTACATGAAAATGAGATCCATTAGCATCTCCACATTCATGCATAACAGGAGACTCACTAGTGTCTGCATGCATGGTATGATCATGGAAAGAAAAAAAATAATGTTATGTTGGCCGCTCCTAGAGCACCAAGGCATGGTAGATGAATGCCTTTATGATATGTTTAACACAGTAGATGTGTGCTTATATGATGTGTGAGACATGGTAGATGCATGTTCTCACGATATATTTGGTGTGGTAGATGCATGCCTTATATATCTGGCGTGGTAGATGCATGCATTATGATATGATATGATATTGAGCTCTTTCTGGTGTCTAGTACGTTGGTCGAAGGGCCCAAAGATAAGAAAATGGTTTTGAGAGAGATTCTCATTGATGATCATATGTCATGTGTAGCGTCAAACATGATACATGCATGATTTCTACTTATTGGGCTTAAGCTCACGTAGTTTATGCATTGTAGGTAACCTTGATGCTTGAGAGATTTTCATTGCTGGATGGGTTGGAGTTCCACTGTTGCTGAGGGTCGATGTACATGGATGAAGACCTGTTTGGCTAAACCGTGGAGTTATCATATCATTGTTATTTTTTCTAAACTTTGTTCTATAGATATATGTTATGTCATCGAGTTAGAAAAACTTATACGCCTGAGTGTGGAGTGATGGTGTGATTTGATATATTACATACTTTTGGTATGGTTATATAACTAATAAGTTTGTTTAAGTAGTGAACGTGTAAGAAGATATAAATAATTGTGTGGGACGAGTAGAGACTTGATGTTCATTGGTACTTTAATTTTGGGGATATGTTGCCATATGGATGACATGGGTTTGATTCTGGACTAGACATGATGTCTCTATGATGTAGTGATATGGATTTTGTATTACTATTATTACAGGTTGATGAGATAGGTATTATTTCAGGTGAAACTCGCCGAAATTTCACGGCATTTTATAAGTATTAATATGATATGGGATAGTTCAGGTTAGGTAGTTAGAGTGTGCCGTTTCAGGTGGTATTGGAGCCCGCTTTGTGCCTTGTAGACTGTCCATGTACAAGAGCTCAGAGCATGTGGAGCACAACAAAAGTAAGTGTTATTTCATTTGTGTGTACTCATATTTGATGAATTATATTGGCTATATGATATAGGGCTCAGTCATAACTAGAAAATAATGCCGAGAACAAGAACTGAAGGCAATGAAGGGGGTAGAACACAAAAACCAGAAATGACATGTTGTGATCGTGATCTGATCATTGGTCGATTGACTGAACTAGTAGAAAGGCAATCTCAACAAATCAAACAACTCATTCAACAAAGTGACATGGGAGGACAATAGAGAGATGATATGGATCGACCTCCACCTCGAGTAGAACAAGTTGAATTGGATCGAGGAAGGTTTGGGAAGTTGAATCCCCCAACATTTGAGAACGCAGTGGATCCTACAGAAGCAGAGGATTAACTAAGAACTATAGAGAATATGTTCCAGTATAGTATTGTTTCTGAAGAGAATAAAGTACTTTGTGCATCTTTCATGTTCCGGGGCAGTGCAGGTCATTGGTGGGATACGATAATTGCTATTGTGAATGTGGAAAGAATGACTTGGGCTAAGTTTAAAGAAATCTTCAGAAATAAATACTTTACAGCTCTTGTTCGTGCAAGTTCGAACTGCTGTCTAGGTTTGTCGAGTATATGGTTAACACGGAAGCACTGGAAGTGGAGAGGTTTATTGAAGGCTTAAGACCAGAACTATACAGAGATGTCAGCATGGTAGGAATTCAAGGGACGACTTATTCAATCGTTGCCGAGAGAGCATTAGTGGCAGAAGAGACAGAACTGAGAATTCGACAGGCACAAGAGGTTCGACGGAAATTTGCTCAACAACAAGGCCGACTCTGGTTTAAGAGTGAAAAGAAGAGGCCACGTCAATTTCGGAACCCAAGAACTAGTTTTCCGTCTAAGAAGGGGCAAGAACAAGGAGATCCAAGTAAGCGTATGAAGTCTGAAGAGGGCAGACTATTTGTTCCATTATCGGTATGCTCTAAATGTGGAAAGCAACACAGTGGAGTTTGCTTGTTGGGTTCTAAGGTATGCTTTTCATGATAACAACTGGGACATATGGCCAACGTTTGCCCAAACAAGCCAAAACCTAAAACACATGAAAGGGTACCAGCTAGATTTTTCACTCTGACCAAAGAAGATGCAGAAGCTAATCCATCTGTTATCACAGTAACCTTCCTATCTTTGGTATTTCAACATCAATATTATTTGATCATGTGGTACACATTCATTTGCATCCACTGAGTATGTGAGAAGGCTTGGCAGAGCACCATAAAAAGTTGAAATAGGTTATAATATAGTGACCCCCTCCGTATATCCTAAATAAACAAATAAGATCATACGAGCCTGTAGTATTCCTATTGAAAGTAGCAACTCTATACTGATTTAATTGTTTTGGACATGACTATGACATAATCTTGGGTATGGACTAGTTATCAAAATATCGTGCTACTGTTGACTAGTAAATAAAGACCGTAACGTTCACACCATATGGGGAAGAACCTATTTATTTCATCGAGGTCAGTAAGAATTTTAGATTTCTAGTAATCTCAGCAATTAAGGCACGTCTGTTAAATAGTGGTTGTGAAGGCTATCTAGTAAGTGTAATGAGCATTGAAAAGCAAGATTACTCAAGCGTCAATGAAGTCCCTGTGGTGAAAGAATACCTTGAAGTGTTTCCATATGATTTACTGGGACTGCCACCCGATCGTGAAATAGAGTCTGTGATTAACTTGCAACCGGGAACAGATCCAATATCAAAGTCACCATATAGAATGACACCAGCTGAATTAAAAGAATTAAAGACCCAATTGCAAGAGCTGTTAGATAAAGCCTCATTAGGCCTAGTTATTCACCATGGGGAGCACCAATATTGTTCGTCGCAAGAAGGATGGCTCCTTGAGGATGTGTAAAGACTATCGAGAGCTCAACAAAGTCACGATTAGGAACAAGTATCCTTTGCCTCTAATTGATGACTTATTTGATCAACGTCTTCGAAGATTGATTTGCAATCAGTGTGTATCATCAACTGAAGATAAAAGAAGAATACATCCCAAAAACGATATTCAGTACGAGGTATGGACACTATGAGTTTTTGGTGATGCCATTTGGCCTAACAAATGCCCCAACAATATTCATATATTTAATGAATAAAGTGTTTAAAGACTTCCTCAATAAGTTTGTATTGTGTTTATTGATGATATTCTCATATATTTGAAGACCAAAGAAGACCTAGTGCATCTAAGGAAAGTTTTAGAAGTATTAAAAGAGAAGCGGATATATGCTAAGTTTAAAAAGTGCGAATTCTGGTTAGACCGAGTGGTATTTTTGGAGCATGTTGTATCTGGAGCAGGGATTTCAGTAGACCCAAGCAAATTTGAAGCAATCAATAACTGGCCAAACAAACCACAAATTCTACAGAAGTACGCATCTCTTTTGGGCTAGTTGGATATTACCGCCGATTCATAGAGGGATTCTCTAAAATTTTCTCTCCATTATGTTGGAGCAAGATTGGTCGGTATCGCCGTTTGGAGATAGAGTTATGAAACTCTTTTTCGTTGCGGAAGCGATTTAAATAAGAGTGCAGAAAATAAATCGACACAGGATTTATAGAGGTTCGGCCAAACGTACCTACGTCCTCTCTCGGTATCTTTTTCTATAGGCTAAATAAAAACATCTGCACCTCTAATCTATCGGTCGAGGGATAACCATTACAAGCTCGCCTTCTATCGGTCCGAGTAAACCGTTCAATTACTTGTGTTTATGTCGGTCCAAGTTAAACCGTTTTCCTTTTCTATTGGACAAGGAATCAACCAATCTGACTTTTTATGGGTACTAGATAAACCTCACTTAGATATCGATTGCGATTCTAACAATGTCGGATCCTTGATCCTAATAACACTGAATCCAATCGTATCTTTTCTTTTTCCTCTCTTGTATGATTTCGTGTATACCACTCAATCACTAAACAATATAAGCTCAAGTACAACAACTAAGATGTTTACAATGATATAATAAGTATATATGTTTTGCTCAAGGTTGTTGTCTGTTTTGATACCAAGTGGTTTGGTATTTATAGCCTTTTCAATCAAACTAGCCGTTAGCTCCTTTTGACTTGCTAGCGTGCGCTAGCCTTTCTTCATAGCATGCGTTAAGCCTCGTTACGTACGTTATAGCTTTCATGTAGCGTACGTTATCGACTTCCAGTTTTAGTCCAGTAGCTTCGTTTCTTCCTTTACGTACATTATGCCTTCGTATTACGTACGTTAACTTCATTGCGTAGCGTACGTTAACCATGATTTATAGCGTGCGTTAACTCATATATTCGTTGCCTTCTTGTCAAACTATCTGTTTGATATGCTGACTTTGACCAGATTCTTTCCAACGTTCATCTGATTTGAAATCTCATTACGTACGTTAACCTGTATGAGTTACGTGCGTTAAATTGCTTCGATAGCGTGAGTTAATCATCAGCTTTAGCGTGTGCTATCTTCATCAGGTAAGTCGTCTGATCTGCAGGTAGGTCCTTGTTATGTACGTTATGTTGCGTATGTTACGTACGTTATCTTCGTTCGATTGCGTGCGCTATACAATGTCTATAACATGTGTTATCCATACAGTTTGGGCTACTTTTTGCGTCTTCGACTCCTTCGTTGCTTTGCTTCGCTTCTTTGTTGTTTTGCTTTGTTTAGCAACTTATCATCAAAACTCTATGAATGAATGTTTGGAATAGAATATTCCAACAATCTCCCCTTTTTTGATGATTACAAAACAACACCCTTTGAATGGATAAAATCTGCAAAAATAAAATATATGTGTATTTGTACAGATCAAAGTTTTCGACTTTGTCCGTTTCGTTAGTTTCACCCATCTTTTCTCTCTTTCCTTTTCGACTTCTTCTTTTTATTTTTCAACTTCTTCGTTTATTCCTTTTTCCCCCTTTTTGATTCGTACAAAATTCTCTCTCCCCCTTTTTCACTTTTATTTTTCTCGCCATTCTTCGATGACGCTTTTCCGATTCAACTCTTTTCTTCCCCTTTTTTTTATCAACAAAAGGTGTAAATAAGAATACCAATAGATGTATAAAATATGCATGATAGGGAATAACTCCCCCTAACAAAAATATCCGTTAAAAAATTACTCCCCTAAGTAAAACACCAATAAGATAAAAATCAATTTTTGGGGACCCAACCGAGAGTTGGTTTTTGTTTTGAGATATGGACGATGTTAGGAATAACGGTTCCTTTTGGAATCCAAATATTTTTAATTTTAATCATCCTTCGTGGGCTTTTGCAATTCGAAATGTGGTGCCCAATTATCAAATATTTTTCACATCGGGGTATTTTGAAATTTAAGGATTCATTTTTAGAATGTGGTTTGAATCCCAACCCCTG
Organism: Orobanche coerulescens; assembly: GCA_033398695.1. NCBI lineage: Eukaryota > Viridiplantae > Streptophyta > Magnoliopsida > Lamiales > Orobanchaceae > Orobanche > Orobanche coerulescens. The sequence continues at coordinate 159,576,066 of CM065807.1, forward strand.
TTTGTTCAATGTAAATTTTTGAACCGAGAGCATTTGTTCAAATTATTCGTTTCCACACGAAAATTTCTTCGTTAAATTTTTAAGCTCGGTTTGAACTTTCAAGAGATAATCCTTTAAAATATTTCATTTTCAACGCATTGAGAATGATCGGTCTCGACATTATTTTTCCCTTTTTCAAATTTGGAGATTTCGTCTCCCAAAATTTTATTTTTCGATTGAAGGGATTTGATTTTGCTTAAAGCATTTTAATAATCCGTATGCAATAATTCGAATGCTTCAAAATGTTCATCGTGAGAAGATGTACTTACTTGACTTTCGACGTCGCTACCGTCGAATGAACTCCGTGCCATAAGAGTGAGGTTATTTTGATTCATGAAATCTTCATCATCGTCTTCGTCACTCTGTTAGGAGTTTTCCCTCGAATGGCACTCAGAGGATGTTGAGTGAAGGCATTGTACTTGTTATTATGTATATCATTAATATAAGGCAATGAGTGTTTCTTTATTTACTGGTAGTTATTGGCGTTCCTGATTCGTAAATATATATATAGAAACTAGACCGTGTATTTGAGAGCAAAACATTCCACTCCTTATTGGATAAGGGGATCGGCACTGGAAAGGTTGATAGCTCAAATACTTAATCGTTCGCAAGTCGATGAAACTTGACTGGGCGTTGAGTTTATGTGAAGACTTATATGACGTGTTCTTTGACATGGAGAGCGCCTGTCGAACACTAATGGTTAGTGGGATCACACATAATAGGTATGCTAATTGGATTAGTATACTCGAACCGACTCACCCTCGATTCATAACACAGATTTCACTCCGGAACAGTCAATGACGGAATCGAAAGGTTGTGATAGGTTTTCGTGAACCTTCGACTTGAGGATTTAGTAGGGATGTGCTTGTGACATCAATATTTTCTTTAGAGTAGTTCGACCTTGTAAACCGGAAGGCGGGGGTCAACCTCGACGTGCATCTTGATGGGCAAGTAGTAGGTCCTACTGAATACTAAGATAAAATTCTTTCTCCTGTTAGTGAACGGGTTATATATCCTATGCGGTTATTGGCAGATGAGATCATAAGTCTTTGGCCAAATCATTGGAGCTAGTTGTATTGGATACACGAGAGCTCGATGATCTCGATTTGCATTAACACTGCATAGCGTCAAGTACAGACAGGGTTGGACTGACCGTGATCCTATAACTTGATCGGGATATTTGGAAGAAAGGTTTATACGTATACTGGTATTCACGACAGAATGGTTCTTGAATGATCCCATCATTCGTTCTCAGTTGGGGTACAGTGTAGGCCGCCAGGCTGGCTAGGTGGTGCTACTACTCTTTGGTTCCTCCCATTGCTGACTGAGACGGACCTACCGAGTCGCGCAATAGGATTGACGACAGAATGAATCAAACTTATTCTCTCATTATGAATATTAGATATTGGATATCTAATTTAGGACATTGGATGTCTAAATTGATTTATTGGATAAATCGATTTACGGCCTAATGAATTAAATGAATTACTGGGTGATTAATTTAATTCATGAATATAATTATTTCTTGGAGAATTAATTATGTTATTATGTATTTGATATGATTAATTAATTGGATTAATTAACTGATATAAGTACATCAGAAGACTTTATCTGTTTGGACTCTCGGGAGTCCGAAACGAACAGAATTCGTCCGACTCCTTCAAGATTGCCCCCCCCACACACACACACACACTTTACACCTACCTTCCCCTCTTGTTCTTTTGTGTCCATTTTATAATGGATGAAAAAGACTTGTAGGGAATCTCATGTGGATGAGTTGTATCATGTGGGTTGAAATTGAATAAAGGTAGAAGACTTCATCCCTTGTGACCAACCCATTCATTCCTATGGTTGAGAGAGTTCAAGAGAGAGAAAAGTTCTTTCTCAAAAGTCTTCTTCTTCATTTCATTTCTTGTTTTTGTTGTTCTTGGAGAATATCAAGAGATTGATTGAGAGTTGTGAGTTATACACTTAGAGTGTCATAATCACATAAAATGCTTCATCATCCTAGCTCTAGCCATATCCTCGGAGGATAGTAAGGTGATCGTCGTTCCGTTTGTTTCTCCGGCGCGTGGCAAGTAGAGACGCGGTGTTTTCGGCGTTGGATCATCCAAGAGATTGGAGCGGATTGGATTCGTAGAGATCAAGCAAAGCTTGGGGAATAGCTCAAGAGAAGGATACCATTTAATCAAAGGACAACAAGGGTATGTTTCTCGTATCTCTTGTGTTTCGTTTAATATTCGTATATACGTAGCTCGATCGATCCTCGTAGGGATTCAGATCGAATTAATTTTCATTTTACCGCTTCCGCTGGGCCTTCGATTTAGGCACCGAATCCCAACAGTGGTACAGATACGGCCGTGTCGCCTGACACGGTCGGGTCGCCCCGACAGCCTGTAGGCCAGACACGGCCCATGCCAAATGGCACACTCGGGTCATCCCGACAGTCTACCAAGACTGGCCGGCTGGCACGACCCGTGTCGCCTGACACGGTCGGGTCATCCCGACAGACTGCCGGCCAGACACGGCCCGTGCCGAATGGCACGCTAGGGTCATCCCGACAGTCTGCCGAGACTGGCCGGCTGGCACAGCCAGTTTCGCCCTGGCTCGATTTTTTCGTGTATTACAGAAAATTAATCTCCCGCATGTTAAATTAGATTTAATATGATTAAAATGATTTATGGTATTTCATTTTATAAAGAAAATTTGATTAATTGGAATAATTTTGGGTGACCGAATACTTTGAACGTTTTCATATTACTGATTGTGTGAATTGATTGGATCGATTCTATTTATTGTTTGTATGTTGATTGGATCAATGTATCTCTACGCAATCCGTTTATATAGTATTTATTGGATGAATGCTTTTGAATGGGGATGTGGTTCATGGACTTAGTTTTGAATCATTCGATTTTTATTCCATTGGGTTGTAAAGGCCGTTTTGAGCCTATTTATTTTACCAGAATTATATGTTATCAATTTTTCAATGTAAAATTTATATGTAATGACGAAGATCGGTGGAAGATCCATTTCGAGAAGACGAAGATTCAAGACGAAGACTTGTAATTAGATTACGAAGTTTTTGTTTCTAGGAACGGTCCATGAACTACATGTTGGCAGCAACTAGGTTGTGAATGGTTGTTCATATTGTATGAATGCTACAAACGCGCTTAAATGTATTAATGTGCAAAGTGTAACATTAATCGCGAAAATTCTCCCACGACAAATTATTGAGTTTATAAGGTTTCAAGGTTTTCCTTCCCTCCATTGAGCTTTCGGGAAATTGAAATCCAAACCGGATGTGCTATGCTTCTGAGTTATCGGGGTAGTCGTTCGGGGAGGATGGAGAAATTACCGGGAGCGCATTGGATGCCTTCGGATGGAGCAAATTTTATCCCTAGAAACCTGATAGGTTGCCGGATAAGATTCAATTGTGAAACTGATTTGCGTCGATGGTATAAACTTAACTTGTTCACGAACCATAGAAATCGTATAGGTTGAGGGGAGTGAACAAGGTGAAAAAGAAGAGCGTATCATCCATTAGATGGGTTGGTGTTGGACGCCCTCATGTGTGACTTCAAGCGTTTTACAAATCTCTTTGGCAATGTCACACGAAGATATCCGGTTGTGTTCTTACGGATTTAATGCACAATATAATAGTTGCGTGTCTTTGCAATTATAGTGGTCGATTTTCCAATCCGCATCATCATATTCTTCGAAAGATTTAAGCGTACCATCAGATTTAAGAGGAATTTTCGGACCAAGACATATCACTTTCCAAAGCTCGATGTCATACGCTCGGATGAATATTGACATCTTTTTCTTCCACGTCATGAAATTTGATCCGCCAAAGAACGGTGGTCGGTTAAGAGAAAGATCTTCGACTGGAGCAATTTGAAATGCCATTTGGATCGACTCCTTGGATGTTAAGCCGCTTATTGGAGGTACCTCCCCGATACCAATTGTTGGAGAAAGATTGGTCGGTATCGCCGTTTGGAGATAGAGTTATGAAACTCTTTTGCGTTGCTGAAGCGATTTAAATAAGAGTGCAGAAAATAAATCGACACAGGATTTATAGAGGTTCGTCCAAACGTGCCTATGTACTCTCTCGGTGTCTTTTTCTATAGGCTAAAGAAAAACCTCTACACCTCTCTTCTATCGTTCGAGGGATAACCGTTACAAACTCGCCTTCTATCGGCCCGAGTAAACCGTTCAATTACTTGTCTTTATGTCGGTCCAAGTTAAACCGTTTTTCTTTTCTATTGGACAAGGAATCAACCAATCTAGCTTTCTATGGGTACTAGATAAACCTCACTTAGATATCGATTGAAATTCTAACAATGCCGGATCCTTGGTCCTAATAACACCGAATCCAATCGTATCTTTTCTTTTTCCTCTCTTGTATGATTTCGTGTATAACACTCAATCACTAAACAATATAAGCTCAAGTACAACAACTAGGATGTTTACAATGATATAACAAGTATATATGTTTTGCTCTAGGTTTTTGTGTGTTTTGATACCAAGTGGTTTGGTATTTATAGCCTTTTCAATCCAACTAGCCGTTAGCTCCTTTTGACTTGCTAGCGTGCGCTAGCCTTTTTTCATAGCGTGCGTTAAGCCTCATTACATATGTTATAGCTTTCATGTAGCGTATGTTATCGACTTCCAGTTTCAGTCCAGTAGCTTCATTTCTTCCTTTACATACGTTATGCCTTTGTATTACATACGTTAACTTCATTGCGTAGCATACGTTAACCATGCTTTGTAGTGTGTGTTAACTCATATATCGTTGCCTTCATTTTGTCCAACTATCGGTTTGATATGCTGACTTTGACCAGATTCTTTCCAACGTTCATCTGATTTGAAATCTCATTACATACGTTAACTTGTATGAGTTACGTACGTTAAATTGCTTCGATAGCATGCGTTAATCATCAGCTTTAGCATACGCTATCTTCATCAGGTAAGTTGTCTGATTTGCAGGTAGGTCCTTGTTACGTACGTTACATACGTACGTTATCTTCGTTCGATTGCGTGCGCTATACAATGTATATAGCGTGCGTTATCTGTTGGGATTCCGAAAATAAAACGAAATACGCAGCGAAAATAAATACGAATCCCAAACAGGATCGATCAAGTAACGTATATACGAAAAAAAATACATACAAAGTTAAAGATTCATACCCTTGAAGCCTTTGAAATAAATCTTCGTAAAGTGTAGACGATGATCACGATCCCGTCCCGAACACGAAATCCCTTCGTTCCAAGCACCGAAAATTCGAAGCCTCTACTTCACACGCGTCGGAAGTTGCCCGGAAAAATCTACAACACTCCGTTCTATGAAGAACACGGCTAGGAAGTATTGTAGGAATTTTTTCTCTCTTAATTTTTCTTACTTCTTTTCACCTCAAAGATGAACAAAATGAAGAAGGAAAATTTTTCTCTCTCCTCACTTAAAAAACTCACAGCAGGCTGCTCTCCAATGAATGAGTATGAGTGGTTTGAAGTTATCTCATCTCATCATTTATAATGTAATGATATATATATATTATAAAGGAATAATTATTCCTTTACAACTATCATTCACAATTATGTGGGAATCTCAACTCTAAGTGAGTTCCCACACACATGCAAGATCATGCCATGCCATGAGGAGTGGGTGGCCACAAGGAAGTTTCCTAGAAAACGAGCCGAGCCACTCAACAGTATGCCGGACGTTCGTCAAACGACTCCGTTAAATACACTCCTTTTAATCATCAATGTATTTATATTAATTAATTAATCTAATTAATTAATTATATCAAATACAAATATATATTTCTCTAAGAAATATAATTTATGAATTAAATTAATTACCCGGTAACTTAATTTAAATTCATAAGACCGATATTTGATTTATCCAATAAATCATAATTAGATATCCAATATCTAATATTAATAGAGAGATAATAAATTCACATTTATCCATCAACGCTCCTGATGCGCGACTCCGTAGGTCCGTCTCAGCCGGCATTGGGAGGAACCAATGAGTGCGGGCAGCACTTAGCCAGCCTAGCGGGCCGCACTGTAAACCCCGACTGAGAACGAATGAAGGGATCATTCCAGAACCATTATGTCGTGAATACTATATACGTATAGACCCTTCATCAGATGTCCCGGTCAAGTCTTCGGGTCACGGTAAAGTCAAACCCTACTGTTGACTAAACTCTATACATGTGTTAATGCAAATCAAGACCAACTGATCAATAGTGTATCTAATACTACTATATCAGAATGCTTTGGCCAAAGACTTATGATCTTATTTGCCATTAACCGTATAGGACATTCGCCTGCTCACTAACAGGAGATAGAATCCTTTCTTGGCGTACAGTAAAGACTGCTACCTGCCCGTATAGTCCGCACTTCGAGGTCAACTCAGCAATTAAGCAAATAAGTCTAACTACTCTAATGACAAACTAAACGTCACAGGCACATCTTCTACTGAACCCTCAAGTCAAAGGTCCACGTATACTATCACAACCTTTCGATTCGTCATCGACTCTCCGAGAGTGAATACCGTGTGGTGAATCGAGTATGAGTCGAGTTCGAGTATCTTGGTCCCACCAATATACTTATAACTATGCTATCAAGACATGCACATGTCCTAGCATTAGTTATACAAATCTTATTAAAAACTTAATGCCCATTTAAGTTTATTGACTTGCGACGATTTACGTAAATAAACTTTAAACACTTCCGATTGCATTTTCTCTTATCCCATAACGAATGGAATGTTCGGTTTATTTACATGGACTTCACTTCAATGTTTACCAAGTCAAGAATGCAATTGAAATACAATAAATGGTGAATGAATCGAATTGCCTTTTTATTATTTATTCCATAATTACAAGTACGATGCCCCTACTCTCTCATCCCCGAGTGGCATTCGAGGGCATATTCCTAACAATCTCCCACTTGCACTCAATGCCACACATCATGATATCCAATACCCATGTTCTTGGATGTCTTTCCAAGACGGCTGAGATAATGGCTTAGTCGTGGTCGAGACATTGTCTTGAGTCTACTCTTTCCAATGAAACATATCCTTTTTCCACCATCTCTCGAACGATGTGGTACTTTCTCTCTATATGCTTGGTGTTGTGGTGAGCCCTCGGCTCCTTGGCTTGGGCGACTCCATCATTATCACGGAATAGTGATATAGGCAACTCCGCGTTAGGCACCACTTGAAGTTCTTGTATAAACTTACGCATCCAAAATGCTTCTTTGCTAGCCTCGAGGTAGCTTGATACTCTGCTTGGCGGTGGAATCTGCAGAGCGGTTTGCTTGGAGCTTCCAAGATATCGCTCCTCCATTGAGAGTAAAAATACCGGATGTCGACTTAGAGTCGTCATTGTCTCCTTGAAAATCGAATCGGTGAATCCAATCACCTTCGGTTCTCCACCACCATAAGTAAGAACTAAATCTCTAGTTCTTCTTAAGTACTTAAGAATGTTCTTTACGGCGGTCAATGTTCCCTTCCGGTTTGCTTGAAATCGACTTACCATACTCACGGCGTAGGCTAAGTCTCGGTCTCGTACATAACATAGCGTACATGAGGCTACCCATCGCCGAGGCATAGGGTACCTTAATCATCACTCTCTAGTCTTCCTCACTATGTGGACACATTTTCGTGGTGAGGTGAATTCCATTTCGAATGGGAAGGAACCCTCTTTTAGATTCATCCATCTTGAATCTTCTCGGGATTTTATCGATATAAAGGGCTTGGGAAAGTCCTATCATTCTTCGCGGTCTATCTCTGTAAAGACGGATCCCTAGAATATAGGAAGCTTCTCCCAAGTCTTTCATGGAGAACGTTTTAGAAAGCCAAGCTTTCACGGTCTTGAGCATTGCTATGTTATTTCCTATAAGTAGAATATCATCTACATATAGTACTAAGAACACAATGTTGCTCCCATCGACCTTTTTGTAAACACACGGTTCCTCCTCATTTCGTATTGAAGTCAAAGTCCTTGATCGCTTCCAAATCGAAGGTTCCAACTCCGAGAAGCTTGCTTGGACCATAAATGGCTCGTTGCGGCTTACACACTTTATGAATATTATCTTTGGACACAAATCCCTTAGTCTGTTCCATATAGATTTCCTCCTCGAGGTATCCATTTAGAAAAGCCGTTTTGACGTCCATTTGCCATATTTCATAATCATAATAGGCAGCAATGGCAAGCATCATGCGAATCGACTTTATCATAGCTACGGGCGAGAAGGTATCATGATAATCGATTCCTTCCCTTTGGGTATAACCCTTTGCCACAAGCCGGGCCTTATAGGCATCAACCTTGCCATCCCCATCAGTCTTTCTCTTATAGATCCATTTATTTCCAATAGTCCTCATGCCAGTTGGAAGATCTACTAGAGTCCAGACCTGATTGGTATGCATCGAGTCTATCTCAGCTTTCATTGCTTCTTGCCATTTATCGGAGTCTACATCCACAATCGCTTGGTCATAGGTGACAGGTCGTTTTCACTGCTATCAGGTGTGTCGTGGAGACCCAGTTCCTCGACATGTGTATAGCCATACCTCTCAGGTAAGTGAGATACCCTATCAGACCTTCGAAGTGGAGGCTGTGTTACAATAGGTTCGGTTCTTGATCCCTGATCAGATGTCTCCTTAGGACTTTCATTATACTCTTCCAAAGAGATATTTCTACCCAAGCCACCTTCCTGAATGAATTCATCCTCAAGGAAGTGCGCTTGTAATGCCACAACGACCCTATGGTCTTCTGGCATGTAGAATAGATAACCCATCGAGTCCTCTGGGTATCCTATGAAACGTCCTTTTATGGACCTCGCTTCCAATTTGTCCACCTTAGCCTTTTTGACATAGGCTGGACATCCCCAGATCCTTATGTGATTAAGGCTTGGTTTCTTACCCTTCCACATCTCATGCGGAGTGATAGGAACAGATTTGGAAGGACATCTATTTAGGATATAGGCAGCGGTTAGTAAGGCATACCCCGGGTAAATAGGTAAATCAGTGTAAATTAACATGGAGCGAACCATGTCCAACAAAGTCCGATTTCTCCTTTCTGAAACACCATTTAACTGTGGGGTTCCTGGAGGCGTGAATTGTGAAACTATTCCATGTTCCTTAAGGAACTCATCAAACTCAGTGCTCATATATTCGCCACCTCGGTCCGACCGAAGTGCTTTGATATGACATCCAGTTTGTTTTTCAACTAGGGCCTTAAATTCTTTGAATTTAGCAAAGGCTTGATTTATGTTTCATTAAGTACACAATCCCATACCTAGTATGATCATCTGTGAACGTTATGAAATATTGATATCCATCTCGGGCTACTTCTAAAGCACCACAAACATCGGTATGCACCAATCCAAGTTTATCGCCGGCCCTTTCAAAAGTCCCTGTGAAGGGGAACTTAGTCATTTTGCCTCTAAGGCAAGATTCACAAGTTGGATAGGGTTCTACACCCAATGGACTTAAAAGTCCATCTTTCTCCATTTTCAGAACCTTGGTCGACCAACATGACCAAGTCTAAGGTGCCATTTAAGAGCTTGATTAGTATCTTGCCTACCACGTTTCCTAGTTATAGTGTTCTTTGTTTTATTTTGCATGTTCGGATGATATAAACCATTCAACAATGTAATTTGTTCCAACCAATTTATTTGAAAATAAATTTTACAAGCGCCATTGCCAATGAAGAAACAAAATCCTTTCCGGTCCAAGACTGGAATGGATCTGATGTTTTATGCCCTTGGGCAAAACAAGTACTTCATCTAATGTCAAAATAAAACCCGATTCTAAACCCGAAGGATTGATCAATATCGGTTGCCTCGACACTTTGTCCGCTTCCAAAAGTGATCATTATTTCCCGACTTCAAGTTTTCTACTGCCGTTCATCCCGATTCATAGTACAAATGTGAGAAGTGGCACTGAATCCGAATCCATGAAGCGAGAATATACTGATGGCGGAACAATTAGTTTCAAAAACAAAAAGTTCCGTGCACTGATGCGCCATTAATCTTGGGACAAGTCCTTCGCCATGGCCCATCTCACCGCATTCAAGGCATTTGTCCGTAGGTTTTGGACCGCCTACCTTTTGAACCTTTCGGGCCTTGCCCTTTCCTTTTTGCACCCCTTTCTTGGGTTTGTCTTGCTCGTAGGTCTTTTTCTTCTTGTTCTTGGACCTCTTAGGCCCGGAAGAAATCACAAGAGCAGCCTCTCTCGATTTAGTCTTCATGTTAGACGTGCCGTCACGGTTATTCATTAGCCCGGCTAATGTGCATGTAATTTCATTACGGTTGAAATTCATTACAAACTGCGTGAAAGAGTCGTAGAGATTCAAGGATGAGATCAATTTGAAGGGATAAATCCATATTAAAGTTGAGCACCTCGAGCCTCTCAATCATAGAGATCATCTTGAGGACGTGGTCTCCCACTTTCTCCCCTTCTTTCATCCTAGCACTGAACAATTGCTTTGATATCTCATATCTAGCAGTCCTACCGTGCTCTCCATAAAGTTCGGTCAAGTGTGCGAGAATCGCCAGCGTGAAGTCATTTTCTCGTGCGCTCTGCAGACTCATTAGTCATTGAGCCCATCATAAAACCACGGACTAGCACATCATCCTTGACCCATTTTTCATGAACGTCAATGTCTTCCTGATTACCCCTAGTCCGGATTGGAGTCGGTGGAATGTCCGCCTCCAAGACGTATCCCAGAGACTCCATACTGAGTACAATCATCAGATTCCGCAACCAGTCAACAAAGTTAGGGCGATTAGGAGATTCTTTTCAAGTAGTATTGCAAGTGGGTTTTTAGCCATTTTAGAGAGATTCAATTTCGTTTTCTGCAAAGATTTAGACAAGATTAAATTAGTGACTTGTTTAATTATGACCGAGTATAGAACTTAAGGGCTTGTATAATTCTTGTCTCGGCTCCCACTAATTTTATCATAATTATACACTCCCATGTTATAATCCGGAAATCATGGTTAGATCGACTTCTTAGTGGTGATCAAGTTCTTTACAAATTTTAACAGACGCAACCTATCAGGTTTCTTGCCAATTAATTTCTGTAAAGTGGTGTCTAACACCAACCCGTCTAACGGATGATTTAATCTTCTTTTACCCCTAGTCTTCATGCCCTCAACCTATCAGGTTTCTTGGCAATCCAGACTATCTAAGTTGTTGACCATCAACGTCTATCAGTTTGACTATTGAATCTCACCCGGCAACCTATCAGGTTTCTAGGGGCGAAATTTATCACCAACCGAAGGCATCTAATGCACTCAAGAATTTTTCAACCTCTACCTAATGTACTACCCCGATAACTCGGAAGCATAGCACACCAGCTCGGGTATCAATTTTCTACGAGTTTGATGGAGGGTAGGAAACCTCCTAACCTTTTTCAAACTTAGTCTGTTTGTTGTCGGGAGAATTTCGCGATTAATGTTACACTTTGCACATTAATTCAATTATACGCTCGTTTGTTGGTTTGTCAATCATTCAAAATGAAAAACAGAAAACAGTAACCTAGTTACTACCAACATATAGCTCATGGACCTAATTCCTAAGTACTGGGCCAAGCGAATGACCCAATAAAAAAAAAATCTTCGATTCTTCGTCTTCTCGGTCGGTTGTCTTCGGTCTTCTTCATACCCAAAATAATAATTACATCATTGAAAAATTACATCCTATACAAGTTTTTCTAGTAAATATAAATAGGCTCAAAACGGCCTTTACAACCCAATCGAATCGAACAAATAAAAAAAAAACTAAGTCCACGAGCTATATCACCATCACATAAGGATTCCATACAACATGTAATGGCAACGAAATTAAACAATTAATCTTTAATATAAATTAATCTAATTAATCTATAAATTAATCTATTCAATTTCTACTATATTAATCCAATTAATATAAAGTGGCATTAAAATTAAATAATCAATTAATATATTAATCCAATCAATATAAAATTAATCTATTCAATTTTAATGGTATTGATCCAATTAATACTAATAATTGTCATTTTAATTCGTTCGAAGTAATACAGCCAAAATAATATTCTCGTTTAATTTATTTCCCTTAACTCAAAAAAAATATTCCAATAAATCATAATTAGATATCCAATATCTAATATTAATAGAGAGATAATAAATTCACATTTATCCATCAACGCTCCTGATGCGCGACTCCGTAGGTCCGTCTCAGCCGGCATTGGGAGGAACCAATGAGTGCGGGCAGCACTTAGCCAGCCTAGCGGGCCGCACTGTAAACCCCTACTGAGAACGAATGAAGGGATCATTCCAGAACCATTATGTTGTGAATACTATATACATATAGACCCTTCATCAGATGTCCCGGTCAAGTCTTCGGGTCACGGTAAAGTCAAACCCTACTGTTGACTAAACTCTATACATGTGTTAATGCAAATCAAGACCAACTGATCAATAGTGTATCTAATACTACTATATCAGAATGCTTTGGCCAAAGACTTATGATCTTATTTGCCATTAACCGTATAGGACATTCGCCTGCTCACTAACAGGAGATAGAATCCTTTCATGGCGTACAAGAAAGATCGCTACTGCCCGTATAGTCCGCACTTGAGGTCGACTCAACAATTAAGCAAATGAGTCTAACTACTCTAATGACAAACTAAACGTCACGGGCACATCTTCTACCGAACCCTCAAGTCAAAGGTCCACGTATACTATCACAACCTTTCGATTCGTCATCGACTCTCCGAGAGTGAATACCGTGTGACTGAATCGAGTATGAGTCGAGTTCGAGTATACTGGTCCCACCAATATACTTATAACTATGCTATCAAGACATGCACATGTCCTAGCATTAGTTATACAAATCTTATTAAAAACTTAATGCCCATTTAAGTTTATTGACTTGCGAACGATTTACGTAAATAAACTTTAAACACTTCCAGTGCATTTTCTCTTATCCCATAACGAGAATGGAATGTTCAGTTTATTTACATGGACTTCACTTCAATGTTTACCAAGTCAAGAATGCAATTGAAATACAATAAACAGTGAATGAATTGAATTGCCTTTTTTATTATTTATTCCATAATTACAAGTACAGTGCCCCTACTCTCTCATCCCCTGAGTGGCATTCGAGGGCATATTCCTAACATTATCCATGCATTTTGGGATAATTTTTGCGTCTTCGACTCTTTTGTTGCTTTGCTTCACTTCTTTGTTGTTTTGCTTTGTTTAGCAACTTAATCATCAAAACTCTATGAATGAATGTCTGGAATAGAATATTCTAGCACATTAACACAATTGCCTAGAAAAAAATGTTTTCTTCAATTGGACAAAATCATGTGAGAAGAGCTTTCAAGAACTGAAGAAGCGATTGACATCGGCACCTATCTCGATCATTCCAGTGGGAACTTAAGGTTTCAGAGTCTACAATTATGCTTCAAATAACGGTCTAAGTTGTGTATTGATGCAGAATGGTAAAGTAATAGCATATGCATTAGACAACTGAAGGAGTATGAAAAGAGTTACCCGACACATGGAACTTGCTGTAGTTGTGTTTACACTTAAAATATGGAGGCATTACCTATATGAAGAACGCTGTGAAATTTATACCAATCACAAGAGATTGAAATATTTCTTCACTCAGAAAGAATTAAGTATGAGACAATAGGGATGGTTAGAACTTGTTAAAGACTATGACTGTGTTATCAACTACCACCCTAGTAAAGCTAATGTGGTAGCAGATGCCTTAAGCAGAAAATCAGCACAATCCATTGTGGCTATAACTTTGATCCATAAGCCAGAGTTACACGATTTGATGAATATGGATTTATAAATCAATGAAATACCAATGGTTTGATACATAATAAATTGCCCGTCTTTTTGTATAGGTAAAGGAATGGCTTCGAAACTAAGTAATCCTCTTTCAACAAAGTTATTAGTCGTTAAATCTTCCGGCATCATCAGTAACTTCAAATTAATTCCTTTCTTGGTAATTAAGGCTGGAAAGCTTTTCGCTAGATTTATGGATCTATTCATGAAACAATATGCCTCGAGATTTTCGTAAAGTTTTTGCTTAAAAGTATTATTTATTTTTATTTGAAAAAGCGTATCATGTTTAGAGAACATATACGCATAATTATTTGGATTTCTCTTTTTCCTCTCTTTATCCAACATGGATGGCTAGAGGCAAAATTGTCAGCATTAACCCTTCGACCTACCTTAATTGATAGAATTCAACAAGGGCAAAAAGATGATCAAGACTTAGATAAAATAAAGAAGAACATTGAATTAGGAACATCGTCAAACTTCCAATTATCAAAAGATGGTATTATTCGATTTAGAAATTATTTATGTGTGCCTAATATTTGAGATGTTCGTAAAGAAATATTATTAGAGGCGCACTCAACACCATATTCAGTACATCCAGGAGCAACTAAAATGTACAGAGACTTGAAATTACACTATTGGTGGCCAGGTATGAAGGAAGATATTGCAAAATATGTGGAGCAAGGTCTAACATGTCAACACGTAAAAGCAGAGCATCAAAGACTAGCAGGCGATGAATTTTGTGACAGGTTCACCAAGAACAGTGAAAGGACACGATTCTATTTGGATTATAGTTGATCGATTGACAAAATCTGCTCACTTTCTTCCAATACTCCATAGATCGCTATGGTCAACTATATGTACAGGAAATAGTCAGACTACATGGAGTTCTATTATCTGTTGTATCAGACAGAGATTTACAATTTGTCTCTAATAACCGGATGTAAATTTTCTTATTTATACAGTCATAATAGATATATTCAGTCAATATTCAGTGTTGATTTATTTAAAGTTGTTGGTCTGATTGTTCGCGAGAAAATAATAAATTCAATCGTTTTAACTCAAAAACGGATCAAGAATACCGTATAATCAATAATAATTATTTTATTATTAATTTTTTCAAATCTGGCCTGAGTATTTTGTAGAGCCCGAATCGAAGAGTCTAGAACTGGTCGGAACAAGCTGAACCGGCCGAGCCAAGTTACATGGCCACTGCCGAGTCACCGTCCGCACAGTGCCGGAAGCTTTCACGCGGGCCCACGCACATGGCTCGATCAAGGATACCGATAGTCAGCGCGCAGGACCCAAGCAACGCGTTCAGAAGTCGTCGACAGTGACTCGGCAGCGTGACATATGTTCTTACGTAGGGCGGCAGAGTCAAGGCTGATGTCATACGCGTAGTTGACTGGGCACTTGTTTTGTGGCCTATAAATACAGACCTCCCCGACTCTATTTCTTCACAAAACTTACGTATTAGTATACATAAAATCATACTATATAAATATACGTCTCCATATTTCCGAGTGGAGTCCGTTCGCCGACGATACAAGGTCGTTCTCCAGCGAATCAGGGCAGCTTTTCCAGGCCAAGACCGCCATCTGTCCGACGAATTGTCCGAGAGAGTTTTTCATTAATTTTTCGAGGGCAAGACGTTCGATTCCTTCATTCAAAAATATTAACTCATGTTAGGTGTTCAAACTCCAGATTAGTTATAGTTTGGTAATTTTTATCTATTTTAGAAAGATTAATTATATTATTAAAAATGTTATAAATTTCGAAATACCTAGAAACTTCGATTTTATCCTTAAAACATTAAATTATTTAATGCCTCGATAATTGAATATTTTAAAATTTTAATGTTTATAACTTTTGGCTTATCGAATTATTATGATAATTATATCTTAGTAAATATTCATCAAAGGGATATTTATAAATTAATATTATTTATAATACTGATTTAGATGATTATTAAATTTTTAAGTTGACTCGTTTAGATGATGAAGGATATTACCAGATTAATTGATTATTGAAATAATCAGTATTTAATTGTGGTAAAATTGGTCTTCGCATTCAGACTTGAATAAAATTTCGGAAATTATTCCTAAATTAATGACATAACTAATAATTGAGTTTTAAATATTTTTATGATGAGTATTTTAACAAGAGTGTTTAAATAGTCTAGATATGAAACTAAGTATAATTATATTTACGTTAATAATTAATTCTTATATTCGATATATAAGATTTAATTATGATATTTGAATTCATGAATAATGATGTTTTCAATTTGGATAAGTAATTATTCGATTATTAAGTGATGATAATCAATATTGAGTTATTTGATTTTATTAATTATTAAGTTATAATATTGAATTTATATATTGATTATTTGTAAAGTGAGTATTAAATGTTTATGATATTAATCATAATTAAACAAGAAATTGACTAAGGGTTTATCTCATAGTTTGAATAATTGATCGACTCATGTCGAAAACAAGATACCTATTATGTTGAATTCGGTATTGGAACCATGGAATTGTATAGTGAATTAATTGTATTTTATTCAAGGTTGTTCGGGTGATTGACTGAATTCGTTTGTTTCGTTGGAAGACATTTTGATCCAGCAGAAGCATTTCTTTTTACCTCCATATTGATGCAAGTTAATTCTTGCCTGGTTATGATGATAGTATGTGTTTATATATGTTGTATAGTTTTACGATCCAATTCAACGTATGCAAATATGCTAATGCATGCTAATAGTCAACACAACTAATCTCAAGCATACATTACAACCTTTCACATAATTTGTCTAGAATTATATAGGTTGTGAACTATTATATTATTTAATAATACACTGATAATGTAATATTCCATGTGACAGCAACACACCAGATTATCTATAATATAAAATAATTAGACATTCATTTGCATAACCATAACATGAATAAATATGCAAAATATGTGATTAAATGTAATTAATATTCTCATAGGTAGTTACATGGAAATAAGGTAATATAAGAATAAAGTATGCTTTGCAGTATACAACCCTAGCAATCTCCCACTTATACTCAAAGCATGCTTTTAAGTATACTACTCTATTACATAGTCACTCATATCTCCCACTTATACTCAAATCAATGCTGCCATACACCGTAATCCCATTCATTCCACATGCCTTTCAAAAACTTTTGACGGTAGGCCTTTCATGAAAGGATACGTCTCCTTCCTTTACGAAGTGTCGTATGATGTGGTACTTGCGCTTGATATATTTACTTGTGTTATGGGCACGTGGTTCCCTCGAATTTGCGACTGCACCGGTATTATCACAATAAAGTATAGTACTCTTTGGCAAATCGGGAATAACATCTAAGTCCTGCAGGAAGTACTTGAGCCATACCGCCTCTTTGGTTGACTCAGAGGCTGCCACGTACTCGGCTTCCATGGTAGAGTCCAAGATGCATTTCTGCTCCAAACTCCTCCAACTAATGGCTCCACCTACCTGAGTAAACACATAACCTGAAGTAGACTTGGACTTTTCTTTGTCAAATGAAAAATCTGAGTAAGTATATCCCACTGGACATAGGTCGTCTGATTGATATACTAGCATGTACTCCCTAGTCCTTCTCAGGTACTTGAGTATGTGCTTGACAGCAATCCAGTCTCTTGGTCGTGGGTTCGATTGATGTCTAGCAGCCATGCCTACGACATAATAGATATCTGGTCTAGTGTAAAGCATAACGTACATGGCGCTTCCCACGGCTGATGCATAAGGGATCAGCTTCCTGTCATCTATCTCCTTTTGTGTCTTAGGACACATATCCTTAGATAGTCGAATTCCATGCCTTTAAAGTAGGAAACCTCTCTTGGAATTCTCCATGCTAAACCACTTTAGCACTGTATCGATATAGGATGCCTAAGATAAGCACAATATCATTTTATTCCGATCACAAAAGATCCTGATGCCAAGGATGTGTCCTGCTTCTCCCAAATACTTCATATCGAACTGCTCAGACAGCCATACCCGTACATCCGACAACTCCTTCACGTTGTTGTCAATCAGAAGATTATCATCTATGTATAATACAAGAAACACCAACACGTTTCCATCGTATTTCCTATACACACAACTCTCACTCGGATATTGGACAAATCTATATGACTGGACAACCTCGTCAAATCGAGTGTTCCAAGATCTATGGTTGCTTAAGTCCATATGTGGATCTCTTAAGCTTACACACTAAGTGCTCTTCTCCTTCAGCAACGAATCCTTCTGGTTGGCGCATGTAGATTTCCTTGTCTAGACTTCAATTCAAGAATGTAGTCTTGACATCTATTTGCCAAATCTCCAGATCCAAATGCCCATCTATAGCTAAAACAATCCAGATTGACTTAAGCATGGATACAGGCGAAAAGGTTCAGCGTAATCGATACCCTCTTTCTGAGTGTAACCTTTCGCTACAAGCCACGCTTTGAAGGTTTCAACCTTCCCGTCACCTCTTTTATTTCGCATGTATACCCACTTACTCCCAATGACTTGTACCCCATCAGATAGTTCTACTAGCTCCCACACTTGATTGAAATCCATAGATCCCATTTCCGATGCAGTTGCTACTTTCCAGGAGTCAGCATCTTTATCTTGGATTGCCTCCTTTTAAGTCCAGGGATCTGATTCATCTTCGCCTGGGATTGAGTCTGAAGACTGTCCCACGCCTATGAATCATTCAGATTGATGAACAACCCTCCCACTACGACGAGGCAAATCCCTAGTTGGTGTAAAAGTCTAAAAATCGATACGTGGTGCAGTGTTAGTTGGTGCTTATATGGTTGGTATAGTCGGATTCTCGCCCCTAACTCTTCCAGTATTATTTCACTCATGGGCTTGTGACTAATCATATAATCTTCTTTCATAAATCGGGCATTGGTGCTAACAATGACCTTCTGATCTGGGGGACTATAGAACAAGCCACTCTTTGTTCCCTTAGGGTATCCCACAAACACTCGTACCTCTATACAAGATGTCAACTTATCAGCTTCCTTATTCAGCTCATGTGCTGGAGTACCCCAAATCTGAACATATCCTAGACTGGGCTTTCGCCCACTCCATAGTTCTATAGGTGTTTCTGGAACTGATTTCGACGGCACTACACCGTTGTTTCCAAGGCGTACCCCCAGAACGAAATAGGTAAATCTGAGTAACTCATCATTGACCAAACCATTTCTAAAAGAGTTATGTTCCTTCTCTCAGCAACACAATTTTGTTGTGGAGTTCCCGACGCAGTGAGATGGGACGAAATCCCCTCATTTGTGAAAAAATCTAAAAACTCTCCACTAAGGTATTCGCCACCATGATCAGATCGTAGTGACTTGAGACTCTTCACATGACGCTTCTCTGTTTCAGTCTTGAAATCTCTGAACTTGTCAAAAGCTTCAGACTTACATAGCATCAATTATATGTATCCATATCTCGAATAATCATCTATAAACATGATGAAGTATTCGAAACCACCCCTAGCCTGGATGTTCATTGGACTACATACATCTGTATGAACCAATTTTAACACATTCTGAGCACGGTTTCCCTTGGTTTTAAAAATCCTTTTGGTCATTATACCTTCCAAACAAGATTCACAAATTGTAAATGACTCAACTTTGAGGTTATCTAATGAGCCATCATTTACCAATCTTTGAATTCTTCTAAGGTTTACATGGCCTAACCATAGACTCCACAGATATGTTTGGTTTATGTTTGAAGGTTCTTTTCTATTTTTAGGTTTAGATAAAGAGTTAAGCAATTTATGTTTATATATGAGAGTTTGTGCAGTATTAATGACATATAGTCCATCAGTATAGATCCTTTGCAAACATATTCATCGTTTCTTCTAATAATAGCATCACCATAAAAAAAACTGAATAACCATCACAACTCAATTTAGAAACTGAAATTAATTTCAATCTAAAATCTGGTACCAATAATACATTATTAAGGACTAATATTTTATCATTAATCTTCAGCTGCACGACTCCCACTGCAACAGCCATAAGCCTGGAATAATCGCCTCAGTTGATGGTGATCTCGCACGTACTAAGCTGCATGGTTACCTGAAAACCATGCGAGTTAAAGCAAACATGATCAGTGGAGCCTGAATCTACTATCCACGAAGTTGTAGAACAAGCTGCCAAACATATTTTGACTACTAGTGCACGAGATATACCTTTCTTAAGAGCAGGGCAGTCCATTTTGAAATGTCCTTTCTGACCGCACTTGTAGCACTTTCCCTTTGGCTTTTTGTTTGCCTCGGGATGAGGAGAGTTGCTCTTTACTTTGAGATTCATCACTTGCTTCTGGCCACTGTTTCTTCTTCTTCTTCTTCTTCTTCTTCTTCTTCTCCCACTTGGGTTAAGAAATTGAAACACCAGTTGCCACAAAGAACTTGATACCCTCGTCTAAAGAGTCCTTCCGCAGCTTGAAGCTCTATCAGCAATTCTGCCAAGGTATACTCCATACGATTCATATTTTAGTTTAGGTGGTACTACTCAAAACTCCTAGGTAAGCTACCTAGGATTATATCGACTTGCATTTCTGCATCGATAGTAGCCCTACGATATCAAGTTTTTTTAGATGAGAAATTATCTTTAGAACATGATCCTTTACTGGAATTCCTTCAGGAATTTGGGTCGTCATCAAGAACCTCATAGAATTTCCCCTAGCCGCCCGGTTCTGATGACCAAACATCTCATCGAGATTTTTCAGCATTTTCGCGGCCGTGCCCATACTCTGATGCTGATGCTGCAATACATTTGCTAAAGAAGCCAAGATGTAACAGCGAGCCATCTCCTCAGATTTCTTTCATTTACGGTATTCTTTCACCTCATCATGTGTCGAATCTGCATCTGGTTCCAATTGGCATTCCCGAGTTAGACAAATTTGTATTCCCCAGCAGTCAGGACAATATTAAGATTACATTTCCAATCCGCAAAGTTAGTGCCATTTAGTTTATTTTCTTTGAGAATTACAGCAAGTGGATTGAAAGACATCTGAGATAAAATTAAAAAAATATTCATCACATAATGCATAGCAAAATATATTGAAAAAGCTCAAAACACAATATATATGCTAGCAACCAACACCTCGAAAAACCCGCAGATGTAAGCCACGATCGTGTGGACGTTCACACACACATTTTTCAAGTAGAGTTTTACGTCATGACATGTAAAATTAATAGTTAGTTCCTCTTGGCCATGTATTAATTAACATAGACTCCGATGGGGAGCTTATTAATTAATACACCTAAGTGAACACCATAATTTTAACAACCTTAAAATATTATCTTTTCAATAGTAGTCCTACAGATGGAGAGGTCCTATAATAAAAAATAATATTTACCTTTTGTTATCATTTGAAATTCAAAACTAGTGAACCTATAATTAGCACATCCGATATGGGGAAGACCTTAATGTCAGCGTGCATGCTAATTACTTCACAATTTAATTTAATTATGGAGGCCAATTTATTTTATTTTAACAAATAAATCAATTTAATCATTTAGTTATTTTAGCCTTAAGATTTTTATTTTTCTCGTCCTAACATGCAAGAAGTATATCACGCATATATTCATACATGTCATACATTCAAAACAATAAAAACCAAAAATAAATGCATGGATAATTAAATTACCCAATTATCATGGTCTTCTTCCTTGAATTGAACCCGATAAAATCCTCGACTCGATATCTCCCACTGGATCAAGCATCTCTTCACTCCTCCCCGACCGGGCCGTGGATTTCCAAAATTAAAATTTTCACATTTATGCAAAATTAATTACATACCAAAAAATTTAATTTTAAAATCCTGACTCTCCAGCGGACGCAACAAATGATGGTGAAACGGACCGGACAAAAAACTGGACGACCCGACCGGCCGCGAACTGCCCGAACAAGTCACTGCGCCTCGGCGATAGGCCCGGCTCGCTCGGCAGTGGCCGTGTCTTTGCCGCAACGCTCGCATGTCTTTGCTCGCCGCGGCTATCCAACAGTCTAGGTGTCCCGGTTCTGCTCTAATTCTTCGTGATCTTCTCTTCTCCGAATTCGATTAGAATTTTACACAAATTAAAATTCATCAAATTTACAGCAAAACTACACGAAAAAAAGATCCTAGATCTACTCATGGATTTTCTCACGGGAAAAACCATTACATGCCTCAAATCGAGCCAAACCAATAATTGCATAAAAAAAATAAAATTAACCATTCACATACCATGATAATTGGATCATAATCCATGCAAGAACACATCTAACAAAATACTCCAACATCAAATTACATGAATATTTAAATTGCTATCAATTAATCACCAAAATTTTTTTATGTAACAACCCAAATCTCATAAGGGACGTTACACGCCATAGAACCTTTATCAAGGTCTACCAGGCTAGGATATTCACACAATTTACAATAATCCAATGACGAAAACATTCATAATCTAAATAAGGCCATGGCCTCGGCCAAAACATTTGGTTTAATACAGGAAAACATATTATAAAACGAATCCATTGCCCACGCAGGGGCCTTTAACCATAATTTAAAAAAAAAAAAACACAATCACGTTTACTTGACTGACTCCGATAACCAGCATAGACATAATAAAATAACTACACAGACTCGAGCCTCATCATCATGCTTGACCATCCTTTGCATGCGCATCCCGTACCGGCTCCTCAGACCGCCCGAAACCTAAAATGCATGAAATGCATTTCCCCCATTTAAGGGGTTAACATTCGAATATCTAGTGCAAGTACACAAATACAGGACATTATATGCAGATACGATTCCACAATATCATCACATTTAGAGAGTATATTTGTAAATAATATTCCGGAATATCACATTTGTATCAATACATCATTTTCACAAAATCCATATCATCATGTCTCAACACCACGATAATACACACTTAGTAACCCGCGGTCGTACCCATTAGTATCGACCCGCAGAGGTCCCATCGGACCATCCCTAGGTTGGAAACCACTTCCGCAGCCGTACCCATTAGTATCGGCCCCTAGAGATCCCGTCGAACCGTCCCCAGGTGAAAGAAAAACATTGTCACAATTCATCATTCATATCGAAACCATAACTCACACAACGTAATGTAATACATGTACTTGCATCGAATATCACGACGTGAGGAAACGGTGAAAGGAGGGTTTCGGTCCAACTCCCTTCAAAGGTTCGTTCCTAAATCACTACGACACATAATCGACAACACTACGGAAACATAGGAAACCATCATAAGTTCTACCCAAAGGAACAATTCGCCCGATACTA
Source organism: Orobanche coerulescens (assembly GCA_033398695.1). Classification (NCBI taxonomy): domain Eukaryota; kingdom Viridiplantae; phylum Streptophyta; class Magnoliopsida; order Lamiales; family Orobanchaceae; genus Orobanche; species Orobanche coerulescens. Next base: position 159,599,275 of record CM065807.1, read on the forward strand.
CGTGGGCACAATCTAACATAATCGACTAACAGAAGAATTTATGAAATTTATTCCTCAAACTATCAAAATAACGAAGGATTTATAATGTACAACCATAATCTAACAATAATCTCGGCCCAATCGGATTAAGAAAATGAAATCACAAGAAATCGCCCAAATTCCCAAAATTAGGGTTCAAGCCGATTTACCTCGATTCTGACGGTGGAAGATGTTAGGATAGTGATTACTTCTTGCTAGGAACTCAAAGATATGGATAGGAGATGATGTTTGGTCGGAATTCACTCAACCTAATCGCAAATCACCGAAAATCGCCAAGGAAGAAGAAAGGTAAGAAAAAAATCACAAAGTCAACTGCTGCGGTCCTATTTATACTAGTGGCGTTTAGCGTATGCTATATGCATGTTTAGCGTATGCTATTCTGGATAGAGTGCAGTCCAGAGGCTTCTGGCCTTCCCGTTAGCGTACGTTAATGTCAACTTAGCATGCCCTAACATTCGTGTTAGCATACGTTAACTGGTTCAGCCCAGAATCACTGAACCTTCTGTCCAACTCCAGAATATTCTGTCCATCCGCATTAGCGTACGCAACGGTATATTAACATACGCTAATTTACACAGTAGCGTACACAATGGAGACCATAACGTGCGTTAACCAACCCCCTCCAGAAATCAGAGTTTACTGCCCAGCCTGATTAGCACGCGCTACACATGAATTTAGCGTGCACTAGAGATACCCCTTAGCGCGCGCTTTAGATATAGTTAGCATGCGCTAACTGCTCTGATATAGAATACAGTTGTGAACCCCGGTCAGAATGTACACGTCTCGGAAGATATAAAACTCGATAGTTACCAACAGATAATGCAGCATTACTAAGAAACAACAACATGCAAGCTCACTCTCCCATCAGAACACATGATTCCAACCATTCGATGGAACGGACAACAAATTCCTATAATGGTACCCAAAATTTTGAAAAATTACAAAACGACCCAAAATCTCGAGAATTACGACTCGAGGCCAACTAACAATATCATAAAGTCGTAACATATCCAAAAATATTAAAGGAACTCGCAGAAGTAACGAGACATCAGTTTAGAACGAGATTCACGAAAATCGAGCCTAAACGCAGAAAGGTTACACAATAAGTAAAATCTCGTAAAACAACTCCGAACTCATCCGGATGGCCATGAATGCAGAACAAAATAGTTTCAGAATGCGAAAACAGTTACAAGAGAGTCATTTGAAATGAAAGTGCACTAAAAATAGAAATTACTAAAAATAGAAAGTGCGGGTATTACATTCTCTCCCTCTAAAAAGAAGTTTCGTCCCGAAACTTAAATGGTGAATATTTCGGGATATCTCGCCTTCATAATATCCTCCGTTTCCCATGTCGCCTCCTCCAATCCGTGTCTTGACCATTGCACTTTAACCAAAGGAATGGTTTTGTGCCTAAGCTGCTTTACTCGACGCTCCAAAATTTGAATCGGTTTCTCCTCAAATGTATTTCAGGTCCCAGTTCAATCTCTCCAAATCGATAATGTTACTAGAATCCGTCACATACTTTCTTAGCTGGGAGACGTGGAATACATTATACACGTGGCTCAAGGACGGCAGTAAACCCAGCCGATATGCAAGATCTCCAACTCGCTCTAAAATCTCGAAGAGTCCAATATACCTCGGACTAAGTTTACCCTTCCGACCAAAGTGGTAAACTCCCGGAGTCAGCGACACCTTCAGTAATACATGGTCTCCAACCTCAAACTCTAGCGGCCGGCGACGCCTGTCGGCGTAGGACTTCTGTCGACTCTGAGCCATAAATAACCTATCACGAATTAAAGCAATCTTCTCTCTCATCTCAACAAGTAAATCTGGATCGGTACCAACCAATTCAGATGCATCATACCAACACAGTGGCGATCTGCACCTCCTTCCATACAAAGCTTCAAACAGTGCCATTTTGATCGATGCGTGCCAACTACTGTTGTGCGTAAACTCGATCAACGGGAAATGCGACTCCAAGTTATCTTTCCAATCTAAGGCACAGGCTCTCAACATATCCTAAAGTGTCTGAATCGTCCGCTCTGATTTTCCGTCAGTCTGGGGATGGTAAGATGTTCTGAGTCTCAACTCGGTCCCCAAAGCTCGATGAACAGCCTCCCAAAAATGTGATACAAATCGACCATCTCGATCAGAAACAATACTCTTGGTAGTCCCATGCAACCTTACGATTTCTGCTATGAACACCCGAGCTAGTCTCTCCGGTCCCCAAGTATCCTTAATACCCAGAAAATGAGCAGATTTGGTTAGTCGATCGACAATGACACAAATCATGTTCATTCCGGTGGTAATGAAATCTATAGAGATATTCTCCCACTTCCATTCCGAAATAGGAAGTGGTCGCAATAATCATGGGGGTCACTGATGCTCGATCTTAACCTGCTGACAGGTCAAACACTTCGACACAAACTCGCTAACGTCCACTTCAAGTTGCTCCACCAGAAATTACTCCTTACATCCTTGTACATCTTCCTTATACCAGGATGTATGGAATAAGGTGTAGTATGAGCTTCTCTCAGAATCTTCTGTCTCAACTCAACATCACATTGTATATATAATCTACCTCGAAATCTCAAAATTCCGTCATCCTGAACGACAAACCCAGGGGCTTTCCCTTTCTTCACATCCTCTCTCAGCTGAACTAAAAACGGGTCATCATAGTGCCTCGCCTTGATATCATCAATCAAAGATGAAGTGATTCCGAGCGCACACAACTGACCCTGAACTCTCTGAAGCCAAACTTCGATATTCTGACAAATCAAATCCCGTTGGATCTTGCTTTTAGGCGTAAGAACTTCTAACATCTGAAGAGCCTTCGGTTTACGACTCAATGCATCCGCGACTACATTGGCCTTGCCCGGATAATAAAGAATCTCAAGATCGTAATCCTTAATTAATTATAGCCACCTACGTTGCCTCATGTTCAATTCCTTCCAGCTGAAGATTACTTAAGACTCTTGTGGTCCGTGTAAATCTTACACGACGACCCGTAGAGATAATGCCTCCAAATTTTCAAAGCGAAAATGACCACAGCTAACTCCAAATCATGTGTAGGGTAATTTGCTTCATATAGTTTCAACTGTCGAGATGCATAAGCAATAACCCTATCTCTCTGCATCAGAACACATGCAAGTCCGAGGCCTGAAGCATCACTATAAACCACAAAGTCATCGTTCCCTTGTGGCAAGGCTAGAACTGGCGTGGTAGTCAAACGTCTCTTCGACTCATCAAAGCTATTCTGTCTATCTGCATTCCACTCAACTTCTGAGTTTTCTGAAGTAACTGCGTGAGTGGTCGAGCGACCTTGGAAAACCCTTCAACAAATCTACGGTAATAACCCGCAATCCCTAGGAAACTCCTCACTTCCTTCACATTTTTAGGTGGTTCCCATACGAGTACCGCCTCTATCTTCTGTCGATCAACCCGAACTCCTTCCGCTAATATTACATGCCCGAGGAATGTTGCTTCCTCGAGCCAAAACTCACATTTAGAAAACTTCGCATACAATAGCTCAGCTCTCAAAATGTCTAAAACAATACAAAGATGTACAGCGTTCTCCTCCTAACTCCGGGAATAGATAAGAATGTCATCAATAAAAACGACTACGAATTTGTCTAGATACTTGATAAAAACTTTGTTCATCAACTGCATGAACACTGCTCGGGCATTGGTTAGCCCGAAAGGCATAACCATAAACTCGTAATGGCTATATCTCATTCGAAAGGCAGCTTTTGGTATGTCGCTATCTCAAACCCTCAACTGATAATAACCCGATCATAAATTAATCTTCGAGAAGACTGTCGCTCCCTGAAGATGATCAAACAAGTCGTTAATCCGGGCCAAAGGGTATTTATTTTTGATGGTTAGCTTGTTTAATTCTCGATAGTTGATGCATAAACGAAGCGATCCATCCTTCTTCTTAACGAAAAGCACAGGCGCACCCCGAGGTGAAGCGCTCGGTCGAATATACCCTTTATATAGCAATTCCCCCAACTGTTTCTTCAACTCCAACATCTCCGATGGTGTCATACGATACGGTGCTTGAGAAACAGGAGCCGCATTCGGCTCTAGATCAAAAGGAAACTCAACTTCCCGCTGTGGTGGTAATCCCGGCAAGTCATCTGGAAATATGTCAGGATATTCGTTAATGACTGGAATCGACGACATGTAAACCCCACAATCTTTCGCCTTCAAGGCGTAACACCAATAGCCTACGCAACCCTGCTTCAGAAGTTTCATCGCCTTTAAGGCGCTGATCACATTCCCCGATCTACCCGACTTACAACCTACCAGAGTATGTTACGTGCCATCCCCATCCACTATCGAGATAGTACTAGTCTGAGAGTCCATCATAGCACCGTGCGATCCAACCAATTATCCCCGATGATCAAATCCTCACCCTTTAAGTCTACAACATTGAGGTTCGAGGGCCAATCTCAGTTCCCAATCCTCACTGGGCAGTCTATGACTTCCCAGTTCCCATCCATATGATCCCCACTAGGCGTACCCACTATGAACGGATCACACTCAAACAAATAGTCAATACCAATACGACATACACAAACCCAAGCAATAAAAGAATGAGTAGCACCCGAATCAAATAGCACTGATACTGGATGAGAAGGGATCTGAGTGGTACCAGATGCCACCGGAGCGTCTGTATCCTCTGTGCGTCTCATCTGGTATAGACGTGGGTGTACTGATCCCAAACTCGGCACTGCACGGCGGTCCGACTGACCCCGACCTCTACCATGACCTGAACTCTAAGGGGTCTGAGCAACTGGGGCCCTCTGATCAACACTAATCTCCTTATGTATTGCAGTGGATGTAGGGGCTCTGGTTGACCTGGTAGCCCTCTCACAATGATCTGCACGATGCCCACTCTGCCGGCATGAAAAGCAATTAAACAAAGTGCGAATCTTATCAGCCTTGGTTCTCACTTGATCTTTCACGTATCTCAACTGTTGGTTATAAGTGATAATGGCCTGGGATATCGGTACATCCTGTGGCATAGCTGTAAAGAACTCCATGATCCTAGGCTCCCGAATCTGGTCCGTTTGAAGAATCTGGTCCGTTTGAAGAATTTTCGATACAGGAAGGCTTCCTCTTCAATGGAAATCCTCTTTGCTTGCCCAAACACACGATTCGAAAATTGTTGGTTCGGGAGGCTCACGGGGGAGGCTTGGCTGGCCACTTTGGTTCGGCTAAGACATTAGATGTACTTAAGGAACATTTTTATTGGCCGAAGATGCAGCACTTCCATTCTTTGCAAATCTGGTCCGTTTGAAGAATTTTCGATACAAGAAGGATTCCTCTTCAATGGAAATCATCTTTGCTTGCCCAAATACACGGTTCAGGAATTGTTGGTTTGGGAGGCTCACGGGGGAGGCTTGGCTGGCCACTTTGGTTCGGCTAAGACATTATATGTACTTAAGGAACATTTTTATTGGCCAAAGATGCAAGGGGATGTGAACGACATAATTAGTAAGTGTGTGACATGCCATATTGCGAAGAGTTCGTTCAAGCCGGGAGTACACACCTTTACCAATTCCGGAAAGGCCATGGGAGGATTTCTCGATGTATTTCATGGTTGCCTAATGGTTCCAAAAAGTGAGGTGTTGTTGTGATATTATAGAATCATGGCTTAGGTGGGAGGTTTGGAAGTTTCTGAAGACTTTCTAAATAAAGGTCAACATCATCCTCCCATTTTTGACACACCATTTGGCCATATTTAGAAAAGAGAGAGAAAAAGTTCATTTTTGTTCAACTTCTTATAATCTTAGAGAGAGAAAAAAATCAAGAACAAAAACATATATCACTTGAAGTGATCATAAGAAAATCAAGATCAAAATATATATATCACTTGGAGTGATTATATTCTTGAGAGAAAAATTCCTACTAATCTTTTCTAGCCGTATCTTTAGAGGATAATTGAGTGAGTAGTTATTTCGATCATCTCCCAGCGCGTGGCTAATAGAGACGCGGTGCTTTCGGCGTTTGGATCATCGAGGACCTATCAAATCAAATTTGTGGTCATCGGCATCAACATCAACATCCAATCAAAGGACTACAAGTATAAGTTTTCATATCTTAACTCTTGTCCATTTATATTCATATATATAATGCATGATCGGTCCTAGGGGTTTGGTTAAAATTGTTTTTGCTTCCGATGCCTTCTTTTTAGGCACTGAATCCCTACAGCAACTTGCTTGCAGCTATCATAGTTCTTGTTGCCTCCTTCGGCGTCCTGCTCTTTCGCCAGGCAACACCATTTTCTTGAGGATTTCAGACTGCTGCGTATTCCTGTTGTATGCCATTTTCCGCACAGTACTCCTCGATGAAGCGATTTGTGAATTCTGTGCCTCTGTCGGACCGAACGGATACTATGATATGCCCTTTGTCATTTCGAAGCTTTTTAAGGTGCTCTGGCAACTTTGTGGTTGTCTCTTTCTTCTTTCTCAAGAAGATAATCCATGAGTACCTGGAGAAATCATCAACGATAACAAGATAGTATTTCTTACCTCCTAGGGTGACAGGGTCTATAGGGCCATAAAGATCCATATGGAGTAAGTCCAGGACCCTGCGGGTTGACAAAAAATATTTGCTCTTCAGATACGACCCGACTTGCTTGCCGTTCTGATAGGGTCTGCCGATGCCGTTATTATGAAATGAAACATCAGGCAAGCCTATGACCATTCACTGTCGGTCCAATTTATTGATGGTCTTGAAGTTGATGTGAGACATCATTTTGTGTCATAGCCAGCTTTGATCTACAGTGCCTTTGGCAACAAACTAGGAATTACTGCACTAGTGGGTTTCCAACCAGCAATATACATGTTACGTGACCGACTTCCTGTAAGGACAATCTGTTTGGTCTTTCTATTCTTCACCCTATATTGATCTTCATAGAATTTGACCGAGAACTATTTGTCACAAAACTAGCTAACACTAAGAAGATTATACAATAGTCCTTCTACATAGGCGATGTCGATGACCTTGAATTTTCCTACAAGCAGGGTCCTTTTCCCTCTTGTTCTTCCTTTTGATTTGTCACTGAATCGCATCTTTGGACCATGATTTTCTATATAATTTGTTAGCTTGGTGATATCTCCTATCATGTGGCGAGAACATCCGCTTTCATCCCAAATGTACTTCTCCTTGATATCCTATAATAAAAAATTAAGTAGATTTTGGTACCTTTTGATCTTTGGGTCCTTCATTGTTAGTGCCTTTAGGTACGTGTATTTCCGTGACAACAATAGATTTGTTGTAGGTTGTTTTAAATCTTCTTTTGTGAGATTTACGTGGGACAAGAACGTACTCACTGTAAGCATTGTTATTATGCATGTAAAATTTGTTTTTTTGCCCTAGTACGGTTGTTGTCTAGGAGTAGGAACTGTATTTCTCTGCCTTCTAGCTTGACTTTAGGGTTTACAATTGGATTTCTAGACATGTTGTTAGTAGAACTGAGCAGCAGCTCGTTTTCGAGAAATGTACCCGGGTTCCTCTACCCAATAGCTAGGAGCATTGTACTGTCGGTAGTACTCAGGTGCATGCTGTTGGTGGTACTTAGGTACAACCTTCCTTCTTTTCTGTTGATGTTGTTGTTGGTATGATTGAGGGGGCATACTATTGATAATGCGCATTGCATCTTATAGGTTTATGAGGCTGTGCTTTCCGCTGCTTATGATAAGAGCTAGGTGGAGGAATGACAACCTTTGATTTTTGAGAAGGGACAACTGTAGCCTTTCCTTTGTCTACAGGTGCAGCCTTTGGATCTTCCTTGGTTTTAGGAATGGGTTCCACTCTTTTGACAAACACAGTACTAGTTTTGCCCTTGTTGGAGAACGAGTCATATCCCAAGCCATGTTTGTCATGGACATGTTGTCCAGTGCTTATGATGTCTTCCATCCTTCTAGAAGATTGCTCAAATGATTTGAGGATAATCTCGAGTTCTCCTCCTCTTTTCTCGAGAAGCTGTACCTTAGCTCCTAATAGAGCATAATTATTTGTCTTGCATTGATTATGAGACTTTATCTCATTTAGCTCAATTGCATATTGATGATTGCTTTCCATGAGTTTTTCATGAGTGGCCTTGCAGTTCTCGTAATCTACGGACATATATTCATAATTATTTTTCAGCAGGTCATTTTCATCCTTCAGCTTTAGGTTTGAAAGAGAGAGGTGTAGGTTTTATTGTTTAAGCATCTCATGGGCTTTTTAATGGTCTGAACTCATTCATCATATCTTCAAAAGTATGTGTGCATTTAAAAAGTTAACTGAGGTTGAGCTTACCTCATCATCACTGTCATCATCCTATTCATTTGCCATAAAGCACATATATTCTTTATCTTCAATTTCATCATCAGAAGAGTCACTGTCGGTGATAGCATAGGCATTCCTCTGTTTGATGGGTGTGGGCATGGCTTCTGATTCTCCGGTCAGTGCCTTAAGCTTGTTTCTCCAGACACATCTTTTCTCATGCTTCTCTTGTTGCTCATCTTCAGGCAGCTTCTGTACTTTAGGATGAGGACATTTATTTGCATAGTGCCCTGGTTTCCTGATGTTATAATATAGTTTAGAGTCTTAGGATGACGGGTACTCAAAGCTTACCTTGTTGAAGGGTTTAGGCTTGTAGGGAGCCTTCATGGATTACTTAATGAATTTTCGAATTTTGTGCATGAGCATAGCCATTTCATCTTGTGATAGGATATCATCATCATTGTCAGCGGATTTGGATGTGCTGAGGGCAGAGCTGTGTCTCCTATGAGATACAGCAGCAGTGTTATAGTCTTTGCAGAGGACTCTTCAGACTTTTCTCTCCTGTCAATGTCATACTCAAAAAGCATTGAGGTCAGAGAAGAGATCAAAAGTAGATATGTCATTTAAATTGCAACACATGCATAATTGTGGTCTTGATGTCCCATTTGGTAGGGAGTGATCTAAACATTTTCAGATTCTTCTACTTTGGGTATACACTTTGCCCAAAGCTTCAAGTTCACTGACAATACCGATAAACCTGAGATCAAGTTCCTCAATTTATTTCAAAGGATTCAAACTGCTGAGTGAGTTCTGAAATCTTGTTTTATTTTGAGAGCTCAGTTCCCTCACAAAGTAACTTGAATTTTTACAGATCTCTTTGGCTGTCTTGCAGCTCTTTACCTTTGAGAATGTGCCTTTATTAAGAGTGACAAATAGCGCATTCTTGGCGATGTTGTCCAGATTCGCACGCTTGCGATCATCGGTTGTCCATTGTTCCTTTTCATTTTTAATTACTTCTACATGAACTTGGCCTTCTATCCTGGCAGTTGGGTTGACCTCATAATCTTGAGATCCTTCCTGTATAACAAAGATTATTTCTTCGTGCTGGCAGCAATATGGGCTTCCATCCTGCTTCTCCGCTCATCAAACTCGTGAATAGAAAAAATGGGAACTTTTTTGATCGGTGATGTATCCAGGAAAATGGTAGGATGAATGATATAAGTACAACAAAAGAGTTTTCAAAAGCTAGTGTGTATTGTGTGTGTGGTAGTATATGTTATATGTTTGTGTGTGGACTTTTAATTATACCTAACAATGTTAAAACCTCAATAAAACCACAATAATCACAAACGTAGTATTCAAATGCACATAACGGACAAAATATGTATGTGCGTGTGAACTATGTGTATGTCAGTGTGTAATGTAGTTTTACGTGTTATTTTCTTCTTGTTTGTTGTATAATTTAATCGATTTAGCTGAGTATGTGTTTAATTATGTGTGTTACTTTTGACAACACTATTTTGTGAAACACGAATTATTTTGGGATAGATGTGGTTAACTTCTTAAGGATCTTCTCCATGTGGGATAGATGTTAACTTTCATCGTAAGGATCTTCTCCCAACAGTTCATCCAGATAGACTTAGCAATCTTGACAAAGCCATAAGTTGATGTAGTATACAGTTAATTTATTTTGACAACTGTCGTTCATGTTTCTATTTTAAACAACAGTTATAGGACAACCATACCTTTGTCATTCTCTGTCAAAACAATTTCCAAAAAGTTAGTAATCATATAAAAATGAAATTCTTTCCCTTATACAAAACAATAGAAAATTGAATTTCATAGTATGTGTAACAGAAAAGAAGAAATGGATCAAAGTTGGATGAATGCAAGTCGTGCGAGTGCGGAGTATGACAATGGAATTGAGAAATATCTTAAATTTGCTCGACAACATCGCTCGAAACCCGATGAAAGATACTTTTGTCCTTGTGTGAAGTGTATCAATGGGAGACGACATGAGGCTGACACAATTCGTGAACATCTTGTTTGTGAGGAGCAGTATACACAAGGTACCTTCATTCCTGAGGGATGACAGGATATATTGGCGGTTGCCATTAGGAGACCCGAGCACCCTGGTCGTGTTCGTGGCATTAGTTTTGGTGTGGGTATTCGCGATTACTTTAGACGATCATGTGGACTGATGTCTTCCGTAAGTGAAAATGTGTTGGAGCAGCTAAGGAAGAAGATCACCCTTGATGTCACACAGACTTCGATGAAAGAGTTTGGCCAGACATTGGGTGCTAGTTCCCAGCGGCCTGTTGATATTCATACACCTGATGAGGTTACTCGTGTCAGCACGAAGGGGGGTTGTGGTGATGCTATTTCTGGCCCTTTCGGAGAGAGGACTCCGACTGGAGACACTCATCGAGTTAGATTTTATGTGGACGAGCATCCTCCCCGTCTAGTTGCTTATTCAGGGCGATTTGACCCTACATTGTGCTCCTTTACCAGCTCATTTGGTTAAGGTAGTGGTTGAGGAGGCAGTAGATGCCAGCGCTGAAGTCCCTGTGCCGACTGATGATGTGAGAGTCGTGGGGGAATCTTTAGGTGGATTTATTGCATGGCCATGAGATTTTATTTTCTCCGATTTTTCAAAGGTAAATATTTTTTTTCTTTTTAGTAACTCAAACAAAATAAATTATTTCAAATGTACTTGTATTTTACACTCTACTATATGAAATAGGATATTAAGCGACCAAGAAAGCAGGCTCGTCACAATGACGGGTCGAGGACCAAAGATGACATCATGAAAGACTTACTTAGTGCTGCGCCGAGTCTTCACAATAATCCGTTATCAGTGCCGTGGGATGCAGCTATATTTGGCTGTGGGGGTGATGATGTTCCATTCTACATCGCTCACACTGATATTTTAGAAATCGTTCAAGGAAGCGAGTGGCTTAGTTTATCAGTTGTACAGCTTTGTACTATGTGAGTAATTTCCTTTATGGAATTTTTTTACATTCGTAGTATGTGTGTGTGTGTACGATGTGTGTGTTTGTGTGTGCAGTGTGTGTGTGCAGTGTGTGTGTGTTTTTACTGTGTGGCAGTGTTTTCTTTACTGCGTGCAGTGTGTGTGTGTGTATGTGTGTGCAGTTTGTGTGTATTAGACCTGGCAAACGGGCGGGCCAAATCTGGGCCGTGCCAAAAAGGCCTGATTTTTTTGGGCCAAAATATTAGGCCCGTGGCCCGCCCTGGACGGGCTCGGCCGGGCCCGCGGGCCTCAACTTTTTTTTTTTGAAATATTAATTTTGAATAAAGATAGAAATATTTCTCGATCCTTAATTATTATATTATTCACTATTCTATCACAATCAGATAAATAAATATACATTTATTTTTATTTGATAATTACATTATCTACTATACTACCACAATCAAAAGACAAATATACAAATATTTTTATTTGATCGTCATATCATTTATCACTACCACTTTCTTATAAAAATCATAAAATAATATTATTATATATATGATACTACAAAGTAATCACAAAGTCCCATAAAAAAATAAATTTACATCAATAATTAACATATAGATGTAATATGATCTAATAATAATGAAATTTTTTTAAATATTACAATTATATATAACATAAATATATAAAAAAAAACTGGGCCGGGTGGGCCGCCCGCGGGTCGGGCCTCAACGGGCGGGCCAAATCTGGGTCGGGCAAAAAGGTCCCGATTTTTTTGGGACAAAATATGAAGCCAAATGCCCACCCAAAAAGGGGCGGGCTGGGCCGGCCCGCGGGCCTGAGTTTATTTTGCCAGGTCTAGTGTGTGCAGTGTGTGTGTTTTTTTTTATTGTGTGGCACTGTGTGTGTGTGTTTTTATTGTGTGGGAATGTGTGTGTTTGTGTGGAGTGTGTGGAGTGTTTTTTTATATTAATATTTTGCTTAACAAATTAGGTATTTGTCTAATATGAATGTGGGAACAATGGATGGGAATTTGTATGGATATTTTGATCCTCAATCCATACAAAATATGGGACAGAGGAGAGATGAGATCTCGGGACATATATCGACGCGTCTACTTGAGTCGAAGAAGCAAATATACATGGGAGCTTACCATCATAACTAAGTTAAAGATTTTAAATTTCAAAATATTTTCTTTTTAACAAATCTATTTCTTTATTTTTTTACAACATAGTTTTTTTTACAACATAGTTTAGTAATATGTTTTTTCTTTCAAATGCATTTATCAATGTAGGCATCATTGGCAACTTCTGGTCATTATACTAGCAAGAGGAACTATTATATGGTTTTGATCATTACATATTAAGCCTGACTCTCGCATTAAGACCATATTCCAAAAGTAAGATTTTATTTATAACATATTTGCTTGAAAATTTTATATCGATGACTCAATATATTATTGTTACTTTTAAGCAGTACCGTGACCGCATTCAAGACCATGGATGGTATGAATACAAGTAAATCGAAGCAGGCGGTTAGTTGGATATATCCCAACGTAATACATTTAATTACATGAGTGTAAATATGTGTGTTTGTGTGTGTAAATATTTGAGTGTGTACGTCAACATTATTTTTGGAAACACGAATTATTTTGGGATAGACGTGGATAACGTCGTAAGGATCTTCTCCCTTTGGGATAGATGTTAACTTTCGTCTTAAGGATCTTCTCCCAACATATCGTGTATGAAGTGTCCGTTTGTTTGTATTGGTGTTTTTTTCTGTGCAGTGTGTGTGTGTGTGCAGTGGCAGTGTGTGCTGTGTGTGTGTGTGTGTGTGTTTGTGTTTGTGTGTGTTTGTGTGCTGTCTGTGTATTTTTGTGTGTTGTTTGTGTGTATGTATTTGTGTGTTGTGTGTGTGTGTGTGTTTGTGTATGTTTGTTTGTGTGCAGAGTGTGTGTGTGCTGTGTGTTTTTGTGCTGTGTGTGTTTATATTTGTGTGTGTACTGTTTGTTTGTGTGTTGTGTGTGTTTGTGTGATGTGTGCGGTTTTTTGTTTGGAAACATGAATTATTTTGGGATAGACGTGGTTAACGTCGTAAGGATCTTCTCCCTTTGGGATAGATGTTAACTTTCATCTTAAGGATCTTCTCCCAACATATCGTGTATGAAGTGTCCATTTGTTTGTGTTGGTGTTTTTTATTTGTGTTGTGTGTGTGTGTGTGTGTGTGTGTGTGTGCAGTGGCAGTGTGTGTTTCCTATTTGTGTAGTGTGTGTAGTGTGTGTGTGTATGTGTGTGTGTGTTTGTGTATATTTGTTTGTGTGTTCTATGTGTACTGTGTATGTGTGTGTTTGTGTGTCGTGTGTATGTGTGTGTGTGTGTGCTGTGTGTGTGCTGTTTGTCTGCTGTCTGTGTGTGTTTGTGTGTTGTTTGTGTGTGTTTGTGTGTGTACTGTGTGTGTGTGTTCGTGTGTTGTGTGTGTGCTGTGTGTGTCTGTGTGTGTGTGTGTGTGTGTGTGTGTGTGTGTGTGTGTGTTTGTGTATGTTTGTTTGTGTGCAGTGTGTGTGTGTTTGTGTGCTGTGTGTGTGCTGTGTATGTGTGTGTTTGTGTTTGTGTGTGTTTGTGTATGTTTGTTTGTGTGCAGTGTGTGTGTTTGTGTGCTGTGTGTGTGCTGTGTATGTGTGTGTTTGTGTTTGTGTGTGTTTGTGTCCTGTGTGTGCTGTGTGTTTGTGTGCTTGTGTGTTTGTGTCAGTGTGTGTGTCTTTTACTGTGTATGCTGTGTGTTGATTTTATTTACTGAAAGCGACTCATATAATTGTATCTTATTTTGTTTTAGTGTAATAAACAAAATGGAGGTTGGGAGTGTGGTTATTATGTTATGCAATAGATGTCGACTAGTACGAGCGCGTATATTGGATGGTTGATGGAGGTAGTATATTTTTAACTTGAATTGGTGATAAAACTGTTTACTTGTTTACATTTAAAGTTTGTTTATTATACGTTTATATGTGCAGATGTTTGATGATGTTGGAGCACTGTCTCATGATGTTATTAGTAAAATTCGAGCTGATTGGGGACACTATTTCTTGGAGGTTCGAAATCGTCTTGCGACATGATTTTGGTGTTTTTGTGTGAAATATTTGTATGAATTATACATTTGATATTTGTATGAATTATTTGGATGAATTGGTGTTTTTTTATTATCTTTTTCAATGAATTGGAGGTTCAATGAATTTGGTGTTGGTTAGTTCTTTTCGGTATGTTTGGATTCGATGAATTGGAGGTTTATTGATTATTATAGTTTGATCCGAGTTCCTGTACTGGATTGTGCAAAATAATGCCAAAATCTGGGGAAAATCTGGACAAAATAACAGCGGTTCAGCAAAAACGCAGTTAAACTTCTTGAAATTTCAACAGCGGTTCTGCCAAAACCGCTGTTAATTTGTAAAAATAACGGCGGTTCTCGAACCGCCGTTAAGTATCAGCTGTAAAAGCGGTTACCTAAAATCGCTGTTAAATGGCATGTTTAACAGTTGTTATAAAGAACCACCGTGGCATGTTTAACAGCGGTTATATTGAACCGCTGTTATTTGTCAAATTCAATGGTGGTTCGTAAAACTGCTGTTAAAATTAACAGCGGTACATATAATGGCGGTTCCAGAACCACTGTTAATTGGACCATATAACCGCTGTTAAAAGCCTTTTTTGTAGTAGTGATACTAAAATCACAAACAGTATGAAAATAATAGTATATAAAGTAATAACACACCAGTTTAACGTAGTTCAAGGTAAACCCCTCTACGTCTACAGGTCCTCCACACAGGAGTAGAAAGTTCATTAAAATCAAGGTATACACAATTGCATGATTTTAACTAAACCGATCGTTGTATCATTTCGTCGACTGTAGCTTGAGCCGTTCATAGATTGGCTCTAAGCTTCTTCAACTTGCTTCTTCTCACATAGATTGAAGCTTCATCCTTGAAATCTATTCTTCCCACACAGGCCGGAATAGCTTGACTTAGTCCACACATGGCTAAGGGTCTTAACATAATGTTTTTGAAGTAACACGAGTGGAGAAACAATTGTAGGCTTTATAGGCTTCACTGTAGTTGTGTTGTCCGCTGTTGAGGACTTAGATATTTCTTTACTCAAGATATTCGTTGTATGCTTTAAGAAATATATTACTCTTGGACAAGAAGTTCGTGTATGAGCGATTTTTCAGTGAGTCATTTCGTGAGAAATGTCCTCTTTCTTGGGATATTTATAACCTTGGAAGTAGATCCATTATAAATGTAGTCGTTGGCCGGTTGGTGAGATTTAGACAAGTCTGATTGGCGGATTCAGAATGTTTGAATTAAAGATGTTTCCCATTTAATGATTTTGACATCCTCTTTGATCCGCATTAAATGCTCTTTTCTCTGTAGTCTTTTCGGCCGCATTAAATGATGCCCTGTCAGCATTAAATGCCACTTTAAAATAGTGAATACTTTTTGAATAAAGAATTGATTATCTCATAATACTTTATAGTTCTAAGTCTATATCCTATTGGATTGTGTTTTATTTCCTAAGTAGAACACCTACAACTTCTTTGTTGTAGCCAACAGTTCTTTTTGCTGTACTCTGGGACTTCTGTAGGATTTTGACTTCTTGGGCGTTGTATGAAGTTCCGCTATAGGCACAGGCTGTAGGTTTCATTTATCAAAACACTTGGGGTATTATTTTTCCAACAAAATAAGTCCGAACCCCTAAGAGGATCGATCAAGCATCGTATATACGAATGTAAATTGATGAAGATAAAATTATACAAATCATACCCTCGTAGTTCTTTGATAATTTCTTCTTGTAAAAGATCACAAAACGAATCTAATCCATCCGATCTTGATAAATAATCCAACACCAAAAATGTCGAGCGTCTCTACGTCACCACGCGGCAAATATTGGCCGAAAAAATTTGGTGTCCAATTCGTTCTCTAAGAACACGGCTAGGAATTAATATAGTAATTTTTCTCTCTTATTTTCCTTCTCTTTAAGATGTAGAACAAAGCAAGAAATTTTTTTTCCTCTACTCTCCCAAACCTCATGGCCTAAATTTGCAATGTATACGTGTGTTTAATTTTCACTTAGCCACAAAGCTCTCCACATGCTAAGTTATATAATGATAAGATCATATATTATCATCACTTTGTCCACATGCACAAAGTAACCACCATACACCACACCACAAAGAGACAAGGGAGGAACATAAGCAACATGGAAAAAGGAGGAGAAGGGGGTGGCCACATGTGGGTGAGAAAACGAGCCGAGCCACTCAGTTTCTATACCAGCCGTTTGCGTGTCTAGTCCGCTTAGTAAACTTCATTCCATCACAAATATATTATGCTTAACTAATTAATTACATCAAATACAATATCATGATTATATATTTTCAAGAAATAATTAATTTATAAATTAAATTAATCACCCAATAATTAATTTCAATTCAGAATACCGCAACGATTTATCAAATAAATCAAATTAGATATCCAGTACCAATATTAATGAAGAGATAATAAATTAATATTTATCGATCAAATATCCTTCTGCGCGACTCCATAGGTCCATCTCAGCCGGCAACGGGGGGAACTAAGGAGTGATAGTAACACTTAGCCAGCCTAGTGGCCTGCACCGTAACCCAACTGAGAATGAATGATTGGATCATTCCAAAACTATTATGTAGTGAATACCGTATACGTATAAACCCTTCGATCATATGTCCCGATCAAATATTAGGGTCACGGCAATGTCGAACCCTATTGTAACTCGATTCTATGCATTTGTTAATGTAAGCCGATATCATTGAGTTTTCTAGTATCGAATACAACTAGGTGAAAATACTTTGGCAAAAGACTTATGTTGGAACAATATCTTTTAGATCATTTTGATGATGTGTTATTAAAACCAAAATTTACTTAAAACATATTTTCTCTTCAGTTAACGTACGTAACTCACACCACATTAACGTACGTAACATTCACAGTTGTCTGCAAGATTTTTAGTACAGTTAACGTATGTAACTCATCTATTATAACGTACGTAACACTCACTGTTTTCGTAAGTTTTTCTGTACAGGTAACGTACGTAACCAGAGATATATAACGTACGTAAGGCTTGAATTATTCTGACCGTTGGAAAAGCCACTAGCCGTTGCAACAAGTCGTCTCAATCAACGGATCTTTGACCAGAATATTACGTACGTAACCATGAGGTTTCATAACGTACGTAACGCATTCTATCATATCTCACTGGACAGTTTCAGCACTTTCATTACGGCCGTTATTCGGAACATATAACGTACGTAACGTTCATAACGTACGTAACCGTCATCATATAACTTACGTAACCAGTTAAACTGTTCCAACGGGAAATTGAGCTCAAGAAGGCTATATATAGCCAACTTCATGGAGATTGATGACACACAAGCATTCTGAGCCTACTAGTATACTCAAGCAATATCAAGCAAACATTTTGAGAGATATACTTATTCTAGATTGTGATACGAGAAGAATTGTTCTATAATTTCCAATCTTCATTCTTGTATCTAAGAGCGATATATCGTGAAAGTCGAGTTCCTACTCGCATTTATTTTGTGTATAGGTTATCTTGTACCCAGAAAAACAAGAGTGTTTTTGTGAGGTTGTTCTTGAGCCCGGAAATCAAGAAGTTGTAAGAAGTTGGCACTAAACTAGAAAGTGCAATTCCAAGTTCTAAGAAAAGTCCTAGTCGATAAAACTAGGTAGGGGACGTAGGCTTCATTAATAGCCGAACCTCTCGAACAATTCCTTGTGTTCTTTCTTTTCCGCACTTTTATTACTCCGATATTTTTGATTCCGCA
Source organism: Orobanche coerulescens (assembly GCA_033398695.1). Taxonomy (NCBI): domain Eukaryota; kingdom Viridiplantae; phylum Streptophyta; class Magnoliopsida; order Lamiales; family Orobanchaceae; genus Orobanche; species Orobanche coerulescens. The sequence continues at coordinate 159,617,435 of CM065807.1, forward strand.
CGAAAAGAGTACAATACTCTTATCCACACTATTCAACCCCCCTTCTAGTGGCGGTACCAATCTAACAATTGGTATCAGAGAGGTCTCTTTATCACCGGATTAACACCCGCTAGAAAAAAGATCCAAATAGCCTTTATCCACTCCTCCGTTGAAGGCAACGCTCTCAATCGCCCTCCCTTCTTCGATGGTTCAAACTTTATGACATGGAAGAAGAAGATGTCCATCTTCATCCGAGATCACGATATTGAAATATGGAAGGTCATTGCCCTTGGACCTACCATTCCTGAGAAGACGGATGGCTCTCTCAAAAGTTTCGAAGAGTACGACGATGCCGACTGGAAGAACGATCACTTCAACAGTAAAGCCACTCAATTGCTTTATTGTGCTCTCAATCCAGAAGATCACAATAGAATTTCTTCCTGCGAGACGGCAAAAGAAATCTGGAAAATGTTAGAGATCACCCATGAAGGTACGAGTCAAGTTAAGGAATCCAAAATCAATATGCTTCTTCACGATTATGAACTCTTCACCATGAAAGAAGAAGAAAGCATTACCACTATGCTTGACCGTTTCTCGGCAATCACAAATGGGCTAGCTTCATTCGGGAAACCGATATCAAGTAGTGATAAAGCCAAGAAAATCCTTCGGTCTATACCAAGGGAATGGGACGCTACCGTTACGGCTATCATGGAGTCGAAAGACATCAATACAATAGAATTCAGCGCTCTCATCGGATCTCTCATTAATTATGAGATTGTCATTAAATCTCAAAGTTCGAAACCAAAACCTAAGGAGAGAGAAAGGACCATCGCCTTCAAAGCCAAAGAAGAAAGCGATCTAGAGGATGAACCTATCGAAGAAGAGGACGAAGAAACCGCCTTTTATGCCAAAAACATAAAGAAATTCAAAAATCTTCTTCAAAGGCGCCGGAGAGATATCAAGCAATAATCAAGGGATAAATCCAAAAAGACTCACTTCCATCAAAACAAAAAGTTCGACAACACTTGTCGAAGGTGCGGCGTTCCAGGCCATTTTGCGAAAGATTGCCGTGCTGCTGCCCCAATAAATTCATCAAAACCACCTCATGAAAAGTTCAAAAAGAAGGAAGTTTATGTCGCCACATGGAGCGATGATGATGAGGATGATGAACCACAAGTCCAAACCAATCTTGCTCTAATGGCCCGCGCATCCGAAGATAGTGACGAAGAAGTCGAGGTTAGTGATTCTCATGAAGAACTACTTGATGCTTTTGAATCCCTAAATAATGAATACGAAAAGGCCTGCAATAGTAATAAAGAATTGAAAAAGAAAATAAAACTCCTTGAAAATGAAAATGATAAATTATCGAAAATCAAGGAAGTTTCGATTGATCATACGAATTGCTTGGAAACCGAGAAAATTCTGAGAGATGAATTGCACAAAACTCAGAAAGAGTTAAAACTCTATGTTAGAAAATTCTCATGTGGTAATGACAAATTTGAGCAACTATTATTTGGTCAAAAATTTTCTCTTTCAAAACAAGGACTTGGGTATAATTCATTTCCAATGAAAAAGTCCTTAGAAATTACCACAAAAGATTCGGACACTTTAAAAACTGGAATTCCATCATGTCCAAAATGTTTAAAACCTAGACATACCGAAACCTACTGTCGAAACTCTAGACGTACTATAAGGGTTAAGCAAATTTGGGTACCAAAAGGGACCTTTGTTAAAAATCAAGTTTTTGTATCTAGCTCCTCAGGACCCAAATTAGCCTGGGTACCTATAAAACGGAAGAAAATGGTTTTTGTAGGTACAAGCAAGGAAGACAACATTATCAAATAAATGGTATGTTGATAGTGGATGTTCAAATCACATGAGTGGAAATGAACATCTCTTCACGGAGCTGAAAAAGGAAGATCGTGGCTGTGTTACCTTTGGCGATAATAAAAAGGGCCAAATAAAAGGGACAGGTAAAATTGGTAAGAAACCTTTACCTACTATTGAAAATGTTCTATTTGTTGATGGACTTTGCCATAATCTCCTAAGTGTTTCCCAACTATGTGACACCGGTCTTAAATTAATTTTTGAAATTACGCATTGCACGGCAATGAGAAAAGACCAAATCGTTTTTATTGGATTGCGTTATGGAAATATTTACATTGTTGATCTCCAAGATGAATCTTATTTTAACGAAAAATGTCTACTTTCGTACGATGAAAATGCCGTTGTTTGGCACCAAAAATTGGGTCATGCCTCTTTACCACTTCTTTCAAAATTGGCCAAAAATGATATTGTTCGTGGTCTACCAAAATTGAATTTTAGAAAAGACCACATTTGTGAGGCCTGTATTAAAGGTAAACATGCAAGAGGCTCGTTTAAACCAAAAATGGAAATTTCCACTAGTCGCATTCTTGAATTAATTCATATGGATTTAATTGGTCCATCTCGACATGCCAGTCTAACAGGTAAACTTTATACTTTAGTTATTGTCGATGATTTTTCAAGATTTACTTGGGTAAAATTTTTAGCCAATAAAGATGATGCTTTTAACGAGTTTGTTAAGTGGTGTAAGGTTACCTGAAGGAAAAAGAATTACCGATTATCGCCATTCGAACCGATCATGGTGGAGAATTTGATTCTAATCTCTTTGAAGATTGGTGCGATAAATATGGTATTGGGCACAACTTTTCGGCACCTCGGACACCTCAACAAAATGGAGTTGTCGAGAGGAAGAATCGCTCTCTAGAAGAAATGAGCCGAACAATGCTCAATGAGTATGGTCTTCCTAAATACTTTTGGGCCGAAGCCGTTAACACTGCTTGTTATGTTATTAATCGTGTCCATCTCAGGAGGAACAAAATGATGACTCCTTATGAGATTTTTAAAGGTAAAAAGCCCAATTTATCTTATTTTCATCCATTTGGTTGTAAAGTGTTTATCATAACAATGGTAAGGATAATTTGGGTAAATTCGATTCAAAATCAGATATTGGCATATTTCTTGGTTATTGGACTAATAGTAAAGCGTATCGTGTATTTAATTGTAGAAGAGGTTCGGTAGAAGAATCTATTCATGTAAAATTCGATGATACAGTTTCACCCCCGAGAAAGGTTGTTTTTGATGATGATGCAGGTATGGTTCCAGCAAACGGAGTATCCGAAGTATCAAAGGAGTTGGAGAAGCTCGACGTAAGCTCGGACAAACAGGAGGAAAATACTTACAACCTTCCTAAAGATTGGGCAAATGTGAAAGACCATCCGATGGAACAAATTCTCGGAAAAATCGATGAAGGTGTACGAATTAGGAGAAATATAAATGATTGTATTAACAATATTGCATTTATTTCTCTTACAGAACCAAAGAATATCGATGAGGCCATAAATGATGAGAATTGGGCTATTGCTATGCAAGAAGAGCTAAACCAATTCGAAAGAAATAATGTTTGGGAATTAGTTCCGGCACCGGTAGACAAATCAATCATTGGAACCAAATGGGTTCATAAAATCAAAACCGATGATGATGGTCTCCCAATTAAAAATAAATCGAGGTTGGTCGCCCAAAGTTATAATCAAGAAGAAGGCTTCGATTATGAAGAGACGTTCGCTCCTGTTGCTCGTCTTGAAGCTATTCGTCTTCTCTGTGCCTTTGCCGCATACAAGAAGATCAAACTCCATCAAATGGATGTAAAAAGTGCGTTCCTAAATGGAATCATCCAGGAGGAAGTGTATGTCAAGCAACCACCGGGTTTTGAAGACTATGATCATCCGGATCATGTGTACAAGCTACATAAAGCTCTCTATGGATTAAAACAAGCTCCGAGAGCATGGTATGATCGTCTAAGCTCTTTTCTTATCTCAAATGGTTATAAAAGAGGTAATGTTGATAATACTCTATTCATTAAGGTCTTAAGTGATGATATGTTAATTTGTCAAATCTATATGGACGATATTGTTTTTGGTGCAACTAACGAAACTCTGTCCAAAGAATTTTCAAATCTTATGAAGGGAGAGTTCGAAATGAGTATGATGGGAGAGTTGAAAAACTTTCTCGGACTCCAAATTAAGCAACTCAATGACGGAATATTCATTCACCAATCCAAGTACGTCAATGAGCTTCTAAAGAAATTTAAGATGGAAGATTGCAAAGAAATATCCACTCCTATGTCTTCCACTCTTAAACTCGATAAAGATGAAAAAGGTAAATCTGTTGACCAAAAACAGTATCGAGGTATGATCGGATCTTTACTTTACTTAACTGCATCTAGACCTGATATAATGTTTGCTACTTGTCTATGTGCTCGTTTTCAAGCAAACCCTAAAGAATCTCATCTCATTGCATGTAAACGGATTTTTCGATATTTAAAATATACTGCTGGTTTAGGCCTATGGTATCCTTCTAGCATTGATTTTCAACTTTTTGCATATAGTGATGCCGATTTCGGTGGATGTAAAATTGATAGAAAAAGCACCACCGGAACTTGTCATTTTTTGAGTTCATGTTTAATTTCATGGGGAAGTAAGAAACAGACTAGTGTCGCTACTTCCACAGCTGAAGCAGAATATGTGGCTGCGGGAAGTGCATGTGCACAAGTTCTTTGGATCAAAAATCAATTACTTGATTATGGCATCGAACTTAAAAATACTCCTATTTTTTGTGACAATACAAGTGCCATTAATTTAAGTAAAAACCCCATTTTACATAGTAGGACAAAACACATCGAAATTCGTCACCATTTTATTCGTGACCATGTCCAAAACGGGAATGTTCGTCTCCAATTTGTTGGTACTAATGAACAATTGGCGGATATTTTTACAAAACCATTACTGGAAGAAGCTTTCAACTCTATTCGCATAAATTTAGGAATGGGACATGCTGATCATTTTTAAATATTGCATACTCATCATAGTCACATTAAATGGTCATTTAAATCGGGACATCATCGAAAGGAAAAAGACTATTCATTTGGTCCTGCTTACGTACGGTAGGAGCGGTCCACTACGTACGTAATAGGACCTTACGTACGTTACATGTTACGTTACGTACGTAACGAAACGCAGGATTCCGTCCAGAGAGTTTAGGTTTTTACGCTACGTACGTTACATAAGGGATATAACGTACGTAATCGATCGTTGACCCTAACATATATAAACCCATATCGACCGTCCCCTTTTCATTCCTTACAAATCCCTAGCGACATCGACGACGAAGTTCCTGCAAATCTACCTAAACTTCAAGATTATCCATCAAACCTTCACTTTTCGACCGATTCAATCTTCATGGCATCTAGAATCGGAAAAAAGAGAAGAGGAGAAACATCCCAATCATCCTCCACGGCTTCCAGCGATCCATCTTTTCGGAATGCTCAAGCCATGAAAGTTTTCAACGAAATCCTTATCGACGAAGAGGTAACTCCGAGTCACCACTTTGATTTTGAATCTCTGAACTGTGCTGGTGTTGCTATCGAAGAATTCTTCGATATGCTTGGGATAAATCGGTTCGTTAGTCTTGCTCGACCAACTTATGTGGACTGTGTAAAAGAGTTTTATGCAATTTTTTTTGTCACTTATGATGCCGACGGACTTGCTGTAGTTAACTCTCTTGTGCGTGGTAAACCAATATCCTTTGATGCCGCGAAACTTTCGGAGATTTTTGGTCTACCTAATGAGGGTTTTCGATGCAAAGGAGAGTTTGCTCCTCCGGATGAAGTCATTGACAACTTCTCCGATGATGAAAGCTATGGTGTTCATGAGTCCAAAGTCCGTGATTTTTTGTCGGACAAAGCTGTTATAAATGTTCATTCCGGGCGGTTTGAAAACAATGACTTTGGGATAAACATCCGTTTGCTTCACGATGCTATCACTCGTTGTCTTATGCCTAAAGTTAATGCTCAGCTTCGACTTGTGAATATCGATATGGAGATCATTTATCATGTGTGGAAGGATCACCAAGTCAACTTTGCGTCTATTGTGCTAAAATGGTTCGTGGAAAAGGGTCAAATTTTCCACAAAAAGAGCTACGCGAAAGTTGATCGTCAGAGAAAATCGGGAATGCCGTTTGGTTCAATCTTAATTGAAATTTTTGAGAAAGCAGGAGTTGATTTGTCTGGGTTCCATGGGGTTCCGATTCCTAGGGGGAGCCTCGTCACCGAGGGGACGTTACGGACGATGAGGTATCTTCGCACGAGAAATCGTGGATGGATATACTTTGCGTATATCAAGGATGATGATCGGCTCATAGATGGGGGTACTCTTCCGAGACCGGAGGAGAGGATCACATCGAGGGGGATCGAGCATACTAGACCTCGTCCTTCATATCAGCTTGGTTCCTCCCATCCTCGTCCGGAATCCTCTTCATCCTAGATGGCTTCTCGGATGGATAGGCTCGAGAAAGATATGAGTGACATCAAGATCATGGTCAAGAACATCTGCACGCATTTTGGGATACCGCCGACACCTCCGGATGCGGACCTTGACTAGTCGGGCTATCCTTTCTGATGATGATGTTTCATGTTTTATTAAAAGACCAAACATTTCATGTTTATGTTTTGACTGTAATGACTATTTTTTTATGCATCATTTTGGTTATCTTTTTGGTTAATCATTGACTTGGATTATGTTGATTATTATGCGTATCATTGATGTCTCTTGCAGGATCTCTCAACTTTTTGTTTATGACAAAAGGGGGAGAATAATATGTATTCGTTTTTGAAATCAACTTTTGAAATAACCCGTGCGCGTTTTCAGGGGGAGCATATTAATTTTTGCAGTGCTCGTGTTCAGGGGGAGCCTTATTAAAATCATGTTTTCAAAAACTCACATACGTAAATTTTGTCATCATCAAAAAGGGGGAGATTGTTGGAACAATATCTTTTAGATCATTTTGATGATGTGTTATTAAAACCAAAATTTACTTAAAACATATTTTCTCTTCAGTTAACGTACGTAACACACACCACATTAACGTACGTAACATTCACAGTTGTCTGCAAGATTTTTAGTACACTTAACGTACGTAACTCATCTATTATAACGTACGTAACACTCACTGTTTTCGTAAGTTTTTCTATACAGGTAACGTACGTAACCAGAGATATATAACGTACGTAAGGCTTGAATTATTCTGACCGTTGGAAAAGCCACTAGCCGTTGCAACAAGTCGTCTCAATCAACGGATCTTTGACCAGAATATTACGTACGTAACCATGAGGTTTCATAACGTACGTAACGCATTCTATCATATCTCACTGGACAGTTTCGGCACTTTCATTATGGCCGTTATTCGGAACATATAACGTACGTAATGTTCATAACGTACGTAACCGTCATCATATAACGTACGTAACCAGTTAGACTGTTCCAACGGGAAATTGAGCTCAAGAAGGCTATATATAGCCAACTTCATGGAGATTGAAGACACACAAGCATTCTGAGCCTACTAGTATACTCAAGCAATATCAAGCAAACATTTTGAGAGATATACTTATTCTAGATTGTGATACGAGAAGAATTGTTCTATAATTTCCAATCTTCATTATTGTATCTAAGAGCGATATATCGTGAAAGTCGAGTTCCTACTCGCATTTATTTTGTGTATAGGTTATCTTGTACCCAGAAAAACAAGAATGTTTTTGTGAGGTTGTTCTTGAGCCCGGAAATCAAGAAGTTGTAAGAAGTTGGCACTAAACTAGAAAGTGCAATTCCAAGTTCTAAGAAAAGTCCTAGTCGATAAAACTAGGTAGGGGACGTAGGCTTCGTTAATAGCCGAACCTCTCGAACAATTCCTTGTGTTCTTTCTTTTCCACACTTTTATTACTCCGATATTTTTGCTTCCGCACGAAAAGAGTACAATACTCTTATCCACACTATTCAACCCCCCTTCTAGTGGCGGTACCAATCTAACAACTTATAATCTCATTTGCCACTAAACGCATAATACATTTACCTGCTCACCTTTACAGGAGAAAGAATCCTATCTTGGTAATCAGTAGAGACTGCTACTTGCCCACTAATTTCACTTCGAGGTTGACCCCACCAACCGGTGATTGGATCGAACTACTCTAGAGATGAACTCTATGTCACAAGAACATCTCCTACTGAATCCTCAAGTCAAAGATTCAGGTATACCTGTCATAACCTTTCGATTCAGTCGTTGACTATCCCAGAGTGAAATCCATGTGACCGAAATGAGGTGAGATGAGTCCGAGTGTACTAATCCTATTAGTATACCTATTGCATGAGCTCCCGCTAACCCTTAGTGAAGACAGTCACTCTCCATGTCAAAGTTCATGTTATACAAGTCGTCTAAACTTAATGTCCAGTTAAGTTTTATCGACTTGCGAACTAGTTATGTAACACCCCCAATCCACTCGGGAATATTATAGCGCCGCAGACCCTCTCAGAGACATGTAATTCCCTGGTCTTTTATATGCATGAATTATTATGACCTCAAGTGCGACATTAGGGTTTTGCATTCACAAATAATAAAATTCTGACTAATGAAGTAAGTTTAGAACTATTTACACGTTTTTAATTCAGAAATTGGATGTTCAGTTATCTGGTTGGGTTTACCTTCCGAATTTGATTTTTATGTTTCGATAGACAGAATAGTGATTCCGTCGACATCTTTATACACCACTTTTATGCTACGAGTACGATTTTCAAAAGTTTACTTTTTGAATTTTTGGGTATATTTTATGTCGAGTCGTTTTCTAGGATAATTTTGCGTTCCGTAAATCGCGAAACTTTTCTCCGACTTTAAGCTGTAAGTGCGATACTATAATTTAAGTATATGTCATACATTTAATACCCGAGTAGTTTTATCTGTGGAGGAGTGAAACGTAGAATATTATTCGACCGCTTTATGATGACGTCTAGGGTTAACCTAGTATATAAAGGGACATCACCTCCCTTTCATTTTTCCTCCTCACTTCATCTTCTTCCTCTCTTCTTCTCACTTTGGCCGCCCCCCTCCCCCTTCACCATTGAAACACCATTGTTCTTCCATTAGAAATCAAGTACAAGCTCACTTTGTGTTCCAAACTTGAAACAAAGTTCATATTCAAGTAAGTAACATTCTCCTCTTCATTTCTATCCAGATAGAAATAAGTTTTAGGTAACTTTAAAATTTGGGAATATATGAAGAGCTTAGGTTTAATGTTATAATGTTTTGTATGTTGTTTTTAAGTTGATTTTAAGGTTCTTGAAAGTGTTTAGAACAAGTTTTAATCATGCTTTCATTTTCATGTCTTGGCCGAAAATTTTAGGGTTTCATAACCCAATTATGTGTTGTTTTTCTTATGTTTTTCTTACACAATATGTTGTTATATGATGATACGATGCTATGATGTATTTATGAGATTTTTATAAAATGTTTGGTATTTTGGAAAGTAAGGAAGATACATGTTTAGTTCTTGATATGTTGTTGTATGTTCAAAAGTGACTTGATAATTGTGATGATGTATGAAAGGAGGACATGATATGTTTTTGTTAGATTTTTATAAAATGTTTTAGAAATTTATTTGAAAACAAGAGCATGAATTTAGATTTATGAAGTTGGAAGATGTGTTCGTAATATTTGATGTAATTAAGGAGCATGTTATGTATTGAGAATTTTAAAGTTATGTTTAGGTCATTTGTATGTTAGGACCAAGACTTTGATTGTCAACATGAGTAGATATTAAATGTGTTGTTGATGTTAGTGATATTTGATATGTGGTGTTTGAATGTTAAAGTTGGGAAATAAAAATGAGTAAGTAGCATGTTTTCAAAAGAAAAGATTATGAAATGGAGTTCGTAATGTCAAGAAGCATGATTGTATGTCGACTCATATATGTGTTATAAGTACGATATGCATGATTAGAGTTTATATGTTTACGGTTTTCGATGCTAGAAACGAGCTCTAGGGTTATATGATGTTTTTCCCATTTTAAGGGGAAGTTGGCAGTTTCGTTACACTTCACGGAAATCGTCATAACTTTCTCCACGTTTAATATTTTGAAATCCGTAAAATGGACATGAAACTAGACTTCAGTGGCTTTATAGTGGTATTATAATACCTGATTGTAAATTCATTCATTAACAATCAGTTAATTGCCATTCTGTAATCTTTCACTCAGTAATAATCATTCATCATTCTTGTTTGTTCATTGTGTTCACCGTTTGGCGTATTTGGAACCTTGGATCAGTTATCATTCGCCTTTCAACATTGTTTGAGATTCGATTCGAGAATACTATCATTACCATCATTTTGGTATCCTGTGTATGGGGTGTAGCGTACGCTACGTACTCTTTATAGTGCACGCTATTTGAGTACAGGTAGCGCACGCTACCATTGATCAGTAGTGCACGTTAGTGCAATTGAGGCAGAGTCCAGTCAGGTACTGGACTGAATTGGATGATTTGTAGCGCACTCTATGATTGGAAAATAGCGTACGCTAGTTGTGAGTTGTAGCACACGCTATCTCTTCATCAGCGCGCGCTAGCGTTTTGGGAGAAGGCAATCCAGTAGGTACTGGATTGAGGTGGGAAATTCTTAGTGCACGCTAGGGGTGGGTATAGCGTACGCAAGAGTTATTTTGGTATCGCACGCTAAGAATCAGTGTAGTGCGCGCTAAGGATCGATCAGACTTTGGGACAGTAGGTTCTGGACTCCAGTTGTTGGGTATCAAACATCAGTTAGTGCACGCTAATTTTTGGGTAATGCATGCTAAAGAGAAGGCGTTAGCGCACGCTACCAAGTTCGTAGCGCACGCTAACGAAGCGGTAAGAACTCATTGGACTGGCCGGTGAACCCGCTAGCACACGCTAATATCAGGAGCTAGCGCGCGCTAAGCTGGTTCAGGTATAAATAGGACAGTTCAGTCCAGTTTTGGCATTTTCAGATCTCACTCCTCTCACGGGCGATTTTGGGCGACTTTGGACATTTTGTAAAGTGTTCTTCGAGCTGCAATCAACTATCAACATCTTCAAGCTTCTAGTTCGGATTAACCATCATTTAATCCTCTCCAACTCACCAACTCAAGGTAACTTTGCTTGAATCTAGAATTTGGGATTTCAGTGTTTTCATTCCGATATCTTCAAGTTAGCTTGTTATTATGTTGGAAAATGTTAGATATGGATTATCTACCATGGATGCATGTATTCCTACGGATTTATCGCTGTGTTTTTCGGATTTGTTGACTATTTGGAGAATTATTCAAGAACACCCTAAGGGTTGACTTTGGGATTTTTGGGGTTTCGATTAGATGTTGTCATAAAGTCGAATTGAGTATTCCTATTGGATTATTGATTATATTAATGACGGTTTTTTGGATTGAATTACTCATTCGGAGGTTGGTTTCGATATTATTGGGGTTGGTTGTAATCAATGGAAGAATGTTTGCAACGTATTCGTTAGAATGCGCCAATGAGTTTAGTTATTGTTGTATCGACTTTTGAGTTGGTTGTGATCATGCGTGATACGTATATTAAGCATTTATTGGTAATTATGTTATTCAAGGTTGTTCGAGCGACCGATATTCCATTAAGGACGTTCGTTCGAGGGAGGACATTTCATCACCGGTATTGAGGCAAGTTAATTCTTGCTCGGTTAAAAGGATATTCATTCCTTTCGTTGTTGTTCATTCATATTCATAATTCATTCATAGTATATTAATCATGTCGAGATTTATAATTATCAAACTAATCATTCATTTTACGAGGAACGACGATCTCAATCATTTCAGTGAGCTATCATTCATTTCATTATTATTTCATTTCGGTGAGTCATTCTTGACCCTTGTAGATTTGGTATTCATTGATATTCATCATGGTCACTTTTGTTCTTGTGACCTTCTGGGTTCATATTGCGTGGCCGGGTGGTTATGTGTGGAATTTTTAGTCGGGCACACGAAAGTCATGTGATACGGGTTCACCGACACAATGGACTGTGCACACGGTAATGTGCCTCCGTGAGACTAATTAGGTACAAGTGAGGGTGTGTCCGGACACTCGTCTACACGTCCCATTACGGGCGTACTATGATGCCCCTCTTCAGCTTGATTTCATAACTAAGAGATGTAATTATTGTGGTTGTTCAACTCTTGAGGATTGTTGTTCTGTGTAACTAACCCCATTGGGGATATTGTTTTTAGGTCATGGCAAGGCAAAAGCACGGGAAGAGAACATTGACGGCGAGGAGTCCCAGTGATACTAGTATGGGGCCCCAGTCTCTTAATTTATTCATGTTTCGTTAATGTGGATTTCCACTGCAAATTCCGTTTGGATTTTCATTTTATTCAGTGTCGTATATTTTATCTTCATATAAAATATATATGTATTCTGTATTCCCTGGATGTGTTGTACTTGAAACTCCTCATCGGAGTAATTGATGATATCATGTGGTTTGGTACTACATTGTATTGTGTAATTCATTAATTTTCATTCGCCTGGTGGGTCCCAGTCGGGGGTCTACGACACTGTAATGTCCGCCTAGTTTTGGGGTGTTACAGAGTTGGTATCGGAGCGTGGTTTTGAATACTGCCTTCCGAGTCATGTCTCATTTGAAATCATCATTCACCAGACTAGTATCATTGGACTTTCGCATCACGTGTGACCTGTGCAAGCGCCAAGCCCCTCAGACCAAGGAAACAGTATGATTTCTGACGCCATGGTATAATTTCTGGCAATAAGAATCACTCATTCATCATTCATCAGTCAACAATCCTCATTCTTCATTTTCTTGTGGATCTTTCCGTCTGTTAATTCATTCATCACTAAGTCAATCTCATTGTTCAGTTGTCGATCTTGTGGATAGTATTCTCAATCTTGTTAACTTGTTCAAGATAATTATTTCAAGAATTTCATCCGATAATCATGTCACCTTAGTTGATCCTTCATGCAATCATTGTGTTAGAGCGCGTATGCTCATTATTATCATTTCATAACTTAATCATAATGTGATATTCATGCGAAATCTATAATTATCATGTGTTCCCTACCTTCAGTATGGATCGAGCTGGCAGAGGACGTAGGGGAAGAGGCCTCGGTGTGGGCTGAAACCCGGGAGCTCGAATGAATACTCGTGCGAACGCGAGGAATAATGTCAATTCGACGAGCAGTGACAATGCCACCCACTCACCTGGAAATAATCATTCACCGTCGGGAAGTCGTACCCGAGATACAGCTCAATTAGAAGGTGTTCGGTTGATACACTCGCGTTTATGCAGGGCATGATGGCCCAAATGACTCAGATGGCACGTCTGATGGAGACGATGCAGAACTCAGCCACTCAAGCTCAGCAGGCCCCTCCGCCGCCACCTCAAGGTCAAGAGAGGAGTGTGAGCAGTATTATCGGTGACATATCTTGCCAGAGGCCACCTACTTTTGAGGGCTCATCTGAGCCGGCGGATATTATTCACTGGATTGAACATTTTGAGAAGTTGTTTGCTATGGTGGAGTGTCCCGAAGGGCACAAAGTTTAAGTCGCGGCTTACTATTTGGGTAAGAGCTCTCACTCTTGGTGGCTATCTCTGAAGCCCACCGATGGATCTTGTACTTAGGACCAGTTCAAGACCCTTATGATGGAAAGGTATTATCCAGCCCCACTCAGAGAGTCCAAGTTGTCGGAGTTACTCAGTCCCGACCCCTCAACGGAAGAAGATGTTCTCTCCATTGCCGAGAAATTTCAGGAGCTACTTCCATTCGCCTCATCTATTATCCACTCCGAGGCAGATAAGATCAAGTATTTCAGTAAGAGGTTGAAACCTCGTATGCGGCTACAATTGCTTAATTATCATTGCACCACCCTGGCCGAGTTCATCGAAAAAGCTCTTGCTTATGAGCTTACTGCGCAGGAAATTGCTAAGCAACAAACTTCATCTTCTGGCAAGAAATAAAAGAAGCGTAATCAGTCCGAAGGCAGTCAGGCAACCTTCAAGAAGCCTCGTGCGGGCTCTACTTTTTCTGAGCGACCTCCTATGGCATCGAAACCTGTGGAATCTCAGTCCCGAGCGGCCAGTTCGGCCATCACCTATTTCAACTGTGGAGAACACGGTCATTTCAGCTCTAAGTGCCAGAGGCAGACTATCACGTGTAATAACTATGGGATTGCTGGGCATAAGGCTTTTTTTTGCCAAAGAGACTCCAAGACTAGTTCGGTGACATCTCAAGCCCCGAAACAGTCAGCGGTTCAGAATCAAGCCACTTAGTCCGCGTCGTTCAAGACGACGGGAGCAAATAAAGGCGGAACCCACTCTATCAGGCAGGAGCATCCAGTGCAGGGACTAGCAAGCCCCGAATTTATGAGATGAAGAGAGCCGACGATCCGGAGGCCCGAATGAGCTCAGGTACACTCGAAATTTTATCTCAACCTGTGTGTACCCTTTTTGATACTGATGCATCGCATTCATTCATTTTCGAGTCATGCTTGAGTAGACTTCATTTGGATAGTGCTACTAGTTGTGAACCTTATATCATTGGACGATGTGACAGTATAAGAATTATCGGAGATTGTGAGATTAAGAATTGTCCGATTCAGCTTCATGGTTGTGATTGGCTGGCAACCTGATCGTGGTAGATTTACCTAGAGACGACGTTATTTTGGATATTGATTGGATAGATCATCACGATGCCATCCATAGTGTCCGTAAGCGTATGGTCACTATTATTTCAGATGATGGAGTCGAGTATGTATTTCAAGGGAGTAATCCCAGTTGTTCCGGAAGAGTTCTCAATATGATGAAAGCAGTGAAATTACTCAATCAGGGGTGTGTTGGTTATTGGTGCTATATGACCAAGACCGAGAAATCATCAGTGATGTTGGCGGATATTCCTGTAGTGAGAGAATATGCCGATGCATTTCCAGAAGAGTTACCTAGTTTACCTCCATAGAGAGATGTGGAATTCACGATAGAGTTGGAGCCTGATACATCTCCAATATCGAAAGCACCGTATCGTATGGCCCCGACTGAAATGCAGGAATTGAAGAATCAATCGGAGGAATTGACCGAGAAAGGTTATTTCCGACCGAGTGCATCTCCGTGGGGAGCACCCGTGTTATTTGTCAAGAAGAAGGATGGTTCTTTTCGCTTGTGCATTGATTATCGAGAGCTGAACAGGGTGATGATCAAGAATAAATATCCCCTACCCCATATCGATGATCTTTTGGATCAACTTCAGGGAGCTTCGCTATTTTCCAAGATCGATTTGAGATCTGGGTATCATCAGTTGCGAATTCGAGAGTCGTATATTGCTAGAACGGCATTTCGAACACGCTATAGACATTACGAGTTTGTGGTGATGCCGTTTGGGTTAACTAACGCATCTGCTGTATTCATGGAGTTGATGAACCAAGTTTTCATCGACTATTTAGATCAGTTCGTGGTTGTTTTCATAGATGACATTTTGATTTATTCTCGTGACCAATAGGAGCACGAATTTCACCTTCATCAGGTTCTCGACGTGTTGAGACGAGAGCAGCTCAATGGAAAGTTTTCCAAATATGAATTCTGGATGTCTGAGGTGACGTTTCTCGGATATGTAATTCATCAGACGGAGTACGTGTCGACCCTCAAAAGACGGAGGCTATCCAATATTGGCAACCTCCGAAGAATGTTAAGAAAATCCAAAGATTTCTCGGATTAGCTGGCTATTACTGACGATTTGTGGAAGGATTCTCTAAAATCGCTCAACCTATGACGAAGCTTCTGCGGAAAGATAAGAAATACACGTGGTCTTACGCGTGTCAGCAGAGTTTTGAGGAGCTCAAGAGTCGTTTAATTTCAGCACCTGTTCATTCCATACCACAAGGGAGGGAAGGATTCGTGGTTTATAGTGACGCGTCCGAACAGGGTCTCAGATGTGTATTAATACAGAACGGGAAAGTGATTGCCTATGCTTCGCGGCAACTGAGACCTTATTGTTGGGTACGGGATCGGATTTTTGCGCTGTTTGCGGAAGCGTAAATATAAGTGCGGAAAATAAAGGACACGAGGATATATAGAGGTTCGGCTATAAACGAGCCTACGTCCTCTCTTTATCTTTTTCAATAGGTTAAAGATAGCAACCTCTATGCCTCTCTTCTATCGGTCGAGGTATAACCGTTTACAATCACGTCTTCTATCGGTCCGTGATAAACCTCTCGTACTTGTCTTTGTGTCGGTCCAAGTTAAACCGTTTTCCTTTTCTATCGGACAAGGAATCAACCGCTCTAGCTTTCTATGGGTACTAGATAAACCTCACTTAGATATCGATTGTGATTCTAATAATGCCAGATCCTTGTTCCTAATAACACCGAATCCAATCGTAACTTTTCTTTTACCACTCGTGTATGTTTTCATGAATTCTCACTCAAACACTTACAATTAAGATCAATATCATCAATATCAACAACAAGAATGTGTATAATAATATCACAAGTATAGACTATTTGCTCAAGGTTATTGTACTCAAACAATACCATAGGGATGGTATTTATAGGCTCCATCATCAAACTAGCCGTTAGCTGCCAGACTGCTCATTACGTACGTTATATGCTCTCCATTACGTACGTAAGCCTCATTACGTACGTTAACCATGGCTGGTTACGTACGTTAGCATCTTCACAAAACAGACCAGGGAGTTTCGTCTTTTGAGTTACGTACATTAACAATTTCTACATTACGTACGTTAAGATTACATCACTGATGACGTCATATATCCGTTGTATGCTTTGCTGACTTTGACTCCTCCAACGTTCACTTGTTTGAACTGTGTTACGTACGTTATCTCTCTTGTATTACGTACGTTAGGTTCATCACATTACGTACGTTAACATGTTCCTGTTACGTACGTTAGCTTTGTTTTACTTCAGCATTTTGCACTTCGTTTTCCTTCGATGCTTGCTTCGTCTCTACGTTGTTTTGTTTTGTTTAGCAACTTTAATCATCAAAACACTTTTAATTTATGTATGGAACAAAATTTTCCAACACTTATGAGGTCAAATATCCGACCCATGACCTGGAGCTAGCGGTCGTGGTATTCGCATTGAAGATTTGGCGTCATTATCTATATGGCGTCACCTGTTAGATTTTCACTTATCATAAGAGTCTGAAGTATATATTTACTTAGAAGGAGTTAAATATGCATCAGAGACGATGGCTGGAACTGATTAAAGATTATGATATTGAGATACAATATCACCCAAGTAAGGCGAATGTTGTTGCCGATGCCTTGAGTCGTAAGTCCGTTCAGGGGTAAATGCTTGCTCGTTTAACCGTTCAGAAGGAGTTTCAACAGGAGTTCCTAAAGCATGAGATCGAGGTTTGGTTACAGCGAGTTCAAGGGCAACTTTGCATGCTAGATACTTCATCGCCACTTGAGGAAGCGATCAGAGTGAATCAGGGTTCGGACCTATTTTTGTTGCGCATCCAAGATGATGTGGCTCAGGGGAAAGTCCCTAGATTTATGGTCCACGAGAATGGAGTTTTGCGATTTAAGAACTAGGAGGATGACGAGTTGAAAAACTCGATTTTGATATAGGCCCATGCTACCCCTTATTCTATTCATCCGGGGTCTAGCAAGATGTACAAGGACTTGAAACAAAATTACTGGTGGAGTAATATGAAGTGAGAAGTCGCAGAATTTGTTTCGAGATGTCTGACCTGTCAACAAGTCAAGATAGAACATCAGCGACCGGCGGGTATGCTGAAACCGCTTCCTATTCCAGAGTGGAAGTGGGAAGATATTTCAATGGACTTCATCACGAGTCGTCGTGGCATGAATACAATTTGGGTAATTGTGGACCGCTTAACTAAGTCAGCTCATTTCCTTGAGATTAAGGATACGTGGGGTCCCGAGAGGCTTGCCTAGTCAAAGAGATCGTGAGATTGCACGGTACCCCAAAAAGTATCGTTTCGGATCATGACGGGCGATTCGTGTCGCATTTTTGGAAATCTGTTCATCGTGCCATGGGAACTCAGCTCAATTTCAGCACGTCTTTTCACCCTCAGTCCGACGGACAATCAGATAGAGCTATTCAGACGTTGGAGGACATGTTGAGGGCATGCGTCCTCAATTGGAAAGATGATTGGGAAGCCCAACTACCTTTGATTGAGTTCACGTATAATAATAGTTGGCATGCTTTGATTCAGATGGTACCTTACGAGGCCTTGTATGGTCGTCATTGTCGATCTCCTTTATGCTGGAATGACTTATCTGAATCAATCGGCACTGAGCCCGATATGCTTATAGCCGCCCGCGAGAAGGTAGCTTTGATCAGGAGTCGTTTGTTGACCGCTCAGGGTCGACAAAAATCATATGCCAATAATCGTTGTCGACCATTAGAGTTCGAGATAGGTGACCACGTCTAAGTCAAGGTATCCCTGAGTCAAGGTATTTTCCGTTTCAGGAAGAGGGGAAAGTTGAGTCCGAGATTCATTGGACCATTTGAGATTTTGGATCGAATAGGCGATCTGTCTTATCGATTGGCTTTACCTCCAGCTTTGAGCCGAATTCATAACGTGTTTCATGTCTCTCAGTTGCAGAAGTATGTTGCCGACCCTAGTCACATACTTCAGTTCGATGAAATCGAGATCGCGGATGATCATACATATGAGGAGCGCCCTGTACGAATCTTAGAGCGGCGAATCAAACAGTTGAGGAACAAGATGATTCCTTTGGTTAATATTCAGTGGTCTAGACACGGAGTCGAAGAGGCTACTTGGGAAACCGAGGATAGTATACGGGAGAGTTATCCCGATTTGTTTGACCCTTAGTTTTGAGGATGAAACTCTTTTTAAGGGGGGGAGTATGTAATACCCGATTGTAAATTCATTCATTATCATTCAGTTAATTGTCATTCAGTAATCTTTCACTCAGTAATAATCATTCATCATTCATGTTTGTTCATTGTGTTCACCGTTTGGCGTATTTGGAATCTTGGATCAGTTATCATTCGCCTTTCAACATTGTTTGAGATTCGAGTCGAGAATACTATCATTATCATCGTTTTGGTAGCTTGTGTATGGGGTGTAGCGTACTCTACGTAGTCTTTATAGCGCACGCTATTTGAGTACAGGTAGAGCACGCTATCATTGATCATTAGAGCACGTTAGTGCAATTGAGGCAGAGTCCAATCAGGTATTGGACTGAATTGGATGATTTGTAGCGCATGCTATGACTGGAAAATAGCATACGCTAGTTGTGAGTTGTAGCGCACGCTATCGCTTCATCAGCGTGCGCTAGCGTTTTGGGAGAAGGTAGTCCAGTAGGTACTGGACTGAGGCGGGAAGTTCTTAGCGCACGCTAGGAGTGGGTATAGTGTACGTAAGAGTTATTTTGGTAGCGCACGCTGAGCATTAGTGTAGCGTGCGCTAAGGCTCGATCAGACTTTGGGACAGTAGTTTCTGGACTCCAGTTGTTGGGTATCAAACATCAGTAAGCGCAAGCTAATTTTTGGGTAACGCACGCTAAAGAGAAGGCGTTAGCGCACGCTACCAAGTTTGTAGCGCACGCTAACGAAGCAGTTTGAACTCACAGGACTGGCCGGTGAACCCGCTAGCGCACGCTAATATCAGGAGATAGCGCGCGCTAAGCTAGTTCAGGTATAAATAGGACAGTTCAGTCCAGTTTCGGCATTTTCAGATCTCACTCCTCTCACGGGTGATTTTGGGCGGCGTTGGTCATTTTGTGAAGTGTTCTTCGAGCTGCAATCAACTATGAACATCTTCAAGCTTCTAGTTCGAATTAATCATCATTTAATCCTCTCCAACTCACCAAATCAAGGTAACTTTGCTTGAATCTAGAATTTTGGGATTTGAGTGTTTTAATTCCGATCTCTTCAACTTAGCTTGTTATTATGTTGGAATATGTTAGATATGGATTATCTACCATGGATGCATGTATTCCTACAGATTTATCGGTGTGTTTTTCTGATTTGTTGAGTATTTGGAGAATTATTCAAGAACACCCTAAGGGTTGACTTTGGGATTTTTGGGGTTTCGATTAGATGTTGTTGTAAAGTCGAATTGAGTATTCCTATTGGATTATTGATTGTATTAATGACGTTTTGTTATATTGAATTACTCATTCGGAGGTTGGTTTTGATATTATTGGGGTTGGTTGTAATCAATGAAAGGATGTTTGCAACGTATTCATTAGAATGCCCCCAATGAGTTTGGTTATTGTTGTATCGACTTTTGAGTTGGTTGTGCTCATGCGTGATACGTATATTAAGCGTTTGTTGGTAATTATGTTATTCAAGGTTGTTCGAGTGACCGATATTCCATTAAGGACGTTCGTTCGAGGGAGGACATTTCATCACCGGTATTGAGGCAAGTTAATTCTTGCTTGGTTAAAAGGATATTCATTCCTTTCATTGTTGTTCATTCATATTCATAATTCATTCATAGTATATTAATCATGTCGAGATTTGTAATTATCAAATTAATCATTCATTTCACTAGGAACGATGGTTCCAATCATTTCAGTGAGCTATCATTCATTTCATTATTATTTCATCTCGGTGAGTCATTCTTGACCCTTGTCGATTTGGTATTCATTGATATTCTTCATGGTCACTTTTGTTCCTGTGACCTTCTGGGTTCATATTGCATGGCCGGGTGGTTATGTGTGGAATTTTTAGTCAGGCACACGATAGTCATGTGATATGGGTTCACCGACACAATAGACTGTGCACACGGTAACGTGCCTCCGTGAGACTAATTAGGTACAAGTGCGGGTGTGTCCGTACACTCGTCTTGTACACTTGCACGTCCCATTACGGGCGTACTATGATGCCCCTCTTCAGCTTGATTTCATAACTAAGAGATGTAATTATTGTGGTTGTTCAACTCTTGAGGATTGTTGTTCTGTGTAACTGACCCCGTTGGGGATATTATTTTTAGGTCATGGCAAGGCAAAAGCACGAGAAGAGAACGTTGACGGCGAGGAGTCCCAGTGATACTAGTAGGGGGCCCCAGTCTCTTAATTTATTCATGTTTCGTTGATGTGTATTTCTGCTGCAAATTCCGTTTGGATTTTCATTTTATTCAGTGTCGTATATTTTATCTTCATATAAAATATACATGTATTCTGTATTCCCTGGGTGTGTTGTACTTGAAACTCCTCATTGGAGTAATTGATGATATCATGTGGTTCGGTACTATATTGTATTATGTAATTCATTAATTTTCATTCGCCTGGTGGGTCCCAGTCGGGGGTCCACGACACTGTAATGTCCGCCTAGTTTTGGGTGTTACAGGTATAAGATACACTATCTAGTTCTTACTATGCATTAACTGAATGCTAATTATTTCCAGCCTTGATGCACATTATGTTATGATTATGTTAAGTGTTTGATGGTTTTCGAACCAAGGAATGTGTAACGGAATCGAGTATCGGTTACCGTTGTTAGTATCTTTATATGTTATATGGTCAGTTAGGTTCTCTAAGAGAATCATAGCTTTTATTTTTAAACTTAAGTCGAATGCAAAACTCTAAAGTCCAAACATGTAGATCGAGTCCGTTGTCCGTTAGACTTCGTTAAGCTCGATCGATCGCTAAACTTAGTTGTTTCTGATGAAAGGTGGAGCAGTAGACTGAAGCATAAGGAAGAGTCGAGAATCATTTTTGCTTGAGTTTATTACTTGTCCAGGTGGGCTTTCTATACGAAAATGATTTGAGATTTGCTCTATTTTGATGAAATGTTTTACAAGCAAATTATGATTTCAAATGATTATGATGCATAAAAATTTTATGTGGATTCTTATGAACCTATCACTATTGGCTTGCCAACCTATGAAATGATCGGATCCAAAGATAGACAAAGGTTACTGGACAGGGTTAGTGTACATAGTACTCGGGATTATGAGCTCTCTTCGGAGTGGCCGATCTCGGGGAGTAACATTTGCGGGAAGTGGCCACCTTCCCCGGCGTAAGTTATGGATATGGTGAATCTGATGATAGATGCTATGAAATGAAATGATTTAGTAAACAGGGGCTTTTCTTAAAACCCCCGTGTGTTACTGCTTATATGCATGATGATAAATACGAAAGCATGTTTTATGTTTTGGCAATATGTTCACGGAGTATGTTGTACTCAGCCCCATATATCTTTTAAAATGTGCAGGTTGAGAAGGGGATGTGACGGAGGGTGTTGAGTGGAAGTCTTTTGTTTACGATCAATGTTAAGCCCTGGTTACATATCTTCATATATGTAACCAGCCATGTTTTTCCGCTGCGAACACTCTTTATGATTTTGCTTTCTAAGTTATGGCGATTGTAATATGCTATGAAGCCTTTTTCTAAACTTCAAGGCTAATATTATAACTATGTATTCTGCTTTGAATTCTAAGTCATTCCCACGGGATTGACTCCCCTTCATGATACCTTGATAGGTCATTCATGGAAATCCACCCATATTCATTATGAGACGTATGTTTCCCCCTTTCTTCCCCGCTTCTTAATTCCTACCCCGTGTCACGCTCCGGCTGTGCCATCCCTAGGGTTAAGGGGCCATGACAGAATGGTATCGGAGCGGTTCGTTCGCTCTGAGTCTATGTTATTTCAAGCGAAGTTTAGTTCAATTCTCTAAACTGATTTAAGAATCAATTTTCAACTCAACACCCCGTCACGTCATGCTCAACTGAAGAGTAAGGTAAAAGATTTACTAGTCTTTATGATTCAAACTTCTTTTGCCATGAAAATGTATCTCTTTACGAGCTTTTATGAAATGATAATTATGAACATATATGGAACGATATATGTATGACGAAGCATGTACTATATGAATTCTTATTTTCGATTACGCATCAATTGTTGCTGATGAAGAAACACGAAAGACGAGAACCTAGAAACTTCCTTAGTGTCTTGTATTTAGCGAACGAGAACTTATGCGCCTTAAGTATTTCAGCACATGTATGAATATGAAGGACGAACAATGACGATGTAATAACGAGGATCGATGATGTAGTGATATCTCCAACGAATATCACTTACGTACGAGTAATACAAGTATGGTTATTTTTATCGGGATGTCTATTTATGACGGAACCCGAATAACTTTCATAACATACCCCGTCAGAGAGTATATTATTATTTTTATGTTAGGTGTTTCTCAGAGTCCAGAGTTCGAGTCGAGAACTTGGGACGAGATTTATATCCTTCTTCTGAGAACCCTTTAGTAGAGTTGTTCTATTATGTTGAGACGTTGATGTATTATACGTATACCTTCTTCATAGGATGGCGACCACGAAGACGACGCCGCGTAAGTCAAAGAGGAGAAGGCGTACACCGTGCGACCTTGTGGAGGCTTTCCGCAGCACGTATCGAGGCACATGTGCCACCGTGGGCCAGTGCGTGGCAGACCTCGAGCCGACATGGCGCTTAGCTGCTCCTCATGGTGTCTCAGACTACGAGGGCAGTCAGCGCCTTATCGACTTCCTTCCGATCGAGTGGAGGGAGTGGGCTGCTGCAGTCTCATGGTACTATATCTTTTTGCGTGAGCCCACTTTAGTACCGTCCGGAGATTTCGTGACCTTTGCTATCCGCATCACCACTCAGTACCTCCAGCACCGTGCACCTCCCCCTGGAGCTTGCGTGTATCGACCTTATGCTAGGGGAGCTTTGTCGGAGAGGCTAGCTACACCTCTACTAAGTCAGATGGTTCTTGTTTCACCGTCTCATGCTCAGGATGGGTTAGACATGGAGGCAAGGACATCAGCACCTCACTGCAGGGACATGAGGACCGAGCCTTTTATTCTCAGGAGGACGTCTCCGCCACTTCGAGCTATGCCAATCATCGAACCAGTCCAGCCACGACCGATCGCAGATAATGCTCATCTATTTCTCCCGAAGAAGCGCAGAGTCACTGAAGACCCTGTTGCAGTCTCTCCAGCTTTAGACGAGGAGTCAGAAGAAGATCCGGAAGAGGATCCGGAGGAGTCCTCCAAAGAGGACGGCTCGACCGCCGAGTCGAGGGCGACTTGGGATAGTTCAGGATGGTGCTAGCCATTTATTTTGTATTTTGTATGTGGAACGTCACTTTTTTTTCTTATACGTGTCGTTCCGATGTCTAGCACTTTCTTATTTTATAGACGGCAATGCTATTTTTTAGAGCATCCCGTATTTTGGCATATGTGTAGGCAGGTAGCCTAGATAAGCTTATATTAATAGTCAGTAAGACCTTGTTGAAGGCAATTGTACTATTATGATGCATATGATATATATTGATATATATTTTGACCCTTCATGGGCTTTTCTTCTCATGAGTATGATGTTGTTATTTCTGATCTCTTTCTCGACCTTGCTACGAGAGTTATCTATGAGTATGTATCGATGCGTTATGATTGTGTAGTCACGAACTCCTTTCTATGATCTAGTATGATGATAATTACGGACCAATGAGAATGAACTAATGATGATTATGTGCACCACAGAATGCCACCCAGACAAGAAAGAAGGAGAGGATGGCATGAATGTGCCCCTACACCACCTCCTCCTCCACCCCAACAGGCTATTGAAGAGCTTTTCCTCAAGCAGAATCCCCCTACTTTCAATGGGTCACGAAACCCGAGCGATGCTGAGCTTTGGGTTAGAGCTATGTAATGAATTTTTAACTTCCTAAGGTGTACCAACCAAGAGGGTCTTTATTATGTGCTCTTCCAACTCAATGGATCTGCAGACTTCTGGTGGGAAGCACGCAGGAAGATCCTGATGGCTGAGCAACTGGAAAACTACTCTTGGGAGGAATTCAAGGAGGCATTGTATGCAAGTATGTTCCAAAAACCTTTAAGGTCAAGAAGGAAGCTGAGTTCTATAATCTGAAGCAAAGAAGGATGTCAGTGACCGAGTATGATAGAATGTTTTGTGAGTTATCAAGGTATGCTCTAGACCAAGTTGATACGGATGAGAAGATGGCAGGAAAATTTAGATGAGGACTGAGGCATGAGATAGGCATGTCCCCAGCTAGCCATGGAAGGCCGAGCTACACTGAATTGCTGAACAGTGCTCTGGATATTGAGGCAGCAATGCCAGAAGAGAAGCGAGCGCCCACAATTACACCACCACCCAGTCAGACAAATTCCCATGAATATAAGGGGAAGCGTAAGTGGGAAGGACGAAAAAATGGTGGCAATGGGAACAACCAGGCTAACAGGAAGCCTTGGCAGGCAAATATATCTCATGGACAGCCTCAGGCTCAAGGAGGCAACAATCAGGGACGAAAGATGGTTCCTGCTCAGGGAGGCAATAATCAGGGACAAGTTGCAAACCCCGTATGTCCCAAGTGTAACAAGCAGCATCATGGTGCCTATCTGTTGGGCACTGGAAGTTGTTACACGTGTGGTCAGAAAGGCCAAATTATGAGGAATTGTCCTAAGCAGCGGCGGAGAGAGAGACCAAACCACCAGGGTCAACCCCAGCCACTGAGAGCAATACAAGGACAGCCGCAACTGCTGCCACCACCTAAATAGCAGAATCAGAATGCTAGGTCGTGTGCCATCAATCAGAAATAACCCAAGAAGGATACGGGTAACTTGGCAGGTATGGGAAAACTTCTTAACCTACCTGTAATTGTTTTGTTTGATACTGGAGCATCGCATTCATTTATTGCTAGAGCATGTGTGGATAATCTTAGTGTTATACCGGAACGTGTGAGTCATGTCATGAGAGTATCTTCACCACCAGGAGTAATTTCAACTACCACGCATGTTTGTTCTAATCTAGAATTAGAACTCGGGAATCTTAAAGTGGTAACTAATAATCTGAATGTTATGACGATGTGGGATGTTGATGTAATCCTAGGAATGGATTGGTTAGCTGAGAATTATGCCACAATTCTT
This sequence comes from Orobanche coerulescens, assembly GCA_033398695.1. Taxonomy (NCBI): domain Eukaryota; kingdom Viridiplantae; phylum Streptophyta; class Magnoliopsida; order Lamiales; family Orobanchaceae; genus Orobanche; species Orobanche coerulescens. The sequence goes on from CM065807.1 coordinate 159,643,212, forward strand.
TGTTATGAGAGGAAAATTTCCTTTAGACCACCGGGAAAGAAGCCCATAGACTTTCACAGCATAAGAATGGGTAGAGGATCACTCGTTATCTCTGCTCTCCAAGCCAAGAAGATGATAAGAAAGAAGGATTGTCAGGCTTTCCTTGTTCACCTTAATGGAGAAGTTGGAGAAGAGAAGACGATAGGTGATGTGCCAATTGTGCGGGAATTAGAGGATGTATTCCCAAAAGTGTTACCGGGTTTACCACCAGATCGACAACTGGATTTCAACATCGACCTGGAGCCAGGGTCATCCCTAGTGTCGAAAGCACCATATAGGATGGCACCGAAGGAACTGCAAGAACTTAAGATCCAACTGCAAGAGCTATTGGATTTAGGTTTCATTAGACCGAGTGTTTCTCCATGGGGAGCACCTGTCCTTTTTGTGAAAAAGGAGGATGGTACACTGAGAATGTGTAAAGATTACAGGGAGCTGAACAAGCTCACACTCAAGAACAAGTATCCTCTGCCAAGGATAGATGACTTGTTTGACCAACTCAAGGGAACAACTGTGCTTTCTAAGATAGACCTTAGGTCTGGGTATCATCAGTTGAAGATTCAACCATAGGATATACCCAAGACAGCTTTCCGAACAAGATATCGACACTATGAGTTTATAGTCGTGCCATTTAGATTAACTAATGCCCCCGCAGTATTCATGGACCTTATGAATAGAGTTTTCCACCCGTACTTAGATAAGTTTGTCATGATGTTCATAGATAATATTCTCATCTACTCTAGAAATGAGAAAGAGCATGAAGAACATCTCAGGATAGTGTTGGAAACACTAAGAACGGAGAAATTCTTTGCCAAATTCAGTAAGTACGAATTTTGGTTGAAAGAAGTAACGTTTCCTGGGCACATTGTGTCAGCAGATGGTATTAAGGTAGACCCAGCTAAAGTGGAAGCAGTACGTGATTGGAAGTCACCAACCAACCCTAATGAGATTAGGAGTTTCTTGGGTCTAGCTGGGTACTACCGAAGGTTCACCAAAGGATTTTCAAGATTGCTAGACCCATGACACAACTGTTGCGGAAAGGAATTAAGTATTTATGGACAGTTGAATGTGACGAGAGTTTTCAGGAACTCAAGAAAAGATTGACTACTGCGCCAGTTTTAGCAGTACCAGAAGCGAACAAGGAGTATGTGGTTTACACGGATGCTTCTACGAATGGGCTAGGTTGTGTATTGATGCAAGATGGGAAAGTGATAGATTACGCATCAAGAAAACTTAGGTCACATGAGGTGAATTATCCCACGCATGATTTGGAACTAGCTGCAGTTGTGCACTCATTGAAGATATGGAGGCATCACCTTTATGGGATAAGATGTGAAATTTTCACTAACCACAAGAGTTTAAAGTATTTTTTGAAGCAGAAGGACTTGAACACGAGACAGAGAAGATGGCTCGAATTGGTAAAGGATTACGATTGTGGTATTAACTATCACCCCGGCAAGGCTAATGTGGTAGCAGATGCCTTGAGACGTAAGACTCAATCGCAATTAGGATACCTACTTACCTCATAAGGGGATCTAATCCAAAATTTTGAAGGAATGAGTTTAGAGGTGGTTCATCCACCGGAAATGATAATGGGTCGTGTCGCGACGTTAGTGATGACACCAGATCTGAGAGGACGGATAGTGAATGTGCAAAGGAGAGATGAAGCATTCGAGAAACTATGTATGAGAATTAGATCCGAAAACCCAGGAAGTTACCGCGAAGCGGCTGATAACGCATTATGTTTATGATAAGAATATATGTCTCACATGATAAGGAATTAAGGAATGAGATTATGAGTGAGGCTCGTGATACTCCCTATACCGCTCATCCCGGGAGTACCAATATGTACCAAGACCTGAAGAGAAATTTCTGGTGGGACGGTATGAAACGGAATGTAGCTTCATTTGTCGAGCGATGTTTGGCTTGTCAGCAAGTGAAAGCACTACACCAACGACCGTATGGAAAGTTACATCCATTGACCATTCCAAAATGGAAGTGGGGAGGAATAGCTATGGATTTTGTGACTAGTTTTCCAAGGATCAAACGAGAAAACACTACTATATGGGTTATAGTAGACAGACTCACAAAATCAGCTCACTTTTTGCCTATCCCAATCACTTACGAATCTGAGAAGTTTGTACAATTATATGTCCGTGAAATTGTACGTTTGCACGGAGTGCCGATATCAATCACGTCAGATCGAGATCCAAAATTTACCTCTAGAATTTGGACGAGTCTACAGAAGGAATTGGGTACACATCTGAACTTTAGTACCGCTTTCCACCTGAAGACCGATAGACAATCGGAAAGGATGATTCAAACACTAGAAGACATGTTGAGAACTGTAGTGTTGGATCAAGGTACAAATTGGGAGCATGTTTTGCCGTTAATCGAATTTGCTTACAACAACAGTCATCAGGCAACGATAGGTATGGCGCCGTATGAAGCCTTATACGGTAGAAAATGCAGGTCACCACTTTATTGGGATGAAGTGGTTGAGAGAAATAATTTAGGGCCAGACACAGTCAGCGAGATGATCGAGATTATCCGCAAGATACGACAGATAATACAAGAGGCCCAGACTCGACAGAAGTCATATGCTGATACACGCCGAACTGAATTGCATTTCGAAAGTGGGGATAAGGTTTTCCTCAAGGTTTCCCCTTCTAAGGGAATAATCAGGTTTGGCGTTATACGAAATTTCAGGTAATTACACGAAACATTATAGCGTCGTGGGTCCCACGCCGGAACCGACCAGGCTAAAAACCATTTACAAAAATGCCAAAAAGGCCGATGGCGGTAATGTTTCAAAAACTCACAAAAGCCATTTACAAAATACTAAATACCGTCATAAGAATTTCGCCAAAACGATCAAGGCTATAATGCCAAAAACTCGGTTAAGGGAATCGGTTTTCGAAATACAACTCAGTTGGTAAAATATCGAAAGCCATTACAAAAGAACTCATGCAGCGGATAAAAGAAATACAGTTCAACATGCACAATCCAGCAACACTACTCCTCATATGAATGAAATATGAGAGTCAAATAACCACATATCACGAAATCAAAATCCATAAGAGGATTCCGTCAATTAACACATAATCATACCAGTAGCTCGCATCAGACGAGGCACAAACACAAAGAAGGGAGACTTACATCCACAGGTCGCACGAAGATGATGATCGCCCCACGATACTAATCACGACCAACAAACTCAGACGACGCGTCGCAACACGACTCAGTCTGACAAAATCCGACGAGACAAAACTCAACAGACACCACTGACCCGACAGCCTAGGTTTCCACAACCTAAGCTCCGATACCATTTATGTAACACCCCCAATCCGCTCAGGGATATTACACGCCATAGAACCTTTCCTCAAGGATCTACCAGGCTGATAACAACATAGAACGTCTCAACAATGCCTTTAAGGCTAAAATGACTCAGTAGAGCGATTTGGTCTTTAAATAAATACATACAACTCAAACTCATTACATGCCCACGCAGGGGTCGAATACAACACACTCCCGTACAACGGGAAAGAATACTGCAGCGGAAAAATAAACTATAACTAAACCAAAGACATCATACGGATCCTCGTGTGATTAGTATCATTCATCTTTCATCATCCTTCGTGTCGACCCTGTGTTATGCTCTCAAACCTGAATGCAAAAACAGACATCCACCCCCCGAATACTCGAGGGTTAGCAAAACTCCACTGTTTTACTAGTGCAAGAACAAAGTGCAAATACGAGCCATACAATTCACATTCCACGAATAACAATAACCAGGAAACCTCAAAGATCCAAACATAACGAAAAGGACTTCCCGAGGCAAGAGTTTGGTAAAACATTCTAAAACCGAAAGGTCGCAATTCAAGGGAAAACAATTTATAAAACGGTTTAAAATGCCATCGAGAGTTTTAATAGAAAACAATTTAGGATTACCGAATCCTTATCTTTCCAAAATCAACAGGGGTCACAGCCTAAAGGTTTGTTTTCACAATTGACACCAACAACAATACACAAGGTTAAAACCAACGTCACGCGTCCTCGACGGACATAAAATACACATGCACCCGTGAAGTTTCACTCGTGAATCTAGGGCAAAACCATTGGACTCCCTCCGTGGCCCCGTCGAGCCCTCCTGAGGTGAGCAAACACATTCACAAAATATACACACGCAGCAGTGAAGTTTCACTCGTGAATCCAGGGCAAAACCATTGGACTCCCTCCGTGGCCCCGTCGAACCCTCCCGAGGTGAGCAAACACATTCACAAAATATACACATGTAGCGGTGAAGTTTCACTCGTGAATCCACGGCGAAACCATTGGACTCCCTCCGTGGCCCCGTCGAACCCTCCCGAGGTGAGCAAACATATTCACAAAACATACACACGCACCCGCATCGCCTAGGACCGGGACGAAGCCACAAATCCCACTCGAGGCCCCATCGGACCCTCCCGAGCTGGCTAGCGAAATAATCAAGCACCACACGTCACCTAGGACCGGGACGAAGCCACAAATCCCACTCGAGGCCCCGCCGGACCCTCCCGAGTTGGCCGCGAAATAATCAAGCACAAGTAACATATCACACCAAGGATATCCAAACAATTCGTCAAGAGGCATCAAACACTTAGCAATACACCACGTCAAACCATAACGCACTGAAAAGAGATATTATATGTACACACGCATTACCAAGCGCAACATCAACACCAAACATATCCAAAGGATTCACGTAGTCACTTACAACCCATACAATTTACAAAACACACGCGTTTTGAAAGTGAGCCTTTAACGAGGCTAGCCGAATCTTTTGAAAACTTATTTCAAACAAACAAACAAACACACCAAGACGATCGAAAATCATCATATCCACAATACAAGAATAGTATGGACAAGGTAATTGCCTCGAATAAGAACAACGTGGAGAATCGACCGAAGTAGGTTGGCACGAACCGACTACGAACTCGCCGCCTCCACCGAACGCCAACTCGCGATAATAAAATATGAAGGACAATAACAACAATGAAATGAATTCCATAACACGACTTAAAGCCGTTGAATTCAAAGAACAAATGACGAAAGTTCAAGTGTTTCCCCCAAAACAGTCAAGAACACGATTCGTCCCGTCAAAACACGAAAATGGAAATCCAAATCGAAATATGGATATACAATCCATAGGATATGTTTAACAACATCATGTAACAACAATCGATCCATCAAAAACGGATGGAAAACGAGATCGAGAACAAATCCCCCAAAAAGTCGATTCGAAAGAAATCAAGAAATATACTTTGATTCGACGAAGAACAATGGATTAAATGATGTTAAACACAAGAATACTACTAAGATTAATCATACCCATCATGGATTAATAAATAATACAGAATGAATCGGACAAAAACGCAAAAACCCCAAAAATCAACAAACTAGGGTTCTAAGAAGAGATTACCTTGATTCGCTGGATCAGAGGATGATATAGGATGATCAATCAATGATATGAACTCAAGAACTTCATGGATTTGTTGTTCAACAACATGGCTTAGCCTCCTCCGAAGCTTCAGCCGCGTATCGCAAAGAAGAGAAATGAAAAACGAGTGAAAACGTGACTGCTCTGCCACATTTAAACTGGTGCAGTCTAGCGTGCGCTAGGCTGCTGAGCTAGCGTGCGCTATCGGCCCGGGCCGCAATCCAGAACCCCACTGCCCTACAGACTCGGCCAGGTAGCATGCGCAGCCTTCCGGCCGTAGCGCGCGCTACCTGCCGGTCGTAGCGTGCGCAATGCCCGACAGTGGCGTGCGCTACCTGCCGATCCTCCCCGAGTCCAGTACTCCAGTAACCCCCTGCCCAGCCCGACAGCGTACGCTGGGCCGGCCGATAGTGTGCGCTACACCTGCCGGTTAGCGCGTGCATCCGGTTCCTGCCGGTCCTGCTCGGCCAGTGCCCAGCACTTCCAACAGTGCCGCACCTATCCGGCCAGCTGCTCAGCCGCCATGACCCGACGACTCGATTTCCGAAAACATTCGGAACGAACACGACGAAAAGCTCGCGGACAACATCAATGACCCGAAATGAAAACATAATGCAATAATTAATCATACGCGACCAAGAAAAGGGTCGAGACAACAAATACAGATACGGATACCCATAACTTTGGGTAAATTACAAAATGGCCCAAAACGCCCGATAATCACGATACGTGATCGAATAACCAAACCGAAGTTCACAACACGTCTAACAAAGTTAAACGGACTTACGGGAAACTCGAAACAGCAGTATCGAACGAGATTTGTAAGAATCGAACTCCAATGCGGAAAAGTCGCTAAAAAGCACGGAACTCAACAAAACGGCACCGAAATGAACTCGGATGTCAAAAAGTGTAGAATTAGTCATTCTCAGAATGACGAAATGGTCATGAGAGAGTCGTCAAAATGGACTTCCGTCGGAAAAAAAGAAATTACCGGAAATCGAAACTACGGGTATTAGAGGCTAAGTGCTGCCCGCACTCATTGGTGTTGTGCGGCGATTTATACGCCACGAGGGCGATCGGCATGATGGTCAGAAGCCAACCAAAGAAGACAGACGCTGGACAAGCACCTAGTGATCGGCATCCAAGGCGATCGTCTGTAGGCATCTGGCGATCGCCAATGATGTCTGACTGTAGATGATCGTCCCATACTGCATGTGAATCCGACACCCGTCAGAGTCTTCGAAGACCGAATCTTGGATTAAGACCCACGTGCAGATCCACAAAAGGCGCCGCGAGATAAGGCCTTTGACCCCAGCCTGTCACCTACCTCACGCCTACCGACAGGCCCGCCGAAAAGTACAAATTGGGTCCTCCCCGGACAGCGACTCAGGACGCGTGCAAGCTCCTCATTAGTCCGCACAGCTGGCTGCCAGCTGCAGCCTAGGATTTTAAGGAAACAGTCCCACGTGATGGGACGATCGCCCACATTATTCTAATATAGAATACGGCGGTCGCCCGAAATCGCCGAGAAGGACCTAGTAGCCTCTTCTACTATAAATAGAAGGCTTCCAACAGTGAGCTAGCATCATAGAGAGTACAGTGAAAAACGCACAGAGAGAGAGAGAGAGATACATTCTCATATACAAAACATCATAAGCAAGAACTCACAGAGCTTCATATCTGGTTCTTCCGGCAATCTTCTCGTTTTATAGCTAAGATAACTAGAATCATTACACTCATTGCAATAGTATTCTAACATTAATATTTGTACTCTAAAGTATTTATATTAATAACATCTCGCGAGAGCATTCAAGCCCGGGACTAACAACCCCGGCAAATCTTGTGTTATTTGTTTTCCCACGGAAGTGTTCTCACATTTGTTTGTTACTCGACCATTCTAGCAATATCATCTATGGATAATATTTTGGGTAACAACAATTGGCGCTAGAGGAAGGGGATCTTAACCTTCATTTTTATTCCAACCGTCTCGAAGAACACTCACTGTTCTCCGGGACATATACTTGAAGAAACACCCACTGTTCTTCAAAGAAAAACCTTCACGGACATGACATCTGCCACGACTTCCAAAAGAGCCACCCTGCGATCTGCCGGACATCTCATTCCGACCCAGACCGAATCCCAGCCTACGGTGGAAGATGACCGCGGCGACGCTAGACTCTCACCCCTGCCCCCGAGGGATGGTCCCAGCCTCTCACTCGATCAATTCCAGACCGCGGAACAGATTGAGGAGGCTATAGCCATCCTCAGGGAGCGACAGAGGGCATGCGACTCGCCCACCATTACTCCGTCAACCATCCGCTGAGCAGGCAAGCGGAAGCTCAAGGGGATATATGTTGAGAAATCGACAGAAAACCCTGAGCCGTAGGAAAAAGCTCTCGTGAGGCGGGACGACTTCGTCTTCAGCCGCCTAGGGAGTGATCCCTCGTGGCGACCCGGGCATTCGGGCCCCATCCGGAAGGCATCGGAGTCCGAATCCGTCACCAGGAGTTCGGCATATCCGACTCCCAGAAGACAAGCCGGCCAACGGGCCCCCGCTCGCCTAAGGACTGAGCCCGGTGGCGGAGAACTCATCATCCACCATGGGGCCAGGGAATCAGTACATGATCGCCTTGGCTCACGCTCCGGGAGTCAATCAGCGAGCAGTCAGGCTACGGCGATGGCCGCCATGCAGCGCCATCTCGACGAAATGAAGGCGCTCCTAGAAACTGGGGCAGGCGCCAAGAGATCAATCGCTGGACCGAGTGAGCCACTCACGGTACAGATCGAGCTCGCCCCAGTTCAACCGAAGATTGCTCCCCCACAAACACATCTATATGAGGGGAGATCGAATCCTGAGACCCATTTGAGCAAATTCTGGATTTACATGACCGGATGCGGAGCATCGGATGCGACGAAATGTCGAATGTTCCCATTGAAACTGGGCGACCTTGCCCACAGGTGGTACATCTCACTACCACCTCGCTCGATCAATTGTTTTTAGAAGCTGGCGAACGACTTCACGTCGTACTTCGCCGCCAAAGTTGCTCGGCAAGAAGGTCCCCACCGCATGATAAAAATTAGGCAGGGGAAGGATGAGCCCGATGAAGATTACATCGACCGGGTGGACGAAATAGTCCTCACCGGCGAACCCATTAGCGACGAGCTCGCTCTCTACTCAGTCCTAGGGGGATTCTACGGCCACTCACCCATGTTCAGGCACCTTACAAAAGACATCCCCCCGACCTACTCGATCTTCCACGTCAGGGCCGCTGATTTCCTGGACAGGCAGAGGATGATCACCCTCCGCTTGCGCGAAGGATCTGCCGGAGAAGGGAAGACGCCATCCCACATCCATAAGAAGGCGGTCGCCAAGCCTAGAAAGTCGGTCGCAAAGCCGCCTGGTGAGTTCAAAGCCTTCGAGGATGTGGAGGTTCACCTCCTCCGCAACCTCAACTTATCTCCGGCCCATATCTTTAATGCCATCAAGGGGCACGAGTGGCTTAACAAACCAAAGCCGATAAGGGACCACGGTCATCTAGACCGCAGCAAATTTTGTGCCTGCCACAAGAGTCCCGGCCACAACACCAGCCAATGCCGCGACCTCCTCAGACAACTCTGGCGACTGTTTGAGGAAGGCAAATTGGACAACTTGGTTACCAAGCCAGAACCTCGGATAGAAAGGACTGGAGGGCGCGAGCGCCGACAGAACAATGGAATCCCTCCCAATCCGGTCGCCAGGATCGAGCAGAATGAGCCGGAGTATTCCGACGAATCAATTCCTCCGATCAACCCTGGCGGCCAGATCATTATGCTTCAGGCGGGAGGTGGAAACCTCGGGGGCCTTTCCCCGATTTCCACCATGTCGAACAGAAAGCGAAAGGCCAAACTGAGGGCATTCGTTGGGGTCCATGTCGTGGTACCCCCAGATCCGACCATCTCCAAAGACGCGCTCATCACTTTCTCCAACAAGGATAGGGAGGGAGTGCAGTGCCCCAAAGAGGATGCATTGGTGATCTCTGCATGTATCCTTGGGAAAATGGTCGATCGCGTGCTGGTTGATAATGGGAGCTTCTGCAATATCATATTCAAATCCGCTCTTGATCAGCTCGGCAACCTGACCAAGTTTATCAAGCCGTTCGACACCATGCTTCAAGGGTTCGGCGACAGCACAGTCCAAGCCTACGGAAGGATCAAGCTCTCTGTCGAGCTAACATGTTACTACGATCCCAAGGTTAGGATTACTAGGAACCTAAATTTTGTAATCATAGATAGGCCCAGCATCTATAATGGGTTCCTAGGTCGTCCATTTCAAGAAACCTTTGAGGCGGTCGCCTCTTCTTTCTTTTACTGTATCAAATTCCCCATTGCCGATGGGATGGTCGGTACTGTAAAAGGAGATCAGCTAATGGCAAAGAAATGTTTGAATTAATCCTGTGTCGAAACTTCTTTCGATACTTCCCATGTTGTGTGTAACATTGAAACGATCGAAAGTCAACCCATGGAGACCGACGAGCCAAGCACATCGTACCAACCCAACCCAGAGGACGCCATCTCACATCGATTAACGGACGACATCGAGCTAAGGATCGGTTTCGAGCCAAGCCTCGACATCGATCCAAGGATCGAGTCCGGAAATTGTTCCAAACGAGAAGCGATCATCCCCATTGAAGAGCTAGAAAGTGTAACGATAGACCCGGCTCATCCGGAATGGGAAGTACAGATCGGCGCAAGCATTGGTCTTGAGTTAAAGGAGGATCTGATCAACTTACTACGTAAGAACATCGGAGTCTTTGCCTGGTCGCATCAAGATATGGTTGGCATAAGACCTGAACACGCTTGCCACTATCTAAAGATCGACCCGTCAAGGAAGCCTGTTCACCAGAAACGTAGGAAATTCGGTCCTGAGAAGTACGCAGCACTCGACATGGAAGTCAAAAAGCTGTTCGATAACAAACTAATCGGAGTAGCTACAGATGAACCACAGTGGGTCGCCAACGTGGTGCTCGTCAAAAATCCGAACAGCTCCCGGAGGTTATGCATCAACTTCACCGACCTCAACGCGGCATGTCCAAAAGATCACTTTCTGATGCCTCATATTGATCACTTGGTCGATAGCACAGCGGGATGCGAAATGATGTCGTTCATGGATGCCTTTGCCGGATACCATCAGATCCCCATGGCGGAGAAAGACATAAAATACACATCATTCCACACGGAAAAAGACATATACTTTTGGGTCCGGATGCCGTTCGGTCTGAAGAATGCAGGGGCGACCTACCAGCGACTAGTCAACAGGATGTTCGCCAACCAGATCGGCAAGACCATGGAGGTCTACATTGACGACATAGTAGTTAAGAGCCTTAAAAAGGAAGATCACATCAATGACCTTGCCGAGACATTCGCCATCCTCGAGAAGTTCAACATGAAGTTGAACCCCAAGAAATGCAACTTCGGGGTGAGCTCCGGAAAATTCCTGGGGCACATCGTGAGCCAAAGGGGAATCGAGGCAAACCCCACCAAGATCCAGGCGATCCTCGACATGCAGGAGCCACGGAATGTCAAGCAGGTGCAACGCCTCACAGGTTGTCTACCTGCCCTCAACCGTTTCATATCTCGGTTCAGGGATAAAAGCAAGCCGTTCTTCGCGACCATAAAGAACAAGAAGTTCGCATGGACGAAGGAGAGTAAAATGGCGTTCGCCAAAATCAAGGAGTATCTATCTAACTCCCAGATCTTGGCGAAACCAATCCCCGGCGAAAAGCTATTCCTTTACCTAGCGGCCTCAAAAGTCGCGCTGAGTGTTGTATTAGTGCGAGCAGAGGGGCAAACCCACTTGCCGATCTACTACGTTATTCAAGCGCTCCATGACGCGGAAACACGTTATACACATCTGGAGAAGATCGCCTACGCTCTAGTCATGAGTGTTCGCAAGCTAAGGGCTTACTTATTCGAACATCAAGTGGAGGTTCTGACGACTCTCCCTTTGAGCCAAGTTCTGCACCGACCAGATACCAACGGGCGACTCCTCAAGTGGTCACTGGAGATCGCCCAATACGGTATCACGTATGCTCCTCGCACAGCGATCAAAGGCCAGGCTCTGGCAGACTTCATGGTGGAATTAACATTCCCTCACAATCCGACCCAGATCGGCCGCCCTGCCTGGAAGCTGTACGTGGATGGCTCGGCGACCAACTCACGAGCAGGGGCAGGGATTGTCCTCATCAGCACCGATGGACAAAGTTTCACAAATGTTGTGCGTTTCGGGTTTCGTGCGACCAATAATGAAGCCGAGTACGAAACCTTGGTAGGCGGGCTCGATTTATCCCTCGCCCTGGATGTTCGTTGCCTCTATATCTTCATGGACTCCCTCTTGGTCGTGAACCAAGTCAAGGGAGAATATGAGGCGCGCGGTAAATACATGGTCAAATACTAAGAATTGGTCGCCGAAATGTGCACGAAATTTGAGGACGTGCTAATCGAACAAGTCCCGAGAGAGCACAATTCCTAGGCCGACGCCCTATCTAAACTAGCATCATCAGATGGGGCGGCCGATTTCTCCAACATCCAAATCACAAAATCAGCAAAGCCGGCGATCGACAGAAACCTGGTTACCGCAGTTACCATCGCCGAAGAGAACTAGATGGCTCCATTCATTAAATACTTAAAGGATGGGACGGTCCCCGACGACTGTATCAAAGCTCGTCAGCTTCAGCTCCGTGCGACCAGATACACCCTATTGGACGACCGGATTTACAAGCAAGCTTTCAGCCTTCCTCTTCTTAAGTGCATCACGTCGGAGGAAGGCCGGCTCATTTTAGCCGAGATCCATGATGGGATCTGTGGAAACCATGCTGGCGGGCGAGCTCTCATCCACAAAATGACCAGGCAAGGGTTTTTCTGGCCTACACTATAAAAAGATGCGATCGCCTATGCCAGATCGTGTCACAGGTGTCAAGTGATGGGCCTAAACATCAAGCTCTCCACCGAGCAGCTCCCCTCAATGTACAGCCCATGGCCATTCGCCCAATGGGGCATCGACCTCATAGGTCCCTTGCCGACGGCACCAGGGGGCTGTAAGTTTGCCATCGTAGGGTTCGATTATTTCACTAAATGGGCTGAGGCCGAACCACTCAATAAGATCGGCCAAGAACAAGTAATTAAGTTCATTTGGAAGAATATCATATGCCGATTCGGCCTGCCCCATGCAATAATCTCCGGCAACGGAAAGCAGTTCGACGGCTTAGAAGTCATGCATTTCTGCGAGAAGTGGGGAATCAAAAAGTTATTCTCGGCACCCTATCACCCTCAGACGAACGGGCAGGTAGAAGCCGTAAACAAAATCCTCAAACACACGATTAAAGCACGACTCGAGTCCAGGCAAGGACGATGGGCGAGCGAGCTCCCAGACGTTTTGTGGTCTTATCGAACGACAACCCGAAATTCAACCGGCGAAACCCTATTCGCCCTCGCCTTCGGAAAAGAAGCGGTGATCCCTTCGGAGATCTCCGTCCTCAGCCACATAACTGAACAAGAGATGACGACGGACAATGATGTGGCCCGGCAGATCGACCTGGACATGCTCGAAGAACGGCAACTAACCTCGGAAATGAAGAACACAATCCACAAGAGGAGATCCGAGAAGTTCTTCAATTCGAAAATCAAGGAAAGAAGGTTCCAAGTAGGCGACCTAGTCCTCAAAAAGGTCCAGACCCACACAGGAGTCTTTGGCCCGAATTGGGAAGGCCCCTTCACGATATCTAAGTGGCTAACTAAAGGAGCCTACGAACTTGAACACCCTAATGGCACTCTGGACCAATATCCCTAGAACGCCATACATTTGAAGAAATACTACCCGTGAAAACTTTGTATTCAGTTTCAGTTACCCAGTGTACAAAGAGTATAATGAAATTTTCTTATCTCATCTATATGATTCACCTCGACGAAGAAAAACTAAAGAGAGGACGAATCGCTACAAGAGGTCGTCATATAACCTGACAGACCCATGCAAGCGATCGCCCCCCAAGCACAACGTATACCGTCGAAGATCGACATTCAATATGGCGATCCGAGGTAAAAAAGTACAGCCATGGTCCTGGAAGTCGATGGAACCGACAGCTTCGACGACGCAAGGTTCCTTTGGGCTGCGATCGCTCACCCTTCATTTAAATACGAGGCGGGCGTAGCCGAAGGACCCTCCAAACTAATATGTGGACACGTTCGCGCGCCCTCAAAGTACATCATCTAACATGATGTACCCGGACAAGGCGGCGCGTCCCTACCCCATCACAACGTATACCATCGAGGGTCGCCATCTAACATGCCGACCCGAGGTAGAAAAGTGCAAACAAGCCACGGACGTGGAGTCGAATAAACCGACGACACCACGTGCAAGGACTCCTCCAGACCAAGACCGCTCGCCTTTCGTTTAAATATAAGGCGGCCGCAGTCTAACGGAGGACCCTAACAAAAAGTGAGTCGCGGGACAGTCCCTCGCACATAAAGACACGGTTACGGAGATCAGTCCATCGAACTCAGCGACCGTGCACACGGTCGTCCTCACTCGAAGAAATGGCAAAACTAAAGATAGCTCACCAGACATACTCTTTTCGTTCCCTTACACTAAGTAAACGAAAATAAGGGGCAGAGGGGAGCTATTCCTAGATGCGATCGGAAAGAAGGACCATATATGATCGGCTTCGTTCTAACATACAAATATCGATCGATCTCATTCAAGAAATTTACAAGTACATTCAGATGTATTCAGACAATTGTGCAAAATCGAAGTGGCGCGGAACATTCAGACAAGTCAATCGAACAAACAAAACATCAGGTGCAATTATGTAAACACTTGTATAAATTCACATGCAAACATTCCGAGGCGATCGTACTTATAAAGAATCAGATACAAAAAAGGAATATTTTATTCAAGTCGAGGAGTTCGTATAATACAAGCTCGAAGGCAATACAAGAAAAAATTACAAGCAAAGGAAAAACCGCTCCGCCATCACTCAGGCCGCCCCCGACTGGTCTTCACCCCCAGCTGGCGGATCGGCACGCGCTCCCTCATCGGCTTCAGGATAAATAAGTTTATCCGGAAAAGGATACCAACTCAAGTCGATCCCCAAGTCGGTGAGGTCGAGGATCGGCAGGGAAAATTCCGGATGCAAAGGGTGCTCGAGTACGTAGGCCTTGAAGGTATCCATCATAGGACCGACCTCGATCGCTACCTTCTTGGCGGCTCGGACAGCATCGACGTAGCCCATATAGTAGGCGAACTCGCCGACGAGTGCCACATTAAGGTAGGGATCGGTCTCGATCGCCTTTAACTACCGCTTCAAATTCGCGGTCGTCTTCCCAGCATCCGCAAGCTCAGCTATCTTAGCGGACAGTTCTCCCTTCACCTTCTCCAGCTCGCTGTTGAGACGATCCACTGTCGCCTTCAGCCCAGTCGTCTCCTCCTGCGAGGCCGTATGCATCCGGCGAGATTCCGTCATCTAGTCGTGGAACCGATCGGCCACTTCCTTGGACCGGCTAAGCTCCTGCTTCATCCGATCGAGGTCCTGCTTGCCTCGTTTGGCCGCCTCTAAGTGCTCCTTCTCCATGGCCTCTATCCGATTGGCGAAATCGGCATTCTGGCTCCGAGCGGCCTCAAGATCTTGATGGAGGTGAGCATTATAGGGTCGCCCCTCATAATCCTTAACGGCTTGGGCGGCCATCGCCGCCGCCTGGAGAGTCAAGGCGAACGTCGCCTGCATGGCATCTCCAGACCGTCTACGAGCAATCGCGTCGAGATCGGTCGTCCAAGCCTTAGGCAGAGAGGTGATGGCCTTGGAGACCTAAGAAGGGACATCGAGGGACTGGCGCGGAGACTTGCTCGCCAAGAAATCCAGCACCATCGGCGAGACGTCCGGATCGGCAAGACGGACCCTGCAACACAAACAAAAAGAAACAAATGAGTTAGTATACGTCCTACCTAAATAGCCTAACTCGGAAAGATCAAACCGGTCTTACCTATTGACCAACTCGGGGTCGCGGCCAAAATAGGGTTGCCCCGAGGAGTTTCAGCTTCAGCGATCGCCGCAGTTTTCAGGAAGCTGGCCGAGGACCTGGAGCCGGATCCCTCCACCATCGGAACAGCAGAGATAGGTGTCGCGGAAACCGGTGGCTCCAAAATGGATACGTCCGCCTCAGAAGTTGGCAGGGACCCCTCCGGCCTCCGCCTCTTGCGGTTGTGTTGTAGTTGTTCTTCCTCCCGAACTTTTGGCTCGACGACCGGCACCGTAGCAGGCCTCACCGCAGGGACGGGGCGAGACGTCGTCGCAGGGGCATGACCCGTCTTCTTTCCCTGGTGAAGACGACCCAAGAGTCTGGGGTTTTACATCGCGATCTCTCTCGGTGGCTCGGCGTAGCGGGGAAAATGTATCTCTGTTAAATAAGAAATTCAAACAAATTAGCATCTACTTCAAATAAGACGATCGTCATACAAGGAAGTAAGGCTTCATACCTGGAACCTTCAGATGGCGAGGGTAGCAAAACAATCAAGCTCCCAGCCGATGAAGTTCTTGGTTGACTGAATGAACGTCGATGAAGGAGTCCGGCAGGCTGCGAATTCGCTCCCAAACGATTAGAAAGTCGAAAGGAAGGTCGCCGATCACTGGAACAAGGGAGCTTGCAAAAAGGAAATGAAATTAGATCAGTCCAAGACGTATCCGATCAAAGGGAGAGTTAAAACCCTTACTCGGATTCCTCTCCCGAAAAATGGTGGGGATCTCCAACTCTTCCTCCGGCCTATCACTCGACGCCGACCTCCACGATCCACCGACCCAGCACCATTTTGCCAGGTCGCCCTGAGTCTTGTTTGGCACCCCGAGGACCACTCTGCCCATTCAACCATGAATGTGATAACCGCCGATCGACCCCTTCTGCGCAGTCAGTTTGAAGAGATAGTTCATTTCCAGCATATAAGGAAGACGGAACAACCGGTGACCGCGAAAAATCGTCAAGGTGCTAATGATCTGCAACCAGGCGTTCGGCGTCAGCTGGAGCGGCGCCAAATTCCAGGCGACCAGCAAATACGACACGGCGAACGGCAAGGGCAATCGCAGGCCGGCCTCCAGAATCATCTCGTTAACGGCGACCAGACCCTCGGGTGGTTGGTCGGCACGTTCGTTCTCCGAGGGCACGTGCAGCGAGACATCAGAAGGAATATGGTATTTCGCCCTCCAGTGACTCAAGTGTTTCCGGGTCGCCGAACTCCGAATCTGACAGAGAGTCCACAGAGAAGGGTCAGCGGCCCGAAACACCGTCTGCTTCACAGGTTCGTAGGGGTGAGTGGCGGAATATGTTTCGAAGTCAAACTCCGGACACGGTCCGGCAATCCCCTCCATAAGACCGGCGAAGTCTAAAAAGGCCCGGCCGAAAACGCTGTTCTGCTCCCAGTACACCCTCACCGCATCATCCTCATCCACCGGAGGGTCCTTCTGCCTCGTCGCCACCGCCGATCTCGCCACGTCAGCTTCATTGAAAAGCTTTTCAATTTCCGCAGGTGTAATCCCCGTACGAATGGCCTCGACGGCCGTTTCCGTATGAAGACCCACGGGGATTTCTTCCCGGTCAAGCGAAGCCGCGCCGACGGAAGAACTACCAGCCTCGTATGTCTTAGATCCTCCACCAGACATGTTCTTAAAAGTAAAGGGGAAGAGAAAATTTGTGTTCTTACCTAAGAGGAAAGTCGGTCGGCACAAGAATCTTCAAAAAATTCAGCAAAGTCTCGTCTAAAAAGCTAGGGCGCATAAAGAGTTGAACTGAAATGGCTCTTGCCCTTTTATAGGCGAATGCAGGGACCTCTGTGCAAATAGGCAGAATCCCGAGGGCTGAAGTGCAACCTTCGGGAGGGGACACATTAAATGCAGCCCTCGAAACCCGCGTACACGTCTTTTCGAGGGCACGCCTGGCGACAAGTCTAACAAAACCGTCGGACTCCCCCAACGGCAGCGCGACGCGTGTCCCTGCAACGTTTCGAGAGCCCGCCTTCATTTCCCACTATTTCCAGCGCATAAGGAGATCGTTCGGATTCGAAATCAGACCGTTCTGGCAACGATCATCCTTGTCATAAGCAGACGAGCTAATCGTCTAAAATAGGCAATCGCCAACAGTGCCACCTCACCCCATGTTTTCAACATCGGAGCGAGCTGGGGGGCAATTGTTGTGCGGCGATTTATACGCGACGAGGGCGATCGGCGTGATGGTCAGAAGCCAACCAAAGAAGACAGACGCTGGACAAGCACCTAGTGATCGGCATCCAAGGCGATCGTCTATAGGCATCTGGCGATCGCCAATGATGTCTAACTGTAGATGATCGTCCCATACTGCATGTGAATCCGACAGCCGTCAGAGTCTTTGAAGACCGAATATTGGACGAAGACCCACGTGTAGATCCAAAAAAGGCGCCGCGAGATAAGGCCTTTGACCCCAGCCTGTCACCTACCTCACGTCTACCGACAGGCCCGCCGAAAGGTACAAAGTGGGTCCTCCCCGGACAGTGACTCAGGACGCGTGAAGCTCCTCATTGATCCGCACAGCTGGCTGCCAGCTGCAGCCTCGGGCTTTAAGGAAACAGTCCCACGTGATGGGACGATCGCCCACATTATTCTAATATAGAATACGGCGGTCGCCCGAAATCGCCGAGAAGGACCTAGCAGCCTCTTCTACTATAAATAGAAGACTTCCAACAGTGACCTAGCATCATAGAGAGTACAGTGAAAAACGCACAGAGAGAGAGATACATTCTCATATACAGAACATCATAAGCAAGAACTCACAGAGCTTCATATCTGGTTCTTCCGGCAATCTTCTCGCTCTATAGCTAAGATAACTAGAATCATTACACTCATTGTAATAGTATTCTAACATTAATATTTGTACTCTAAAGTATTTATATTAATAACATCTCGCGAGAGCATTCAAGCCCGGGACTAACAACCCCGGCAAATCTTGTGTTATTTGTTTTCCCACGAAAGTGTTCTCGCATTTGTTTTTTACTCGACCATTCCAACAATATCATCTCCGGATAATATTTTGGGTAACAACAATTGGTTCCTCCCAATGCCGGCTGAGATGGGCCTACAGAGTCGCGCATCATGATCGTTGACGGATTAATGTGAATTTATTATCTCTCTAAATAATATTAGATATTGGATATCTAATTATGATTTATTGGATAAATCAAATAACGGTATTACGAATTGAAATTAAGTTACTGGTACTTAATTTAATTCATAAATTATATTTCTTAGAGAAATATATTTGTATTTGATATAATTAATTAATTTGATTAATTAATTAGTATAAATACATTGGTGATAAAACGGAGTGTATTTAGCGGAGTCTTTTGAAGGACGTCCGGTACACGAGCCGAGTGACTCGGCCCGTTTCCTAGAAACTTCACATGCCCCCCCCCCCCCATCTCATCTTGCTTGGAGTTTTTCTTTTTTGTTGTTTTGTGGTGTGTGATCCCACCATGATTTTGTCAACACATCATGCCATGATGATAATATATGGTGGGATCTCTTGATTGATATAAGATATCAAAAACCATGACAACACCAACACCACCATTTGGAGATCACTTCGGCCGAAGCAGAAGAGAGACGGAGAGGAAATCTTTTCTTCATTTTGTTCATCATCTTTGAGGTGAAATACAAATAAGAAAAATAGAGAGAAAATTCCTATAGTGATTCCTAGCCGTGTTCCATCAAGAACGGATCGCTGTAGATTTTTCCGGTCAAGTTCCGACGCGTGTGAAGTAGAGACATCGTATTTTTGGTGCTTGGGACGAAGGGATTTCGTGCTCGTGTTCGGATTCGTGATCATCATCAACTAATAAAGATATTATCAAAGGCTTCAAGGGTATGGCACTTTAATTCTTTGTCTTCGTTCATTTTATTTCTCGTATATACGTTACTTGATCGATCATATTTGGGATTCTTTATATTGAGTTTTATTATTCCGCTGCGTACTCATTTTGTATCCGGAATCCCAACAGTGGTATCGGAGCGAGGTCAATGATACCGTATATATGATTATATATGCATTTTGAATGTTATTGGTTGATGTTTATTATTTTGTATCATAATTGGTATAATCGAAGATATTTAATTGTTCGTTGTAACATCACGTTTTGGAGACGAGCCGAAAAAACTAGAAAAATGGGGCTGCCGGCAACACGGCCTGGGCCTGCTGCCCAGGCTGCCGAGACGGCCGAGGGTGGCCAAGCCACATGGCTGTCGGATTTTTGGCCCGATTTTGAATCGAGCCGCGGGCTGGGCTCACTACCGGATAGTCCGGGACTCCGTTTTAAGTTTATATTTCGTTCTAATTATTTCCCGAAATTTAAATTGGATTTTAATTTGACTAAATTAATATTTGGAATATTTTTTTTTGTTCAACAACAACAACAACATCTAAGAAAATGATTTGGGGTCGACTAACATGAAATCAAACTTTGAAACCGTCAATGATCGTTACATAAATAACATAAAAGGAAAAAAAAAGAGGGAAAAAGTAGAGAAAAAAAGCAAATAAAAATGGGAATGAATGTTAAAAAAAAAAGAAAGAGAAAAAAATGAAAAATCCTGAAAAATAAATTAAAAGATAACATGAAATAAAAGAAAATAGGAACAAAATACAGATAAAAAAATCAGATTCCATCCACCATCCGTATTCCTTCCCGCCACATTTGCCTCTCCATCGCCATACTTTCTCTAATTCCAAGAAACCGCATATCATTTTCAATCATCTTTATCCAAGTTTTCTTGGGTCTTCCTCTACCTTTCACAATATTACTTGTTCCCCAACTTTCTAGCCTCCTCACTGGGGCATCAACAGGTCTTCTTCTCACATGACCAAACCATCGTAATCGATTCTCCATCATCTTGTCTTCTATAGACGCAACTCTTACCTTCTCTCTAATCACCTCATTTCTGAGCCGATCCTTTTTTGTATGACCACACATCCATCGTAGCATATGCATCTCCGCCACATTCATCTTTTGAACGTGACACTGTTTTACAGCCCAACACTCGGTGCCATATAACAGTGCAGGCCTAATTGCCGTACGGTAAAATTTACCCTTTAATCTATGAGGCATGTCAGGATCACATAAAACCCCTGCGGCACTCTTCCACTTCAACCACCCTGCCTTTATTCTGTGAGCCACATCGCCATCTATCTCTCCATCCTTTTGGATAATAGATCCAAGATACCGAAAGAAAGTGGATCCATGAACAACTTTTCCATCAAATGTGATCATCCCCGCATCTCTATCACTATTTTCGCTAAACCTACACTCCATATATTCAGTCTTACTTCTGCTCAGTCTAAAGCCTCGAGCTTCCAAAGTATCCCTCCAAAGTTCCAATTTCTGTTGCACTCCAACCTTCGTTTCATCAATCAACACAATATCATCTGCGAACATCATACACCACGGAACGTCATTTTGAATTTCTCTTGTCAATTCGTCCATGACTATGGCAAAGAGAAAAGGGCTAAAAGCAGATCCTTGATGCACCCCAATTGTAATAGGGAATTCTTCTGTCCTCCCAATATTAGTACGTACATTTGTACTAGCTCCCTCATACATGTCCTTTATAATGTCAATATATTTCCGCGATACACCCTTCTTTGCTAAGGCCCAACAAAGTACTTCCCTTGGTACTTTATCATATGCCTTCTCTAAATCAATAAAAACCATATGTACATCTTTCTTTTTATCTCGATAATGTTCCATCAACTGCCGGATAAGATAAATTGCTTCCATGGTCGATCTTCCAGGCATAAATCCAAACTGATTTTCTGTTATCTTCACACATTTCCTGCTCCTTTGTTCAATCACTCCTTCCCACAACTTCATGGTGTGACTCATTAGTTTAATTCCGTGATAATTAGAACAATCTTGAACATCACCTTTGTTCTTATACAAAGGGACGAGAATACTTTTCCTCCATGCTGATGGCATCTTATTGTTTCTCCAAATCTTATTGAAAAGCATAGTTACCCATTCGATCCCTCTCTCCCCCAAACACCTCCAAACTTCAATAGGTATATCATCTGGTCCTTCTGCTTTCTTTGACCCCATCTTCTTCAATGCCATTGTCACTTCACCCTTTTGAATTCTCCTCTTAAACTCTCGGTTAACCATACTTGAGGGTATGTTTAAATTCGTAATATCTTGTTCTTGATGGCCATTGAATAGGGTATCAAAGTATGACCTCCGTCTCTCTTTTATCTCTTTGTCCTGAACCAAAACTTTTTGGTCAGTATCTTTTACACATTTAACTTTTCCAATATCTCGCGTCTTCTTTTTTCTCATTCGAGCAAGTCTATAGATATCTTTTTCCCTTTCTTTTGTATCTAATCTTGCCTATAATTTTTGATTGGCCTTTGATCGGGCATTTCGCACTACCTTTTTAGCTTCTGTTCCAGCTTTCTTGTACTTCTAATAATTCTCATCGCTCGAGCATTTACCCAGTACCTTATAAAATTCATGTTTGGTTTTTATCGCTTGCTTGACTTCATCATTCCACCAAGATGTGTCCTTACTTGATGGTCTGTTTCCTTTAGATTCGCCTAAGACTTCCTTTGCAACTTTCTTTATGTTATGCTCCAACAAGTTCCACATCGAATCTATATCCATCTCCGTGCAATCAGACGAAATACCACTATTAGCAATCTTAGTCGCAAAAGTATGTAGACTCTCCCCTTGGAGCTTCCACCACTTAATTCGAGGGTCAACTTGTGGTCTTATCTTTCTTAAGTGCCTCTTACCTCGAAAGTCAAGCACCACAACCCTATGCTGCGTTGCAGCACTCTCATCGGGTATCACCTTGTAATTAGTAAACCTTTTCCTCCAAACATTCCTTACTAAAAAGAAATCAATCTGACTTGCATTACCTCCGTTTCTATATGTCACCAAATGAGAGTCCCTTTTCTCGAACCAAATGTTCATAATACCCAAGTCATGAGCTAATGCGAAATCCAATATACCATTTCCTGCTTCATTCCTATCCCCAAAACCAAAGCCACCATGAATGCTCTCAAAGCCATCTCTACTAACACCGAAATGCCCATTGAGGTCACCACCAATGATCAATTTCTCACCACATAGGAATTCATTCGACAACCTCTTCCAAATCTTCCTAAAATTCTTGTTTGATCGATGCATCTAATCCTACTTGTGGTGCATAAGCAATTATGATAGTTAGAAACTCATCCCCTAACACAAGCTTAATACTCATTATTCTATCGCTCTTTCTTGACACTTCTACCACATCATCAATGATTTATTTATCAATGACGATATTCACTCCATTTCTACTTCTATCCTTTCCAGAGTACCAAATCTTGTAACCCCAAGGAGCTAACACTCTTGCCTTTTCACCAACCCACTTAGTCTCTTGTAGACACATTATGTGAATCCTCCTCCTTTTCATAATCTCCCCCACTTCTGCTGATCTCCCCGTCAAAGAGCCAACGTTCCAAATTCCAAACCGCACCTTACTACCCTTACTAGCCGCATGAACTAACTTCTATATCTGTCCCCATCCATGCTGCAAGGATCCTTGCACATTTGACACCATACCCATACTTCGAGGTGGCGCGCCGCTTCCGGGCGACGACCTAGCAACCCTTGCATATTTTCCACTACACCCGGGCCTATGAAGTGTAGCACATTCTTGCTCATTTGACACCACCCTCAGATGTAAAGGTGGCGTGCCACTTCTGGGCGATGACCTAGCAACCCTCGCATACTTATCACTGCACCCGGGCCTATGAAATGCAGCGCGTCGCTTCTGAGGAGACGCCCCAACGATTTTCAAAGTTTGATTCATGTCCATGGAATGTGACGAGTTTTACGATGGCTGCCACTAACCTACCACAACCCTCCTCTTTTATCCGGGCTTGGGACCGGCAATGAATGTCAAAAAGACACCCACAGGCAGAGTTAATATTTTTTTTGTTAAGGGAAATAAATTAAACGAGAATATTATTTTGGCCAGATTACTTCGAACGAATTAAAATGACGATTATAAGTATTGATTAGATTAATACCATTAGAATTGAATAGATTAATTTTTATATTAATTCGATTAATATATTAATTGATTATTTAATTTGAATGCCACTAAATATTAATTGGATTAATATTGTAGAAATTTAATAGATTAATCTCGTATATTAATTGGATTAATATATTAAATTAATTATTTAATTTAATTGCCGTTACATGTTGTTTGAAATGCCTTATGTGATGGTGATATAGGCCGTGGACTTAGTTTTTTGATTTGTTCGATTCGATTGGGTTGTAAAGGCCGTTTTGAGCCTATTTATTTTTACTAGAAAATTTGTATAATAGGATGCATTTTTCAATGACGTAATTATTTACTTGGCTATGACGAAGACCGAAGACAACCGATCGAGAAGACAAAGAATCGAAGACTGTTTTTATTTTCTTTATTGAGTCATTCGCTTGGCCCAGTACTTAGGAAAAAGTCCATGAGCTATATGTTGGTAGTAACTTGGTTGTTATTTACTATTTTTCATTTTCAATGATTGATAAACACAAACGCACTTATAAATGAATTAATGTACAAAGTATAACATTAATCACGAAATTCTCCCGACAACAATCAAACTAAGTTTTAAAAGGTTACGAGGTTTCCTACCCTCCATTAAACTCGTAGAAAATTGATACCCGAGTCGGTGTACTATGCTTCCGAGTTATCGGGGTAGTACATTTGGTAGAGGTTGATAAATTCTTGAGTGCATTAGATGCCTTCGGTTGGTGATAAATTTCATCCCTAGAAACCTGATAGGTTGCCGAGCGAGATTCAATAGTCAGACTGATAGACGTTGAGGGTCAATAACTTAGATAGTCTGGATTGCCAAGAAACCTGAAAGGTTGAGGGCATGAAGACTATGGGTAAAAGAAGATCGAATCATCCATTGGACGGATTGGTGTTGGACATCACTTTATAGAAATCAATAGGCAAGAAACCTGACAGGTTGCGTCTGTTAAAATTTGTAAAGAACTCGACCACCACTAAAAAGTCAATCTAACCATGACTTCCGGGTTATAACATGGGAGTGTGTAATTTCGATAAAATTAGTGGGACCCGAGACAAGAATTATACGAGCCCTTAAATTCTATACTTGGTCATAATAAAACAAGTCACTAATTCAATCTTGTCCAAATCAATGCAGAGAAACGAAACAATAGCTCTCTAGAAATGGCAAAGAACCCACTTGCAATACTACTTGAAAAGAATCTCCTTACTGGCCCCAACTTTGTTGATTGGTTGCGGAACCTGATGATTGTACTCAGCATGGAGTCTCTGGGATACGGCTTAGAGGCGGACATTCTACCGACTCCAATCCGGACTAGGGGTAATCAGGAAGAAATTGACGTCCATGAAAAATCGGTCAAGGATGATGTGCTGGTCCGTGGCTTTATGATGGGCTCAATGACTAATGAGCTGCAGAGAGTGCATGAGAAAATGACTTCTGCTAGGCAGATTCTGGCACACTTGACCGAGCTTTATGGAGAGCACAGTAGGACTGATAGATATTAGATATCGAAGCAGTTATTTAGTGCTAGGATGAAGGAAGGGGAGAAAGTGGGAGACCACGTCCTCAAGATGATCTCTATGGTTGAGAGGCTCGAGATGCTCAACTTTCACATGGATTTATACCTCCAAATTGATCTCATCCTTTAATCTCTACCTGACTCCTTCACACAGCTTGTAATGAGTTTCAACTGTAATGAAATTTCATGCACATTAGCTGGCCTAGTGAACAAACTAGTGACGGCACAGTCTAACATGAAGACTAAGCCGAGGGAGGCTGCTCTTGTGATTTTTTCTAGGCTTCGAAGGTCCAATAACAAGAAGAAAAGGACCTACGAGCAGTATAAACCCAAGAATGGGGTGCAGAAAGGCAAGGGCAAGGCCCCAAAGGTTCAGAAGGTAGGCGGTCCCAAACCTACGGAAAAATGTCTTGAATGCGATGAGTTGGTCCACTGGTGTAGGACTTGTCCCAATATCAATGGCGCATCAGGTACGGAACTTTTTGTTTTTGAAACCAATTGTTCCGCTACCGTATATTCTGCTTCATGGATTTTGGATTCAGGTGCTGTTGGTCACTAAGTATACTGGATACAGTTTGGGAAATAGTTTAAACAACAAACTGTATGGATTTTAAATCTGAGTGCGTAGCGGAAGTCTTAGATACAGTAGGTTGCTGTAGATACAGCAACTAATGTATAGTGTATACTTAATTAATCACAGTAAATAAAATAAAACAGTAAAAACTGAAGGTAAATAACACAGTAATTAAAGTGGTTCGAGGTAAACCCCTCTACGTCCACTGGTCCTCCACACAGGAGTAAAAAGTTTATTATAATTACTACGTACACAACTACGTAATTATAACAACACACAATCAATATATCGTTCACACAGATTGATATAAAGATCTTAGCTTCAACCGTTCACACATATTGGTTTTGAGCTAATGCTTTGACTTGCTTCTTCACACACAGTTCTGAAGCTTCGTCTTCTTCAATGCAAATCCTTCACACACAGTTCCGGAGAAGCACAGATTTCTCAGTCCACACAGGGCTGATCTGGGTTTGTTCAAAGTATAGAACAGATGGTGAACAACAACTTTGACTTTAAGAGCTTTCAGCTGATGAAGTGTTGTTCAGGATGATGAGCACTGTATATCTCTTTTTGATCTGAGTTGCAGTAAGCTTTGGAGATATGTTTTGCTCTGATAATAATTTCGATAGCTTGGGTAACTGAGCTTAAGCATCTTGATGTGATATATATAGTCTCTGAAATATATATCCGTTGAGATGTATCCGTTTGAGTGAGATTTCGTTCCAACGGGATTATAACACGATCCGGATTTAACGGGATTTGAAGATCTGTTGACTGACAGTATTTAAATACTTTATCCTTGAGTATTTAAATACTTCTTTATTTAACGGGACTTGACTTCTGAAGATTCCTTCTTTGTCCTGTTGTGAGCTGTATGGAAGATAACTGTATTGGAGATTCGAGACAGTTTCCATATTTGGTCTTTTATAAGACTTCTTGCTGTACTGAAGGGCTTCACTATATGCTGATTCGAGTCAGGTCTTCGATACAGGATAATGCCTCAATACTTCAATACAGTCTCCTTTACTGTATTTGGATTGGCATATATGTCAAAACCTCTTTATCAAATATCATTCGATACAGGGATTGGATATCCCGGCTGTTTCGATACAGGGTTCTTGTCTTCCCAACAATTTCCCCCTTTTTGACAATTTTCCAAGACTTACTTTCTTAACTTTTCAAGTCTTCTTGATGATGCCAAAACCTTCTTCATGAAGTGATCTTCTTTGATGTTTTCTGGCAGATTTCTTGGTCTTTCGTCAAAAGGTCTGTCTTTCAGTAACTTAGTCTAAATAATGAACTGCTCGCAGGCGAGTTCGATACAGTTAAGGATTTTTGCAACTTAAGCTTATGATTGGCGCGCAGGCATAATCTTACAATGTATTCTAAGCTTACAACTGAAATCGTGAACTGTTCGTAGACTAGTTCGTACAACTTTATTTTCAATCAAGTTTGTATACTTGAGATTGTTATCAAACAATTTAAGTAATCATACATCAACACAGTAGATTACGAGTTGTAATCTTTCAAGACAAACAAACACTTTTATTGATATTCAAAATAAATTGAGTACATGGTTTGCTGTTTCGAAGAGAAAAAAAATTACAAATCATGAATAATATACAGAGATTTCAGCTCCTATCTGTAGTCCGCATGCCTCCATGGCTTTCTCTCTGGATCATTCTCGGTACCACGCCACCAGTTCTGTAGGGAATTGTTGCCTCGATCCTGGTATATATCTCTTCCTTCATAGGATCGATCAAAGGCAAGAATCCAGTCTTCTGGATGGGTGATCCGATCTCCTCTTCTGTGTTTGGATTTCATCTCGATTTGGAGAGGGAGTTTTCCGTCTTCTAGCATCTTCGTAAATTTGTCTGCGGCCTCCGCTAACGTTTTATAGCTCTTGAAGATGGCGGATTCCCTGATGAGTTTGACAAAGTATCTCATCAGTTCGTTCTTCCTCCATTGCTTCACTTCATCGGCAGTAGGCGGTTGGTCGGCAGACGAATCTCAGAAGGTCTCTGGATTAGATTTTGCCACGGAACATTTGGATCATGAAATTCAGGTCGGGAGCCTGAAATCTTAAAACTTTGGGAGTGAGGGGCTAGCTTATTTAACTCGGAAGTGATGCTGTCTTGAGCGGCCTCGAATTCCCTTTCTTGCTGTATCCTGATTCTCCTAGCAACTTCTCTTGCCTCTTCCCCCTTTTTGGCTTCATCAAGACGTTCCAGGATTTCTAGTGCAGCATCCTGTTTCGTCTCGATGTTAGTCATTCTCTCTACGAGGGCGGAAAGCGTCTGCGACATATCCTTGATACATTTGTCATGGGCGCGCAATTGAGAGCTGTTTTCAATCATGGCACATGCGGTCTTGGCTTCATCTATTTGTGTTTTGGTTGCTTCTTCCTTCAGGAGTTGCTCCTGCTTGTCTTCCATGATTTTCAGAGCTTGTTTGAAAACTTCTGGCAGAAGAACGAATGCCTCGACAACACGAGATACTTCATGTTGTAGAGTGGTCATCTCCTCCACAGCAGAAGTATGCATCCAATTTAATGCTTTCTCAACAGAAGACAGAGCATTCACTGCATCCTGGATGAATACAGTTTGAAGACCAAGTGCGCGCAGGCGCTCTTTCCTAGCGGCAGAAATCGGAGAATCTGGTTGAGCAAAGTCTTCAGAGCTGTTCAACCTCCTTACGTTCACGGTTGGTTGTGAAGTAAGTTGGACATCCTCAGGTATGATACCGTCCTCGGATTCCACGGTTGAAGGGGCGAGAGCAGCTTGTTCTGGTTCGGCGATAGGGGGTTGAGTGGCTTCCTGTTGCGAAGTTTCTTCAGTAGACATGGACACAGGAGGGACTGAATCCTCCTGTTGTCTTTCAGTTACAACTTCTTCGGTGGCAGCAGGCTCAGGTGCCTGTTCCAAAACTGCTTCAACTTCCTCGACTTGAGGGACTGATTCCTCTTCGTCGGGAATTAACTCTTGCTGTGGCGAAGGGGGATTGCTTCGATTCGATGGCCCTTCGTCACCTTTGGGTGGAGAGGTATCTCTAGCTTGAGCCTCTTCACGACTCATCCTCAGATCAGCTTGAAAAGCATCGTCGTCGTCGTCTGAGTCATTGTCATTGTCTTTTGGATTTGCGGGAGAGTCCTCTGACTTGTCCTTTCCTTTCCTTCTAGCGTCAGATTTCTGCAAAAGATGGCTTTCAATCAGCTCCTTGCAGAAGGCATTGTCCCATCGGATCAGGGCTTTAATTTCCATTGAGTCTGTCACTTCTGAGACGAATCTTTCTTCTTGGCTCCAATCGCTCCAGTTGTACAATGTTTCGTACGGAGCTAGCCTGTAGCCTTTCCATGTTAGAAATCTTTCGTAAGCATGTTCAATTTGAATAGAAAGAAGGGTCTTATGAATAATGGTGTCAGGGGAGGGACTACGTACAACGTCTGGAGACGCTGTAGCGAGGGATTCCTGTACAGGTATGGGATCCCGTATGGAAGTGGGACTCCTTACAGGGGATGGTGCCCTGAAGGAAGATGGATCCTGTACGGGTGTGGGATCCCGCAGAGGAGAAGTAGCTGTTGGCTCCAAATGGGCAGCCGACTCGCTAAAGTCTTGTTTGTTGGCAGATGTCTCATTATCCGTCCTAGCCGCCAAGGGCTCAGGATCTACTGTCGATACAGTAGGGGACACCTCTTCCACAGGGGTTGGGCCCTGGGGTTGTTTTTCAGTGGGTTGAGCCACGGGGGAAACTTCTTCGGAGGGCTTGGCAGATTTGACTTTAGAAAGCCTCCTAAGTCTCTTCTTGGGCTTCTCACCAGCAGTGGGTTTCTTGCTGTGAGATCTCTTTCTCTTCTTTGAAGATTCCACTTCCTGGAACTTCAAGGACTCATCTCGTGGATTTGCGGAAACTGGCATACTTCCAATTTTTGGATGGTTGCAGACCATAGTGGTTTGATTATACGCAGTAGGGTTGACGCCTCCTAGGTATATTCTGGAGTTATTCTTCTTAGCATCAGCGGATTGAGACAGTCCGCATTTCGTCAGGATATGGTTTAACATCAAACCAAAAGATTTCTTCTGGGTGGCTGGTTTGCACACATCCTCTTGCAGGCGCTTCAGGATTATCTGGCACCAATTGACCTTTTCACATGTCAAAATAGCCACCATCATCCTGAGCCTCAGGTTGGTACACATTTCGAACGCACCGGTTCGATTCTCAATTATCCTGCAGCAAAAATCATGAAGATATACATATGGGAGACAAAAATTTTTCTTGTGACATGTAGTCTGAACCATGTCAACAACTTTGGAGCCTGTGAACAGTCCATAAAATTTAGTGATTAGCTCTTGAGACCCAAATGTCTCAAGTTGATCCATAGTCAGGCCATCAGCGGGTAGCCTGTAGATGTTCTGGAGCAGATCGTTATCAACACAGATCTCAACTCCTTGGATTGTAGCGGTAATGTCAGCAACATGACCTCCTTGGGCCAATGACAAAAAGCGTACGGCGGCGTTGAGGTAAAATTCCTCAACCAGATGAGCATCGTACTTATCAGCAGTCTGACTTCCAAGGCAATAGAGGCCTTGTTGACGAAGCCGAGTTATGATGTACTCCATGGGTTCTGCGTCGTTGGTTTCAGACAGAATGCGCTCAATGATAACAGATCTTGAAAAGATCCGGCCATCAATGATGTTAGCAGTTTTCTTCAAAGCAGGAGAAGAAGTTTGTCCAGCCATTTGATGATTTCTTAAGAAAAAGTGCAAGAAAATAACCGAAATATGCAGTAAAATGCAGAAAAGTATGTATGCTGATTTTGCTTGAGAACTCTTGAATTTGCAGAAAGTGTAAAGAGTCTCTAATGGCAGATTCAGTCCTTTTATAGTTGGGCGGCGAAATAGGGTTTTGCAGAGTACGAATGGTCAGATTTTAAGGGATGGGAACCGGTTTTTGAAATCAACGGTTAAGATGGACTGAGTGTAACTGGTACGCTAATCCATTAATATATTTAAAGAAATGAGAGGGTCCCACTTCTGACATTTGTGTCACCCTAAATGCCTAAAACGGCGGTTTTAAAACAATAAACAATTTAAAACATCACGGCTTTTGAGATTCAGTTGTCCAGATGTCGTGTAAGGCATTTAATGTACATGACGTTTGACATAAAAACAAGGCACGTGGACAAAAATCATTTTAAAAGAAATAAAATTATATTATATATATACTGAATCGAAATCCTATAGTATGTGCAGTTTCCGCGTCGATACAGCGTTCCCCCTCAAAAAGGTACATATAGGTTTTAAATTCCATACAGCAACTTAAGGATTAATGTCAGATTCATGGGTCCTACAAGATTCCCCCTTAATTATCGCACGTGTCACTGTAGGATTCATATGCCTTCGCTACGCTGATCTTTGTATTCGATTCCGAGTGTACAAATAATTAACGCTGATACCGTATTCTTGGGTCTTACAGCGTTCCCCTCAATTTGTTGAGTAAAAGCAAGAAATCACTTACAGGAGTCCGGGCCGTAGCATTCCCAATTCTTGTCCGAGCATGTTGAATGCATGCGTGTCGAGCGGCTTGGTGAAGATGTCGGCCACCAACGCGTCCGTATGAACTTTTCAAGGCGAACATCCTTGTTCTCGACGTGATTCCTTATAAAGTGATGCTTCATGTTGATATGCTTAGTGCGCGATTGCGGGATGTGATTGTGCGTGATTGCAATTGCACTCGTGCTATCACACATGATTCGAGTCTCTCGCATCGATTCCATAGTCCGACAAATTGTCGCATCCAAAGGATCTGCATACAAAGAACTACCAAAGATAGTACTCTGATTCAGCCGTGGAAAGAGAATTAGCCAATTGCTTCTTACTGAACCAAGAAACGAGTCTAGGTCCAAGAAAGTTACAAGTTCCACTTGTACTCTTCCTATCTAGCTTGCAGCCTCTGAGATCCGAGTCGCTGTATCCAACTAAATCGAATTCGCCTTCCTTAGGATACCATAGTCTTGCATCGACTGTTCCTTTAATGTACTTCAGGATTCGTTTAGCTGTATTGAAGTGTGATTCCTTAGGTGCAACTTGATATCTTGCACACACTCCAACAGCAAACTGGATATCGGGCCTGCTAGCCGTTAGGTACAGGAGCGGACCAATGAGCTTCCTGTAGAGTGATTGCTCAAACGGCTTTCCGGCTTCATCAGCACTAATTTGCACGGAAGTGCTCATGGAGGTTGGCGAAGATTTGGAAGTGTTCATTCCAAATTTGTTGAGAAGCTCCTTGCTGTGTTTTTCTTGGTTGATGAAAATACCTCATATGCTGTTTTGTTGTGGTGCTTGTTGACGATACAGCGGTTTTGAGTGTAGCATGCTGTATTGATTGCTTCACCCCAGAAACGCTGTGGCAATTTGCTTGCGGCAATCATTGTCCTTGTTGCTTCTTTCAACGTCCTATTCTTTCGCTCGGCAACACCATTTTGTTGAGGTGTACGGGCAGCTGAGTATTCGTGATGTATTCCATTCTCCGAACACTATTGCTCTATAAAGCGGTTAGTAAATTATGTACCTCTGTCGAAACGAATGCACACGATACTCGATGCCTTTTCATTTTGCAACTT
The DNA here is from genome assembly GCA_033398695.1 of Orobanche coerulescens. Classification (NCBI taxonomy): domain Eukaryota; kingdom Viridiplantae; phylum Streptophyta; class Magnoliopsida; order Lamiales; family Orobanchaceae; genus Orobanche; species Orobanche coerulescens. The sequence goes on from CM065807.1 coordinate 159,675,562, forward strand.
TCTCAGGAGCTCGGGCAGCTTTGATGTTGTTTCCTTCTTCTTGCTAAGAAAGATCGTCCAAGCATACCTGGAATAATCATCAACAACAACCATGCAGTATTTCTTACCTCCCAAACTTACTGGGTCTACAGGACCGTAGAGATCCATGTGTAGCATTTCCAACACTCTTTGGGTTGAAAGGTAGGATTTGCTCTTCAGGGTTGACTTGATTTGCTTGCCTTTCTGACATGGTCTGCAGACGCTGTCCTTCTTGAATGACACATTTGGCAAACCTCTAACCATTCCCTATCTTGAGAGCTTGTTGGTTGTCTTGAAGTTGACGTGAGACATCCTCTTGTGCCATAACCAGCTAAGATCTGCAGTGCCTTTGGCAACAAAGCATGGAATTGAGGAGCTCATAGGCTTCCAACGGAATATACATATTACTCGATGCTTCCTGTAAGCACAACTTCCTTGGTTTGGATGTTTTTGACTCTCTGATGATCTATATAGAACTTCACCGAGAACTGTTTATCACGTAATCAAGCTAATACTAAGTAGATTATACTGTAAGCCTTCAACATATGCAACATCGGTGACTTTGAATTTTCCGACAAGTAGGTTTCCTTTCCCTCTTGTTCTTCCTTTAGATTTATCACCGAAACGAACTTTTGGACCGCGACCTTCTACAAAATCTGATAGCTTGCTCCTATCTCCGGTTATGTGTCGAGAGCATCCACTATCAAAGTACCAGGTATCCTCCTCTAGAATGTCCTGTAACAAAGAAATTATGTAGATTTAGGTCCCCTTTGATTTTTGGGTCCATGATTGTTAGTTCCACTAGGTACCCAAGTTTTCCTGGCAGCAATTAGTTTACTGTAGGGCATACTCGTTACAGTGTTGCGATATCTACGGGGGGCATATCCGTAGTTGTTATAACCATGATAATTATTATGCATGAAAAATTCAGGGTTATTATTATTAATCCAGTACGAGTGCCGTCTTGGAGGTGGAGCCATTTTCTTAGGCCTAACAGCTTGCCTTCTGGGTCTCCAGTTGGATTCCCAATGCTGTTGTTGATACTGAACCGGCATCTGCTGTCTCGAGGGATAACGGGGCTCCTGTATCCAATACCTCGGCGTGCTGTACTGATAGTACTGTCGTGCGGGCCTTTGGTAGTTGGATACAGCCTTCCTTCTGAACGGCTGTTGGCGCTGTTGATATGCTCTGGGAGCATGCTGTTGAGTGCGCCTCATAGGTTGGAACGGCTTATGATTCCGCTGTCTGGAATAGGATTGCGGGGGCGGAATAGCAGCCTTCGGTTTTCTCGGTACAGCAGGTTCCTTCACGGGACTAGGGGTTTCTTTCGATTTTGTAATGTGTTCCACACTCTTGACGAACACTGTACTAGTTTTCCCTTTGTTTGAACATGAGCTGTATCCTAAGCCACTTTTATCATGAGCATTTTGCCCAATTCTCAGAATTTCTTCCATTCTTTTGGACGATTTCTCGAACGATTTCAGAGTGGTCTCAAGTTCAATTTCTCGCTTTTCGAGAGTTGTGATTTTGGCTTGAAGTAGAACCAAATCATTTGTCTTGCTCTCGTTGTGATTTTTAGCCTCACTTAGTTCATGAGCAAGTTGATGATTTCTCTCCATGAGTTTTTCAAAATCGACTTTGCTGGTTTCACAATCAAGAGACATATTTTCATAATTTATTTTCAGCAAGTCATTTTCATCTTTCAGCTCTAAATTAGTTAATTGAAGCTGTATATTCTCAGTTTTCAGGGCCTCATGGGCCTTTTGAATGTTTTTAAATTCATTCATCATGTTTTCAAAAGTATGAGATGCATTTGACGGAATAGCTGAGGTTGAACTGACCTCATCATCGCTATCTTCACCTTCGGGAATGTCTTTGGCCATAAAGCACATATATGCTTTATCATCGAACTCATCGTCAGATGAATCACTTTCAGTGACCACCTGAAGACATTCTGCTGATTTGGATGGTGTGGGGGAGGCTTCTGATTCTCCAATCAGGGCCTTGAGCTTGTCTTTCCAAGCACGTCTTCTTTCATCTCTCTCTTGTTGCTCGGCCTCCGGCAACCTTTGGACTTTGGGATGAGGATATTTATTTGCATAATGCCCTGGTTTCCTGCAATTATAGCATAGGTTAGCATTACCAGATGATGTTTCGGTACTTACCTTGTGGACAGGTTTGGGCCTGTAGGGAGTCTTTCCAGACTGTTTGATGAACTTTTTGAATTTGTGCATGAGAAGCGCCATTTCATCTTGAGACAGGATGTCGTCGCCATCACAAGATTCTTGCGACTAGGCTTCAACGAGCTGGGCATGCTGTGTCGACGGTTCGATACAGCGGCTAGAGCTGTGACCTTTGAAGGAGATTCTTCAGCTTTCTCTCTTCTGTCAATATCATACTCAAAAGCTTTGAGGTCAGAGAAGAGATCAAAAGTAGATATTTCATTAAGATTGCAAGATACACGCATAGCCGTGGTCTTAATGTCCCATCGGGCCGAGAGATCTCAAAATTTTTAAATTCTTCTCCTTTTGGGTATAAATTTTGCCTAACGCTTCAAGTTCACCAACAATACCAAGTGAATCTCGAGGTCAAGTTCCTCAAGTGTCTCATTGGTTTCATTTCAAAGATTCAAATTGCCGAGCCGGGCTTTGAAATCTTGTTTTCTTTTGAGAGCGCAGCCTCTCACAAATCAACTTGAGTTTATCCTGCATTTCTTTGGTCGCTTTTGCAGCTCTTTACCTTTGAGAACGTGCCTTTGTCAAGAGTGACAAATAACGCGTTCTTAGCCACGTTGTCAAGGTTTGCTCGCTTTCTTTCATCTGTGGTCCATTGCTCGCGATCCTTCTCGAGCATCTCAGCATGGACTTGGCCTTCAATCCTTGCGGCCGTGTTTACCTTCATGATCTTGATAGGACCATCCTGTATAACAAAAATCATCTCTTCGTGCATTGCTGCAAGATGAGCCTCCATCCTAATTCTCCAGTCATCAAATTCGTTAATAGAGAACATAGGTACTTTGTTGATCATAGAAGTATCCATGTGATAATACAGAAATGAAAGAGACTGTATTGAAAATAAGTGATTTTGGATCTGATTCGGTTAAAAATACGACTGATTCTTTTTAGAATCAACCTCTCCGATACCACTTGTTGGTCACTAAGTATACTGGATATAGTTTGGGAAATAGTTTAAACAACAAACTGTATGGATTTTAAATCTAAGTGCGTAGCGGAAGTCTTAGATACAGTAGGTTGCTGTGGATACAGCAACTAAATGTATAGTGTATACTTAATTAATCACAGTAAATAAAACAGTAAAAACTGAAGGTAAATAACACAGTAATTAAAGTGGTTCGAGGTAAACCCCTCTACGTCCACTGGTCCTCCACACAGGAGTAAAAAGTTTATTATAATTACTACGTACACAACTACGTAATTATAACAACACGCAATCAATATATCGTTCACACAGATTGATATAAAGATCTTAGCTTCAACCGTTCACACAGATTGGTTTTGAGCTAATCCTTTGACTTGCTTCTTCACACACAGTTCTGAAGCTTCGTCTTCTTCAATGCAAATCCTTCACACACAGTTCCGGAGAAGCACAGATTGCTCAGTCCACACAGGGCTGATCTGGGTTTGTTCAAAGTATAGAACAGATGGTGAACAACAACTTTGACTTTAAGAGCTTTCACTTGATGAAGTGTTGTTCATGATGATGAGCACTGTATATCTCTTTTGATCTGAGTTGCAGTAACCTTTGGAGATGTGTTTTGCTCTGATAATAATTTCGATAGCTTGGGTAACCGATCTTCAGCATCTTGATGTGATATATATAGTCTCTGAAATATATATATCCGTTGAGATGTATCCATTTGAGTGAGATTTCGTTCCAACGGGATTATAACACGATCTGGATTTAACGGGATTTGAAGATCTGTTGACTGACAGTATTTAAATACTTTATCCTTGAGTATTTAAATACTTCTTTATTCAACGGGACATGACTTCTGAACATTCCTTCTTTGTCCTGTTGTGAGCTGTATGGAAGATAACTGTATTGGAGATTCGAGATAGTTTCCATACTTGGTCTTTTATAAGACTTCTTGCTGTACTGAAGGGCTTCACTATATGCTGATTCGAGCCAGGTCTTCGATATAGGATAATGCCTCAATACTTCGATACAGTCTCCTTTACTGTATGCGGATTGGCATATATGTCAAAACCTCTTTATCAAATATCATTCGATACAGGGATTGGATATCCCGGCTGTTTCGATACAGGGTTCTTGTTTTCCCAACAGGTGCTACTTCTCATATTTGTACTATAAATTAGGATCTGGAATGAAGTAGGCAGCTTGAAGCTAGGGAAGTGATGGTCACTGTCGGAAGCAGACAAAGTGTTGAAGTAACCGATATTGGATCACTCCTACTGGGTTTGGAATCTGGTTTTATTTTGACGTTAGATGAAGTAGTGGTTTTGCCCAAGGGGCATAAAAATATTGTATCCATTCCAGTCTTGGGCCGAAAAGGATTTTTCTTTCTTCATTGGCAATGGTAGTTGTAAAATTTATTTTCGAAATAATTGGTTGGCACAGCTACATTATTGAATGGTTTATATCATATGAACTTACAAAATAAATCAGCAGTGAACACTATAACTAGGAAACATGGTAGGCATGATACTAATCAAGCTCTTAAATGGCACCTTTGACTTGGTCATGTTGGTCAGACCAAGGTTCACAAAATGGAGAAAGATGGACTTTTAAGTACATTGGGTGAAACCCTATCCAACTTGTGAATTCTGCCTTAGAGGCAAGATGACTAAGTCCCCCTTGACAGGGACATTTGAAAGGGCTGTCGAGAAACTTGGGTTGGTACATACCAATGTTTGTGGTGCTTTGGAAGTAGCCCGAGACGGATATCTATATTTCATAACGTTCACAGATGATCATACTAGGTATGAAATTGTGTACTTGATGAAACATAAATCTGAAGTCTTTACTAAATTCAAGGAATATAAGGCCCTAGTTGAAAAACAGACTTGATGTCATATCAAAGCACTTCGGTCGGACCGAGGTGGCGAGTACATGAGCAAAGAGTTTGATGAGTTCCTTAAGGAACATGGAATAGTTTCACAATTCATGCCGCCAGGAACCCCACAGTTAAATGGTGTTTTAGAAAGGAGAAATCGGACTTTGTTGGACATGGTCTGCTCCATGTTGAATTACACTGATTTACCAATTTACCTATGGGGGTACGCCCTACTTACCGCTGCCTATATCCTTAATTGATGTCCTTCCAAATATGTTCCTATCACTACGCATGAGATGTGGAAGGGTAAGAAACCAAGTCTTAATCACATAAGGATTTGGGGGTGTCCAGCCTATGTCAAGAAGGCTAAGGTGGACAAACTGGAAGCAAGGTCCGTCAAGGGACATTTCATTGGATACCCAGAGGACTCGATGGGTTATCTATTCTACATGACAGAAGACCATAGGGTCGTTGTGGCTTTACAAGCGCACTTCCTTGAGGATGAATTCATTCAAGAATGTGGCTCGGGTAGAAATGTCTCTTTGGAAGAGCATAATGAAAGTCCTGAGGAGACATCTGATCAGGGATCACGAACCGAACCTATTGTAACACAACCTCCACTTCGAAGGTCTGATACGGTACTTACCTGAGAGGTATGGATATACACATATCGAGGAACTGAGTCTCTATGATGTTCCTGATATCCATGAGGACGACCCTGTCACCTATGACCAAGCGATAGTGGATGTGGACTCCGATAAATGGCAAGAAGCTATGGAAGCTGAGATAGACTCGATGCATGCCAATCAGGTCTCGACTCTAGTAGATCTACCAACTGGCATGAAGCCTATTGGAAGTAAGTGGATCTATAAGAGAATGACTGATGGGGATGGCAAGGTTGACGCCTATAAGGCCAGGCTTGTGGCAAAGGGTTATACCCAAAGGTAAGGGATCGATTATCATGATACCTTCTCGCCCGTAGCTATGATCAAGTCGATTCGCATGATGCTTGCCATTTCTGCCCATTACGATTATGAAATATGGCAAATGGACGTCAAAATGGCTTTTTTAAATGGATACCTCGAGGAGAAAATCTACATGGAACAGCCTAAAGGTTTTGTGTCCAAAGCTAATATTCATGAGGTGTGTAAGCTGCAACGAGCCATTTATGGGCTGAAGCAAGCTTCTCGGAGTTGGAACCATCGATTTGACGAAGAAGTCAAGGACTTTGACTTCATGCAAAATGAGGAGGATCCATGTGTTTACAAAAAGGTCAGTAGGAGCAACATCACGTTCTTAGTACTATATGTAGATGGTATTCTACTTATGGAAAATAACGTCGCAATGTTCAGCACTGTGAAAGCTTGGCTTTCTAAAACGTTCTCCATGAAAGACTTGGTAGAAGCTTCCTATATTATAGGGATCCATCTTTACAGAGATATCCCGCAAAGAATGATAGGACTTTTCCAAGCCCTCTATATAGATAAAATTCTGAGAAGATTCAAGATAGATAATTCTAAAAGAGGGTTCCTTCACATGCGACATGAAATTCATCTCACTAAGAAAATGTGTCATAAAAGTGAGGAAGATAAAAGAGATATGAGTAAGGTACCCTATGCCTCGTCAGTGGGTAGCCTCATGTACGCTATGTTATGCACGAGACCGGAATTAGCCTACACTGTAAGTGTGGAAAGTCGATTTCAAGCAAACTCGGGAAGGGAACACTGGACTGCCGTTAAGAACATTCTTAAATACTTAAGAAGGACTAGAGATATGGTTCTTACTTATGGTGGTGGAGAACTGAAGGTGGTTGGATTCACCAATTCTGATTTTCAAGGAGACAAGGACGACTCTAAGTCAAGATATGGGTATTTGTTTACTCTCAATGGAGGAGCAGTATCTTGGAGAAGCTCCAAGCAAAGCGTTACTGCAGATTCCACCTGCCAAGCAGAGTACCAAGCTGCCTCAGAGGCTAGCAAGGAAGCATTTTGGATGCAGAAGTTTATGCAAGAACTTCAAGTGGTGCCTAATGCGGAGATGCCTATATCACTATACTGTGATAATGATGGAGCTATCGCCCAAGCCAAGGAGCCAAGGGCTCACCACAACACCAAGCATATAGAGAGAAAGTATTGTTGGGATTAGGTGCCTAAAACGAAGGCCCAGCGGAAGCGGTAAAACGAAAATTAATTCGATCCGAATCCCTACGAGGATCGATCGAGCTACGTATATACGAATATATAAACGAAAAGCAAGAGTCGTAAGAAACTAACCCTCGAAGTCCGTTGATTAAATGGAAACCTTCTCTTGAGCTATTCCCCAAGCTTTAGTTTGATCTCTACGAGTTCAATCCGCTCCAAGCCCTTGAATGATCCAACGCCGAAAACACCGCGTCTCTACTTGCCACGCGCCGGAAAAACGACCGGAACAACAACACTCGATTAACCTATAAGGTTACGGCTAGAATCAAGTGGTGAAGCTTTTATTATTATTACACTCTAAGTGTATAATATGTCTCTCTCAATGTATCTTGAATTTTCTCCAAGAAAACTCAAGAACAAAAGTGAAGAAGAAGATGAAGATGAAGACTAAGAAAAATAATTTTCTCTCTCACTACTTCAAAACTCACGGCTGGACTTGTGTAGTTGCAAGTGAGAGTTTGTCTCCACTTATATTCTTATTCAACTCCCCAAGATCTCCTACTTTAGACAATATCACCAAGGTGTGATATTTGTCCCCTTGATTGAACATAAGTCTTCCATCAACATGTGGAGACTATGACCAAGGAAAAGGGAAGGAAAGAGGGGTGGCCATCTAGAAGGAGCCGGCGAGTTCGGTCCGCTTCGGACTCCGTGAGTCCAAACAGATAAACTTCGATTCCGTCCGATGTATTTATATTGATTAATTAATCCAATTAATTAATCATATCAAATACATAATAACATAATTAATTTCTCCAAGAAATAATTATATTCATGAATTAAATTAATCACCGAGTAATATATTTAATTCATTTGGCCGTAAATTAATTTATCCAATAAATCAATTTAGACATCCAATGTCCCAAAATTAGATATCCAATATCTAATTTTATAATGAGAGATTAAGCTCGATTCATTCCGTCAATCCTAATGCGCGACTCGGTAGGTCCGTCTCGATCAAGAATGGGAGGAACCAAAGAGTAGTAGCACCACCTAGCGAGCCCGGCGGCCTACACTGCACTTAACCGAGAACGAATGATTGGGATCATTCAAGAACCATTCGTCGTGAATACCAAGAACGATAAACCCTTCTTTCAAATGTCCCGATCAAGTTATAGGGTCACTGGCCACCAAACCCTATCTCAGACTTGACGCTATGCATGCGTTAATGCAAATCGAGATCATCGAGCTCTCGTGTATCTAATACGACTAGCTCCAATGCTTTGGCCAAAGACTTATGATCTCATCTCAATAACCGCATAGGACATATAACCCGCTCACTAACAGAGAAAGAATTCTATCTTGGTATTCGGAGGACTCGCTACTTGCCCATCAAGATGCACGTCGAGGTTGACCCCGCCTTCCGTTTATAGGGTCTAACTACTCTAATGAAAATCTTGACGTCACAAGCACATCCCTACTAAATCCTCAAGTCGAAGGTTCACGAATACCTATCGCAACCTTTCGATTCCGTCATTGATCGGCCCCGAGTGAAATCCGTGTGACGAATCGAGGTGAGTCGGTTCGAGTATATTAATCCAATTAGCATACCTATAACGTGCTCTCACTAACCAATAGCGTTCGGCGTGCACTCTCCATGTCAAAGAACACGTCATACAAGTCTTCACATAAACTTAACGCCTACCAAGTTTCATTGACTTGCGAACGATTAAGTATTTGAGCTATAAACCTTTCCAAAGGCCTACCCTTATCCAATAAGGAGTGGAACGCTTTGCTCTCAAATACACGGACTAGTTTCTATATGTTTATTTACGAGTTAGGAATGCCAAGAACTACCAAGAAATAAAGAAACAATCATTTGCCTTATATAAATGGTTTACATAATTACAAGTGCAATGCCCTCACTCAACATCCTCCGAGTGGCATTCGAGGGCATACTCCTAACAATCTCCCACTTGCACTCAATGCCACACACTATGGTATCTAATACCCATGTTCTCCGATGACGCTCCAAGCTAGTCCGAGAAAGTGGCTTGGTCCTGGATCGGCAACGTTGTCGGCCGAGTCTACTCAGGCAAGATAATGTATCCCTTGCGAACAAATTCTCTTACGAGATGATACTTCCTCTCAATATGTTTGGTCTTGTTGTGAAACCTCGCTCCTTGGCTCGCGCTCTGACTCCGCGTTGTCGCAAAGATCAAATGAACAAAATTTCAAGACATGGTATCACTTGAAGTTCTCCTAAACTTCTTAATCCGTAACCCTTCCTTGGAAGCCTCCGAGGCCGCTTGATACTCACCGACAGTGGAATCAGCATTGCGCTTTGCTTGGCACTACGCCAAGATACCGCTCCTCCATTAAGAGTAAATATGTAGCCGTAAGTGGACATCGAGTCGCCCTTCGCCCTGGAAGTCCGAATCTGAATCCCACAACATCCAATTCTCCACCGCCATACATCGTAACCATATCTCTAGTCCTTCTTAAGTACTTGAGAACGTTCTTTACGGCACCCAATGTTCCCTACTGGGTTTGCTCGAAACCTACTCACCACGCTTACGGATGCGCGATGTCGGGTCTTGTACACGGATAGCATACATAAGTCTACCCACGGCCGAAGCATATGGTATATTACTCATTTCCTTTCGTTGTTCCTCACTTTGAGGACACATCTTCAAGGTGAGTTTTATTCCATGTCGCATCGGTAGGAACCCTCTTTTAGAATCATCCATCTTAAATCGCTTTAAGATTTTGTCTATATAGAGGGCTTGGGAAAGACCTATTGTTCTCTTCGCTCTATCCCTAGAGTCGAATACCAAGAATATAGGTAGCTTCTCCCAAGTCTTTCATGGAGAAATTACTCGAAAGCCAAGCTTTCACAGAACTGAGCATTCCCACATCATTTCCTATTAGTAGAATGTCATCTACATATAGTACTAAGAATGCGATCTTGCTCCCACTAACGCTCTTGTATACACAAGGTTCCTCTTCATTTTGCACGAAGTCAAACTCTTTGACTGCCTCGTCAAAACGAAGATTCCAACTACGCGACGCTTGCTTCAGTCCATAAATGGAACGCTGAAGCTTGCACACTTTCTGAATATCGACTTCGGACACAAAGCCTTTAGGCTGCTCCATATAGATTTCCTCCTCGAGGAATCCATTAAGGAAAGTCGTCTTTACGTCCATTTGCCATATTTCATAATCGTGGTAGGCAGCTATAGCAAGCATCATGCGAATAGACTTGATCATGGCTACGGGCGAGAAGGTATCGTGGTAGTCGATCCCTTCCTTCTGGGTATAACCCTTTGCCACTAGCCTGGCCTTATAGGCGTCAACCTTGCCATCACCATCAGTCTTTCTCTTGTAGATCCACTTGTTGCCTTTAGGCTTTATGCCCTTGGGGCGGTCTACTTGAGTCCAGACCTGATTGACATGCATCGAGTCTATCTCGGCTTCCATAGCTTCACGCCATTTCGCGAGTCTACATCCACCATCGCTTGGTCATAGGTCGTCGGGTCGGTCTCTTGGCTATCACTTGGAACCTCATGGAGACCCAGCTTCTTCCAAGTGCACAAGCCCATACCTCTCGGGTAAATGAGACACCCTACTAGACCTACGAGGTGGTTGTACTTGTGTTTCGTAAAGTTCGGTTCCAGTTTCTTGCAGACAGTGTCTCTCGAGGAGTTTCATTGTATTCTTCTAAAGAAATACTTCTACCCGCTCCGCCTTCCGAATGAACTCATCTTCCAAGAAGTGTGCTTGTAAAGCAACAATGATCCTTCGATCTTCGGGCATGTAGAATAGATATCCCATCATCCCAGATGGGAATCCAATGAAACGTCCCTTCGCAGACCTAGCTTCCAACTTTTCCACCTTAGTCTTCTTGACATAAGCGGGACATCCCCAAATCCTAATATGATTAAGACTTGGTTTCCTTCCTTCCCACATCTCATGTGGAGTTTTAGGAACGGATTTGGAAGGACATCTGTTCAAGATATACGCGGCATCAGAGTGCATACCCTGCTGTAAATCGGCAAGTCAGTATAGCCCAGCATGGAACGGACCATGTTCAATAGGGTCCGGTTTCTTCTTTCTGACACACCATTTAACTGAGGAGTACCTGGAGGTGTTAGTTGTGAAACTATTCCATTTTCCTTAAGGAACTCGTCAAACTCCGTACTCATATACTCGCCACCTCGGTCCGACCGAAGTGCTTTGATATGATTACCAGTTTGTTTCTCGACTAGGGCCTTGAATTCCTGGAATTTCTCAAAGGCCTCGGATTTATGTTTCATTAAGTATACATAACCATACCTAGTATGATCATCTGTAAACGTAATGAAATATTGATATCCGTCACGCGCTGCTTCCAAAGCACCACAAACGTCAGTATGGATTAATCCCAGTTTATCAGCGGCTCTTTCAAAATTCCCTGTGAAGGGGGACTTAGTCATTTTGCCTTTAAGGCAAGATTCACAAGTAGGAAAGGGATCCGATCCCAATGGACCCATAAGTCCATCTTTTTCCATCTTGTAAACCTTGGTCCACCAACATGACCAAGTCTAAGATGCCATTTCAAAACTTGATTGGTTTCATCCCTACCACGTTTTCTAGTCATAGTATTCACAACTACTTTGTTGCCGAGATTTAGATGATACAATCCATTCAACAATGTAGCAAGATCACTAGTTTATTTCTAAAATAAATTTTGGCAGAACCATCACCAATGAAAATGAAAAGCCTTTTCGGTCCATGACCGAATGGATACAATGTTTTTGTGCCCCTTGGGCAAAACAAGTACATCTTCTAAAGTCAAAACAAAGCCGGATTCTAAACCCAAAAGAAGTGATCCTATGTCGGTCGCCTCGACACTATGCCCGCTTCCGACCGTGATCATAACTTCTCCAGCTCCAAGCTTCCTACTTTGTTCCAGATCCCGATTCACGGTACAAATGTGAGAACTAGCACGTAATCAAGTATCCAGAAGTAGAAAATACAAGAGCGTAACAATTTGTTTCCAAAATTAAAAGTTCTCAGACCAAGTGCCATGAAGAATCGGACAGTCTCTAGCCCAAAGGGCCCACTCACCGCACTTGAGACAAGCATCCTTCTTCTTCTTGTTCTTCTAACCATCGGGCCTTGCCCTTACCCTTAAGGTCCTTAGCTTGTGGTCCATCCGCTTCTTGGTCTTTTTCTTCTTATTCTTAGACTTAGAAGTCCGTAAGAAATCACAAGAGCAGACTCCTTCATCCGCGGAGTCTTCATCTCGAGACCGAGCCACAAGTTTGTTCATTAGCCACTAAATTACATGCAATCTCATTGCGGTTGAAGTTCATAACAAATCGTGAGAAGGAATCGGGAGAGACTGTAGGATAAGGTCGGTTTGGAGAGAAGTATCCATTTTAAAATCAAGAGCCTCCAATCTCTCGATCATGGATATCATTTTGAGGACGTGTTCCCCAACCTTCTCACCTTCCTTCATCCTTGCACCGAACAGTTGCTTGGATATCTCATATCTAGCGATTCACTGCGTGCTCACCATAAAGTTCGGTTAAGTGAGATAGAATCGCCAGCGTAAGTCATTTTCTCATGAGCTCTCTGAAGCTAATTAGACATGTAAGCCATCATATAATCACGGACTATCAAGTAATCATTAACACACTTTTACAGTTTATCAATCTCTTCCTGATTGTCTACGGACCGAACAGTAGGCGCCGTAATGACAGTCTCCAAGACGTATCCCAGTGCCTCTATACCGAGGACAATCATCGATTATGAGCCAATCCACAAAGTTAGGTCCCATTAAGGTGTTCTTTTCGAGTAGAATTGCGAGTGGATTCATTGTCATATTGAGATTTGTCTCGCATTAAGTATAACAGACATTAGTGACTCATTCAATTATGTTTTGAGTGTAGAATTAAGGTCTTTTCTATTCTTGTTACCCAGCTCCCACTATTTTTATCGGAATATTACACTCCCATGTGAAATTCGGAAGTATCGTCGCTCTACTTCATAGTGGTGATCGAGTTCTTTATAAATCTTAATAGAGGGCAACCGAATGTGTTTCTAGTCTATTAATTTTCATAAAGTGGTGTCCAACACCAACCCATCTAATGGATGATTCGATCTTCTTTTTTCCCCTTGTTCACTCCCTCAACCTATACGGTTTCTATGGTTCGTGAACAAGTTAAGTTTATACCATCGACGCAAATCGGTTTCACAATGAATCTTATCCGCAACCTATCGTGTTTCTAGGGATAAAATTTGCTCCAACCGAAGGCATCCAATGCGCTCCGGTAATTTATCCGTCCTCCCGAACGACTACCCCGATAACTCTAAGCATAGCACATCCGGTTTGGATTTCAATTTCGAAAACTCGATGGAGGGAAGGAAAACCTTGAAACCTTATAAACTTAATAATTTATCGTGGGAGAATTTTCGCGATTAACGTTACACTTTGCACATTAATCATATTAGCGCGTTTGTGGCATTCATACAATATGAAACAACCATTCACAACCTAGTTGCTACCAACATGTGGTTCATGGACCGTTCCTAGAAAACAAAAACTTCGTAATCTAATTACAAGTCTTCGTCTTGAATCTTCGTCTTCTCGAAATGGATTTTCCTCCGGTCTTCGTCATTACATATAAATTTTACATCGAAAATTGCGTCCTAGATACAAACATTTCTAGTAAAATAAATAGGCTCAAAACGGCCTTAACAACCCAATCGAATAAAACGAACGATTCAAAAACTAAGTCCACGAACCACATCCCCATTCAAAAGCATTCATTCAATAAATACTAAATAAATGGAAGGCGTAGAGATACATTGATCCAATCAACAATACGAACCGATCCAATCGATTCACACAATCGGTAATATAATAACGTTCAAAATAATTCGGTCGACCATAAATATTCCAATTAATCAAATTTCCTTATAAAATGAAATACCATAAATCATTTTAATCATATTAAATCCAATTTAACATGCGAGATTAATTTTCAAGAATACACGAAAAATCGAGCCGGGCGAAAATGGCTCGCCATGGCCGAAGTCATCACGGCACTTTCCTACCGATCGTTCGGCATGGCCGAGTCACGCTCGGCTTACCGGCCAGCACGGCCCGTGTCTCCCGACACGGTCGGGTCCGCTCGCGCGGCTCTGGGATCGCTCGACACGCCCGTGTCACCAGACACGGCCGAGTCACCCCGGGCAGCCTTCTCGCCTTTGTCCGAAAAGTCGTCCGACGACGATTCGAGCTCGATTTTCGACCGGATATCGATATCAATATTTTTCAACATTCATATCTTCAATATAAATCATATTTCCAAGAAATTAAGATTTATATTTAGACATAAACTTACGAAAAATATAACTACAACGAACGTAAAAATATATACCACGATTATGACTAAAATGATTCCAAATCATTCACCATCTAATCAAGCATTCCAAATGCCAATATCGTATATACGATCGCAAGACCTACTCTCCGATACCACTGTTGGGATTCGGTGCCTAAAACGAAGGCCCAGCGGAAGCGGTAAAACGAAAATTAATTCGATCCGAATCCCTACGAGGATCGACCGAGCTACGTATATACGAATATATAAACGAAAAGCAAGAGTCGTAAGAAACTAACCCTCGAAGTCCGTTGATTAAATGGAAACCTTCTCTTGAGCTATTCCCCAAGCTTTAGTTTGATCTCTACGAGTTCAATCCGCTCCAAGCCCTTGAACGATCCAACGCCGAAAACACCGCGTCTCTACTTGCCACGCGCCGGAAAAACGACCGGAACAACAACACTCGATTAACCTCTAAGGTTACGGCTAGAATCAAGTGGTGAAGCTTTTATTATTATTACACTCTAAGTGTATAATATGTCTCTTCAATGTATCTTGAATTTTCTCCAAGAAAACTCAAGAACAAAAGTGAAGAAGAAGATGAAGATGAAGACTAAGAAAATAATTTTCTCTCTCACTACTTCAAAACTCACTACTGGACTTGTGTAGTTGCAAGTGAGAGATTGTCTCCACTTATATTCTTATTCAACTCCCCAAGATCTCCTACTTTAGACAATATCACCAAGGTGTGATATTTGTCCCCTTGATTGAACATAAGTCTTCCATCAACATGTGGAGACTATGACCAAGGAAAAGGGAAGGAAAGAGGGGTGGCCATCTAGAAGGAGCCAAGCGAGTTCGGTCCGCTTCGGACTCCCGTGAGTCCAAACAGATAAACTCCGATTCCGCTCCGATGTATTTATATTGATTAATTAATCCAATTATTTATTCATATCAAATACATTAGAACATAATTAATTTCTCCAAGAAATAATTATATTCATGAATTAAATTAATCACCGAGTAATATATTTAATTCATTTGGCCGTTAATTAATTTATCCAATAAATCAATTTAGACATCCGATGTCCCAAAATTAGATATCCAATATCTAATTTTATAATGAGAGATTAAGCTCGATTCATTCCGTCAATCCTAATACGCGACTCGGTAGGTCCGTCTCACCAAGAATGGGAGGAACCAAAGAGTAGTAGCACCACCTAGCCACTGGCGGCCTACACTGCACTTAATCGAGAACGAATGATTGGGATCATTCAAGAACCATTCGTCGTGAATACCAAGAACGATAAACCCTTCTTTCAAATGTCCCGATCAAGTTATAGGGTCACGGCTACCAAACCCTATCTCGTACTTGACGCTATGCATGCGTTAATGCAAATCGAGATCATCGAGCTCTCGTGTATCTAATACGCTTAGCTCCAATGCTTTGGCCAAAGACTTATGATCTCATCCGCCAATAACCGCATAGGACATATAACCCGTTCACTAACAGAGAAAGAATTCTATCTTGGTATTCGATAGGACTCGCTACTTGCCCATCAAGATGCACGTCGAGGTTGACCCCGCCTTCCAGCTTTATAGGTCTAACTACTCTAATGAAAATCTTGACGTCACAAGCACATCCCTACTAAATCCTCAAGTCGAAGGTTCACGAATACCTATCGCAACCTTTCGATTCCGCTATCGTCCCGGAGTGAAATCCGTGTGACGAATCGAGGGTGAGTCGGTTCGAGTATATTAATCCAATTAGCATACCTATAACGTGTGCTCCCACTAACCAATAGCGTTCGACAGGCACTCTCCATGTCAAAGAACACGTCATACAAGTCTTCACATAAACTTAACGCCCAGTCAAGTTTCATTGACTTGCGAACGATTAAGTATTTGAGCTATAAACCTTTCCAGTGCCTACCCCCTTATCCAATAAGGAGTGGAACGTTTTGCTCTCAAATACACGGACTAGTTTCTATATGTTTATTTACGAGTTAGGAATGCCAGTAACTACCAGTAAATAAAGAAACAATCATTTGCCTTATATAAATGGTTTACATAATTACAAGTGCAATGCCCTCACTCAACATCCTCTGAGTGGCATTCGAGGGCATACTCCTAACAAGTATCACATTGTTCGAGAGATGGTTGGGAAAGGATATGTTTTGTTCCAAAGAGTAGACTCGGAAGACAATGTCTCTGACCAGCTGACTAAGCCGTTATCTCAGGCTGTCTTGGAAAGACATCTGAAGAACATGGGTATTGGATACCATGATATGTGGAATTGAGTGCAAGTGGGAGATTGTTAGGAATATGCCCTCGAATGTCACTCAGGGGATGAGAGAGAAGGGGCATTGTACTTGTAATTATGGAATAATTAATAAAAGGCAATATGATTCATTCATTGTTTATTGTATTTCAAATGCATTCTTGATTTGGTAAACATTGAAGTGAAGTCCATGTAAATAAGAGCGAATATTCCACTCTTGTTATCGGATAAAAGAAAATGCACTGGAAGTGTTTAAAAGCTTATTTACGTAAACTGTTCGTAAGTCGATAAACTTAATTGGGCATTAAGTTTTGAGTAAGACTTGTATAACTGATTCTAAGACATGTGCATGTCTTGGTAGCATAGTTATAAGTATATTGGTGGGACCAGTGTACTCGAACACGACTCATTCTTGATTAGGTCACACGATATTCACTCTTGGGGAGTCGATGACAATTCAAAAGGTTGTGATAGTATACGTGGACCTTTGAGTTGAGGGTTCAGTAAGAGATGTGCCTGTGACTTTTAGTTTGTCATTAGAGTAGTTAGACTCATTTGCTTAATCACTGGGTCAACCTTGAAGTACGGACTATACGGGCAGGTAGTATTCTTTACTGTACGCCAAGAAAGGATTCTATCTCCTGTTAGTGAGCAGGCGAATGTCCTATACGGTTAATGGCAAATAAGATCATAAGTATTTGGCCAATGCATTTTGATCTAGCCGTATTAGATACACTAGTAATCAGTCGGTCTTGATTTGCATTAACACATGTATAAAGTCTAGTCAACAGTAGGGTTTGACTTTACCATGACCCGAAGACTTGACCGGGACATCTGATGAAGGGTCTATACGTATATGGTATTCACGACATAATAGTTCTGGAATGATCCCTTCATTCGTTCTCAGTTGGAGTTTACAGTGCGACCCGCTAGGCTAGCTAAGTGCTACCCGCACTCATTGGTTCCTCCCAATGCTGGCTGAGACGGACCTACAGAGTCGCGCATCAGGATCGTTGACGGATTAATGTGAATTTATTATCTCTCTAAATAATATTAGATATTAGATATCTAATTATGATTTATTGGATAAATCAAATAGTGCTCTTATGAATTGTAATTAATTTACTTGGTAATTAATTTAATTTATAAATTATATTTCTTAGAAAAAATATATTTGTATTTGATATAATTAATTAATTCGATTGATTAATTAGTAAAATATATTAGTGATAAAACGGAGTCGTTTGAAGGACGTTCGGTACATGAGCCGAGTGACTCGGCCCGTTTCCTAAAAACTTCACATGCCCCCCCCCCCCCCCCCCCCACACACACACACACACATCTCATCTTGCTTGGAGTTTTCCTTTTTTATTGTTTTGTGGTGTGTGATCCCACCATGATTTTGTCAACACATCATGCCATGATGATAATATATGGTGGGATCCCTTGATTGATACTACCTCCGTTCTCTTATAACTGCAACATTTGGACTTTCACGTTTGCCAATGCACAACTTCGATTATTAATATCTTTAATTCTTTACTTTTAAAAATTATAAGAAGTTGATATTTTGAAAGTATATTTTGAGATGAATCTAACAAGATCCCACATGACTATATTTTTTTATATGTATAAATCACAAAAGACGGTCAAAAGAGAGTATGTGAATAGTGTAATAGTCAACACGTTGCAATAAGAAAAGAACGGAGGAAGTACAAGATATCAAAAACCATGACAACACCAACACCACCATTTGGAAATCACTTCGGCCGAAGCAAAAGAGAGAGGGAGATGAAATTTTTTCTTCATTTTGTTCATCATCTTTGAGGTGAAAAACAAATAAGAAAAATAGAGAGAAAATTCCTATAGTGATTCCTAGTTGTGTTCGATCAAGAACGGATTGCTGTAGATTTTTCCGGTCAAGTTCCGATGCGTGTGAAGTAGAGACGTCGTATTTTCGGTGCTTGAGACGAAGGGATTTTGTGCTCGTTTTCGGATTCGTGATTATCATCAACTAACGAAGATATTATCAAAGGATTCAAGTGTATGGCACTTTAATCTTTTGTCTTCATTCGTTTTATTTTTCGTATATACGTTACTTAATCGATCCTGTTTGGGATTCTTTATATTGAGTTTTATTATTCCGCTGCGTACTAGTTTTGTATCCGGAATCCCAATAATTTTAACCTTATTTATTCAAAGGAAGGCTGGCACTTTTGGATCAAAAATTCTACTTTCAACGGATAATTATAATTGCAGAGGACGAGGTACTGAAATTGGTTTTGAATGACGTTGTAATCCATGAGGAATATATGCAAAGCTCAAAGATAGGTATCTCTATCTAAAACTATATATTTGGATATATTGATATTTGTAGATACTATTGTACGAGTCCAGATGTGATTTAAATGACTTACATGATTTCTTCAATAAATGCAACAAAACTTTAAAAAAAATGCACATGTTTTTAGAATAAAATGAGTTTATTAGCTCATTTCAACACTTTTGGTATGTTTCTTTTTTATATACATATTAAAAATATAACTCTTCAAGCCAATTTATTTGGTGATCGAGCATTCATTTTGGATATCATAAATAAGAGGTCGGATATGTGTGAGCTGCTCATTGGTAAATATTTTATCTACATAATTCATCTTAGAGTTTGCATAAACATAATTGGCTAGACTCCGAGCTAGGTTTTGATGTCTTATTTAATCAAGTATCGAGTTGTATTAGACAGAACTGTTGAAATGCCTCATTTTTAGCTTCACTATGGGAATTACTTATATGTATGAGAAGCTACCCAAATATTGTTTTCATTGTCATCATATTGGTCACGATGTTGATTCTTGTTATATTAAAAATCTAGTTCTTAGACACCAAGGAAAAATTCAGGATCACATCCAATAGAAGGGCAGCCAAAGCAGGTGGCGGTTAACTCCAAAGCAGCAGACAAAAGGCCGATGATGGACGTTACCCAACCGTGTAAGGGCGGATCTTCTTCTGGAGCTGCTGATCAGCACCAACAATTGGATCAACCTAATTCTGGCATAGAAAGAGTAGTCCTATGTAATAAGGCTAGTGAATTGATAGGATTGGAGAATCCATAATGACCGGAGAATGTTTTGTCCATCCTTGTAAACCCTCCAGTCATTGTGGAAAATAATTTGAGGCTTGTTGTGATCTCCCCCACCACTGCTGATATGACTGGAGACACTTTTGTCAACCCCCCCCCCCCCCCCCCAGTCATAGCAGAGAAAAAAATATAATTATTCGAAAGGGCCTTTTGGACGAGCTGCCTCTACCCGAATTCGCGCCAGGCCAAGGTATCGCCCAAAACCCTCCTATCTCCCAGTACCCCAGAAAAAAAAAAGAAAAAAAATTATGAAACTATGGTGAGTACGCTTTTTAAGTCATTGCAAGGGCCAATCAATACACATTTGAGGATCTATTTGAGAAGCTCATTTATCATGGTTCGCACCTACTTCTATTAAATATCTACCACTCGAGCTTGATTTTTCTATGGTTGTTGGACCTTGAATCACATTCTATGCTCTGTCCCGATCTTGGACTAGCCTTGTATATGACACGGTTGCAAATACATGAATCTCTTTAGTACCATCCGCTTTGAGGCCGCTTCCCGACGACCATCCAATCCTCGACTTCTCTACGACCATCCGATCTCTGCCGAGCCCCTGCACAGTTGTTCGAACTAAATCTGGTCACCCTACGATCAACCTCATATTACCCAATGTGGGTTTTGCTAGGAGTATGGCATATGAAGCCCACCAGTGGAATTTACATGGATAATTACTCATGGCTTTGTGGAGATAAGTTTTAAAAAATTTCGAACTTATTATTATGCAATTAATGGATGATTTATCTAGTGAATGTGCATCATTAATATTTATCAACACATCAAGGATGGCGGGAATATCTTTTTAAAGTTTCATTATCATGAACTTATGAAGTCATTCTTTGATTGAATTTATAAGATTTATCTTTGACCGTTGCCCTTGTAAAAATGATATTGTTTATTATATGATGGATTCTATATAAAGTTGCTTGTTGCTATAATATTTTAGTCTACTCTACTCAACCTCATTCTTCACTCGATCAATGTAGGGGATACTGGCAACCGATACGACATTATATTCTATAATTTGGTTAGGATGGCGGGATTATTAATCTTGGGGGACTTGTGATTGGTGAGAACCATCAACTCCCCTTGCTATCTTGATTACAACTCATCTTTCACACAGTTGTCTCATCAACAACTCGGTCTTCACACGACCGCTCGATCTCGTCCGACCTTTACTTGTCCTGACGCAATCTTAGTTCTCGTCAACCCAAGCTTATTATATACTAAGCTC
The DNA here is from genome assembly GCA_033398695.1 of Orobanche coerulescens. Taxonomy (NCBI): domain Eukaryota; kingdom Viridiplantae; phylum Streptophyta; class Magnoliopsida; order Lamiales; family Orobanchaceae; genus Orobanche; species Orobanche coerulescens. The sequence continues at coordinate 159,696,783 of CM065807.1, forward strand.
GACTGCACTAGTCGTAGCGCCACTCAGAGTTTTATATCTAGAAGAATAAACATACTGCACAAAGAGCTACCCTTATCCGAAATAAAATGAATTAAAATAACCCATGCTTGTGCTATAACTTTGCAGGCTCTCTTATTATTTTATGACGTTGAAAATGAAAATTTTACATGAATTATTTGTTATTGACATGTGAGGCCCGATTTTGTTGCTGGTCATAAGCTAGCTCTACGCAACACCAACCACATTTATATTTGAAGGTTTTCTATCTATGTATATCTGAATGCGAATAACCATTATCTACGAGCTCGTCACTAATATTTGGATTATGATGTCCGTATTTATTTTGGATCGAACATATATGAAGATATTTTATCATGAACATATTCTGAATTTATTGATCTCGGCTCTCATAACTATAAAGACGGGGCATACTACGGATCCTATTTTCAAGACTAGGTGAAACTGCCCTAATAATTTGATCTGTGAAACGCCCTCAAATTTGAAGACCGTGTGAACTGCCCTAAAATTTAACTGGGTGAACAGCCCTCAAATTTGAAGATCGGATGACCCGTCCTAAAATTTGATTGGGTGAAATGCCCCCGAGTTTGAAGACCGGGTGAACTGTCCTAAAATTTGAGCAGGTGAAACGCCCTCAAATTTGAAGACCGGATGAACTGTCCTAAAATTTGATCTGGTGAACTGCCCTCAAATTTGAAGATCGGGTGACCTGTCCTAAAATTTGATCGGGTGAAATGCCCTAAAATTTAAAGACCGGGTGAACTGCCCTAAAATTTGATTGGGTGAATTGCCCTCAAAGTTGAAGATCGGGTGACCTGCTCTAAAACTTGATCTGGTGAAACGCCCTAAAATTTGAAGATTGGGTGAACTGCCTTAAAATTTGATTGGGTGAACTGCCCTCAAATTTGAAGATCGGGTGAACTGCCCTAAAAATTTGATTGGGTGAAAACTGCCCTCAAATGTGAAGATCGGGTGAACTACAATAAAAATTGATCGGCTGAAACACCCTCAATTTATGACGTGCTCAATCTACAGCTCGACCTCTTATCATGTTTGGCCTCTGTCGGGTCTCTCGGTATAGAAGGTCTCAGCTCGAGCTCTTATCCTATTGGCCTCCGCTTGGCCTATCAGCACCTCGATCTTAAGATCTGCCTATTTGTACCATGAGTCCAAGAGGGCGTGTCTATGAGGCCCCTTATTGTACTCTTAGCTGTGTTCATCAGCTACAAATGACAGACTACATCGGGTCTTGTCAGGTTCAGAGCTTAACTTTTGCACTTATGGATACAAAAAGCATCTTTTGTCTACTCTACTCGGTCTCATTCTTTGCTCGACTAGAGTAGGGGAGACTGGCTAATATGACCCAAAATGTACTTGCCCAGTTTATTTCGGTTCATCTCGAAACACTGGAACAAAGTCAGATTACTAAAGACCCAACTTATTGTGTAAAGATCCAGTAAGTCCCACCGATCTAGTATATGTTGGGATTCGGTGCCTTAATCGAAGGCCCAGCGGAAGCAGTAAAACGAAAATTAATTCGATCCGAATCCCTACGAGGATCGATCGAGCTACGCATATATGAATATAAAATAAACAAAAGAAGATTCGATATCATACCCTTGTCGTCCGTTGATTATATGGATTTCCTTCTCTTGAGCTATTCCCCAAACGATCCAAAATGCTCCAAGCCCTTGGATGATCCAACGCCGAAAAACCGCGTCTCTACTTGTCACGCGTCGAAGAAACGAACGGAATGACAACACTCGATTAACCTCTAAGGTTACGGTTAGAATCAAGTGATGAAACTTTAATTATAACACTCTAAGTGTTTTAAATATATATCTCTCAATTTTATCTCTTGATGTTTCTCTAAGAACAAATCAAGAAGAAAAGGAAGAAAAGTGAAGACTATAAAAGCAACTCTCTTTCTCTCACTGTCTTCAGCTTTTTCACGTATGGAATACGCTTAGGAATTTGGGAGCAAGTCTTCCTTTTATTCTTCCAACCTTATCTCCTCAAATCACCTTTACCATATAATAAGAGATACCATAGCTCTTAAAGTCATTTGTCTTCCATTATAAAATGGAGACAAAGACCAAGAGGGGTTAGGTGAAAGGGGGGGCAGCCATCCCGTGAGTCCAAACAGATAAACACTGATTCCGTTCCAATGTATTTATATTAATTAATTAATCATATCAAATACATAACAACATAATTAATTTCTCCAAGAAATAATTATATTTATGAATTAAATTAATCACCCAGAAATTTATTTAATTCATTTGGCCGTAAATTAATTTATCCAATAAATCAATTTAGACATCTAATGTCCCAATTAATTAGATATCCAATATCTAATATTCATAATGAGAGAATAAGCTCGATTCATTCCGTCGTCAATCCTATTGCGCGACTCGGTAGGTTCGTCTCAGTCAGCAATGGGAGGAACCAAAGAGTAGTAGCACCACCTAGCCAGCCTGGCGGCCTACACTGTACCCCAACTGAGAACGAATGATTGGGATCATTCAAGAACCATTTTGTCGTGAATACCAGTATATGTATAAACCCTTCTTTCAAATGTCCCGATCAAGTTATAGGGTCACGGTCAGTCAAACCCTAACTGTACTTGACGCTATGCATGCGTTAATGCAAATCGAGATAATCGAGCTCTCGTGTATCCCATATAACTAGCTCCAATGCTTTGGCCAAAGACTTATGATCTCATCTGCCAATAACCGCATAGGACAATTAACCCGCTCACTAACGGGAGAAATAATTCTATCTTGGTATTCAGTAGGACCTGCTACTTGCCCGTCAAGATGCACGTCGAGGTTGACCCCCGCCTCCCGGTTTATAGGGTCGAACTCCTCTAATGAAAATCTTGACGTCACAAGCACATCCCTACTAAATCCTCAAGTCGAAGGTTCACGAATACCTATCACAACCTTTCGATTCCGTCATTGACTGTCCCGGAGTGAAATCTGTGTGACGAATCGAGGGTGAGTCCGTTCGAGTATACTAATCCAATTAGCATACCTATAACGTGTGCTCCCACTAACCATTAGCGTTCGACAGGCACTGTCCATGTCAAAGAACACGTCATACAAGTCTTCACATAAACTTAATGCCCAGTCAAGTTTCATCGACTTGCGAACGATTAAGTATTTGAGCTATAAACCTTTCCAATGCCGACCTCCTTATCCAATAAGGAGTGGAACGTTTTGCTCTCAAATACATAGACTAGTTTCTATACGTATATTTACGAGTTAGGAACGCCAGTAACTACCAGTAAATAAAGAAACATTCATTGCCTTATATAAATGATTTACATAATTACAAGTACAATGCCCTCACTCAACATCCTCTGAGTGGCATTCGAGGGCATATTCCTAACAGTATACAGCTTGGGGAGTGGAGCTCAGAGCCTAGCTCTACTAGCGCGGCTCGGTCCCCACAGGCCTAGCCCAACAGGTCTAGACCTGCCAGGTCTACACCAGCAGGTCTTCCCATAGGTCAGCTCTCTAAGATGACATCATATCCAGGTCTCCTAAAAACCGGATCCACTAGACCTGGCTCTTAGCAAGCTTAACTGAACTACCGACTGAGGTAGGCCCGGGAGAGGCTGCCGATATCAAACCACCCCGGAGAGGAGCTCTCTCGTAAAGAGGGTTCAACCTCTATGCTTATATTCCGAGCTTGTAAATGTTAGCCCCCCACATCATCAAGCTGATGAGCTAAGAGGAGTGCATGGCTAGACCTCACAAAGGTGGTTTGACTAGGATAAAATCCCTAGAAAGTATGAATTTAGTCATGATAACATAACCTTTAGGACAAATGCACCAATAACCCTAAAAATCAGAGATCTCCCCCAATCAAAGGCAGGATCTTGGGGAACAAGCTTTTCCCCATTCTATAAATTAGGGATGAGCCAACCCATCTTCAGGTATCTTCGCTTCCACAACATAAATATATTTATTCTACTAGATTTCTCCTAAATCTGACCCGACTTAAGCATCGGAGAGTCTATGCCGGGACCACTCTCAGTAATTTTTTCAGGTACTACCACGCGAATTTCCAGCTCGGGTCTTTAGGAACAGTCCGGTTCTTGGTGACCGATCAGCTCAGTTTCATCAGTTAGATTCAAATGTAAGTTCTAAGTACTTAGCATTGTAAAGAAGAACCAAATGAGTATCTTCTATAGGCTCTCAAATTTATTTTAGAGCTAAGTATAGATCAGCCAAGTTCCAATAGCTAAGTCAATAGACAACTAAGTCCATACTTCAGCCAAGTATAGATATCCAGGTAACCTTGCTGAAAATGGCAGCCGAGTACGGACAGTCAAGTGTTATGATACTTGGAAAATTTTCAAGTATCATTCAGCTAAGTCCACGTCAGCAAGTTGAATAGTCAGCAAAATCGGCAAGACACATGCAGATGTGAATAAATAATTGAAGAGAATCACACAACTTGCATGAAAAGTAGGAATAAGATATTCCTCCAGATTCAAGCCCAAGATATTCTTCATTAAAGAAATAAAAAATTGGGTGATGACATTTTATATTAAAGGAAAATCTATAAATGAGCATATTTGAAGAAAATAACAAGTCATTGCAAGGAAGATAATATTAAACAAAAAGTCTTTGCAACGGACTAATTTGTTCAAGAGATGTAACGACTATAAAAAAGAGCTCAAGAATCATAATATAACTGTATGAAGAATTGAAGAGCTAAAGTACGATGCTATCAACATACACAATGCAAACAAAGCAAGTTATACATTCTGAAAGACTAAGCATCGTGAAGAGCTGAGACCTCAAATTACAAATCCACGGAAGCTCTTGAGTTGGAGAAAACAACAAACTCTTATCAATCGATTTGGGTGAGAGGTACTTTCTTGAATGAGGTTCTTGAATGTTGAGGTTGTGCGACATCCACGGGTTCTTGATTGAAAGGTGATAAACTCATAATGAGTTATGAGGCATCCAAGAATTTTCGATCAAAAACAAGCAACCAAGAGGAGTTACTGCGGCCAAAGATTTTCATTGGTTAAAAACTGTTGCAACTTAATTCATTGTAACTATCAAAAGTTATAATGAATTTATCTCCAAGTGGATTGGAGTAAAATGAGACTAGTAGAGGATTACCCCACTTCTGAAGCCACTATAAGTACTGAGTTCTTTACTGCTTTCTTGCATTATATTTAGCTGTTGCATTCATCTTATCTATTACATTAACAAACTTAATCAACTGCAATTCTTCCACTAATCTATTAACACTTAGCTGACAACTGAACTGCACAACAAAGCATTTTCGACCTAGCTATTTCAGCTAAGTTTTAAAATCAATTCAATCTAGTTCAAAAGTTTTAGAAAATCTATTCACCCTCCCTTCGTTGGACTCACCTAACGTATTAAGGACCAACAACAATAAAGTTAATTCTAAAAACGCGATTCAAATTGAGAGAATTGTTTTTAACCAGATTTGAGTATCAAGACACATTTATGGATGGATATCTTGCCCATTATCATTCATATATATTAAATCCATCTTGCCCATTATCATTCATATATATTAAATCCATCTTGCCCATTATCATTCATATATACATTAAATACACTAAAATGAAATTTAGTGTGTGATTATAAACAAGTGGGAGCTGGGGCTTCATGACTAAGATGCTTCTATACCCATTATCATTCATATATATTAAACCCATCTTGCCCATTATCATTCATATATACATTAAATACACTAAAATGAAATTTAGTGTGTTATTATAAATACTTCTATACCATATGTAGTTTTTTTTACATTAGAAATCATGGTGATATGTGCCGACTCCTTTTTGCAACTTAACATTTTATTAATAAATATATAGATTATTTCATATAAATATCTCGTGTACTACACGAGTTAATACTAAATGAATTTAAAAAAAAAGCATTTATCGCAAATAATTCAAAGAACTAGCATAATGCAATGTACGTAAATCTCAAAATTATTTGTCTTATTAAAATATTTTGATATTATTGTGTGGGCTTTACATTGCTGATCTAAGTTGGCGTTGTGAGCATTAGCTCCGTGGCCAAAACCTCGGTAAAACCAAAAACAAATATAACTTAGTAGCATAGGAGTGCAAATTCATAAAATAGCCGCAAATTCATAAAATAACTATGGAATAATCTCACAATGAGGAGTGCAATTTAAATTAATTTACTTGAGCAACTCAAGAAAAAGGCTTGCAGTCACCCCAACCTAATCCAAGGCTGTTACGGTGTGCGGTACTTAGAACTTACTTACTCGTAAAACAAAAATCGCATCTTATTCATCATCGCTCTCGTAAACCATTTTCATTCGCCGATGGGTTGTAATTTTCCTTGGAGGAGAGTCCTCATCTGACTCAATGTCCTTCCTTTTGAAGCTGCCCTGTGAATCTCTTGTACTCTGCTTAGGTTCCTGGAGAATGATAGTGCGTCATACACGAAAATTACGTAACATTTCAGGAAATTCGGAATTTAATAAATTATTAAATAACTATGAGGCAGAAATATTAAATAAAACAATCAATTTACACACAAAGCATTCCGATAGGAAACTGAATATTAGTAAACATTTTTAGAAAACAACATATGTTCTTGACTGATTGTCAAAAGCCTGAACCACCCCACACCCCTCACCTCCCGTTTTTTTCTAGACAACAAGATTCCACTTTGCGACAACACTTTTTATGAGCATTTCTATAAAGTGAAAATATTCAATCAAGTCCCTAAAATATTAAAAGGATAATAATGTTCTGTACAATTTCTTGGTTCAGTATGATAGTTTTCAAATGAAGGCATCAAGTTAGCAGTAAAGCTGAGCAACAATCAACGAAACCAGGAGAATACACTTTCATGTCAGATAGCACTTGATGGATTGCTCACATTTGGATTCCTAGGCTGGCTGTATTGTTTCATTCTAACCTTAATTAAATAGATATTTAATGGGTCCACATAGTTTTTCACATTTCATGCTGTATCAGACGACCAATTTATCTCTCTCAAACTTTAGAAATATTTTGATATCAACATTTCAGATCGTGACTAACAGAGAGCTCGATAGATTATTTATCCTACAATCAGTCATAATATCTTCTGTTTCAAAACAAACATGGGAATGGAATGTCACCGAAACCCTAGTTTATACTCGAACAAGGTAAGGTTGCATTTACATTGAAGGATCCCGATTTGGGAAAAGGATTTAAGATAAAGTAATCAATTGACTCCAAATAAGGACAGGGAAATCCTCCAAAATGACTCGAAAAATAGCTGATGAGGATTCAAAATCCATTACAATGACCCATTGACTCTGTTCAATCTCAATGGGTTTGTGATTGCTTTTGAAATCCTTGGCTTCAAATATGTCAATCCAAATGGAACCTATAAGCGAATATGTATTACTGTAAGCATTAAGCAGCCCTCCCGGAAAACAACACATTCTCCAGATAGATTAGTCGTAAATATTAGAATACATGCACATAGAAGAGTTGGGGAACAAGTAATATTGTGCAAGGTAGAGGAAGACCCAAGAAAACTTGGATAAAGATGATTGAAAATGATATGCGGTTTCTTGGAATTGGAGAAAGTATGGCGATGGAGAGGCAAATGTGGCAGAAAAGAATACGGATGGTGGATGGAATCTGATTCTTTTCTTTTTTTTTTCTATTTTCTTTTATTTCATGTTATCTTTTAATTTATTTTTCAGGATTTTTCATTCTGTTTCTTTTTTTGTTAACATTCATTCTCCTTTTTTTTTTTGCTTTTTTCTATAACTTTTTCCCTCTTTTTTTTTCCTTTTATGTTATTTATGTAACGATCATTGACGGTTTCAAAGTTTGATTCATGTTAGCCGACCCCAAATCATTTTGGGACTAAGGCTTAGATGTTGTTGTTGTTGTTGCTGCTGCACATAGAAGAGTTACAGAAAGGAACTCATTCAAAACACAATAAGATCTACGTATTCTATTGACTCCATGCATAGAATAATAAATGGCAGAATTTGTTCAGAGATACTGTCCATTACCTCGGCCTCTTCATCTGTTTCTGCATAAGTCTCTTCCTCTTCTCCTCGTTCACGTTCTTCATCTTCTTCAGCATAATCCTTTTCGTCAGCTTCCTCACCGCTTCTATGTGGTGGGGAACCCTCATCTTCTTCCCCTTCAGTTTCGTACTCAGACTCCTCGCTGTCAGAGAAATCAATGGGCCGTCGAGATGATTTGGCTGCTGGCAACGATACCTTGTGATGGATATCTTTAGGCCCATGGCCCTGAAAGTAGATAATCAATAAGCATGAACGTCAATTTTCATCAAAATAGAAACCGTGGTAGAGGACAAGGATGTCGATGCAAATGATGTAGTTATAAACGTGCCTTCTTTGCATTCATCATGCGCTTCTCAGCTCGAGCTTCCTGTTGTTCTATGTCTTCATCAAAGCAACGACGACCAGTAGATCGACGGGATTCATAATAATCTTGCTCATCCTCCTAATGGAAGGAAACATGATAAGAATTATTTTCCTTGTACAAAAACATTTCAATGCGAAAATGAGAGGTAAGTAGGTGTCATAAAACTAAGATACTCATGGTAAAGCAATACCAAATGTTTCATCATCATCATCAGCTGCACCTTAATTTCAATTATGTTGGCGCCGGTGACATGAGGATTATAGTGCCAATTAATGGCCTAAAATTAGATACCACTATAATAAATTCATGCAAAAAGCAAAGTTTTGCGCCAGATACCACTCCTGACGCAATCTTCATACGAAGGAGAAATGAGATGAAACTCCAAAACCGTCATCATAATAAGTTTTTTCACTTGCAAGGCAGACGGCTATGAGTTGATATAATTTCTATACTCATTACATAATTGATATTGTAAATCAACACGTACATCGTGCAATATGACTAATGCGGCTAATATTCTATGTTAGCAAAAAGAAAATTGAAACTGAAAGACAATCTAACCTCGTCAAGAGCATCTTCTAGAAAACCAGGCGAAAGCTGACGCTCCCTGCGGATGGGTTGGGTATATTTGCGATTAACCTTCTCCTTCTTCCGGCTAAGAATTTCATTAGCTTTAATCGATTGATTCACGGCCTAAGAAGCCAACAACAGGTGTACGGTGAAAATCCATTAACCTTAATGGGTTATGCCAAATAAATGAGACTGGTGCCTCATATTACCTTCTCTTTTTTATCCTTCTCCATTTCAGGATCGATCTCAGTAATGCAGTTCTTTACTTTGTAAACCTTTTTGTGGCGTGAGTCAACAAGGGCAGTTAGTAAACGATGGGAATTTGAAAACAATGATGAAGGCATAAATCTCATTTTTGTTAAAATCCGCCCCTGAGATTGGAGAACACCCTACAAAGATAAAACAGAATATGAACTGCTGATCAGTCAGTTTTGACCACCATATTTAATAAGAATGGATGCACTGAACAAAAGTACTGGATGCAACAATGTCATAATAAAGATGACACAGTACACCAAGAACATAAAAAACCTTACCTTGCCATGACTTATGAAAAGGTGTGTTTGTTCATGTTGAGCATCTTGCTTAGATATATCAAGGACTTCATTTCCAATAAGTAACTGCATGCTGCCATCTGACCACTCCACAAAGCGAGCATTGCTTTCAAACTACATCAGTTCCAATTTAATATGGAACCACAAGAGAAGACAACTGAATCAAACATTTGGGAAAATTCACAAAGGATATAGTATCAATTACTGCAAATTACAGCTATAAGTTATTTTTCCCCAAAATTAACAAATGAAACCTAGAATGCAAAGTTAAATACTCCATGAAGTAATGATAGCGACATTGAAGATACTCTGGACGTGGCAAACCTAAGATATATCAAAAAAAACGTATACATCATGAGATATTGAAGCCGGGATTAATTCAACTGGTCAAAAGGAAGCAGATAACATCTGTTGGAGCCTTTACACTACAAAATTGCAAAAAAAAAAAAAAAACTCGAATAACAATGAGATTAATGAAGGCATTAAGCATAACTATAAGAACATAAGTTTTTCAGCTTAACCTTATTATTGAACATAATACCTTGGTCGTCCTCTAAATTACAAATCAGGTTTAACAATTTTAATTTATCATAAGGAAACAGTACTTGTTTATTTTCTCTTGTTTGTTTTTTCCTAATCACCTTTATTACAACCGGTTTTGACTAAGTCATCATTGTAAAAAAAGGAGGTAAGGTCAAGTTCATTCCCAGTATCTGCTGTTGACTTTTTGCAATTTATAATAGCTTCTACATAGACCTAATGGACTGAGCTGAGCCACCAAAGTATCGAATCATGCACTAAAGATAATATGTGGGAGCTGTCTCTTCTTGACGTAAATTAAGTGATCTGTGGGCTCTATTATAAACTCCATGCCTAGGCATAGGCAACTTCCATTTAAAGAAGCTGTAAACACACGGTGGTGGATAATGAAGACCTGACGAATGTTACTCGCATTAAATAGTTTATTCTGAAATAACCACACTGGGCCATGCATATAAAGCAAATATGTAGAGTTATGTTTGCATTCAGCCAATCTCGCAAATGTGATAAAATTTGAAGAGATATGTAAAGAGAGAGAGTATAACACATGTACGCAGCCATGCACGCATGCACATGCGCTGATGCCTAAGGTAGGATTGCAGAGAAGTCGAGTTGAGCTTCCTATAGTTATATCCATAGGGCCAAAGAAGAGGGCTAGGACATCTAATCTATTGTATGTTTGTCCTACTGTACATATTTTAGGAGTTAGCTGTATTATGTTGTACAGCAGAATATTGGTAAAGATTGTTAGGTGATTATTCTATTTGATTAGTTACCTTAAGTTAGGCAGACTGAGCATCTCTTGGATTAGCTACCGCAGTTAAATTAATTTAATATCTTTTTGAGGATCTTCACAGGACTTCCTTTATGTGTGTGTGTGTGTGTATTTCCCACCAGACAATGAAAATGAAATGGGATTTTCCTCCAAAATAAACTACACCTATTAATAATCTAATTTATTTTATCACTCATCAACGGGACCACAAGCATGAAATAGCTTATGCTTGAGTGAAAGTCCAACTCAAACCAGCTCAATGCATCTTGTAGCCCAGGGTAATATTACTTGCAGTAAGGACAATCGTTGATCCATACTGCAGTGTTCTGGTTTAGATGAAACACTGAATAACTTAATCTTAATTTTTCTACATCCAAATGTAAATAAAAAAAAATAGAAACAGATTGAACCACATTTAAAAGGACCACAGCATGGCAAAACAACTACCATACTGATGATAAGTCTCAACTTGCTCAATTAATGTGTTCTTGTATGTATATGTCATTTATTTATATGTTTCTGCTCCCGATCCCGCAAGAGCATCCGAACCTGAAAACACTATACTGTCACCCAAGGTACACAAATATAGGCGATTTACCAGCTGAATTGCAATAATTGACTTCCTTCTAAATACTCTTGTATTGGAAACTAGATCAGAAACTATCGAATAATATATGTCTCCAAAATATACTCAGAAGCTCAGGTCTTAGCGCAAACCTTCAGACCCATCTATTGAAGCAATCTTCATTAAAGTAACGAAGCAAATAATTAAACAACAATAAAATGAAAAATTCTACAATGGTTAGATAATGCTAACAGACATTGGAAAATGGAAGGATGTCACTGTGAGGTGTGAGAAAATAAAGTGCAAAATGCATTAACAGATTCACATACAGATGTTGTGCCATTCGAGTTTTTGACCTTCCTCCACCTAACAACATTGTTATCCAGCCGTATCCGCTTTTTTGATCCAGATTCTTCGGTTACATAAACATCCTCGTCCATGTATGTGTGGGGATCGAAAGGTTTAGGATCAATGCCCATTATATTAGAAACTTTGATCATATTCATCTGCAATAGAAGACTTCTGTTGTTATGACATTTATAATCAGATAACCGCATCGCAGCATGTCTGCTATGTACTGCTATAACATCACAAAGAATCAAGCCTACATATCAAAAGCAGTTGCAACATCTAAGGTCTTCCGAAGACAATTCATGTAAACTTTATAGAGGCAATAAAATACAACTGAATATATGTCAGGGAACAATAAAAACTGAATCCCTTGATGTGGATCCGGCCTAGAATTTAAGTAAATTTGAATCCCAGATTCAAACGAAATAACTGGTCCATTTGAGTTGGTCCCAGTTCAACACTAACAACTCGGAGAATAGGTGCTTAAATGGAAACAGGACCGAACATAAACCTTCTCAGTTTCAGCTGGAGGTTCCTGCAGAGGAATTTCCAACTCCAATGGGGGACCACATCGTTTTTCCTTAGGCTTAGCCACAGTATGCTCTTCTTCGGAGTAATAAGGAGCATCTTCATCAGGAAATATATCCTCATCCCTCGGTTCTTTCAAATAATTCATGTCATCATGGATGGGTGATTGCTGTATTGTGGAGAACAAAGATTTTAGTACCACTTCATATAAGACAAAACAGCATAGCTTAAATAAAAATGTTTAGTTCTTGCAGTAACATTTTCATCTTCTTCAATATCATTGCGAACTTCATATGCTGCTTGTTCTTCATCATCGGAATCCCCAAAAACATCGCGGATCTCTGGAGCTGGGTTCAAAAAGTGATCCTCATCATTTCCATGTCCAGGTGATTTACTGCAAATCATTATGTCCAAATTCGTCAATCAAAATTAAACAATTGGACGAAACTAAACGATAGAAGAGCATTATGAAGGATAAATTCGTATTTGAAAATTAACCATATAGCTTCACATCCAGGATCTTTTCATGTTACACCCTTCTTACAAACTACTCCCATTCATTTTATTTGTCATTCTATATTTTTCACACAAATTAAGGCTCTTTTATGCCAAAATTAACAAAATTTAATGACAATTAACCTCCTAAACAATAATAATCAGTTCGGAAACGTGGAGACTAAGTTCAATGTTAGTAGGAAATTAATTAGGGGTAGACATGAGATAATAAGGGGAAAAAAGCTAGAATGACAAATATAGTAATTAGTCTAAAAGACTAGAATCAGAAACAAAATGAATGGGAGGGGGTATGAATTATCCAGAATCCTATGATTTATTAGCTTGATCAGACACGACAAACCTCAATGTCCACAAAGCATAGAGGGTATCATCGAAAAACATAAATCATGAATATAAAACAGCTTGTCCACAGAGCATTGAAACCAATAGACATATCCATAATGCACATACATAAACAATAGATGTCAGGAAGTTATGAACTTATACTAATTAATAACAATATAACTAAGGTACACCAATTCCTATATAATCACTAGATAGGAAATTGTAAGACATGTAAGTTCAAAAATAGATATTCTACACATGCATTGGCTTCTAAAGTATCCTCCTCGGCTTCCCACTAACGAGCATAGTCATATATAACATCTCCCGCCGGTTCAACCGTGGATCAAACCGGACCTTTCTCATGATGATAGTTGCCCATTAGAAAAAACATGCCAAAACGCAAAACTTTAATTTGCGGTTAGAGCTACTCAACGCAAGAGAGAAGAGATCATCAATTTTCTTCTCATAATAGGGCAGGGGAGCCTTGGTGCAGCGACGAGAGTTGTTGCCGTGTGATCTGCGGTCACGGGTTCGAGTCCTAGGAGCGGCCTCTTGCCAATTTAATTGGCAAGGGAAGGCTTGCCCCCTATACACCCTTGTGGTGGGACCCTTTTCCGGACCCTCACCTTGCGGGGACGCTTCGTGCACCGGGCTGCCTTTTTTTTTTTAATAGGGCAGGGGAGGTGGGAGAGAGGGAGAAAGAGAGGGGTAGAGAGAGAGACCTAGATCTCCTAGCATGATTCACTTCGTCATCCTCATTAGCAGCATAATGACTCTCCCCAGAACCTTCTGATTCACTGATAATTGCATCAGGTCGTCTACTTGATACAACATGTTGACCATGCTCCTCTCCATCAATCGCCAGGTACCTTTCTTCACTTGCTTCTCTCTGATCACCTATTTCAACTTCTTGAGGACTATGATCGCTCTCGCCCTCACTCTCCCCGTGTATATAATCCAGATCCTGAGGTTGACCTTCGTTCTCAATTGCTACTTCACCTTCACCTTCATCTTCAGGCTCTGGTGCTCCATCCCCTTCATCCTGGCAAAAATAATTTAAAAGGAGAATCACAACTGGAGTAGATGCAAAACCAAAACCAACTATGTAAATTATGATTCATATTTGCAGCCATGTCACATAATTTACAAACCTAAAAAAAAAAAAAAAAAAAAAAAAAAAGTGGCAGTGTACTTGGTAATTCCACAAATCCTACACTGGATATGTGGTTCCTGATACAGCAAAGTGCATAGTTTTCATTTCATTAAAATAAAAAAAAAATTATCAATCACCTAAACCTCTACCCGTTTCAGTTTACATAGTCTCCTTCAATGATATCCCCGACTTGCAAGCTTACAGACTAGACAGGACAAGAAAATTGCTATTTTCCACGCTGCTATGTATATGGGTTATGATCCTGCAATTGCAAGCCGCGACCAACCAAGCTCATTATATCATATATGTAACAGTTACATTAAAGTCGTCATTGTTGTTGTTGCTGCCCTTATTATAAAGTGATTTCAGACTCAATCAAGTTTTAGCTTATGACTGAAAGGATAGAGCATGAATCAGAAAAACAAGAATGAAACAGATCCCTTTGACAAGCAAAAATGTAAAGGCCGTTACTACATGACATAGAAAATAAGATTAGATAACACGAATAATCTGCAATAAGGTGAATTGATAACCTTTGGATGTTTCCAAATTTAATCCCTCAAATGAAAAAAGAAAATGAGCAGACGGAAAAGGAATTTCTAATGGACACAGAGATTCTTCAAGTACTCATAAAACTATATGACATCAGATGCACCATTGAGCTATATTATATTGTCTTACTTTACTCTTTCTCTGCGCAGCTAGGTCTTTCTTTTGAAGGGGGCCTGGAAGGGACAAAAAAGAAAGATCTTGTTGTTTCTTCAACAATTTCTGATCTCGCTAGGTATTTGACCAAATAAAATCGTCCAGTTCCTAGAGCACCTATCCGAAAGTGGGGATTTGGCTGATCAGCCAGCGACTGACTTCCAGACTCGTAGGCTGGACAGAAGGAGCTGAAAGATGACATCGTATTCACTTGTTTTGAATCGATCTCAGGATAGCTAATACACCACAGTGGATCCAGTAGATTTCTATATTCTATGTAAGAACAACCCATAGCCAACAACCACGATAACACTAATAATAAATAATAAATGATAAAATCAATTTAAGTATACACGGAAAAGAATAAATAAACGACAAGTTGATTCATACGGAAGCATAATCAGGTTGACGATTGGACTCGTGCTCAGATTCAACCTCCTCATCCTCTTCTTCTGACTGGTCGCCGAACAAATTCTGCATCATTTGATGCCTCTTCTCTTCCCCAACCATTTTTGTGCTTGAATTCTGGTCAGGACTAGTGTGTGGACTGGTGGAGACGGTAAATTCGAAATCGCCGGTGAGCAGGATGCACAGAGTTGAGGATTAAAAAAATGGGGCCAGTTTGTTATTGGAAGCCACATCACCTTTTGAACCAAATTTTTTATGGATAAAAAAATAATTATGGCGGCTTTTAAACTACAGTAATGAATAGGGATGGCACCAAACCCGTGGGTCCACTCGAATCCGAACCCAAGTCAACAGACGAAACTCGAGTTGACTGGGTTTGGGTTTGGGTTTTGGTGGTACCCGATATTACGGGTGCGGGTTTGGGATCACTCAAACCCACACCCAAAACTCAGACATTCGTCCGATTATATGTTAAACTACTTAATTATCTATGTATATATAAGTGTAAATTAGTACTTTCACTTTTCACTCTCCTTTCTTACCCATCGCACGACTCACTCTCACTCTCATCTCAGTATCGCGCACTCACTTCGCCGCCGAAACCACTAATCTCACCGCCGAAACCACTCACACATCTCACCATTCACTCTGATAATCACGTCGAACTTTCTTTCTTCTCGGGTTAACCTCGATTCATCTCTTCCTTTTCTTTCTATAACTTTTTTTCCCTTAATTGTTGTTCTTGTTTAATTAGATATAATAATTCTTACGAAAATATGCTTTGCTTTCTTTTAGATTTTCTTTAGATTTTGGCACAGAGTTCTTATTCTCTATCGATTGTTGCAACCTATTTCTGTTAAGCTGTGGATTTTAATATCAATTTTGTTACCAATTTTAATATTTAATTATTATTATCAATTTTGTTATCTAGATCTGGAGCTTCAGTATTCGCCTTTTTTATAACAGTTACATTCATTTGCTTGATATCTTTTGCAATCATTTAATATTTGCAATCATTGAATATTTGCTACTGTTTAAATTTTTTATGATATATTTGCAATCATTAATTTCTTGGTGTGCTGTTTTTTGTAATAGGTCAGTACAACTCAATCAACTCAGGAAGTATCTTCTAATCTGACACCTAATGTTGGGCACGAAGAAGAAATTAATACAAGCTTAGAACCTGCATTAAAGAAGCAAAGAAGTAGTGTGTGGGAAAAATTTAAAAGGATTAAAGTGAATGGGCTAGATAAGGCTGAATGCATATGGTGTAACAAACGGCTTAGTGGCAAATCATCGAATGGAACAAATCACCTGCACGGACATCTAAAGGGTTGTATGCAAAAAAAGCCCAAGACGAGAAACCATGACAAAGGACAATCATTCATCATGCCTACTATCTCACAAGGAAGGCAAGAGTTGGGAATTGGAACTTATAATCCAAAAAATGTGAAGAAGTTGCTTGCTGAAGCTATTATTATGCACGATTATCCACTATCAATTGTGGATCACGCTGCTCTTAGAAGAGTCTTTGTTGCACTCCAACCATTGTTTAAAGTTCCTACTCGAAACACAATCAAGAAGGAGGTATTGAAAGTTTATGATTTTGAGAAAAAATGTGCTATGAAGATGTTAGATAGCCATGAAGGAAGAGTGGCGATTACCACAGATATGTGGACTGCAAGCAACCAAAAAAAAGGGTATATGGTGGTTACGGTTCACTATATTGATACCTCTTGGACTTTACAGAGTCGAATCTTGAGGTAACAAAGTTTATATTTTATAACTTAATTGTATATTTGTTTTTTGTGTTCCTAATGACAATATGATTGAGTGTAAA
This sequence comes from Orobanche coerulescens, assembly GCA_033398695.1. Classification (NCBI taxonomy): domain Eukaryota; kingdom Viridiplantae; phylum Streptophyta; class Magnoliopsida; order Lamiales; family Orobanchaceae; genus Orobanche; species Orobanche coerulescens. The sequence continues at coordinate 159,714,073 of CM065807.1, forward strand.
TATTATTATGTTATTTATGTTCCAGCCCCTCACACTAGTGAAAGACTTGGTGAAGCACTTGTTAATAGTTTAATGGACTGGAACATTGATTCAAAGCTTTGTACTGTTACTTTAGATAATTGTAGCACAAATGAATCCAAGATTAAGAAAATTAAGGATAAGTTGCCAACCAATGTTTGATAAGGGATGGGTCTTTATTAGTCATTTTGGGTTGCTACATGATAAGTGTCAGTTTTACACACTTATCCATGATTAGTATTGATATATTTCACCCATAATTATGAGGTAGTCTACTCGTTTTTTGCTTTAAATTAATTAGTTTTTAATAATTTTATTTTTATAGGATGAAGATGTAAATTTAGCCTTAATCGGATTGATTTACTGATTAAGTCAAGAAATAACATGTTTATAAAATATTTTCTTTAATTAGTTTTTATGATTCATGTTGTAGAGCTTTACAAGATGAGTTCGGCAGTCTTTCCGAATTCAAAATCAGAGTTATATATCAAAAGTTATCATCCGAAGAAGATTTGGGGTGAAGACGCAAAAGTCTAAGAAATTCTGGGCTGAAAATGAAGTCTGAAATTCCATACGGGCGTACAAATAAAGTTATGGCCGTAACTCACACAGCAACTAATGTGCAGAAAGCCGAAGCGATGTTACGGCCGCAGCACCAAAGCTTACGGTAATAAGTCCTCTATGTTACGGCCGTAACATCTGAAAGTTACGGCCGTAACTCTTGCCAGATGTATGACCATTTTTAAATCTTTTATACTTTTGGTCTATTATTGAGGGGATGGCTGGCCTTGATCCGATCTAATATAATAATGCTGGAGTTTTGGAGCTATTAGATGACTTTAGGTGTATAAATAGACCCCTTAGATCCATCATTAATTATCATTCATCTTATATTTTTCCTACTTTGTAATATTTTTCTTTGTGTGTGTGATACCCCGTAGTAAATAAACCGGGTGATTTTATATTTTGTGAACCGTCGGATATATTCGGTCATCGTGTCGGAGTTGAGAACTATATCATCCCGTATTTTTTAGAGCGATGAACTTGAATTTTGTAATTGTGGAGTGTTAATATATATTTTATACATAATATTTTGTATGTCACCGCCATGTCAATATTCATCGGGATGAGATAGACATAATGATCTGGATAGTTACGATGATATATATATATATGAGATACATACTCTCTAATATATATATATATATATATATATACACACGAGGCATTATCCAACCCGTGCGATGTACGGTCTTTGATTGAATATCTACGTGTTTTCTACGTAATGTTGGGGCAGACAGTTGAATGAGCAGATGACAGAATTTAAATGTCTTTTAGAGAAGTTTATATATTTTTTTATTGTTATTGTCCTTTTATTTTAGTCTATGTAATTAGTTATATGAAATGAGGCTTTACTAACCCGTATGTTGCTCCGGGGTTGTTTTTGGTTTATTCAACCCGTGCGATGCACCGATTGTATATAAGATTTCATAGCTAAAATTTAACTATCTTGTAATTTATATTATCATTTAAAAGTTCATTTTAATCACCTTGTGTGTTAGAAGGTGCACGTGTTTTGTACGTAATGTTGGGGTAGACGGTTGAATGAGCAGATGACAGAATTTAAATGCCTTTTAGAGAAGTTTATATGTTTTTTTATTGTTATTGTCCTTTTATTTTAGTCTATGTAATTAGTTGTATGAAATGAGGCTTTACTAACCTGTATGTTGCTCCGGGATTGTTTTTGGTTTATTCAACCTGTGCGATGCATCGATTGTATCTAAGATTTCATAGCTAAAATTTAACCATCTTGTAATTTATACTATCATTTAAAAGTTCATTTTAATCACCTTGTGTATTAGAAGGTGCATTTGTATTGTGATGTTTATCATAACTTTTGTATTTAAATTAGTTTATTTACATTAAAAATTACAATTAAAATAGTCTCTTCATATATTTACAATTAAAAATTACAATTAAATCCACCTTCCACATTAAATTAAGGGGGATAAATATTATATAGTATAGATATGTGTAACTGCTTAAAAAAACAGAGAAGAGATAAGAAAAGAAGAAGGAAAAGAGAGGATAAGAAGAGAAGAGTTGGGAGAGGGCAGAGAGAAACAAAAAAAACAAGAAAGAAGAAAAAAGAGAGAGAGAGAGAGAAAGAAAAAAAACGAACGAGAAGAACAGGAGAGAGAGAAGGTCATCCGCCACCGAGAATTTTTCTGGTAAAATATTGCAATCTATATATCGATTTGTTCGTATTGACGAGTAGATCGTGAATATGTATTTAGATTTTCAAACCGATGTCGGTTTTGTCCGGACGGGGCAAAAAACGGTATTTCCATCGACTTGCCCATACGGACTCTCCGGTTGTCGGAACTTTGCAAACTTTATATCGTAGCTTTCATCGCAAGGGGCTCGTTTCTGTCCCTATTGCTAAGTTTCATAGCTGTTTGGTGGGTGGGTGTGCAAGGTGCGTGTATGTGTGTGTTACTATGTGTGTTATGTGTGTGTGTGTTGTGCTTGTGTCGTGTGTGTGTGGTGGGTGGTGTGTCTGTGTTCTGTTGTGTGTGTATGTGAGTGCGTCTGTGTGTATGCGTATGTGTTTATGTGTGCTGGTGTGTGTGTGGTGTGTGTATGTGTGTTCTGTTGTGTGTGTATATGAGTGCGTGTGTGTGTGTTTGTGTGCGGGTGTGTGTGTGTTCGTGTGTGCGTGTTGTGTGCTGATGTGAGTTGACAAGTGGGTATGAGTACGGGTGTGCTGATTTGGGGTATAAGTGTGTTTTTGCGTGTAATAATAGAGTTAGTCGATGTTAAAGAAGCTTAGGGTGAGGTTACGATAGACGGGAGACGTGAAAACGACTATTAGATAGTCATATAAAGTTTTGGGGTGGAAAACATAAATTTTGAAAGCCCAGGGCTATGCCATTTGAGAATTAGAAATAAAGTTGGACTTGATTGAAGTTTTTTAAATCTTCAATTTGACCCTAAACTTTAATATTTTCTTTGAAAAGTGTATAACCTTCTTGGTTTCAATCCAAAATGGGGTCAAACGAATTTCAAATGGCTCCAAATTCGAAGCACAACATTCGTACACCCCAATAACGCGCAGAGTGTGTCCGTAACTATGTCTCACCTAGACTCGACTAAATTAGAATGTAGAGTTCTAATGGTTATATAAATCTTAACCCGTTAATTATATTATATGATCCATTTTAGGTTGAAGGTCTGGCTAATCGCTCAGTCTATTTTCCTTATCAATCGAACCCTTTCCATTCGCTGGAATGCTAGGCAAGTACTTTGATTACGTTTGATGTACTTCGTGTGAATGAATATTTGAAAAAATGTGTTTTCTGTGAAATGTGGGAATATCAGAAAATGTAATTACAGAAAATAGTGATTTCTGTGGTTTGTGACATGTGGTCACTGACTGTGTGTGAGCCAAGTAAAACCAGCGATGGTCCTCTGGGATCCGTAAGATGGCGAGTATATGCGGATCACTCAGTGGGGATGTTGGGATAACAAATACCCGGTATCGAAACAGTTAAGATAAACAATCTCTGTATCGAAAAATGGTGATAAGATGTTTTGACAATATGCCAATCCAACATACAGTAAGGAAATTGTATCGAAAAGATGATCAATAAGGTAAACCTGTATCGAAGACCTCTCGTAGATCCAGCATACAGTGGAACCTATCATACAGCAAAGAAGTCTCATAAAGACTAAGTATGGAAGCTGTCTCGAATTAACTATACAATAATCCTTCCATACAGCTCTCAACAGGACAAAGAAGGAATCTTCAGTATTCGCTAGAAGTTAAGTTCCGTTGATAAAGAAGTATTTAAATACTAAAGGATAAAGTATTTAAATAATGTAAGTCAACAGATCTTGAAATCCCGCAAAATCCGGATCGTGTTTTATTCAAACACATCATCCCGTTGGACGGAATCTTGCTCAACGGATTTATCTCAATGGATATATTTTCAGAAGAATATATATATCTCATCAAGGCGTTGAAGATCAGTTACCAAGTGACGAAGTTACCAAGTTACAAAAAGCTTACGAAGTTATTATCATATACATCAGAGCAAAACATATCTCCAAAGCTCACTGCTATTCAGATATAAGAGATATACAGTGCTCAAACCGTGAACAACACTTCATCAGCTAGAAGCTCAGAAAGTCAAAGCTGTTGTTCATATATTGTTCTAATCCTTGAACAAACACAGCAGCCCTGTGTGGAGTGAGAATCTTTGCTACTCCGGAACTGTGTGTGAAGGAATTGCATCGAAAAAGACGAAGCTTCATAACTGTGTGTGACGAAGTCAGTCAAGTGTTAGCTCAAACCAATCTATGTGAACGGTTGAAGCTAAGATCTTTATATCAATCTGTGTGAACGATATATTGATTAAGTGTGGTTATAATTACGTAGTTGTGTATGCAGTAATTATAATAAACTTTTTACTCCTGTGTGGAGGACCAGTGGACGTAGAGGGGTTACCTCGAACCACTTTAAATATTGTGTTATTTACTTTCTGCCTTTACTGTTTTATTAAACTGTGATTATTTAAGTATACATTGCACATCGAGTTGCTGTATCCATAGCAGCTTACTATTTAAGACTTCCGCTACGCACTCAGATTTAAAATCAGTACAGCTTGTTGTTTAAAACACTTTCCAAGCTGTATCCAGTATACTTAGTGGCCAACAAGTGGTATCAGAGTGGTTGATTCTAAAAATAATCAGTCGTATTTTTAACCGAATCAGATCCAGTATTCACTTATTTTTTTTAAAACAGTCTTTTTCATTCCTACATTCTCATATGGATACATCAATGATCAACAAAGTTCCAATGTTCTCTATTAATGAATTTGATGATTGGAGAATTAGGATGGAGGCTCATCTTGTAGCAATGCACGAAGAAATGATTTTTGTTATACAGGATGGCCCCATTAAGATCATGAAGGTAAACACGGCTGCGAGGATCGAAGGCCAAGCCCATGCTGAGATGCTCGAGAAGGAGCGCGAACAATGGACCACAGATGAAAGAAAGCGCGCCAACCTCGACAATGTTGCAAAGAATGCGTTGTTTGTCACCCTTGACAAAGGCACATTCTCGAAGGTAAAGAGCTATAAAACAGCCAAGGAAATCTGGGATAAACTCAAGTTGATTTGTGAGGGAACTGAGCTCTCAAAAGAAAACAAAATTTCAAAATTGACTCAACAATTTGAATCCTTTGAAATGAAACCAACTGAGACACTTGAGGAACTTGACCTCAGATTCACTGGAATTGTTGGTGAACTTGAAGCTTTGGGCAAAATTTATACCCAAAAGGAGAAGAATTTAAAAATTTTCAGATCTCTCCCTGCGCGATGGGACATTAAGACCACAGCTATGTGTGTGTCGTGTAATCTAAATGAAATATATACTTTCGATCTCTTTTCTGACCTCAAAGCTTTCGAGTATGATATAGACAGGAGAGAGAAAGCTAAAGAATCTCCAGCTAGGACTACGACCTTAGCCGCTGTATCGAACCATCGACACAGCATGCCCAGCCCATCAAAGCCAAACTACAAACATGCAGACAGTGACGACGATATCCTGTTTTAAGATGAAATGGTGCTCCTCATGCAAAAATTCAAGAAGTTCATCAAACAGTCTGGAAAGACTCCCTACAGGCCCAAACTTGTCCACAAGGTAAGTACTGAAACTTCCTCTGGTGACGCTAACCTATGCTATAATTGCAGGAAACCATGACATTATGCAAACAAATGTCCTCATCCCAAAGTTCAAAGGTTGCCAGAAGCCGAGCAACAAGAGAGGGATGAACGAAGACGTGCTTGGAAAAACAAGCTCAATGCACTGATAGGAGAATCAGAAGCCTCCCCCACACCATCCAAATCCGAAGAATGTCTTCAGGTGGTCACTGAAAGTGACTCATCTGACGATGAATTCGATGATAAGGCATATATGTGCTTTATGGCCAAGGACATTCCGGAAGATGAAGACAACGATGATGAGGTAAGCTCAACCTCAGCCATTCCAGTAAATGCATCACATACTTTCGAAAACATGATGAATGAATTTAAAAATATTCAAAAAGCCCACGAGACTTTGAAAAATGAAAACATTCATCTTCAACTTTCCAACATAGAGCTGAAAGAAGAAAACGACTTGCTAAAAATAAATTATGAAAATATGGCTATTGATTGTGAAAACAGCAAGGTCGAGCATGAAAAACTCGTGGAGAGCAATCATCAACTTGCTCATGAACTAAGTGAGACCAAATCTCAAAATGGAAGCAAGACAAATGATTTTGTTCTACTTCAAGCTAAATTTAATACTCTCGAGAAACGAGAAAGCGAACTTGAGACCATTCTGAAATCTTTCGAGAAATCATCTAAAAGAATGGAAGAAATTCTAAGTATTGGGCAGCATGCTCACGATAAAAGTGGCTTAGGATACAGCTCATTTTCCAACAAAGGGAAAACTAGTACTGTGTTCGTCAAGAGTGTGGAACACATTACTGTATCAAAAGATACCCTTAGTCCTGTGAAGGAACCTGCTGCACTGCGAAAAGCAAAGGCTGCCATTCCGCCCCCGCAATCCTATTCCAGACAACGGAATCATAATCCGTTCCAACCTGTAAGACACACACAAAAGCATGCTCCCCGAGCATAACAACAGCGCCAACAGCCGTTCAGAAAGAAGGTTGTATCCAAATACCCAAGGCCCGCACAGCAGTACTTTCAGTACAACACGCCTAGGTATTGGATATAGTAGCCGCATTATCCATCGAGACAGCAAGTGTCCGCACAGTATCAACAACAGCTCTGGGAATCCAACTGGAGACCCAGAAGGCAATCTCTAAGGCCAAAGAAAATGGCTCCACCTCCGAGACGGCACTCGTACTGGATTAATAATAATAATCCTGACTTTTACATGCATAATGATTATCATGGATACAGTAACTACGTACATGCCCCACGTAGATACCGCAAGTTTGTACCAAATGTTACCTACAATAAACCAATTGCTGTCAGGAAAATATGGGTACCTAAAGGCACTAACATTCATGGACCCAAAAATCAAAGGGGATCTAAATCTACTTAATCTCTTTGCATACAGGACATCCTAGAGGAGGACATATGGTACTTCGATAGTGGATGCTCTCGGCACATGACTGGAGATAGAAGCAAGCTATCAGATTTCGTAGAAGGTCGCGGTCCAAAAGTGCGCTTCGGTGATAAATCTAAAGGAAGAACAAGAGGAAAATGAAACCTTCTTGTAGGAAAATTCAAAGTCACCGATGTAGCTTATGTTGAAGGCTTACAGTTCAATCTACTTAGTATTAGCCAGTTCTGTGACAAACAGTTCTCGGTGAAATTCTATATAGATCGCTGTAGAGTCAAGAACATCCAGACCAAAGAAGTTGTGCTTACAGGAAGCAGATCAGGTAACATGTATATTGCTGACTGGAAGCCTATGAGCTCCTCAATTCCATGCTTTGTTGCCAAAGGCACTGTAGATCTAAGCTGGTTATGACACAAGAGGATGTCTCACATCAACTTCAAGACGATCAACAAGCTCTCAAGACAGGGACTGGTAAGAGGATTGCCAAACGTGTCATTCAAAAAGGACAGCGTCTGCGGACCATGTCAGAAAAGCAAGCAAATCAAGTCCACCCTGAAGAGCAAATCCTACCTTTCAACCCACAGAGTGTTGGAGATGTTACACATGGATCTCTACGGTCCTGTAGACCCGGTAAGTTTGCGAGGTAAGAAATACTGTCTTGTTGTTATTGATGATTACTCCAGGTATGCTTGGACAATTTTCTTAAGCAAGAAGAAGGAAACAACATCAAAGCTGCCAGAGCTCGTGAGAAAGCTTCAAAATGAAAAAAGTTTGAGTATCGTGTCCATTCGTTCCAACAGAGGTACAAAATTTACTAACTGCTTTATAGAGCAGTACTCTTCAGAGAATGGGATACAACACGAATACTTAGCTGCCCGTACACCTCAACAAAATGGTGTTGCCGAGCGAAAGAATAGGAGACTGAAAGAAGCAACAAGGACAATGATTGACGCAAGCAAGTTGCCACATCGTTTCTGGGGTGAAGCAACCAATACAGCATGCTACACTCAAAACCGCTGTATCGTCAACAAACACCACAACAAAACAGCATACGAGGTATGGAACAACAAAACTCCGTTAGTTTCATTTTTTCACATTTTTGGATGCAGGTGCTATGTGTTGAATAATGGGAAAGATCAACTTAGAACCTTTGATGAGAAGTCAGACGAAGGTATATTCATAGGATACTCCTCCATCAGCAAAGCTTACAGGATCTTTAATAAAAGGAAGCTGACGATTGAGGAATCAGTTCATGTAGTGTTCGACGAACCTCACCATGACCCTATAGGAGTAGAAGATGTTACTCAGAACATCCAACAACTTTCCATCTTATATCCACCAACTCCCATAGAACCTGTTGTTGACCTAGAAATCAACCCCGCAGCTGTAAGAATCGACGTAGATGAAGCCGATGTTGTACAAGCTGAAGCTGAAACTACAGCAACTCTAGATACAGTACGGGACCCTGAATTAGAACCCGACCACAGATGGTTGAGAGATCACCCGCAAGAGCTAATCATTGGAAACATTAATGCTGGTATTTCTACCCGAAGGAGAATACAGAGTACACAAGGAAATGTACTGTGTGCACAAAAAGAACTAGATACTGAAAAATCACCATTTCCTGAATGGAAATCTCAATCCGAGCTTAGAAGACTCAATATGTGTACTATTGCTGTATTCTTAGCCGATCCATCAACTGTTTCTACCATAGAAGCTCTTAATAATTCTCATTGGATAACATCTATGGAAGAAGAGCTTAACGGTTTCGAAAGAAACAATGTATGGTATCTTGTACCCAGACCTACACATCAATCGGTTATTGGAACCAAATGGGTATTTAGAAACAAGAAGAATCGAAATGGACTTATTATAAGGAATAAATCAAGGCTAGTCGCACAAGGTTATAGATAGGAAGAAGGCATAGAATACGATGGAATGTTTGCCCCTGTAGCCAGACTAGAAGCCATTAGGATATTCTTAGCCTTTGCCGCCCATAAGAGCTTCATTGTATACCAAATGGACGTCAAAAGTGCATTCCTAGACCTTGCCGAAGAAGTTTATGTTGAACAACCACCAGGGTTTGCCAACACAGACGGCATCGATCTTGTATACAGGCTGAGGAAAGCACTGTATGGACTTAAACAAGCCCCTAGAGCATGGTATGAGACCTTGTCCCAGTATCTAATCAATAATGGATTTGAGAAAGGTGCTGTGGACAAAACCTTGTTCAAAATACAGGAAGGCGATGACCTTCTAATGGTTCAAATCTATGTTGATGATATTATATTTGGTTCAACTAACCTTGCTTTGTGTCAAAGGTTCTCTCATCTCATGCAAAGTAAATTTGAAATGAGTATGATGAGAGAACTTAGTTATTTCCTAGGTTTGCAGGTAAAGCAGTTGCCTACAGGGATCTTCATCAACCAGGAAAAATACAGCAAGAAGCTTCTCAACAAATTTGGAATGAACATTTCCAAATCATCGCCAACTCCCATGAGCACTTCCGTGCAAATTAGTGCTGATGAAGCCGGAAAGTCGGTTGACCAATCACTCTACAGGAAGCTTATTGGCTCTCTCCTGTACCTAACGGCTAGCAGGCCCGATATCCAGTTTGCTGTAGGAGTGTGTGCGAGATATCAAGTAGCACCTAAGGAATCACACTTCAATACAGCTAAACGAATCCTGAAGTATATGAAAGGAACAGTCGATGTAGGACTGTGGTATCCTAAAGAAGGCGACTTCGATTTAGTTGGATATAGCGACTCGGATCTCGAAGGATGCAAGCTAGATAGGAAGAGTACAAGTGGAACTTGTCACTTCCTTGGACCTAGACTTGTTTCTTGGTTCAGTAAGAAGCAATTGGCAAACTCACTTTCCACGGCTGAATCAGAATACTATGCTGCTGGTAGTTGCTGTATGCAAATCTTTTGGATGCAGCAACAATTGTCAAATTATGGGATTGAAGCCAAGGAAACGCCAATCATGTGTGATAGCACGAGTGCAATTGCAATAACGCACAATCCTGTCCTGCACTCGCGCACTAAGCACATCAACATGAAGCGTCATTTCATAAGGAATCATGTCGAGAACAAGGATGTTCGGCTTGAAAAAGTTCATACAGATATTCAGTTGGCCGACATCTTCACCAAACCTCTCGACACAACAAGATTCAACATGCTTCGACAAGAATTGGGATTGCTACAGCCTGACTCCCTGTAAGTATTTATTGTTTTTACTCAACAATTGAGGGGGAATGCTGTAAGACCCAAGAATACAGTATCCACCATTAGTTATCTGTACATTCAGAACCTTCAATACAGCATTGTAGTGAACAAAGTGATATGAATTATCCTACAACTGACGTGTGCAATAATTAAGGGGGAATACATTATGACCCATGAATACGGCATTAATCCAAAAGTTGCTGTATGGAATTGAAACCTATATGTACCTTTTAAGGGGGAACGCTGTATCATCGCGGATACAGCACATAATATGGAATTTCGATTCATTATATATATTATAATATTTCATTTTAAAAATAATTTTTGTCCACGTGCCCTGTTTTCATGTCAAACGTCACTTACATTAAATGCCTTACACGACATCTGGACAATAGAATCTCAAAAGCCGCGATGTTTTCAAATTGTTTAATATTTAAAACCGCCGTTTCAGGCATTAAGGGTAACAACAAATGTCAGAAGTGGGACCCGCTCATATTTTAATATTCCATGGATAAGTGTACCAGCACTCAGTCCATCATGACCGTTCATTTCAAACGTCGGTTCCCATCCCTTAAATTTGACAATTCGTTCTCTGAAAAACCCTTCTTCGCCACCCACTATAAAAGGACTAAAATTACCATTTGAGACTCTTTACGCCTTCTGGATATTTTGAGAGCACTCAAACAAATACAACCTACAAGTTTTTCCGCGTTTTACTGCAAATTTCTCTTAACGTTTTTCATCTTTTCTTGAGATTCATCAATGGCGTCTGCTCAGACCTCTGCCACCGCCCTCAAGAAAGCCTCGAACATCATTGATGGACGGATCTTCTCCAGATCTGTCGTCATCGAGCGAATTCTCACTGAAACTAATGACGAAGAACCCATGGAGTTCGTCATCACCAGAATCCGTCAGCAAGGCCTCTACCGCCTTGGGAGCCACACCGCCGAGAAGTACGGCGTCCATTTGGTTGAGGACTTCTACCTGAACGCTGCCGTCCACTTTCTGTCGCTGGCCCAGGGAGGCCACGTCGCTGACATCACCGCTGTCATCCACGGAGTGGAGATCCGCATCGACCGATTCTCTAGAAAATCTTCAGGCTGTCCGCTGATGGCCTGACCATGGAAGACCTTGAGATTTTTGGGTCTCAAGAGCTGTTGACCAAGTACTATGGCCTGTTCACCGGATCAGCTTCAGTTGAATCTGTTCACACTACCTGTCACAAGAAAAATTTCTGTTTGCCATACATGTACTTGCATGACTTTTGTTGCTGTATCATCGAGAATCGCACTGGTGCCTTTGAGATGTGCACAAATCTTATATTTAGGATGATGGTAGCAATTATGACCTGTGAAAAGGTCAATTGGTGTCAGATTATTCTGAAGTGTCTGCAGGAAGAAGTGTCAAAACCTGTGTCGCAAAAGAAATCGTTTGGTCTGTTTCTAAACCACATTTTGATGAAGTACGGACTACCACAATCCGCAGATGCAAAGAAAATAAGTTCCCGGATCTACTTAGGAGGCGTCAAGCCTTCGGCCTTTAACCAGAGCACCTTGATCGCCAACCAACCATCCATCCGCAATATGCCCGTTTATGAAGATCCAAGGGATGTTTCTTTGAAGTCCCAGAGTGTGGAATCTTCAAAGAAACGAAAGAGATCTCACAGCAAGACACCTATTGCTGTTGAGAAGCCGAAAAGGAAGCTTAGGAGGCTCACAAAAGCTAAATCTACCAAACCCTCCAAAGATGCTTCTATCATAGCGCAACCCACTGATGAAATACCCCAGGGCCCAACCCCTGTGGAAGAGATGCCCGTTACTGTATCGACAGTAAATCCTGAGCCTTTGGCGGCAACGACGGATATGAGGTCATCTGCCAACTTGGAAGAATCTAGCGAGTCGGCTGCCCCTTTGGAGCCAACAGCTAACTCTCCTATGCGGGATTCCACACCCGTAAAGGATCCAGCTTCCTTCAGGGTACCATCCCCTGTAAGGAATCCCTCTTCCATACAGGATCCCACACCTGCAGAGGAACAAATCAATACAGCGGATGGAAACATTGTACGAAGTCCCTCCCCAGACTCTATTATCAATGAAACCCTTCTTTCTGTGCAAATTGAAAAGGCTTATGAAAGATTTCTTCATTGGAAAAGCAAAGGCTATATCCATACGATACCCTATACAACTGGAGCGAGTGGAGCAATGAAGAAAGATTCGTGTTGGAAGTGAAGGACTCCACAGAATTTGAAGCCCTGATCCAATGGGATAATCCATGCTGCAAAGCTTTAGTTGAAAGTCATCTTTTGCACAAATCAGATGCCAGAAGGAAAGGAAAGGATAAGTTCGAGGAATCTCCCAAAAGTCCAAAAGAAGACCACGACTCAGATGACGACGATGATGCCTTTCAGGCAGGTCTGAGAATGAGCCGTGAGGAGGCTCACGAAAGAGATGCCCCCGAAGTTCAACAAAATGATGAAGGGCCATCAAGCCGCAATGAGCCACCCTCGCAACAGCCAGATATTGTTCCCGAGCAGGAGGAGTCAGTCCCCCCTGTCGCAGAGGATCTACTAACTGTTTCGGAACAGGCACTTGAGCCTGCTGTCGCCGAAGAAATCAAATTAGCTCCCACCCCACCAACCATCTTGGAATCCGATGACGGTACTACACCTGAGGATGTCCAACTCACTTCACGTCCTAACGTGAACTTGAGAAGGTTGAATGCAGTACAAGACTTTGCCCAGTCGGATTCTCCCCACACTGTAATAAGAAAAGAGCGATTGCGAGCTCTTGGCCCCCACACGGTATTCATTCAGGATGCAGTGAATGCCCTTCACTCAGTTGAAAAAGCTTTGGATTGGATGCACACATCGGCCGTTGAAGAAATGACTGGTTTAAGGCATGAAGTCTCTCGTGTTGTCGAAGCCTTCACTGTCATGCCTCATGTATTCAAGCAAGCCCTGAGCAATCTGCAAGAGAATCAAGAGAAGATCCTGAGAGAAGAGGAATCTAAAACTCGCATATCCGAGGCCAAGACAGCATCAGCCATGATCGAAACAAGTTCTCAACTGCGAATACATGACAAGAACATCAAGGATATGTCGCAGGTGCTCTCCTACCTGGTCGAAAAAATTTCAAATATAGAGACAAAGCAGGATACCGCTCTGGAAATCCTAGGACGTCTTGATGAAAAGGTATCATACCTTGATGATGCCAAAAAGGGGGAGAAGCGAGAGAAGCCGCGAGGAGAACAAGGCTTCAGCATGAAAGAGAATTTAATGCTGCTCAAGACAGCATTACTGCAGAACTTAACAAATTAGCTACACCCTATCAAAGTTTTAGGATTTCAGGTTCTCGACCTGAGTTTCATGACCCCAATGTCCCATGGCAAAACATGATCGTAAGGCCTTCTGAAATTCGTCTACCAACCAACCGCCATCCCACTGCTAAAGAAGTGAAGCAATGGAGGAGAAATGAACTGATGAGATATTTTTTAAAACTCGTCAGGGAATCCGCCGTCTTCAAAGGATATAAAACCTTGGCGGAGGCTGCAGATAAATATACAAAGTTGTTAGAAGAAGGAAAGCTTCCTCTCCAACAAGAAATGAAGTCCAAACATAGAAGAGGAGATCGGATCACCCACCCAGAGGACTGGATTCTCGCCTTCGATAAATCATACGATGGTAGAGCAATCTATTTAGATCGAGGCAATGATTCCCTACAGCATTGGTGGCGTGGAACCAAGAACAATCCCGACAAGAGACCATGGAGGCACTCGGATTATAGGAGCTAAAATCCTTAGTGTATTATTTTTGTTTGTAATTTTACTTTCAAAACAGCAATCTTTGTACTCTATTTTAGTATCAATAAAATTTTGCCTGTCTTGAAAGATTACAACTCATAATCTACAGTGTTATTATATGATTATGTAATTTAATTTATTTGCTGTAATTAATCACAAGTATAGAAACTTGTTTAAAAATTATGTTGTACGAACTTGTCTGCGAACAGTTCATAGATTCAGTTATATGCATCTAGAATACATTGTAAGATTGTGCCTGTGCGCCAATCATAACCTTAAGCTGTAAAAACTCTTAGCTGTATCGAACTCGCCTGCGAGCAGTTCATAAATTAGACTAAGTTGCTGAAGCAAGATCATTTGACAGAAGACCAAGATATCTGCCAAAAGTCATCAAGAAGGTTATTAGCTTCATGAAGAAGGTTTTGGCATCATCAAGATAGCTTGAAAGATTTAAGTCTTAGCAAATTGTCAAAAAGGGGGAAATTATTGGGATAACAAATACCCGGTATCGAAACAGTTAGGATAAACAATCCCTGTATCGAAAAATGGTGATAAGATATTTTGACAATATGCCAATCCAGCATACAATAATGAAACTGTATCGAAAAGCTGATCATTAAGGTAAACCTGTATCGAAGACCTCTCGTAGATCCAACATACAGTGGAACCTATCATACAGCAAAGAAGTCTCATAAAGACTAAGTATGGAAGCTGTCTCGAATTAACTATACAGTAATCCTTCCATACAACTCTCAATAGGAAAAAGAAGGAATCTTCACTATTCGCTAGAAGTCAAGTCCCGTTGATAAAGAAGTATTTAAATACTAAAGGAAAAAGTATTTAAATACTGTAAGTCAACAAATCTTCAAATCCCGCAAAATCCGGATCGTGTTTTATTCAAACACATCATCCCGTTGGAATGGAATCTTGCTCAACGGATTTATCTCAACAGATATATTTTCATAAGACTATATATATCTCATCAAGGCGTTGAAGATCAGTTACGAAGTTACCAAGTTACGAAGTTACCAAGTTACAAAAAGCTTACGTAGTTATTATCATATACATCAGAGCAAAACATATCTCCAAAGCTCACTGCTATTTAGATATAAGAGATATACAGTGCTCAAACCATGAACAACACTTCATCAGCTAGAATCTCAGAAAGTCAAAGTTGTTGTTCATATATTGTTCTAATCCTTGAACAAACCCATCAGCCCTGTGTGGAGTGAGAATCTTTGCTACTCCGGAACTGTGTGTGAAGGAATTGCATCGAAAAAGACGAAGCTTCATAACTGTGTGTGACGAAGTCAGTCAAGTGTTAGCTCAAACCAATCTATGTGAACGGTTGAAGCTAAGATCTTTATATCAATCTGTGTGAACGATATATTGATTAAGTGTTGTTATAATTACATAGTTGTGTACGCAGTAATTATAATAAACTTTTTACTCCTGTGTGGAGGACCAGTGGACATAGAGGGGTTTACCTCGAACCACTTTAAATATTGTGTTATTTACCTTCCGCCTTTACTATTTTATTAAACTCTGATTATTTAAGTATATACTGCACATTGAGTTGCTGTATCCACAACAACTTACTATTTAAGACATCCGCTATCCACTCAGATTTAAAATCAGTACAACTTGTTGTTTAAAACACTTTCCAAGCTGTATCTAGTATACTTAGTGTCCAACAGGGGAATTTACTAAAAATTCAAATTGTGTAAATTTTTTTCACTTTAAAGTGTATCAGTGCGATATTTGTGATATGTGTGATCAGCGGAAATGTGGATTTGTGGATATGTAGTATCATTGCGCATTGACATGAAATAATATGTCATAAACATGCATTGCGGAGTGGAAAATCTAAGTAAGCGATTGGGGTTGGCCAAAAGAGCCGAGCGGAATGGGCCCATGTGCGTGAGTCATGGCATGCATGGGAATTGCATTGCATTACATATACAATAATGATGATTGTGGTATTGTATTCCAGAATATATGGCACTGTGATGTGGTTGTTTATTCACTTGTGGTACATGTTCATGAATCGTTGTACTTGCACCGGCTGTTTGCTGACCCCTTCTGGAGTGAATATACTTGTTGTGTATTCAGGTGCAGGTCTTAGTGGCGAACCGACGCAGGAAGGACACGAGGATGGCGAGCAACACTGATATCATGAACTATTTATATTAGGTGGTCGTGCTGTTGTGAACCGAGTCGTGTTTTGTCTTGTGCTCGCGCGAGTACTGTTGAGTAGTATGGGTTGTTTGTGGTTCAGTCATTTTGATGGTGTTATTGTGGCAGTTGGAGTCCCACAGAACAATATATTGTTGAGTGTTGTAATGTATATGGTTTAAAGTTGAGTACTGTCAATATATGTGTGGATTTATGTTGGTCTCAGCCTGGTAGGTTCTGCAAAAAGAATCTACGGCACTGTAATATCTCTGTAAATCACGGGGGTGCTACAGTGTGAAGAACACACTTGTGTTCTTGAGTGATTTATGTAAGAGTGATTTAGTTTATATTGTTGAAGGAGTATTGCTTCTTTCTCTTTATCTACTAAGGGAGTTAGTATCAATTCTTTCCCTTTTTCGATTAATAATGACCACTCAAGCTTGTAATATGTTGAATAAACCCTTCATGGGCTAAGTTATCCTTAGTTGGGATTATAAACAAGGTTTGTCATGTTATTTAAGTTTGTATAAATATCTATTATGTATTACTTATTATTGTCTGTGATTTTCATTGTTTTACCTATCTTTGTTTATTTGGCCAATAAATGATGATATTTATGGTCTTCATATGTTTCGAAAGAAAATATGTTGATTAGATCAAATGATCTTCACTCTAAGTTGTTCTAGGGGATAGAAATATACCTCTAGACCTTAGATGATTTTTTGAGTTATTTTCATAAAACCTAATGCTATGTATTGAAGCCAATCATCATAGAAATATAGTGGATTGATTCAATATATAAGGGGCATTTTGACATTCGAAAGAGGAACCGTCTTTTTAAGGAAAATCGAATCTACACAACATAATAAGTAAATACATCTTATGATCTCCTATACATCTTCTATAACTAATGATGAACTAAGTTTGTAATCCCAACTATTTCATTTTACCTTTTATTAATCTATTATTAGTGCAATCTTTCATTTCCTTAAATTTTAGAACTATTATTGCATTTTCCTTGCAATTGTCAAACCAATCTATTAAATTGTGTGTTTCACTAATCTAAATCTCTATAACAAATAGATAAATAGTGTATAATTCAATATAAAACCTAACTTCCTCGTGGGATCGATAAACCAGACTCAAAAAGTTCACTTACTATTTGATACGATATCGTGCACTTGAGATAGTTACACAAAAGACATGTCAAGTTTTTGGCGCTATTGCCAGGAAAGTATTAATGTTATTTTTGAAATCTTACATTGTAAACTATTGTTATAGATACAATTTCTCGACGTTGTAACTTAGTACTCAATTGTGTTTGTCCGGTCAAGTGGCGGATAACGGTACTCCGTGACTATTAAAGTTGGATTTTTCAGTTTCCGACAACAATTGATATTTGTAGATATTTTCTCCTTTTATTTTTATTTTTATTTTATTTTATCATGGAAGAAACTTTGAATCGTATTGAAAAGAGATTTCCCTTTCTTAGCAAAAAAGTCATTTTAAAAATTTACAAGACAAGACTTGAAAGGATGAGGTTGCTTATGAATAAAAGCATACCTTTTGAAATTAGATTCATTATTGAAGTCAAAGTGAGAATAACAGGTGAATTCACTGAAATACCTGCTAGATTTTTACCAGGACTTGGAAAAAATTCATATGCCAAGAAACGACGTGCTCAGATAATAGCCGTTTTCTATAAATGTGCTAGATGGAACTGTAATTCAAAATGTCGATCTTTAGGAATTCCATCTACAAACAGAGAAGATAAAATTCAGTTTATTAAGGATGGTATGAATAAAGAGAATTTAGATAATATCAAAATTTCTCTTGACATGCATCCTAGTGGACTCATACATTACGGAATTCGATATTTGTGGAATAAATTCAAACCAGAATATGAACAACGTCCTGGGAATCTGACGTTAAAAGACCCTGTTTGCCAATTTGTAAGAAAATTGGATGGGAAGCTTCTCCCCGACTCATAGAAGGCATTTAAGCCGTTTCTGAACGTAAAATCAGAGGAAGATGTGAGCCACAATCACAACTACTGTACATACGCGTGAGTATCTTTTATTTTTGTCGTATGGTGAGATTTTCTGAATAAAAAAGTGATACGTAATAAATGCATTCATTATTCTATTGAGTAGTTGAAGTACAATTAACGCAATCAAAGATTTGTTAAATATTTTTACCTTATTTTTCTTCTATAAATAAACATTGTGCTTGTTTAACTTGTACTTTTCCTTTTTTTCTCTCAAATAAGTTTCTTTTCCAAAATGGAATCATCATCTTCCACAAAAAGATTTAACTCAGTCTGAATTTTTGGTGGAGCTAGTTATAGAACAAAGGCATGCTTTACTGAAGCAGCCCACAACTTGGGTCGTACCTTAGGAGAAAAATGCATTCATGTAGTTTACGGAGGAGGAAGTCTAGGATTAATAGGACGCGCTGCTACTTCTGCCTATATGGAAGGAGTAAAAGTGTTGGGAAAAATTCCAAAACCTATGGCTGAAAGTAAAATCACCGGGGCAACTATTGGAGATGAGTTTAGAGCTGTAAATATGCAAGATCGCATAACTCATATGATGAATAATTCTGACGCCTTTATCACCCTTCTCGGTATTTTTGGCACTCTTGAGGAACTTTTTCATGTGGTTACCAGAGCCTAGCTAAATGTTCATAAAAAACCAATAGGTCTGCTTAATGTCAATGGTTTCTTTGATGGTTTACTATCTTTCATCGACTACTCTGCTGATAAAGGTTTTATTTCCGAGCGTGCTAAACAAATCATAGTCGTTGCAACAACACCAGAAGAACTAATCATAAAACTCATTGAATTTGTTCCTCAACCAGATCCAGCTCTAGCTAATATTGTCTGGATGGAAGATTTTACCGTGAGAAAACAAAAAGTGGATTCATTCCTCTTCCTTTGATAACCTATGTCGGACCTATTATTATCTTTACTTTCTGTCATGTGTAAAAATCGTGCTAAATGATGGCAGCTTACGGAGTTTCTTTTTGATCTCTTGATGAGCATCTATTCGTGATTTATGTATTGTTTTTTTTATTGCTGTAATTTTTATTATTTGTTTTTAATAAAAGCATTGATGGCAACGTAAGGCGACTCTTCGGACTTTCCTGAAGCATATCTTAAAAAATGTGTTATACTTCCGGGTATATTTTTTTTCTTCTGTTGTTTGCCTCGTATATTTTTGCAGATCCAAAAAGGCGTTAGCTCAAGCATCAACTTTCATAACAGGGAGTATTCTGCTTTTCTCCCTTGCTTTTTTTTATTATTATTTTTTTAAACTGAGGACAGTTTTTTTTTTTCATGTTTTGGGGTGGTGTCTTTTGATTATTTTGGTATCTTTGGTATTTTGGTGTGTTTAGCTTTGATTATTGTGGTGTGTTTTGATTATTTTTGTTATTTGGCTTTGATTTTTTTTAGTATATATATATATATATTTAGTTTATTTTGATTTGTGAGATTTCTAGATCTGGTCATAATGCCAATAAATTAGCTATATACAAGCTTCTAAAAATAGTTTTAACCGGTTAAAAAATTGTATATTCCAAAATTTTTTAGCCTTAGTCTCTCTTTCCAAGCCTTGTAGCTATCATGTAAAATCGAGTCATTCGTTACCTTGAGAAAATAAGAATCAGTCGGTTGATGAAAATAGAACTGAAATTTACTTAATTTGTTTTTGATTTTTCATGCTTAGCTAATAAACGATTTTTCTGCAAAAATTCTATTTCCTAAAAAAAAAGTCATTGGTGAAAAGAGGCTAGTTGGAAAAAAGGGAGAGGTGTTGAGCAGCAACAGCTACCTAACTTTGGGGGTCCTAAATATTGTGAAAAAAAAATGACAACAAAAAATTAAGGTCTAACCCATTGTTGGTGCGTAGCTGCCGTCTCACACGAGATGAAAAATGTGTTGGTGAAAAGAGCTACACGTTAGCAAATAACGGTGTGGAAGCTATCACCTAAAAAAAGATGGAAAATGTGTTGGTGAAAAGAGCTACACGTTAGCAAATAACGGTGTGAAAGTTGTCACCTAAAAAAAAGATGGAAAATGTGTTGGTGATGTAACACCCCCAAATCCCATTGGGTCATTACAGTGCTGTGGACCCCACACTAGGAGATCCACCGGGCAACACGACCAAAATACAACAAACTGACCAAAAGGGAGAATCACAGCCCCTACTATGATATCCAACATAATATTCCGATATGGAATTTCAGCGAGAAAAGTGGCCTACATGGCCAAAATAAAAATACAACAACATCCATGAGCCTTGCTCGGATAATACAAAATGACAACGACTGAACAAAACTGGAGTACTCCAAACTGTGTGACCGACATGAACACCAAAACAACTCAGACTAGTATCGCTCGAATGCCTCGTCGCCATCGTCATGCCCCTGTGTCTCAACTCTCACCTCGCAAGCACCTAAAACATGCAAACATATTCCGCCCCACGGGGTCAGTCATCCAGATAATGAATATCAAATACATGTATAACATGATATGCATCCAAAGTCAAAATAAAATGGTACAACAATGGTAATACGAGATGCTCACAAACCAAGGTAAGAATCGAGCATTCATGAAACACTATGACCACGGCATACGATCGGTACCTGCTCATCAGGTTAGAACACAAGTGCCCAACGACGAATCATCCATATAGAACACAACAATGAATTACCCGAAGGTACACTAAATCAGAGCTGAAATAGATACGAATCATAATGTCCGAAGGTTCCAACGGAAAATACCAAGACATTACAATGGCCTGAAAGCCCCTCAGCCAAAGCTGCCAAAATATCACAATGGTCTGAAAACCACTCAGCCAAAGCTGGCAATCATCAAAATGGCCCGAAGCCAAAATAGCCCGAAGCTGTATCACATGAGGGCCGAAGACACAGCACGAAGCCGTATCACAATGAGGGCCAAAGCCACGGCATGAAGCCGTATCACAATAAGGGCCGAAGCCACGACACGAAGCCGTATCACAATGAGGGCCGAAGCCACGGCACGAAGCTGTATCACAATGAGGGCCTAAGCCACGGCATGAAGCCGTATCACAATGAGGGCCGAAGCCACGACAAGAATCCGTATCACAATGAGGGCTGAAGCCACGGCACGCAGCCGTATCACAATGAAGGCATCCAATGGCTGTGACCTACTGAACTGTAGGTGTTGGGAAACCAACCGCAAAAGTTCAAGCCCCAAGCTTACCCATAATGAGATCACCCAGTGACTGTGACCTGCTGAATCGCAGGTGCTGGGAAACCAACTGCGAAGGTTCAAGCCCCAGACTTACCCATCGAGCACTAGCCGAGACTAGCCTCCAAAACACAATTAATCACAAACGACAATGATCCCAAGATTACCGAATTCACAAGAATAATAGTGTGCTGCCTTGAGTCGGCCAACACGACAACAATAACTCACGGATGGGCACCGTCCTCGGCGGTCCTAATTCAAATGGCCAATCAATCACAATGACTCGACGGATGGGAACTATCATCGACAGTCCTAATTCAATGCCTCAATTGTCTTATAATGACCAATCGATAACAACGATACAACGGAAGGGAAATGTCTTCGACAGTCCCAATTCAATACATCGATTACCTTAAAATGGTCAATCGACAACAACGATACAACGGATGGAAACTATCCTCAATAATCCCAATTCAATACCTCGATTGCCTTAGAATGGCCAATCGATAACAACGACACAACGGATGGGAATTATCTTAGATAACCCTAATTCAATACCTCGATTGCCTTAGATGGCCAATCGATCACAACGACACAACAGATGGGAACTATCCTCGACAGTCCCAATCCAATACGTCGATTACCTTAGAACGGTAAATCGATAAACAATGATACAACGGATGGGAATTATTCTCGATAATCCCAATACAACACCTCGATTGCCTTAGAATGGTCAATCGATAATAACGAAATAATTATAACAGATGTCCCGGTGCCTTTAATCAGTTACCGACGACGGAGATGATAATCGAACATGTCAATGCCTTCACTCGGCTAATTACAACATCAATAGAAAAATACCGAATAACAATGATCACAACAATCTCTTAAACCGACACCAATATTAACAACAACAATCGCTACATCGATACCGCGGATTGTCTATCGATAATAACATCAACAACGAGTATCTCAAAGCCCTGAACGGCTTTTTCCGGAAAACAATAATATTTGGCATAATTTGCCAAAGGGTATCGTATCAAACAATCCCCTGATATCAACAATATCATATGTTGTTGCCCGAAATATTATCCGAAGATAGATATTGCTGGAATGGACGGACAAAAAACAAGGTTGCGGGAGCACTTCCGTGGGGGTGTGAATAACACAAGATTTGCCGGGTTTGTTAGGTCGGGCTTGAATGCTCTCGAGAGATGTTATTAATACCAATATTCGGGGATACAAGTATTAATGTAAGAATGCGATTACAATGAGTGTAAAATATCCTATTTATCTAGCTCTCGAGCGAAGCTTTTGCGTGTTCTTGCTAAGCCGAGAGATAGCTGTTGCCAAGAGTAAGAAAGCCAAGTTTGTGAGCTGAGCTTCTTTACTTGTTGAATAGCCGAGAATCAGAGAGAAAATCGGAGCCCGTGTCCAAGTGCAGGCAGCCTTCTATTTATAGGAGCTGGGATGTCCTGTTTCCTGGCGGGCGATCGCCTTTTGTGTAATATAATAAGGGGCCATCGCCTTTATGGCACATGGGCTGTCTACATAAAGCTTGCGGCTGCTGCTGGCAGCCAGCTGTGCGGTCCAATGAGGAGTCGGCACGCGTCCTGAGTTGCTGTCACGGGCGGTCCCACGGTACAACTTTCGGCGGGCCTGTCGGTTGGTGGAAAGATGATGACAGGCTGTGGTCAACGATCCATGTGCTGCGGCGCCAATTCCGGATCTGCATGTGGGACTCTGTCAGAGCTTTGGCCCTTGCCGACTAGACAATCAATGGCTTCGCGTGGCATGAGGCGGTCGTCACTTGGTCGGTCACCAGGGGGTCGATCGCCAAGTACCGAGGGACGATCGCCTTATATGTCGATCGCTCGGCACCGGGAATGGTCCTGGGACCTTCGGTCGGCCAATCTGCCTTGGCTGCTGGGCTCTGGCTCGGTCGCTCGGTCTTTGAGGCGATCACCTATCGAGACGAATAATTCTCGACACAACAATTCCCCCCCCAGCTTGCTCCGGTGTTGAAGACACGGGGTGAGGTGGTTCTTGCTGGCGATCGTGTAGGATGAAGACGGGCGATCCGTTGAGCAGATTTTGGTTTCGGACTTGGGCGATCTTGTCGATTGGCTAGCTATCTTCGGTCTTGTACCTGCAAAAAACAATTTTGGTCGATCCCTCGTAGAAACTTGATAGTTTCGTCACTGAGGAATCATGCACAGTCGCGGAGTTCGATGGACTGACTCCATGACCGTGTATTATGCACGAGCGACATTGTTTGTCTCGTGACTCATTTTATTGTGAGGGTCCTCTGTTAGGCTGCGCCTCACCTTGTATTTAAACGAAGGGCATACGGTCTTGGTCTAGAGGAGTCCTTGCGCGGGGCGTCGTCAGATTAATCAACTCCACTTCCGCAGCTTGTTAGCTATGCTTCCACCTCGGCCCGCCATGAAGATGGCGACCCTCAACGGTGTACATTGAGACGGGGGTAGTAATGCATCGCATTTTCCGGGTTCACCATGTTAGATGATGAACCTTTGAGGGCGGGCGATCGTGTCCACTGATTAGTTTTGGAGGGCCCTCAGACTACACCGACCTCGTATTTAAACGAAGGGCAGGCGATCTTGGCCCAAAGGGACCTTGCATGGCCTAAGCAGTCGGTTCCATCGACTACCAGGACCATGGCTGCACTCTTCCACCTCAGATCGTCATGTCAAAAGCCGAACTTCGACGGTGTACGTTGTGCGGTGGAGGCGATCTCGTGCCATAGTCCACCATGTTAGATGATGAACTGTGGATGGCGAACGAGTCCTCCGGTTTTGATGATGTTGCTTGATAATGGCGATCGGGCTGGAAGACTGGTGATCGTCGTTCGGTTGCCGATCGCGTTGTTCATAGGTTGAAAAGTAACCTTTGCCTGGCCAGAAAGTCTGCGGCTTTGGCATGGAAGATCGCGTAGGTCGGGGGGAGGTCCTTCGTAAGATTCCTGAACATAGGCGAAAGACCATGGAATCCCCCTAGGACCGCATAGAGGGCGATCTCATCGCTTACGGGCTCGCCGTTGAGGATGATATCGTCTACTCAGTCGATGTAGTCTGCGTCGAACTCTTCTTCCCTTTGCCTGATCTGTATCATGCAATGGGTACCTTCCGGTCGAGCGACTTTGGTGGCGAAGTACACTGTGAAGTCGTTCGCCAGTTGATCAAAGGAACCGATGGATCGAGGCGGTAGTGAGGCGTACCATATATGGGCCAGGTCGCCCAGCGTTAGCAGGAACATTCGGCATTTGGTCGCATCGGATGCCCCACACCCGGTCATGTAGATGCGGAACTTGCTCAGGTGAGTCTCGGGATCCGACCTCCCCTCGTACAGAGGTGTTTTGGGAGGAGCGATCCTGCGCTGCACAGGAGCGAGCTCGATGTGGATCGCGAGTGGCTCGCTCGGCCCGGTGATCTCTCTTTTGGCGCCTGCCCTAGATTCTAGGAGCGCCTTCATGTCTTCGAGCTGGCGTTGCATCGCGGCCATCGCTGTAGCCTAGTCGCTTGTGGTTCGGCTTCCGGAGTGGGAGCCAAGGCGATCATGTACCGATCTCCTGGCTCCGCGATCGCCGACCTCGGCTCTTTGGCGAGGAGGAACCAGATGGTTGGCCTGCCTTCTGGGAGTTGGGTACGCCGAACTCCTGGTGACGGACTCGGGCTCCGTCGTTTCGTGGCTGGGACCAGACTGCCCCGGTCACCATGACGGGTCGCTGCCTAGGCGATCGAAAACAGAGGTGCCCCGGCTGGCGAGCGCCTCTTCTTGCGAATCGGGACCTCTTGGAGATCGCTCGGCCAGTAGCCCCTTGAACTTCCGTTTGCTCACGCGGCGGATGGCCGAGGGGGTTATAGCGGGCGGCGTGTCGAAAGCTCTCCGTCGCTCCTGTAGGATGGCCATAGCCGCTTCGATCTGTTCCGCGGTTTGGAACCGATCGAGCGAGAGGCTTGGGCCGTCCCTCGGGGGCGGGATCGAGAGTCTCGCACCGCGGCGGCTACCCTTCGCCATGGGCTGTGGCTCGGATTGAGACGGAATGAGGCGTCTGGTGGATCGACCGGCGGCTTCCTTCGATGCAGAGGCAGAAGTCATGATTCTGAAAGCTTTTCTCTGAAGAACAGTGAGTGTTTCTTCAGGTATATGCCCCGGAGAACAGTGAGTGTTCTTCGAGACGGTAGGAATAAAAATTGAGGGTAGATGCCCCTTCCTCTAGCGCCAATTGTTGTTGCCCAAAATATTATCCGAAGATACATATTGCTGGAATGGACAGACAACAAACAAGGTTGAGGGAGCACTTCCGTGGGGGTGTGAATAACACAAGATTTGCCGGGTTTGTTAGGCCCGGGCTTGAATGCTCTCGCAGGATGTTATTAATACCAATATTCGGGGATACAAGTATTAATGTAAGAATGCGATTACAATGAGTGTAAAAGATCCTATTTATCTAGCTCTTGAGCGAAGCTTTTGCGTGTTCTTGCTAAGCCGAGAGATAGCTGTTGCCAAGAGTAAGAAATCCAAGTTTGTGAGCTGAGCTTCTTTACTTGTTGAATAGCCGAGAATCAGAGAGAAAATCGGAGCTTGTGTCCAAGTGCAGGCAGCCTTCTATTTATAGGAGCTGGGATGTCCTGTTTCCTGGCGGGCGATCGCCTTTTGTGTAATATAATAAGGGGCAATCGCCTTTATGGCACATGGGTTGTCTGCATAAAGCTTGAGGCTGCTGCTGGCAGCCAGCTGTGCGGTCCAATGAGGAGCCGGCATGCGTCCTGAGTTGCTGTCACGGGCGGTCCCACGGTACACCTTTTGGCGGGCCTGTCGGTTGGTGAAAAGATGCTGACAGACTGTGGTCAACGATCCATGTGCTGCGGCGCCAATTCCGGATCTGCATGTGGGACTCTGTCAGAGATTCGGCCCTTGCCGACTAGACGATCGATGGCTTCGCGTGGCATGAGGCGGTCGTCACTTGGTCGGTCACCAGGGGGTCGATCGCCAAGTACCGAGGGACGATCGCCTTATATGTCGATCGCTCGGCACCGGGACTGGTCCTGGGACCTTCGGTCGGCCAATCTGCCTTGGCTGCTGGGCTCTGGCTCGGTCACCCGGTCTCTGAGGCGATCGCCCGTCGAGACGAATAATTCTCGACACAACATCATAGAGAGACCAAGTCTCGAAATGATACAACACAATCATACACATACATGATAACATTAATCTCATTGACTAGTACAAGTATAAAACTTGCCTCAAACCGAAGGCGAGAAAGTCCTTCCGCGATCAACGTCCTCGCACGAAACGACGAACGGCGTCTTCTGACGATCACAAGCACTCGAACAACCTTGAATGAAATACAGTTCATTCAATAACATAAAATCAATAGAAAATAACACCAAAGACAATCCCGATTCAATCACGAATCGGTTAAACTCCCCAAAAGAATATCATAGTTTTCAACTATGAATTCTAACTTCCTCCAATCCTCCTCAATGATCAAATAACATGATCATCATGTTCTTAACACATGTGAAAACAATTAAACAAGAATCACTTAAGAACAATATTATACTAATCATCCCAAAATGATAACCTCACCAATATTAACACTTATCACCTCAAGAACATCACCAACACAACAAACATGATGTCTAAACGATAATCAATCACCAATTCATCATGAATTCGGATTAATCAACAAGATTAAATCAACCATTTCAAGATTATGATAATCATTACATAATTCATCATAATTCCTTACTAAAATGGTTATAATGCCTCCAAGAAATACAAACAACAACAACAATCATACCAAGACTATGTTAATCATAATAACAATCTTAACATAATCCTTCCTAGACAGGATTATAACCTCCAAACATTCTAAAACATTAAGAACACAATCAAACTCAAACTATAACATCATGTTCTTCATCATAAGTTCATAAAAACTCATCAAGAATCATGATATACTCCAACAATAAATCAATACACGAAGTAAACAACAACAACAACAACATACTCGAAAATCACTTGAAGGACAAGAGATTAAGAAAACTTACTCAAGAAGAACAAGATGAACTCTCCAAACACCAAAGGAGTAAGAAAAGCTTCCAACCTCACGTCTCAATCCAAGCTAGGATAAAATTACATTGGAAGAGTCTCAATATCAAGAACAAGTCCAGAGGGATGATTCTAGGGAGAGGAACTCGGTTTTGGTTCGTGAAGAAATGAAACATGAAACCAAGATATATAACCTCATAATCACATTACGTACGCTATACACAAAGCATAACGTACGTAAGAGCCATTACGTACGCTATCACAAGGGTGTTACGTACGTAATACTCCTCCAGAGGCTACTGCCTCAAAACGGGACACTCGTTACGTACGTTAACAAAAATACATACGTAACCAACATCATTACGTACGTTAACCTCAAAGTATAGCGTAAGTAATGTGCGTTGACCTGACTGTCCCAATTGAACCCCGCGAATCCAGCCTCGCCCGGCCCCACACGCCGAAAGATCTGATACGGATAGATGCCCTATGTTACGTACGTAACCAACAAGGTTTAACGTACGTAACAATCCGCCCGTAGCATATGTAGTGCTATACATATAGCATACGCTATGGCTATTATACTTAGCCAAAAATCCAAACTCACCCAGCAACAACAAAACGGCGAATAAAATACTGACGACAAGTATAAATATTTCGATTCCGAAATATTCCAACACAATATACATTGTATCAGTCAAGTACAACAACACTTGTATAATTCCAAATGAATACGTACAACATAACAGTAACACGAAAAAAAAATTACCCCCGGGTATTACATACTCCCCCCCTTAAAAAGAGTTTCGTCCCCGAAACTCAGGGTGCACAACTAGGGGTACGAACTATCCATCAGGATCTGAAAACAACATCTCCCGGAATAATCCTCACTGCGAACCACTTTGACTGAGTAACTGGGCCAACCCCTCGGGTCCCCCGCATCTCCTCTGCCTGAACACGGCAAAAGTCAAGTGATAAAATACTCAACAAAAAGCGAGATCAGTCGAATCATGACTCCTCCGCCAGAGACCAGTCAGAAAGTCGTACCACCCGCATGACTCGTAACACCGGCGTACACACCCCGAGGAAGCCGCCCATTGTACATGTATACAGTCATCGGTGTACACTTCCCCGTTCTCGTCGGCATCGGACGCCCATGCAAACACTGACTTACGCCACAAAAGGAAAACAACAACGCATATATAGTCCTCGGGACCACATCAATCACGGGCCCAAGTCCTCACGACTTAGACGTCTCTAATCACCATGAATTACCCAGATCATCACAAAAATCTCGGGTACAACACCAAAAGGAATGAAAAACACACCAAATGACCTCAAATCTCAAGATTCTCAAATACTATCATTACAAGATAGATCAACAACAAATGGTTCACAACCACAATACTACAATACATATTAAGTTCAACATTAATCCGAAAAACAATAAAAAGGAAGAATACAAATTAAACCTACATCTCAAATGTATCCCACATCGATATCCTCCAGATCATCTATCTCCTCGATCTCATCGACTCGAGGAAGACCCAAATCTGAACTCGCTGCTCCTCCTCGGCTGTCCTTACCTATGGATCCCGAGGCCTTATAAGACCCTTTGGATGAAGTAAGGACTGGAGTAATAAAATATCTCGAGGCCCGTGAGCTCCCTAGGGATTTATTGATACTAGAACTCCTGCAGTATTTCTGAAGGTGTCCCTGACTCCCACACAGAAAACAAGCAATAGCTGGCACCGTACAACGAGTACTAACATGCCCCGCTGAATCACAGTTAAAACAAACAACAGTCGAGCTCGTCGTCTGAGAAGAAGATGCTTTCCCAGCAAGAAGACGACTAGAAAATGACCTCTTGGATGTCGGAGCCCGATGTCCCTCTGAACGAACCGACATCCTAGTCCTCCCACCAGAAGAAGCTGAAGGGTGCTTCCAAGCAAGCTCCTTGATTAAAAGCTCTACTCCAAGAGCCTTCTCGATAAATTCACCAAGTGAGTTACAATTATGGTTGAACAACTGCATCATCAACTGCGGGTTTAGCCTATTGCTAAAATACTTGATCTTATCCGCCTCAGTACGGATAACAGACGAAGCAAACTGAAGGAGTCCATGAAACTTCTCAGCAATAACAACAACACCCTCGTCCTTGACGGATTCGGGCTTCAAAACCTCTGATAGCTTGGCTTCGCGAAGTGGAGCTGGATAATACCTTTCTAACATGAGAGTCTTGAACTCACTCCAAACACAATCATGGTCGGTGGGTTTCACAGAAAGCCACCAAGAATAAGCGACCTTACTCAAGTAGTAAGCCGCTACTGCCACCTTACTCTCTTTCAGACACTGAACCATGTCGAAGAGTTTATCAAAATGTTCAATCCAATGAACAATATCAGCTGGTTCTGACGAACCCTCAAAAGTAGGCGGCCTCTGACGAGAGATATTGCCGACAATCTGACTCACTCTCCTAGCCTGTCCATAAAATGGCACCTGGGATCCCTGCTGTGGTGGACCACGAACCACCGAAGTGTGCATGGTCTCCATTATCTGCGTCATCTCAGTCATCTGGGCCATCATGACCCTCATAAGCAAGAAAGGGTCGATGTGTCCACTCTCAGTCTGATCGACTCCTCGAGTATGACCTCCCGAAGGAGAATCGGTGCGTAGGTAAATACGAACTCTGATCCATCTCGACATCCGCACGTGTATAAATATGAGATTCTGGGTTCTGGCTCGATCTGCAGCCCTTACCCCATCCGTCAGGTCCTCGAATTCCTCTTTCCATACTGAGAGAAAAACGTTCGATCATGATCATAACTCAAATACGTCTCAACGGCCAAATCAGAATACTAAGTCAATAGCCAAACATGAGTATATATACTCAACACAGTCACATCAATCATGCTAATCATAGCCAATATAGATCTGACAAGTTCCAAAACAAATAATCATGAGTCAATCGTACCACACATGTCATATACAGGGTGCAGGAAACATGTATAATCAATGACATAATGAATGTATGAACATAAAGAGAATCGAGTCCTTACACAGGTCATACGAAGCTTCGAGGTCTTGCGATACTAGTCTTCACTGACGACGACTCGATGAAATAATGACTCATAAAGTCGTCCAACTATCACGACTCACAAAACCCGATTGTCCAGATTGTCATAACCTGACAACCCCACTACTACCGCGTTAGTAGAGCCACATAACTCACATACCAGGGTATCTCACAACCCAAGGCTCTAATACCATCTTCTGTAACACTCCCAAATCCCATTGGGTCATTAAAGTGCCGTGGATCCCACACCAGGAGATCCACCAGGCAACACGACCAAAATACAACAAACTGACCAAAAGGGAGAATCACAGCCCCTACTATGATATCCAACATAATATTCCGATATGGAATTTCAGCGACAAAAGTGGCCTACATGGCCAAAATAAAAATACAACAACATCCACGAGCCTTGCTCGGATAATACAAAATGACAACGACTGAACAAAACTGGAGTACTCCAAACTGTCTAACCGACATGAACACCAAAACAACTCGGACTAGTATCACTCGAATGACTCGTCGCCATCGTCATGCCCCTGTGTCTCAACTCTCTCGTCGCAAGCACCTAAAACATGCAAACATGTTCCGCCCCCACAGGGTCAGTCAATACATGTATAACATGATATGCATCCAAAGGCAAAATAAAATGGTACAACAATGGTAATACGTAGAGATGTTAAACGGGCTCGGGCCCGGAGGGTTGGCCCGTTTAACCCGCCAAAAAACCGGGTTAGGGCCGATATTTCCTAGCCCGTTTAAATCCGGGCTTTTTTTGCCCGGACCGTTTAACCCGAAGCCCGTTAGGGCTAGCCCGAAACCCGCTAGGGCTAGCCCGATATATATATATATATACACTTAATTTCAACTTACAGTAATACTATATTTATAAAACATATATTAATATTATATATATAATATATATTAATATTACATAAGTAATATATATTAATATTATATATAATATATATCATTACTGTATTTGTTAATATAGTGTGTGTATATATGTATATACATAAAAGTGTATTTTTTGTTATATATATTATAGTATAATTGTTACTATATATATAAAATATATTGTTACTGTTTTTTTTTGTTTATGACTTATAAAAAAATAAAAAATAGATTTTTTAAATATTTAGCCCGTTTAGCCCGAAGCCCGTTAGGGTTAGGGTTAGGGCCGATATTTCCTAGCCCATTTAAATCCGGGCTTTTCTGGCCCGAACCGTTTAGCCCGAAGCCCGCTAGGGCTAGCCCGGAACCGCTAGGGCTAGCCCGTTTAACATATCTAGTAATACGAGATGCTCACAAACCAAGGTAAGAATCGAGCATTCATGAAACACTATGCCCACGGCATACGATCGGTACCTGCTCATCAGGTTAGAACACAAGTGCCCAATGACGAATCATCCATATAGAACACAACAATGAATTACCTGAAGGTAAACCAAATCAGAGTTGAAATAGATACGAATCACAATGTCCGAAGGCTCCAATGGAAAATACCAAGACATCACAATGCCCTGAAAGCCCCCCAGCCAAAGCTGCCAAAATATCACAACGGTCTGAAAACCACTCAGCCGAAGCTGCCAATCATCAAAATGGCCCGAAGCCAAAATAGCCCGAAGCTGTATCACATGAGGGCCGAAGCCACGGCACGACGCCGTATCACAATGAGGGCCGAAGCCATGGCACGAAGCCATATCACAATGAGGGCTGAAGCCATAGCACGAATCACAATGAGGGCCGAAGCCACGGCACGAAGCCGTATCACAATGAGGGCCGAAGCCACGACACGAAGCCGTATCACAATGAGGGCATCCAATGACCGTGACCTAATGAACTGTAGGTGTTGGGAAACCAACCGCGAAGGTTCAAGCCCCAAGCTTACCCATAATGAGATCACCCAGTGACCATGACCTGCTGAATCGCATGTGCTGGGAAACCAACCACGAAGGTTCAAGCCCCAGACTTACCCATCGAGCACTAGCCGAGATTAGCCTCCAAAACACAATTAATCATAAACGCCAATGATCCCAAGATTAGTGAATTCATAAGAATAATAGTGTGCTGCCTTGAGTCGGCCAACACGACAATAATAACTCACGGATGGGCACCGTCCTCGGCTGTCCAAATTCAAATACCTCGACTACCTTAGGAATGGCCAATCGATCACAACGACTCGACGGATGGGAACTATCATCGACAGTCCCAATTCAATACCTCAAATGTCTTAGAACAACCAATCGATAACAACGATACAACGGATGGGAAATGTCTTCGATAGTCCCAATTCAATACATCGATTACCTTAGAACGGTCAATCAACAAAAACGATACAACAGATAGGAACTATCCTCAATAATACCAATTCAATACCTCGATTGACTTAGAATGGCCAATCGATAACAGCGACACAACGGATGGGAATCATCTTCGATAATTTCAATTCAATACCTCGATTGCCTTAGAATGGCCAATCGATCACAACGACATAACAGATGGGAACTATCATCGACAGTCCCAATCCAATACGTCAATTACCTCAGAACGGTCAATCGATAAACAATGATACAACGGATGGGAATTATTCTCGATAATCCCCATTCAACACCTCGATTGCCTTAGAATGGTTAATCGATAACAACGAAACAATTAGAACAGATGTCCCGGTGCCTTTAATCGGTTACTGACGACGGAGATGATAATCGAACATGTCAATGCCTTCACTCGGTCAATTACAGCATCAATAGCAAAATACCAAATAAAAATGATCACAACAATGTCTTAAACCGACACCAACAACAACAATCGATACATCAATACCGCAGACCGTCTATCGACAATAACATCAACAACGAGTATCTCAAAGCCCTGAACGGCTTTTACTGGACAACAATAATATTCGCCATAATTTGCCGAAGGGTATCGTATCAAACAATCCCCTGATATCAACAATATCATAGAGAGACCAAGTCTCCAAATGATACAACACATTCATACACATACATGATAACATTAATCTCACTGACTAGTACAAGTATAAAACTTGCCTCAAACCGAAGGCGAGAAAGTCCTTCCACGATCAACGTCCTCGCAAGAAACGACGAACGGCGTCTTCTGACGATCACAAGCACTCGAACAACCTTGAATGAAATACAATTCATTCAATAACACAAAACTAATATAAAACAACACCAAAGACAATCCCGATTCAATCACGAATCGGTTAAACTCCCCAAACGAATATCATAGTTTTCAACTATGAATTCTAACTTCCTCCAATCCTCCTCAATGATCAAATAACATGATCATCATGTTCTTAACACTTGTGAAAACAAACAACATTATACTAATCATCCCAAAATGATAACCTCACCAATATTAACACTTATCACCTCAAGAACATCACCAACACAACAAACATGATGTCTAAATGATAATCAATCACCAATTCATCATGAATTCGGATTAATCAACAAGATTAAATCAACCATTTCAAAATTATGATAATCATTACATAATTCATCATAATTCCTTACTAAAATGGTTATAATCCCTCCAAGAAACACAAACAACAACAATCATATCAAGACTATGTTAATCATAATAACAATCTTAACATAATCCTTCCTATACATGATTATAACCTCCAAACATTCTAAAACATTAAGAACACAATCAAACTCAAACTATAACATCATGTTCTTCATCATAAGTTCATAAAAACTCATCAAGAATCATGATATACTCGAACAATAAATCAATACAGGAAGTAAACAATAACAACAACAACAACATACTCGAAAATCACTTGAAGGACAAGAGATTAAGAAAACTTAGCCAAGAAGAACAAGATGAACTCTCCAAACACCAAAGGAGTAAGAAAAGCTTCCAGACTCAAGTCTCAATCCAAGCTAGAATGATCAAAATTACATTGGAAGAGTCTCAATATCAAGAACAAGTCCAGAGGGATGATTCTAGGGAGAGGAACTCGACTTTGGTTCGTAAAGAAATGAAATACGAAACCAAGATATATAACCTGTAATATCCGCATTTTTCTTTTCCCGGTATTTTCATTTTTGATGTGTTTCTCATTTGTAGCGACCCTCGTATATTTTTTTAGTGTATTTCTTCCATCATCTATTGATCTGATTCTCGTAAATCGTCAGTCGGAACCGCCGTTTCGGGGTTGCCGCAAGTCCATCTTATGTCCTTATGGACGTTGTGAGATTTTTCTTGGTGATTCGATGGCGTATTGTATTATATTGTCGTATTGTCCCTTAGAGAGCGTCGTGAACTCTTTATGTCTTTCCCTTTTGAGTTGGTTACGTTCTGGATGTTTTCGGAGTCGTGTCGGGATAGATGTTAGCCTTTGGTTCTTGCACTCGAGCAGGCCACACGAGTTGTCGATTGTGTTTGGCGCTC
The DNA here is from genome assembly GCA_033398695.1 of Orobanche coerulescens. Taxonomy (NCBI): domain Eukaryota; kingdom Viridiplantae; phylum Streptophyta; class Magnoliopsida; order Lamiales; family Orobanchaceae; genus Orobanche; species Orobanche coerulescens. Next base: position 159,749,247 of record CM065807.1, read on the forward strand.
GTGCGGAGCCGAGTGCTAGGCAGAGTACTCCAGAGACGCACGAGCAGGAAGCACGAGCTGGTGCTCGTGCGCATTGCTCGTGCACGTTGGTCAGAAGCTGGGCAGTGGCCTAGCACACGGCCAAGCACCCGAACAATTGGTCGTGCCCGCTGCTCGTGCGCAACCAATGCTCGAAAGTAACTCCCAGGGACGCACGAGCAGGAAGCACGAGCTAGTGCTCGTGTGCTGCGCTCGTGCGTAAGGACATAAGTTGGGCAGTGGCCTGGCGCACGACCAGACGCACGAGCACTTGGTCGTGCATGGTGGTCGTGCGTCTCTGGGGTATTTAAGGGGACAGTCGCGTTTTTCAGCGTCATTTTTCATCCCTTCTTCTTCTTCTCCGAGGGTTAGGTGACTTAGACGATTTGGAGACTGAAGTTTGGATCGTGTATCATCATCCATCCAAGATTTTGAGTTCTAACACAAAGTTATCATCATTTAATCATCTTCTACCTCTTGAATCAAGGTAAAGTTTCCTAGAACCCTATTTTGGGAAAGATTTGGGGGTTTTCACGTTTTCGTCCGATCCATTCCATTTTGTTGGTTAATTCATGATGAATATGACTAATCTTGTTGGTATTCTTCATTTTCCTACAGATTCATGGTGTATTTCATAGTATCTTTCGTTATCGAGAGGGTTTGGTTGTGGTCCACCCTCGTTGTTGTTTTTGTACGAATATACATGAATCGTAGGCAAATTTTCGGGTGTATTCCATTTCCGTAATCGTTTAGAAGTGGTTGTGATTGTGTTATTCGAATCATTAGGTTCATTTCCGCCGATTCCTCGCAGTTGTGCTTGACTCTCCCTTCCCGTTCGTGTCACCGTCTATTAATCGAGGTAAGTACTTTACATTTGTTTACATGTTTTAGTATTTGAATTATGGCTTTATCGTGGTTGTTGTGGATGGATATGTGTATGTTCACCTAGGGACGGTCTAACAGGGCCTCTAGGGATACGTATTGCCGTGAGTGTGCGTATCATGAACTGTGGTTAGCCACCCAGGGATGTCCGACGGGGCTCTGCGGGGTAGGGTGGCCGTGAGTCTCGTACCAATGGTTAACTTTGAATTGTGATTGTTGGAGATAATGTGTTTTGTGATTGAACATTGTAAATATTCCGGAATATAAAATGTTTTCTAAAATGATTTTTGGCGCATATATTCATCTGATTAGAATGTAGTTCAAATGGATTGTACTTGCACTAGCAGTTGTCGTTAACCCCTTAAATGGGGGAAATACTTTTGGTATTTCAGGTACAGGTCTTGGGGACAAGCGAGCACATGAGCCATCTGAGGATGATGGGCAAGTATGATACTGTTCGTCGAATTGTCTGTTGGTGTCTTGTTTTAAGTTTATTTCCTATGTCATGGATTTAAGTACTCGAGTACTTCCTTGTTGAAATTGTTTATTTTGTGTACCCGTTTTAGGATGGGATTTGATGTCATATTGTGTTGTCGGATTTCAGTCTCTTATTTTGAATGTCGTGGATTGGGAATGGTTTGTTATTGGCGATTTATGCCTTTGATGTTGTCGTGTCAGTTTGTTAGCCTGGTGGATTCCAAAGTGTGGGGTCCACGGCGCTGTAATATGTCCTGAACGTCTCGGGCGTGTTACATAACCTGACAATCACATTACGTACGCTATACACAAAGCATAACGTACGTAAGAGCCATTACGTACGCTATCACAAGGGTGTTACATACGTAATACTCCTCCAGAGGCTACTGCCTCAAAACGGGACACTCGTTACGTACGTTAACAGAAATACATACGTAATCAACATCAGCATTACGTACGTTAACCTCAAGGTATAGCGTACGTAATGTGCCTTGACCTGACTGTCCCAATCGAACCCCGCGAATCCAGCCTCGCCCGGCCCCACATGCCGAAAGATCTGATCCGGATAGATGCCCTGTGTTACGTACGTAACCAACAAGGTTTAACGTACGTAACAATCCGCCCGTAGCATACGTAGTGCTATACGTATAGCGTACGCTATGGCTATTATACTTAGCCAAAAATCCAAACTCACCCAGCAACAACAAAACGGCGAATACAATACTGACGACAAGTATAAATATTTCGATTCCGAAATATTCCAACACAATATACATTGTATCAGTCAAGTAAAACAACACTTGTACAATTCCAAATGAATACGTACAACACAAAAGTAACATGAAAAAAAAAATTACCCCCGGGTATTACAGGTGAAAAGAGCTACACGTTAGCAAATAACGGTGTGAAACTATCACTAAAAGGGATATAGATTATGAGCAGATTTGAATTAATTGGTGGCTGAATTTCAATACACTCAATTTCGTGAACAATCACAATATTTGATGACGCAGATGAAATTCTTTTTCATATTGAGTCAAAAAATAAACGAGTGATCGAGAGCAACCAATAAAGGGAGTCGTGTGTGTCACGAGTGGGAAAGAAATAATCAACCTTTTGAGGGGAAACCTTGCATTTTGGAATTAAAAAAATAAAACTGTGTTTTAACTTCAAAATCATTAGTAGATTTATTTTGAATCTTGATTCATTTCTATCTACTGTATAAAGCTGGTTGTTGTGTAAATGGCATTTTGATCTCTTTTTCTCTTTATATATATAAGTATTTATCTTTATTTGTGTGTGGTTTATTAATTTATGTGCTATTTTTTTTAGTGTGATTAATAAAGAGTCTTGCTCGGGACTAACAAGAATTCAAGTTTGGGGGTGTGATAAGTTTCAGTTTTACACACTTATCCGTGATTAGCATTGATATATTTCACCCATAATTATGAGCTATTCTACTCATTTTTGCTTTAAATTAATTACTATTTACTGAGTTTTTATGTATTCATGTTGTAGAGCTTTACGAGACGAGTTCGGTAGTCTTTCCGAATTCAAAATCAGAGTTATATATCAAAAGTTATCATCCAAAGAAGATTTGGGGCGAAAACGCAAAAGTCTAAGAAATTCTGGGCTGAAAATGAAGTCTGAAATTCCATACGTGCGTACAAATAAAGTTACGGCCGTAACTCACATAGCAACTAATGTGCAGAAAGCCGAAGCCATGTTACGGCCGTAACACCAAAGCTTACGGCCGTAAGTCCTCTATGTTACGACCGTAACATCTGAAAGTTACGGCCGTAACTCTTGCCAGATATATGATCATTTTTAAATCTTTTATACTTTTGGTCTATTATTGAGGGGATGACTGGTCTTGATCCGATCTAATGTAATAATACTGGAGTTTTGGAGCTATTAGATGACTTTAGGTGTATAAATAGACCCCTTAGATCCATCATTAATTATCATTCATTTTATATTTTTCCTACTTTGTAAAATTTTTCTTTGTGTGAAGAACACACTTGTGTTCTTGAGTGATTTATGTAAGAGTGATTTAGTTTATGTTGTTGAGGGAGTTTATTGCTTCTTTCTTCTTTATCTACTAAGGGAGTTAGTATCAATTTTTTCCCAACTAATAATGACCACTCAAGCTTGTAATATGTTGAATAAACCCTTCATGGGCTAAGTTATCCTTAGTTGGGATTATAAACAAGGTTTGTCATGTTATTTAAGTTTGTATAAAGATCTATTATGGATTACTTATTATTGTGTGTGATTTTCATTGTTTTACCTATCTTTATTTATTTGGCCAATAAATGATGATATTTATGGTCTTCATATGTTTCGAAAGAAAATATGTTGATTAGATCAAATGATCTTCACTCTAAGTTTTTCTAGGGGATAGAAATATACCTATAGACCTTAGATAATTCTTTGAGTTATTTTCATAAAACCTAGTGCTATGTATTGAAGCCAATCAACATAGAAATATAGTAGATTGATTCAATATATAAGGGGCGGTTTGATATTCGAAAGAGGAACCGTCTTTTTAAGGAAAACCGAATCTACACAACATAATAAGTAAATACATCTTATGATCTCCTATACAGCTTCTATAACTAATGATGAACTAAGTTTGTAATCCCAACTATTTCATTTGACCTTTTATTAATCTATTATTAGTGCAATCTTTCATTTCCTTAAATTTTAGAACTATTATTGCATTTTCCTTGCAATTGTCAAACCAATATCTTAAATTGTGTGTTTCACTAATCTAAATCTCTATAACAAACAGATAAATAGTGTATAATTCAATATATAACCTAACTTCCTCGTGAGATCGATAAACCGGACTCAAAAATTCCACTTACTATTTGATATGATATCGTGCGCTTGCGATAGTTACACAAAAGACGTGTCACTACACCAAAAAAGTATGAAAAATTTGAAGACACCGCTAAACAATTGAGAATTGCTTGCACTAGAAAGTTAGCTCTAGATTGTCCAACAAGATGGAATAGCACATATAATATGCTTGATATTTCCATAGAGTACAAGGATGTATTTATTCGGTTGAAGCAACATGTGTCTTTATACACTTGTTTGCCAACTAATTCACAGTGGGAATTTGCTAAGGATGTTTATGGGTGCTTGAAATTGTTTAATGCAGTAACTGAGTTGATTTTTGGTACAAAATATCCAACTGCAAACTTGTACTTTCCTAAGATTTGTAAGATTAAGTTGGCAATAGAGGAATTGAAGAAGTCCTCCAATTCAATGATTGAGATGATGGCCACAAAAATGATGGAAAAATTTCAAAGTTATTAGAGTGGTGTTCATTATATAATAGGAGTTGTTGCAGGTTTAGATCCTAGGAAGAAGATGGTTGTACTTGATTTCTGGTTTCCTAAGTTGTATGGCCAAGACTCAGGTGCACAAGTTAGTAGAATCAAAGAGTTGTGTTACGATTTGCTATATGATTATCCGCAGGCTAGACTTAGAGATGCACAGCCCACCGCTCCATCCATTGCTACAACTGTTGTTGTTGATGACAGTGAGGATGAATTTGATGCGTACGTTGAGACGATTGCAGGAAACTCAAGTTCAAGTGTTATGTATGAGTTGGATCATTATTTGCAAGAGGCAGTTATAAAAAAAATACCAGATTTTGACATTTTGAATTGGTGGAAGGTAAATGGAGTTATGTATCCAACACTTCAAGCAATTGCAAGAGATTTGTTAGCTATTCCTATCTCTAAAGTAGCTTCTGAATCGGCCTTCAGTACTAGTGGTCGAATATTGAGTCATCATCGTAGCCGACTTAACTGGACTACTGTAGAGGCTTTGATGTGTGCAAGGAGTTGGCTATGGGCTGCTGAGAATGATGGTAAAGTTTTAAATTATTTATTCAATATTGTAATGTATGTCGAATAATATTTACATATTGTCAACTAATTATTCTTTGTCATTCTACATGGGATATATATATATATATATATGTATAGAAGGAACTCCTAGATTTGCACATGAATTTGCTACTGTGTTTAATGAAATGGAGTCTGACGATGAAGGTATTTTGTACTTCATTTGGTGTACAAGTTTTAAGCTTTGATGTTTTATTTAACTTCAATTTACTTCTTAATACATCTGAATTGACGGAAAGTTCTTTGGGTTACCATTTTGATGATTAAAAGTTGTTGTATCTATGTATTAACATGGTGAGTGTTGTGGTTAGCTTTGATTAACACTACTTGTTTCAATATTGCTTTAAATAACATTACTAATGACCTTAATGCGATTGTGAACAAAGCAGGTGTGTCTATTGTAATGCCCGGATAATTATTGTGTATTTATCCTGTATTCGATCTTGTAAGACTCGACTTTGTGATGTTATTAATTGAAGATTGGTTTCCCATATTCGTATCTCCAACATTTTGCATGCATGGTTCTGCACGTCATAACGTACGCTAGATGATGATCTTAGCGTACGCTACGACTGCAATATAACGTACGTTATCTGTTAAGCTTAACGTACGTAAGCTGAGTCAACTCGAGATCTGACAAGGGTCGGTGTGTGGGGGCCAGTGAAGATTCGTGAGATGCTCCGCGTGAACCTGGACGGCTTTCCAGCTAAGCAAGTCAACGGACTTAACATACGCTAAGGGGGGTTTTTAATGTACGCTAAGGTCCTAGCGATTACGTACATAAACCTGTATGCTAACGTACGTAAGCCAATGCCAGAAACAGGTCAGTGAGCTATGGCTAGACGTTAACGTACGCTAATATTCGAGCATAGCATACGCTAAGGTTGTTACGTACGTAATGTATTGTGTTTAGCGTACGTAATGGTTAGATTTCTATTTATAGAACTCAAACCCCATTTCATTTCTTCCTCACACCTTAGCTGATTTTCGTAATCTGGAGACTATCCATCACCATTTATCCATCATATCATCGTCCTAGCTTGATTTTGAAGATCATAGACCCTTGTGTATTGGTGTTCAAGCCTACAGTGTTGAGTTTCTTCATTTTCTTCATTGTTCGTCACTATATTGAGGTATGTGATCCTTCACCAACTGGTTTAACATGTTCTTAGTGATGTTTTAGACCTATTTTAAGTTTACCTAATCAGTTATATTTGTGATGAGTCTTACATCATGGTTTTAGAAGATTAAATTCGGTAATACTTCGGTTCCCTTTGGTTGTTGAACATGTTGAATGAACCTTATAGTGATTAGATTCTTGAATATAGCATCCTGAGATCATGAACCCAATTATAACAAGTTTTCGGAGATTATCTAAGTTCTTAGGAATGGTATGATCGAGCATTTTGTTGGAGAAATTAATGGATTGAGCTTAAGATTAATTCCTAGAACGAGATGATAATCAAGATGAACCTAGTGAATAAATCCTTATGATGATTCGTCGAGGCTTTCCGATATCTTGTTATTGAAGAACATGATTAGAATCCTTCTAAGATGAATTTCATTTCATATTGTATCATTCGACCGAAGAAATGTATTTGAACTTGGATCGTATTCTATGAGATTGTTGCCCGGCCGAATAGCGTAGTGTCGGTTCAACCGAATGAAGTAGGGCAGAATAGATCCATCGCCATAATAGAGTATAACATGCCTTGTGTTGATTCGTTTAATGATTAGAACGATTATCCGGAACCGTTAGTTATACCGGTAGTATTGTTCGATGAAGGTTTGGATTTTGGTGAGCTTATCGAGTGAGAATTCTCCGAGCAGATTGAAGCCTATTCGTAGTAGCAATTCTTATCGCCATTTCTGAGGCAAGTATCGTAGTTTGAAATTGTTATTATTGGAATCTTTGATCATGCATACAGTTTATTCATGTTGTTGAACTTGAGTTTAGTTCCTTTAAATTATCATGGTATTCGTTATTGATTTCTTGAATGTTCATGTTGATGGACATATCGATTTGGCATATGTATATGCATGGTTTGTGTTTGTGTATGTTGTGATGATGATCATCATGGGGATCTATGCTGAGGGCGCTGGATCGTTGGACGGGTTTTCCACCATGCGTTGGTCCGACGAGATCATCATGGGATCTATACTGAGGGTGCTGGATCGTTGGATTACCCTGTGTTGTGTTGATGGATTCAGCAGTGTATGTCTGGATTCGAATGTACTACTTTGCGATAGTATCAGGACAAAGCACTGGCCTACGACATGAAAGAGGTGGCGGTGGAGAAATCAATGGAAGCAAAGAAGCAGAAAGTGTCTGGAAACTACACGGAGAACAGGAGTAGTGGGCCCCGCAAGGGCCAGTCTTCATTTCATTCATCTAGGAGACCTCCGCATCCTTCCCAAGGCGGAAAGAAGTTCCGGACAGCATCAACGGTTTCAGACGCAGCGAAGAAATATTATAACTGTGGTAAAGCAGGGCATGTTCGCGTGATTGCTACGCACCTTCTGTGACCTGTTTCGAGTGTGGACACGAAGGCCATTGTGCGACTTTTTGTGGAAATGTGACTATATCTATTGGTACTCGCACTCCTGCACTGGTTCCGAAAGAGACAAGTGTGAACCAGACACAGCAAAGTGGTTTCCAGCAGCAGAATGTCGGGAAAAGAGAGGCGTCCAGTGCTGGGTCCGTTCCTCCGCGCCTTTACGAGATGAGGAGGTCAGACGATCAGAACACTGCTATTGGATCAGGTACAATTCAAATCCTTTTGCAACCAGTTAGTGTCTTATTCGATTCAGGAGCTACACATTTTTTCATATCATTGAATTGTGTTAATCGTTTGAAAATGTCATGTTTATATGATTGTGAGCCGTATGTTGTGGGCTTACCGAGTGGAGAGAGAATTATGGGAACCCTAGAAACTAGAGATTTTCCAGTGTCTATAGGAGGGAGAGATTGGCCATCAAATCTTATTGTGGTCGACATCCATGGTGACGATTTAATTTTCGGAGACGATTGGCTCAATCGTTATGGGGCTATTTTGAATTACTGAAAGAGAGTTATTTCTATCATTGCTGATGACGGATCTGAACATTTATTCAAAGGATGGAGACCGGGAAGCTCAGGAAAATTGATCAAAGCCATGAAAGTAGTGAAATTGCTAAAGCAGGGTTGTTACGGATTTTGGTGTTGTGCCATGAAGAAAGAAGAAGGAGTAGAGCTTGCATCTATTCCAGTGGTAAACGAATTCTCAGACGTATTCCCTGACGAACTACCTGAGTTACCTCCGCGAAGAGAAGTAGAGTTTAACATTGAATCACCTATTTCCAGAGCACCATACCATATGGCACCAACCGAGATGTATGAACTAAAGAAGCAGCTTGAGGAATTATTGCAGAAGGGTTACATTCAACCTAGCGTTTCTCCTTGGGGAGCACCCGTTCTCTTTGTCTGGAAGAAAGATGGATCCCTCCGATTGTGTATCGACTACAAGGAGCTAAACAAGGTGACGATCAAGAATAAGTATCCAATACCTCGAATCGATGACTTGTTTGACCAACTGCAGGGGGCAAGGGTATTCTCGAAGATCGACTTGAGATCAGGATACCATCAATTGAGAATTAAGGAATTGGATATACCGAAATCTGCTTTCAGATCCCGGTACGGGAACTATGAATTTTTGGTGATGCCATTCGGACTTACCAATGATCCTGTGGTATTTATGCAATTGATGAATCGGGTATTCTTAGAATACTTGGATAAATTCGTGGTCTTTTTCATTGATGACATCTTGATCTATTAGAAAGACCCAGACGAGCATGTAGAGCATTTGCGTATCGTTTTGAGTACTTTGAGGAATGAACAGCTTTATGCGAAACTTTCTAAATGCGAGTTCTAGCTTAAGGAAGTAACTTTCTTTGGGCATGTGATATCAGCTGACGGAGTTCAGGTAGACCCGAAGAAATTCGAAGCAATCTTGGAATGGGAATATCCTAATAACGTGAAAGAAGTCCGAAGTTTCTTAGGACTTGCTAGATATTATCGCCGTTTTGTAGAAGGATTTTCCAAAATTGCTCGTCCGCTTACTCAGCTGTTGCAGAAGACTCAGAAATTCATGTGGAATGAGAAATGGCAGGCTAGTTTTGATGAACTTAAGAGAAGACTGACGACAGCGCCTATACTAGCATTACCAGATGGAACCTATGGATTCATGGTCTACAGCGATACTTCAAATCAGGGTCTAGGATGCGTGTTGATGCAAAAGGATAGGGTGATTGCCTATGCCTCTCGACAGTTGAAACCATACAAAGTAAATTACCCGACTCATGATTTGGAGTTAGCAGTTGTAGTCTTTGCCTTGAAGATTTGGCGACATTATTTGTACGGCACTCATTGTCAGATCTTCACAGATCATAAGAGCCTCAAGTATATTTTCAGTCAGAAGGAATTAAACATGAGGCAGAGAAGGTAGCTGGAATTGATCAAGGATTACGAACTGGAAATCCTCTATCATCCAGGCAAAGCGAACGTGGTAGCTGATGTACTGAGCCGCAAACCTGTTTCTCTTCGAGTGTTGGAAGCGCTTACATCCCAAACCAGCATTCAACGAGAACTGATTCATGAAGGAATTTAAGTATGGTCACAAGGAGTCCAAGGGCAACTGTGTGTGATGGAACTAACTTCATCGTTGGTCAAATAAATCAAATCTAAGCAGTTGGATGATTCTCTGATTCTTCGATTATGTGACGAAGTGAACAAATGGAAGGCCCCAGGATTTGTGATACAGGATGATGGAGTTCGGAGATTTCAGAGTCTATTTTGCGTCCCTGATGATGATGTTTTGAGACAGACAATCTTGAAGGAATCTCACAGCGCACCCTATTCTATTCACCCCGGCACCAGTAATATGTATAAGGACCTAAAACAAAATTTCTGGTGGGAAAATATGAAGAAGGATGTAGCGGAATACGTTTCGAAATGTTTAACCTGTCAGCAGGTTAAGATTTAACAACAGCGTCCTATCGGGATGTTAAAGCCACTTCCGATTCCTGAGTGGAAGTGGGAGAATATATCGTTGGACTTCATCACCTATATGCCAAGGACCAAGACGGGAATGAACATGATTTGGGTTATAGTTGATCGACTAACCAACTCGGCTCATTTCCTGGGTATTAAAGACACTTGGGGACCCAAGAAATTAGCACGAGTGTTTGTTGCGGAAATAGTCCGATTGCATAGTACATCGAAGACCATTATTTCGGATCGAGATGGTCGCTTCGTGTCGCACTTTTGGAAGGCAGTTCATAAGGCCTTGGGAACCGAGCTGAACTTTAGCACGACTTATCATCCTCAGATGGACGGTCAGTCCGAAAGGACTATACAGACATTAGAAGATATGCTAAGAGCTTGTGCCCTTAGATTGGTCAACCGATTGGGAGGTTCATTTGTCGTTGATTGAATTCACCTACAACAATAGTTAGCATGCTTCCATTAAGATGGCACCATTTGAAGCGTTGTACGGAAGAAGATGCAGATCACCCCTGTGCTGGGATGACTCTTCTGACTTGATTGGGACGGAACCATAGTTGATAGTTCAGACCCAAGAGAAGGTAGCCCTGATTCGCGAAAGGCTGTTAACTGCCCAGAGTCGACAGAAGTCTTATGCAGATGTGCGCCGTCACCCGTTGGAGTTTGAGATTGGGGACCATGTACTATTAAAGGTTTCTCCTACCCGGGGATTTTCCATTTTGGGAGGAAAGAAAATCTGAGTCCGAGATATATCGGGCCATTCGAGATCCTTGAAAGAGTTAGGTAGTTGGCGTACAGGTTGGCCTTACCGCCATCGCTGAGTCACATTCATAATGTATTCCCCGTATCCCAATTGCAGAAATATGTACCATATCCCAGTCATATCATCGATTTTGGCGAGATTGAAGTGGCTAATGATGGCTCGTTCGAAGAAAATCCAATCAAGATACTCGAGAGTCGAGTCAAGCAATTGAGGAATAAACCGATATCCTTGGTTAAAGTTCAATGGTCTCGACATGGAGTTGAAGAAGCAACTTGGGAGACTGAAGATGATATGAAGTCGAGATACCCTTGATATGAAGATGATCTTAGCGTACGCTACGACTGCAATATAATGTACGTTATCTGTTAAGCTTAACGTACGTAAGCTCAATCAACTTGAGATCCGACAAGGCTCGGTGTGTGGGGGCCAGTGAAGATTCATGAGATGCTCCGCGTGAACCTGGACGGCTTTCCATCTAAGCAAGTCAACGGATTTAACATATGCTAAGGGGGGTTTTTAATGTACGCTAAGGTCCTAGCGATTACGTACATAAACCTGTATGCTAACATACGTAAGCCAATGCCAGAAACAGGTCAGTGAGCTCTGGCTAGACGTTAAGGTACGCTAATATTCGAGCATAGCGTACGCTAAGGTTGTTACGTACGTAATGTATTGTGTTTAGCGTACGTAATGGTTAGATTTCTATTTATAGACCTCAACCCCCATTTCATTTCTTCCTCACACCTTAGCTGATTTTCGTAATCTGGAGACTATCCATCACCATTTATCCATCATATCATCGTCCTAGCTTGATTTTGAAGATCATAGACCCCTGTGTATTGGTGTTCAAGCCTACAGTGTTGAGTTTCTTCAATTTCTTCATTGTTCGTCACTATATTGAGGTATGTGATCCTTCACCAACTGGTTTAACATGTTCTTAGTGATGTTTTAGACCTGTTTTAAGTTTACCTAATCAGTTATATTCATGAGGAGTCTTACATAATGGTTTTAGAAGATTAAATTTGGTGATACTTCGGTTCCCTTTGGTTGTTGAACATGTTGAATGAACCTTATAGTGATTAGATTCTTGAATACAGCATCCTGAGATCATGAACCCAATTATAACAAGTTTTCAGAGATTATCTAAGTTCTTAGGAATGGTATGATCGAGCATTTCGTTGGAGAAATTAATGGATTGAGCTTAAGATTAATTCCTAGAAGGAGATGATAATCAAGATGAACCTAGTGAATAAATCCTTATGATGATTCGTCGAGGTTTTCCGATATCTTGTTATTGAAGAACATGATTATAATCCTTCTAAGATGAATTTCATTTCATATTGTATCATTCGACCGAAGAAATGTGTTTGAACTTGGATAGTATTCTATGAGATTGTTGCCCGGCCGAATTATAATATCCGGGGGTAATTTTTTTTGTTTTACTGTTAAGTTGTACGTATTCATTTGGAATTGTACAAGTGTTGTTGTTTGGACCGATACAATGTATATTGTATTAGAATATTTCGGGATCGAAATATTTTTACTGGTCGTCGGTTTGGTTTCGTCGTTTGGTTGTTGCTTGGCGAGTTTGGAATTTTGGCTAAGTTTATAGCCACAGCGTACGCTACCTATGTAGCATTATGTATGCTAATTTGTTGCGATTACGTACATTACGCCCTTAGGTTTACGTACGTAATGCGTGGTCGGTGGTAGAAACCTTCCTCGTAGTCAACTTTCGGCTGGTAGGGCCAGGGTATCTTTGGGGGATCATTTATATATATATATATATGTTATCATCTTCATCTTCTCTCTCCCTCTCACCTTATCGTTCTCTCTTTCTCACCTTCCTCTCGAGCTCTCTCGTTCTCTCTCTCTCTTATCCTTCTCTCTCATTTTTTTTCCGACGAGGTGGAGCTTAAGAATGGCAGCCGACTTCTTCATAGTTTCCGGCGACGGACTGGATTTCGTGTTCCGGCGAGCTAAAGGGTTGACGACCGGAGTGATGCTGACGTCTCCGGCGACGTGGTGGCTCGTGACTGGAGCAGCGACGACCTGGTCGGAACTTCCAGAATGGATGGCGTTGCAAATCTGGTCGAGCTATTCCGGCCTTTTTCTGGCAAGACGGAGCTCAGGCGCCGGGTGCTCTTCATGGTTTCCGGCCATGGACGCGGCTCCATAGATTCCAGCGACCGGAGATGGTTTCTGACCGGAACGGACGGCGGAACGGAGGCGCGGCAAAACTTCCGACGAGGAGTTGCAGGTGGGCTGGAGTTGGTCGAGATCCGGCGGGTCAGTTTGCCGACGGATCAAGTGGGTATATATATATATATATTGTGTACAGTGGGTTATATATATATATTGTGTATTGTGTGTGTGATGTATGTATATTATATATATATATGTGTATGTATATGGGTAAATACGAGTATAGTATGTGTTCGTGTTGGAATCGGAGTTATCTATTATGTTGTTTTTGGTCGATATCGTGTTATCGAATGAATTGTATTTCATTCAGGGTTGTTCGAGTGCTTTTGATTGTCAGAGGACGCCGTTGATCGATTCGTGGTAGGACGTTGATCGTGGAAGGACTTTCTCGCCTTCGGTTCGAGGCAAGTTTTATACTTGTACTAGTTAATGAGAATAATGTTATCATATATGTGTATGAATGTGTGTATCATTTCGAGACTTGGTCTCTCTATGATTTCGTGTTCCGGCGAGCTAAAGGTTTGACGACCGGAGTGATGCTGACGTCTCCGGTGATGACCGAAGTTCGACGGTGGCATGGTGGCTCGTGACTGGAGCAGCGATGACCTGGTCGGAACTTCCGGAACAGATGGCGTTGCAAATCCAGTCGAGCTATTCCGGCCTTTTTCTGGCGAGACGGCGCTCATGCGCCGGGTGCTCTTCATGGTTTCCGGACATGGACGCGGCTCCATAGATTCCAGCGACCAGAGATGGTTTATGACTGGAACGGACGGCGGAATAGAGGTGCGGCAAAACTTCTGGCGAGGAGTTCCAGGCGGGCTGGAGTTGGTCGAGGTCCGGCGGGTCAGTTTGCCAGCGACCGAGTTTCGGTGTTGCGACAGGGGAGTTGTTTTTTTTCTGACCTGGCTCCGGCGAGAGTTGCTCGGCCGATCGGTGTTCTTCTAGTAAGAGTGTGTGTGTGTGTATGCAGGTATGTATATATATATATATATATATATATATATATATATATGTGTGTGTGTGTGTGTGTGTGTGTGTGTGTGTGTGTGTATACGGGTAAATACGAGTATAGTATGTGTTTGTGTTGGAATCGGAGTTATCTATTATGTTGTTTTCGGTCGATATCGTGTTATCGAATGAATTGTATTTCATTCAAGGTTGTTCGAGTGCTTGTGATTGTCGGAGGATGCCATTGATCGATTCGTGGTAGGACGTTGATCGTGGAAGGACTTTCTCGCCTTCGGTTCGAGGCAAGTTTTATACTTGTACTAGTCAATGAGATTAATGTTATCATATATGTGTATCATTTCGAGACTTGGTCTCTTTATGATTTTGTTGACATCAAGGGATTGTTTGATACGATTCGTAAATGGCCGGTTTAAGGCATTGCGATACATGTTGGTAATATATTTGTCGATAGCCGGTTCGCGGTATCGACATATCGATTGTTATTGTTGATTGATATTCCATTGAGATATTGTTGTCGATAGCCGGTTCGCAGCATCGACGTGTCGATTGTTATTGTTGATTGATGTTCCATCAAGATATTGTTGTGAATCGTCGTCATTGATATCAGTGTTTTTCTATTGATGTCGTATTGTCCGATTGAAGGCATTGACGTATTCGATTAGCATTTTTGTTATCGGTAACCGATTAAAGGTGCCGAGACATCCATTGTATAATTGTTATCGATTGACCATCCTGAAGGTAATCGATGTATTGAATTGGGACTGTCGAAAATATTCCCATCCGTTGTATCGTTGTTATCTATTGGCCGTTCTATGATAATCGAAGTATTGAATTGGGACTGTCGAGGATAGTTCCCATCCATTGAATTATTATTGTCGTGTTGGCCGACTCAAGGCAGCACACTATTATTCTTGTGAACTTGGTAATTTTGTGATCGTTGAGGGTTGAGGATTTCCCGGATTGTTGTGTTGTGATTGTTGCTCGTGTTAATCGGTCCTTAGGGATTTTGATCCGAGGATGGTTGTTTTGAATATTGTTGGTCGTGTCGATCTTTCATTATTCGTGTGTCCTCGTTCACTTGGTGAGTCGTATGATCCGTATTGGATGTGCTATCCTTTGAGTTTCGTTGTCATGTTGCATCGTGACATATCTGGAATCATATCTGCGTGCCGATTGGTTATTGTGTAGGATTTTTAGCTAGGCACACGATGGTCATGCGTGGATGTTTCCGCATTGGACCGTGCACACGAGACGTAGTTCGTGAGGCTAATTAGGTACATTGTCCCACATATATTCTAGATTCCGTATACGGGGTGGACATGTGCACGAACACATTTCCGGATCGGGCGTACTGTGATGTCCCTCTTGAGCCTTATTGTTTGGTCGTTCATAGTCCATGTTGTATTGGATATGTCCGGCAATTTTCGACTGGTTGTTCATATGCCGAGGGGTATGTCCGACAATCAGGTTTGTTTCTTTGAGATCCGTATTGTGATGATATACAGCTTCGGGCTGTTTGGCTTTCAGGCCATCGTGATATTTTGGCAGCTTCGGGCTGTTCGGCTTTCAGGCCATCGTGATATTTTGGCAGTTTCGGCTGAGGGGCTTTCAGGCCATTGTGATGTATTTCCGTTGGAGCCTTCAGGCATTGTGATTCGTATTTATTTCAGCGTTGGTTTGGTTTACCTTCGGGTAATGTATTGTTGTGTTCTACATTGATGATTCGCCGTTGGGCACTTATGTTTTAACCTATTGAGCAGGTATTGATCGTATGCCGTGGGCATAGTGTTTCACGAATGCTCGATTCTTACTTTGGTTTGTGAGCATCTCGTACTACCATTGTTGTACTGTTCATTCTGCCTTTGGATGCATATCATGTTGTACATGTATTTGATATTCATTATCTGGATGACTGACCTCGTGGGGGCGGAACATGTTTTCATATTTTAGGTGCTTGCGAGGAGAGAGTTAAGACACAGGGGCATGACGATGGTGACGAGGGATTCGAGTGATACTAGTCTGAGATATTTTGGTGTTCATGTCAGTAAGACAGTTAGAGTACTCCAATTTTGTTGAGTCGTTGTCGTTTGTATTATCCGAGCAAGGCTCGTGGATGTTGTTGTATTTTATTTTGGCCATGTAGGCCCATCCTTGTCGTTGAAATTCCATATCGGAATAGTATGTCGGACATCATAGTAGGGTCTGTGATTTCCTATTTTGGTCAGTTTGTTGTATTTTAGTCGTGTTCGACTGGTGGATCACCTGGTGTGGGTGTGGGGTCCACGGCACTGTAATAACCCAATGGGATTTGGGGGTGTTACAGAAGATGGTATCAGAGAATTAGGTTGTGAGATACCCTGATATGTGAGTTATGTGGCTCTACCGATGCGGTAGTAGTGGGGCTGTCAGGTTATGACAATCTGGGCTGTCGGGTTTTGTGAGTCGTGATAGTTGGACGACTGTATGAGTCATTTTTTTCATCGAGTCGTCGTCAGTGAAGACTAGTATCGCAAGACCTCGAAGCTTCGTATGACCTGTGTAAGGACTCGATTCTCTTTATATTCATACATTTATTATGCCATTGATTATACATGTTTTGTTGAAACCTGTGTGTAACATTTGTGTTACGATTCATTCATGATTATTTGCTTTGGAGCGTGTAGGCTCTGTATCGGCTATGATTAGCGCGATCGATGTGATCGTTTATCTGTTGAGTATGTATACTCGTGTTTTGCGTTGACCTAGCATTTTGGCCGTTGAGGCGTATTTGAGTTGTGGTCATGATTGAATGTTATACTTTCAGTCTGGAAAGAGGACGTGACAGAGGGGGTAGAGGCCGCAGAGTGGGCCAAAACCCGAAACCTCGTACCAATACTTTGGTGGCTGACGAATCATTTTTGGAGTCGTGCTCGAGAACCCACCAATCGTGATTGTGTTTGGATCGAGTTCAAGACTCTCATGTTAGAGAGGTATTATCCGGCTCCACTTCGTGAAGCCAAGTTGTCGGAGGTTTTGAACCCCGAATCCGTCGAGGACGAGGGTGTTATTGTTATTGCTAAAAAGTTTCAAGGACTTCTTCAATTTACTTCATCTGTTATCCGTACTGAGGCAGATAAGATCAAGTATTTTAGCAAGAGGTTAAACCCGTGGTTGAGGATGCAGTTGTTCAATCACAATTGTAGTTCACTTGGCGAATTTATCGAGAAGGCTCTTAGAGCAGAGCTTTCGATCAAGGAGCTTACTCATAAGGATCCTTTAGTTTCTTCTGGTGAGAGGACTAGGATGCCGATTCGTTCATAGGGACATCGAGCTCCGACGTCCATGAGGTCATTTTCTAGTCCGCTTCGTGCTGGGAAAGCATCTTCTTCTCAGGCGACGAGTTCGAATGTTGTTTGTTTTAACTGTGATTCATCGGGGCATGTTAGTACTCGATGTACGGTTCCAAATATTTTTTATTTTCTGTGTGGGAGGCAGGGACACCTTCAGAAATACTGTAGGAGTTCTAGTACCAGTAGATCTCGGGAGAGCTCACGGGCCTCGAGAGATTTTGTTGCTTCAGTCTGTACTTCATCCAAGGGGTCATATCGGGCTTCGGGAGCCAGAGGTATGGACACCCGAGGGGGAGTAGCGAGTTCAGATTTGGGTCTTCCTCAAGTCGATGAGATCTAGGAGATCGATGATCTAGAGGATGTTGATTTTGGGTACATTTGAGATGTAACCTTGATTTGTATTTTCCTTATTTTTTCGGATTGATGTTTGACTTAATCTGTATTTTAGTTTTGTGGTTGCGAACCATTTATGGTTGATCTATCTTGTAATGATTGTATCTGAGAATCTTGACACTTGAGTCATTTGATGTGATTTTCTTTCCTTTTGGTCCTGTACCCGAGATTTTTGTGATGATCAGGGTCATCGTTCATTGTGATACGAGATGTCAAGTCAGGAGGACTTGGGCGTGCGGTTGATATGGTCTCGAGGACTATTTGTGCGTTGTTATTTTCTTTTGTGGTGCGAGTCAGTGATTGCATGGGCGTTCGATGCTGACGAGAATGGGGAAGCGTACACCGATGGTTGTAGGCATGTACAATGAGCGGCTCCCTCGGGACGTGTACGCTGGAGTTACTAGTCATGCGGTTGGTGCGACTTCCTGGCTGGTCTCTAGCAGGAGAGTCATGTTTCGGCTAATCTCGCACTTGGTTGAGTGTCTTCATCACTTGATTTTTCGCCTTGTTCAGGCAGAGGAGACGTGGGGACCCGTGGGGTCGGCCCAGTTACTCAGGCGGAATTGCTCGTATTGAGGAGTATTCCTGGAGATGTTGTTTTCTTATCCTGATGGATAGTCCGTGCCCCGACTTGTGCACCCTAAGTTTCGGGGACGAAACTCTTTTTAAGGGGGGAGTATGTAATATCTGGGGGTAATTTTTTTTTCGTGTTACTGTTGAGTTGTACGTATTCATTTGGAATTGTACAAGTGTTGTTGTTTGGACTGATATAATGTATATTGTATTAGAATATTTCGGGATCGAAATATTTTTACTAGTCGTCGGTTTGGTTTCGTCGTTTGGTTGTTGCTTGGCGAGTTTGGAATTTTGGCTAAGTTTATAGCCATAGCGTACGCTGCCTATGTAGCATTACGTACGCTAATTTGTTGCGATTACGTACGTTACGCCCTGAGGTTTACGTACGTAATGCGTGGTCGGTAGTAGGAACCTTCCTCATAGTCAACTTTCAGCTGGTAGGGCCAGGGTATCTTTGGGGGATATATATATATATATATATATATATTATCATCTTCATATTCTCTCTCCCTCTCACCTTATCGTTCTCTCTTTCTCACCTTCCTCTCCAGCTCTCTCGTTCTCTCTCTCTTATCCTTCTCTCTCGTTTTTTTTTCGACGAGGTGGAGCTTAAGGATGGCAGCCGACTTCTTCATAGTTTCCGGCGACGGACTGGATTTCGTGTTCTGGCGAGCTAAAGGGTTGACGACCGGAGTGATGCTGATGTCTCCGGTGACGACCGAAGTTCGACGGCGGCGTGGTGGCTCGTGACTGGAGCAGCGACGACCTGGTCGGAACTTCCGGAACGGACGGCGTTGCAAATCTAGTCGAGCTATTCCGGCCTTTTTCTGGCGAGACGGAGCTCAGGCGCCGGGTGCTCTTCATGGTTTCCGGCCATGGACGCGGCTCCATAGATTCCAGCGACCGGAGATGGTTTATGACCGGAACGGACGGCGGAACGGAGGCGCGGAAAAACTTCTGGCGAGGAGTTCCAGGCGGGCTGGAGTTGGTCGAGGTCCGGCGGATCAGTTTGCCGACGACCGAGTTCCGGTGTTGCGACAGGGGAGTTGTTTTTTTCTGATCTGATTCCGGCGAGAGTTGCCCGGCCGATCGGTGTTCTTCTGGTAAGACTCTGTGTGTGTGTCTGTGCAGGTATATATATAATATGTACAGTGTGTGTCTGGTGTATATATATATATATATATATTGTGTACAGTGTGTGTGTGTGTCATGTGGGTATATATATATTATGTATTGTGTGTGTGATGTATGTATATTATATATATATATATATATGTGTATACGGGTAAATACGAGTATAGTATGTGTTCGTGTTGGAATCAGAGTTATCTATTATATTGTTTTCGGTCGATATCGTGTTATCGAATGAATTGTATTTCATTCAAGGTTCTTCAGGTGCTTGTGATTGTCGGAGGACGCCGTTGATCGATTCGTGGTAGGACGTTGATCGTGGAAGGACTTTCTCGCCTTCGGTTCGAGGCAAGTTTTATACTTGTACTAGTCAATGAGATTAATGTTATCGTATATGTGTACGAATGTGTGTATCATTTCGAGACTTGGTCTCTTTATGATTTTGTTGACATCAAGGGATTGTTTGATACGATACCCTTCGGCAAATTATGCCAAATATTATTGTTGTTCGTAAATGGGCGGTTTAAGGCATTGCGATACTTGTTGGTAATATATTTGTTGATAGCCGGTTCGCGGTATCGACATATCAATTGTTATTGTTGATTGATGTTCCATTGAGATATTGTTGTCGATAGCCGGTTCACGGCATCGACGTATCGATTGTTATTGTTGATTGATGTTCCATCAAGATATTGTTGTGAATCGTCGTCATTGATATCAGTGTTTTTCCATTGATGTCGTATTGGCCGATTGAAGGCATTGACGTATTCGATTATCATCTTCGTTATCGGTAACCGATTAAAGGTGCCGAGACATCCGTTGTATAATTGTTATCGATTGACCGTCCTAAAGGTAATTGATGTATTGAATTGGGACTGTCGAAAATATTCCCATCCGTTGTATCGTTGTTATCGATTGGCCGTTCTACGGTAATCGAAGTTTTAAATTGGGATTGTCGAGGATAGTTCCCATCCGTTGAATTATTATTGTCGTGTTGGCCGACTCAAGGCAGCACACTATTATTCTTGTGAACTCGGTAATTTTGTGATCGTTAAGGGTTGAGGATTTCCCGGATTGTTGTGTTGTGATTGTTGCTCGTGTTAATCGGTCCTTAGGGATTTTGATCCCAGGATGGTTGTTTTGAATATTGTTGGTCGTGTCGATCTTTCATTATTCGTGTGTCCTTGTGCACTTGGTGAGTCGTATGATCCGTATTGGATGTGTTATCCTTTGAGTTTCATTGTCATGTTGCATCGTGACATATCTGGAATCATATCTGCGTGCCGATTAGTTATTGTGTAGGATTTTTAGCCAGGCACACGATGGTCATGCGTGGATGTTTCCGCATTGGACCGTGCATACGAGACGTAGTTCGTGAGGCTAATTAGGTACATTGTCCCACGTATATTCTGGATTCCGTATATGGGGTGGACATGTGCACGGACACATTTTCGGATCGGGTGTACTGTGATGTCCCTCTTGAGCCTTATTGTTTGGTTGTTCATAGTCCATGTTGTATTGGATATGTCCGGTGATTTGCGACTGGTTGTTCATACGACGAGGGGTATGTCCGACAGTCAGGTTTATTTCTTTGAGATCCGTATTGTGATGATATACAGCTTCAGGCTGTTCGGCTTTTAGGCCATCGTGATATTTTGGCAGCTTCAGGTTGTTCGGCTTTCAGGCCATCGTGATATTTTGGCAGTTTCGGCTAAGGGGCTTTCAGGCCATTGTGATGTATTTCCGTTGGAGCCTTCGGGCATTATGATTCGTATTTATTTCAGCGTTGGTTTGGTTTACCTTCGGGTAATGTATTGTTGTGTTCTATATTGATGATTCGCCGTTGGGCACTTATGTTCTAACCTATTGAGCAGGTATTGATCGTATGCCGTGGGCATAGTATTTCACGAATGCTCGATTCTTACTTTGGTTTGTGAGCATCTCGTACTACCATTGTTGTACTGTTCATTCTGCCTTTGGATGCATATCATGTTGTACATGTATTTGATATTCATTATCTGAATGACTGACCCCGTGGGGGCGGAACATGTTTCCATGTTTTAGGTGCTTGCGAGGAGAGAGTTGAGACATAGGGGCATGACGATGGCGGCGAGGCATTCGAGCGATACTAGTCCGAGATATTTTGGTGTTCATGTCAGTAAGACAGTTGGAGTACTCCAATTTTGTTTAGTCGTTATCGTTTTGTATTATCCGAGCAAGGCTCGTGGAGGTTGTTGTATTTTATTTTGGCCATGTAGGCCCATCCTTGTCGTTGAAATTCCATATCGGAATAGTATGTCGGATATCATAGTAGGGTCTGTGATTTCCTATTTTGGTCAGTTTGTTGTATTTTAGTCGAAATTAATGGATTGAGCTTAAGATTAATTCGTAGAAGGAGATGATAATCAAGATGAACCTAGTGAATAAATCCTTATGATGATTCGTCGAGGTTTTCCGATATCTTGTTATTGAAGAACATGATTAGAATCCTTCTAAGATGAATTTCATTTCATATTGTATCATTCGACAGAAGAAATGTGTTTGAACTTGGATAGTATTCTATGATATTGTTGCCCGGCCGAATAGCGTAGTGTCGGTTCAACCGAATGAAGTAGGGCAGAATAGTTCCATCGCCATAATAGAGTATAACATGCCTTGTGTTGATTCATTTGATGATTAGAACGATTATCCAGAACCGTTAGTTATACCGGTAGTATTGTTCGATGAATGTTTGGATTTTGATGAGCTTATCGAGTGAGAATTCTCCGAGCGGATTGATGCCTATTCGTAGTAGCAATTCTTATTGCCATTTCTGAGGCAAGTATCGTATTTTGAAATTGTTATTATTGGAATTTTTGATCATGCATACAATTTATTCATGTTGTTGAACATAAGTTTAGTTCCTTTAAATTATCATGGTATTCGTTATTGATTTCTTGAATGTTCATGTTGATGGACATATCGATTTGGCATATGTATATGCATGGTTTGTGTGCGTGTATGTTGTGATGATGATCATCATGGGGATCTATGCTGAGGGCGCTGGATCGTTGGACGGGTTTTTCACCATGCGTTGGTCAAACGGGATCATCATGGGGATCTATACTGAGGGCGCTGGATCGTTGGATTACCCTCAGTTGTGTTGATGGAATCACGTGGGTTCGCATCGTTGGATTCCGGTGGCGGAAGTCCGTTTTATATAATTTATGATGCATTGTTGTTGCATATCCGATTTATGTATTATGATAGTTGTACTAGCATTGTTTTGCTAACCCCTTCGGTGGTGGACATTTGTTTTGATGTTCAGGTAGCCAAGGAGCGGGGAAGCAACCACAGTACCAGCATGACGATGAAGTGGCTCAGTGATGTAGATTGATGTTGTCTTGTTTTCTAGTTATTTTTCAGTACTCGAGTACGCGTATTTTTGTTGGTGTTTGGAATGCTTGTAATAATGGACTCATTTGAATTGTTGAATTGGTTTTGAATTATAATATTAATGGTACTTTGGTATTATTTTCCGTATTTCTCAATTAGCCTTATAAATTCTTATATAAAAGATTTACGGCGCTATAATTATTCTGAATATATCGGGGTGTTACATCTATTTGAGAGAGCTTGCTG
Organism: Orobanche coerulescens; assembly: GCA_033398695.1. Taxonomy (NCBI): domain Eukaryota; kingdom Viridiplantae; phylum Streptophyta; class Magnoliopsida; order Lamiales; family Orobanchaceae; genus Orobanche; species Orobanche coerulescens. The sequence continues at coordinate 159,772,575 of CM065807.1, forward strand.
ATGGAATGCTTGTGTTTGGATTTCGTTGGAAGACCTTAATTTTAATTGTAATTTAATTTCTTGAAAGTCTATGTTGAAGCTATGTTATTATTGTATTGTCATTAGTAAACTATTTTATTATTCTATTGACATCTGCAAACTATGTTAAATTATGCTACATTTTGCATTTTATCAAATTTGAATGTGGATGAGCACCAAACTTAAATTTAATTCTGCCTGATCAAGCTGCGGGTTTGGGTTTGGGTGAAAAAACCCGAACCCAATGGGTGTGGGTTTGGGTTTTGTTTTGCCACCCAAACAGCCTCGGGTTTGGGTGGCGATTTCGGGTGTGGGTTTGGGGAGTATGAAACCCGCACCCGACCCTGCCCGTTGCCATCCCCAAATATGAAATAATTTTAAGCCGCACTTGTTAAGATAGCTATTTTTCTCCTCCCCAAATAATTTTTGATGACCACCACATTTTTTCCCTCCATATGCCCTATCACTAGGCAAAACAAGCCCAGGCCCACCGCGCCGGGCCAGCCCCTTCATTTTGGAGCGGGCATTGGGTTTTACTTTTGTGGCGCAAAAAAATGGAACTTTTTGTTCCGGCTCAATTTTTCCCGGCCCGCGGAGGCGCGGCCCACGGGATGTCCGCCCGGCCCAGCTTTTTTAAAAGTTATGTATAATTATAATATTTAAATCTTTTTTCATATGTATTTTATTAGATTATATTACATCTATATGTTCATTATTGATGTAAATTTATATGAGAACATAAGAAAAATTTCACATGAAAACAATAATATATAAATCATTCAACATTAATTTTGTAGGATTTCTTTATAAATTACATTAGTAGTTTTATTTACTATAACAACATTCTTGTCGCAATAAAAAAATTCAAGTCTTTCGTGCTCTTCATTTTGATCTGGCTACATAAATCTAACCATAATTGAATACAGTTCTTGGCAGATACACAGCGTCATGAGAGAGTATATAACTATAGGAAATCATAATTAGTAGAAATTGTTTCCTTTGAAATTAAGTGCCGATCTACTATCTGATCAGTTCAATATCAATCGTGGAATAGACATTTACTGCTAAATTTTGAAGTATGATATAAAAACTCATTACCTAATAAATATTATGGAAGCAATTGTACCAGAAAAGTACAATTGTGGATCATCCAAAGCATATTAGAAACAGAATGTAAAACAAAGCTATACTCTCTCAAGTGATCAGTTGTTGTTGCAATATCATAATCAAATAACTTTCTTCTTTTCTCACACGAATTTTTTATTTTTCGAGTGATTGAAAACTAAAGATGCATAGAATATTTATCGAGATGTATTTTTAACAAGATTTACAATTAATTTTTATTCTCTATAACCTTCCTTATATGGAGATGATTCTATTAATTAATATGCTATCATTAGAAAAATAATTGCCTACATATTATAGGAGGAAAAATTACAACTCTGGTCATATGAATTTTTTTTAGAAATAGATTTGGTCCCACGTTCCTTTTGGGATTAAGGCTTAGATGTTGTTGTTGTAGATTTGGTCCCACGTTCCTTTTGGTCCTTTTTGGCAAAAATGGTTCAAATCGTTAAGTATTTAACGGTTTTCGTTAGATAGCCATTAAAGCATATAATGCAATCTTCTTTAATTTTAAAAAATTATATAAATAATTTGAATATGATTTTAAAAATACAAAATCAAATAAAAATTTTACAAAAAAATATAGTTGATTTTAAAAGTAAATGATTAACAAAATTATTTAAAACTAAAAATAAAATTAAAATCATTTAAAGCTAAATAAAAATTGAAAAAATATATAAAAAACTAAATAAATCTGGAAAAGTAATTAAATCAAAAAAATTGGAAAACTAAATAAATCTTTTTTTTTAAATCTTGCTCTCGAGGAAGCAGTTGATAGAACTAATATCTTATCTCCATAATTATTAAATACAAATGGAGAATATTGAGCAAGTGATATCAGAAGTTATAATCCATTAATTAAAGAAAATCTCATGCAAATATACCGCATGATGGGATCTCTAACAAGTGATATGAAAAAGTATCATTGGAAAAATAATTGTTCAATAAATCCCATGTTGATTATATCACATGGTGGGATCATTGAAATCATATTGATATGACAATGCTCATGGAGAAGCATATATCACATATTCGTGAGAATAATGTATTTGCATAAAGGCAAAAGATGATCTTATTATTACTGAAAGAAGCACACAATAGTCGAAGTGAAAAATATTGAAACTAGCCGAATAGGTAATAAACACTCGATAATATGCGAAAATAAAATACATATGAAACTCATAAAAAAGGGTGCGTATCGTGAGTATAAAACCCCGTAACTCTGCCACCCCCTGGCATCAGGGTTTATAATGAAAGATCTAAAGGATCTAAACTTCTTTTTCGTTTGGCGCCAATACTCTGTGGCTGATGAGCTTTGACTTCCAAATTCTTAACTGAAATATATGCTTGAAACTTTACAAGTAGATCAGCAACTGTCAGCACATATAAGAATATCTCTTGACGGCTGAGAGATAAACTTGTGATCTACTCCTTGATCCAGAAAGGCAAGCAAATCGTTGAAGAAATTATTAATATTCAACAAACCTATAGGTTTGGTATGGAAGTCCCGCTCAGTCCATGACGTGATATTGGATATCTCAATGAGTATGCCATAGCCACCTGGAAGAACAATAAATGCATCACTATTATTCACCATATACATCATACTATCATGCACATAATGTACTTGAAGCATCAACCCAATTGAACCCCCTATACTACTCGTTCTAACTGTGGGAAAGTGTAAGACACTTATTTTTGGGATTCAGTGATTAAAATTGAGATACACAGCAAAAAAATACCGATCCAACCTGATAAAACCAAAACCCAAAAATCGGATTGATCAAGTATCGTATAAATGGATATAAAAATTGATGAATATGAAATTTAGAAGTAATGCCCTCGTAGACCTTTGATAATATCTTCTTGAAGAAACATTCCCGAGCCAAGATTTAATCGTTTCCGGTCACCAACACGAACACGAATCTAATTCATTTTAGGTTGATGAATGATCAAAACACCGAAGAACCCAAGTGTCTCTATGTTATCACGCGATGGATATTGATCGAAAAAAATATTATATCAATTCGTTCTCAAAGAACACGGCTAGGAATTGATATAGAATTTTCTCTTCTCTTCCTTTCTTCTTCTTTCTCTCTCTTAGATGAACGAGATGATGAAATATTTTCCTCTCTTCTCTCTCCTTCACTTTGGCCGTAGCTTGTAGTGTTATTGGTGGTGGTGTGGTGTTTTTATTTATAACATGTGAAGATGAGATTTCAAGATCATCACAATCTTGATCTCTTTGTCCCCATGTATTAAAATAAATCATCAACACCCCACACAACATCAAGATAAGCACATGGAAGGTGAGAGGAAAAAAGGGGGCGGCCCACTTAGATGTTTGGTGAGAAAACGAGTCGAGCCACTCGGTTCGTGTACCGGACGTTCGCGTGTCTAGTCCGTTAAGTACACTTCATTTTATCTCAAATGTATTTATACTTAATTAATTAATCCAATTAATTAATTTTATCAAATACAAAATTATAATAATATATTTTCAAGAAATAATTATTTATGAATTAAATTAATTAACCGATAATTAATTTCAATTCACAAGACCACATGATTTATCAAATAAATCAATTTAGATATCCAATATCCAATATTAATGAAGAGATAATAAATACATATTTTATCCACCAAATATCCTTGTGCGCGACTCCGTAGGTCCATCTTAGTCGGCAATGGGAGGAACCAAGGAGTACGGGTAACACTTAGCTAGTCTAGTGCTATGTACCGTAACCCAACTAAGAACGAATGAATGCATCATTCCAAAACCATTATGTCGTGAATACCGTATACGTATAAACCCGTCAATCATATGTCCCGGTCAAGTATTAAGGTCACGGTAAAGTCAAACCTTATAGTATCGTGACTCTATGCATTTGTTAATACAAACTGAGATCACCGAGCTATCGTGTATCAAATACAACTAGCTCTAACTGCTTTGGCCAAAGACTTATGATCTCATTTGCCATTAACCGCATAGGACATTTACCTGCTCACTAATAGAAGAAAAAAATCATATCTTGGTATTCAGTAAAGACTGCTACTTGCCCACTAAGTTGCATTTCGTGGTTGACCCCACCAACCGGCGATTGGATTGAACTACTCTAATGACTAAATTAATGTCACAAGCACATCTCCTACTGAAACCTCAAGTCAAAGGTCCACGTAGACCTATCACAATCTTCCGATTCAGTCATTGACAATCCCTGAGTGATATCCATGTGACCGAATCAAATTGAATCGTGTTCGAGTATACTAATCCTATTAGCATACCTATAACGTGTGCTCCCACTAACCCTTAGTGAAGACACACACTCTACATTTCAAAGTACATGTTATACAAGTCTTGTCTAAACTTACTGCCTAGTTATGTTTTATCGACTTGCGAACCAGCTAAGCATTCGAGTCCTAAACACCTCCAGTGCCTATCTCCTTATCTCCATAAGAAGTAGAATGTTTGTTCTCAAATGCAAGGACTATTATTTTATATACCAAATCACAATGCTTGTGATATACAATAATATAGAAATTATAAATGCCTTATTTAATATAATATTCATAATAACAATACAATGCTCTCACTCTCTCATCCTCTGAGTGGCATTCGACGATATATTCCTAAAACTTGCGAGTGGGTTAATAGTCATTTTGAGAGATGTTTGTTAACTGCAGAGAATAATTTAAGATTCGTTAGTAATTGTTTAATTATGATCCGAGTAAAGAATGTAAGGACTTTTTTTATTCATAACTCGGCTCCCACTATTTTATCGGTGTTTGCACACTCTCTTGTGAAATTCGGAAGTTACGGTTGTCTTTATAGTGGTGATCAAGTTCTTTACTAAGTTTAATAGAGGGCAACCCATGCAGTTTCTATTCTATCATTCTTTATAAACTGGTGTCTAACACCAACCTATCTACTGGATGATTCGATCTTCTTTTACCCTAGTTCACTTGCCCTCAACTCATTCGGTTTCTGTGGTTTGCTGAACTATCTAAGTTTAAACCGTAAACTCCTATTAGTCTGACAATTGAATCTTACTCCGCAACCCATACGGTTTCTAGGGGTTTGATTTGTCACAACCAAAGGTATCTAATGCACTCTAGGAATTTATCAACCTTCCCCAAAAAATATTACCCCGACATACTCGGAAGAATAATATTTCAGTTTAGATTTCAATTTTACATGAGTATGACGGAGGGTAGGAAACCTCGTAACCTTTACAACTTAGTGTTTTTAAGTGGGAGTTTAACACGATTATATATTACACTTTGCACATTAATCCGTTTATAAGCGCGATTTGTCGGTTTGTTTGTTTGTCATACAATATGAAAACATACACAACCTAAAACAGGCAGTTCATGGACCGTTCCTAAGTACCGAGTCTTCATCGACTCGATAAAAATACAAGTAATCTAATTACAAGTCTTGAATATTCGTCTTCATGGCGGTTCGTCCTCGGTTCTTCGTCATAGCTAATTTATTACATTTATAAAATTTGCATCCTATACAAATTTACTAAAAAAATAAATTGGCTCAATACGGCCATTACAACTACATCGAAGAAAAATTCAAGAAATTAAGTCCATGAACTATATCACCATTCAAAAATAATGCAACCATTACATTAAAATAAATGGCAATTATGATTAATCTAAAGATTGATCTAATCAATAAAAATTAATCCAAAAATTAGAATTAATCCAATTATTTCACATAACCATTAATTTTAACTTGTTCCGGATGAGAAATATTTCATTAAATTAATTCCCCTAAGAGTAAAATTACCATAATTATATCTTAGTCAAATTAAATCCAATTTAATTTGTGGGAAATTAATTACCGAAAGAAATATAAAAATGGAGTTGAAAAACACACGGCCGGGCCAAGCCCAGGCACTGCCCTGTAGGCTGCCCAGCAGGACGGACCGCGGTCCACATAATGGGACCGCACGACAGCAGCTGGCAGCTCCAAGCTGCCGGGTCCGATCACGTTTTTGGCTCGTCTTTTCCTCCCGATTCCAAAAATAATATTTTTTTTAATCTTTATATTACACATATAAATCAGTTTTTCAAAAGAAAAATAGATTTATATTGTCACATAAAATCATGAAGAATTAATTTTTAGATGAACAACTAAAAATTAATGATTAATACAATCATGATTCCAAATCATAAAAACACCCAATCAAGAATTCCAAATGCTAAATATCGTATATACGATCGCAAGACCTCGCTCCGATACTACTGTTGGGATTCAGTGATTAAAATCGAGATACGCAGCGAAAAAAATACCGGTCCAACCGAATAAAACCGAAACCCAAAAACCGGATCGATCAAGCGTCTTATAAACAAATATAAAAATTGACGAAGATAAAATTTAGAATTCATACCCTCGTAGACCTTTGATAGGTCTAGTTTGTTAAGTTCACTTCGTTTTATCTCAAATTTATTTATACTTAATTAATTAATCCAATTAATTAATTTTATCAAATACAAAATTTTAATAATATATTTCCAAGAAATAATTATTTATGAATTAAATTAATTACCCGGTAATTACTTTCAATTCACAAGACCGCATGATTTATCAAATAAATCAAATTAGATATCTAATATCTAATATTAATGAAGAGATAATAAATACATATTTTATCCATAAAATATCCTTGTGCGCGACTCCATAAGTCCGTCTTAGTCGGCAATGGGAGGAACCAAGGAGTACGGGTAACACTTAGCTAGTCTAGTGCTCCGTACCGTAACCCAACTAAGAACGAATGAACGCATCATTCCAAAACCATTATGACGTGAATATCGTATACGTATAAACCCTTCAATCATATGTCCCGGTCAAGTATTAGGGTCACGGTAAAGTTAAATCCTATAGTATCTTGACTCTATGCATTTGTTAATACAAACTGAGATCATCGAGCTATCGTGTATCAAATACAACTAGCTCTAACTGCTTTGGCCAAAGACTTATGATCTCATTTGCCATTAACCGCATAGGACATTTACCTGCTCACTAACAGGAGAAAGAATCCTATCTTGGTATTCAGTATAGACTGCTACTTGCCCACTAAGTTGCATTTCGAGGTTGACCCCACCAACCGGCGATTGGATCCAACTACTCTAATGACTAACTTAATGTCACGAGCACATCTCCTACTGAAAAATCAAGTCAAAGGTCCACGTATACCTATCACACTCTTTCGATTCAGTCATTGACAACCCTGAGTGATATCCATGTGACCGAATCGAGTTGAGTCGTGTTCGAGTATACTAATCCTATTAGCATACCTATAACGTGTGCTCCCACTAACCCTTAGTGAAGACAAACACTCTACATGTCAAAGTACACGTTATACAAGTCTTGTCTAAACTTACTTCCGAGTTAAGTTTTAACGACCTACCAGCTAAGCATTCGAGTCCTAAACACCTCCAATGCCTATCTCCTCATCTCCATAAGAAGTGGAATGTTTGCTCTCAAATGCAAGGACTATTATTTTATATACCAAATTACAATGTCTGTGATATACAATAATATAGAAATAATAAATGCCTTATTTAATATATTATTCATAACAACAATACAATGCTCTCACTCTCTCATCCTCTGAGTGGCATTCGACGGCATATTCCTAAAACTTGTTACTCTTATTCTCCCATTTTTTGCAGCCTCTAAAAGTTAACCTAAAAATCTATGATTACTCCCACCATACAATATATCAATATTGTGCCTTTCTAATTCTTTTACGAATTGATACGACATATCTATATGCTGGATATGACCTATCAGTTTGGATCCACCTAAAATACATATAGTTTTAGTTGGATGAGATCTGTGTGAGGATTCTGAGAATTTCATCTCTCTATACTAGATTCTCAAAATACTTTTATGAGATATACAGTTTCTGATTTGTGATCCCAAATTTAAAGAACAAACTTCTTACTAGAAGACAAATGACTTCACTATTTTCATTGAAAAATGAGCGGCAGATAAGTCACTACTTTTACTATTTTTTTGACAAAATTGCAAAAGAAAAAGAAAGATAGGATATTATATTTTTCTACAAAAATGACATTATCGATCGGCAGCTGAGAAATTTAAATATTGGAAAACAATATTCATCAACTTGTATTATTTTGCTATTTACCTTATACCAACTTTGACAGAACAGACCTACAAAGTGGATCTTTTGAGATTATTTTTTCATGACTATAGTGTTCCTGTTCATCCTTAAATTGTGACCACAAAGCCATAAATTCACGATGAACGTATCCACTAGGATGTGTATCAAGAACATATTGCATATCATGATCCATAGATTCCTTACTCAATCTATCCTTGATAAATGCTATTTTATCTTCTCGATTTTTGGATACAAACCCCATAAATTTGCATCGTGTGTCACATGTCAACCGAGCACATTTATAGCATCCACCTAATCTTTTTGATCTCCGTTTCTTTGCAAAACTACTCTTACCTGTACCTGGCATGTACTTCAAATGAATTTGAGAATTCGCCAGATACTCGAACTTGTGCTTCGATCAACCATCGAATATCTTCTGGGATGCCATTTCTCATTAGCACCCTTAATTATCGAGTCGAGCTCGAAAAATTCTTTTTATGATATTCACTAGAAGAGATGGGTAATATTTACGAAGATTCAAAAGCATTTAATACATTATGATATTCAGACCCTCGGTATGGGTGAATTTTGTGACTAAAATGATAATCTATGTATAGAATGCAATTACGCATATGAGATTTGACTCCGCGTTTGAATAGTTCATATCCCGAAGCGTATGAACTACGGTTTTATACTTGAATAATGAACATAATATGACATGTGGGAGCGGTGACTCCATGTTGCTAATGATGTGTAATAATGGCACCGAAAGATGATGTAATATGCCAGTAAAATATCTATATGGTGATATAGACACGTTATATCTTCAAATATTGGTTCTGGATTAATAATATCACTACTAGCCAATATTGGGAATAAATCCCTAATAAATTTGGAATATATTAAGGGAGAGTATGAGCCCACTTTCTCTATATATGAACTACTAGATATTATGGAGCCACTAGATAGTCATATGTGTATATGACTCGTAATCAATAATTTACGAGATGATTTGCTCACGGTTTGAGCAGATATTCCAGATCAGATTAAGCTAGTAATATATCCCAAATAAACTTGAATAGATCTCAGAAAGGATCAAGATATGCGCATACAAGTGGGATACTAGTTGGAAAACTATTTGAAGTCCTCCAATCAATATTGAGAACATAATGTATAAACTCCCATGACTGAAGATGAACACTAAGATACTGGCCTATGAGTTTGGTGCTCAAGAAATCTCTTAGCATAAGGGGAGTATTAGTAGTTGGAAATGTATGAAATGCATCACACTATATCCTCACAACTATATGAACTTGAAGTTCAAGATGCATGATAGATTATTAATCTTTGGTACCAACTACAACTGCTTTGATAAATACATAATAATTTCCCGAATATAAATCAAAGCAAATGATAAAAGGAGGCATATACTAGTATATAGACATAACTATAATGATGATAGTGAGATATTTCGGCAAGTTATGTTGCTATGAGAAAATAAATGTTGAAATGTGTCGACACAATATAACGATATCCATGAAATGAGGATATCAGTGATTGGAAAGACGATATCCATGAAATGAGGATAACAATGAAATGAAGATATACATGAATGAAATAAGTATATCCATGAAATAAATGAGGATATTGAAATCCGTCGAAATTAAAATATATGCCCTTATAAGAAAATGAAACATATGGGCTTACTGAAAGTGACTCCTGGGGATATTTAAAACATATATAATCAGTGTGTGCAGTGATTCAAAATAAATTGTTGTGAAGGAAAATTATATGATGTACGATTTTCCTTGACTGAGTTTTATCCCACTGTGTTTTCCTATCAAGGTTTTTAATGAGACAACTTAATCACAACTAATATGGAATCTTTAAAAGAGATTTGGAATATAATGCAAAGAATATGAGTTCAGTATTATAAATTGCACTGAATATGACACTGTTGAGTTTTACGTGTATCTAATACAATAAATATGAGCAAGACGCAGCATAATAAAATAACAAAAAACCCAGACGAGGATCTACATGCAGTAATTTAATTGATTTATTAAGAGTTCGTCGAATTACTTTAATTTGAAGAACATATCTGAACCCGGACTAGAAGCTGATTAAATCCTCTTCCTCTTTCGGTGATCCACACACGAACTACTGGTACAAGCTGGATTGTTAGATCCTTACGAATAATATTGATAAACAGTACAACAAATAATTTCTTGCTAGAAGGATTTGTACTATTGATCAAAATCAACTAAGGGAAGAGGACAGAGATGGCCGAAAATGAATTCCCGGACTGAAACCAAGTCGGTCGAACAGTAGAAAAGGGGGGGGGGTATTTTTGTCTTACAAGGGTTGTGTAATTTTTTCTTTTGTCAACTCCTTGTCGATTACCCTTTATTTATACTAAGTAAACCCTAGAGTCAAACTCTAGTATTTGCTTAATTGCCCCTCAACTCATTAAATAATACAATACATATAATATCTTATATTATATATTACTTAGTATTTAATCCTCTAGCATAATATCTAATATTATATTTATCTTTTCCAGTTGATATAATTAAATAATATAATATATATATAATATATAATATCCTATATTATATATTACTCATTATTTAATTTCCTTAATAAATATAATATCCAGTATTATATCTATTAATTATTTTTGTTTGTCTTTAGTTGTCGTATGTGTGACCCAAAAGTCTTATATTATGTTGCCAATTATTTAATATCTTATTAAATAATAAGTCATAAGCGGTCTCTAGCAAGACATTATGACTACCAAATAATATAAGTTTATAGTCCATTAAACCATTTAACGTATCAAATCCCCTTGTCGTGCGATATCATATTCGAACTAAGTCATGGAAATTGTCATACTTATTATGTTCAAACGCTTTCTCGAACTTAAGTAGACTGATTGAATCAAATGACTCTTCATTTGAGCATGACCATGCATTCCTTTCAGTCCTACTTATCGAGGGGCCCAGCAGATATCTCTCTCACTAAAGAGAGAGACAAATCCACATCTTGATTATTCATTACCCTCTACATGACTCCCCTAATCCCGATCGCTAACCTTTATGATCACCATATTTCAGATGACGTTGGATTACGTTAAGGCATAGCAGTTATCATGTTGGACTCTATGATAATCTCAAGTTCAAAGATTTATTGACATACTGTTATATTGAGATTCACTTATGATATTTTCATGCAGTGATCTCAATGCGGGTCTGCCCAGTATTGGTTCTCCAACCAATACCCATAAGACTGATCCGTACCATACGCATAATCATCCGATGATTATCAAGTATATTAATCACTTGAGTCTCTACTCAACAAGATTCGACCAGGGACATTTGAATAATATTATTATTCGTGTATAACTATTATTCAATTATTATAATATTAAAACATGCACATATTATAATAATCAATGAGAAATAAATGATATTAATTAACTTTATTTAAATGTTCAATTACAAATCTAGGCACATCAAATGTCCGAGGGCACTATTCCCAGCAATCTCCCACTTGGACCATTCATTCATGACTTTTAGTCCTATCGATCTAGCATGCTCAACATGCTTTCCTTGTGAGAGAGTCTTGGTAAGTAGATCAGCAACATTCTCTTCCATTGCTACTTTGCATATTGTAATATCTCCTCGTCTGATGATCTCTCTGACTAGGTGATATTTTCTGAGTATATGTTTGGAATTATGATGGGACCTAGGATCTTTATCTTGTGCAATAGCAAAGGCTTATGGGACCCTTGATGGTCAGTACCACTCCCAGTTCGGTAATGACCTTCTTGATCCATACTGCTTTCTTAGCTGCATCCGATGCTGCCAGGTACTCAGCTTCTGTTACAGAATCATCAACCGTGCTTTGCTTAGAACTCTTCCAACTCACAGCACATCCATTCAATACAAACACATAACCTATTTGCGATTTAAAATCGTCTATGTCAGTTTCGAAACTTGCATCGGCATAACCATTTACAACCAGCTTGTTTCCCACCCCTCCATAAATTAAGAAAGCATCCTTAGTTCTTCTTAAGTACTTTAGTATGGTTTTAACTATTGTCCAGTGACTTTCACCTGGATTTGAATGGTATCGACTTGTCATACTAAGGGCAAACGATACATATGACCGAGTACAAATCATGGCATACATGATCGATCTAATGGCCAAAGCATATAGAATCTTGCTCATGCGGGCTCGCTCATTAGGATTCGAAGGACTCTGAGTCGCACTCAGATGAATTCCATGTGACATTAGCAAAAATTCTCTCTTGGAGTCTTGCATATTGAACATCTTTAATATTTTGTTAATGTAGGTACACTGACTCAGACCAATCATTCTCTTTGATCTATCTATATAGATTTTTATCCCAAAAATTTCCCTCCCGCGCCATGCCAGTGAGGGTCGCCTCGATGAGCCGATCATCATGGAGTCTGATGCTTTGGCCATGTTTGTCTATGAGCCTCCCCCTCTCCCATTTTCTTCTCTTCCCTCTCTTCCCTCTCTTTCTCAAACTGAGTGCGCTCTTATACGCACACAACTTGAGATTTCTGAGTCCAGTCTCTCTTCGTCGGCCATGGTGCCCCTCATGAAGGCACTAAAGCCCCCTGTTAAGATACGATTGTTGCTGTCGTCTGCTGCCCCTATAGTCACGACCAGGGGTAAAACTGCCTCTGACTCCTCGACTTCCACACGAGTAAGGGCAGCTTCCCGTGGATCTTTTCCCCTATCAAGGGGCGATCTGCATCGCCCTTGAAAGGGGACACATCCACTCAGCAGGGCACACCCTGTAGACGGGGGCACTCCAGTCAGCGTCCTGGGTCTTCGTTTGAGTCGGTTGGTTAGTTATGTCGATCCCCATTCTGACATGGAATGCTCGTGGTCTGGCTAACACCGGAGAATAGAAGCGCATTCGACATCTCCACCGCTCTCATAGATTCTCTTTTATTGTCATTTTGGAACCCATAGGTTCCAATGCTAACTTTGATTTTTATACTCGTTCCTTAGGTTTTGCATCGGGACTTTTTAATCGGTCCAACAAGATCTGGTTCTTCTCCTCTTCTAGTTTTCAGCACCAGGTTTTGTTGGATACTGATCAAGTCCTTCATCTTTGTAATATCCGGAATTTCCACTACTGTTGTTTAAGATTATTTTATCCGAGTTATGTTGTACAGTGTGGAATCTGTACAGTATGGGTAAAATAATTGAAGGACCAAGACATCTGTATTGGTATAATTGTCGTACTTGGTCGACAATTGGATGTAAGAAGTATATGTATTCAGTATGCCGTATGTTCGTATTCTGTATGTTGAGACGATTGGACAAGAATAGCTGAAAATGGCTAAGTGTAACATTATTAGCGCACGCTAATAATCAGGAGTAGCGCACGCTATCGTGCAGGTTTAGCGCACGCTATGGATATAAGATAACGCACGCTAATGCAGTCAGATCGGAAGGAATCTGCGTGTGGACCAGGCCACTTTCGGCGCACGTTCTGATAAGTCAACGGATGTTGTAATGTAGTGTTAGCGCACGCTAATGCATGTTGATTAGCGCACGCTAACTGTATATCGAACAAAAAGGAATCTTATCCTCGTCAGCACTTTCGGCGTGTGGACCAGTCTTCGGATCATACAGACAAACGAGTCAACTATGAGTAGCGCACGCTAAGGTAAGACACTTGCGTACGCTAAATAGAGGCATTTACGTACGCTATTGCATGGGCATTGCGTACGTAAATCACTTCATGTAGTAAGACAGTTGCCTCTGGACTGCGATAGCGCACGCTAACAAAGGTCAGTTAGCGCACGCGAAGGCCGTAGCGCACGCTAAACATAAGGTTTAGCGCACGCTAGTAATGTATTCTATATAAGGGACAAACGGGTATTATGAAGCATTTCGTCCATTCTTTCACCTTCAGACGATAGAGAGAGGTCTTAGAGAGAAGTTGAGGTCCCAAACACTTGAGTTGATCATTCCTAACAACATTTGAAACTTGGAAGTGATTGAAAACGGATTCAACCTTGGGATTCAATCCATTCCTTCAAAGAGGTAATTACTCTTCATCTTTGGATTTCGTTTTGGATTGAATGTTGATGTTCTTAAGTTGATGATTATTACATAAACAAGTTGATAAGCATGATTATGAGATGGATTACCGGATTATGATGATGTTATTGTTGACATGAAGATATTGATATGATTCTTGTGGTTTGAATAGTGTTGTTCGTTTTCTTGAGATAAGTAGATTAATCCTTCTCCTCAGTTTCGGATGTTGATGTTATTGTCGATGATTACTCCCTGTAATGATAGATTATGAAAGTGTTGTTACTGTAATATCCGGTATTTTTCTTTCCCTTGTATTTTCATTTTTGGTATATTTCTCGGTCATAGTGACCCTCGTGTACCTTTCAAAGGTGTCCTTCCACAATCGTTGAATCGTATTCTTGTTATTGCTGTGCAAAACCGCCGTTTCGGGGTTGCCGTGGATCCATTTCGTGTTATTAGTCCCCAAATATTGATTCCTACCGTTTTATTCTCTTTCCGGATCATTTTTATCATTTTGGGACCCAAAAGGGGGTGTGGGCCGCGGCACAAGGTGTGTGCGCCGCGGCACACAAATTCCTTCAGTTGTGGTCGAACAAAGCATCGTGTGCCGTGGCACACCCATCCAAAGGCCGCGGCACGGTGCAGGCCGCAAAGACACTGTCCGTGCCGCGGCACACTCGTATGTCTTCTCGCGACCATAACCCAACCGTACTGCGTGTGCCGCGGCACACGCAGGCTGTGCCGCGGCACAACGCGGAAACCTGGGAGTAAATTTTCGGCCTGTGCCGCGGCACACGAAGCGGTCAACTGTGCAAATTCGTCTTTATTAGACGAAATCGGCCGATTTCTTCTCCATTTTCACTGCGCGAGAGAGAGAGAGAGAACTAAGGGGGGGAAGAACTCTCAAGCTTTCTTCATCCAGGGGGTCGATTTTCACCATTTTTCTTCAGTTGTAAGGCTCGGGCAATCAATCTAACGCGTGTTCTACGGATCTTGGTACTTGAATCCCCAAAGGTAATATTCTAAAACCCTATTTTCGATTAATTTGGGGGTTTTGGGATTTTCTTCCGATTAATTCCGTTTTGTTGGTGGATTCATGATGAATACGATTGATATTGTTAGTATCTTTAGTTTTCCTACGGATTCATGGATATTTTGTGGATTTTTTTTGGAATCGAGAGGGTTTGGTTGTGGTCCGCCCTCGTTGTTATTTTTATTCGAATATACATGAATCGTAGGCGGGTTTTCGGGTGTATTCCATTTCCGTATTCGACTAGAGTTGGTTGTAATTATGTTCTTCGAAATCGTTAGGTCCGGTCCCGTTGATTCCTAGTGTTCGTCGGTGATTATCCTGTCCGTTCGTTGCGTCATCAAATAATTCAAGGCAAGTATTTTTGGAAACCTTTAAGCTTAACATGAAATGGTAATGTATATTACTTGTGTGTAACTCACCTTGTGTTGGCCCGACGGGGTCAAGGAGGGAAATCTATGCTGCCGCCCTGGATTTCACGAGTTTCGTACCGCTAGCCAACTCGTTAGGGTCCTTGTGAGGCCTCGAGTGAGAATGTATGCTGCCGCCCTGTTCTCACGGCATAGCGTGTGCGTAGTTTTGTTTTTCTGTAATTGTAGCCAACTCGGTAGGGTCCCTATGAGGCCTCGAGTGAGAATGTATGCTGCCGCCCTGTTCTCAAGGCTAATTGTGGACTGTATGTTTTCCGGAAAAGACATGTCTGGTTTTGACTTTTGAAATTGGTATTGGTGCATGTACTATGAAATGTGTAAGCAATTGGTTTGCCTTGAATACTTGTACTAGCGTAATTGCTAACCCCTCTGGGGACCCGTTTTGGGGAAATTCGTTTTATGAATTTCAGGTCAGGTTCATCGAGACGAGCGGGCGCTGGACCAGTACACGGATGATGGCCGTGCGTGATGATTGTGCACGAGTGATGTTTTAGTGTCTTTTACCTTTTCGTCTTTTGCAGTTCTAAACTTATAGATGGTACTCACGAGTACTTAGGCCTTTTGTTTCAAACTCCGTATTGTATTGCCTTAAATTGTCACGTTGTTGGTTGATGCTTATTTTGCCGGTTGCTCCGGGCGTATCTTTATATGTCATATTATTTAATTGTGTATCCTCGCTAACCAAGATGGTTAGTCGAGTGGAGTTTTTCTATTGTAGCCTGGTGGGTCCCATGTAGGGGTCTACGGCGCTGTAACATATTCCGAATATCTCGGGGTGTTACAGAAAATGGTATCAGAGCTCTAGGTTTATGGATACCTAGGCTTGTTGGTTTATTGGGTCTTGTGGTGTTTGGTTTTGCACATCATCGTCACACTGCCATGATTCCGGTACTACCAGTGTCCGTAAGTTTTCTTTCCTCTGTTCATTAATTCCTTGTATCGTACCTTTGATTCTCGACTTGTGACTATTCTTTTCTCGTACTTACCCTCGTGTGGCTTTTGCTACTTATTTAATTCCAGTATGGATGCTGGAAGAGGTCGTGGACGCGGCCGGGGACGTGGGGTAGCCGGTGGGGCGGCCACGTCACAGTCTTCGAGCCGTGATCGGCGACCGACATAGCCATGCTTCCTCTCAGGAGCGTGCCGATCTTGGTATTGCGGCTGTTATGCAACAAATGGTGAACCAAATGGCGGCTATAGCTCAGGTGGTCCAGAACCCCAACCAGGCCCATGCTGATCGGGGCGGAGCGGATCGCTGGCTTCAGGATGTCATCAAGATGCATCCTCCTCAGTTTACGGGAGCTTCGGACCCGATCGGCTGGGAAGGGTGGATCAAGGAGATATCCAAAGTATTCACCGCTACCAATCGCCCAAGACCGTAAGGTCCCTATTGCTCAATATTTTCTCACGGGAGACGCTACAGATCGGTGGGAGGCCGTTGGGCCCAAAGATCATGCCGCTTCGTGGGCCGAGTTTCAGGAATTGATTGAGATCAATATTGCCCGTGGCCGGTCGACAGGCTCGGGTACATGCTTTTATGATGCCCAACCGCGGGATATCCCCGTAGCTCAAGCTATTGCCGATTTCAACAAGGAGTTGGGTTATGTGAAGACCCAAGTTGTCGCCGAGAGCGACAAAATTTTTCATTTTTCCAGAGGATGAAGTCGCCCATTCGGGACTATATGTCGGGGCTCGTATGCACTACATTGAAAGATTACCAGAGCAGGGCCCTTGCTTACGATATGTCTGTGACGGCGAGTGAGGCGGCCCGCGAAAGTAAGAAACAGAAGTCGGTCGGAAAATTTTCTGGTCCCAAGAGTGGAGGCCAGCAGAAATCTCAAGCTGCAAATATTTCAATGGGCGGTTCGGCTCGTTTTTCTGGGAGCTTTCGGGGTGCCGCCGGAACCTCCGCTCATGAACCCACATGTTTTAACTGTGGTGTGCAAGGCCATAGGAGCCGGCAATGTTCTCGTCCGAAGCTTACCTGTCATACTTATGACAGCTAGGCCACAAGGCCCCTTTTTGTGAGCAGATCAAACGGCTTGCGGCGCCGTTCTTCTCAACCACCTGTTAGAGCCGAGTGTGAACCGGGGCTCATTTGCTCCGCCGCCTCCACCGAGTGCCGGCCGAGGTAAGGGTCGGGTCAGCCCGCTAGGGGTGGAGTTTCGATGTCGGCTCGCTCGGCCGCGTATCTATGAGATGAGGAGAGCCGATGATCCAAAGAACATCGTGGCGAGTGTACCGTTCATGTTCATTTCCATCCCGCTGTTGTGCTTTTGATTCGGTGCTACGCATTCATTCATTTCTCTAGAATGTGTACGCTGCTTTGAGTCTCGACCGCTTGTCACCTTGCGAGCCTTTCATCGTTAAACTTCCTAGCGGTGATAGAATTGTCGGTGATCGAGAAGTCCGGAATGTTCTGTGATCATTTGTGAGAGGGCGTGGCTCTCTAATCTTATTGTTGTGAGTATCGAGGCGAGGATTTAATTCTCGGGAATGATTGGCTCGAGCGGCATGGTGCAATCATGAACTACCGCACGAGGATCATTACCATGTTAGCCGAGGACAAGATCTTAACACTCTTTCGCGGGCGAAAGAGAAACCAAGTTTGTTATTAACGCCTTGAAGGCGGTGAAACTCTGCGAAAGGGGTGTACTGGTTATTGGTGCTACGCCTTGAAGGCGGAGAATGGTGGAGTCGAGTTTTCGTCGATTCCAGTCGTTAGTGAGTTTCCTGATGTATTTCTGACGAGTTCTGGATTGCCACCAGATCGTGAGGTCGAGTTCGCTATAGAGTTAGAGCCGGTGCGGCTCTATTTCAAGGCGCCCTATCGCATGGCACCTTCGAGAGATGTCCGAGTTGAAGAAGCGATTGAGTGAGCTTCTTGAGTCGGGTATGTTCGACCGAGTGCCTCGCCTTGGGGCGCACCGGTCTGTTTGTGCGGAAGAAGGATGGCTCACTACGTTTATGTATCGACTATCGCGAACTAAACAAGGTGACCATCAAGAACAAGTATCCTTTGCCGAGAATTGACGACTTATTCGACCATTTGCGGTGGAGCCGCAGATTCTCGAAGATTAATTTGAAATCGGGATACTATCACCCAGTGAGAGAGTCCGACGTGCCGAAAAACAGCCTTTCTGGACGAGATACGGACATTACGAGTTTGTAGTTATGCCTTTCGGGTTAACTAATGCGCCCATGTGTTCATGCAATTGATGAACAAAGTCTTTATCGAGTATTTGGATAAGTGTCGTCGTCTTCATTGACGATATTCTTATTTATTCGAGGAACGAGGAGGAGCATGCCCATCATTTGCGGATAGTGTTAGACATTTTGAGGGCCGAGCAACTCTATGCGAAGTTCTCGAAATGTGAGTTCTGGCTGAAGGAAGTGATGTTTTTGGGCCACGTGATTTCGGCCGAGGGGGTTCGTGTAGATCCGCAGAAGATCGAGGCGGTGTTGGATTGGGCACCGCCCAAAAATGTGAAGGAGGTCCGTAGTTTCTTGGGTTTGGCTGGCTACTACCGTAGGTTCGTCGAGGGTTTCTCGAAACTGGCTCGACCACTTACACAGTTGCTCCAGAAATCCGAGAAGTTCGTCTGGAATGACGAGAGGCAGTCGAGTTTTGAGGAACTGAAGAAGCGTTTGACTTCAGCCCCGGTTTTGGCGTTGCCATGTGGCAATGAGGGTTTTTCCGTTTATAGCGATGCTTCGGGCCAGGGTCTTGGGTGCGTATTGATGCAGCACGGCAAGACCATTGCCTATGCGTCGAGACAGTTGAGGCCGTATGAGCTTAACTACCCTACTCATGATTTGGAGTTAGCGGCAATGCTTTTGCGCTCAAGATTTGGCGTCACTATCTTTTCGGCTCGCATGTCGATTTTTACCGATCATAAAAGTCTGAAATATATATTTACTCAGCGGGAGTTGAATATGAGGCAGAGGAGGTGGTTAGAGCTGATTAAGGATTATGACCTCGAAATCCTTTATCATCCGGGCAAGGCGAACGTCGTGGCCGACGCCTTGATTCGTAAACTGATTGAGTTGCAAAAGCTTGAGGTCATAACGTCTCAGTCTGAGCTTAGGAGGGCTTTGATTGAGTTTGGTGTTTATGTTTTGTTGACTGTAGCTGTCGGGCAACTTTCTGCTTTAGAGATTTCATCGTCTTTGATCGATGAAATTAAGCTGAAACAATTAGAGGATCCGATGATTACTCAAATCCGAGAGAACGTTCTTAAGGGAAAGTCTCCTGGGTTTGTGATTCACGAGGATGGTGTTTTGAGATTCCAGAGTCGGCTTTGTGTGCCGAACGATCCAGAGTTGCGACAGAGTATTTTGCGTGAGGCCCATTCCACACCCTATTCCGTTCATCCGGGTTCGAGTAAGATGTACAAGGACCTGAGGAGGAACTTCTGGTGGAATGATATGAAGGAGGAGGTCGCACAGTTTGTGGCGAGATGTTTGACTTGCCAACAAGTCAAAATCGAGCATCAGCGACCGGCTGGGTTATTGCAGTCACTTCCCGTTCCAGAATGGAAATGGGAAGATATATCGATGGATTTCATTACGAGTTTGCCGAGATCGAGATCGGGCATGAATATGGTTTGGGTGATTGTTGATCGTCTGACCAAGTCGGCACATTTTCTGGGCATCAAGGACACTTGGGGCCCGGAGAAATTGGCTCGTGTGTTTATAGCGCAGATTGTGAGACTTCACGGTACTCCGAAGTCTATTGTTTCGGATCGTGATGGCCGTTTTGTATCGCACTTTTGGCAGGCGGTGCATAAGGCGTTAGGTACCCGTTTGCACTTGAGTACCTCTTTTCATCCCCAATCAGATGGACAGTCGGAACGCACTATCCAGACATTCGAGGACATGTTGCGTGCTTGTGCCCTCGATTGGAGTAGTGACTGGGAGGAACATTTGTCGCTGATCGAATTCACGTACAACAACAGTTGGCACGCGTCGATTCGGATGGCACCGTATGAGGCACTTTATGGGCGGCGATGTCGATCGCCGATTTGTTGGAATGAGGCGTCCGATTTGGTCGGGACCGAGCCGGATGTCGTTTTAGAGACGAGGCGGAAGATAGAATTAATTCGGGAACGGATGTTGACGGCCCAGAGTCGACAGAAGTTATATGCCGATGTCCGTCGTCGACCTTTAGAATTCGAGGTGGGAGACCACGGTTTGCTAAAGGTGTCGCCGACGAGAGGGGTTTTCCGTTTCGGGAGGAAGGGGAAGTTGAGTCCGAGATTTATAGGACCCTTCGAGATTCTCGAACGGATCGGTGGGTTAGCATACCGTTTGGCGTTACCCCCGGCCTTGAGTCACGTTCATAGCGTTTTTCATGTTTCCCAGCTGAGGAAGTATGTTCCAGATCCTAGTCACGTCATCGATTATGGCGAGATTGATATTGCTGAAGATATTACTTTTGAGGAGCGTCCTTTGAAGATTTTGGAGCATCGTGAGAAACGACTGAGGCATAAGACCATCCCTTTGGTCAAAGTGCAGTGGTCGAGACACGGTGTCGAGGAAGCAACTTGGGAAACCGAGGATAGCATGCGTGCTAGGTACCCTGAGCTGTTTGTTTCTTAAGTTTCGAGACGAAACTTATTTTTAGAGGGGTAGAATGTAATATCCGGTATTTTTCTTTCCCTTGTATTTTCATTTTTGGTATATTTCTCGGTCATAGTGACCCTCGTGTACCTTTCAAAGGTGTCCTTCCCGTCAACCGTTGAACCGTATTCTTGTTATTGCCAGTGCGAAACCGCCGCTTCGGGTTGCCGTGGATCCATTTCGTGTTATTAGTCCCCAAATATTGATTCCTACCGTTTTATTCTCTTCCGGATCATTTTATCATTTTGGGACCCAAAAGGGGTGTGGGCCGCGGACAAGGTGTGTGCGCCGCACACAAATTCCTTCAATTGTGGTCGAACAAAAGTCAGACGTGCGCGGCACACCCATCCTACCACGGCACAAGATGCCAAAGGCCGCGGCACACTGTCGGTGCGGCGGCACACTCGTATCTCTTCGCGACCATAACCCAATCAGCCGTGCCGCGGCACATGCAGTGCCGTGGCGGCACAACGCGAAACACAGGAGTAAATTTTCTACCAGGCCGCGGCACACTTCGGCCGTGCCGCGACACACGAAGCGGTCAATCAGGCAAATTCGTCTTTATTAGACGATATCGGCCTATTTCTTCTCCATTTTCACCGCGAGAGAGAGAGAGAGAACTAAGGGGGAAAAACTCTCAAGCTTTCTTCATCCAGGGGGTCGATTTTCACCATTTTTCTTCAGTTGTAAGGCTCGGGCAATCAATCTAACGCGTGTTCTACGGATCTTGGTACTTGAATCCCCAAAGGTAATATTCTAAAACCCTATTTTCGATTAATTTGGGGGCTTTGGGATTTTCTTCCGATTAATTCCGTTTTGTTGGTGGATTCATGATGAATACGATTGATATTGTTAGTATCTTTAGTTTTCCTACGGATTCATGGATATTTTGTGGATTTTTTTTTGGAATCGAGAGGGTTTGGTTGTGGTCCGCCCTCGTTGTTATTTTTATTCGAATATACATGAATCGTAGGCGGGTTTTCGGGTGTATTCCATTTCCGTATTCGACTAGAGTTGGTTGTAATTATGTTCTTCGAAATCGTTAGGTCCGGTCCTGTTGATTCCTAGTGTTCGTCGGTGATTATCCTGTCCGTTGCGTCATCAAATAATTCAAGGCAAGTATTTTGGAAACCTTTAAGCTTAACATGAAATGGTAATGTATATTACTTGTGTGTAACTCACCTTGTGTTGATCGACGGGTCAAGGAGGGAAATCTATGCCGCGCCCGGATTTCACGAGTTTCGCATCGCTAGCCAACTCGTTAGGGTCCTTGTGAGGCCTCGAGTGAGAATGTATGCTGCCGCCCTGTTCTCACGGCATAGCGTGTGCGTAGTTTTGTTTTTTGTAATTGTAGCCAACTCGGTAGGGTCCCTATGAGGCCTCGAGTGAGAATGTATGCCGCGCCCGTTCTCAAGGCTAATTGTGGACCGTATGTTTTCCTAAAAGACATGTCTGGTTTTGACTTTTGAAATTGGTATTGGTGCATGTACTATGAAATGTGTAAGCAATTGGTTTGCCTTGAATACTTGTACTAGCGTAATTGCTAACCCCTCTGGGGACCCGTTTTGGGGAAATTCGTTTTATGAATTTCAGGTCAGGTTCATCGAGACGAGCGCTACTGACCAGTACACGGATGATGGCCGTGCGTGATGATTGTGCACGAGTGATGTTTTAGTGTCTTTTACCTTTTCGTCTTTTGCAGTTCTAAACTTATAGATGGTACTCGCGAGTACTTAGGCCTTTTGTTTCAAACTCCGTATTGTATTGCCTTAAATTGTCACGTTGTTGGTTGATGCTTATTTTGGCGGTTGCTCCGGGCGTATCTTTATATGTCATATTATTTAATTGTGTATCCTCGCTAACCAAGATGGTTAGTCGAGTGGAGTTTTTCTATTGTAGCCTGGTGGGTCCCATGTAGGGGTCTACGGCGCTGTAACATATTCCGAATATCTCGGGGTGTTACAGTTACGTTCTTAATGTTTCATGATGTTTATATTGAGGAAGATGATATATGGATATAGAACTTGGATTATAAGTTGGATGATTGTTTATATGTTAAAAGATATCGGATTTCGTTGTTTTGATAGCTTTGAACATGATTCAGAATCACTTGGTGTTCTTGAAATCGCCATAAGTTGATCGGTATCTGAAAAACATACATTTGTACAGCATTAGCGCACGCTGCCATCGCCTAGCGTGCGCTAACGGGAGCAACTTAGTGCACAATACGTTAGGTGATTAACGTGCGCTAAGAAGGCAGAAAGTGCAGTATTTTCGTGTTGTGGTTGTAAATTCGTGCTGGTTTGAGTAGGATTGATCCGACTAGTGTTTAATCGAGATATTGTCGAGCCGTTGGGTTTGTAAATTGGTTTTATCGATTGTTAATTGTTGTCGAACTTGTTGTCTATCGATTACTGTAATAGGTTGAGAATATTGATTAGTGATTACAACCGTGTGTTGCGGTCAAGCTCGAGAATGTTCGTTGATTGCTATGGTCGGGACCGAGGAACTTGTAGATGACGGCAATAGATTTGGTAACAGCTTCCTCGTCATTGTATCGGTATCGAAGTAAGTTATTACTTACTCAGTTTATAGTATTTAATGAATGGTTTCCGTTTCATTCGTTTATAATTCGTATAACAATGTTTATAATCGTAATCACAGGAGACTTGAGATTATAAATCATATTCGAGTTTTGGGAATATAAATCATAATGTATATGATTTGCTTTTGTTATTGGTATACTTGTATATCGAGGATATATCGTGATAAAAACGGAGATATGAATTATCTGCAATCCATGATACTTTGGACCGTCGAGTATTGAGGATAATGGTTCGTGATGGTTTAGGCATTGAGATCGTTCTTGAAGGACTCGGGGCAAGTACTCTAATCATTTTTATCATTTGAGTCGATCATGTTGTGATACATTCATGTATCGTTGTTGTCATGCATTTGTGCATTGTTGATGTCGTGTATTGTGCACTGTGGTTTTGTGCAGTTGTGCATTGTTGTCATATGTCCACCATGCGTTGGTCCGACGGGATCATCATGGGAATCTATAGCTGTGTCTACTGGATCAGCCGATGTAATGCCACCATGCGTTGGTCCGATGGGATCATCATGGGAATCTATAGCTGTGTGCGCTGGATCGTTGGATTACCATATATTGTTGTTATTGTGCATATGTATATTATGGGTGGCCATAAGTATACATTGTCGTTATTGTTGTGATCATATTGACGTTGTCATATGAGTATGCATTTGTAGGTCTTGTGTTAGGACCATGTCTGTATGTTGTGTTGATCTGATCTCGGATTAGACTGACGTGATGGTAATGGTATTTCGTATCTTGAGGTATGTTCCGTGTTTCCTTGGTACTTGTCTTTGATGGACAATCGATTATCGTATTGGAATTGTCGATGTTATCCGATGGATTGAATTGGCCAGAGTTTGTATAATTTCCGTATCGCGAGTTATGATAATGTTTTGAGAACGTTGAGTATTGTTGAGATACCGTACAGATATTTCGGTATTATTTTAATGTGTTGTTAAGGATACGAATCGTGGATTCTCGTAAAGTTACGACGGTAAGATTACATTGGTCATATTCTTACTTAGTATTTCCATTGATATGTAATTATTGATGAGATGTGATGGTTATCATTGTTGGATATTATGGCTGACCCCGTCGTGGGCTTTCTTTTTAGGTTCTTGGATTATCAAGCTTGTAGCGGTCGTGGAGAGATGAACTTCCCGTAGGATACTGGCAAGGGCATGTATTTGTGTTTTGAGTTTCTGATCAGTTGTTGTATTCCGCTGCTAGAGTATTTTAATTGTTTGTCTTTATCCACTGCGTGAGTATTTTTAAATGACCTTTTTGGTATCTGGTAACTTAGGTTACTTTGGCAATCATTTTCTAAATCTATTCTGTCGGTACGTGTAAGCGATAGCTTAACGTATGTGTTTTTAAACTGTTGAGTTTTGGCATTTTGGGCCTTGTGGTTTCAAATGAGTTTTTACGACGGTTTGATAAACGAGTTTTATAAATCTTCGAATGTTTTTAATAGATAATACCGTCGTTAGCCTCTTGGGCATTTGTAAATGTTTGGGAAAATTTCCTTCTGCCTTGTGGGTTCCATCTCGGGGCCCACGACACTGTAATATTCCCGTTCGGATCTGGGGGTGTTACAGAATATGGTATCGGAGCTTAGGTTGAGAAAACCTAGGCAGTCGGGTTGAGTTGGGTCGTGTTTCTGTCGCGTCATTTGAGTTGTCGATTGAAAAATATTGGAGCCGTGAGTTTTGTTGTTCACTCGGGCTTATGCGTTGTGCGATTTGCCAGTGTAGTACTAGTCTTGTTATATACTTTTCCAAATAGTATTAACGTGTTTCTTCAGATAGAGCTGTGTTGTTTTCTCGAGTTGAACTGAGTTTGCAAAAAGTGTGTTTTGAAAATATCTGTGTCGAGTATTTTTCTTGAGTCGAGACATGTGCCAGTATCACGGGGAATCGTCGGCTTCACGATCTGTAAGTATTGGATTTTTGAATTGCATTGAGATTTATTGTCGTTCTAAGTTGATATGTTCTGAGGTTCAGAAAGATATTATGCGTTAAAGATAAGATAACGAGTTGGGACAGATTGATGATCTTGAGAAGTTATGATTTTGGAAATCAATATGTCGATTAAGTTTTGGAACGGAGTTTTGCATTTGAGAGAAATATTGTGGATTGTTCAGAGAACATGTAATCATGTTAGTTCATCTTGAGATATATGAATCGCTTTTGAGCATTTGAAAATGATACTTTTCAAAATGAATGTTTTACGATGTTTTACCAGAACGATTTTTGGGCCGAGACCCAATAGATTTTTGAAATTGTTTTATAACTCGGGACTTGGGGTCCGAAAAGAGTTTCCTACTTTTTAAACTTCTTGTAATGCGGAACGAGATACGGCCGAGACCCTAATATTTCAAAAGACTTAACTGTTTTCTTAAAAACTCCCGAGACTTGTAAAACACTTTATCAATCGCTTATCTATGTCGTTCCCGCCTTCGGGTTCTCGATTACTTGTTCAAAAGAAACTTCTGAAGTCTTTCGTGTTGATTTGTTTCAATGCATTGTCATAACATAATTGAGGTGATCCAGGATGGAAAATGATTGACGTTGTGAGTCATATGTGGAAAAGGAGTTTTTGTCGAAGTTTATACATTGAGATTTTGGATTCTATCGTGTAGTTTTCTGATGGAATATCAGTGGGATTTGTGACGAGCCGGATTGGTATATAGGAGTACGGATGTGGTCAACCATTTGCATAGTTTTTATTTTAAAACTACAAAATCGTGTGGATTCGAAGGAAACTGTTATCAAATACTTGGCACCAGTGAGCCAGTTTATTTTTCGAGAATTGATTTGGTGGTCTTACCAAAATTTATGTTTTGAGTTTTCAAAATTTTTGAAAGAACTTTCGAAAATTTGTCTCCTTGACAAGATTATATGATTTCAAACTGGTTTTGAAAATGTGATTGATGTACATACGCATTTAATGCATAATGCATATCGTGGTGAAGTTCTGAATGAGATTCACGAACTGGATAAGACATCAGTATGGTACGAGGAAAAGAGATTCGAACTTTAGTATGGCAGTTTGATTATCCGGTGATGATCGGTTGAGTTATCGGATAAGAGAAATATGTTGCGTGTTGTAGATTCATGCACATAATATTATTTTGGAAACTTGGGATATTGTGAAACCGGAACATATGTGCTATGTGATTCCATTGGTGCGGTAGTAGCGCAATTTTAACATAGTGATCTTTGATTGATTTCTTTGTAAGTGTAAATTTGGGGATGGTGCCCCATGCTGGTTGTTTTTGATATTGAGTGGTTGTTCCCACTCCTTGTATGAATTGGTATGTTCGTCGATTTGCGATTCGTTGTTCGTATGTCGAGGGGAATGTTCACCAGTCGGTTGTGTTTCGTTGAGATCCACTGTATGTGCTTGGTGTGTCGTTTTGAGAACTCTATATCAGTTTCCGTGGTTATGTGTTGACCGTGTTGGAGTTTATCATGGTGATGATATTCTCGATTGCGTTTCGACCTTTGGATTGGTCATATTAGAGTTCATCATGTCAATGATATTCTCGATTAATTTATGAGTTGATCATTGCTGGTGATCATCTGAGCGTTCAAATTTTGTGTTGATATTTCGGGATTCGTTGCCATTGTGTTGGGCAGTTGTTTCACAGATGTATCGTGTATTATTTATTTGTATCAGGATTTGGACTTGATTGTGTAATCAAGCAGACAAGATTTGAAACGGATAGATTATTTCTTCCGAAGATGTTATATTTTTGTTGAGATCCATGGAATTGTGATCGTAAGCGTGTTGAAGCTTTACAGTGAAGTCACTTGCTAGCATCTCAGGAGAGCGTCGAGTTGGCGCATATGTAAGTATGTTATTTTTGTTATTCGGTAATAATGATAATTGATCGTTGTCGTGATGGTTTCGGGATATTTTGGTTGAACGATTTGTTTGTTTTTATGACGGATTGCAAGTTTCGAGGACGAAACTTATTTTAAGTGGTGTAGTATGTAATATCCGGAATTTCCACTACTGTTGTTTAAGATTATTTTATCCGAGTTATGTTGTACAGCGTGGAATCATGCAGTATGGGTAAAATAATTGAAGGACCAAGACATCTGTATTGGTATAATTGTCGTACTTGGTCGACAATTGGATGTAAGAAGTATATGTATTCAGTATGCCGTATGTTCGTATTCTGTATGTTGAGACGATTGGACAAGAATAGCTGAAAATGGCTAAGTGTAACATTATTAGCGCACGCTAATAATCAGGAGTAGCGCACGCTATCGTGCAGGTTTAGCGCACGCTATGGATATAAGATAACGCACGCTAATGCAGTCGGATCGGAAGGAATCTGCGTGTGGACCGAGCCACTTTCGCGCACGTTCGATAAGTCAACGGATGTTTTAATGTAGTGTTAGCGCACGCTAATGCATGTTGATTAGCGCACGCTAACCGTATATCGGACAAAAAGGAATCTTATCCTCGTCAAGACTTTCGGCGTGTGGACCAGTCTTCGGAGCATACAGACAAACGAGTCAACTATGAGTAGCGCACGCTAAGGTAAGACACTTGCGTACGCTAAATAGAGGCATTTACGTACGCTATTGCATGGGCATTGCGTACGTAAATCACTTCATGCAAGAAGACGATTGCCTGCAGGATCGCGATAGCGCACGCTAACAAAGGTCAGTTAGCGCACGCTAAGGCCGTAGCGCACGCTAAACATAAGGTTTAGCGCACGCTAGTAATGTATTCTATATAAGGGACAAACGGGTATTATGAAGCATTTCGTCCATTCTTTCACCTTCATACGATAGAGAGAGGTCTTAGAGAGAAGTTGAGGTCCCAAACACTTGAGTTGATCATTCCTAACAACATTTGAAACTTGGAAGTGATTGGAAACGGATTCAACCTTGGGATTCAATCCATTCCTTCAAAGAGGTAATTACTCTTCATCTTTGGATTTCGTTTTGGATTGAATGTTGCTGTTCTTGAGTTGATGATTATTACATAAACAAGTTGATAAGCATGATTATGAGATGGATTACCGGATTATGATGATGTTATTGTTGACATGAAGATATTGATATGATTCTTGTGGTTTGAATAGTGTTGTTCGTTTTCTTGAGATAAGTGGATTAATCCTTCTCCTCAGTTTCGGATGTTGATGTTATTGTCGATGATTACTCCCTGTAATGATAGATTATGAAAGTGTTGTTATGTTCTTAATGTTTCATGATGTTGATATTGAGGAAGATGATATATGGATATAGAACTTGGATTATAAGTTGGATGATTGTTTATATGTTAAAGGATATCGGATTTCGTTGTTTTGATAGCTTTGAACATGATTCAGAATAACTTGGTGTTCTTGAAATCGCCATAAGTTGATCGGTATCTAAAAAACATACATTTGTACAGCATTAGCGCACGCTACGTTTACTGCCTAGTGCGCGCTAACGGGAGCAACTTAGTGCACAATACGTTAGGTGATTAACGTGCGCTAAGAAGGCAGAAAGTGCAGTATTTTCGTGTTGTGGTTGTAAATTCGTGCTGGTTTGAGTAGGATTGATCCGACTAGTGTTTAATCGAGATATTGTCGAGCCGTTGGGTTTGTAAATTGGTTTTATCGATTGTTAATTGTTGTCGAACTTGTTGTCTATCGATTACTGTAATAGGTTGAGAATATTGATCAGTGATTACAACCGTGTGTTGCGGTCAAGCTCGAGAATGTTCGTTGATTGCTATGGTCGGGACCGAGGAACTTGTAGATGACGGCAATGGATTTGGTAACAGCTTCCTCGTCATTATATCGGTATCGAAGTAAGTTATTACTTACTCAGTTTATAGTATTTAATGAATGGTTTCCGTTTCATTCGTTTATAATTCGTATAACAATGTTTATAATCGTAATCACAGGAGACTTGAGATTATAAATCATATTCGAGTTTTGGGAATATAAATCATAATGTATATGATTTGCTTTTGTTATTGGTATACTTGTATATCGAGGATATATCGTGATAAAAACGGAGATATGAATTATCTGCAATCCATGATACTTTGGACCGTCGAGTATTGAGGATAATGGTTCGTGATGGTTTAGGCATTGAGATCGTTCTTGAAGGACTCGGGGCAAGTACTCTAATCATTTTTATCATTTGAGTCGATCATGTTGTGATACATTCGTGTATCGTTGTTGTCATGCATTTGTGCATTGTTGTTGTCGTGTATTGTGCACTGTTGTTTTGTGCAGTTGTGCATTGTTGTCATATGTCCACCATGCGTTGGTCCGACGGGATCATCATGGGAATCTATAGCTGTGTGCGCTGGATCGCTGGACAGGTAATGTAACACCCCCAATCCACTCAGGGATATTACACGCCGTAGACCCTCTCCTCGAAGATCTACCAGGCTGGTAACAACATTTAACATCTCGACAATGCCTTCAAGGCTAAATGACTCAGTAGACCGATTTGGTCTTTCAATAAAATATACAACTCAATTACAACATATACCCACGCATGGGTCAAAGTACAATAAACTCCCGTACAACGGGGAAAAGATACTGCAGCGGAAAAGAAAATACAACTAGACCAATACGACATCAACGGATCCTCGTGTGATTAGTATCGTTCATCTTTCATCATCCTTCGTGCCGACCCTGTGTTATGCTCCAAAACCTAAATGCAAAAATAGACATCCACCCCGAATACTCGGGGTTAGCAAAACTCCACTGTTTTGCTAGTGCAAATACAAAGTGCAAATACGAGCCATACAATTCACATTCCACGAATAACAATAACCAGGGATCCTCAAAGATCCAAACAAAACGAAAAGTACTTCTCGAGGCAAGGGTTTGAGAAAACATTTCAAAATCGAAATACCATAAACCAATGGAAATAATTTATAAGACGGTTTAGAATGCCATCGAGAGTTTTAATAGAAAACCATTTAGGATTATCAAATCCTACTTTTCAAAATCCACAAGACAAAAGGGGTCACCGCCCCAAAAGTTTATTTTCCGTAAAATCACCTTTACCAAACCGTTGGGATTTTAGCCCCAAATCCGTAAAATGACTTTTACAAAAATGTTGGGATTTTAGCCCCAATCCATAAAATGACTTTTACAAAACCATTGGGATTTTAGCCCCAAATCTCATCAACTCACAGTACACAAGAACGACCACAAGGTTCGTCTCCCAACATCAAAATCCACAAATAAAGGATTTAAAACAAACAACAAAATACTCTAGAGCCATCCTAGCCAAGTAGGCCAAACGAACAACTTACCTCTTACACACTTAGTCAATGCATGCAATCATGAAAACCGTTCAAAAGCACTCATTTCCGGAAATGCCAATGATCAAACCACATTTGTAAAATGCACCACAATTAACCGCGGACCCACAGCTTCGTGGATCCCTGCCGAGACCCCGTCGGATCTAACCCACAGTGGTTAAAAGCAAGCTCGCGGTTCCACGGCTTCGTGGAGCCCTACCGAGACCCCGTCGGCTCTAACCCGCAGTGAGCATACACACACACACGTTACTCATGCAATACTAACATGCTAAGAATGTAAGTTCATTAAGAATACTCACTAGAGATGGCCATTAACTCGACACCATTATCAAACTCTTCAAAACACAATAACAAGATTAAATACGGAATACACGATTCCATAACTTTAAACAAGAGGAGTATCATCATCAAATCCTTCAACGTTCAAAATAATCAAATCATAATCAATTCCCAAAACACACCGTTCACAAAACACACACGCATTTGAAAGAAAGCCTTTAACGAGGCCAAAAAGAATTCTTTTGAAACTTAGTTTCATACAATCAACCAAACACAGTAATACGATCACAGATCATCATATCCACAAAATTAAATAATTATTGGAAAGGTACTTGCCTCGAAATCACAATCGCAACGAGACGACGGATAGACGCGGTCGAATAGCCCCGAACCCCGAACAATATCAAGAACGCGATAGCACCACGAGTATTACGAGAATAACACCACACGAATCATCAATCACCAAACGGAATTCAACATCGGAATCCTCGGACACCTATAAACCTCCTAAGTAACAATAACACATGGTTACGACGAGAATCAAGGCCAAAACAACGGAAATCCCAACAAACTATCGGGAAACTCATTGGGACATTTAATCGAACAATAAATGTTCAATAATTCCCAAGAACACTCGAATCGTCGATCGAGTTAAACAAACTTGATATATGGATATACAACCCATAGAACATGATTAATAACATCATACTACACCAATCGATGTATCAAAATCGGATTAGAAACGAAATCAAGAACAATTTCTCCAAAAAGTCAACTTGAAGGATAATCAAGAAATATACCTTGATTTGGATGAAGGATTCAAGTAGAGGTCGAAAATCTACAACAAGACTTGAGGTAGATGATCTCTACAAGTTTTGGAGCACTCAAATCGCCCAAGAATCGCCCACAATCGCCTAAGATGAAGGAGGAAGAAGAGAGGAGAAAAATGAAGTTTTTCTCCTCGCAATCGCTAAAAAAACACGAAAAAGCCCGTGTGCGGCACAGACAAGTGTGCCGTGGCCTGTGGCCACCAAAAACGCCAGAATCATCTTAGTGCCGCGGCACAGCCTGAGTGTGCCGCGGCACACGGTACAACCCCCTTCAACACCAAAAAGGCACACCGTGCAGTCTTCGCTATTTCGACCATAACTCCTTCGTCTGGACTCCGATTGACTCACCGTATTAGAAATCTAACTTGATTCTCTATAAGGTTGCAAAGATTCAGAATTTTTGGAGTTTCCTAGAATTAATGGTAACTTTAGAAAGTCTAACTCCCACGTGGAAAAGTCGATTAACGACACGGAACTCAACAAAACGACACCGAAACGAACTCGGATGACAAAAAGTGCAGAATTAATCATTCTCGGAATGACGAAACGGTCATGATAGAGTTGTCAAAACGAACTTCCTCCGAAAAAACAAAATTACCGAAATTCGAAATTGCTGATATTACATTCTACCCTCCTTAAAAGAAGTTTCGTCCCGAAACTTAAAACAAGTAGGGGGGAGCAATATACCCGCCAGGAAGACTCGACGAGATACACAAAAATAGAAAACTCGCGCCCAACGGCGAAACGCTGCAAGAAACGCAAAGAGACATACGGCGTGAAAACACGCTCCACGACGACCAACACAACGTCGCCGTTAGGGATATAATAAAACCAACAAATGACAAGCGTCATCAAACGGATAATATAGCCAAGTCAATTATCCGACAATCAAAAAACACAACGAACGAAAGTCAGTATGATTGACCAACCCAACGGTACATCAATCAAAACGCGAGCCAATCGCTGAACAAATACGGAATTCCACCGCCCAAGGGTTGGAAGATCGAAAACGAGACTAATTTCCCAAACTTAAGGGAATTAGGAAGGAGCCTGAATGCTAAACGATCACGAAACGAAGACAAAAACCGAACAAACAAACGACCGAACCACAACGGTCGAGACAACAAAAAGCGAACAATCATGTTCGAATCACGAAGAACAATAAAATTCAAACAACAACTCCAAGGTTCACATCTCGACTCGAGACAATATATGATCCGGTGAAAACAACAACGTATGCATTCACATAAGATCCACATGAAAGGGAATAGCGATTTGAAAAGTTACAACGACAAACGAGTTATTCCGGAACAATACCACCCTCGTTCGATCAACAAAAGCAAGGGACAGGGAAAGTTCAGAAAATGTTAACGAGCATAAAAGAGTCGACAGAGTCGAAAACACAGGAGTTCCAAATCCGATCCACTTCGAATAAAAGAACTAATAGAACCAAATGATGTCACTTCCGAACAAGGTTCACAAGAATCGAACCGAACTCGAAAAAGTCACAACGATAACCAGATCGGCCCACAACAAGATCACACTGCTCGAACGATGAAACTGAATACGAACAAGTTCTGAAAGTATCAACGAACACGAGCGAGTCTATAGAATTGAGAGAGAGAAAATACGAAGCGAAAACAATACGGGTATTACCCCCGACCTCATCCACGAAATTCACAAAAACAGGAGCAAGGTAACAAGACATTAAACAACCGACACATAACGGAACGATCACCGATGCACACGGCCATACCAACCCAAGCTCTAACAGCTCGCACATGCGCGACAACACAGAAATCACCACGAGACGGCAACATTCAACACCAACATCCCACCTCTCACAGGGGGCTAGCACAACAAATGTGTGGGAAGCGACTCAACGCTCACACCGCCAATTCGATCATACTCGGGAGTAAACATCATAATGACAACGCGAACATCATACATACATACCCAGCCCTCAAACGGGAATGGATAGGTTTTTAAAAAAAAAACGAAAACCTCATTTTGAAAATAATTTAGAAGAACACCGGTTGATCTTGAGTATCACCCTTCAAAAAGTACAAACGTGAAACATTGTTATTGAGACTTTGGAGAACCATTTCACATTTGGTAAAAATGAGGACACTTTCTTTTAGTGAAAAGCTTTCAGAATATTCGACCCTCGGGTCTAAGTAAAAGTGTTTATAAAACATTGAAAATATCTCAAAACATTTTGGGTCCTCGCGGTAGAAGAATTTTGAAACATATTGTGGCATCTTGGATGTACCACGAGAAAATGATTCATTTTGAAAGTACGTCTCGAAATTTATTTCTAAGATACTCAAGTTTTCGAAAATAATTCAATGCCAAAAAGGACGATGCCAAAAAGGCTAGAATGCCCAAAAATTTTAGGTAATCACACGGAACATCATAGCGCTGTGGGTCCCAGCCGAACCCTGTGCTAAAAACCATTTACAAAAATGCCAAAAAGGTGATGACGGTAATATTTCAAAAACTTACAAAAGTCATTTAGAAAATACTAAATACCGTCAAAAGAATTTCGCCAACGCGATCAAGGCCATAATGCCAAAACTCGGTTAAGGGAAGCGGTTATCGAAATAAAACTCGGTCGGTAAAATACCGAAAGTCATTACAAAAGAACTCACGCAGCGGATAAAAGAAATACAGTTCAACATGCACAATCCAGCAACACTACTCCTCATAAGAATAAAATATTAGAGTCAAATAACCACATTCAGAACAAAACCACTGGCCCCATTCGAGGCCTCTAAAGACCCTACCGCACTGGCTAGTGAACAAGTCGAACGTGTATAAGCACAAAGCTTCCACAAGAGAACTTGTAAAACGTGCAAATCGATTCGAAAATCATCAGCAACGGACAAAAACAACAATAAAAAAAAAACATCACAAGCGATGACAATCCTCGTATAAATCAAATACGAGAGTCGATTAAATACATATCGTGAAATCAAAATCCACATAAGGATTCCATCACTTAACAAATAATCATAAAAATAGCTCGTGTCACACGAGGCACAACACAAAGAAGGGAGACTTACTTCCACAGGTCGCACGAAGATGATGATCGCCCCACGATACTAATCACGACCAACAAACTCAAACGACGCGTCGCGACACGACTCAGTCAGACTAAATCCGACGATACAAAACTCAATAGACACCACTGACCCGACAGCCTAGGTTTTCACAACCTAAGCTCCGATACCATTTATGTAACACCCCCAATCCACTCAGGGATATTACACGCCGTAGACCCTCTCCTCGAAGATCTACCAGGCTGGTAACTACATTTAACATCTCGACAATGCCTTCAAGGCTAAATGACTCAGTAGACCGATTTGGTCTTTCAATAAAATATACAACTCAATTACAACATATACCCACGCAGGGGTCAAAGTACAATAAACTCCCGTACAACGGGGAAAAGATACTGCAGCGGAAAAGAAAATACAACTAGACCAATACGACATCAACGGACCCTCGTGTGATTAGTATCGTTCATCTTTCATCATCCTTCGTGCCGACCCTGTGTTATGCTCCGAAACCTGAATGCAAAAATAGACATCCACCCCCCGAATACTCGGGGGTTAGCAAAACTCCACTGTTTTGCTAGTGCAAATACAAAGTGCAAATACGAGCCATACAATTCACATTCCACGAATAACAATAACCAGGGATCCTCAAAGATCCAAACAAAACGAAAAGTACTTCTCGAGGCAAGGGTTTGAGAAAACATTTCAAAATCGAAATACCATAAACCAATGGAAATAATTTATAAGACGGTTTAGAATGCCATCGAGAGTTTTAATAGAAAACCATTTAGGATTATCAAATCCTACTTTTCAAAATCCACAAGACAAAAGGGGTCACCGCCCCAAAAGTTTATTTTCCGTAAAATCACCTTTACCAAACCGTTGGGATTTTAGCCCCAAATCCGTAAAATGACTTTTACAAAAATGTTGGTATTTTAGCCCCAATCCATAAAATGACTTTTACAAAACCATTGGGATTTTAGCCCCAAATCTCATCAACTCACAGTACACAAGAACGACCACAAGGTTCGTCTCCCAACATCAAAATCCACAAATAAAGGATTTAAAACAAACAACAAAATACTCTAGAGCCATCCTAGCCAAGTAGGCCAAACGAACAACTTACCTCTTACACACTTAGTCAATGCATGCAATCATGAAAACCGTTCAAAAGCACTCATTTCCGGAAATGCCAATGATCAAACCACATTTGTAAAATGCACCACAATTAACCACGGACCCACAGCTTCGTGGATCCCTGCCGAGACCCCGTCGGATCTAACCCACAGTGGTTAAAAGCAAGCTCGCGGTTCCACGGCCGTGGAGCCCTACCGAGACCCCGTCGCTCTAACCCGCAGTGAGCATACACACACACACGTTACTCATGCAATACTAACATGCTAAGAATGTAAGTTCATTAAGAATACTCACTAGAGATGGCCATTAACTCGACACCATTATCAAACTCTTCAAAACACAATAACAAGATTAAATACGGAATACACGATTCCATAACTTTAAACAAGAGGAGTATCATCATCAAATCCTTCAACGTTCAAAATAATCAAATCATAATCAATTCCCAAAACACACCGTTCACAAAACACACACGCATTTGAAAGAAAGCCTTTAACGAGGCCAAACTGAAATCTTTTGAAACTTCGTTTCAAACAACCAAACAAACACACTAATACGATCACCGATCATCATATCCACAAAATAAAAAAGTATGGGCAAGGTACTTGCCTCGAAATCACAATCGCAACGAGACGACGGATAGGACGCGGTCGAATAGCCCCGAACCCCGAAGAATATCAAGAACGCGATAGCACCACGAGTATTACGAGAATAACACCACACGAATCATCAATCACCAAACGGAATTCAACATCGGAATCCTCGGACACCTATACACCTCCTAAGTAACAATAACACATGGTTACGACGAGAATCAAGGCCAAAACAACGGAAATCCCAACAAACTATCGAAGGGAAACTCATTGGGACATTTAATCGAACACTAAATGTTCAATAATTCCCAAGAACACTCGAATCGTCGATCGAGTTAAACAAACTTGATATATGGATATACAACCCATAGAACATGATTAATAACATCATACTACACCAATCGATGTATCAAAATCGGATTAGAAACGAAATCAAGAACAATTTCTCCAAAAAGTCAACTTGAAGGATAATCAAGAAATATACCTTGATTTGGACGAAGGATTCAAGTAGAGGTCGAAAATCTACAACAAGACTTGAGGTAGATGATCTCTACAAGTTTTGGAGCACTCAAATCGCCCAAGAATCGCCCACAATCGCCTAAGATGAAGGAGGAAGAAGAGAGGAGAAAAAATGAAGTTTTTCTCCTCGCAAATCTGCTAAAAAAAACGCAGAAAAAGCCCGTGTGCCGCGGCACAGGACAAGTGTGCCGTGGCCCAGGGCCACCAAAAACGCCCAGGAATCATCTTAGTGCCGCGGCACAGCCTGAGTGTGCCGCGGCACACGGTACAACCCCCTTCAACACCAAAAAGGCACACCGTGCAGTCTTCGCTATTTCGACCATAACTCCTTCGTCTGGACTCCGATTGACTCACCGTTTGAACCATTGGAAAGCTAACTTGATTCTCTATAATGTTGCAAAGATTCAGAATTTTTGGAGTTTCCAAGAATTAATGGTGACTTTACAAAGTCCAACTCCCACGTGAAAAAGTCGATTAAGGACACGGAACTCAACAAAACGACACCGAAACGAACTCGGATGACAAAAAGTGCAGAATTAATCATTCTCGGAATGACGAAACGGTCATGATAGAGTTGTCAAAACGAACTTCCTCCGAAAAAAGAAAATTACCGAAATTCGAAATTGCTGATATTACATTCTACCCTCCTTAAAAGAAGTTTCGTCCCGAAACTTAAAACAAGTAGGGGGAGCAATATACCCGCCAGGAAGACTCGACGAGATACACAAAAATAGAAAACTCGCGCCCAACGGCGAAACGCTGCAAGAAACGCAAAGAGACATACGGCGTGAAAACACGCTCCACGACGACCAACACAACGTCGCCGTTAGGGATATAATAAAACCAACAAATGACAAGCGTCATCAAACGGATAATATAGCCAAGTCAATTATCCGACAATCAAAAAACACAACGAACGAAAGTCAGTATGATTGACCAACCCAACGGTACATCAATCAAAATGCGAGCCAATCGCTGAACAAATACGGAATTCCACCGCCCAAGGGTTGGAAGATCGAAAACGAGACTAATTTCCCAAACTTAAGGGAATTAGGAAGGAGCCTGAATGCTCAACGATCACGAAACGAGGACAAAAACCGAACAAACAAACGACCGAACCACAACGGTCGAGACAACAAAAAGCGAACAATCATGTTCGAATCACGAAGAACAATAAAATTCAAACAACAACTCCAAGGTTCACATCTCGACTCGAGACAATATATGATCCGGTGAAAACAACAACGTATGCATTCACATAAGATCCACATGAAAGGGAATAGCGATTTGAAAAGTTACAACGACAAACGAGTTATTCCGGAACAATACCACCCTCGTTCGATCAACAAAAGCAAGGGACAGGAAAAGTTCGAAAATGTTAACGAGCATAAACGAGTCGGCAGAGTCGAAAACACAGGAGTTCCAAATCCGATCCACTTGAATAAAAGAACTAATAGAACCAAATGATGTCACTTCCGAACAAGGTTCACAAGAATCGAACCGAACTCGAAAAAGTCACAACGATAACCAGATCGGCCCACAACAAGATCACGGCTCGTTCGAGCGATGAAACCGGAATACGAACAAGTTCGAAAGTATCAACGAACACGAGCGAGTCTATAGAATTGAGAGAGAGAAAATACGAAGCGAAAACAATACGGGTATTATCCCCGACCTCATCCATGAAATTCACAAAAACAGGAGCAAGGTAACAAGACATTAAACAACCGACACATAACGGAACGATCACCGATGCACACGGCCATACCAACCCAAGCTCTAACAGCTCGCACATGCGCGACAACACAGAAATCACCACGAGACGACAACATTCAACACCAACATCCCACCTCTCACAGGGGCTAGCACAACAAATGTGTGGAAAGCGACTCAACGCTCACACCGCCAATTCGATCATACTCGGGAGTAAACATCATAATGACAACGCGAACATCATACATACATACCCAGCCCTCAAACGGGAATGGATAGGTTTTTAAAAAAAACGAAAACCTCATTTTGAAAATAATTTAGAAGAACACCGGTTGATCTTGAGTATCACCCTTCAAAAAGTACAAACGTGAAACATTGTTATTGAGACTTTGGAGAACCATTTCACATTTGGTAAAAATGAGGACACTTTCTTTTAGTGAAAAGCTTTCAGAATATTCGACCCTCGGGTCTAAGTAAAAGTGTTTATAAAACATTGAAAATATCTCAAAACATTTTGGGTCCTCGCGGTAGAAGAATTTTGAAACATATTGTGGCATCTTGGATGTACCACGAGAAAATGATTCATTTTGAAAGTACGTCTCGAAATTTATTTCTAAGATACTCAAGTTTTCGAAAATAATTCAATGCCAAAAAGGACGATGCCAAAAAGGCTAGAATGCCCAAAAATTTCAGGTAATCACACGGAACATCATAGCGCTGTGGGTCCCGCGTCGGAACCCCAGGCTAAAAACCATTTACAAAAATGCCAAAAAGGCTGATGACGGTAATATTTCAAAAACTCACGAAAGCCATTTACAAAATACTAAATACCGTCAAAAGAATTTCGCCAACGCGATCAAGGCCATAATGCCAAAAACTCGGTTAAGGGAAGCGGTTATCGAAATAAAACTCGGTCGGTAAAATACCGAAAGTCATTACAAAAGAACTCACGCAGCGGATAAAAGAAATACAGTTCAACATGCACAATCCAAAGAACACTACTCCTCATAAGAATAAAATATTAGAGTCAAATAACCACATTGAGAACAAAACCACCGGCCCCATTCGAGGCCTCTAAAGACCCTACCGCACTGGCTAGTGAACAAGTCGAACGTGTATAAGCACAAAGCTTCCACAAGAGAACTTGTAAAACGTGCA
Organism: Orobanche coerulescens; assembly: GCA_033398695.1. Lineage (NCBI taxonomy): Eukaryota > Viridiplantae > Streptophyta > Magnoliopsida > Lamiales > Orobanchaceae > Orobanche > Orobanche coerulescens. The sequence continues at coordinate 159,813,213 of CM065807.1, forward strand.
AATCGATTCGAAAATCATCAGCAACGGACAAAAACAACAATAAAAAAAAAACATCACAAGCGATGACAATCCTCGTATAAATCAAATACGAGAGTCGATTAAATACATATCGTGAAATCAAAATCCACATAAGGATTCCATCACTTAACAAATAATCATAAAAATAGCTCGTGTCACACGAGGCACAACACAAAGAAGGGAGACTTACTTCCACAGGTCGCACGAAGATGATGATCGCCCCACGATACTAATCACGACCAACAAACTCAAACGACGCGTCGCGACACGACTCAGTCAGACTAAATCCGACGAGACAAAACTCAATAGTCACCATCGACCCGGCTGACCTAGGTTTTCACAACCTAAGCTCCGATACCATTTATGTAACACCCCAATCCACTCGGGGATATTACACGCCGTAGACCCTCTCCTCGAAGATCTACCAGTGGTAACTACATTTAACATCTCGACAATGACTTCAAGGCTAAATGACTCGATGGACCGATTTGGTCTTTCAATAAAATATACAACTCAATTACAACATATACCCACGCAGGGGTCAAAGTACAATAAACTCCCGTACAACGGGGAAAAGATACTGCGGCGGAAAAGAAAATACAACTAGACCAATACGACATCAACGGACCCTCGTGTGATTAGTATCGTTCATCTTTCATCATCCTTCGTGCCGACCACGTGTTATGCTCCAAACACGAATGCAAAATAGACATCCACCCCGAATACTGGGGTTAGCAAACTCCACCGTTTTGCTAGTGCAAATACAAAGTGCAAATACGAGCCATACAATTCACATTCCACGAATAACAATAACCAGGGATCCTCAAAGATCCAAACAAAACGAAAAGTACTTCTCGAGGCAAGGGTTTGAGAAAACATTTCAAAATCGAAATACCATAAACCAATGGAAATAATTTATAAGACGGTTTAGAATGCCATCGAGAGTTTTAATAGAAAACCATTTAGGATTATCAAATCCTACTTTTCAAAATCCACAAGACAAAAGGGGTCACCGCCCAAAAGTTTATTTTCCGTAAAATCACCTTTACCAAACCGTTGGGATTTTAGCCCCAAATCCGTAAAATGACTTTTACAAAAATGTTGGTATTTTAGCCCCAATCCATAAAATGACTTTTACAAAACCATTGGGATTTTAGCCCCAAATCTCATCAACTCACAGTACACAAGAACGACCACAAGGTTCGTCTCCCAACATCAAAATCCACAAATAAAGGATTTAAAACAAACAACAAAATACTCTAGAGCCATCCTAGCCAAGTAGGCCAAACGAACAACTTACCTCTTACACACTTAGTCAATGCATGCAATCATGAAAACCGTTCAAAAGCACTCATTTCGAAATGCCAATGATCAAACCACATTTGTAAAATGCACCACAATTAACCGGACCCACGGCTTCGTGGATCCTCGCCGAGACCCCGTCGGATCTAACCCACGGTGGTTAAAAGCAAGCTCGCGGTTCCACGGCCGTGGAGCCCTACCGAGACCCCGTCGGCTCTAACCCGCAGTGAGCATACACACACACACGTTACTCATGCAATACTAACATGCTAAGAATGTAAGTTCATTAAGAATACTCACTAGAGATGGCCATTAACTCGACACCATTATCAAACTCTTCAAAACACAATAACAAGATTAAATACGAATACACGATTCCATAACTTTAAACAAGAGGAGTATCATCATCAAATCCTTCAACGTTCAAAATAATCAAATCATAATCAATTCCCAAAACACACCGTTCACAAAACACACACGCATTTGAAAGAAAGCCTTTAACGAGGCCAAACCGAAATCTTTTGAAACTTCGTTTCAAACAACCAAACAAACACACTAATACGATCACCGATCATCATATCCACAAAATAAAAAAAGTATGGGCAAGGTACTTGCCTCGAAATCACAATCGCAACGAGACGACGGATAGGACGCGGTCGAATAGCCCCGAACCCCCGAACAATATCAAGAACGCGATAGCACCACGAGTATTACGAGAATAACACCACACGAATCATCAATCACCACACGGAATTCAACATATGAATCCTCGGACACCTATAAACCTCCGGAAGTAACAATAACACATGGTTACGACGAGAATCAAGGCCAAAACAACGGAAATCCCAACAAACTATCGAAGGGAAACTCATTGGGACATTTAATCGAACACTAAATGTTCAATAATTCCCAAGAACACTCGAATCGTCGATCGAGTTAAACAAACTTGATATATGGATATACAACCCATAGAACATGATTAATAACATCATACTACACCAATCGATGTATCAAAATCGGATTAGAAACGAAATCAAGAACAATTTCTCCAAAAAGTCAACTTGAAGGATAATCAAGAAATATACCTTGATTTGGACGAAGGATTCAAGTAGAGGTCGAAAATCTACAACAAGACTTGAGGTAGATGATCTCTACAAGTTTTGGAGCACTCAAATCGCCCAAGAATCGCCCACAATCGCCTAAGATGAAGGAGGAAGAAGAGAGGAGAAAAAATGAAGTTTTTCTCCTCGCAACCGCTAAAAACGCAGAAAAAGCCCGTGTGCCGCGGCACAGACAAGTGTGCCGTGGCCTGGGGCCACCAAAACGCCCAGAATCATCTTAGTGCCGCGGCACAGCCTGAGTGTGCCGCGGCACACGGTACAACCCCCTTCAACACCAAAAAGGCACACCGTGCAGTCTTCGCTATTTCGACCATAACTCCTTCGTCTGGACTCCGATTGACTCACCGTTTGAACCATTGGAAAGCTAACTTGATTCTCTATAATTTTGCAAAGATTCAGAATTTTTGGAGTTTCCAAGAATTAATGGTGACTTTACAAAGTCCAACTCCCACGTGAAAAAGTCGATTAAGGACACGGAACTCAACAAAACGACACCGAAACGAACTCGGATGACAAAAAGTGCAGAATTAATCATTCTCGGAATGACGAAACGGTCATGATAGAGTTGTCAAAACGAACTTCCTCCGAAAAGAAAATTACCGAAATTCAAATTGCGATATTACATTCTACCCTCCTTAAAAGAAGTTTCGTCCCGAAACTTAAAACAAGTAGGGGAGCAATATACCCGCCAGAAGACTCGACGAGATACACAAAAATAGAAAACTCGCGCCCAACGGCGAAACGCTGCAAGAAACGCAAAGAGACATACGGCGTGAAAACACGCTCCACGACGACCAACACAACGTCGCCGTTAGGGATATAATAAAACCAACAAATGACAAGCGTCATCAAACGGATAATATAGCCAAGTCAATTATCCGACAATCAAAAACACAACGAACGAAAGTCGATGATTGACCAACCCAACGGTACATCAATCAAAACGCGAGCCAATCGGCGAACAAATACGAATTCCACCGCCCAAGGGTTGGAAGATCGAAACGAGACTAATTTCCCAAACTTAAGGGAATTAGGAAGGAGCCTGAATGCTCAACGATCACGAAACGAGGACAAAAACCGAACAAACAAACGACCGAACCACAACGGTCGAGACAACAAAAAGCGAACAATCATGTTCGAATCACGAAGAACAATAAAATTCAAACAACAACTCCAAGGTTCACATCTCGACTCGAGACAATATATGATCCGGTGAAAACAACAACGTATGCATTCACATAAGATCCACATGAAAGGGAATAGCGATTTGAAAAGTTACAACGACAAACGAGTTATTAGGAACAATACCACCCTCGTTCGATCAACAAAAGCAAGGGACAGGAAAGTTCGAAAATGTTAACGAGCATAAACGAGTCGACAGAGTCGAAAACACAGGAGTTCCAAATCCGATCCACTTCGAATAAAAGAACTAATAGAACCAAATGATGTCACTTCCGAACAAGGTTCACAAGAATCGAACCGAACTCGAAAAAGTCACAACGATAACCAGATCGGCCCACAACAAGATCACAGCTCGTTCGAACGATGAAACCGGAATACGAACAAGTTCTGAAAGTATCAACGAACACGAGCGAGTCTATAGAATTGAGAGAGAGAAAATACGAAGCCAAAACAATACGGGTATTACCCCGACCTCATCCACGAAATTCACAAAAACAGAGCAAGGTAACAAGACATTAAACAACCGACACATAACGGAAAGATCACAGATGCACACGGCCATAACAACCAAAGCTCTAACATCGCGCACCTGCCCGACAACACCGCAAGCACCACGAGACGCCAACAATCAACACCAACCTCCCCCCACTCACAGGGGCTAGCACAACAAATGTGTGGAAAGCGACTCAACGCTCACACCGCCAATTCGATCATACTCGGGAGTAAACATCATAATGACAACGCGAACATCATACATACATACCCAGCCCTCAAACGGGAATGGATAGGTTTTTAAAAAAAACGAAAACCTCATTTTGAAAATAATTTAGAAGAACACCGGTTGATCTTGAGTATCACCCTTCAAAAAGTACAAACGTGAAACATTGTTATTGAGACTTTGGAGAACCATTTCACATTTGGTAAAAATGAGGACACTTTCTTTTAGTGAAAAGCTTTCAGAATATTCGACCCTCGGGTCTAAGTAAAAGTGTTTATAAAACATTGAAAATATCTCAAAACATTTTGGGTCCTCGCGGTAGAAGAATTTTGAAACATATTGTGGCATCTTGGATGTACCACGAGAAAATGATTCATTTTGAAAGTACGTCTCGAAATTTATTTCTAAGATACTCAAGTTTTCGAAAATAATTCAATGCCAAAAGGACGATGCCAAAAAGGCTAGAATGCCCAAAAATTTCGAGTAATCACACGGAACATCATAGCGCCGTGGGTCCCGTCTAACCCCAGGCTAAAAACCATTTACAAAAATGCCAAAAAGGCTGATGACGGTAATATTTCAAAAACTCACGAAAGCCATTTACAAAATACTAAATACCGTCAAAAGAATTTCGCCAACGCGATCAAGGCCATAATGCCAAAAACTCGGTTAAGGGAAGCGGTTATCGAAATAAAACTCGGTCGGTAAAATACCGAAAGTCATTACAAAAGAACTCACGCAGCGGATAAAAGAAATACAGTTCAACATGCACAATCCAAAGAACACTACTCCTCATAAGAATAAAATATTAGAGTCAAATAACCACATTCAGAACAAAACCACTGGCCCCATTCGAGGCCTCTAAAGACCCTACCGCACTGGCTAGTGAACAAGTCGAACGTGTATAAGCACAAAGCTTCCACAAGAGAACTTGTAAAACGTGCAAATCGATTCGAAAATCATCAGCAACGGACAAAAACAACAATAAAAAAAAACATCACAAGCGATGACAATCCTCGTATAAATCAAATACGAGAGTCGATTAAATACATATCGTGAAATCAAAATCCACATAAGGATTCCATCACTTAACAAATAATCATAAAAATAGCTCGTGTCACACGAGGCACAACACAAAGAAGGGAGACTTACTTCCACAGGTCGCACGAAGATGATGATCGCCCCACGATACTAATCACGACCAACAAACTCAAGCGGCAGCGTCGCGACGACTCAGTCGGACTAAATCCGACGAGACAAAACTCAATAGACACCACCGACCCGACAGCCTAGGTTTTCACAACCTAAGCTCCGATACCATTTATGTAACACCCCCAATCCACTCAGGGATATTACACGCCGTAGACCCTCTCCTCGAAGATCTACCAGACTGGTAACAACATTTAACATCTCGACAATGCCTTCAAGGCTAAATGACTCGATGAACCGATTTGGTCTTTCAATAAAATATACAACTCAATTACAACATATACCCACGCAGGGGTCAAAGTACAATAAACTCCCGTACAACGGGGAAAAGATACTGCAGCGGAAAAGAAAATACAACTAGACCAATACGACATCAACGGACCCTCGTGTGATTAGTATCGTTCATCTTTCATCATCCTTCGTGCCGACCCTGTGTTATGCTCCAAAACCTGAATGCAAAAATAGACATCCACCCCCCGAATACTCGGGGGTTAGCAAACTCCTTTGTTTTGCTAGTGCAAATACAAAGTGCAAATACGAGCCATACAATTCACATTCCACGAATAACAATAACCAGGGATCCTCAAAGATCCAAACAAAATGAAAAGTACTTCTCGAGGCAAGGGTTTGAGAAAACATTTTAAAATCGAAATACCATAAACCAATGGAAATAATTTATAAGACGGTTTAGAATGCCATCGAGAGTTTTAATAGAAAACCATTTAGGATTATCAAATCCTACTTTTCAAAATCCACAAGACAAAAGGGGTCACCGCCCCAAAAGTTTATTTTCCGTAAAATTACCTTTACCAAACCGTTGGGATTTTAGCCCCAAATCCGTAAAATGACTTTTACAAAAATGTTGGGATTTTAGCCCCAATCCATAAAATGACTTTTACAAAACCATTGGGATTTTAGCCCCAAATCTCATCAACTCACAGTACACAAGAACGACCACAAGGTTCGTCTCCCAACATCAAAATCCACAAATAAAGGATTTAAAACAAACAACAAAATACTCTAGAGCCATCCTAGCCAAGTAGGCCAAACGAACAACTTACCTCTTACACACTTAGTCAATGCATGCAATCATGAAAACCGTTCAAAAGCACTCATTTCCGGAAATGCCAATGATCAAACCACATTTGTAAAATGCACCACAATTAACCGCGGACCACGGCCGTGGATCCTGCCGAGACCCCGTCGGATCTAACCCCAGTGGTTAAAAGCAAGCTCGCGGTTCCACGGCCGTGGAGCCCTACCGAGACCCGTCGGATCTAACCCGCGATGAGCATACACACACACACGTTACTCATGCAATACTAACATGCTAAGAATGTAAGTTCATTAAGAATACTCACTAGAGATGGCCATTAACTCGACACCATTATCAAACTCTTCAAAACACAATAACAAGATTAAATACGGAATACACGATTCCATAACTTTAAACAAGAGGAGTATCATCATCAAATCCTTCAACGTTCAAAATAATCAAATCATAATCAATTCCCAAAACACACCGTTCACAAAACACACACGCATTTGAAAGAAAGCCTTTAACGAGGCCAAACCGAAATCTTTTGAAACTTCGTTTCAAACAACCAAACAAACACACTAATACGATCACCGATCATCATATCCACAAAATAAAAAAAGTATGGGCAAGGTACTTGCCTCGAAATCACAATCGCAACGAGACGACGGATAGGACGCGGTCGAATAGCCCCGAACCCCGAACAATATCAAGAACGCGATAGCACCACGAGTATTACGAGAATAACACCACGAATCATCAATCACCAAACGGAATTCAACATCGGAATCCTCGGACACCTATAAACCTCGGAAGTAACAATAACACATGGTTACGACGAGAATCAAGGCCAAAACAACGGAAATCCCAACAAACTATCGAAGGGAAACTCATTGGGACATTTAATCGAACACTAAATGTTCAATAATTCCCAAGAACACTCGAATCGTCGATCGAGTTAAACAAACTTGATATATGGATATACAACCCATAGAACATGATTAATAACATCATACTACACCAATCGATGTATCAAAATCGGATTAGAAAGCGAAATCAAGAACAATTTCTCGAAAAGTCAACTTGAAGGATAATCAAGAAATATACCTTGATTTGGATGAAGGATTCAAGTAGAGGTCGAAAATCTACAACAAGACTTGAGGTAGATGATATCTACAAGTTTTGGAGCACTCAAATCGCCCAAGAATCGCCCACAATCGCCTAAGATGAAGGAGGAAGAAGAGAGGAGAAAAATGAAGTTTTCTCCTCGCAAATCTATAAAAAAGCGAAAAAAACCCGTGTCTTTGCGGCACAGACAAGTGTGCCGTGGCCCCGGGGCCACCAAAACGCCCAGGAATCAGCTTAGTGCCGCGGCACTGGCTGAGTATGCCGCGGCACTGCAGTCTGACCCCTTCAACACCAAAAAGGCACACCGTGCGATCTTCGCTATTTCGACCATAACTCCTTAAATGCGGACTCCGATTGACTCACCGTTTGAACCATTGGAAAGCTAACTTGATTCTCTATAACTTTGCAAAGATTCAGAATTTTTGGAGTTTCCAAGAATTAATGGTGACTTTACAAAGTCCAACTCCCACGTGAAAAAGTCGATTAAGGACACGGAACTCAACGAAACGACACCGAAACGAACTCGGATGACAAAAAGTGCAGAATTAATCATTCTCGGAATGACGAAACGGTCATGATAGAGTTGTCAAAACGAACTTCCTCCGAAAAAAGAAAATTACCGAAATTCGAAATTGCGGATATTACAGGTAATGCCACCATGCGTTGGTCCGATGGGATCATCATGGGAATCTATAGCTGTGTGCGATGGATCGTTGGATTACCATATATTGTTGTTATTGTGCATATATATATTATGGATGGCCATAAGTATACATTGTCATTATTGTTGTGATCATATTGACGTTGTCATATGAGTATGCATTTGTAGGTCTTGTGTTAGGACCATGTCTGTATGTTGTGTTGATCTGATCTCGGATTAGACTGGCGTGATAGTAATGGTATTTCGTATCTTGAGGTATGTTCCGTGTTTTCTTGGTACTTGTCTTTGATGGACAATCGATTATCGTATTGGAATTGTCGATGTTATCCGATGGATTGAATTGGCCAGAGTTTGTATAATTTCCGTATCGCGAGTTATGATAATGTTTTGAGAACGTTGAGTATTGTTGAGATACCGTACAGATATTTCGGTATTATTTTAATGTGTTGTTAAGGATACGAATCGTGGATTCTCGTAAAGTTACGACGGTAAGATTATATTGGTCGTATTCTTACTTAGTATTTCCATTGATATGTAATTATTGATGAGATGTAATGGTTATCATTGTTGGATATTATGGCTGACCCCGTCGTGGGCTTTCTTTTTTGGTTCTTGGATTATCAAGCTTGTAGCGGTCGTGGAGAGATGAACTTCCCGGAGGATACTGGCAAGGGCATGTATTTGTGTTTTGAGTTTCTGATCAGTTGTTGTATTCCGCTGCTAGAGTATTTTAATTGTTTGTCTTTATCCGCTGCGTGAGTATTTTTAAATGACCTTTTTGGTATCTGGTAACTTAGGTTACTTTGGCAATCATTTTCTAAATCTATTCTATCGGTACGTGTAAGCGATAGCTTAACGTATGTGTTTTTAAACTGTTGAGTTTTGGCATTTTGGGCCTTGTGGTTTCAAATGAGTTTTTACGACGGTTTGATAAACGAGTTTTATAAATCTTCGAATGTTTTTAATAGATAATACCGTCGTTAGCCTCTTGGGCGTTTGTAAATGTTTGCGAAAATTTCCTTCTGCCTTGTGGGTTCCATCTCGGGGCCCACGGCGCTGTAATATTCCCATTCGGATCTGGGGGTGTTACAATCTTGCTATTTCTTCTCCCCTTCTTCCACAGTCTACTTTTATCACTTTTGTCTATGCCAGTATCGCTCGTGCTGGCCGTTACGCCCTTTGGGACACCTTCCATGATATTGCTTCGGAAGTGGAGGGGTTGCCATGGTTAGTTAGTGGTAACTTCAACATCTTCCTGCATTCGCATGAACGCGAGGGTAGTTCCACTGACCGCACGCCTGAGATCCTTGACTTCGCACAGGCTATTGCTGACTGTGAGTTGATTGATGCGGCTGTGAGGGTGATATTTTCACTTAGGAATGTACTGGTTTGTGGGAAAGGCTATACCGTGCTTTATTTAATGAAACATGGTCGAACGTGTTTGTAGTTTCTACTGTTACTCACCTGCCTCGTCTTCGTTCAGATCATGCACCCCTTCTTATCCAATGTCGATTTTCCTTGGCTCGTCACAAGTCGTCATTCCATTTCCAGAATATGTGGATTCGTCATCATATATTTCTGGACACTGCTAGGGAGGTTTGGCTTTTCCCGACTAGTTTAGTTGGCATGTGTAATTTACAGGCCAAACTACTCAGGGTCAAGCACAGACTGAAACAGTGGAACTGGTCTGTTTTTTGAAATCTTCATGCGAAGTTGGATGAGACCTTGAGGGCTGCTGATGAGGCCGAGAGGCAATATGATTCGAACCCTAGTCCGGAAAATAGAACCGCTATGCACCATTTTCGTGCTGAGTACCAACTTCGTCTCTCCATGGAGGAAGATTCTGGAAATAGAAGGCTGCAGTTCGTTAGGTTGCTGAGGGCGAGCGCAATACCCATTTCTTTCAGGGTTTTGCAAAGCAGAAGCGTTGCCAGTCATATATTCACAGTATCGAGGATGATGGTACGACTATTGCTGTTGAGTCGGACATCCATTCATCCGCTGTGAATTACTTCAGGACTCTGCTTACATCCGATGGTGATGTTCTCACCCCCCCGGATGACACTTGTTTCCCTTCTATCCCCCCTTCTTTTTATTCTGATAGTTTATGTGTCCCCCCATCTCCCCAGGAGATTCGTGCTGCGTTTTTTGATATTGATCCTCACAGCACTTCTGGGCCCGAAGGGTTTTCGTCTTTGTTTTTTCAGCATTGTTGGGAGATTGTATCTTCCGATGTGGAGGGGGCTGTGCTCGAGTTCTTTGATGGTCATCCCATGCCTCTAGCCTTCACGGCGACCACGATCGTCTTGATCCCAAAGAAGCCTGTTCCGAGCGGTTGGTCAGATTACCGGCCTATTAGTCTGTGTAATATAACCAATACGATTATCACTAAAATCCTTAATGCTCGGCTCGCTTCTATCCTCCCCCTTGTCATCTCTCCGAACCAGAGTGGATTCGTTCAGGGGCGGGTTATTACGGATAATATTCTTTTGGCCCAGAACTGATTCACGACCTCCACGTCTCGGACACTCATGGTGTCTTGAACCTCGTGCTGAAGCTTGATATGGCTAAGGCGTATGATAGGGTTCACTGGCATTTTTTACGTGAGGTCCTGGTGAGGATGGGATTCCCGGCTAGATGAATTCTGTTCATCTGTCACTGTGTCGAGAGCTGCACGTTCTCCATTCTGGTGAACGGCAGCCTGGATGGCTATTTTGCCTCTAGTCGGGGTTTGCTTCAGGGCGACCCCATTTCTCCGTCGCTCTTCGTTCTTGCCGCCGATTATTTATCACGCTGCTTGGATCGATTCATTCGTGACCATCCTTTGATGAGGTATAGGACTGCCGGACGGCCTTTCCCCATCTCGCACCTCTCCTATGCCGATGACATCATTATATTCACACGGGTTGTGGATGATGGCCTCGTTGACCTTATGCGACTCCTGGATCACTATTCCATGGCCTCCGGGCATATGGTTAGCATCCAGAAGAGCACTTTTATCCTCGCTCTGAAGCACGCGCATCGTTGGCATCAGAGAGTTCATGATCTTATTGGTTTCCTCCAGGGTGATCTCCCCATCATCTATCTTGGTGCACCCCTTTACAAAGGCTTTATGAGACGAGAGCTCTTTGCTAGGGTGAAGTAACGGCTGTTGGATAGGATCTCTGGTTGGTCTCATCGCCACCTTGCTTTTGGGGGTCGGTTGGCTCTTATTAAGAGCACTCTCTGCACGATTTCTCTGCACCTTCTTCAGGTGTTGGACCTGCCCCAATATGTTATCCAGGAGCTCGAGCAGATTATGGCGAGATATTTCTATGGTACTATCGGTTCTAAGAGAAAAACGCATTAGGTCCGTTGGCGGCAGATCTGTCGCCCGGTCTCCGAGGGGGGCATCGGGATTCGGAGTCTCTCGGATATGTCGAGAGCTTTTAGTTATAAGTTCTGGTGGCGTCTTCGCGTGGGCACGTCTTTGTAGGCGCAGTTTATGCTCCACAAATACTGCTTCGCTGGCCCTTCTACGCCTACGCATACTGCTCTTAAAGCTCATGCCAGCTGCCCTTGGTGCCATCTCCTCCGCGTGGGTATCGAAGCTGAGGAGTTCATCTCTTAGACTCTCGGTAGTTGTAACACCCCCAGAATCTGACCGGGAATATTACACGCCGCAGACCCTCTCCGTAAGGATCCACCAGGCTAGACATCGAAACAATACATTACTTTACATACCGACGTAACAACATAATGAACCAATAGACCGATTTGGTCTTTTGTCACTAACATACAAATCAAAGTATACATTTCTATCTCGACTTATACCCATGCAAGGGTAAAATACACTCACAAACGAAAAATACGACAGCGGAAAAGACCATACAACGAACTCTGACCGACTGTATCCAAAACTGGACTTCATGTGATTAGTATCATTCGTCTTCCATCATCCTTTGCACCGATCCTGTGTTTTGCTCCCAAAACCTACATGTACCTGGACGCAGAACAGACATCCACCCCCCGAATACTCGGGGGTTATCAAAACTCCACTGTTTTGCTAGTACAAGTATAAAATGCAAATACGAGCCATACACAACACATTCCGAGAATACAACAAAAGACTTCCCGAGTTATATTATTTAGTTAAAATAGTTCAAGTCTTAAAAGTAGAAACGAAACAAGTAAGCACTTTGAAAATATTTCCAAATCTCGGGAGTTTTGAAAACATTTGAAATTGAAAAGTTCTTAATTCCTCGAAAGCCACTCAGGGTCACAGCCCCAAAATTCATTTTCCAAAATGCAAATCCGTTAACAAAACACGGGGTCCACGACCCAACCATTCCGGTCACAAAACACAGGGTCCACGACCCGATCATCCACTTCAATTCACTTACAAGTGCACATTACACATAATACATTATTTATGCCATTCTAGCCAAGCACCAAGACTCGATATTCAATGACTCTTGACCCCGAGCACAAAGCATTGTGATATCCAGACAATATCACCATTAACGAAAACATCAATATCATGGAAACCACACTTGGTAACCCACGGCTGTGCCCCTTAGCATCGGCCCCCAGACGCCCCGTCGAACGCTCCGGGTGGGAAACCACTTCCGCGGCCGTACCCCTTAGTATCGACCCCCAGACGCCCCGTCGAACGCTCCGGGTGGAAGTTCAACCACACACACCCAAGTCCACTTCCTCGGCCGTACCCCTTAGTATCGACCCCCAGACGCCCCGTCGAATGCTCCGGGGGGAAGTTCGACCACACACGCACCAGAGTCCACTTCCTCGGCCGTACCCCTTAGTATCGACCCCCAGACGTCCCGTCGAACGCTTCGGGTGGAAGGAACACAACTCACGCACCCTAAAGATCACAATTCAGTTGTAAACCACAAGCCTCAAAAATCAATCACGGTATATATAGTCGAGGTACCTTACTAGAATGGCCAGTTCATCCAACACATGCTCACGACCCAGAACTAATACTATCAACAAGGAAACACACTATTGCAACAGCACCGAACGGCACAACCAATATCACATAAATTCACATATTCATCGATAACCACATGTCTCCACGTACAACTTAAACAAAGGATTAAACTTCAAAACTTACCGAAGATGTAATCACATATAATGGCATCACACAAAAGTAATGCGATCTTATACTCAACATAAATACACATATTCAATTAAGCATATTAATTCTCGGAACACACGAGTCGTCTTTAAGAAAACCATGATGGTAAATATACCGATTCTTTTGAAAAAATAGTTATAAATATTTATTTAGCACATATCGACGATTAGCACCCATTATATCCACAAAACATGTAATGTATGAGCAAGATACTTGCCTCAAATTCAATTTGTGAATGCTCCGAAGAACATGGCTCAACCGGAAAACCTCGAACGCCCACAATTCTCCGACGGAAACGGCGGTAACACAACCGATCGGGAAATGACGAACGGAAGGGTTTCGACTCGAGTTCTTTGCAAGGAACCTGACCCCAACATCATACCATGAATAAATTGACAATCGAATGAGGAAGAATAATCGTAGAACGCCCAAATCCCCTTTGTGACATTTTATCGAACACTTACAAGGCGTCGATTGGAAACTCAATAAAACGACAAGTCCTCGGCAATCCAACCGTGGAACAACAAGGAATTCGATATAATACAACTTAATAATCAATAATCCATCACTAATCTAAGTTATAACGAATCTAGCAGACGAAATCAACAAAACCCCCAATTTTCCCAAAACTAGGATTTTAGGATAACTAACCTTGATTCGCTGGATTGAAGGATGTTATGGAGCGATCAATAGATGATATTAGCTCCCAAACTTCGTGGATTCATAGTATAACAACATATCTTCGACTTCTCCAGGACTCCAGCCGCGGACAGGAAAGGAATGAAATGAAAAACGGGTGAAAATATGACTGCTCGGTCATATTTATACTGGTGCAGCCTAGCGTGCGCTAGGCTGCCGAGCTAGCGTGCGCTAGCGGCGATGCTCGGCAGAAATCAGCTTTGTGCGCGGCTGGCGAGAAGGGCGCGGCCAGCGGTCTGACCAGCTCCAGCATCAAAAGGCACACGGTGCAGTCTTAGCTATTTCGACTATAACTCCTTCGTTCGGACTCCGATTGACTCACCGTTTGAGCAAACTTGATTATCTATAAGATTGCAAAGATTCAGAATTTTTGTAGTTTCCAAGAATTAATGGTGACTTTACAAAGTCGAACTCACACGTGAAAAAGTCGATTAAGGACACGGAACTCAACAAAACGACACCGAAACAAACTCGGATGACAAAAAGTGTAGAATTAATCATTCTCGGAATGACGAAATGGTCACAATAAAGTCGCTAAGATGGACTTTAGCCAAAAAATAAAATTACCGGAAATCAAAATTGCGGATATTACATGCTACCCTCCTTAAAAGAAGTTTCGTCCCGAAACTTAAAACAAGTAGGGAGATGCAAAATCCCGCCAAGAAAACTCAACGAGATATACAAGAACCGAAAATTCGCGCCCAACGGCGAAATGTTACTAGCAACGCAAAGGCACATACGACATGAAAACACGCTTCACGACGACCAACGCAACGCCACCGGTAGAGACATAATAAAATCAACAAGTGACAAACGTCATCAAACAGATAATAAAATCGAGTCAATCATCCGAACAGTCACAAAACAGGAGGTGCTAATACAAGAAAACATGCACAATCAAGAAAATAGAAAATAACCACAATTAATTCGGATTACGCCGAAATCCTCAAAAACCACACTAGGCATCTCCATGTCCTTTCGGAGCAGAGACGCAACCTCGATCCTCAAATCTCTTAGCTATCGACTCGCAATGCACGGTTCGGTGACCTACTTGGCCACACTCGAAACAGTTGACTAACGACGAACGACAATTCTTCGCGGTACGAGATCAGGCAGCGACAGTCAGACAACCACAATCGAACAACAATGATCAAACAGAACGGTCGAATAATAACCCCGAAGTTCGCACTTCAACTCGAGACATTAAAAGAGCGGGTAAACTAAAATATGTTACTTCTGAACAAGGTTCACAAGAATCGATCCGAACTCGGAAAGATCACAACGATATACAGATCAATTTGGGACAATATCCGAACTCGCTCGAATGACAAGGGTGGGAAACAACACAAGGTCAGAAGCATCAACTAACACAATCGAATCGATACAGTCGACGAAACGGAAGCGAAAAAAATATAGGTATTACATCATATCACCTTTAAAAGAGGTTTCGTCCCCGAAACCTAAACAACGAGTACGAAGCGCTGGAATAGTAACTTTCCTGGCCATATCATGTTGGTCCTACATCTGATCTCCATGACCAACTATGCTGCGGTCACGACCGCATCCTCTGTCCCTCGGCATACGAAGTGGATTCTCACTCGATACGATGGCACAACTTGGCAAGAATAAATGTAAAGTACCAACTCAGCACGACATATCACATACGGTAACTAGTAACAACTTGATAAGAAAATCCATGAGGTATCCTTTTAAATGATATAATTTGAAAATCCTTGGATTTGAATGCTATTACAAATAAAACATTAAAAGTAGATTTGGTACCTCAGGTTGCTTCATCAAAATTTGTAAACAATAGACTTTAACCGTCCCATTTCGAAATCATTTGCAAAATAATATTTTCTGTGCAACCGGCATTGTCCAAACCACCACGCCACTACACACCAGCATCACCGTTAATAACAAACAAGGTAACTACGCAAGGTCATCAACCCATTCGTACGTACTTTAATCAATACAGGAAGCTTTCCCAAATCTGAGTTTGAAGTTTACATCGAGTGAGATTTTTCATCTTTCACCATGTATTTTTGAAAATTAAAATCGTATTGGTTTTTGAAATAAAATATTTTTATGGTGTGAAAGATTTTGAAATTCATGTACTCGAATTATTTAAAAATACAACAGTATATTAAAATTATTTTCGAAAGTCCTCCCAACACTACATAAAATTCAAGGACGGTAACATTTTACAAAATGTCCAAAGATACTTTAAAACAACTCTTACCATCGAGGTTTTATTTGAGAATTCTAGGCCGGCTCGCACATTCCAAACGATTTCCAAAGTTCATACGAAGTCGCCGGTTAATCGCACCATCAAAGTAGTTTCAAAAATTGGTTTTTCCACAACTTGCACAAACTTATGAAAGTTTTAGAAAAGCATGTTCGAACACACGCACACCAGACATAATTTATCAATTTGCCGAACCTAATCAATTATCACTTAGCGTAACGAAAAGTCATAATGCTTATTCATACAAAACAGTTGTCATTACTTGACAACACACATAGAATACAGTCCCGGGTGATTGACTGCAAAGGTTTGTCCTAATGGCTAAAAGAAATGCGGTTCTCTAGCCTCTGTCCAGACTGACTAACGCGCGCTACAACAAATATTTAGCGTGCGCTACCCATGCCGCATTAGCGCGCGCTAGCCTCACACTTAGCGTGCGCCAACGGTTCTATTTCAGCAACATGATTGCGAACATATATACGACATTACTAGAATCGAAGGTCACAAATAAACAACAACAATATTCGAATCTCAAAGCCATCGATCACATAATTACAACACCTCATGAGCAACCATCAAAAGGCAATTGTCATTCAAAACCGAAAAGTTAAAAGCAAGAGTCACGTCTTGAGTACATTTTGTAAAACTCATTTGAGTTCAAAACTCGTGTTTTGAAAACTTATAGTACACAATGGAAAAGAATTATCAATAATTCGAGTTTTCAGAACTTTCAGCCTTGAGGTCAACATACGAAAATCAACTTTTTCCTCCCTTGGAGGACATTTTAAAATTTTTTTACGTGACTCCCCGAAAGGATTCGAAAACTTAAAATTCCAAGGTTGATACTCTTGCAAGAAAAACAGTTTATACGAAGATACATTCAACAATATCATTCTACATTCTAGCACACGACGGGAATCAATAAATATATGCCACGTAATCGTAAATCACATTTAAGCTGTACCCCAAAAAACTTAATCACACAACTAGCTCGTGCAGCTCGAGGCATAACATGAAGTAGAGAGACTTACATCCATAGATCGCACGAATATGATAGATGCACCATGATACTAATCACGACCGACATTCCAGACGACGCGTCGCGACACGACTCAGTCAGACAAAACCTGACAAGACAAGACCCGATAACACACAACTCAACCCGACATCCTAGGTTTCCGCAACCTAAGCTCCGATACCATAAATGTAACACCCCCAGAATCTAACCGGGAATATTACACGCTGCAGACCCTCTCCGTGAGGATCCACCAGGCTAGACATCGAAACAACACATTACTTTACATACCGACGTAACAACATAACGAACCAATAAACCGATTTGGTCTTTTGTCACTAACATACAAATCAATGTATACATTTCTATCTCGACTTATACCCATGCAAGGGTAAAATACCCTCACAAACGAAAAATACGATAGCGGAAAAGACCATACAACGAACTCTGACCGACTGTATCCAAAACTGGACTTCATGTGATTAGTATCATTCGTCTTCCATCATCCTTCGCACCGATCCTATGTTTTGCTCCCAAAACCTGCATGTACTGGGCCTTGAGCAGACATCCACCCCCGAATACTCGGGGGTTAGCAAAACTCCACTGTTTTGCTAGTACAAGTATAAAATGCAAATACGAGCCATACACAACACATTCTGAGAATACAATGAAAGACTTCCCGAGATATATTATTTAGTTAAAATAGTTCAAGTCTTAAAAATAGAAACGAAACAAGTAAGCACTTTGAAAATATTTCCAAATCTCGGGAGTTTTGAAAACATTTGAAATTGAAAAGTTCTTAATTCCTCGAAAACCACTCAGGGTCACAGTCCCAAAGTTCATTTTCCAAAATGCAAATCCGTTAACAAAACACGGGGTCCACGACCCAACCATTCCGGTCATAAAACACAGGGTCCACGACCCGATCATCCACTTCAATTCACTTACAAGTGCACATTACACATAATACATTATTTATGCCATTCTAGCCAAGCACCAAGACTCGATATACAATGACTCTCGACCCCGAGCACAAAGCATTGTGATATCCAGACAATATCACCATTAACGAAAACATAAATATCACGGAAACCACACTTGGTAACCCACGGCCGGGCCCCTTAGCATCGGCCCCCAGACGCCCCGTCGAACGCTCCGGGTGGAAAACCACTTCCGCGGCCGTACCCCTTAGTATTGACCCCCAAACGCCCCGTCGAACGCTCCGGGTGGAAGTTCAACCACACACGCACCCAAGTCCACTTCCTCGGCCGTACCCCTTAGTATCGACCCCCAGACGCCCCGTCGAATGCTCCGGGTGGAAGTTCGACCACACACGCACCCGAGTCCACTTCCTCGGCCGTACCCCTTAGTATCGACCCCCAGACGTCCCGTCGAATGCTCCGGGTGGAAGGAACACAACTCACGCACCCGAAAGATCACAATTCAGTTGTAAACCACAAGCCTCGAAAATCAATCACGGTATATATAGTTGAGGTACCTTACCAGAATGGCCAATTCATCCAACACATGCTCACAACCCAGAACTAATACTATCAACAAGGAAACACACTATTGCAACAGCACCGAACGGCACAACCAATATCACATAAATTCACATATTCATCGATAACCACATGTCTCCACGTACAGCTTAAACAAAGGATTAAACTTCAAAACTTACCGACGACGTAATCACACATAATGGCATCACACAAAAGTAATGCGATCTTATACTCAACATTAATACATATATTCAGTTAGGCATATTAATTCTCGGAACGCACGAGTCGTCTTTAAGAAAACCATGATGGTAAATATACCGATTCTTTTGAAAAAATAGTTATAAATATTTATTTAGCACATATCGACGATTAGCAACCATTATATCCACAAAACACGTAATGTATGGGCAAGATACTTGCCTCAAATTCAAATTGTGAATGCTCCGACGAACATGGCTCAACCGGAAAACCTCGAACGCCCACAATTCTCCGGCGGAAACGGCG
Source organism: Orobanche coerulescens (assembly GCA_033398695.1). Lineage (NCBI taxonomy): Eukaryota > Viridiplantae > Streptophyta > Magnoliopsida > Lamiales > Orobanchaceae > Orobanche > Orobanche coerulescens. Next base: position 159,832,693 of record CM065807.1, read on the forward strand.
GTAACACAACCGATCGGGAAATAACGAACGGAAAGGTTCCGACTCGAGTTCTTTGCAAGGAACTTGACCCCAACATCATACCATGAATAAATTGATGATCGAACGAGGAAGAATAATCGTAGAACCCCCGAATTCCCTTTGTGACATTTTATCGAACACTTACAAGGCGTCGATTGGAAACTCAATAAAACGACAAATCCTAGGCAATCCAACTGTAGAACAAGGAATTCGATATAATACAACTTAATAATCAATAATCCATCACTAATCTAAATTATAACGAATCTAGCGGACGAAATCCACAAAACCCCCAATTTTCCCAAAACTAGGATTTTAGGAAAACTAACCTTGATTCGCTGGATTGAAGGATGTTATGAAGTGATCAATAGATGATATGAGCTCCCAAACTTTGTGGATTCATAGTATAACAACATATCTTCGACTCCTCCAGGACTCCAGTCGCGCACAGGAAAGGAAGGAAATGAAAAATGGGTGAAAATATGACTGCTCGGTCATATTTATGCTGGTGCAGCCTAGCGTGCGCTAGGGGCCAGCATCGGCCCAGAAATCAGCTTTGTGCCGTGGCCCGGCCAGAAGGGGCTGCGGCCCGCGGTACAGCCCGCTCCAGCATCAAAAGGCACACGGTGCAGCTTTAGCTATTTCGACTATAACTCCTTCGTCCGGACTCCGATTGACTCACCGTTTGAGCCATTGGAAAGCTAACTTGATGATATATGATATTGAAAAGATTTAGAATTTTTGGAGTTTCCAAGAATTAATGGTGACTTTACAAAGTCGAACTCACACGTGAAAAAGTCGATTAAGGACACGGAACTCAACAAAACGACACTGAAACGAACTCGGATGACAAAAAGTATAGAATTAATCAATCTCGGAATGACGAAACGGTCACAATAAAGTCACTAAGATGGACCTTCGCCAAAAAAAGAAAATTACCGGAAATCAAAATTGCGGATATTACAGTAGTGGCAGTGGGGAGGTCAGTTCTTGGGACGACACTTGGATTGGGGATAGGCCTATTTCATCTTATTGTCAGATTACTGGCAGACCCCACCTTAGGTTTAATGATTTCTGGGTTGATGGGAGTTGGGACAGGGGTAGACTCGAGTCCATTGTAGGTGAGGAGCTTGGATTTATGCCTCAGTTCATACAGGATATTCTGGCGATTCCCATTGCCGAGGAGGATTCGGATAGCATGTGGTGGAATCTTACATCTTCGGGTGTCTTCTCTTTGTCGTTAGCTTGTTCTCACATCAGGGTGAGGGATCAGGCTAATCTCATTTTTGGGGCCATTTAGACTACCTTACTCACTCCTACGATATCGGTGTTCATTTGGCGACTTCTACTGCGACGGATCCCGACTGATGATGTCTTACAGAGGAGGGGCGTTTCCTTGGCCTCCAGATGCTCATGTTGTATCCTTATCCCTACCCATACCTACCATTCTGAGACCTTTGCCCACCTTTTCTTGGATAGTGACATGGCTCCTGTAGTGTGGGAGTATTTTGGCGCTTGGACTCATTTATCCTTACACTATACAGATAATATCTTTGAGCTCCTGAGTTTTTTCTCACATGGCACACACTTTAGGCACGTAACTTTCATTATTCCTTGTCTGATCCTTTGGTTCATCTGGACGGAGAGGAATAGTGTAAAGCATAGGGTGATTACTTTTCTTGCTTCTCATGTTATTGTGCAGGTGGAGCGCCATGTTTCTTTACTAGCTGCTGCGGGGCTTATTTCTTCAGAGTTCTGGGTGGGGTGCTCGCCTCCTGACCGTTTCCAGCGAGCTACTCCCTCTCCCGCCCAAACTCATCGCTCTATTCCGGTGGTTTGGCTTCGACCCGAGACCCCTTGGATCAAGCTGAACACAGATGGCTCCTTCGATGGAGATACTCAGATTGCTGGTGGTGGGGGTCTGATTAGAGATCATCACGGAGAGCTACTCCTTACTTTTCACTCATCTTTTCATGCCTCTTCGAGCTTTGATGCAGAGATCCAGGCGCTTGCTGTTGGACTGATTTTGGCTTCCCAGAGATCGAGACATGTTTGGATTGAGCTTGATGCTGCTGCTGTGGTGACCCTGCTTTCATCTGGCCTTCGGGGCCCTTGGCAGGTTCGTCACACCCTTATGCGTATCCGACACATTCTCCGAGACATTCAGTATAGAGTCACTTGTAATATCGACATTTTTCTTTTCCCTGTATTTTCATTTTTTGGTGTATTTCTTAGTTGTAGCGACCCTCGTGTATCTTTCAATATATCTTTTCCGTCATTTATTGATCTGATTCTCGTAATTGTTGTGCGGAACCGCTATTTTGGGGTTTCCGTGGATCCATTCTATGTTATTAAGCATTTTGAGGTGCTCCGTTTGATGTTTCGTTCATATTCCGGTGTTTTGGGCCATTTTTATTTCGTATCTAGCGCGCATTAATTTTTCGAGATAGCGCATGCTAGAGGTCCCTTAGTAGCACACGCTACGTCTGTTTCGTAGCGCGTGCTAGAAAGCTAACCTTAGGAGTGGCAGTGCTGATTCCAGCCCTCTAGACTGGCGGATTAGCGTACGCTACGTAGTCTAGCACACGCTAATGTCGAGGGCTAGCGCACGCTGAGATGCCCGGTAGCGTGCGCTAGCGTGACTGTCCAGTATCAACAGTTTGCTACTGGACTCGATCAGGTGCCCAGGTAGCGCACGCTATTGGCCGATAGCGCGCGCTACCGATACACTTTTAGCGCACGCTACGTTTGGTCGATAGCGCATGCTAACTGGATCAGATGTGTACTGACAGTTTGCTTCTGGACTCGGCTGTTGTCCAGGTAGCGCACGCTATGGCCGATAGCGCGCGCTACCGAGAGGTTATTAGCGCACGCTACGTTTTGAGTAGCGCACGCTAATGGCCAGAAATCTGGCTACTGGATTGGGATGCTAACTATTTGGACTGGAGTTTTGTCCTGTTAGCGCACGCTAACTTTGAGGATTAGCGCGCGCTAACACTCCCTGGCTGTAATTTCCGGATTTATTACAGTGTATTTCATCTGTATTCAAACCATGTATTATTCGGATTGGTGATTTTGATTATTGGAGTATGATATTTCGTGCATTGATATCATTATACATAAGTATAGAAACATGCAAAATTGCTCATGCAACCTCGTGATAGCGCACGCTAAGAATGTATCTTAACGCGCGCTATCGGGATATTATTAGCGCATGCTATGCAGGTAGGAGTTGCGTGCGCTAAGGACTCAATTATTGAGCGGGACAGCTAGCACATGCGCCAGCCGGGACATGGGTCCGGATAAGATTCCCGCGGGCCTTTTGAGACAATTCTGAAGTCAACCATTATTAGCGCACGCTAAGGAATGCTTAGTAGCGTGCGCTAACTTGTTAAAATGCAGAATATTATAAATGGGACAAAAACCGTTTTGGCTTTCATTTCTTTCGCCCATTCTTCATCCTTGAGAGTTCAGAGAGCTGTAATAATACTCCTATACACTTAGAACACATCTTGTTGGTGTTTGTATATTGGTTATCACTTGGGAATGTTCATGGAAGTGGAATAGCACCTTGGAGTGGCATACAACTAACCGGAGTTGGATTCTACCTTACGGTTCAGTGATTTTCATCATATTAAGGTATGTTCAATCTATCTCAAGACTTAGAGTTGGATTCTAGCGATTTGGATGATCATGTTAATAAGATATGGATTTTCATAGATGAATTATCCAAGTATATCATGTTTGGAATAGTGAGATGAATAAGCCTTAAGTACCTTGATTATAATCATCATGATTCGAATCTTATTATACTGAATGTGTACAGAGAAGCTTCTATCATTGGTGATCCGAATCTAGTAGATGACTTCATAATAATCTTGGACTTGACTTTAACATCATTCTTGATAGATAAATCTAAAGAATTGATCATGGAAGGATTTATCTAGTATAGATGAAATGTTAAACAACTTCAGCATGATAATATTGATTGATATAAGGTGTTGATATCAACCGTTAAGCTTTTCGAATCGTCATATGAAGAATTGTAGTCGAAATGGAATATGGTTTATATGGTATGCATATCCTCGAATCCGAAGTTGTTGTTATCTGTAAGATCATTCAGAATCGTATATACATGATATTCATGGAGGTAACATGAAGTATCACGGAAGATTTCATTGTTTCGATCATGGCGAGAACGGTTTACTGCTCAGCAGTAAACTGCCATGCACAGATAGCGCACGCTATGCTTTGATTATTAACGTGCGCTATCGAGCACGAGTTAGCGTATGCTACGTTTGGTAAGTAATGTACGCTAGGCCATCAGACGAGTCAGTCGACTGATCAGTGAAGTACTGACCATACATAGTTAGCGTGCGCTAGGCTTTGTTGTTTGCGTTCGCTATCGAGCAGACTTAACGCACGCTACACAGAGTACTCAGCGTGCGCTAATCAGTTCAGGCAGATTGCGTTTTATGAACTTTTGACCGTAAATCGAATTGTTAAACATTCGTACGACGTGAGATAAATCCTGTATCATTTCTTTTGTTAAGGTTTGGTCTCGTTACGTGATTGATTGAAAAGGACGACCTTCGAGTGTTCATTTTCGTGGAAGTATTGTTCTTGTCTTCAAATCGAGGCAAGTACCTTAATTGTTTTATGTATTGTTGTTATACATATTGTCGTGCATGTATGTCGTTATTGTATGTCCACCTCGTGTTGGTCCGACGGGATCATCGGGGGATCTATGCTAGCGTGCGCTGGATCATCGGACGGGTTTTTCCACCACGGGTTAGTCTGACGGGATCATCGTGGGTTCTAGGCAGTGAACGCTGGATCAACGGAATTACCATGTGTATGTTATGATATCATGTTGTGATTATCAGTTGTGTATGTTATGTTTGAGTTTCTCGTAGGAGAAGACTCGTTGGACATTTTACCATTTACGTTATTATTATTATTCTGCGTGTGACGTTGAAATAATATGTTGTGGTACTTGTACTAGCATCGTTGTGTTAACCCCTTCGGGGGTGAACATTTTGTTTATGTTCAGGATCGAGGAGAGCGGGAAAAAAACCACTGGAGCTGCATGACGACGAGGGTGCATAGTGATGTTCCGACCGGGTTATTTATCTGTTGTTTATTCGTTAATTCAATAAGTACTCGAGTACGAAGTCATTTGTGAAATCGTTTGAATTTGGTGTTGTATTATTAAGTTCCCGTTGAACTATCGTACTTCCAGTATTGGGTCAGGATTGTTGTATTCTAAATTTCGTTATTTCCATTAGTTAATACCTTTTAATGTCTGTTCAATTCTTCAACCTTGTAAATCTTTGTGTAAAGGATTTACGGCGCTGTAATATTCCTGAATATATCGGGGGTGTTACAGAATATGGTATCGGAGCTAAGATTATGGATATCTTGGCCGTTGGGTTAAAATAGGGGTCATTTATGTCTTTTGAAGTAACCGGCCGTGAATGACATCACTGCACTGCCTACGTCTTCATGCGAACGGTGGTTGTAAGTTCCTAAACTCTATCTCGTTCTTTACATGTTGTGTCTCTTTATACTCGAATATTAGAACGATGTTGTTTCCTGTATATTGAGTATTTGTGCTTACAGTATGTTGAGAGGCGGACGTGGACGTGGTCGCGGTCGTGGACGCGGACGGAGAAATGCCGAAAGGGAAGCGTCGCCTTCTAACCAGGCCAGTCATAGCTCAGGTGAACCGCAACAATCTATTAATAACGAACTGAGATCTGCTGTGCAGAGATCCTTCGTCAAGTGGTGAACCAGATGACTCAGTTCGCCCAGGTCGTGGTCCGAATGCAAGTGGCGGTGGGACTACAGCAGGGAGAGAGACAGCAAGGGATCCCAGACATGGGAAATCGAGGTGACCGGTGGCTGCCATAGGTGGCGAAGATGCAACCACCCAAATTCGACGGTATTTCTGAGACTCCCACCTGGGATCATTGGTTGAAAGAACTGGAGAAAATCTTTGCCGGAATTAATCGCCTGAGACGGCAGGAGAGCCTCTATCGCTCAATATTTTCTGATAGGGGAAGCGTCCGAATGGTGGGAAGCCATCCGGCCTGTAGACCATGATGCCAATTGGACAGAGTTTAGATTGATGATGGAAGCTCAGTATTGCCCTCGTCCTATGAGGGAAGCCAAAGTTCGGGAGTTTTTCTCCGCCCAGCCTTCTGATGTGCTAGTATCCCAGGCGATTAAGACGTTTAACCAACAGCTGGCATTTTTTCAACATCTGGTCAGAACAGATGCAGAAATGATGATCCATTTCGATATGAGGATGAAACCAGAAATCCAGAGGTACATGTCCGGATTTGAATGTACCACACTCCGTCAATACCAGGATAAGGCGTTGGCGTATGAGATCAAGGAAGCAGCCATGGAGAAATTTTCAGAATCCAAGAAGCGAAAGTCTCGGTACTTTTACGAGCACAAGAACAGCGAGGCCCGTAAGGCCCAGTCCTCTTTTCACTCTTTCAAGAAACCTCCGCACCCGATTAGGAGCGGAAAGAACTTGAGCGACATCAACTATTACCGATGTTACCAGAAATGCTTTAATCTGCGCCCCGAGACAGAGCACTATCGACGGAATTACCCCCTTCCTGCCGTGACTTGTTTTGATTGTGGGACGAGAGGACATCGGGCGGTGTTTTGTGAAGAGGCTGCAAAGTCTTTTAGAGCCGTACACCACGGCCCGATCGAAGGAAGCCGATATCAGCAGACGCGGCAAAGTGTTCGGATGCCTCGGAATTTTGGCCGCGGACGAGGCAGAGGACAATGGGACCGTAAGGGGACATCGAGTGCCGGATCTGCTCCCCACGTGCATGCGAGATGAGGAGGACAGGACGATCAGATCTTCTTTGCCGCATCGAGTGCATCCATATCCTTTCCCAGCCAGTTAGCGTTTTATTCGATAGAGGAGCTACGCATTCTTTTATATCCTTGTCTTATGTTAATCGTTTGAATATTTCCGGTTTTCATACTTGTGAACCTTATATTGTTGGTTTACCGAGTGGAGAGAGGATTGTCGGAAATTTAGAAACTAGAAATTTCCCTGTATCATTTGGAGGCAGAGAGTGGCTCTCAAATCTGATCGTGATAGAAATGCAAGGAGAGGACCTGATACTCGGAGATGATTGGCTTAATCGATATGGAGCAATTGTGAACTACCGAAGGAGGAATATCTCGCTGATCGCTGACGATGGTTCCGAAATATTATTCGAGGGGTGGAAACCGGGAAGCTCAGGAAAATTAATCAAAGCGATGAAAGCTGTCAGATTGTTGAAACAGGGCTGTACCGGATATTGGTGTTATGCAATGAAGAAAGAAGACGAAATTGTGGAACTTTCATCCATTCCTGTTGTGAACGAATTCCCAGATGTATTTCCTGACGAGTTACCTGGACTACCTCCACGAAGGGATGTGGAATTTACTATTGAGCTGGAACCCGGAGCTACACCAATTTCTAAGGCGCCGTATCGTATGGCACCTACTGAGATGTACGAACTGAAGAAGCAGCTGGAAGAGTTACTGGACAAGGGCTATATTCAGCCAAGCGTTTCGCCCTGGGGAGCGCCAGTTCTTTTTGTCCGAAAGAAGGATGGGTCGCTCCGACTGTGTATTGACTATCGAGAGCTGAACAAGATGACGATTAAGAACAAATATCCGTTGCCACGGATTGATGATCTGTTTGACCAGCTGCAAGGGGCAACAGTATTTTCTAAAATCGATCTGAGATCAGGCTACCATAAGCTGAGGATTAAGGAATCTGATGTTCCGAAATCAGCGTTCAGAACACGCTACGGATATTATGAGTTTGTAGTGATGCCGTTTGGTCTCACTAACGCACCTGCTGTATTTATGCAATTGATGAACAGAGTGTTCATTGAATTTTTGGACAAATTTGTGGTCGTGTTCATTGATGATATTCTGGTGTATTCTAAGAGCCCGGAAGAACATGCGCAGCATTTGCGGATTGTATTAGAACTTTTGAGAAACGAGCAATTGTACGCCAAACTTTCTAAGTGTGAATTCTGGCTAAAGGAAGTAATGTTCCTCGGCCATGTGGTGTCAGCTAAAGGAGTCCGAGTAGATCCTCAGAAGATCGAAGCAATTATGGATTGGAAGCCTCCAAAGAACGTGAAAGAAGTCCGAAGCTTCTTAGGACTTGCTGGATATTATCGTCGATTCGTGGAAGGGTTTTCTAAAATCTCTCGCCCACTTACTCGACTCCTGCAGAAAACTCAAAAGTTTGAGTGGAATGAGTTGTGTCAGATTAGCTTTGATGAATTGAAGAAGAGATTGACGACGGCACCGATTCTATCACTTCCACAGGGAACTGGAGGATTCATAGTTTACAGTGATGCTTCGAACCAAGGACTCGGGTGCGTATTGATGCAGAATGATAAGGTGATCGCTTATGCGTCACGACAACTGAAACCTTATGAAGTGAATTACCCGACACATGATTTGGAGCTAGCAGCAGTAGTTTTTGCTTTGAAGATCTGGAGGCATTATCTCATGCGGACTCACCGCGGATCTTTACGGATCATAAGAGTCTCAAGTACATATTCAGTCAGAAAGAGTTGAACATGCGTCAAAGAAGATGGTTAGAACTGATTAAGGACTATGACTTGTAGATTTTGTATCATCCAAGCAAAGCGAATGTAGTGGCCGATGCACTTAGCCGCAAGCCTGTCTCTATTCAGATGCTGGAGATGCTGACATCCCAACTTAGCCTTCAACGAGAGATGATTCGTGAAAGGATTGAAGTATGGTTACAAAGAGTCCAAGGACAACTGTGCGTGATGGAGATAACTTCATCATTAACCGAAAGAATCAAATCTAGACAGGCAGATGATCCTCTGATGACTCGGTTACGTGATGAAGTGATCAAAGGAAAGGCCCCCGGATTCATAATTCATGATGTCGGAGTTTTGAGATTTCAGAACCGACTCTGCGTTCCCGATGATGATGTTCTGAAACTGACAATTATGAAGGAAGCTCACAGTTCGCCCTATTCTATCCACCCGGGCACCAGTAAGATGTATAAGGACTTGAAGCGAATTTACGTGGGGCAACATGAAGAAAGATGTAGCGGACTATGTTTCGAAATGCTTGACTTGTCAGCAGGTTAAGATCGAGCATCAACGGCCTGCCGAAATGTTGAAGCCACTCCCGATTCCTGAATGGAAGTGGGAGGACATATCGATGGACTTTATCACTAATATGCCGAAAACCAGGACAGGAATGAACATGATTTGGGTGATAGTTGATCGTTTAACCAAATCGGCTCATTTTCTAGGCATTAAGGATACGTGGGGACCAGAGAGGTTGGCACGAGTATTTATTTCGGAGATAGTTCGATTGCATGGTACGCCGAAGACCATTGTTTCTGATCGAGACGGCCGTTTTGTGTCTCACTTTTGGAAAGCAGTTCATAAGGCCTTGGGGACCGAATTGAACTTCAGTACGACTTATCACCCGCAGACTGACGGACAATCTGAGAGAACTATACAAACGGTGGAAGACATGCTGAGGGCCTGTGCCTTAGATTGGTCAAACGATTGGGAAGTTCATCTACCGTTGATTGAATTTACCTACAACAATAGTTGGCATGTTTCCATTAAGATGGCACCGTTTGAGGCATTATACGGAAGGAGATGCAGATCGCCCCTATGCTGGGACGATTCGTCAGACTTGATCGGAACAGAACCAGAGTTGATCGTGCAGACTCGAGAGAAAATAGCCTTGATTCGTGAAAGGTTGTTGACCGCCCAGAGTCACCAGAAATCCTACGCAGACGTACGCCGTCGCCCATTGGAGTTCAGTGCTGGAGATCACGTACTTTTGAAGGTTTCTCCTACTCGGGGAATTTTTCGTTTCGGAAGGAAAGGAAAGCTGAGTCCGAGATATATCGGACCATTTGAGATCCTCGAGAGAGTTGGGGAGTTGGCATACAGATTGGCATTGCCGCCGTCATTGTGCCATGTTCATAACGTGTTCCACGTATCCCAGTTACGGAGGTATATACCAGATCCCAGTCATATCATTGATTTCGGCGAGATCGAAGTCGCGCAGGATGGGACGTTTGAAGAAAGACCGGTCAAGATACTCGAGAGTCGAGTTAAATAGTTGAGGAACAAACCAATCGTTTTGGTCAAAGTTCAGTGGTCACGTCATAGAATGGAAGAAGCCACCTGGGAAACGGAAACTGATATGAAGTCTAGATATCTCGAGTTATTTTCGTCTTGAGTTTCGGGACGAAACTCCTTTTTAGTAGGAGAGTATGTAATATCCGGATTTATTACAGTGTATTTCATCTGTATTCAAACCATGTATTATTCGGATTGGTGATTTTGATTATTGGAGTATGATATTTCGTGCATTGATATCATTATACATAAGTATAGAAACATGCAAAATTGCTCATGCAACCTCGTGATAGCGCACGCTAAGAATGTATCTTAACGCGCGCTATCGGGCTATTATTAGCGCACGCTATGCAGGTAGGAGTTGCGTGCGCTAAGGACTCAATTATTGAGCGGGACATCTAGCACATGCGCGGCCCGGACATGGGTCGGATAAGATTCCCAGCGGGCCTTGCAGGACAATTAAAGTCAACCATTATTAGCGCACGCTAAGGAATGCTTAGTAGCGTGCGCTAACTTGTTAAAATGCAGAATATTATAAATGGGACAAAAACCGTTTTGGCTTTCATTTCTTTCGCCCATTCTTCATCCTTGAGAGTTCAGAGAGCTGTAATAATACTCCTATACACTTAGAACACATCTTGTTGGTGTTTGTATATTGGTTATCACTTGGGAATGTTCATGGAAGTGGAATAGCACCTTGGAGTGGCATACAACCAACCGGAGTTGGATTCTACCTTACGGTTCAGTGATTTTCATCATATTAAGGTATGTTCAATCTATCTCAAGACTTAGAGTTGGATTCTAGCGATTTGGATGATCATGTTAACAAGATATGGATTTTCATAGATGAATTATCCAAGTATATCATGTTTGGAATAGTGAGATGAATAAGCCTTAAGTACCTTGATTATAATCATCATGATTCGAATCTTATTACACTGAATGTGTACAGAGAAGCTTCTATCATTGGTGATCCGAATCTAGTAGATGACTTCATAATAATCTTGGACTTGACTTTAACATCATTCTTGATAGATAAATCTAAAGAATTGATCATGGAAGGATTTATCTAGTATAGATGAAATGTTAAACAACTTCAGCATGATAATATTGGTTGATATAAGGTGTTGATATCAACCGTTAAGCTTTTCGAATCGTCATATGAAGAATTGTAGTCGAAATGGAATATGGTTTATATGGTATGCATATCCTTGAATCCGAAGTTGTTGTTATCCGTAAGATCACTCAGAATCGTATATACATGATATTCATGGAGGTAACATGAAGTATCACGGAATATTTCATTGTTTCGATCATGGCGAAGCAGTTTCTTGCTCGGCCGATGGCGCCATGCACGAATAGCGCCGCGCTATGCTTTGATTATTAACGTGCGCTATCGAGCACGAGTTAGCGTCACGCTACGTTTGGTACGTAACGTCGCTAGGCCATCGAGCAGTCGATCGGTGATCGGTGAAATCGACCATACATAGTTAGCGTGCGCTAGGCTTTGTTGTTTGCGTGCGCTATCGAGCATACTTAACGCATGCTACACAGAGTACTCAGCGTGCGCTAAGCAGTTCAGGCAGATTGCGTTTTATGAACTTTTGACCGTAAATCGAATTGTTAAACATTCGTACGACGTGAGATAAATCCTGTATCATTTCTTTTGTTAAGGTTTGGTCTCGTTAGGTGATTGATTGAGGAGGACGACCTTCGAGTGTTCATTTTTGTGGAAGTATTGTTCTTGTCTTCAAATCGAGGCAAGTACCTTAATTGTTTTATGTATTGTTGTTATACATATTGTCGTGCATGTATGTCGTTATTGTATGTCCACCTCGTGTTGGTCCGACGGGATCATCGGGGGATCTATGCTAGCGTGCGCTGGATCATCGGATGGGTTTTTCCACCACGGGTTGGTCTGACGGGATCATCGTGGGTTCTAGGCAGTGAACGCTGGATCGACGGAATTACCATGTGTATGTTATGATATCATGTTGTGATTATCAGTTGTGTATGTTATGTTTGAGTTTCTCGTAGGAGAAGACTCGTTGGACATTTTACCATTTACGTTATTATTATTATTCTGCGTGTGACGTTGAAATAATATGTTGTGGTACTTGTACTAGCATCGTTGTGCTAACCCCTTCGGGGGTGAACATTTTGTTTATGTTCGAGATCCAGAGAGCGGGAAAACAACCACCGGAGCCGCATGACGACGAGGGTGCGAGTGATGTTCGTAGGGTTATTTATCTGTTGTTTATTCGTTAATTCAATAAGTACTCGAGTACGAAGTCATTTGTGAAATCGTTTGAATTTGGTGTTGTATTATTAAGTTCCCGTTGAACTATCGTACTTCCACTATTGGGTCAGGATTGTTGTATTCTAAATTCCGTTATTTCCATTAGTTAATACCTTTTAATGTCTGTTCAATTCTTCAGCCTTGTAAATCTTTGTGTAAAGGATTTACGGTGCTGTAATATTCCTGAATATATCGGGGGTGTTACACTGGCTATATAAACCAAGGAGTTGACTGAGATGAACGTATTTTCTCATTTCTTCCTCCTCTCCACGGTTGTGGCGATTCCGGGCGATTTTATTGGCGATTTTCTTCCTCTAATCATCTCAACTATCATCTTCTTTGGGTTCTTGATGTATAATTACAACATCAACGCTAATCTTTCATCCTAATCCAAGGTAAATCTCTTAGAACCCTACTTTTGGATAATTTGGGGGTTTTGAGATTTTCGTACGATTCGTCTCGTTTTGTCGGTTAATTCATGATGAGTATGATTAATCTTGTTGATATCATTGGTTTTCCTACAGATTCATGGTATACTTCGTGGTTGTTGCCTATTCGAGAGGGTTTGGTTGTGGTCCGCCCTCGTTGTTATTTTTATACGAATATACATGAATCGTAAGCGAGTTTTCGGGTGTATTCCAATTCCATATTCATTTAGGATTGGTTGTGATTGTGTTCTTCGAATTGTTAGGTTCGTAATTGTCGGTCCCTAGCATTCGTCGGCGTCTTTCCTTCCGTTCATTGCATCGTCTATTATTCAAGGCAAGTATTTTTGGAAACCTTTATGCTTAACATGAAATGGTAATGTATATTATGCGTGCTTTACTCACCTCGGGAGGGTCCGACGGGGCCTCGGGGGAATCTATGACTTCACTCTGGATTCACGAGTTTGTTTCGCTAGCAAGCTCGGGAGGGTCCTTAGAGGCCTCGGGTGGGATTCATGGTGGCGTCCTGGTCCTAGGCGATGCCTGTGTGTGACTTGTTTTTTTATAAGTGGCCAGCTCGGGAGGGTCCTTAGAGGCCTCGGGTGGGATTCATGGTGGCGTCCTGGTCCTAGGCAAATTGTTTATTTGACTGTTTGTTTTCGAAAAAGACATGTCTGGTTTTGGTTTTGAAATGATTTGGTGCATTGTACTATGAAATGTGTAAGCGATTGGTTTGCCTTGATTACTTGTACTAGCGTAATTGCTAACCCCTTTGGGGAACCATTTCGGGGAAATTCTTGTTATGGATTTCAGGTTTTGTTCTTTCGGACGAGCGGGCGCTGGGACAGTACGAGGATGTTGTCTAGGGTCGTTGACATGTGCATTTGGGTCTTCTTATTTCTCTTGTCTATTTCGATTTGATTGTTTCCCACATTTATAAACTTATAGATTGTACTCGCAAGTACTCAGGCTTTTCATTTCGAACCTCATTTTGTATTACCTTAAATTGTTACATTGTCGGTTGATGCTTATTATGCCGGTTGCTCCGGGCGTATCTTTATATGTTGTATTATTTAAATGTGTGTCCTCGCTAGCCGAGATGGTTAGTCGAGTGGTGTTTTCTTGTTGTAGCCTGGTGGGCCCCACGTAGGGTCCACGGGACTGTAATATACTCCGAATATCTCGGGGGTGTTACAGAAAGTGGTATCGGAGCTGCTAGGTTTATGGCTTGTCGGTTATTTGGGTCTAGTCGTGTTTTGTTTTGCACATTGTCACACCACTGCCGGCATCTCAGTACTTCCAGTGTTTGTAAGTTTCCTTACTCGATTCTTTACTTTCTCGTACTGTATTCCGTTTCTTGAACTGTGGTTATTCTCCCTCTTTTACTTATCATCGAGTTGCTTTTGCCACCTCTTATCACCAGCATGGATGCTGGAAGGGGCTGTGGTCGTGGTCGTGGCCGTGGACGCGGTCGGGGACGTGGGGCAGCCGGTGGGGTGGCCATGTCGCATTCTTCGGGAGCCGGAAGTACCGGTGACCGTCACAGTCATGCTTCTTCTCATGAGCGCGCCGACCTTGGTATTGCAACTGTTATGCAGCAAATGGTAAACCAAATGGCGGCGATAGCTCAGGTGATTCAGAACCCGGATCAGGCCCATGCTAATCGGGGTGGAGCAGGTCGTTGGCTCCAAGATGTCATCAAGATGCATCCTCCTCAGTTCTCGGGAGCATCAGACCCGATCGGTTGGGAGGGGTGGATCAAGAAGATATCTAAAGTCTTCGTTGCCACCAACTGTCCCGAGGACCGTAAAGTCCCTATTGCCCAGTACTTTCTCACTGGGGACGCTACGGATTGGTGGGAGGCCGTTGGGCCCAAAGATCATGTTGCTTCGTGGGCCGAATTTCAGGAATTGATGAAAACTGAATATTGCCCGTGGCCGGTTAGACAGGCTCGAGTCCATGCCTTCTATGATGCTTAACCATGGGATATTACCGTATCCCAAGCTATTGCCGATTTTAACAAGGAGTTGGGTTATGTGAAGACCCAAGTTGTCGAGGAGAGCGACAAAATTTTTCACTTTTCCAAACAGATGAAACTGTCGATCCAGGACTACATGTCTGGACTTGTCTGCACTACCCTGAAGGATTATCAGAGTCGAGCTCTTGCCTATGATATGTCGGTGATGGCCAGTGCGGCGGTTCGGGAGAGTAAGAAGCAGAAATCCGCCGGAAATTTCTCGGGTCACAAGGGTGGAGGTCAGCAAAAGTCTCAGTCTGCGAATATTCCTGGAGGTAATTCGGCTGGTTTCTCTGGGGGCTATCGAGGTACTGCCAGTGCCTTCGTTCGGGATACCAAATGCTTTAACTGTGGCGAGCTGGTCCATCAGAACCGGGAGTGTCCTCGTACGCCTTTGACTTGTCATACTTGTGGTCAGTCGGGCCACAAGGCTTCCTTTTGTGATCGGGCAAGACAGCTTCTTGGTGCTCAGACTTCTTTTCCATCACCTATGGAGCCGAGTGTGAATCAGGGCTCATTTGCTCCGCAGCCTCCGCCGGGTGCCGGTCGAGGTCAGCCCGCTAGAGGAGGAGCTTCTAGTGTCGGCTCTGCCCAGCCGCGTATCTATGAGATGAGGAGGGCCGATGATCCAGCGGCCACTGTGGCGACAGGTACCGTTCATATCTATTCCCATCCTGTCAGTGTGCTTTTTGATTCGGGTGCTACACATTCATTCATTTCTCTAGAGTGTGTACGCCGTTTGAGTCTCGACTGCTTATCACCTTGCGAACCTTTCATCGTTAAACTTCCTAGCGGTGATAGAATTGTCGGTGATCGAGAGGTCCAGGACTGTTCTGTGTTTATTTGTGAGAGGGCTTGGCTCTCTAATCTTATTGTCGTGGGCATCGAGGGTGAGGATTTGATTCTCAGGGATGATTGGCTCAAGCGGCATGGCGCAATCGTGAACTACCGCACGAGAATCATCACTATGTTAGCCGAGGACGGCACTGAGCACTCTTTCGCGGGGCGAAAGAGGGGAAACCATAAGTTTGTTATTAACGCCTTGAAGGCGATGAGGCTCCCGCGAAAGGGGTGTACCGATTATTGGTGCTACGCCTTGAAGGCGGAGGATGGCGGAGTCGAGTTTTCGTCGATTCCAGTCGTTAGTGAATTTCCTGATGTATTTCCTGACGAGTTACCGGGATTGCCACCGGACCATGAGGTCGAGTTTGCTATAGAGCTAGAGCCGGGCGCGGCTCCGATTTCGAAGGCACCGTATCGCATGGAACTTCAGAGATGTCAGAGTTGAAGAAGCAGTTGAGTGAGATTCTTGAGTCGGGGTATGTTCGACCGAGCGCCTTGCCTTGGGGCGCACCGGTCCTGTTTGTGCGGAAGAAGGATGGTTCACTACATTTGTGTATCGACTATCGCGAACTAAACAAGGTGACCATCAAGAACAAGTATCATTTGCCGAGAATTGATGACTTGTTCGATCAGTTGCAGGGAGCTGCGGTATTCTCGAAGATTGATTTGAGATCGGGGTACTTTCAGCTCCGGGTGAGGGAGTCCGATGTGCCGAAAATAGCTTTTCGGACGAGATACGGACATTATGAGTTTGTAGTTATGCCTTTCGGGTTAACTAATGCGCCGGCGGTGTTCATGCAGTTGATGAACAAAGTCTTTATCGAGTATTTGGATAAGTGTGTCATCGTCTTCATTGACGATATTCTTATTTATTCGAGGAACGAGGAAGAGCATGCCCATCATTTGCGGGTAGTGTTAGACATTTTGAGGACCGAGCAACTCTACGCAAAGTTCTCGAAATGTGAGTTCTGGCTGAAGGAAGTGATGTTTTTAGGTCACGTGATTTCAGCCAAGGGGGTTCGAGTAGATCCGCAGAAGATTGAGGCAGTGTTGGATTGGGCCCCGCCCAAGAATGTGAAGGAGATCCGTAGTTTCTTGGGTCTGGCCGGATACTACCGTAGGTTCGTCGAGGGTTTCTCGAAACTAGCTCGGCCGCTTACACAGTTTCTCCAGAAGTCCGAGAAGTTCGTCTGGAATGACGAGAGACAGTCGAGTTTTGAGGAGCTGAAGAGGCGTTTGACTTCAGCCCCGGTTTTAGCGTTGCCGTGTGGCGATGGGGGTTTTGCTGTTTATAGTGATGCTTCGGGTCAGGGTCTTGGGTGCGTGTTGATGCAGCACGGCAAGACCATCGCATATGCGTTGAGACAGTTGAGGCCGTATGAGCTTAACTACCCTACTCATGATTTGGAGTTAGCGGCAGTTGTTTTTGCGCTCAAGATTTGGCGTCACTATCTTTTCGGCTCTGCATGTCAGATTTTTACCGATCATTAAAGTCTGAAATACATATTTACTCAGCGGGAGTTGAATATGAGGCAGAGGATGTGGTTAGAGCTGATTAAGAATTATGACCTTGAAATCCTTTATCATCCGGGCAAGGCGAACCTCGTGGCCGACGCCTTGAGTCGGAAACCGGTTGCGTTGCGAACGCTTGAGATCCTTACGTCTCAGTCTGAGCTTCGACGAGTTTTGATCGAGTTAGATGTTGAGGTTTTATTGCCTGGAGCTATCGGGCAACTTTGTGCTTTAGAGATTTCGTCGTCCTTGATCGACGAAATTAAGCTGAAGCAGTTGGAGGATCCGATGATTACTCAAATCCAAGAGAACATTCTTAAGGGAAAGTTTCCTGGGTTTGTGATTCACGAGGATGGTGTTTTGAGATTCCAGAGTCGGCTTTGTGTACCGAACGACTCAGAGTTGAGACAGAGTATTTTGCGTGAGGCCCATGCTACACCTTACTCCGTTCATCCTGGTTCGAGTAAGATGTACAAGGACCTGAGAAGGAATTTCTGGTGGAATGATATGAAGGAGGAGGTCGCACAGTTTGTAGCGAGATGTTTGACTTGTCAGCAGGTCAAAATCGAGCGTCAGCGACCGATCGAGTTATTGCAGTCACTTTCCGTTCCTGAATGGAAATGGGAAGATATATCGATAGATTTCATTACGAGTTTGCCGAGATCGAGGTCGGGCATGAATATAGTCTGGGTGATTGTTGATCGTCTGACCAAGTCGACACATTTTCTGGGCATCAATGACACTTGGGGCCCGGAGAAGTTAGGTCATGTGTTTATCGCGCAGATTGTGAGGCTTCACGGTACTCCGAAGTCTTATTGTTTTGGATCGTGATGGTCGTTTTGTATCGCACTTTTGGCAGGCGGTGCATAAGGCGTTGGGTACTCGTTTGCATTTGAGTACCTCTTTTCATCCCCAGTCAGATGGACAGTCGGAACGCACTATCCAGACGTTCGAGGATATGTTGCGTGCTTGTGCTCTCGATTGGAGTAGTGACTGGGAGGAGCATTTGCCATTGATCGAATTCACGTACAATAATAGTTGGCACGCGTCGATTCGTATGGCACTGTATGAGGCACTTTATGGGCGGCGATGTCGATCAACGATTTGTTGGAATGAGGCGTACGATTTGGTCGGGACCGAGCCGGATGTCGTTTTAGAGATGAGGCGGAAGATAGAATTAATTCGGGAATGGATTTTGACTGCCTAGAGTCGGCAGAAGTCATATGCCGATGTCCATCGTCGACCTTTAGAATTCGAGGTGGGAGACCACGTTTTGCTGAAGGTGTCGCCGACGAGGGGAGTTTTCCATTTCGGGAAAAAGGGGAAGTTGAGTCCGAGATTTATTGGACCCTTCGAGATTCTCGAGCGAGTCGGTGGGTTAGCATACCGTTTGGCGTTACCCCTGGCCCTAAGTCACATTCATAGCGTTTTTCATGTTTCCCAGCTGAGGAAATATATCCCGAATCCTAGCCACGTCATCGATTATGGTGAGATTGATGTCGCCGAGGATATTACTTTTGAGGAACGTTCTTTGAAGATTTTGGAGCATCGTGAGAAGCGACTGAGGCATAAGACCATCTCTTTGGTCAAGGTGCAGTGGTCGAGACATGGTGTCGAGGAGGCAACTTGGGAGACGGAGGATAGAATGCGTGCTAGGTACCCTGAGTTGTTTGTTTCTTAAGTTTCAGGACGAAACTTATTTTTAGAGGGGTAGAATGTAATATCCGTATTTTTATTTTCCCTGTATTTTCATTTTTCAGTGTATTTCTCAGTTGTAGCGACCCTCGTGTATCTTTCAGTGTATCTTTTCCATCATTTATTGATCTGATTCTCGTAATTGTTGTGCGTAACCACCGTTTCGGGGTTGCCGTGGATTCATTCTATGTTATTAAGCATTTTGAGGTGCTCCGTTTGATGTTTCGTTCATATTCCGGTGTTTTGAGATGTTTTTATTTCGTATCTAGCGCGCGTTAATTTTTCGAGATAGCGCACGCTAGAGGTCCCTTAGTAGCGCACGCTACGTCTGTTTCGTAGCGCGCGCTAGCAAGCTAAACCTGGGAGTGGCAGTGCTGATTCCAGCCCTCTGGACTGGCGGATTAGCGTACGCTATGTAGTCTAGCGCACGCTAATGTCAGGGGCTAGCGCACGCTGAGATGCCCGGTAGCGTGCGCTAGCGTGGTATCGGTATGGGCGATTTGCTCTTGAACTCGATCAGTGCCAGTAGCGCACGCTATTGGCCGATAGCGCGCGCTACCGATACACCTTTAGCGCACGCTACGTTTGGTCGATAGCGCGTGCTAAGCTGGATCAGTGTGTACTTGTGATTTATGCGGACTGGCCATTTGTCCGTAGCGCCGCTATGGCCGATAGCGGCGCTCCGAAGGTTATTAGCGCACGCTACGTTTGAGTAGCGCCGCTAACGGCCGTATACGCTCTTTGGTGGGATACTAATTGTTTGGACTGGAGTTTTGTCCCGTTAGCGCACGTTAACTTTGAGGATTAGCGCGCGCTAACACTCCCTGGCTATATAAACCAGGGAGTTGACCGAGATGAATGTATTTTCTCATTTCTTCCTCCTCTCCACGGCTGTGGCGATTCCGGGCGATTTTCTTCCTCCAATCATCTCAACTATCATCTTCTTTGGGTTCTTGGTGTATAATAACAACATCAACGCGAATCTTTCATCCTAATCCAAGGTAAATCTCTTAGAACCCTACTTTTGGATATTTTGGGGGTTTTGAGATTTTTGTCCGATTTGTCTCGTTTTGTCGGTTAATTCATGATGAGTATGATTAATCTTGTTGATATCATTAGTTTTCCTACGGATTCTTGGTATACTTCGTGGTTGTTGCGTATTCGAGAGGGTTCGGTTGTGGTCCGCCCTCGTTGTTATTTTTATACGAATATACATGAATCGAAAGCGGGTTTTCGGGTGTATTCCAATTCCGTATTCGTTTAGGATTGGTTGTGATTGTGTTCTTCGAATTGTTAGGTTCGTAATTGTCGGTCCCTAGCATTTGTCGGCGTCTTTCCTTCCGTTCGTTGCGTCGTCTATTATTCAAGGCAAGTATTTTTGGAAACCTTTATGCTTAACATGAAATGGTAATGTATATTGTGTGTGCTTTACTCACCTCGGGAGGGTCTGACGGGGCCTCGGGGGAATCTATGGCTTCACTCTGGATTCACGAGTTTGTTTCGCTAGTCAGCTCGGGAGGGTCCTTAGAGGCCTCGGGTGGGATTCATGGTGGCGTCCTGGTCCTAGGCGATGTCTGTGCGTGACTTGTTTTTTTATAAGTGGCCAGCTCGGAAGGGTCCTTAGAGGCCTCGGGTGGGATTCATGGTGGCGTCCTGGTCCTAGGCAAATTGTTTATTTGACTGTTTGTTTTCGGAAAAGACATGTCTGGTTTTGGTTTTGAAATGATTTGGTGCATTGTACTATGAAATGTGTAAGCGATTAGTTTGCCTTGATTACTTGTACTAGCGTAATTGCTAACCCCTTTGGGGACCTGTTTTGGGGAAATTCTTGTTGTGGATTTCAGGTTTTGTTCTTCCGGACGAGCGGGCGCTGGGACAGTACGAGGATGTTGGCCAGGGTCGTTGACATGTGCATTTGGGTCTTCTTATTTCTCTTGTCTATTTCGATTTTGTTGTTTCCCACATTTATAAGCTTATAGATTGTACTCGCGAGTACTTAGGCTTTTCATTTCGAACCTCATTTTGTATTACCTTAAATTACTACATTGTCGGTTGATGCTTATTATGCCGGTTGATCCGGGCGTATCTTTATATATTGTATTACTTAAATGTGTGTCCTCGCTAGCCGAGATGGTTAGTCGAGTGGTGTTTTCTTGTTATAGCCTGGTGGGTCCCACGTAGGGTCCACGACGCTGTAATATACTCTGAATATCTCGGGGGTGTTACAGAAAGTGGTATCGGAGCTGCTAGGTTTATGGCTTGTCGGTTATTTGGGTCTAGTCGTGTTTTGTTTTGCACATTGTCACACCACTGCCGGCATCTCAGTACTTCCAGTGTTTGTAAGTTTCCTTACTCGATTCTTTACTTTCTCGTACTGTATTCCATTTCTTGAACTGTGGTTATTCTCCCTCTTTTACTTATCATCGAGTTGCTTTTGCCACCTCTTATCACCAACATGGATGCTGGAAGGGGCTGTGGTCGTGGTCGTGGCCGTGGACGCGGTCGGGGACGTGGGGCAGCCGGTGGGGCAGCCATGTCGCATTCTTCGGGAGCCGGCAGTACCGGTGACCGTCACAGTCATGCTTCTTCTCACGAGCGCGCCGACCTTGGTATTGCAACCGTTATGCAGCAAATGGTAAACCAAATGGCGGGCGATAGCTCAAGTGGTTCAGAACCCGGATCAGGCCCATGCTAATCGGGGTGGAGCAGGTCGTTGGCTCCAAGATGTCATCAAGATGCATCCTCCTCAGTTCTCGGGAGCATCAGACCCGATTGGTTGGGAGGGGTGGATCAAGAAGATATCTAAAGTCTTCGTTGCCACCAACTGTCCCGAGGACCGTAAAGTCCCTATTGCCCAGTACTTTCTCACTGGGGACGCTACGGATTGGTGGGAGGCCGTTGGGCCCAAAGATCATGTTGCTTCATGGGGCCGAATTTCAGGAATTGATGAAAACTGAATATTGCCCGTGGCCGGTTAGACAGGCTCGAGTCCATGCCTTCTATGATGCTTAACCATGGGATATTACCGTATCCCAAGCTATTGCCGATTTTAACAAGGAGTTGGGTTATGTGAAGACCCAAGTTGTCGAGGAGAGCGACAAAATTTTTCACTTTTCCAAACAGATGAAACTGTCGATCCGGGACTACATGTCTGGACTTGTCTGCACTACCCTGAAGGATTATCAGAGTCGAGCTCTTGCCTATGATATTTCGGTGATGGCCAGTGCGGCGGTTCGGGAGAGTAAGAAGCAGAAATCCGCCGGAAATTTCTCGGGTCACAAGGGTGGAGGTCAGCAGAAGTCTTAGTCTGAGAATATTCCTGGAGGTAATTCGGCTGGTTTCTCTGGGGGCTATCGAGGTACTGCCAGTGCCTTCGTTCGGGATACCAAATGCTTTAACTGTGGCGAGCTGGGCCATCAGAACCGGGAGTGTCCTCGTACGCCTTTGACTTGTCATACTTGTGGTCAGTCGGGCCACAAGGCTTCCTTTTGTGATCGGGCAAGACAGCTTCTTGGTGCTCAAACTTCTTTTCCAGCACCTATGGAGCCGAGTGTGAATCAGGGCTCATTTGCTCCGCAGCCTCCGCCGGGTGCCGGTCGAGGTCAGCCCGCTAGAGGAGGAGCTTCTAGTGTCGGCTCTGCCCCAGCCGCGTATCTATGAGATGAGGAGGGCCGATGATCCAGCGGCCACTGTGGCGACAGGTACCGTTCATATCCATTCCCATCCTGTCAGTGTGCTTTTTGATTTGGGTGCTACACATTCATTCATTTCTCTAGAGTGTGTACGCCGTTTGAGTCTCGACTGCTTATCACCTTGCGAACCTTTCATCGTTAAACTTCCTAGCGGTGATAGAATTGTCGGTGATCGAGAGGTCCAGGACTGTTCTGTGTTTATTTGTGAGAGGGCTTGGCTCTCTAATCTTATTGTCGTGGGCATCGAGGGTGAGGATTTGATTCTCAGGGATGATTGGCTCAAGCGGCATGGTGCAATCGTGAACTACCGCACGAGAATCATCACTATGTTAGCCGAGGACGGCACTGAGCACTCTTTCGCCACAAGTTTGTTATTAACGCCTTGAAGGCGATGAGGCTCCTGCGAAAGGGGTGTACCGGTTATTGGTGCTACGCCTTGAAGGCGGAGGATGGCGGAGTCGAGTTTTCGTCGATTCCAGTAGTTAGTGAATTTCCTGATGTATTTCCTGACGAGTTACCGGGATTGCCACCGTACCGTGAGGTCGAGTTTGCTATAGAGCTAGAGCCGGGCGCGACTCCGATTTCGAAGGCACCGTATCGCATGGAACTTCAGAGATGTCAGAGTTGAAGAAGCAGTTGAGTGAGATTCTTGAGTCGGGGTATGTTCGACCGAGCGCCTTGCCTTGGGGCGCACCGGTCCTGTTTGTGCGGAAGAAGGATGGTTCACTACATTTGTGTATCGACTATCGCGAACTAAACAAGGTGACCATCAAGAACAAGTATCCTTTGCCGAGAATTGATGACTTGTTCGATCAGTTGCAGGGAGCTGCGGTATTCTCGAATATTGATTTGAGATCGGGGTACTATCAGCTCCGGGTGAGGGAGTCCGATGTGCCGAAACAGCTTTTCGGACGAGATACGGACATTATGAGTTTGTAGTTATGCCTTTCGGGTTAACTAATGCGCCGGCGGTGTTCATGCAGTTGATGAACAAAGTCTTTATCGAGTATTTGGATAAGTGTGTCGTCGTCTTCATTGACGATATTCTTATTTATTCGAGGAACGAGGAAGAGCATGCCCATCATTTGCGGGTAGTGTTAGACATTTTGAGGACCGAGCAACTCTACGCAAAGTTCTCGAAATGTGAGTTACATTGAAGGAAGTGATGTTTTTAGGTCACGTGATTTCAGCCAAGGGGGTTCGAGTAGATCCGCAGAAGATTGAGGCAGTGTTGGATTGGGCCCCGCCCAAGAATGTGAAGGAGATCCGTAGTTTCTTGGGTCTGGCTGGCTACTACCGTAGGTTCGTCGAGGGTTTCTCGAAACTAGCTCGGCCGCTTACGGTTGCTCAGAGTCCGAGAAGTTAAATGCGGAATGACGAGAGACAGTCGAGTTTTGAGGAGCTGAAGAGGCGTTTGACTTCAGCCCCGGTTTTAGCGTTGCCGTGTGGCGATGGGGGTTTTGCTGTTTATAGTGATGCTTCGGGTCAGGGTCTTGGGTGCGTGTTGATGCAGCACGGCAAGACCATCGCATATGCGTTGAGACAGTTGAGGTCGTATGAGCTTAACTACTCTACTCATGATTTGGAGTTAGCGGCAGTTGTTTTTGCGCTCAAGATTTGGCGTTACTATTTTTTCGGCTCTGCATGTCAGATTTTTACCGATCATAAAAGTCTGAAATACATATTTACTCAGCGGGAGTTGAATATGAGGCAGAGGATGTGGTTAGAGCTGATTAAGAATTATGACCTTGAAATCCTTTATCATCCGGGCAAGGCGAACCTCGTGGCCGACGCCTTGAGTCGGAAACCGGTTGCGTTGCGAACGCTTGAGATCCTTACGTCTCAGTCTGAGCTTCGACGAGTTTTGATCGAGTTAGATGTTGAGGTTTTATTGCCTGGAGCTATCGGGCAACTTTGTGCTTTAGAGATTTCGTCGTCCTTGATCGACGAAATTAAGCTGAAGCAGTTGGAGGATCCGATGATTACTCAAATCCAAGAGAACATTCTTAAGGGAAAGTTTCCTGGGTTTGTGATTCACGAGGATGGTGTTTTGAGATTCCAGAGTCGGCTTTGTGTACCGAACGACTCAGAGTTGAGACAGAGTATTTTGCGTGAGGCGCAAGATACACCTTACTCCGTTCATCCTGGTTCGAGTAAGATGTACAAGGACCTGAGAAGGAATTTCTGGTGGAATGATATGAAGGAGGAGGTCGCACAGTTTGTAGCGAGATGTTTGACTTGTCAGCAGGTCAAAATCGAGCGTCAGCGACCGATCGAGTTATTGCAGTCACTTTCCGTTCCTGAATGGAAATGGGAAGATATATCGATAGATTTCATTACGAGTTTGCCGAGATCGAGGTCGGGCATGAATATAGTCTGGGTGATTGTTGATCGTCTGACCAAGTCGACACATTTTCTGGGCATCAATGACACTTGGGGCCCGGAGAAGTTAGGTCATGTGTTTATCGCGCAGATTGTGAGGCTTCACGGTACTCCGAAGTCTTATTGTTTTGGATCGTGATGGTCGTTTTGTATCGCACTTTTGGCAGGCGGTGCATAAGGCGTTGGGTACTCGTTTGCGTTTGAGTACCTCTTTTCATCCCTAGTCAGATGGACAGTCGGAACGCACTATCCGGACGTTCGAGGATATGTTGCGTGCTTGTGCTCTCGATTGGAGTAGTGACTGGGAGGAGCATTTGCCATTGATCGAATTCACGTACAATAATAGTTGGCACGCGTCGATTCGTATGGCACTATATGAGGCACTTTATGGGCGGCGATGTCGATCACCGATTTGTTGGAATGAGGCGTACGATTTGGTCGGGACCGAGCCGAATGTCGTTTTAGAGATGAGGCGGAAGATAGAATTAATTCGGGAATGGATTTTGACTGCCCAGAGTCGGCAGAAGTCATATGCCGATGTCCATCGTCGACCTTTAGAATTCGAGGTGGGAGACCACGTTTTGCTGAAGGTGTCGCCGACGAGGGGAGTTTTCCATTTCGGGAAAAAGGGGAAGTTGAGTCCGAGATTTATTGGATCCTTCGAGATTCTCGAGCGAGTCGGTGGGTTAGCATACCGTTTGGCGTTACCCCTGGCCCTAAGTCACGTTCATAGCATTTTTCATGTTTCCCAGCTGAGGAAATATATCATGGGTCCTAGCCACGTCATCGATTATGGTGAGATTGATGTCGCCGAGGATATTACTTTTGAGGAACGTCCTTTGAAGATTTTGGAGCATCGTGAGAAGCGACTGAGGCATAAGACCATCTCTTTGGTCAAGGTGCAGTGGTCGAGACATGGTGTCGAGGAGGCAACTTGGGAGACGTAGGATAGCATGCGTGCTAGGTACCCTGAGTTGTTTGTTTCTTAAGTTTCAGGACGAAACTTATTTTTAGAGGGGTAGAATGTAATATCCGTATTTTTATTTTCCCTGTATTTTCATTTTTCAGTGTATTTCTCAGTTGTAGCGACCCTCGTGTATCTTTCAGTGTATCTTTTCCATCATTTATTGATCTGATTCTCGTAATTGTTGTGTGTAACCACCGTTTCGGGGTTGCCGTGGATTCATTCTATGTTATTAAGCATTTTGAGGTGCTCCGTTTGATGTTTCGTTCATATTCCGGTGTTTTGAGACGTTTTTATTTTGTATCTAGCGCGCGTTAATTTTTCGAGATAGCGCACGCTAGAGGTCCCTTAGTAGCGCACGCTACGTGCATTTAAATGGCGCGCTAGCAAGCTAAACACAGGAGTGGCGATCGATTCCGACCCTGCAGGTGGCGGATTAGCGTACGCTATGTAGTCTAGCGCACGCTAATGTCGAGAGCTAGCGCCGAGATGCCGGTAGCGTGCGCTAGCGTGGTATCGGATATGGGCGGTTTGCTCTCGACTCGATCAGTGCCCGGTAGCGCACGCTATTGGCCGATAGCGCGCGCTACATACACCTTTAGCGCCGCGCTACGTTTGGTCGATAGCGCGCGCTAAGCTGGATCAGTGTGTACTTGTGATTTATACGGACTCCGTTGTCCAGGTAGCGCACGCTATGGCCGATAGCGCGCGCTACCGAGAGGTTATTAGCGCACGCTACGTTTCGAGTAGCGCACGCTAACGGCCAGAAATCTGGCTACTGGACTGGGATACTAACTCTTTGGACTGGAGTTTTGTCCCGTTAGCGCACGTTAACTTTGAGGATTAGCGCGCGCTAACACTCCCTGGCTATATAAACCAGGGAGTTGACCGAGATGAATGTATTTTCTCATTTCTTCCTCCTCTCCACGGCTGTGGCGATTCCGGGCGATTTTCTTCCTCCAATCATCTCAACTATCATCTTCTTTGGTGTATAATAACAACATCAACGCGAATCTTTCATCCTAATCCAAGGTAAATCTCTTAGAACCCTACTTTTGGATATTTTGGGGGTTTTGAGATTTTTGTCCGATTTGTCTCGTTTTGTCGGTTAATTCATGATGAGTATGATTAATCTTGTTGATATCATTAGTTTTCCTACGGATTCTTGGTATACTTCGTGGTTGTTGCGTATTCGAGAGGGTTCGGTTGTGGTCCGCCCTCGTTGTTATTTTTATACGAATATACATGAATCGTAAGCGGGTTTTCGGGTGTATTCCAATTCCGTATTCGTTTAGGATTAGTTGTGATTGTGTTCTTCGAATTGTTAGGTTCGTAATTGTCGGTCCCTAGCATTTGTCGGCGTCTTTCCTTCCGTTCGTTGCGTCGTCTATTATTCAAGGCAAGTATTTTTGGAAACCTTTATGCTTAACATGAAATGGTAATGTATATTGTGTGTGCTTTACTCACCTCGGGAGGGTCCGACGGGGCCTCGGGGGAATCTATGGCTTCACTCTGGATTCACGAGTTTGTTTCGCTAGTCAGCTCGGGAGGGTCCTTAGAGGCCTCGGGTGGGATTCATGGTGGCGTCCTGGTCCTAGGCGATGTCTGTGCGTGACTTGTTTTTTTATAAGTGGCCAGCTCGGAAGGGTCCTTAGAGGCCTCGGGTGGGATTCATGGTGGCGTCCTGGTCCTAGGAAAATTGTTTATTTGACTGTTTGTTTCCGGAAAAGACATGTCTAGTTTTGGTTTTGAAATGATTTGGTGCATTGTACTATGAAATGTGTAAGCGATTAGTTTGCCTTGATTACTTGTACTAGCGTAATTGCTAACCCCTTTGGGGACCTATTTCGGGGAAATTCTTGTTGTGGATTTCAGGTTTTGTTCTTCCGGACGAGCGGGCGCTGGGACAGTACGAGGATGTTGGCCAGGGTCGTTGACATGTGCATTTGGGTCTTCTTATTTCTCTTGTCTATTTCGATTTTGTTGTTTCCCACATTTATAAGCTTATAGATTGTACTTGCGAGTACTTAGGCTTTTCATTTCGAACCTCATTTTGTATTACCTTAAATTACTACATTGTTGGTTGATGCTTATTATGCCGGTTGATCCGGGCGTATCTTTATATATTGTATTACTTAAATGTGTGTCCTCGCTAGCCGAGATGGTTAGTCGAGTGGTGTTTTCTTGTTGTAGCCTGGTGGGTCCCACGTAGGGTCCACGGCGCTGTAATATATTCTGAATATCTCGGGGGTGTTACATCACTCACATATTCGGGGAGAAACAGACCAGCTGATTATCTCTCTGAGCTCGGCATGTCGTCCCTCGGTATTCAGACTTATACATATGATACTGCTCCTCCATTTCTCCTCTCTCTTATACGGATGGACCAGCTTGGCTATCCTTATTTTAGATTTAGGTAAAATTTTACCGCTTGATTTATTGCTATGAGCCCGAACATTAGCCCACTTTTTCTTAGTGGTGCACCTTGTATTTTCTAGCGGGCTGCTGGCATTTTAGTTTCTAGGATCTCATTTATGGCCCACTTTTGGTCATAATTCGGATGTGATGTTTTACCTTTCGGTCCGCACATTAGCCCACGCCTTTAGTGGTGCACCTTGTATTTCTTTAGCGGGCCGTCGGCACTTCGTTCTTTAGATTTAGGATCCGGATTATGGCCTATTTTTTGTCATAATTCGGGACTGATTGCTTGTACTCTCGATATTTTCTTTATCTCACAGGTTGGTGGGTCTCGCCTCAACCCTTCGTCCACAATGGACGTTTTTTCTTGAAAAAAAAAGTCTTCCATTATAAAATGGAGACAAAGATCAAGAGGGAAGGTGAGTGGAAGGGGGCGGCCATCTAGAAGGAATCGGACGAGTTCGGTTCGTTTTGGACTCTCGTGAGTCCAAACAGATAAACTACAATTCCGTTCCGATGTATTTATATCAATTAATTAATCCAATTAATTAATTATATCAAATACAAAATAATATAATTAATTTCTACAAGAAATAATTATATCTATGAATTAAACTAATCACCTAGTAATTTATTTAATTCATTAGGCCGTAAATTAATTTATCCAATAAATTAATTTAGACATCCAATGTCTAATAAATTAGATATTCAATATCTAATATTTATAAAGAGAGAATAAGCTCGATTCATTCCGTTGTCAATCCTATTACGTGACTCGGTAGGTCCGTCTCAGTTAGCAATGGGAGGGACCAAAGAGTAGTAGCACCACCTAGCCAGCTTGGCGGCCTACACTGTACCCCAATTGAGAATGAATGATTGGGATCATTCAAGAATCATTCTGTCGTGAATATCGGTATACGTATAAACCCTTCTTTCAAATGTCCCGATTAAGTTATAGGGTCACGGTCAGTCAAAACCTATATGTACTTGACGCTATGCATGAGTTAATGCAAATTGAGATCATCGAGCTCTCGTGTATCCAATACAACTAGCTCCAATGCTTCGGCCAAAGACTTGTGATCTCATCTGCCAATAACCGCATAGGACATATAACCCGTTCACTAACAGGAGAAAGAATTTTATCTTGGTATTCAGTAGGACCTGCTACTTACCCGTCAAGACGCACGTCGAGGTTGACTCCCGCCTTCCGATTTTCTGGGTCGAACTACTCTAATGAAAATCTTAACGTCACAAGCACATCCCTACCAAAACCTCAAGTGAAGGTTCACGAATGCCTATCACAACCTCTCGATTCCGTCATTGACTGTCCCGGAGTGAAATCCGTGTGACGAATCGAGGGTGAGTCGGTTCGAGTATACTAATCCAATTAGCATACCTATAACGTGTGCTCCCACTAACCATTATTGTTCGACATGCGCTCTCCACGTCAAAGAACACGTCATACAAGTCTTCACATAAACTTAACGCCCAGTCAAGTTTCATAGACTTTCGAATGATTAAGTATTTGAGCTATAAACCTTTCCAGTGCCGATCCCCTTATCCAATAAGGAGTGGAATGTTTTGCTCTCAAATACACGGACTTGTTTCTATATATATTTATGAGTCAGGAATGCCAGTAACTGCCAGTAAATAAAGAAACAAACAATTGACTTATGATAATAATTTACATAATAACAAGTACAATGCCCTCACTCAACATCCTCTGAGTGGCATTCGAGGGCATACTCCTAACAGTGGCAACACTACTTATGGCCTAAGGAGTTCGTGATTCACACGGATCATGAATCATTGAAGCATCTCAAAGGATAAAATAAGTTGAGTAAAAGACATGCTAAATGGTTTGAGGAGATCGAATCATTTCCTTACGTAATTAAGTATAAACAAGGTAAGGAGAACGTCGTTGTCGATGCGTTGTAGAGAAAGTATGTATTACTTAATACGCTTTCTTGTAAATTGTTGGGAGTTGACCTCTTGAAAGGATCTTATGTGGGAGATAAAGATTTTGGCGAAGTATATGTTGCTTGTGAAACAAAAAGTGTGGATAAATTTTATCGGGATGATGGATTTTTATTCCGTGAAAATAAACTTTGCATCTTTTTGTTCGATACGAGAGTAGTTAGTAAGGGAAGCACATAGTGGGTATTAATGGGACATTTAGGAATTGTCAAAATTTTTGAAATATTGCATGAACACTTCTTTTGGCCTAAAATAAACATGATGTTTATAAAATTTTCAAATCATGCATTATTTGTCGAAGGGCAAAATCACGAGTTTTACCGCATGGTGTACATGCCTCTTTTGGTTCCTAACGAGCCTTGGGTTGATATTTCTATGGACTTTGTGTTAGGGTTAGCAAAGGTAAAATCTGATTGTGATTAGATATTTGTCGTCGTTGATAGATTTAGCAAAATGACACATTTCATTTCATGTCACAAAACCAACGATGCCACTCATATTGCAAATTTATTTTTCAAGGAAATTATTTCTTTACATGGAATGCCCAAAAGCATAGTGTTTGATTAGGATACTAAATTTCTTAGCCATTTTTGCAAAGCTTTATGGGCGAAACTGGGAACAAAATTACTTTATTCGACAACTTGTCATCCCCAAACAGATGGCCAAACCGAGTTAGTTAACCGAACACTTGGTCAATTGTTATGAACTGTTGTTAACAAGAACTTGAAAAATTGGGAACCATCTTTACCATTCATTGAATTTTCTTATAACAGAACCGTTTATTCTACCACTACATTTTCTTCATTTGAAATTGTATATGGATTGAAATGATTTTGCACGAGCACTGTTAAATAATTTTTTAACGCTTTTGCTCATGATCTTGTTATTGGTCCCATAATAATGTATAATTCTTCTTCCGTCTGACTGACTGCTTCTTGATTCACATCATTTCCCCCATCTTCAAAAGGATTCGTCCTTGAATCTAAAACTTCAAAAGGGCTCAGGTCATCAACGTTGAAGGTAGCAGAAATATATATTCACTAGGTAAATCCACTTTGTAGGCATTATCATTGATGCGTTCTAAAATTTAGAATGATCCGTCTCCCATCAGCATCCACTTCCACTTCCTTTGTGCGGGAAATCTCTCTTTCCTCCAGTGAACTCAAACCCAGTCACCTGGTGCAAAATCTTGCTTTCGTCCCTTATTCTTTATTCGTACATTATGTTCGCTACGTTTTTAAATTTGTTCTCGAACCTTTACATGCAGTTGTTTGATCATTTCAGCCTTTTTCTTGCCATCGATACTGCTCATGTCACCTATAGGAATATGCAACAAGTCTAAAGGAGTTTTCGGATTAAAGATCGATAACCATAAATATAATAACATCTTTATTTGTGTCATTGAATTCGTCACATGTTAGATCGGAAGTGTTGATGTCGTCATTCCAAGCGATAAGCCTAACTGGAGCAGCTTTTGTAATTCAGATGTATCTCCTACATACAATGTATAATTGGGCTTGTATTTATACCATTAGAAAGCTAAGAGAAACTCCCAAAATTTTTATGCTTATCATGATATCAAAATCGGATATTGCAGTGGTGAAAATACGGTAAAAACGAAAGCAGGTGTTGGAACTTTCAGATACGATACACCTTCACATTTTTACCATAACTTTCACGTCTGATATCTTATTGAGACGATTCAAGTGAATTTGGAAATCTAAGAGGCAGTACTACAATCATATAGAAGACACAAAGATCAAAATTGGAAGTTTAGGAGCCCTTATGCCACTAAAACCATAAGAGCATATTAGTTTAACTTTCATTTCTTATTTTCAAAACTTAAGTCTTGTTCTTTGATTTTTGTCCCCCTAAAAATGTGTTGACTCCGTAACTAATGGGTTGATTATTCATTGATCAGATTTTAGGAGTTTTGAATGTTGAATTTATAATTTATTAGTCTTTATAGGTTTTATTTTATATTTTTATATTGTAATAGTTGTAGGAATTTTGGCTATAAATAGCCATCATTTTCATTTGTAAGAACACCTTGAAATTTATCAAAATTGTGAGTGTTTGTGCTAACAAACTTTCTTCTTATTTTGTTGAGTGTGTCTCCAAAATATAAATCGTGGTTTCAATTCACTTATCGAGATGCTAGAAACCTCGTGGCGTGTTTTAATGACACTTTCCGATTTGTTGTGGCGCGTCACGTAGAGGGCTTGAAGTAAAACAAATCTTTGCTTAATATTGGAACGATCTTGGAAACTAAAATCATACTAGCGATAGCGATTACCACGGCACGTCGTGTGGGGTTCGTATCACCTTAAGACAAGATCAAGTTCAGGTTTATAGTGAGAAGGACGAACTGGCTGAGAAGACTCTAGGAAAATCTGAAGAAGAAGGCCCATGCCGGCCTATATATACGAAACCCCGCCCTTAAGTCGGTAGGGCATAGCGGTTGCTATCAAAGGCCCATAGCAGTCGCTATCAAGGCGGCATTTAGATGACCGCTTTCTCGACACTTCTCGTAGCCAACTTAAACTTTCCAGACTCTTATATCGACCGACCTCGTAGCGACCGTAACTCTCTCTCACTTACGGCCGTAATCCAGACTACATAGCGGCTGTAAACCTCCCCTTATTATGGCCGTAATCTTCATTTTCCCACGGCTGGTGTTTCTCTGATTGTGGCCATAACATTGTCCCTCTTACGATGTTGCCATGCAACCCTTGGGATATAATCATGTCGTTGCCAATTCTCCCGGCCATGCTTGGGTGCATTGGCGGGGTCCCTTAATCCCATATTTTCTCAATGTCTAATTCTCCTTTATGCGGTTAATGATCATACGTCCATTTAAGACGTATTGTTTGGAATCGATCTTTATTGATACAACTGCAATCGTCTCATGACGAGTCACTAAATTGAGTGTGGTATATAAATGTGACATAAAAATTTTTTATGCGGATTATTGTGACAACGAGAATTCATTTTATCATCAACTTTTGGAAACTTAAAACTACGGGACCTTACATTTCTGCGGCAATGTACTTTAACCCCTGCGTGGGTATGTGTTGTAATGAAATTTTGTTCAGTTTTGGTTTGGTTGTGCGACTTTACCGGTCCGATAATTTTGTGTTTCGACCTAATCGGTCTGTATTGTTATTGATTTGGCCATGTCGGTCAAACATTAAGTTGTCTTTTGGGGTCCAGGTCTGATAATTTTGTGTTTCCACCTAATCGGTCTGTGTTGTTAATTGATTTGGCCATGTCGGCCAAACATTAAGTTGTCTTTTGGGGTCCAGTTAGACCTGGCAAAATAGGCCCAGGCCCGCAGGCCGGGCCAGCCCGCCCGTTTTGGGCGGGCATTGGGCTCCACTTTTGTGGCCCAAACAAAACAGGCCTTTCTTGCCCGGCCCAATTTTTGCCCGCTTGTGCCCGGCCCAATTTCATTTTTTAAGTTATGTGCAATTATAATTTTTAAATCTTGTTTTTATTTATTTTGTTAGATTATATTACATCTATATGTTAAATATTGATGTAATTTTATTTTTTATGGGAATTTATGATTACTTTGTAGTATCTCATATCAATATATAATATTTTTTATGATTTTTTTAAGAAACTAGTAGTGATAAATAATTTAATGATCAAATAAAAATATTTATATATTTATTTTTCGATTGTGGTAAATGTAGTAAATAGTGTAATGATCAAATAAAAATAGTTGTACATTTATTTCTTTGATTGTGGTAGTGTACTGGCTAATATAATGATTAATGATCTAAAAATATGTGTATTTGGAATATTATATTTCATACTTATTAAAAAAACTTTAAGGCTCTCGGTCCGGGCCAACCAGCCCTGGGCCGGTCACGGGCCCCATGTTTTAGGCCAGGAAAAAATGGGCCCTTTTGGCCCGGTCCAGAAAAGGCACAGCCGTTTCTTGCCCGGCCCGTTTAGGCCAAGCCAGTCCGTTTGTCAGGTATAAGTCCAGTGTTGTTGTCTCTGAAGTTTAAAACTCGCAAACTCACGATTCGTACTTTGTAGATATGCGGTGCAAGATCGATTCCACAGGGCAAATTTTTTCCTTTTTTTTGGTTATGATGTGTTAAAAAAAATTCTATCATATTTAAAAGTTCACGGCAAATTTAATTTAACTCATGCCGGGGCCAGGTAAATCTACATGGTTTAAACCAACAAATTGTACCTTACAAATTGTACATGTACAAATCCTTTTTATTTTCTTTTTCTTTCTTTCCTTTTCTTTTATTATTTGTTCTATTAAAGTCCAGTTGCAAATCCACAAGACCGGATCCCATGCCCATGAATATCCGACATAAATCCCCGTTTTCAGGTTCCTCGGTGTGGTAAGTGAATGAAGATTATATTTCGGCCTATAGCGCAATTTATACTCATTATGGGTGACGAATATGCAGATAAATATTACAAGCGGCGAATATCAATGATGAATATGGAAGAGACCAGTGGTGAATATGCAAGAGACGAGTATGAAATCAAATTCATCACTCAGTCTTTTTATATACTCATCAGATCAAAGTGCTGATTTCTCGCATCATCAAGTGGATGCGACATCTCAACAAAACCAGAACAACTTTATGTTATGCTATTACAAGACCTAGAGAAAAATAAAGAGCATAGTTCTCCCAAATCCAAGTTGCTCCACTTTCAGTAAACACAATAATTCAAATTCTTCACGCACAACCTTAAGTTTTCACTACCGAAGGAAGTGTTTTCAGAAGGTTTAATGAAGGTCGTCGCAATGTGTGGTTCAGAAGAATCATTAGGGTTAGAAGAGTTAGCGCTCCAGCCTGATGAGCAGTGCCCAGTGACACCGGTACATATGAAAGAAGAGTTGATATTCCCAAGGTAACCTGCATTGAGATAATTTAAAATAAAAAAGGTAAAAATTAAGTGGACTCTTAATTACCTTAGAAGTGGAAAATGAATGTGAATGAAAGGAAAAAAATAAGGAAAAAAGAATATGAAGACGAACCATCTTGTCTTGGGGGTTCAAATAGCCGCATTTGTTAAGGTGAATTAAAGTGTCGGCCGGACTTTAAAGATGATATTGTTCATTTCACAAGGGCAGGTTGTACATACTACTTAAAAAGGAATGTTGTCAACGCACTTGAAACACTTTATATGCTCGTATATAGCAAGTTTCTTTCAACTTATAAGCATTTGACATTATTTTCAAAACAAGACCTATTCAATAAGATCATCCAGCTTATTAGGATATTAGTGATTACAAACAAACAGTCTGATACAACCTGAAACTAAACAGGATTCTTCTTTTCTTTGTAGGTCCTTAGATATTTTTGAATTAAAGGGCCTTATGAACATGGAGATATAAACTCCTAATATTTCATAAATTAAATATCATCCTGAATGCAAAATGAACTAAAGGAGCTTACTATAAGATCAGACAAAATACTCAGTTAGAAGATGAGGTTTGAACAGACGAGACTTCCGAGTTCTGTCACTAGGATATTACTGAATCAGAGGATATTAAATAAAGATGAAACTAAAGATTACTACGAGCAATAGAAAGGGCGTTGATACAGGTTTTGAGCCCTGTACCTTTTCAGTTAATTTGGCTTTTATAATCCCCTCCACTGCACTCAACCATAACTATATCTTAAAAAGAAAAAAAGGTGAATCTTACGATTATCAACATTTAGAATTCTGTCTGTAACTCTCTCCAGTAGAAAACAG